>OX411275.1:26306662-27640662 GCA_948146005.1 Nomada fucata
GGAGCCTCGGAAACGCGATATTTACGTTTTCCACACGCTGTGTATCGATAGAAGCTAAGGATTCACTTCCTAGCCCTCGGCATCGTTCGATATAACGATAAATCACTCTGGGAGCCTCGGAAACGCGATATTTACCTTTTCCACACGCTGTGTATCGAAAGGAGCTAAGGATTCACTTCCTAGCCCTCGGCATCGTTCGATATAACGATAAATCACTCTGGGAGCCTCGGAAACGCGATATTTACCTTTTCCACACGCTGTGTATCGAAAGAAGCTAAGGATTCACTTCCTAGCCCTCGGCATCGTTCGATATAACGATAAATCACTCTGGGAGCCTCGGAAACGCGATATTTACCTTTTCCACACGCTGTGTATCGATAGAAGCTAAGGATTCACTTAATAGCCCTCGGCATCGTTCGATATAACGATAAATCACTCTGGGAGCCTCGGAAACGCGATATTTACCTTTTCCACACGCTGTGTATCGAAAGAAGCTAAGGATTCACTTCCTAGCCCTCGGCATCGTTCGATATAACGATAAATCACTCTGGGACACTCGGAATCGCGATATTTACCTTTTCCACACGCTGTGTATCGAAAGGAGCTAAGGATTCACTTCCTAGCCCTCGGCATCGTTCGATATAACGATAAATCACTCTGGGAGCCTCGGAAACGCGATATTTACCTTTACCACACGCTGTGCATCGAAAGGAGCTAAGGATTCACTTCCTAGCCCTCGGCATCGTTTTATATAACGGTAAATCACTCTGGGAGACTCAGAAACGCGATATTTACCTTTTCCACACGCTGTGTATCGAAAGGAGCTAAGGATTCACTTCCTAGCCCACGGCATCGTTCGATATAACGATAAATCACTCTGGGAGCCTCGGAAACGCGATATTTACCTTTTCCACACGCTGTGTATCGATAGAAGCTAAGGATTCACTTAATAGCCCTCGGCATCGTTCGATATAACGATAAATCACTCTGGGAGCCTCGGAAACGCGATATTTACCTTTTCCACACGCTGTGTATCGAAAGGAGCTAAGGATTCACTTCCCAGCCCTCGGCATCGTTTTATATAACGGTAAATCACTCTGGGAGACTCGGAAACGCGATATTTACCTTTTCCACACGCTGTGTATCGAAAGGAGCTAAGGATTCACTTCCTAGCCCACGGCATCGTTCGATATAAGGATAAATCACTCTGGGAGCCTCGGAAACGCGATATTTACCTTTTCCACACGCTGTGTATCGATGGAAGCTAAGGATTCACTTAATAGCCCTCGGCATCGTTCGATATAACGATAAATCACTCTGGGAGCCTCGGAAACGCGATATTTACCTTTTCCACACGCTGTGTATCGAAAGAAGCTAAGGATTCACTTCATAGCCCTCGGCATCGTTCGATATAACGATAAATCACTCTGGGAGCCTCGGAAACGCGATATTTACCTTTTCCACACGCTGTGTATCGAAAGGAGCTAAGGATTCACTTAATAGCCCTCGGCATCGTTCGATATAACGATAAATCACTCTGGGAGCCTCGGAAACGCGATATTTACCTTTTCCACACGCTGTGCATCGAAAGGAGCTAAGGATTCACTTCCTAGCCCTAGGCATCGTTTTATATAACGGTAAATCACTCTGGGAGACTCGGAAACGCGATATTTACCTTTTCCACAAGCTGTGTATCGAAAGGAGCTAAGGATTCACTTCCTAGCCCACGGCATCGTTCGATATAACGATAAATCACTCTGGGAGCCTCGGAAACGCGATATTTACGTTTTCCACACGCTGTGTATCGAAAGGAGCTAAGGATTCACTTCCTAGCCCTCGGCATCGTTCGATATAACGATAAATCACTCTGGGAGCCTCGGAAACGCGATATTTACCTTTTCCACACGCTGTGTATCGAAAGAAGCTAAGGATTCACTTCCTAGCCCTCGGCATCGTTCGATATAACGATAAATCACTCTGGGAGCCTCGGAAACGCGATATTTACCTTTTCCACAGACTGTGTATCGAAAGAAGCTAAGGATTCACTTCCTAGCAATCGGCATCGTTCGATATAACGATAAATCACTCTGGGAGCCTCGGAAACGCGATATTTACATTTTCCACACGCTGTGTATCGAAAGAAGCTAAGGATTCACTTCCTAGCCCTCGGCATCGTTCGATATAACGATAAATCACTCTGGGACACTCGGAATCGCGATATTTACCTTTTCCACACGCTGTGTATCGAAAGGAGCTAAGGATTCACTTCCTAGCCCTCGGCATCGTTCGATATAACGATAAATCACTCTGGGAGCTTCGGAAACGCGATATTTACCTTTTCCACACGCTGTGCATCGAAAGGAGCTAAGGATTCACTTCCTAGCCCTCGGCATCGTTTTATATAACGGTAAATCACTCTGGGAGACTCGGAAACGCGATATTTACCTTTTCCACACGCTGTGTATCGAAAGGAGCTAAGGATTCACTTCCTAGCCCACGGCATCGTTCGATATAACGATAAATCACTCTGGGAGCCTCGGAAACGCGATATTTACTTTTCCACACGCTGTGTATCGATAGAAGCTAAGGATTCACTTAATAGCCCTCGGCATCGTTCGATATAACGATAAATCACTCTGGGAGCCTCGGAAACGCGATATTTACCTTTTCCACACGCTGTGTATCGAAAGAAGCTAAGGATTCACTTCCTAGCCCTCGGCATAGTTCGATATAACGATAAATCACTCTGGGACACTCGGAATCGCGATATTTACCTTTTCCACACGCTGTGTATCGAATGGAGCTAAGGATTCACTTCCTAGCCCTCGGCATCGTTCGATATAACGATAAATCACTCTGGGAGCCTCGGAAACGCGATATTTACCTTTTCCACACGCTGTGTATCGAAAGGAGCTAAGGATTCACTTCGTAGCCCTCGGCATCGTTCGATATAACGATAAATCACTCTGGGAGCCTCGGAAACGCGATATTTACCTTTTCCACACGCTGTGTATCGATAGAAGCTAAGGATTCACTTAATAGCCCTCGGCATCGTTCGATATAACGATAAATCACTCTGGGAGCCTCGGAAACGCGATATTTAAGTTTTCCACACGCTGTGTATCGAAAGAAGCTAAGGATTCACTTCCTAGCCCTCGGCATCGTTCGATATAACGATAAATCACTCTGGGACACTCGGAATCGCGATATTTACCTTTTCCACACGCTGTGTATCGAAAGGAGCTAAGGATTCACTTCCTAGCCCTCGGCATCGTTCGATATAACGATAAATCACTCTGGGAGCCTCGGAAACGCGATATTTACCTTTACCACACGCTGTGCATCGAAAGGAGCTAAGGATTCACTTCCTAGCCCTCGGCATCGTTTTATATAACGGTAAATCACTCTGGGAGACTCAGAAACGCGATATTTACCTTTTCCACACGCTGTGTATCGAAAGGAGCTAAGGATTCACTTCCTAGCCCACGGCATCGTTCGATATAACGATAAATCACTCTGGGAGCCTCGGAAACGCGATATTTACCTTTTCCACACGCTGTGTATCGATAGAAGCTAAGGATTCACTTAATAGCCCTCGGCATCGTTCGATATAACGATAAATCACTCTGGGAGCCTCGGAAACGCGATATTTACCTTTTCCACACGCTGTGTATCGAAAGAAGCTAAGGATTCACTTCCTAGCCCTCGGCATCGTTCGATATAACGATAAATCACTCTGGGACACTCGGAATCGCGATATTTACCTTTTCCACACGCTGTGTATCGAAAGGAGCTAAGGATTCACTTCCTAGCCCTCGGCATCGTTCGATATAACGATAAATCACTCTGGGAGCCTCGGAAACGCGATATTTACCTTTTCCACACGCTGTGTATCGAAAGAAGCTAAGGATTCACTTCCTAGTCCTCGGCATCGTTCGATATAACGATAAATCACTCTGGGAGCCTCGGAAACGCGATATTTACCTTTTCCACACGCTGTGTATCGAAAGGAGCTAAGGATTCACTTCCTAGCCCACGGCATCGTTCGATATAACGATAAATCACTCTGGGAGCCTCGGAAACGCGATATTTACCTTTTCCACACGCTGTGTATCGATAGAAGCTAAGGATTCACTTAATAGCCCTCGGCATCGTTCGATATAACGATAAATCACTCTGGGAGCCTCGGAAACGCGATATTTACCTTTTCCACACGCTGTGTATCGAAAGAAGCTAAGGATTCACTTCCTAGCCCTCGGCATCGTTCGATATAACGATAAATCACTCTGGGACACTCGGAATCGCGATATTTACCTTTTCCACACGCTGTGTATCGAAAGGAGCTAAGGATTCACTTCCTATCCCTCGGCATCGTTCGATATAACGATAAATCACTCTGGGAGCCTCGGAAACGCGATATTTACCTTTTCCACACGCTGTGCATCGAAAGGAGCTAAGGATTCACTTCCTAGCCCTCGGCATCGTTTTATATAACGGTAAATCACTCTGGGAGACTCGGAAACGCGATATTTACCTTTTCCACACGCTGTGTATCGAAAGGAGCTAAGGATTCACTTCCTAGCCCACGGCATCGTTCGATATAACGATAAATCACTCTGGGAGCCTCGGAAACGCGATATTTACCTTTTCCACACGCTGTGTATCGATAGAAGCTAAGGATTCACTTAATAGCTCTCGGCATCGTTCGATATAACGATAAATCACTCTGGGACACTCGGAATCGCGATATTTACCTTTTCCACACGCTGTGTATCGAAAGGAGCTAAGGATTCACTTCCTAGCCCTCGGCATCGTTCGATATAACGATAAATCACTCTGGGAGCCTCGGAAACGCGATATTTACCTTTTCCACACGCTGTGTATCGAAAGAAGCTAAGGATTCACTTCCTAGTCCTCGGCATCGTTCGATATAACGATAAATCACTCTGGGAGCCTCGGAAACGCGATATTTACCTTTTCCACACGCTGTGTATCGAAAGAAGCTAAGGATTCACTTCCTAGCCCTCGGCATCGTTCGATATAACGATAAATCACTCTGGGACACTCGGAATCGCGATATTTACCTTTTCCACACGCTGTGTATCGAAAGGAGCTAAGGATTCACTTCCTAGCCCTCGGCATCGTTCGATATAACGATAAATCACTCTGGGAGCCTCGGAAACGCGATATTTACCTTTTCCACACGCTGTGTATCGAAAGAAGCTAAGGATTCGGTTTCTAGTCCTCGGCTTCGTTCGATATAACGATAAATCACTCTGGGAGCGTCGGAAATGCGATATTTACCTTTTCCACACGCTGTGTATCGAAAGAAGCTAAGGATTCACTTCCTAGCCCTCGGCATCGTTCGATATAACGATAAATCACTCTGGGAGCCTCGGAAACGCGATATTTACCTGTTCCACACGCTGTGTATCGATAGAAGCTAAGGATTCACTTCCTAGCCCTCGGCATCGTTTTATATAACGGTAAATCACTCTGGGAGACTCGGAAACGCGATATTTACCTTTTCCACAAGCTGTGTATCGAAAGGAGCTAAGGATTCACTTCCTAGCCCACGGCATCGTTCGATATAACGATAAATCACTCTGGGAGCCGCGGAAACGCGATATTTACGTTTTCCACACGCTGTGTATCGAAAGGAGCTAAGGATTCACTTCCTAGCCCTTGGCATCGTTCGATATAACGATAAATCACTCTGGGAGCCTCGGAAACGCGATATTTACCTTTTCCACACGCTGTGTATCGAAAGAAGCTAAGGATTCACTTCCTAGCCCTCGGCATCGGTCGATATAACGATAAATCACTCTGGGAGCCTCGGAAACGCGATATTTACCTTTTCCACAGACTGTGTATCGAAAGAAGCTAAGGATTCACTTCCTAGCAATCGGCATCGTTCGATATAACGATAAATCACTCTGGGAGCCTCGGAAACGCGATATTTACATTCTCCACACGCTGTGTATCGAAAGAAGCTAAGGATTCACTTCCTAGCCCTCGGCATCGTTCGATATAACGATAAATCACTCTGGGAGCTTCGGAAACGCGATATTTACCTTTTCCACACGCTGTGCATCGAAAGGAGCTAAGGATTCACTTCCTAGCCCTCGGCATCGTTTTATATAACGGTAAATCACTCTGGGAGACTCGGAAACGCGATATTTACCTTTTCCACACGCTGTGTATCGAAAGGAGCTAAGGATTCACTTCCTAGCCCACGGCATCGTTCGATATAACGATAAATCACTCTGGGAGCCTCGGAAACGCGATATTTACCTTTTCCACACGCTGTGTATCGATAGAAGCTAAGGATTCACTTAATAGCCCTCGGCATCGTTCGATATAACGATAAATCACTCTGGGAGCCTCGGAAACGCGATATTTACCTTTTCCACACGCTGTGTATCGAAAGAAGCTAAGGATTCACTTCCTAGCCCTCGGCATAGTTCGATATAACGATAAATCACTCTGGGACACTCGGAATCGCGATATTTACCTTTTCCACACGCTGTGTATCGAATGGAGCTAAGGATTCACTTCCTAGCCCTCGGCATCGTTCGATATAACGATAAATCACTCTGGGAGCCTCGGAAACGCGATATTTACCTTTTCCACACGCTGTGTATCGAAAGGAGCTAAGGATTCACTTCGTAGCCCTCGGCATCGTTCGATATAACGATAAATCACTCTGGGAGCCTCGGAAACGCGATATTTACCTTTTCCACACGCTGTGTATCGATAGAAGCTAAGGATTCACTTAATAGCCCTCGGCATCGTTCGATATAACGATAAATCACTCTGGGAGCCTCGGAAACGCGATATTTACCTTTTCCACACGCTGTGTATCGAAAGAAGCTAAGGATTCACTTCCTAGCCCTCGGCATCGTTCGATATAACGATAAATCACTCTGGGACACTCGGAATCGCGATATTTACCTTTTCCACACGCTGTGTATCGAAAGGAGCTAAGGATTCACTTCCTAGCCCTCGGCATCGTTCGATATAACGATAAATCACTCTGGGAGCCTCGGAAACGCGATATTTACCTTTACCACACGCTGTGCATCGAAAGGAGCTAAGGATTCACTTCCTAGCCCTCGGCATCGTTTTATATAACGGTAAATCACTCTGGGAGACTCAGAAACGCGATATTTACCTTTTCCACACGCTGTGTATCGAAAGGAGCTAAGGATTCACTTCCTAGCCCACGGCATCGTTCGATATAACGATAAATCACTCTGGGAGCCTCGGAAACGCGATATTTACCTTTTCCACACGCTGTGTATCGATAGAAGCTAAGGATTCACTTAATAGCCCTCGGCATCGTTCGATATAACGATAAATCACTCTGGGAGCCTCGGAAACGCGATATTTACCTTTTCCACACGCTGTGTATCGAAAGAAGCTAAGGATTCACTTCCTAGCCCTCGGCATCGTTCGATATAACGATAAATCACTCTGGGACACTCGGAATCGCGATATTTACCTTTTCCACACGCTGTGTATCGAAAGGAGCTAAGGATTCACTTCCTAGCCATCGGCATCGTTCGATATAACGATAAATCACTCTGGGAGCCTCGGAAACGCGATATTTACCTTTTCCACACGCTGTGTATCGAAAGAAGCTAAGGATTCACTTCCTAGTCCTCGGCATCGTTCGATATAACGATAAATCACTCTGGGAGCCTCGGAAACGCGATATTTACCTTTTCCACACGCTGTGTATCGAAAGGAGCTAAGGATTCACTTCCTAGCCCACGGCATCGTTCGATATAACGATAAATCACTCTGGGAGCCTCGGAAACGCGATATTTACCTTTTCCACACGCTGTGTATCGATAGAAGCTAAGGATTCACTTAATAGCCCTCGGCATCGTTCGATATAACGATAAATCACTCTGGGAGCCTCGGAAACGCGATATTTACCTTTTCCACACGCTGTGTATCGAAAGAAGCTAAGGATTCACTTCCTAGCCCTCGGCATCGTTCGATATAACGATAAATCACTCTGGGACACTCGGAATCGCGATATTTACCTTTTCCACACGCTGTGTATCGAAAGGAGCTAAGGATTCACTTCCTATCCCTCGGCATCGTTCGATATAACGATAAATCACTCTGGGAGCCTCGGAAACGCGATATTTACCTTTTCCACACGCTGTGCATCGAAAGGAGCTAAGGATTCACTTCCTAGCCCTCGGCATCGTTTTATATAACGGTAAATCACTCTGGGAGACTCGGAAACGCGATATTTACCTTTTCCACACGCTGTGTATCGAAAGGAGCTAAGGATTCACTTCCTAGCCCACGGCATCGTTCGATATAACGATAAATCACTCTGGGAGCCTCGGAAACGCGATATTTACCTTTTCCACACGCTGTGTATCGATAGAAGCTAAGGATTCACTTAATAGCCCTCGGCATCGTTCGATATAACGATAAATCACTCTGGGACACTCGGAATCGCGATATTTACCTTTTCCACACGCTGTGTATCGAAAGGAGCTAAGGATTCACTTCCTAGCCCTCGGCATCGTTCGATATAACGATAAATCACTCTGGGAGCCTCGGAAACGCGATATTTACCTTTTCCACACGCTGTGTATCGAAAGAAGCTAAGGATTCACTTCCTAGTCCTCGGCATCGTTCGATATAACGATAAATCACTCTGGGAGCCTCGGAAACGCGATATTTACCTTTTCCACACGCTGTGTATCGAAAGAAGCTAAGGATTCACTTCCTAGCCCTCGGCATCGTTCGATATAACGATAAATCACTCTGGGACACTCGGAATCGCGATATTTACCTTTTCCACACGCTGTGTATCGAAAGGAGCTAAGGATTCACTTCCTAGCCCTCGGCATCGTTCGATATAACGATAAATCACTCTGGGAGCCTCGGAAACGCGATATTTACCTTTTCCACACGCTGTGTATCGAAAGAAGCTAAGGATTCGGTTTCTAGTCCTCGGCTTCGTTCGATATAACGATAAATCACTCTGGGAGCGTCGGAAATGCGATATTTACCTTTTCCACACGCTGTGTATCGAAAGAAGCTAAGGATTCACTTCCTAGCCCTCGGCATCGTTCGATATAACGATAAATCACTCTGGGAGCCTCGGAAACGCGATATTTACCTGTTCCACACGCTGTGTATCGATAGAAGCTAAGGATTCACTTCCTAGCCCTCGGTATCGTTCGATATAACGATAAATCACTCTGGGACACTCGGAATCGCGATATTTACCTTTTCGACACGCTGTGCATCGAAAGGAGCTAAGGATTCACTTCCTAGCCCTCGGCATCGTTTTATATAACGGTAAATCACTCTGGGAGCCTCGGAAACGCGATATTTACCTTTTCCACACGCTGTGTATCGAAAGAAGCTAAGGATTCACTTCCTAGCCCTCGGCATCGTTCGATATAACGATAAATCACTCTGGGACACTCGGAATCGCGATATTTACCTTTTCCACACGCTGTGTATCGAAAGGAGCTAAGGATTCACTTCCTAGCCCTCAGCATCGTTCGATATAACGATAAATCACTCTGGGACACTCGGAATCGCGATATTTACCTTTTCCACACGCTGTGTATCGAAAGGAGCTAAGGATTCACTTCCTAGCCCTCGGCATCGTTCGATATAACGATAAATCACTCTGGGAGCCTCGGAAACGCGATATTTACCTTTTCCACACGCTGTGTATCGAAAGAAGCTAAGGATTCGGTTTCTAGTCCTCGGCTTCGTTCGATATAACGATAAATCACTCTGGGAGCGTCGGAAATGCGATATTTACCTTTTCCACACGCTGTGTATCGAAAGAAGCTAAGGATTCACTTCCTAGCCCTCGGCATCGTTCGATATAACGATAAATCACTCTGGGAGCCTCGGAAACGCGATATTTACCTGTTCCAGACGCTGTGTATCGATAGAAGCTAAGGATTCACTTCCTAGCCCTCGGTATCGTTCGATATAACGATAAATCACTCTGGGACACTCGGAATCGCGATATTTACCTTTTCGACACGCTGTGTATCGAAAGGAGCTAAGGATTCACTTCCCAGCCCTCGGCATCGTTCGATATAACGATAAATCACTCTGGGAGCCTCGGAAACGCGATATTTACCTTTTCCACAGGCTGTGTATCGAAAGGAGCTAAGGATTCACTTCCTAGCCCTCGGCATCGTTCGATATAACGATAAATCACTCTGGGAGCCTCGGAAACGCGATATTTACCTTTTCCACACGCTGTGTATCGAAAGAAGCTAAGGATTCACTTCCTAGCCCTCGGCATCGTTCGATATAACGATAAATCACTCTGGGACACTCGGAATCGCGATATTTACCTTTTCCACACGCTGTGTATCGAAAGGAGCTAAGGATTCACTTCCTAGCCCTCGGCATCGTTCGATATAACGATAAATCACTCTGGGAGCCTCGGAAACGCGATATTTACCTTTTCCACACGCTGTGTATCGAAAGGAGCTAAGGATTCACTTCCTAGCCCTCGGCATCGTTCGATATAACGATAAATCACTCTGGGAGCCTCGGAAACGCGATATTTACCTTTTCCACACGCTGTGTATCGAAAGGAGCTAAGGATTCACTTCCTAGCCCTCGGCATCGTTCGATATAACGATAAATCACTCTGGGAGCCTCGGAAACGCGATATTTACCTTTTCCACACGCTGTGTATCGAAAGAAGCTAAGGATTCACTTCCTAGCCCTCGGCATCGTTCGATATAACGATAAATCACTCTGGGAGCCTCGGAAACGCGATATTTACCTTTTCCACAGACTGTGTATCGAAAGAAGCTAAGGATTCACTTCCTAGCAATCGGCATCGTTCGATATAACGATAAATCACTCTGGGAGCCTCGGAAACGCGATATTTACATTTTCCACACGCTGTGTATCGAAAGAAGCTAAGGATTCACTTCCTAGCCCTCGGCATCGTTCGATATAACGATAAATCACTCTGGGACACTCGGAATCGCGATATTTACCTTTTCCACACGCTGTGTATCGAAAGGAGCTAAGGATTCACTTCCTAGCCCTCGGCATCGTTCGATATAACGATAAATCACTCTGGGAGCCTCGGAAACGCGATATTTACCTTTTCCACACGCTGTGTATCGAAAGGAGCTAAGGATTCACTTCCTAGCCCTCGGCATCGTTCGATATAACGATAAATCACTCTGGGAGCCTCGGAAACGCGATATTTACCTTTTCCACACGCTGTGTATCGAAAGAAGCTAAGGATTCACTTCCTAGCCCTCGGCATCGTTCGATATAACGATAAATCACTCTGGGACACTCGGAATCGCGATATTTACCTTTTCCACACGCTGTGTATCGAAAGAAGCTAAGGATTCACTTCCTAGCCCTCGGCATCGTTCGATATAACGATAAATCACTCTGGGAGCCTCGGAAACGCGATATTTACCTGTTCCACACGCTGTGTATCGATAGAAGCTAAGGATTCACTTCCTAGCCCTCGGTATCGTTCGATATAACGATAAATCACTCTGGGAGCCTCGGAAACGCGATATTTACCTGTTCCACACGCTGTGTATCGATAGAAGCTAAGGATTCACTTCCCAGCCCTCGGCATCGTTCGATATAACGATAAATCACTCTGGGAGCCTCGGAAACGCGATATTTACCTTTTCCACACGCTGTGTATCGAAAGGAGCTAAGGATTCACTTCCTAGCCCTCGGCATCGTTCGATATAACGGTAAATCACTCTGGGAGCCTCGGAATCGCGATATTTACCTTTTCCACACGCTGTGTATCGAAAGGAGCTAAGGATTCACTTCCTAGCCCACGGCATCGTTCGATATAACGATAAATCACTCTGGGAGCCTCGGAAACGCGATATTTACCTTTTCCACACGCTGTGTATCCATAGAAGCTATGGATTCACTTCCTAGCCCTCAGCATCGTTCGATATAACGATAAATCACTCTGGGAGCCTCGGAAACGCGATATTTACCTTTTCCACACGCTGTGCATCGAAAGGAGCTAAGGATTCACTTCCTAGCCCTCGGCATCGTTCGATATAACGCTAAATCACTCTGGGAGCCTCGGAAACGCGATATTTACCTTTTCCACACGCTGTGTATCGAACGGAGCTAAGGATTCACTTCCTAGCCCACGGCATCGTTCGATATAACGATAAATCACTCTGGGAGCCTCGGAAACGCGATATTTACCTTTTCCACACGTTGTGTATCGATAGAAGCTAAGGATTCACTTAATAGCCCTCGGCATCGTTCGATATAACGATAAATCACTCTGGGAGCCTCGGAAACGCGATATTTACCTTTTCCACACGCTGTGTATCGAAAGAAGCTAAGGATTCACTTCCTAGCCCTCGGCATCGTTCGATATAACGATAAATCACTCTGGGACACTCGGAATCGCGATATTTACCTTTTCCACACGCTGTGTATCGAAAGGAGCTAAGGATTCACTTCCTAGCCCTCGGCATCGTTCGATATAACGATAAATCACTCTGGGAGCCTCGGAAACGCGATATTTACCTTTTCCACACGCTGTGTATCGAAAGAAGCTAAGGATTCACTTCCTAGCCCTCAGCATCGTTCGATATAACGATAAATCACTCTGGGAGCCTCGGAAACGCGATATTTACCTTTTCCACACGCTGTGTATCCATAGAAGCTAAGGATTCACTTCCTAGCCCTCCGCATCGTTCGATATAACGATAAATCACTCTGGGAGCCTCGGAAACGCGATATTTACCTTTTCCACACGCTGTGTATCGAAAGGAGCTAAGGATTCACTTCCTAGCCCACGGCATCGTTCGATATAACGATAAATCACTCTGGGAGCCTCGGAAACGCGATATTTACCTTTTCCACACGCTGTGTATCGATAGAAGCTAAGGATTCACTTAATAGCCCTCGGCATCGTTCGATATAACGATAAATCACTCTGGGAGCCTCGGAAACGCGATATTTACCTTTTCCACACGCTGTGTATCGAAAGAAGCTAAGGATTCACTTCCTAGCCCACGGCATCGTTCGATATAACGATAAATCACTCTGGGACACTCGGAATCGCGATATTTACCTTTTCCACACGCTGTGTATCGAAAGGAGCTAAGGATTCGGTTTCTAGTCCTCGGCTTCGTTCGATATAACGATAAATCACTCTGGGAGCGTCGGAAATGCGATATTTACCTTTTCCACACGCTGTGTATCGAAAGAAGCTAAGGATTCACTTCCTAGCCCTCGGCATCGTTCGATATAACGATAAATCACTCTGGGAGCCTCGGAAAAGCGATATTTACCTGTTCCACACGCTGTGTATCGATAGAAGCTAAGGTTTCTCTTCCTAGCCCTCGGTATCGTTCGATATAACGATAAATCACTCTGGGACACTCGGAATCGCTATATTTACCTTTTCGAAACGCTGTGTATCGAAAGGAGCTAAGGATTCACTTCCCAGCCCTCGGCATCGTTCGATATAACGATAAATCACTCTGGGAGCCTCGGAAACGCGATATTTACCTTTTCCACACGCTGTGTATCGAAAGGAGCTAAGGATTCACTTCCTAGCCTTCGGCATCGTTCGATATAACGGTAAATCACTCTGGGAGCCTCGGAATCGCGATACTTACCTTTTGCACACGCTGTGTATCGAAAGGAGCTAAGGATTCACTTCCTAGCCCACGGCATCGTTCGATATAACGATAAATCACTCTGGGAGCCTCGGAAACGCGATATTTACCTTTTCCACACGCTGTGTATCCATAGAAGCAAAGGATTCACTTCCTAGCCCTCAGCATAGTTCGATATAACGATAAACCACTCTGGGAGCCTCGGAAACGCGATATTTACCTTTTCCACACGCTGTGCATCGAAAGGAGCTAAGGATTCACTTCCTAGCCCTCGGCATCGTTCGATATAACGCTAAATCACTCTGGGAGCCTCGGAAACGCGATATTTACCTTTTCCACACGCTGTGTATCGAACGGAGCTAAGGATTCACTTCCTATCCCACGGCATCGTTCGATATAACGATAAATCACTCTGGGAGCCTCGGAAACGCGATATTTACCTTTTCCACACGCTGTGTATCGATAGAAGCTAAGGATTCACTTAATAGCCCTCGGCATCGTTCGATATAACGATAAATCACCCTGGGAACCTCGGAAACGCGATATTTACCTTTTCCACACGCTGTGTATCGAAAGGAGCTAAGGATTCACTTCCTAGCCCTCGGCATCGTTCGATATAACGATAAATCACTCTGGGAGCCTCGGAAACGCGATATTTACCTTTTCCACACGCTGTGCATCGAAAGGAGCTAAGGATTCACTTCCTAGCCCTCGGCATCGTTTTATATAACGGTAAATCACTCTGGGAGACTCGGAAACGCGATATTTACCTTTTCCACACGCTGTGTATCGAAAGGAGCTAAGGATTCACTTCCTAGCCCACGGCATCGTTCGATATAACGATAAATCACTCTGGGAGCCTCGGAAACGCGATATTTACCTTTTCCACACGCTGTGTATCGATAGAAGCTAAGGATTCACTTAATAGCCCTCGGCATCGTTCGATATAACGATAAATCACTCTGGGAGCCTCGGAAACGCGATATTTACCTTTTCCACACGCTGTGTATCGAAAGAAGCTAAGGATTCACTTCCTAGCCCTCGGCATCGTTCGATATAACGATAAATCACTCTGGGACACTCGGAATCGCGATATTTACCTTTTCCACACGCTGTGTATCGAAAGGAGCTAAGGATTCACTTCCTAGCCCTCGGCATCGTTCGATATAACGATAAATCACTCTGGGAGCCTCGGAAACGCGATATTTACCTTTTCCACACGCTGTGTATCGAAAGAAGCTAAGGATTCACTTCCTAGCCCTCGGCATCGTTCGATATAACGATAAATCACTCTGGGACACTCGGAATCGCGATATTTACCTTTTCCACACGCTGTGTATCGAAAGGAGCTAAGGATTCACTTCCTAGCCCTCGGCATCGTTCGATATAACGATAAATCACTCTGGGAGCCTCGGAAACGCGATATTTACCTTTTCCACACGCTGTGTATCGAAAGAAGCTAAGGATTCGGTTTCTAGTCCTCGGCTTCGTTCGATATAACGATAAATCACTCTGGGAGCGTCGGAAATGCGATATTTACCTTTTCCACACGCTGTGTATCGAAAGAAGCTAAGGATTCACTTCCTAGCCCTCGGCATCGTTCGATATAACGATAAATCACTCTGGGAGCCTCGGAAACGCGATATTTACCTGTTCCACACGCTGTGTATCGATAGAAGCTAAGGATTCACTTCCTAGCCCTCGGTATCGTTCGATATAACGATAAATCACTCTGGGACACTCGGAATCGCGATATTTACCTTTTCGACACGCTGTGTATCGAAAGGAGCTAAGGATTCACTTCCCAGCCCTCGGCATCGTTCGATATAACGATAAATCACTCTGGGAGCCTCGGAATCGCGATATTTACCTTTTCCACACGCTGTGTATCGAAAGGAGCTAAGGATTCACTTCCTAGCCCACGGCATCGTTCGATATAACGATAAATCACTCTGGGAGCCTCGGAAACGCGATATTTACCTTTTCCACACGCTGTGTATCGAAAGGAGCTAAGGATTCACTTCCTAGCCCTCGGCATCGTTCGATATAACGATAAATCACTCTGGGAGCCTCGGAAACGCGATATTTACCTTTTCCACACGCTGTGCATCGAAAGGAGCTAAGGATTCACTTCCTAGCCCTCGGCATCGTTTTATATAACGGTAAATCACTCTGGGAGCCTCGGAAACGCGATATTTACCTTTTCCACACGCTGTGTATCGAAAGAAGCTAAGGATTCACTTCCTAGCCCTCGGCATCGTTCGATATAACGATAAATCACTCTGGGACACTCGGAATCGCGATATTTACCTTTTCCACACGCTGTGTATCTAAAGGAGCTAAGGATTCACTTCCTAGCCCTCGGCATCGTTCGATATAACGATAAATCACTCTGGGACACTCGGAATCGCGATATTTACCTTTTCCACACGCTGTGTATCGAAAGGAGCTAAGGATTCACTTCCTAGCCCTCGGCATCGTTCGATATAACGATAAATCACTCTGGGAGCCTCGGAAACGCGATATTTACCTTTTCCACACGCTGTGTATCGAAAGGAGCTAAGGATTCACTTAATAGCCCTCGGCATCGTGCGATATAACGATAAATCACTCTGGGAGCCTCGGAAACGCGATATTTACCTTTTCCACACGCTGTGTATCGAAAGAAGCTAAGGATTCACTTCCTAGCCCTCGGCATCGTTCGATATAACGATAAATCACTCTGGGAGCCTCGGAAACGCGATATTTACCTTTTCCACACGCTGTGTATCGAAAGAAGCTAAGGATTCACTTCCTAGCCCTCGGCATCGTTCGATATAACGATAAATCACTCTGGGACACTCGGAATCGCGATATTTACCTTTTCCACACGCTGTGTATCGAAAGGAGCTAAGGATTCACTTCCTAGCCCTCGGCATCGTTCGATATAACGATAAATCACTCTGGGAGCCTCGGAAACGCGATATTTACCTTTTCCACACGCTGTGTATCGAAAGAAGCTAAGGATTCGGTTTCTAGTCCTCGGCTTCGTTCGATATAACGATAAATCACTCTGGGAGCGTCGGAAATGCGATATTTACCTTTTCCACACGCTGTGTATCGAAAGAAGCTAAGGATTCACTTCCTAGCCCTCGGCATCGTTCGATATAACGATAAATCACTCTGGGAGCCTCGGAAACGCGATATTTACCTGTTCCAGACGCTGTGTATCGATAGAAGCTAAGGATTCACTTCCTAGCCCTCGGTATCGTTCGATATAACGATAAATCACTCTGGGACACTCGGAATCGCGATATTTACCTTTTCGACACGCTGTGTATCGAAAGGAGCTAAGGATTCACTTCCCAGCCCTCGGCATCGTTCGATATAACGATAAATCACTCTGGGAGCCTCGGAAACGCGATATTTACCTTTTCCACACGCTGTGTATCGAAAGGAGCTAAGGATTCACTTCCTAGCCCTCGGCATCGTTCGATATAACGATAAATCACTCTGGGAGCCTCGGAAACGCGATATTTACCTTTTCCACACGCTGTGTATCGAAAGAAGCTAAGGATTCACTTCCTAGCCCTCGGCATCGTTCGATATAACGATAAATCACTCTGGGACACTCGGAATCGCGATATTTACCTTTTCCACACGCTGTGTATCGAAAGGAGCTAAGGATTCACTTCCTAGCCCTCGGCATCGTTCGATATAACGATAAATCACTCTGGGAGCCTCGGAAACGCGATATTTACCTTTTCCACACGCTGTGTATCGAAAGGAGCTAAGGATTCACTTCCTAGCCCTCGGCATCGTTCGATATAACGATAAATCACTCTGGGAGCCTCGGAAACGCGATATTTACCTTTTCCACACGCTGTGTATCGAAAGAAGCTAAGGATTCACTTCCTAGCCCTCGGCATCGTTCGATATAACGATAAATGACTCTGGGAGCCTCGGAAACGCGATATTTACCTTTTCCACAGACTGTGTATCGAAAGAAGCTAAGGATTCACTTCCTAGCCCTCGGCATCGTTCGATATAACGATAAATCACTCTGGGAGCCTCGGAAACGCGATATTTACCTTTTCCACACGCTGTGTATCGAAAGAAGCTAAGGATTCACTTCCTAGCCCTCGGCATCGTTCGATATAACGATAAATCACTCTGGGACACTCGGAATCGCGATATTTACCTTTTCCACACGCTGTGTATCGAAAGGAGCTAAGGATTCACTTCCTAGCCCTCGGCATCGTTCGATATAACGATAAATCACTCTGGGAGCCTCGGAAACGCGATATTTACCTTTTCCACACGCTGTGTATCGAAAGAAGCTAAGGATTCGGTTTCTAGTCCTCGGCTTCGTTCGATATAACGATAAATCACTCTGGGAGCGTCGGAAATGCGATATTTACCTTTTCCACACGCTGTGTATCGAAAGAAGCTAAGGATTCACTTCCTAGCCCTCGGCATCGTTCGATATAACGATAAATCACTCTGGGAGCCTCGGAAACGCGATATTTACCTTTTCCACACGCTGTGCATCGAAAGGAGCTAAGGATTCACTTCCTAGCCCTCGGCATCGTTCGATATAACGCTAAATCACTCTGGGAGCCTCGGAAACGCGATATTTACCTTTTCCACACGCTGTGTATCGAACGGAGCTAAGGATTCACTTCCTAACCCACGGCATCGTTCGATATAACGATAAATCACTCTGGGAGCCTCGGAAACGCGATATTTACCTTTTCCACACGCTGTGTATCGATAGAAGCTAAGGATTCACTTAATAGCCCTCGGCATCGTTCGATATAACGATAAATCACTCTGGGAGCCTCGGAAACGCGATATTTACCTTTTCCACACGCTGTGTATCGAAAGAAGCTAAGGATTCACTTCCTAGCCCTCGGCATCGTTCGATATAACGATAAATCACTCTGGGACACTCGGAATCGCGATATTTACCTTTTCCACACGCTGTGTATCGAAAGGAGCTAAGGATTCACTTCCTAGCCCTCGGCATCGTTCGATATAACGATAAATCACTCTGGGAGCCTCGGAAACGCGATATTTCCTTTTCCACACGCTGTGTATCGAAAGAAGCTAAGGATTCACTTCCTAGCCCTCAGCATCGTTCGATATAACGATAAATCACTCTGGGAGCCTCGGAAACGCGATATTTACCTTTTCCACACGCTGTGTATCCATAGAAGCTAAGGATTCACTTCCTAGCCCTCCGCATCGTTCGATATAACGATAAATCACTCTGGGAGCCTCGGAAACGCGATATTTACCTTTTCCACACGCTGTGTATCGAAAGGAGCTAAGGATTCACTTCCTAGCCCACGGCATCGTTCGATATAACGATAAATCACTCTGGGACACTCGGAATCGCGATATTTACCTTTTCCACACGCCGTGTATCGAAAGAAGCTAAGGATTCACTTTCTAGCCCTCGGCATCGTTCGTATAAACCGATAAATCACTCTGGGACACTCGGAATCGCGATATTTACCTTTTCCACACGCTGTGTATCGAAAGGAGCTAAGGATTCACTTCCTAGCCCTCGGCATCGTTCGATATAACGATAAATCACTCTGGGACACTCGGAATCGCGATATTTACCTTTTCCACACGCTGTGTATCGAAAGGAGCTAAGGATTCACTTCCTAGCCCTCGGCATCGTTCGATATAACGATAAATCACTCTGGGACACTCGGAATCGCGATATTTACCTTTTCCACACGCTGTGTATCGAAAGGAGCTAAGGATTCACTTCCTAGCCCTCGGCATCGTTCGATATAACGATAAATCACTCTGGGAGCGTCGGAAACGCGATATTTACCTTTTCCACACGCTGTGTATCGAAAGGAGCTAAGGATTCACTTCCTAGCCCTCGGCATCGTGCGATATAACGATAAATCACTCTGGGAGCCTCGGAAACGCGATATTTACCTTTTCCACACGCTGTGTATCGAAAGAAGCTAAGGATTCACTTCCTAGCCCTCGGCATCGTTCGATATAACGATAAATCACTCTGGGAGCCTCGGAAACGCGATATTTACCTTTTCCACACGCTGTGTATCGAAAGAAGCTAAGGATTCACTTCCTAGCCCTCGGCATCGTTCGATATAACGATAAATCACTCTGGGACACTCGGAATCGCGATATTTACCTTTTCCACACGCTGTGTATCGAAAGGAGCTAAGGATTCACTTCCTAGCCCTCGGCATCGTTCGATATAACGATAAATCACTCTGGGAGCCTCGGAAACGCGATATTTACCTTTTCCACACGCTGTGTATCGAAAGAAGCTAAGGATTCAGTTTCTAGTCCTCGGCTTCGTTCGATATAACGATAAATCACTCTGGGAGCGTCGGAAATGCGATATTTACCTTTTCCACACGCTGTGTATCGAAAGAAGCTAAGGATTCACTTCCTAGCCCTCGGCATCGTTCGATATAACGATAAATCACTCTGGGAGCCTCGGAAACGCGATATTTACCTTTTCCACACGCTGTGTATCGAAAGGAGCTAAGGATTCACTTCCTAGCCCTCGGCATCGTGCGATATAACGATAAATCACTCTGGGACACTCGGAATCGCGATATTTACCTTTTCCACACGCTGTGTATCGAAAGGAGCTAAGGATTCACTTCCTAGCCCTCGGCATCGTTCGATATAACGATAAATCACTCTGGGAGCCTCGGAAACGCGATATTTACCTTTTCCACACGCTGTGTATCGAAAGGAGCTAAGGATTCACTTCCTAGCCCTCGGCATCGTTCGATATAACGATAAATCACTCTGGGAGCCTCGGAAACGCGATATTTACCTTTTCCACACGCTGTGTATCGAAAGAAGCTAAGGATTCACTTCCTAGCCCTCGGCATCGTTCGATATAACGATAAATGACTCTGGGAGCCTCGGAAACGCGATATTTACCTTTTCCACAGACTGTGTATCGAAAGAAGCTAAGGATTCACTTCCTAGCCCTCGGCATCGTTCGATATAACGATAAATCACTCTGGGAGCCTCGGAAACGCGATATTTACCTTTTCCACACGCTGTGTATCGAAAGAAGCTAAGGATTCACTTCCTAGCCCTCGGCATCGTTCGATATAACGATAAATCACTCTGGGACACTCGGAATCGCGATATTTACCTTTTCCACACGCTGTGTATCGAAAGGAGCTAAGGATTCACTTCCTAGCCCTCGGCATCGTTCGATATAACGATAAATCACTCTGGGAGCCTCGGAAACGCGATATTTACCTTTTCCACACGCTGTGTATCGAAAGAAGCTAAGGATTCGGTTTCTAGTCCTCGGCTTCGTTCGATATAACGATAAATCACTCTGGGAGCGTCGGAAATGCGATATTTACCTTTTCCACACGCTGTGTATCGAAAGAAGCTAAGGATTCACTTCCTAGCCCTCGGCATCGTTCGATATAACGATAAATCACTCTGGGAGCCTCGGAAACGCGATATTTACCTTTTCCACACGCTGTGCATCGAAAGGAGCTAAGGATTCACTTCCTAGCCCTCGGCATCGTTCGATATAACGCTAAATCACTCTGGGAGCCTCGGAAACGCGATATTTACCTTTTCCACACGCTGTGTATCGAACGGAGCTAAGGATTCACTTCCTAACCCACGGCATCGTTCGATATAACGATAAATCACTCTGGGAGCCTCGGAAACGCGATATTTACCTTTTCCACACGCTGTGTATCGATAGAAGCTAAGGATTCACTTAATAGCCCTCGGCATCGTTCGATATAACGATAAATCACTCTGGGAGCCTCGGAAACGCGATATTTACCTTTTCCACACGCTGTGTATCGAAAGAAGCTAAGGATTCACTTCCTAGCCCTCGGCATCGTTCGATATAACGATAAATCACTCTGGGACACTCGGAATCGCGATATTTACCTTTTCCACACGCTGTGTATCGAAAGGAGCTAAGGATTCACTTCCTAGCCCTCGGCATCGTTCGATATAACGATAAATCACTCTGGGAGCCTCGGAAACGCGATATTTCCTTTTCCACACGCTGTGTATCGAAAGAAGCTAAGGATTCACTTCCTAGCCCTCAGCATCGTTCGATATAACGATAAATCACTCTGGGAGCCTCGGAAACGCGATATTTACCTTTTCCACACGCTGTGTATCCATAGAAGCTAAGGATTCACTTCCTAGCCCTCCGCATCGTTCGATATAACGATAAATCACTCTGGGAGCCTCGGAAACGCGATATTTACCTTTTCCACACGCTGTGTATCGAAAGGAGCTAAGGATTCACTTCCTAGCCCACGGCATCGTTCGATATAACGATAAATCACTCTGGGACACTCGGAATCGCGATATTTACCTTTTCCACACGCCGTGTATCGAAAGAAGCTAAGGATTCACTTTCTAGCCCTCGGCATCGTTCGTATAAACCGATAAATCACTCTGGGACACTCGGAATCGCGATATTTACCTTTTCCACACGCTGTGTATCGAAAGGAGCTAAGGATTCACTTCCTAGCCCTCGGCATCGTTCGATATAACGATAAATCACTCTGGGACACTCGGAATCGCGATATTTACCTTTTCCACACGCTGTGTATCGAAAGGAGCTAAGGATTCACTTCCTAGCCCTCGGCATCGTTCGATATAACGATAAATCACTCTGGGACACTCGGAATCGCGATATTTACCTTTTCCACACGCTGTGTATCGAAAGGAGCTAAGGATTCACTTCCTAGCCCTCGGCATCGTTCGATATAACGATAAATCACTCTGGGAGCGTCGGAAACGCGATATTTACCTTTTCCACACGCTGTGTATCGAAAGGAGCTAAGGATTCACTTCCTAGCCCTCGGCATCGTGCGATATAACGATAAATCACTCTGGGAGCCTCGGAAACGCGATATTTACCTTTTCCACACGCTGTGTATCGAAAGAAGCTAAGGATTCACTTCCTAGCCCTCGGCATCGTTCGATATAACGATAAATCACTCTGGGAGCCTCGGAAACGCGATATTTACCTTTTCCACACGCTGTGTATCGAAAGAAGCTAAGGATTCACTTCCTAGCCCTCGGCATCGTTCGATATAACGATAAATCACTCTGGGACACTCGGAATCGCGATATTTACCTTTTCCACACGCTGTGTATCGAAAGGAGCTAAGGATTCACTTCCTAGCCCTCGGCATCGTTCGATATAACGATAAATCACTCTGGGAGCCTCGGAAACGCGATATTTACCTTTTCCACACGCTGTGTATCGAAAGAAGCTAAGGATTCAGTTTCTAGTCCTCGGCTTCGTTCGATATAACGATAAATCACTCTGGGAGCGTCGGAAATGCGATATTTACCTTTTCCACACGCTGTGTATCGAAAGAAGCTAAGGATTCACTTCCTAGCCCTCGGCATCGTTCGATATAACGATAAATCACTCTGGGAGCCTCGGAAACGCGATATTTACCTGTTCCAGACGCTGTGTATCGATAGAAGCTAAGGATTCACTTCCTAGCCCTCGGTATCGTTCGATATAACGATAAATCACTCTGGGACACTCGGAATCGCGATATTTACCTTTTCGACACGCTGTGTATCGAAAGGAGCTAAGGATTCACTTCCCAGCCCTCGGCATCGTTCGATATAACGATAAATCACTCTGGGAGCCTCGGAAACGCGATATTTACCTTTTCCACACGCTGTGTATCGAAAGGAGCTAAGGATTCACTTCCTAGCCCTCGGCATCGTTCGATATAACGATAAATCACTCTGGGAGCCTCGGAAACGCGATATTTACCTTTTCCACACGCTGTGTATCGAAAGAAGCTAAGGATTCACTTCCTAGCCCTCGGCATCGTTCGATATAACGATAAATCACTCTGGGACACTCGGAATCGCGATATTTACCTTTTCCACACGCTGTGTATCGAAAGGAGCTAAGGATTCACTTCCTAGCCCTCGGCATCGTTCGATATAACGATAAATCACTCTGGGAGCCTCGGAAACGCGATATTTACCTTTTCCACACGCTGTGTATCGAAAGGAGCTAAGGATTCACTTCCTAGCCCTCGGCATCGTTCGATATAACGATAAATCACTCTGGGAGCCTCGGAAACGCGATATTTACCTTTTCCACACGCTGTGTATCGAAAGGAGCTAAGGATTCACTTCCTAGCCCTCGGCATCGTTCGATATAACGATAAATCACTCTGGGAGCCTCGGAAACGCGATATTTACCTTTTCCACACGCTGTGTATCGAAAGAAGCTAAGGATTCACTTCCTAGCCCTCGGCATCGTTCGATATAACGATAAATCACTCTGGGAGCCTCGGAAACGCGATATTTACCTTTTCCACAGACTGTGTATCGAAAGAAGCTAAGGATTCACTTCCTAGCCCTCGGCATCGTTCGATATAACGATAAATCACTCTGGGAGCCTCGGAAACGCGATATTTACCTTTTCCACAGGCTGTGTATCGAAAGAAGCTAAGGATTCACTTCCTAGCCCTCGGCATCGTTCGATATAACGATAAATCACTCTGGGACACTCGGAATCGCGATATTTACCTTTTCCACACGCTGTGTATCGAAAGGAGCTAAGGATTCACTTCCTAGCCCTCGGCATCGTTCGATATAACGATAAATCACTCTGGGAGCCTCGGAAACGCGATATTTACCTTTTCCACACGCTGTGTATCGAAAGAAGCTAAGGATTCGGTTTCTAGTCCTCGGCTTCGTTCGATATAACGATAAATCACTCTGGGAGCGTCGGAAATGCGATATTTACCTTTTCCACACGCTGTGTATCGAAAGAAGCTAAGGATTCACTTCCTAGCCCTCGGCATCGTTCGATATAACGATAAATCACTCTGGGAGCCTCGGAAACGCGATATTTACCTTTTCCACACGCTGTGTATCGAAAGGAGCTAAGCATTCACTTCCTAGCCCTCGGCATCGTTCGATATAACGGTAAATCACTCTGGGAGCCTCGGAAACGCGATATTTACCTTTTCCACACGCTGTGTATCGAACGGAGCTAAGGATTCACTTCCTAGCCCACGGCATCGTTCGATATAACGATAAATCACTCTGGGAGCCTCGGAAACGCGATATTTACCTTTTCCACACGCTGTGTATCCATAGAAGCTATGGATTCACTTCCTAGCCCTCAGCATCGTTCGATATAACGATAAATCACTCTGGGAGCCTCGGAAACGCGATATTTACCTTTTCCACACGCTGTGCATCGAAAGGAGCTAAGGATTCACTTCCTAGCCCTCGGCATCGTTCGATATAACGCTAAATCACTCTGGGAGCCTCGGAAACGCGATATTTACCTTTTCCACACGCTGTGTATCGAACGGAGCTAAGGATTCACTTCCTAGCCCACGGCATCGTTCGATATAACGATAAATCACTCTGGGAGCCTCGGAAACGCGATATTTACCTTTTCCACACGCTGTGTATCGATAGAAGCTAAGGATTCACTTAATAGCCCTCGGCATCGTTCGATATAACGATAAATCACTCTGGGAGCCTCGGAAACGCGATATTTACCTTTTCCACACGCTGTGTATCGAAAGAAGCTAAGGATTCACTTCCTAGCCCTCGGCATCGTTCGATATAACGATAAATCACTCTGGGACACTCGGAATCGCGATATTTACCTTTTCCACACGCTGTGTATCGAAACTAGCTAAGGATTCACTTCCTAGCCCTCGGCATCGTTCGATATAACGATAAATCACTCTGGGAGCCTCGGAAACGCGATATTTACCTTTTCCACACGCTGTGTATCGAAAGAAGCTAAGGATTCTCTTCCTAGCCCTCAGCATCGTTCGATATAACGATAAATCACTCTGGGAGCCTCGGAAACGCGATATTTACCTTTTCCACACGCTGTGTATCGAAAGGAGCTAAGGATTCACTTCCTAGCCCACGGCAGCGTTCGATATAACGATAAATCACTCTGGGAGCCTCGGAAACGCGATATTTACCTTTTCCACACGCTGTGTATCGATAGAAGCTAAGGATTCACTTAATAGCCCTCGGCATCGTTCGATATAACGATAAAT
Source organism: Nomada fucata (assembly GCA_948146005.1). Classification (NCBI taxonomy): domain Eukaryota; kingdom Metazoa; phylum Arthropoda; class Insecta; order Hymenoptera; family Apidae; genus Nomada; species Nomada fucata. The sequence goes on from OX411275.1 coordinate 26,332,395, forward strand.
CACCCTGGGAACCTCGGAAACGCGATATTTACCTTTTCCACACGCTGTGTATCGAAAGAAGCTAAGGATTCACTTCCTAGCCCTCGGCATCGTTCGATATAACGATAAATCACTCTGGGACACTCGGAATCGCGATATTTACCTTTTCCACACGCTGTGTATCGAAAGAAGCTAAGGATTCACTTTCTAGCCCTCGGCATCGTTCGATATAACGATAAATCACTCTGGGACACTCGGAATCGCGATATTTACCTTTTCCACACGCTGTGTATCGAAAGGAGCTAAGGATTCACTTCCTAGCCCTCGGCATCGTTCGATATAACGATAAATCACTCTGGGACACTCGGAATCGCGATATTTACCTTTTCCACACGCTGTGTATCGAAAGAAGCTAAGGATTCACTTTCTAGCCCACGGCATCGTTCGATATAACGATAAATCACTCTGGGAGCCTCGGAAACGCGATATTTACCTTTTCCACACGCTGTGTATCGAGAGAAGCTAAGGATTCACTTAATAGCCCTCGGCATCGTTCGATATAACGATAAATCACTCTGGGACACTCGGAATCGCGATATTTACTTTTTCGACACGCTGTGTATCGAAAGGAGCTAAGGATTCACTTCCCAGCCCTCGGCATCGTTTTATATAACGGTAAATCACTCTGGGAGACTCGGAAACGCGATATTTACCTTTTCCACACGCTGTGTATCGAAAGGAGCTAAGGATTCACTTCCTAGCCCACGGCATCGTTCGATATAAGGATAAATCACTCTGGGAGCCTCGGAAACGCGATATTTACCTTTTCCACACGCTGTGTATCGATAGAAGCTAAGGATTCACTTAATAGCCCTCGGCATCGTTCGATATAACGATAAATCACTCTGGGAGCCTCGGAAACGCGATATTTACCTTTTCCACACGCTGTGTATCGAAAGAAGCTAAGGATTCACTTCCTAGCCCTCGGCATCGTTCGATATAACGATAAATCACTTTGGGACACTCGGAATCGCGATATTTACCTTTTCCACACGCTGTGTATCGAAAGGAGCTAAGGATTCACTTCCTAGCCCTCGGCATCGTTCGATATAACGATAAATCACTCTGGGAGCCTCGGAAACGCGATATTTACCTTTTCCACACGCTGTGCATCGAAAGGAGCTAAGGATTCACTTCCTAGCCCTCGGCATCGTTCGATATAACGGTAAATCACTCTGGGAGCCTCGGAAACGCGATATTTACCTTTTCCACAAGCTGTGTATCGAAAGGAGCTAAGGATTCACTTCCTAGCCCACGGCATCGTTCGATATAACGATAAATCACTCTGGGAGCCTCGGAAACGCGATATTTACCTTTTCCACACGCTGTGTATCGAAAGGAGCTAAGGATTCACTTCCTAGCCCACGGCATCGTTCGATATAACGATAAATCACTCCGGGAGCCTCGGAAACGCGATATTTACCTTTTCCACACGCTGTGTATCGAAAGAAGCTAAGGATTCACTTCCTAGCCCTCAGCATCGTTCGATATAACGATAAATCACTCTGGGAGCCTCGGAAACGCGATCTTTACCTTTTCCACACGCTGTGTATCGAAAGAAGCTAAGGATTCACTTCCTAGCCCTCGGCATCGTTCGATATAACGATAAATCACTCTGGGACACTCGGAATCGCGATATTTACCTTTTCCACACGCTGTGTATCGATAGAAGCTAAGGATTCACTTAATAGCCCTCGGCATCGTTCGATATAACGATAAATCACTCTGGGAGCCTCGGAAACGCGATATTTACCTTTTCCACACGCTGTGTATCGAAAGAAGCTAAGGATTCACTTCCTAGCCCTCGGCATCGTTCGATATAACGATAAATCACTCTGGGACACTCGGAATCGCGATATTTACCTTTTCCACACGCTGTGTATCGAAACTAGCTAAGGATTCACTTCCTAGCCCTCGGCATCGTTCGATATAACGATAAATCACTCTGGGAGCCTCGGAAACGCGATATTTACCTTTTCCACACGCTGTGTATCGAAAGAAGCTAAGGATTCACTTCCTAGCCCTCAGCATCGTTCGATATAACGATAAATCACTCTGGGAGCCTCGGAAACGCGATATTTACCTTTTCCACACGCTGTGTATCCATAGAAGCTAAGGATTCACTTCCTAGCCCTCCGCATCGTTCGATATAACGATAAATCACTCTGGGAGCCTCGGAAACGCGATATTTACCTTTTCCACACGCTGTGTATCGAAAGGAGCTAAGGATTCACTTCCTAGCCCACGGCATCGTTCGATATAACGATAAATCACTCTGGGAGCCTCGGAAACGCGATATTTACCTTTTCCACACGCTGTGTATCGATAGAAGCTAAGGATTCACTTAATAGCCCTCGGCATCGTTCGATATAACGATAAATCACCCTGGGAACCTCGGAAACGCGATATTTACCTTTTCCACACGCTGTGTATCGAAAGAAGCTAAGGATTCACTTCCTAGCCCTCGGCATCGTTCGATATAACGATAAATCACTCTGGGACACTCGGAATCGCGATATTTACCTTTTCCACACGCTGTGTATCGAAAGAAGCTAAGGATTCACTTTCTAGCCCTCGGCATCGTTCGATATAACGATAAATCACTCTGTTACACTCGGAATCGCGATATTTACCTTTTCCACACGCTGTGTATCGAAAGGAGCTAAGGATTCACTTCCTAGCCCTCGGCATCGTTCGATATAACGATAAATCACTCTGGGACACTCGGAATCGCGATATTTACCTTTTCCACACGCTGTGTATCGAAAGGAGCTAAGGATTCACTTCCTAGCCCTCGGCATCGTTCGATATAACGATAAATCACTCTGGGAGCCTCGGAAACGCGATATTTACCTTTTCCACACGCTGTGTATCGAAAGGAGCTAAGGATTCACTTCCTAGCCCTCGGCATCGTTCGATATAACGATAAATCACTCTGGGAGCCTCGGAAACGCGATATTTACCTTTTCCACACGCTGTGTATCGAAAGAAGCTAAGGATTCACTTCCTAGCCCTCGGCATCGTTCGATATAACGATAAATCACTCTGGGACACTCGGAATCGCGATATTTACCTTTTCCACACGCTGTGTATCGAAAGAAGCTAAGGATTCACTTCCTAGCCCTCGGCATCGTTCGATATAACGATAAATCACTCTGGGAGCCTCGGAAACGCGATATTTACCTGTTCCACACGCTGTGTATCGATAGAAGCTAAGGATTCACTTCCTAGCCCTCGGTATCGTTCGATATAACGATAAATCACTCTGGGAGCCTCGGAAACGCGATATTTACCTGTTCCACACGCTGTGTATCGATAGAAGCTAAGGATTCACTTCCCAGCCCTCGGCATCGTTCGATATAACGATAAATCACTCTGGGAGCCTCGGAAACGCGATATTTACCTTTTCCACACGCTGTGTATCGAAAGGAGCTAAGGATTCACTTCCTAGCCCTCGGCATCGTTCGATATAACGGTAAATCACTCTGGGAGCCTCGGAATCGCGATATTTACCTTTTCCACACGCTGTGTATCGAAAGGAGCTAAGGATTCACTTCCTAGCCCACGGCATCGTTCGATATAACGATAAATCACTCTGGGAGCCTCGGAAACGCGATATTTACCTTTTCCACACGCTGTGTATCCATAGAAGCTATGGATTCACTTCCTAGCCCTCAGCATCGTTCGATATAACGATAAATCACTCTGGGAGCCTCGGAAACGCGATATTTACCTTTTCCACACGCTGTGCATCGAAAGGAGCTAAGGATTCACTTCCTAGCCCTCGGCATCGTTCGATATAACGCTAAATCACTCTGGGAGCCTCGGAAACGCGATATTTACCTTTTCCACACGCTGTGTATCGAACGGAGCTAAGGATTCACTTCCTAGCCCACGGCATCGTTCGATATAACGATAAATCACTCTGGGAGCCTCGGAAACGCGATATTTACCTTTTCCACACGTTGTGTATCGATAGAAGCTAAGGATTCACTTAATAGCCCTCGGCATCGTTCGATATAACGATAAATCACTCTGGGAGCCTCGGAAACGCGATATTTACCTTTTCCACACGCTGTGTATCGAAAGAAGCTAAGGATTCACTTCCTAGCCCTCGGCATCGTTCGATATAACGATAAATCACTCTGGGACACTCGGAATCGCGATATTTACCTTTTCCACACGCTGTGTATCGAAAGGAGCTAAGGATTCACTTCCTAGCCCTCGGCATCGTTCGATATAACGATAAATCACTCTGGGAGCCTCGGAAACGCGATATTTACCTTTTCCACACGCTGTGTATCGAAAGAAGCTAAGGATTCACTTCCTAGCCCTCAGCATCGTTCGATATAACGATAAATCACTCTGGGAGCCTCGGAAACGCGATATTTACCTTTTCCACACGCTGTGTATCCATAGAAGCTAAGGATTCACTTCCTAGCCCTCCGCATCGTTCGATATAACGATAAATCACTCTGGGAGCCTCGGAAACGCGATATTTACCTTTTCCACACGCTGTGTATCGAAAGGAGCTAAGGATTCACTTCCTAGCCCACGGCATCGTTCGATATAACGATAAATCACTCTGGGAGCCTCGGAAACGCGATATTTACCTTTTCCACACGCTGTGTATCGATAGAAGCTAAGGATTCACTTAATAGCCCTCGGCATCGTTCGATATAACGATAAATCACTCTGGGAGCCTCGGAAACGCGATATTTACCTTTTCCACACGCTGTGTATCGAAAGAAGCTAAGGATTCACTTCCTAGCCCACGGCATCGTTCGATATAACGATAAATCACTCTGGGACACTCGGAATCGCGATATTTACCTTTTCCACACGCTGTGTATCGAAAGAAGCTAAGGATTCACTTTCTAGCCCTCGGCATCGGTCGATATAACGATAAATCACTCTGGGACACTCGGAATCGCGATACTTACCTTTTCCACACGCTGTGTATCGAAAGGAGCTAAGGATTCGGTTTCTAGTCCTCGGCTTCGTTCGATATAACGATAAATCACTCTGGGAGCGTCGGAAATGCGATATTTACCTTTTCCACACGCTGTGTATCGAAAGAAGCTAAGGATTCACTTCCTAGCCCTCGGCATCGTTCGATATAACGATAAATCACTCTGGGAGCCTCGGAAAAGCGATATTTACCTGTTCCACACGCTGTGTATCGATAGAAGCTAAGGTTTCTCTTCCTAGCCCTCGGTATCGTTCGATATAACGATAAATCACTCTGGGACACTCGGAATCGCTATATTTACCTTTTCGAAACGCTGTGTATCGAAAGGAGCTAAGGATTCACTTCCCAGCCCTCGGCATCGTTCGATATAACGATAAATCACTCTGGGAGCCTCGGAAACGCGATATTTACCTTTTCCACACGCTGTGTATCGAAAGGAGCTAAGGATTCACTTCCTAGCCTTCGGCATCGTTCGATATAACGGTAAATCACTCTGGGAGCCTCGGAATCGCGATACTTACCTTTTGCACACGCTGTGTATCGAAAGGAGCTAAGGATTCACTTCCTAGCCCACGGCATCGTTCGATATAACGATAAATCACTCTGGGAGCCTCGGAAACGCGATATTTACCTTTTCCACACGCTGTGTATCCATAGAAGCAAAGGATTCACTTCCTAGCCCTCAGCATAGTTCGATATAACGATAAACCACTCTGGGAGCCTCGGAAACGCGATATTTACCTTTTCCACACGCTGTGCATCGAAAGGAGCTAAGGATTCACTTCCTAGCCCTCGGCATCGTTCGATATAACGCTAAATCACTCTGGGAGCCTCGGAAACGCGATATTTACCTTTTCCACACGCTGTGTATCGAACGGAGCTAAGGATTCACTTCCTATCCCACGGCATCGTTCGATATAACGATAAATCACTCTGGGAGCCTCGGAAACGCGATATTTACCTTTTCCACACGCTGTGTATCGATAGAAGCTAAGGATTCACTTAATAGCCCTCGGCATCGTTCGATATAACGATAAATCACCCTGGGAACCTCGGAAACGCGATATTTACCTTTTCCACACGCTGTGTATCGAAAGGAGCTAAGGATTCACTTCCTAGCCCTCGGCATCGTTCGATATAACGATAAATCACTCTGGGAGCCTCGGAAACGCGATATTTACCTTTTCCACACGCTGTGCATCGAAAGGAGCTAAGGATTCACTTCCTAGCCCTCGGCATCGTTTTATATAACGGTAAATCACTCTGGGAGACTCGGAAACGCGATATTTACCTTTTCCACACGCTGTGTATCGAAAGGAGCTAAGGATTCACTTCCTAGCCCACGGCATCGTTCGATATAACGATAAATCACTCTGGGAGCCTCGGAAACGCGATATTTACCTTTTCCACACGCTGTGTATCGATAGAAGCTAAGGATTCACTTAATAGCCCTCGGCATCGTTCGATATAACGATAAATCACTCTGGGAGCCTCGGAAACGCGATATTTACCTTTTCCACACGCTGTGTATCGAAAGAAGCTAAGGATTCACTTCCTAGCCCTCGGCATCGTTCGATATAACGATAAATCACTCTGGGACACTCGGAATCGCGATATTTACCTTTTCCACACGCTGTGTATCGAAAGGAGCTAAGGATTCACTTCCTAGCCCTCGGCATCGTTCGATATAACGATAAATCACTCTGGGAGCCTCGGAAACGCGATATTTACCTTTTCCACACGCTGTGTATCGAAAGAAGCTAAGGATTCACTTCCTAGCCCTCGGCATCGTTCGATATAACGATAAATCACTCTGGGACACTCGGAATCGCGATATTTACCTTTTCCACACGCTGTGTATCGAAAGGAGCTAAGGATTCACTTCCTAGCCCTCGGCATCGTTCGATATAACGATAAATCACTCTGGGAGCCTCGGAAACGCGATATTTACCTTTTCCACACGCTGTGTATCGAAAGAAGCTAAGGATTCGGTTTCTAGTCCTCGGCTTCGTTCGATATAACGATAAATCACTCTGGGAGCGTCGGAAATGCGATATTTACCTTTTCCACACGCTGTGTATCGAAAGAAGCTAAGGATTCACTTCCTAGCCCTCGGCATCGTTCGATATAACGATAAATCACTCTGGGAGCCTCGGAAACGCGATATTTACCTGTTCCACACGCTGTGTATCGATAGAAGCTAAGGATTCACTTCCTAGCCCTCGGTATCGTTCGATATAACGATAAATCACTCTGGGACACTCGGAATCGCGATATTTACCTTTTCGACACGCTGTGTATCGAAAGGAGCTAAGGATTCACTTCCCAGCCCTCGGCATCGTTCGATATAACGATAAATCACTCTGGGAGCCTCGGAATCGCGATATTTACCTTTTCCACACGCTGTGTATCGAAAGGAGCTAAGGATTCACTTCCTAGCCCACGGCATCGTTCGATATAACGATAAATCACTCTGGGAGCCTCGGAAACGCGATATTTACCTTTTCCACACGCTGTGTATCGAAAGGAGCTAAGGATTCACTTCCTAGCCCTCGGCATCGTTCGATATAACGATAAATCACTCTGGGAGCCTCGGAAACGCGATATTTACCTTTTCCACACGCTGTGCATCGAAAGGAGCTAAGGATTCACTTCCTAGCCCTCGGCATCGTTTTATATAACGGTAAATCACTCTGGGAGCCTCGGAAACGCGATATTTACCTTTTCCACACGCTGTGTATCGAAAGAAGCTAAGGATTCACTTCCTAGCCCTCGGCATCGTTCGATATAACGATAAATCACTCTGGGACACTCGGAATCGCGATATTTACCTTTTCCACACGCTGTGTATCTAAAGGAGCTAAGGATTCACTTCCTAGCCCTCGGCATCGTTCGATATAACGATAAATCACTCTGGGACACTCGGAATCGCGATATTTACCTTTTCCACACGCTGTGTATCGAAAGGAGCTAAGGATTCACTTCCTAGCCCTCGGCATCGTTCGATATAACGATAAATCACTCTGGGAGCCTCGGAAACGCGATATTTACCTTTTCCACACGCTGTGTATCGAAAGGAGCTAAGGATTCACTTAATAGCCCTCGGCATCGTGCGATATAACGATAAATCACTCTGGGAGCCTCGGAAACGCGATATTTACCTTTTCCACACGCTGTGTATCGAAAGAAGCTAAGGATTCACTTCCTAGCCCTCGGCATCGTTCGATATAACGATAAATCACTCTGGGAGCCTCGGAAACGCGATATTTACCTTTTCCACACGCTGTGTATCGAAAGAAGCTAAGGATTCACTTCCTAGCCCTCGGCATCGTTCGATATAACGATAAATCACTCTGGGACACTCGGAATCGCGATATTTACCTTTTCCACACGCTGTGTATCGAAAGGAGCTAAGGATTCACTTCCTAGCCCTCGGCATCGTTCGATATAACGATAAATCACTCTGGGAGCCTCGGAAACGCGATATTTACCTTTTCCACACGCTGTGTATCGAAAGAAGCTAAGGATTCGGTTTCTAGTCCTCGGCTTCGTTCGATATAACGATAAATCACTCTGGGAGCGTCGGAAATGCGATATTTACCTTTTCCACACGCTGTGTATCGAAAGAAGCTAAGGATTCACTTCCTAGCCCTCGGCATCGTTCGATATAACGATAAATCACTCTGGGAGCCTCGGAAACGCGATATTTACCTGTTCCAGACGCTGTGTATCGATAGAAGCTAAGGATTCACTTCCTAGCCCTCGGTATCGTTCGATATAACGATAAATCACTCTGGGACACTCGGAATCGCGATATTTACCTTTTCGACACGCTGTGTATCGAAAGGAGCTAAGGATTCACTTCCCAGCCCTCGGCATCGTTCGATATAACGATAAATCACTCTGGGAGCCTCGGAAACGCGATATTTACCTTTTCCACACGCTGTGTATCGAAAGGAGCTAAGGATTCACTTCCTAGCCCTCGGCATCGTTCGATATAACGATAAATCACTCTGGGAGCCTCGGAAACGCGATATTTACCTTTTCCACACGCTGTGTATCGAAAGAAGCTAAGGATTCACTTCCTAGCCCTCGGCATCGTTCGATATAACGATAAATCACTCTGGGACACTCGGAATCGCGATATTTACCTTTTCCACACGCTGTGTATCGAAAGGAGCTAAGGATTCACTTCCTAGCCCTCGGCATCGTTCGATATAACGATAAATCACTCTGGGAGCCTCGGAAACGCGATATTTACCTTTTCCACACGCTGTGTATCGAAAGGAGCTAAGGATTCACTTCCTAGCCCTCGGCATCGTTCGATATAACGATAAATCACTCTGGGAGCCTCGGAAACGCGATATTTACCTTTTCCACACGCTGTGTATCGAAAGAAGCTAAGGATTCACTTCCTAGCCCTCGGCATCGTTCGATATAACGATAAATGACTCTGGGAGCCTCGGAAACGCGATATTTACCTTTTCCACAGACTGTGTATCGAAAGAAGCTAAGGATTCACTTCCTAGCCCTCGGCATCGTTCGATATAACGATAAATCACTCTGGGAGCCTCGGAAACGCGATATTTACCTTTTCCACACGCTGTGTATCGAAAGAAGCTAAGGATTCACTTCCTAGCCCTCGGCATCGTTCGATATAACGATAAATCACTCTGGGACACTCGGAATCGCGATATTTACCTTTTCCACACGCTGTGTATCGAAAGGAGCTAAGGATTCACTTCCTAGCCCTCGGCATCGTTCGATATAACGATAAATCACTCTGGGAGCCTCGGAAACGCGATATTTACCTTTTCCACACGCTGTGTATCGAAAGAAGCTAAGGATTCGGTTTCTAGTCCTCGGCTTCGTTCGATATAACGATAAATCACTCTGGGAGCGTCGGAAATGCGATATTTACCTTTTCCACACGCTGTGTATCGAAAGAAGCTAAGGATTCACTTCCTAGCCCTCGGCATCGTTCGATATAACGATAAATCACTCTGGGAGCCTCGGAAACGCGATATTTACCTTTTCCACACGCTGTGCATCGAAAGGAGCTAAGGATTCACTTCCTAGCCCTCGGCATCGTTCGATATAACGCTAAATCACTCTGGGAGCCTCGGAAACGCGATATTTACCTTTTCCACACGCTGTGTATCGAACGGAGCTAAGGATTCACTTCCTAACCCACGGCATCGTTCGATATAACGATAAATCACTCTGGGAGCCTCGGAAACGCGATATTTACCTTTTCCACACGCTGTGTATCGATAGAAGCTAAGGATTCACTTAATAGCCCTCGGCATCGTTCGATATAACGATAAATCACTCTGGGAGCCTCGGAAACGCGATATTTACCTTTTCCACACGCTGTGTATCGAAAGAAGCTAAGGATTCACTTCCTAGCCCTCGGCATCGTTCGATATAACGATAAATCACTCTGGGACACTCGGAATCGCGATATTTACCTTTTCCACACGCTGTGTATCGAAAGGAGCTAAGGATTCACTTCCTAGCCCTCGGCATCGTTCGATATAACGATAAATCACTCTGGGAGCCTCGGAAACGCGATATTTCCTTTTCCACACGCTGTGTATCGAAAGAAGCTAAGGATTCACTTCCTAGCCCTCAGCATCGTTCGATATAACGATAAATCACTCTGGGAGCCTCGGAAACGCGATATTTACCTTTTCCACACGCTGTGTATCCATAGAAGCTAAGGATTCACTTCCTAGCCCTCCGCATCGTTCGATATAACGATAAATCACTCTGGGAGCCTCGGAAACGCGATATTTACCTTTTCCACACGCTGTGTATCGAAAGGAGCTAAGGATTCACTTCCTAGCCCACGGCATCGTTCGATATAACGATAAATCACTCTGGGACACTCGGAATCGCGATATTTACCTTTTCCACACGCCGTGTATCGAAAGAAGCTAAGGATTCACTTTCTAGCCCTCGGCATCGTTCGTATAAACCGATAAATCACTCTGGGACACTCGGAATCGCGATATTTACCTTTTCCACACGCTGTGTATCGAAAGGAGCTAAGGATTCACTTCCTAGCCCTCGGCATCGTTCGATATAACGATAAATCACTCTGGGACACTCGGAATCGCGATATTTACCTTTTCCACACGCTGTGTATCGAAAGGAGCTAAGGATTCACTTCCTAGCCCTCGGCATCGTTCGATATAACGATAAATCACTCTGGGACACTCGGAATCGCGATATTTACCTTTTCCACACGCTGTGTATCGAAAGGAGCTAAGGATTCACTTCCTAGCCCTCGGCATCGTTCGATATAACGATAAATCACTCTGGGAGCGTCGGAAACGCGATATTTACCTTTTCCACACGCTGTGTATCGAAAGGAGCTAAGGATTCACTTCCTAGCCCTCGGCATCGTGCGATATAACGATAAATCACTCTGGGAGCCTCGGAAACGCGATATTTACCTTTTCCACACGCTGTGTATCGAAAGAAGCTAAGGATTCACTTCCTAGCCCTCGGCATCGTTCGATATAACGATAAATCACTCTGGGAGCCTCGGAAACGCGATATTTACCTTTTCCACACGCTGTGTATCGAAAGAAGCTAAGGATTCACTTCCTAGCCCTCGGCATCGTTCGATATAACGATAAATCACTCTGGGACACTCGGAATCGCGATATTTACCTTTTCCACACGCTGTGTATCGAAAGGAGCTAAGGATTCACTTCCTAGCCCTCGGCATCGTTCGATATAACGATAAATCACTCTGGGAGCCTCGGAAACGCGATATTTACCTTTTCCACACGCTGTGTATCGAAAGAAGCTAAGGATTCAGTTTCTAGTCCTCGGCTTCGTTCGATATAACGATAAATCACTCTGGGAGCGTCGGAAATGCGATATTTACCTTTTCCACACGCTGTGTATCGAAAGAAGCTAAGGATTCACTTCCTAGCCCTCGGCATCGTTCGATATAACGATAAATCACTCTGGGAGCCTCGGAAACGCGATATTTACCTGTTCCAGACGCTGTGTATCGATAGAAGCTAAGGATTCACTTCCTAGCCCTCGGTATCGTTCGATATAACGATAAATCACTCTGGGACACTCGGAATCGCGATATTTACCTTTTCGACACGCTGTGTATCGAAAGGAGCTAAGGATTCACTTCCCAGCCCTCGGCATCGTTCGATATAACGATAAATCACTCTGGGAGCCTCGGAAACGCGATATTTACCTTTTCCACACGCTGTGTATCGAAAGGAGCTAAGGATTCACTTCCTAGCCCTCGGCATCGTTCGATATAACGATAAATCACTCTGGGAGCCTCGGAAACGCGATATTTACCTTTTCCACACGCTGTGTATCGAAAGAAGCTAAGGATTCACTTCCTAGCCCTCGGCATCGTTCGATATAACGATAAATCACTCTGGGACACTCGGAATCGCGATATTTACCTTTTCCACACGCTGTGTATCGAAAGGAGCTAAGGATTCACTTCCTAGCCCTCGGCATCGTTCGATATAACGATAAATCACTCTGGGAGCCTCGGAAACGCGATATTTACCTTTTCCACACGCTGTGTATCGAAAGGAGCTAAGGATTCACTTCCTAGCCCTCGGCATCGTTCGATATAACGATAAATCACTCTGGGAGCCTCGGAAACGCGATATTTACCTTTTCCACACGCTGTGTATCGAAAGGAGCTAAGGATTCACTTCCTAGCCCTCGGCATCGTTCGATATAACGATAAATCACTCTGGGAGCCTCGGAAACGCGATATTTACCTTTTCCACACGCTGTGTATCGAAAGAAGCTAAGGATTCACTTCCTAGCCCTCGGCATCGTTCGATATAACGATAAATCACTCTGGGAGCCTCGGAAACGCGATATTTACCTTTTCCACAGACTGTGTATCGAAAGAAGCTAAGGATTCACTTCCTAGCCCTCGGCATCGTTCGATATAACGATAAATCACTCTGGGAGCCTCGGAAACGCGATATTTACCTTTTCCACAGGCTGTGTATCGAAAGAAGCTAAGGATTCACTTCCTAGCCCTCGGCATCGTTCGATATAACGATAAATCACTCTGGGACACTCGGAATCGCGATATTTACCTTTTCCACACGCTGTGTATCGAAAGGAGCTAAGGATTCACTTCCTAGCCCTCGGCATCGTTCGATATAACGATAAATCACTCTGGGAGCCTCGGAAACGCGATATTTACCTTTTCCACACGCTGTGTATCGAAAGAAGCTAAGGATTCGGTTTCTAGTCCTCGGCTTCGTTCGATATAACGATAAATCACTCTGGGAGCGTCGGAAATGCGATATTTACCTTTTCCACACGCTGTGTATCGAAAGAAGCTAAGGATTCACTTCCTAGCCCTCGGCATCGTTCGATATAACGATAAATCACTCTGGGAGCCTCGGAAACGCGATATTTACCTTTTCCACACGCTGTGTATCGAAAGGAGCTAAGCATTCACTTCCTAGCCCTCGGCATCGTTCGATATAACGGTAAATCACTCTGGGAGCCTCGGAAACGCGATATTTACCTTTTCCACACGCTGTGTATCGAACGGAGCTAAGGATTCACTTCCTAGCCCACGGCATCGTTCGATATAACGATAAATCACTCTGGGAGCCTCGGAAACGCGATATTTACCTTTTCCACACGCTGTGTATCCATAGAAGCTATGGATTCACTTCCTAGCCCTCAGCATCGTTCGATATAACGATAAATCACTCTGGGAGCCTCGGAAACGCGATATTTACCTTTTCCACACGCTGTGCATCGAAAGGAGCTAAGGATTCACTTCCTAGCCCTCGGCATCGTTCGATATAACGCTAAATCACTCTGGGAGCCTCGGAAACGCGATATTTACCTTTTCCACACGCTGTGTATCGAACGGAGCTAAGGATTCACTTCCTAGCCCACGGCATCGTTCGATATAACGATAAATCACTCTGGGAGCCTCGGAAACGCGATATTTACCTTTTCCACACGCTGTGTATCGATAGAAGCTAAGGATTCACTTAATAGCCCTCGGCATCGTTCGATATAACGATAAATCACTCTGGGAGCCTCGGAAACGCGATATTTACCTTTTCCACACGCTGTGTATCGAAAGAAGCTAAGGATTCACTTCCTAGCCCTCGGCATCGTTCGATATAACGATAAATCACTCTGGGACACTCGGAATCGCGATATTTACCTTTTCCACACGCTGTGTATCGAAACTAGCTAAGGATTCACTTCCTAGCCCTCGGCATCGTTCGATATAACGATAAATCACTCTGGGAGCCTCGGAAACGCGATATTTACCTTTTCCACACGCTGTGTATCGAAAGAAGCTAAGGATTCTCTTCCTAGCCCTCAGCATCGTTCGATATAACGATAAATCACTCTGGGAGCCTCGGAAACGCGATATTTACCTTTTCCACACGCTGTGTATCGAAAGGAGCTAAGGATTCACTTCCTAGCCCACGGCAGCGTTCGATATAACGATAAATCACTCTGGGAGCCTCGGAAACGCGATATTTACCTTTTCCACACGCTGTGTATCGATAGAAGCTAAGGATTCACTTAATAGCCCTCGGCATCGTTCGATATAACGATAAATCACCCTGGGAACCTCGGAAACGCGATATTTACCTTTTCCACACGCTGTGTATCGAAAGAAGCTAAGGATTCACTTCCTAGCCCTCGGCATCGTTCGATATAACGATAAATCACTCTGGGACACTCGGAATCGCGATATTTACCTTTTCCACACGCTGTGTATCGAAAGAAGCTAAGGATTCACTTTCTAGCCCTCGGCATCGTTCGATATAACGATAAATCACTCTGGGACACTCGGAATCGCGATATTTACCTTTTCCACACGCTGTGTATCGAAAGGAGCTAAGGATTCACTTCCTAGCCCTCGGCATCGTTCGATATAACGATAAATCACTCTGGGACACTCGGAATCGCGATATTTACCTTTTCCACACGCTGTGTATCGAAAGAAGCTAAGGATTCACTTTCTAGCCCACGGCATCGTTCGATATAACGATAAATCACTCTGGGAGCCTCGGAAACGCGATATTTACCTTTTCCACACGCTGTGTATCGAGAGAAGCTAAGGATTCACTTAATAGCCCTCGGCATCGTTCGATATAACGATAAATCACTCTGGGACACTCGGAATCGCGATATTTACTTTTTCGACACGCTGTGTATCGAAAGGAGCTAAGGATTCACTTCCCAGCCCTCGGCATCGTTTTATATAACGGTAAATCACTCTGGGAGACTCGGAAACGCGATATTTACCTTTTCCACACGCTGTGTATCGAAAGGAGCTAAGGATTCACTTCCTAGCCCACGGCATCGTTCGATATAAGGATAAATCACTCTGGGAGCCTCGGAAACGCGATATTTACCTTTTCCACACGCTGTGTATCGATAGAAGCTAAGGATTCACTTAATAGCCCTCGGCATCGTTCGATATAACGATAAATCACTCTGGGAGCCTCGGAAACGCGATATTTACCTTTTCCACACGCTGTGTATCGAAAGAAGCTAAGGATTCACTTCCTAGCCCTCGGCATCGTTCGATATAACGATAAATCACTTTGGGACACTCGGAATCGCGATATTTACCTTTTCCACACGCTGTGTATCGAAAGGAGCTAAGGATTCACTTCCTAGCCCTCGGCATCGTTCGATATAACGATAAATCACTCTGGGAGCCTCGGAAACGCGATATTTACCTTTTCCACACGCTGTGCATCGAAAGGAGCTAAGGATTCACTTCCTAGCCCGCGGCATCGTTCGATATAACGGTAAATCACTCTGGGAGCCTCGGAAACGCGATATTTACCTTTTCCACAAGCTGTGTATCGAAAGGAGCTAAGGATTCACTTCCTAGCCCACGGCATCGTTCGATATAACGATAAATCACTCTGGGAGCCTCGGAAACGCGATATTTACCTTTTCCACACGCTGTGTATCGAAAGGAGCTAAGGATTCACTTCCTAGCCCACGGCATCGTTCGATATAACGATAAATCACTCCGGGAGCCTCGGAAACGCGATATTTACCTTTTCCACACGCTGTGTATCGAAAGAAGCTAAGGATTCACTTCCTAGCCCTCAGCATCGTTCGATATAACGATAAATCACTCTGGGAGCCTCGGAAACGCGATCTTTACCTTTTCCACACGCTGTGTATCGAAAGAAGCTAAGGATTCACTTCCTAGCCCTCGGCATCGTTCGATATAACGATAAATCACTCTGGGACACTCGGAATCGCGATATTTACCTTTTCCACACGCTGTGTATCGATAGAAGCTAAGGATTCACTTAATAGCCCTCGGCATCGTTCGATATAACGATAAATCACTCTGGGAGCCTCGGAAACGCGATATTTACCTTTTCCACACGCTGTGTATCGAAAGAAGCTAAGGATTCACTTCCTAGCCCTCGGCATCGTTCGATATAACGATAAATCACTCTGGGACACTCGGAATCGCGATATTTACCTTTTCCACACGCTGTGTATCGAAACTAGCTAAGGATTCACTTCCTAGCCCTCGGCATCGTTCGATATAACGATAAATCACTCTGGGAGCCTCGGAAACGCGATATTTACCTTTTCCACACGCTGTGTATCGAAAGAAGCTAAGGATTCACTTCCTAGCCCTCAGCATCGTTCGATATAACGATAAATCACTCTGGGAGCCTCGGAAACGCGATATTTACCTTTTCCACACGCTGTGTATCCATAGAAGCTAAGGATTCACTTCCTAGCCCTCCGCATCGTTCGATATAACGATAAATCACTCTGGGAGCCTCGGAAACGCGATATTTACCTTTTCCACACGCTGTGTATCGAAAGGAGCTAAGGATTCACTTCCTAGCCCACGGCATCGTTCGATATAACGATAAATCACTCTGGGAGCCTCGGAAACGCGATATTTACCTTTTCCACACGCTGTGTATCGATAGAAGCTAAGGATTCACTTAATAGCCCTCGGCATCGTTCGATATAACGATAAATCACCCTGGGAACCTCGGAAACGCGATATTTACCTTTTCCACACGCTGTGTATCGAAAGAAGCTAAGGATTCACTTCCTAGCCCTCGGCATCGTTCGATATAACGATAAATCACTCTGGGACACTCGGAATCGCGATATTTACCTTTTCCACACGCTGTGTATCGAAAGAAGCTAAGGATTCACTTTCTAGCCCTCGGCATCGTTCGATATAACGATAAATCACTCTGTTACACTCGGAATCGCGATATTTACCTTTTCCACACGCTGTGTATCGAAAGGAGCTAAGGATTCACTTCCTAGCCCTCGGCATCGTTCGATATAACGATAAATCACTCTGGGACACTCGGAATCGCGATATTTACCTTTTCCACACGCTGTGTATCGAAAGAAGCTAAGGATTCACTTTCTAGCCCACGGCATCGTTCGATATAACGATAAATCACTCTGGGAGCCTCGGAAACGCGATATTTACCTTTTCCACACGCTGTGTATCGAGAGAAGCTAAGGATTCACTTAATAGCCCTCGGCATCGTTCGATATAACGATAAATCACTCTGGGAGCCTCGGAAACGCGATATTTACCTTTTCCACACGCTGTGTATCGAAAGGAGCTAAGGATTCACTTCACAGCCCTCGGCATCGTTCGATATAACGATAAATCACTCTGGGACACTCGGAATCGCGATATTTACCTTTTCCACACGCTGTGTATCGAAAGGAGCTAAGGATTCACTTCCTAGCCCTCGGCATCGTTCGATATAACGATAAATCACTCCGGGAGCCTCGGAAACGCGATATTTACCTTTTCCACACGCTGTGTATCGAAAGAAGCTAAGGATTCACTTCCTAGCCCTCAGCATCGTTCGATATAACGATAAATCACTCTGGGAGCCTCGGAAACGCGATATTTACCTTTTCCACACGCTGTGTATCGATAGAAGCTAAGGATTCACTTAATAGCCCTCGGCATCGTTCGATATAACGATAAATCACTCTGGGAGCCTCGGAAACGCGATATTTACCTTTTCCACACGCTGTGTATCGAAAGAAGCTAAGGATTCACTTCCTAGCCCTCGGCATCGTTCGATATAACGATAAATCACTCTGGGACACTCGGAATCGCGATATTTACCTTTTCCACACGCTGTGTATCGAAACTAGCTAAGGATTCACTTCCTAGCCCTCGGCATCGTTCGATATAACGATAAATCACTCTGGGAGCCTCGGAAACGCGATATTTACCTTTTCCACACGCTGTGTATCGAAAGAAGCTAAGGATTCACTTCCTAGCCCTCAGCATCGTTCGATATAACGATAAATCACTCTGGGAGCCTCGGAAACGCGATATTTACCTTTTCCACACGCTGTGTATCCATAGAAGCTAAGGATTCACTTCCTAGCCCTCCGCATCGTTCGATATAACGATAAATCACTCTGGGAGCCTCGGAAACGCGATATTTACCTTTTCCACACGCTGTGTATCGAAAGGAGCTAAGGATTCACTTCCTAGCCCACGGCATCGTTCGATATAACGATAAATCACTCTGGGAGCCTCGGAAACGCGATATTTACCTTTTCCACACGCTGTGTATCGATAGAAGCTAAGGATTCACTTAATAGCCCTCGGCATCGTTCGATATAACGATAAATCACCCTGGGAACCTCGGAAACGCGATATTTACCTTTTCCACACGCTGTGTATCGAAAGAAGCTAAGGATTCACTTCCTAGCCCTCGGCATCGTTCGATATAACGATAAATCACTCTGGGACACTCGGAATCGCGATATTTACCTTTTCCACACGCTGTGTATCGAAAGAAGCTAAGGATTCACTTTCTAGCCCTCGGCATCGTTCGATATAACGATAAATCACTCTGTTACACTCGGAATCGCGATATTTACCTTTTCCACACGCTGTGTATCGAAAGGAGCTAAGGATTCACTTCCTAGCCCTCGGCATCGTTCGATATAACGATAAATCACTCTGGGACACTCGGAATCGCGATATTTACCTTTTCCACACGCTGTGTATCGAAAGAAGCTAAGGATTCACTTTCTAGCCCACGGCATCGTTCGATATAACGATAAATCACTCTGGGAGCCTCGGAAACGCGATATTTACCTTTTCCACACGCTGTGTATCGAGAGAAGCTAAGGATTCACTTAATAGCCCTCGGCATCGTTCGATATAACGATAAATCACTCTGGGAGCCTCGGAAACGCGATATTTACCTTTTCCACACGCTGTGTATCGAAAGGAGCTAAGGATTCACTTCACAGCCCTCGGCATCGTTCGATATAACGATAAATCACTCTGGGACACTCGGAATCGCGATATTTACCTTTTCCACACGCTGTGTATCGAAAGGAGCTAAGGATTCACTTCCTAGCCCTCGGCATCGTTCGATATAACGATAAATCACTCCGGGAGCCTCGGAAACGCGATATTTACCTTTTCCACACGCTGTGTATCGAAAGAAGCTAAGGATTCACTTCCTAGCCCTCAGCATCGTTCGATATAACGATAAATCACTCTGGGAGCCTCGGAAACGCGATATTTACCTTTTCCACACGCTGTGTATCGATAGAAGCTAAGGATTCACTTAATAGCCCTCGGCATCGTTCGATATAACGATAAATCACTCTGGGAGCCTCGGAAACGCGATATTTACCTTTTCCACACGCTGTGTATCGATAGAAGCTAAGGATTCACTTAATAGCCCTCGGCATCGTTCGATATAACGATAAATCACTCTGGGAGCCTCGGAAACGCGATATTTACCTTTTCCACACGCTGTGTATCGAAAGAAGCTAAGGATTCACTTCCTAGCCCTCGGCATCGTTCGATATAACGATAAATCACTCTGGGACACTCGGAATCGCGATATTTACCTTTTCCACACGCTGTGTATCGAAACTAGCTAAGGATTCACTTCCTAGCCCTCGGCATCGTTCGATATAACGATAAATCACTCTGGGAGCCTCGGAAACGCGATATTTACCTTTTCCACACGCTGTGTATCGAAAGAAGCTAAGGATTCACTTCCTAGCCCTCAGCATCGTTCGATATAACGATAAATCACTCTGGGAGCCTCGGAAACGCGATATTTACCTTTTCCACACGCTGTGTATCCATAGAAGCTAAGGATTCACTTCCTAGCCCTCCGCATCGTTCGATATAACGATAAATCACTCTGGGAGCCTCGGAAACGCGATATTTACCTTTTCCACACGCTGTGTATCGAAAGGAGCTAAGGATTCACTTCCTAGCCCACGGCATCGTTCGATATAACGATAAATCACTCTGGGAGCCTCGGAAACGCGATATTTACCTTTTCCACACGCTGTGTATCGATAGAAGCTAAGGATTCACTTAATAGCCCTCGGCATCGTTCGATATAACGATAAATCACCCTGGGAACCTCGGAAACGCGATATTTACCTTTTCCACACGCTGTGTATCGAAAGAAGCTAAGGATTCACTTCCTAGCCCTCGGCATCGTTCGATATAACGATAAATCACTCTGGGACACTCGGAATCGCGATATTTACCTTTTCCACACGCTGTGTATCGAAAGAAGCTAAGGATTCACTTTCTAGCCCTCGGCATCGTTCGATATAACGATAAATCACTCTGGGACACTCGGAATCGCGATATTTACCTTTTCCACACGCTGTGTATCGAAAGGAGCTAAGGATTCACTTCCTAGCCCTCGGCATCGTTCGATATAACGATAAATCACTCTGGGACACTCGGAATCGCGATATTTACCTTTTCCACACGCTGTGTATCGAAAGAAGCTAAGGATTCACTTTCTAGCCCACGGCATCGTTCGATATAACGATAAATCACTCTGGGAGCCTCGGAAACGCGATATTTACCTTTTCCACACGCTGTGTATCGAGAGAAGCTAAGGATTCACTTAATAGGCCTCGGCATCGTTCGATATAACGATAAATCACTCTGGGAGCCTCGGAAACGCGATATTTACCTTTTCCACACGCTGTGTATCGAAAGAAGCTAAGGATTCACTTCACAGCCCTCGGCATCGTTCGATATAACGATAAATCACTCTGGGACACTCGGAATCGCGATATTTACCTTTTCCACACGCTGTGTATCGAAAGGAGCTAAGGATTCACTTCCTAGCCCTCGGCATCGTTCGATATAACGATAAATCACTCTGGGACACTCGGAATCGCGATATTTACCTTTTCCACACGCTGTGTATCGAAAGGAGCTAAGGATTCACTTCCTAGCCCTCAGCATCGTTCGATATAACGATAAATCACTCTGGGAGCCTCGGAAACGCGATATTTACCTTTTCCACACGCTGTGTATCGAAAGAAGCTAAGGATTCACTTCCTAGCCCTCGGCATCGTTCGATATAACGATAAATCACTCTGGGACACTCGGAATCGCGATATTTACCTTTTCCACACGCTGTGTATCGATAGAAGCTAAGGATTCACTTAATAGCCCTCGGCATCGTTCGATATAACGATAAATCACTCTGGGAGCCTCGGAAACGCGATATTTACCTTTTCCACACGCTGTGTATCGAAAGAAGCTAAGGATTCACTTCCTAGCCCTCGGCATCGTTCGATATAACGATAAATCACTCTGGGACACTCGGAATCGCGATATTTACCTTTTCCACACGCTGTGTATCGAAACTAGCTAAGGATTCACTTCCTAGCCCTCGGCATCGTTCGATATAACGATAAATCACTCTGGGAGCCTCGGAAACGCGATATTTACCTGTTCCACACGCTGTGTATCGATAGAAGCTAAGGATTCACTTCCTAGCCCTCCGCATCGTTCGATATAACGATAAATCACTCTGGGAGCCTCGGAAACGCGATATTTACCTTTTCCACACGCTGTGTATCGAAAGAAGCTAAGGATTCACTTCCTAGCCCTCGGCATCGTTCGATATAACGATAAATCACTCTGGGAGCCTCGGAAACGCGATATTTACCTTTTCCACACGCTGTGTATCGAAAGAAGCTAAGGATTCACTTCCTAGCCCTCGGCATCGTTCGATATAACGATAAATCACTCTGGGAGCCTCGGAAACGCGATATTTACCTGTTCCACACGCTGTGTATCGATAGAAGCTAAGGATTCACTTCCTAGCCCTCGGTATTGTTCGATATAACGATAAATCACTCTGGGACACTCGGAATCGCGATATTTACTTTTTCGACACGCTGTGTATCGAAAGGAGCTAAGGATTCACTTCCCAGCCCTCGGCATCGTTTTATATAACGGTAAATCACTCTGGGAGACTCGGAAACGCGATATTTACCTTTTCCACACGCTGTGTATCGAAAGAAGCTAAGGATTCACTTTCTAGCCCACGGCATCGTTCGATATAACGATAAATCACTCTGGGAGCCTCGGAAACGCGATATTTACCTTTTCCACACGCTGTGTATCGAAAGGAGCTAAGGATTCACTTCCTAGCCCACGGCATCGTTCGATATAACGATAAATCACTCTGGGAGCCTCGGAAACGCGATATTTACCTTTTCCACACGCTGTGTATCGATAGAAGCTAAGGATTCACTTAATAGCCCTCGGCATCGTTCGATATAACGATAAATCATTCTGGGAGCCTCGGAAACGCGATATTTACCTTTTCCACACGCTGTGTATCGAAAGAAGCTAAGGATTCACTTCACAGCCATCGGCATCGTTCGATATAACGATAAATCACTCTGGGACACTCGGAATCGCGATATTTACCTTTTCCACACGGTGTGTATCGAAAGAAGCTAAGGATTCACTTCCTAGCCCTCGGCATCGTTCGATATAACGATAAATCACTCTGGGAGCCTCGGAAACGCGATATTTACCTTTTCCACACGCTGTGTATCGAAAGAAGCTAAGGATTCACTTCCTAGCCCTCGGCATCGTTCGATATAACGATAAATCACTCTGGGACACTCGGAATCGCGATATTTACCTTTTCCACACGCTGTGTATCGAAAGGAGCTAAGGATTCACTTCCTAGCCCTCGGCATCGTTCGATATAACGATAAATCACTCTGGGAGCCTCGGAAACGCGATATTTACCTTTTCCACACGCTGTGTATCGAAAGAAGCTAAGGATTCACTTCCTAGCCCTCGGCATCGTTCGATATAACGATAAATCACTCTGGGAGCCTCGGAAACGCGATATTTACCTTTTCCACACGCTGTGCATCGAAAGGAGCTAAGGATTCACTTCCTAGCCCTCGGCATCGTTTTATATAACGCTAAATCACTCTGGGAGACTCGGAAACGCGATATTTACCTTTTCCACACGCTGTGTATCGAAAGGAGCTAAGGATTCACTTCCTAGCCCACGGCATCGTTCGATATAACGATAAATCACTCTGGGAGCCTCGGAAACGCGATATTTACCTTTTCCACACGCTGTGTATCGAAAGAAGCTAAGGATTCACTTCCTAGCCCTCGGCATCGTTCGATATAACGATAAATCACTCTGGGAGCCTCGGAAACGCGATATTTACCTTTTCCACACGCTGTGCATCGAAAGGAGCTAAGGATTCACTTCCTAGCCCTCGGCATCGTTTTATATAACGGTAAATCACTCTGGGAGACTCGGAAACGCGATATTTACCTTTTCCACACGCTGTGTATCGAAAGGAGCTAAGGATTCACTTCCTAGCCCACGGCATCGTTCGATATAACGATAAATCACTCTGGGAGCCTCGGAAACGCGATATTTACCTTTTCCACACGCTGTGTATCGATAGAAGCTAAGGATTCACTTAATAGCCCTCGGCATCGTTCGATATAACGATAAATCACTCTGGGAGCCTCGGAAACGCGATATTTACCTTTTCCACACGCTGTGTATCGAAAGAAGCTAAGGATTCACTTCCTAGCCCTCGGCATCGTTCGATATAACGATAAATCACTCTGGGAGCCTCGGAAACGCGATATTTACCTTTTCCACACGCTGTGTATCGAAAGAAGCTAAGGATTCACTTCCTAGCCCTCGGCATCGTTCGATATAACGATAAATCACTCTGGGACACTCGGAATCGCGATATTTACCTTTTCCACACGCTGTGTATCGATAGAAGCTAAGGATTCACTTAATAGCCCTCGGCATCGTTCGATATAACGATAAATCACTCTGGGAGCCTCGGAAACGCGATATTTACCTTTTCCACACGCTGTGTATCGAAAGAAGCTAAGGATTCACTTCCTAGCCCTCGGCATCGTTCGATATAACGATAAATCACTCTGGGACACTCGGAATCGCGATATTTACCTTTTCCACACGCTGTGTATCGAAACTAGCTAAGGATTCACTTCCTAGCCCTCGGCATCGTTCGATATAACGATAAATCACTCTGGGAGCCTCGGAAACGCGATATTTACCTTTTCCACACGCTGTGTATCGAAAGAAGCTAAGGATTCACTTCCTAGCCCTCAGCATCGTTCGATATAACGATAAATCACTCTGGGAGCCTCGGAAACGCGATATTTACCTTTTCCACACGCTGTGTATCCATAGAAGCTAAGGATTCACTTCCTAGCCCTCCGCATCGTTCGATATAACGATAAATCACTCTGGGAGCCTCGGAAACGCGATATTTACCTTTTCCACACGCTGTGTATCGAAAGGAGCTAAGGATTCACTTCCTAGCCCACGGCATCGTTCGATATAACGATAAATCACTCTGGGAGCCTCGGAAACGCGATATTTACCTTTTCCACACGCTGTGTATCGATAGAAGCTAAGGATTCACTTAATAGCCCTCGGCATCGTTCGATATAACGATAAATCACCCTGGGAACCTCGGAAACGCGATATTTACCTTTTCCACACGCTGTGTATCGAAAGAAGCTAAGGATTCACTTCCTAGCCCTCGGCATCGTTCGATATAACGATAAATCACTCTGGGACACTCGGAATCGCGATATTTACCTTTTCCACACGCTGTGTATCGAAAGAAGCTAAGGATTCACTTTCTAGCCCTCGGCATCGTTCGATATAACGATAAATCACTCTGGGACACTCGGAATCGCGATATTTACCTTTTCCACACGCTGTGTATCGAAAGGAGCTAAGGATTCACTTCCTAGCCCTCGGCATCGTTCGATATAACGATAAATCACTCTGGGACACTCGGAATCGCGATATTTACCTTTTCCACACGCTGTGTATCGAAAGAAGCTAAGGATTCACTTTCTAGCCCACGGCATCGTTCGATATAACGATAAATCACTCTGGGAGCCTCGGAAACGCGATATTTACCTTTTCCACACGCTGTGTATCGAGAGAAGCTAAGGATTCACTTAATAGCCCTCGGCATCGTTCGATATAACGATAAATCACTCTGGGAGCCTCGGAAACGCGATATTTACCTTTTCCACACGCTGTGTATCGAAAGAAGCTAAGGATTCACTTCACAGCCCTCGGCATCGTTCGATATAACGATAAATCACTCTGGGACACTCGGAATCGCGATATTTACCTTTTCCACACGCTGTGTATCGAAAGGAGCTAAGGATTCACTTCCTAGCCCTCGGCATCGTTCGATATAACGATAAATCACTCCGGGAGCCTCGGAAACGCGATATTTACCTTTTCCACACGCTGTGTATCGAAAGAAGCTAAGGATTCACTTCCTAGCCCTCAGCATCGTTCGATATAACGATAAATCACTCTGGGAGCCTCGGAAACGCGATATTTACCTTTTCCACACGCTGTGTATCGATAGAAGCTAAGGATTCACTTAATAGCCCTCGGCATCGTTCGATATAACGATAAATCACTCTGGGAGCCTCGGAAACGCGATATTTACCTTTTCCACACGCTGTGTATCGATAGAAGCTAAGGATTCACTTAATAGCCCTCGGCATCGTTCGATATAACGATAAATCACTCTGGGAGCCTCGGAAACGCGATATTTACCTTTTCCACACGCTGTGTATCGAAAGAAGCTAAGGATTCACTTCCTAGCCCTCGGCATCGTTCGATATAACGATAAATCACTCTGGGACACTCGGAATCGCGATATTTACCTTTTCCACACGCTGTGTATCGAAACTAGCTAAGGATTCACTTCCTAGCCCTCGGCATCGTTCGATATAACGATAAATCACTCTGGGAGCCTCGGAAACGCGATATTTACCTTTTCCACACGCTGTGTATCGAAAGAAGCTAAGGATTCACTTCCTAGCCCTCAGCATCGTTCGATATAACGATAAATCACTCTGGGAGCCTCGGAAACGCGATATTTACCTTTTCCACACGCTGTGTATCCATAGAAGCTAAGGATTCACTTCCTAGCCCTCCGCATCGTTCGATATAACGATAAATCACTCTGGGAGCCTCGGAAACGCGATATTTACCTTTTCCACACGCTGTGTATCGAAAGGAGCTAAGGATTCACTTCCTAGCCCACGGCATCGTTCGATATAACGATAAATCACTCTGGGAGCCTCGGAAACGCGATATTTACCTTTTCCACACGCTGTGTATCGATAGAAGCTAAGGATTCACTTAATAGCCCTCGGCATCGTTCGATATAACGATAAATCACCCTGGGAACCTCGGAAACGCGATATTTACCTTTTCCACACGCTGTGTATCGAAAGAAGCTAAGGATTCACTTCCTAGCCCTCGGCATCGTTCGATATAACGATAAATCACTCTGGGACACTCGGAATCGCGATATTTACCTTTTCCACACGCTGTGTATCGAAAGAAGCTAAGGATTCACTTTCTAGCCCTCGGCATCGTTCGATATAACGATAAATCACTCTGGGACACTCGGAATCGCGATATTTACCTTTTCCACACGCTGTGTATCGAAAGGAGCTAAGGATTCACTTCCTAGCCCTCGGCATCGTTCGATATAACGATAAATCACTCTGGGACACTCGGAATCGCGATATTTACCTTTTCCACACGCTGTGTATCGAAAGAAGCTAAGGATTCACTTTCTAGCCCACGGCATCGTTCGATATAACGATAAATCACTCTGGGAGCCTCGGAAACGCGATATTTACCTTTTCCACACGCTGTGTATCGAGAGAAGCTAAGGATTCACTTAATAGCCCTCGGCATCGTTCGATATAACGATAAATCACTCTGGGAGCCTCGGAAACGCGATATTTACCTTTTCCACACGCTGTGTATCGAAAGAAGCTAAGGATTCACTTCACAGCCCTCGGCATCGTTCGATATAACGATAAATCACTCTGGGACACTCGGAATCGCGATATTTACCTTTTCCACACGCTGTGTATCGAAAGGAGCTAAGGATTCACTTCCTAGCCCTCGGCATCGTTCGATATAACGATAAATCACTCTGGGACACTCGGAATCGCGATATTTACCTTTTCCACACGCTGTGTATCGAAAGGAGCTAAGGATTCACTTCCTAGCCCTCAGCATCGTTCGATATAACGATAAATCACTCTGGGAGCCTCGGAAACGCGATATTTACCTTTTCCACACGCTGTGTATCGAAAGAAGCTAAGGATTCACTTCCTAGCCCTCGGCATCGTTCGATATAACGATAAATCACTCTGGGACACTCGGAATCGCGATATTTACCTTTTCCACACGCTGTGTATCGATAGAAGCTAAGGATTCACTTAATAGCCCTCGGCATCGTTCGATATAACGATAAATCACTCTGGGAGCCTCGGAAACGCGATATTTACCTTTTCCACACGCTGTGTATCGAAAGAAGCTAAGGATTCACTTCCTAGCCCTCGGCATCGTTCGATATAACGATAAATCACTCTGGGACACTCGGAATCGCGATATTTACCTTTTCCACACGCTGTGTATCGAAACTAGCTAAGGATTCACTTCCTAGCCCTCGGCATCGTTCGATATAACGATAAATCACTCTGGGAGCCTCGGAAACGCGATATTTACCTGTTCCACACGCTGTGTATCGATAGAAGCTAAGGATTCACTTCCTAGCCCTCCGCATCGTTCGCTATAACGATAAATCACTCTGGGAGCCTCGGAAACGCGATATTTACCTTTTCCACACGCTGTGTATCGAAAGAAGCTAAGGATTCACTTCCTAGCCCTCGGCATCGTTCGATATAACGATAAATCACTCTGGGAGCCTCGGAAACGCGATATTTACCTTTTCCACACGCTGTGTATCGAAAGAAGCTAAGGATTCACTTCCTAGCCCTCGGCATCGTTCGATATAACGATAAATCACTCTGGGAGCCTCGGAAACGCGATATTTACCTGTTCCACACGCTGTGTATCGATAGAAGCTAAGGATTCACTTCCTAGCCCTCGGTATTGTTCGATATAACGATAAATCACTCTGGGACACTCGGAATCGCGATATTTACTTTTTCGACACGCTGTGTATCGAAAGGAGCTAAGGATTCACTTCCCAGCCCTCGGCATCGTTTTATATAACGGTAAATCACTCTGGGAGACTCGGAAACGCGATATTTACCTTTTCCACACGCTGTGTATCGAAAGAAGCTAAGGATTCACTTTCTAGCCCACGGCATCGTTCGATATAACGATAAATCACTCTGGGAGCCTCGGAAACGCGATATTTACCTTTTCCACACGCTGTGTATCGAAAGGAGCTAAGGATTCACTTCCTAGCCCACGGCATCGTTCGATATAACGATAAATCACTCTGGGAGCCTCGGAAACGCGATATTTACCTTTTCCACACGCTGTGTATCGATAGAAGCTAAGGATTCACTTCCTAGCCCTCGGCATCGTTCGATATAACGATAAATCACTCTGGGACACTCGGAATCGCGATATTTACCTTTTCCACACGCTGTGTATCGATAGAAGCTAAGGATTCACTTAATAGCCCTCGGCATCGTTCGATATAACGATAAATCACTCTGGGAGCCTCGGAAACGCGATATTTACCTTTTCCACACGCTGTGTATCGAAAGAAGCTAAGGATTCACTTCCTAGCCCTCGGCATCGTTCGATATAACGATAAATCACTCTGGGACACTCGGAATCGCGATATTTACCTTTTCCACACGCTGTGTATCGAAACTAGCTAAGGATTCACTTCCTAGCCCTCGGCATCGTTCGATATAACGATAAATCACTCTGGGAGCCTCGGAAACGCGATATTTACCTGTTCCACACGCTGTGTATCGATAGAAGCTAAGGATTCACTTCCTAGCCCTCCGCATCGTTCGATATAACGATAAATCACTCTGGGAGCCTCGGAAACGCGATATTTACCTTTTCCACACGCTGTGTATCGAAAGAAGCTAAGGATTCACTTCCTAGCCCTCGGCATCGTTCGATATAACGATAAATCACTCTGGGAGCCTCGGAAACGCGATATTTACCTTTTCCACACGCTGTGTATCGAAAGAAGCTAAGGATTCACTTCCTAGCCCTCGGCATCGTTCGATATAACGATAAATCACTCTGGGAGCCTCGGAAACGCGATATTTACCTGTTCCACACGCTGTGTATCGATAGAAGCTAAGGATTCACTTCCTAGCCCTCGGTATTGTTCGATATAACGATAAATCACTCTGGGACACTCGGAATCGCGATATTTACTTTTTCGACACGCTGTGTATCGAAAGGAGCTAAGGATTCACTTCCCAGCCCTCGGCATCGTTTTATATAACGGTAAATCACTCTGGGATACTCGGAAACGCGATATTTACCTTTTCCACACGCTGTGTATCGAAAGAAGCTAAGGATTCACTTTCTAGCCCACGGCATCGTTCGATATAACGATAAATCACTCTGGGAGCCTCGGAAACGCGATATTTACCTTTTCCACACGCTGTGTATCGAAAGGAGCTAAGGATTCACTTCCTAGCCCACGGCATCGTTCGATATAACGATAAATCACTCTGGGAGCCTCGGAAACGCGATATTTACCTTTTCCACACGCTGTGTATCGATAGAAGCTAAGGATTCACTTAATAGCCCTCGGCATCGTTCGATATAACGATAAATCACTCTGGGAGCCTCGGAAACGCGATATTTACCTTTTCCACACGCTGTGTATCGAAAGAAGCTAAGGATTCACTTCACAGCCATCGGCATCGTTCGATATAACGATAAATCACTCTGGGACACTCGGAATCGCGATATTTACCTTTTCCACACGCTGTGTATCGAAAGAAGCTAAGGATTCACTTCCTAGCCCTCGGCATCGTTCGATATAACGATAAATCACTCTGGGAGCCTCGGAAACGCGATATTTACCTTTTCCACACGCTGTGTATCGAAAGAAGCTAAGGATTCACTTCCTAGCCCACGGCATCGTTCGATATAAGGATAAATCACTCTGGGAGCCTCGGAAACGCGATATTTACCTTTTCCACACGCTGTGTATCGATAGAAGCTAAGGATTCACTTAATAGCCCTCGGCATCGTTCGATATAACGATAAATCACTCTGGGAGCCTCGGAAACGCGATATTTACCTTTTCCACACGCTGTGTATCGAAAGAAGCTAAGGATTCACTTCCTAGCCCTCGGCATCGTTCGATATAACGATAAATCACTCTGGGACACTCGGAATCGCGATATTTACCTTTTCCACGCGCTGTGTATCGAAAGGAGCTAAGGATTCACTTCCTAGCCCTCGGCATCGTTCGATATAACGATAAATCACTCTGGGAGCCTCGGAAACGCGATATTTACCTTTTCCACACGCTGTGCATCGAAAGGAGCTAAGGATTCACTTCCTAGCCCTCGGCATCGTTTTATATAACGGTAAATCACTCTGGGAGACTCGGAAACGCGATATTTACCTTTTCCACAAGCTGTGTATCGAAAGGAGCTAAGGATTCACTTCCTAGCCCACGGCATCGTTCGATATAACGATAAATCACTCTGGGAGCCTCGGAAACGCGATATTTACCTTTTCCACACGCTGTGTATCGATAGAAGCTAAGGATTGACTTAATAGCCCTCGGCATCGTTCGATATAACGATAAATCACTCTGGGAGCCTCGGAAACGCGATATTTACCTTTTCCACACGCTGTGTATCGAAAGAAGCTAAGGATTCACTTCCTAGCCCTCGGCATCGTTCGATATAACGATAAATCACTCTGGGACACTCGGAATCGCGATATTTACCTTTTCCACACGCTGTGTATCGAAAGGAGCTAAGGATTCACTTCCTAGCCCTCGGCATCGTTCGATATAACGATAAATCACTCTGGGAGCCTCGGAAACGCGATATTTACCTTTTCCACACGCTGTGTATCGAAAGAAGCTAAGGATTCACTTCCTAGCCCTCGGCATCGTTCGATATAACGATAAATCACTCTGGGAGCCTCGGAAACGCGATATTTACCTTTTCCACACACTGTGCATCGAAAGGAGCTAAGGATTCACTTCCTAGCCCTCGGCATCGTTTTATATAACGCTAAATCACTCTGGGAGACTCGGAAACGCGATATTTACCTTTTCCACACGCTGTGTATCGAAAGGAGCTAAGGATTCACTTCCTAGCCCACGGCATCGTTCGATATAACGATAAATCACTCTGGGAGCCTCGGAAACGCGATATTTACCTTTTCCACACGCTGTGCATCGAAAGGAGCTAAGGATTCACTTCCTAGCCCTCGGCATCGTTTTATATAACGGTAAATCACTCTGGGAGACTCGGAAACGCGATATTTACCTTTTCCACACGCTGTGTATCGAAAGGAGCTAAGGATTCACTTCCTAGCCCACGGCATCGTTCGATATAACGATAAATCACTCTGGGAGCCTCGGAAACGCGATATTTACCTTTTCCACACGCTGTGTATCGAAAGGAGCTAAGGATTCACTTCCTAGCCCTCGGCATCGTTCGATATAACGATAAATCACTCTGGGAGCCTCGGAAACGCGATATTTACCTTTTCCACACGCTGTGCATCGAAAGGAGATAAGGATTCACTTCCTAGCCCTCGGCATCGTTTTATATAACGATAAATCACTCTGGGAGCCTCGGAAACGCGATATTTACCTTTTCCACACGCTGTGTATCGAAAGGAGCTAAGGATTCACTTCCTAGCCCTCGGCATCGTTCGATATAACGATAAATCACTCTGGGAGCCTCGGAAACGCGATATTTACCTTTTCCACACGCTGTGCATCGAAAGGAGCTAAGGATTCACTTCCTAGCCCTCGGCATCGTTTTATATAACGGTAAATCACTCTGGGAGACTCGGAAACGCGATATTTACCTTTTCCACACGCTGTGTATCGAAAGGAGCTAAGGATTCACTTCCTAGCCCACGGCATCGTTCGATATAACGATAAATCACTCTGGGAGCCTCGGAAACGCGATATTTACCTTTTCCACACGCTGTGTATCGATAGAACCTAAGGATTCACTTAATAGCCCTCGGCATCGTTCGATATAACGATAAATCACTCTGGGAGCCTCGGAAACGCGATATTTACCTTTTCCACACGCTGTGTATCGAAAGGAGCTAAGGATTCACTTCCTAGCCCTCGGCATCGTTCGATATAACGATAAATCACTCTGGGAGCCTCGGAAACGCGATATTTACCTTTTCCACACGCTGTGCATCGAAAGGAGCTAAGGATTCACTTCCTAGCCCTCGGCATCGTTTTATATAACGGTAAATCACTCTGGGAGCCTCGGAAACGCGATATTTACCTTTTCCACACGCTGTGTATCGAAAGGAGCTAAGGATTCACTTCCTAGCCCTCGGCATCGTTCGATATAACGATAAATCACTCTGGGAGCCTCGGAATCGCGATATTTACCTTTTCGACACGCTGTGTATCTAAAGGAGCTAAGGATTCACTTCCCAGCCCTCGGCATCGTTCGATATAACGATAAATCACTCTGGGAGCCTCGGAAACGCGATATTTACCTTTTCCACACGCTGTGTATCGAAAGGAGCTAAGGATTCACTTCCTAGCCCTCGGCATCGTTCGATATAACGATAAATCACTCTGGGAGCCTCGGAATCGCGATATTTACCTTTTCCACACGCTGTGTATCGAAAGGAGCTAAGGATTCACTTCCTAGCCCACGGCATCGTTCGATATAACGATAAATCACTCTGGGAGCCTCGGAAACGCGATATTTACCTTTTCCACACGCTGTGTATCGAAAGGAGCTAAGGATTCACTTCCTAGCCCTCGGCATCGTTCGATATAGAGATAAATCACTCTGGGAGCCTCGGAAACGCGATATTTACCTTTTCCACACGCTGTGCATCGAAAGGAGCTAAGGATTCACTTCCTAGACCTCGGCATCGTTTTATATAACGGTAAATCACTCTGGGAGACTCGGAAACGCGATATTTACCTTTTCCACACGCTGTGTATCGAAAGGAGCTAAGGATTCACTTCCTAGCCCTCGGCATCGTTCGATATAACGATAAATCACTCTGGGAGCCTCGGAAACGCGATATTTACCTTTTCCACACGCTGTGTATCGAAAGGAGCTAAGGATTCACTTCCTAGCCCTCGGCATCGTTCGATATAACGATAAATCACTCTGGGAGCCTCGGAAACGCGATATTTACCTTTTCCACACGCTGTGTATCGAAAGGAGCTAAGGATTCACTTCCTAGCCCTCGGCATCGTTTTATATAACGCTAAATCACTCTGGGAGACTCGGAAACGCGATATTTACCTTTTCCACACGCTGTGTATCGAAAGGAGCTAAGGATTCACTTCCTAGCCCACGGCATCGTTCGATATAACGATAAATCACTCTGGGAGCCTCGGAAACGCGATATTTACCTTTTCCACACGCTGTGTATCGAAAGAAGCTAAGGATTCACTTCCTAGCCCTCGGCATCGTTCGATATAACGATAAATCACTCTGGGAGCCTCGGAAACGCGATATTTACCTTTTCCACACGCTGTGCATCGAAAGGAGCTAAGGATTCACTTCCTAGCCCTCGGCATCGTTTTATATAACGGTAAATCACTCTGGGAGACTCGGAAACGCGATATTTACCTTTTCCACACGCTGTGTATCGAAAGGAGCTAAGGATTCACTTCCTAGCCCACGGCATCGTTCGATATAACGATAAATCACTCTGGGAGCCTCGGAAACGCGATATTTACCTTTTCCACACGCTGTGTATCGATAGAAGCTAAGGATTCACTTAATAGCCCTCGGCATCGTTCGATATAACGATAAATCACTCTGGGAGCCTCGGAAACGCGATATTTACCTTTTCCACACGCTGTGTATCGAAAGAAGCTAAGGATTCACTTCCTAGCCCTCGGCATCGTTCGATATAACGATAAATCACTCTGGGACACTCGGAATCGCGATATTTACCTTTTCCACACGCTGTGTATCGAAAGGAGCTAAGGATTCACTTCCTAGCCCTCGGCATCGTTCGATATAACGATAAATCACTCTGGGAGCCTCGGAAACGCGATATTTACCTTTTCCACACGCTGTGTATCGAAAGAAGCTAAGGATTCACTTCCTAGTCCTCGGCATCGTTCGATATAACGATAAATCACTCTGGGAGCCTCGGAAACGCGATATTTACCTTTTCCACACGCTGTGTATCGAAAGGAGCTAAGGATTCACTTCCTAGCCCACGGCATCGTTCGATATAACGATAAATCACTCTGGGAGCCTCGGAAACGCGATATTTACCTTTTCCACACGCTGTGTATCGATAGAAGCTAAGGATTCACTTAATAGCCCTCGGCATCGTTCGATATAACGATAAATCACTCTGGGAGCCTCGGAAACGCGATATTTACCTTTTCCACACGCTGTGTATCGAAAGAAGCTAAGGATTCACTTCCTAGCCCTCGGCATCGTTCGATATAACGATAAATCACTCTGGGACACTCGGAATCGCGATATTTACCTTTTCCACACGCTGTGTATCGAAAGGAGCTAAGGATTCACTTCCTAGCCCTCGGCATCGTTCGATATAACGATAAATCACTCTGGGAGCCTCGGAAACGCGATATTTACCTTTTCCACACGCTGTGCATCGAAAGGAGATAAGGATTCACTTCCTAGCCCTCGGCATCGTTTTATATAACGATAAATCACTCTGGGAGCCTCGGAAACGCGATATTTACCTTTTCCACACGCTGTGTATCGAAAGGAGCTAAGGATTCACTTCCTAGCCCTCGGCATCGTTCGATATAACGATAAATCACTCTGGGAGCCTCGGAAACGCGATATTTACCTTTTCCACACGCTGTGCATCGAAAGGAGCTAAGGATTCACTTCCTAGCCCTCGGCATCGTTTTATATAACGGTAAATCACTCTGGGAGACTCGGAAACGCGATATTTACCTTTTCCACACGCTGTGTATCGAAAGGAGCTAAGGATTCACTTCCTAGCCCACGGCATCGTTCGATATAACGATAAATCACTCTGGGAGCCTCGGAAACGCGATATTTACCTTTTCCACACGCTGTGTATCGATAGAAGCTAAGGATTCACTTAATAGCCCTCGGCATCGTTCGATATAACGATAAATCACTCTGGGAGCCTCGGAAACGCGATATTTACCTTTTCCACACGCTGTGTATCGAAAGGAGCTAAGGATTCACTTCCTAGCCCTCGGCATCGTTCGATATAACGATAAATCACTCTGGGAGCCTCGGAAACGCGATATTTACCTTTTCCACACGCTGTGCATCGAAAGGAGCTAAGGATTCACTTCCTAGCCCTCGGCATCGTTTTATATAACGGTAAATCACTCTGGGAGCCTCGGAAACGCGATATTTACCTTTTCCACACGCTGTGTATCGAAAGGAGCTAAGGATTCACTTCCTAGCCCTCGGCATCGTTCGATATAACGATAAATCACTCTGGGAGCCTCGGAATCGCGATATTTACCTTTTCGACACGCTGTGTATCTAAAGGAGCTAAGGATTCACTTCCCAGCCCTCGGCATCGTTCGATATAACGATAAATCACTCTGGGAGCCTCGGAAACGCGATATTTACCTTTTCCACACGCTGTGTATCGAAAGGAGCTAAGGATTCACTTCCTAGCCCTCGGCATCGTTCGATATAACGATAAATCACTCTGGGAGCCTCGGAATCGCGATATTTACCTTTTCCACATGCTGTGTATCGAAAGGAGCTAAGGATTCACTTCCTAGCCCACGGCATCGTTCGATATAACGATAAATCACTCTGGGAGCCTCGGAAACGCGATATTTACCTTTTCCACACGCTGTGTATCGAAAGGAGCTAAGGATTCACTTCCTAGCCCACGGCATCGTTCGATATAACGATAAATCACTCTGGGAGCCTCGGAAACGCGATATTTACCTTTTCCACACGCTGTGTATCGAAAGGAGCTAAGGATTCACTTCCTAGCCCTCGGCATCGTTCGATATAGAGATAAATCACTCTGGGAGCCTCGGAAACGCGATATTTACCTTTTCCACACGCTGTGCATCGAAAGGAGCTAAGGATTCACTTCCTAGACCTCGGCATCGTTTTATATAACGGTAAATCACTCTGGGAGACTCGGAAACGCGATATTTACCTTTTCCACACGCTGTGTATCGAAAGGAGCTAAGGATTCACTTCCTAGCCCTCGGCATCGTTCGATATAACGATAAATCACTCTGGGAGCCTCGGAAACGCGATATTTACCTTTTCCACACGCTGTGTATCGAAAGGAGCTAAGGATTCACTTCCTAGCCCTCGGCATCGTTCGATATAACGATAAATCACTCTGGGACACTCGGAATCACGATATTTACCTTTTCCACACGCTGTGTATCGAAAGGAGCTAAGGATTCACTTCCTAGCCCTCGGCATCGTTCGATATAACGATAAATCACTCTGGGAGCCTCGGAAACGCGATATTTACCTGTTCCACACGCTGTGTATCGATAGAAGCTAAGGATTCACTTCCTAGCCCTCGGCATCGTTCGATATAACGATAAATCACTCTGGGAGCCTCGGAATCGCGATATTTACCTTTTCGACACGCTGTGTATCGAAAGGAGCTAAGGATTCACTTCCCAGCCCTCGGCATCGTTCGATATAACGATAAATCACTCTGGGAGCCTCGGAAACGCGATATTTACCTTTTCCACACGCTGTGTATCGAAAGGAGCTAAGGATTCACTTCCTAGCCCTCGGCATCGTTCGATATAACGATAAATCACTCTGGGAGCCTCGGAATCGCGATATTTACCTTTTCCACACGCTGTGTATCGAAAGGAGCTAAGGATTCACTTCCTAGCCCACGGCATCGTTCGATATAACGATAAATCACTCTGGGAGCCTCGGAAACGCGATATTTACCTTTTCCACACGCTGTGTATCGAAAGGAGCTAAGGATTCACTTCCTAGCCCTCGGCATCGTTCGATATAACGATAAATCACTCTGGGAGACTCGGAAACGCGATATTTACCTTTTCCACACGCTGTGTATCGAAAGGAGCTAAGGATTCACTTCCTAGCCCACGGCATCGTTCGATATAACGATAAATCACTCTGGGAGCCTCGGAAACGCGATATTTACCTTTTCCACACGCTGTGTATCGAAAGGAGCTAAGGATTCACTTCCTAGCCCTCGGCATCGTTCGATATAACGATAAATCACTCTGGGAGCCTCGGAAACGCGATATTTACCTTTTCCACACGCTGTGCATCGAAAGGAGATAAGGATTCACTTCCTAGCCCTCGGCATCGTTTTATATAACGATAAATCACTCTGGGAGCCTCGGAAACGCGATATTTACCTTTTCCACACGCTGTGTATCGAAAGGAGCTAAGGATTCACTTCCTAGCCCTCGGCATCGTTCGATATAACGATAAATCACTCTGGGAGCCTCGGAAACGCGATATTTACCTTTTCCACACGCTGTGCATCGAAAGGAGCTAAGGATTCACTTCCTAGCCCTCGGCATCGTTTTATATAACGGTAAATCACTCTGGGAGACTCGGAAACGCGATATTTACCTTTTCCACACGCTGTGTATCGAAAGGAGCTAAGGATTCACTTCCTAGCCCACGGCATCGTTCGATATAACGATAAATCACTCTGGGAGCCTCGGAAACGCGATATTTACCTTTTCCACACGCTGTGTATCGATAGAACCTAAGGATTCACTTAATAGCCCTCGGCATCGTTCGATATAACGATAAATCACTCTGGGAGCCTCGGAAACGCGATATTTACCTTTTCCACACGCTGTGTATCGAAAGGAGCTAAGGATTCACTTCCTAGCCCTCGGCATCGTTCGATATAACGATAAATCACTCTGGGAGCCTCGGAAACGCGATATTTACCTTTTCCACACGCTGTGCATCGAAAGGAGCTAAGGATTCACTTCCTAGCCCTCGGCATCGTTTTATATAACGGTAAATCACTCTGGGAGCCTCGGAAACGCGATATTTACCTTTTCCACACGCTGTGTATCGAAAGGAGCTAAGGATTCACTTCCTAGCCCTCGGCATCGTTCGATATAACGATAAATCACTCTGGGAGCCTCGGAATCGCGATATTTACCTTTTCGACACGCTGTGTATCTAAAGGAGCTAAGGATTCACTTCCCAGCCCTCGGCATCGTTCGATATAACGATAAATCACTCTGGGAGCCTCGGAAACGCGATATTTACCTTTTCCACACGCTGTGTATCGAAAGGAGCTAAGGATTCACTTCCTAGCCCTCGGCATCGTTCGATATAACGATAAATCACTCTGGGAGCCTCGGAATCGCGATATTTACCTTTTCCACACGCTGTGTATCGAAAGGAGCTAAGGATTCACTTCCTAGCCCACGGCATCGTTCGATATAACGATAAATCACTCTGGGAGCCTCGGAAACGCGATATTTACCTTTTCCACACGCTGTGTATCGAAAGGAGCTAAGGATTCACTTCCTAGCCCTCGGCATCGTTCGATATAGAGATAAATCACTCTGGGAGCCTCGGAAACGCGATATTTACCTTTTCCACACGCTGTGCATCGAAAGGAGCTAAGGATTCACTTCCTAGACCTCGGCATCGTTTTATATAACGGTAAATCACTCTGGGAGACTCGGAAACGCGATATTTACCTTTTCCACACGCTGTGTATCGAAAGGAGCTAAGGATTCACTTCCTAGCCCTCGGCATCGTTCGATATAACGATAAATCACTCTGGGAGCCTCGGAAACGCGATATTTACCTTTTCCACACGCTGTGTATCGAAAGGAGCTAAGGATTCACTTCCTAGCCCTCGGCATCGTTCGATATAACGATAAATCACTCTGGGAGCCTCGGAAACGCGATATTTACCTTTTCCACACGCTGTGTATCGAAAGGAGCTAAGGATTCACTTCCTAGCCCTCGGCATCGTTTTATATAACGCTAAATCACTCTGGGAGACTCGGAAACGCGATATTTACCTTTTCCACACGCTGTGTATCGAAAGGAGCTAAGGATTCACTTCCTAGCCCACGGCATCGTTCGATATAACGATAAATCACTCTGGGAGCCTCGGAAACGCGATATTTACCTTTTCCACACGCTGTGTATCGAAAGAAGCTAAGGATTCACTTCCTAGCCCTCGGCATCGTTCGATATAACGATAAATCACTCTGGGAGCCTCGGAAACGCGATATTTACCTTTTCCACACGCTGTGCATCGAAAGGAGCTAAGGATTCACTTCCTAGCCCTCGGCATCGTTTTATATAACGGTAAATCACTCTGGGAGACTCGGAAACGCGATATTTACCTTTTCCACACGCTGTGTATCGAAAGGAGCTAAGGATTCACTTCCTAGCCCACGGCATCGTTCGATATAACGATAAATCACTCTGGGAGCCTCGGAAACGCGATATTTACCTTTTCCACACGCTGTGTATCGATAGAAGCTAAGGATTCACTTAATAGCCCTCGGCATCGTTCGATATAACGATAAATCACTCTGGGAGCCTCGGAAACGCGATATTTACCTTTTCCACACGCTGTGTATCGAAAGAAGCTAAGGATTCACTTCCTAGCCCTCGGCATCGTTCGATATAACGATAAATCACTCTGGGACACTCGGAATCGCGATATTTACCTTTTCCACACGCTGTGTATCGAAAGGAGCTAAGGATTCACTTCCTAGCCCTCGGCATCGTTCGATATAACGATAAATCACTCTGGGAGCCTCGGAAACGCGATATTTACCTTTTCCACACGCTGTGTATCGAAAGAAGCTAAGGATTCACTTCCTAGTCCTCGGCATCGTTCGATATAACGATAAATCACTCTGGGAGCCTCGGAAACGCGATATTTACCTTTTCCACACGCTGTGTATCGAAAGGAGCTAAGGATTCACTTCCTAGCCCACGGCATCGTTCGATATAACGATAAATCACTCTGGGAGCCTCGGAAACGCGATATTTACCTTTTCCACACGCTGTGTATCGATAGAAGCTAAGGATTCACTTAATAGCCCTCGGCATCGTTCGATATAACGATAAATCACTCTGGGAGCCTCGGAAACGCGATATTTACCTTTTCCACACGCTGTGTATCGAAAGAAGCTAAGGATTCACTTCCTAGCCCTCGGCATCGTTCGATATAACGATAAATCACTCTGGGACACTCGGAATCGCGATATTTACCTTTTCCACACGCTGTGTATCGAAAGGAGCTAAGGATTCACTTCCTAGCCCTCGGCATCGTTCGATATAACGATAAATCACTCTGGGAGCCTCGGAAACGCGATATTTACCTTTTCCACACGCTGTGCATCGAAAGGAGATAAGGATTCACTTCCTAGCCCTCGGCATCGTTTTATATAACGATAAATCACTCTGGGAGCCTCGGAAACGCGATATTTACCTTTTCCACACGCTGTGTATCGAAAGGAGCTAAGGATTCACTTCCTAGCCCTCGGCATCGTTCGATATAACGATAAATCACTCTGGGAGCCTCGGAAACGCGATATTTACCTTTTCCACACGCTGTGCATCGAAAGGAGCTAAGGATTCACTTTCTAGCCCTCGGCATCGTTCGTATAAACCGATAAATCACTCTGGGACACTCGGAATCGCGATATTTACCTTTTCCACACGCTGTGTATCGAAAGGAGCTAAGGATTCACTTCCTAGCCCTCGGCATCGTTCGATATAACGATAAATCACTCTGGGACACTCGGAATCGCGATATTTACCTTTTCCACACGCTGTGTATCGAAAGGAGCTAAGGATTCACTTCCTAGCCCTCGGCATCGTTCGATATAACGATAAATCACTCTGGGACACTCGGAATCGCGATATTTACCTTTTCCACACGCTGTGTATCGAAAGGAGCTAAGGATTCACTTCCTAGCCCACGGCATCGTTCGATATAACGATAAATCACTCTGGGAGCCTCGGAAACGCGATATTTACCTTTTCCACACGCTGTGTATCGATAGAAGCTAAGGATTCACTTAATAGCCCTCGGCATCGTTCGATATAACGATAAATCACTCTGGGAGCCTCGGAAACGCGATATTTACCTTTTCCACACGCTGTGTATCGAAAGGAGCTAAGGATTCACTTCCTAGCCCTCGGCATCGTTCGATATAACGATAAATCACTCTGGGAGCCTCGGAAACGCGATATTTACCTTTTCCACACGCTGTGCATCGAAAGGAGCTAAGGATTCACTTCCTAGCCCTCGGCATCGTTTTATATAACGGTAAATCACTCTGGGAGCCTCGGAAACGCGATATTTACCTTTTCCACACGCTGTGTATCGAAAGGAGCTAAGGATTCACTTCCTAGCCCTCGGCATCGTTCGATATAACGATAAATCACTCTGGGAGCCTCGGAATCGCGATATTTACCTTTTCGACACGCTGTGTATCTAAAGGAGCTAAGGATTCACTTCCCAGCCCTCGGCATCGTTCGATATAACGATAAATCACTCTGGGAGCCTCGGAAACGCGATATTTACCTTTTCCACACGCTGTGTATCGAAAGGAGCTAAGGATTCACTTCCTAGCCCTCGGCATCGTTCGATATAACGATAAATCACTCTGGGAGCCTCGGAATCGCGATATTTACCTTTTCCACATGCTGTGTATCGAAAGGAGCTAAGGATTCACTTCCTAGCCCACGGCATCGTTCGATATAACGATAAATCACTCTGGGAGCCTCGGAAACGCGATATTTACCTTTTCCACACGCTGTGTATCGAAAGGAGCTAAGGATTCACTTCCTAGCCCACGGCATCGTTCGATATAACGATAAATCACTCTGGGAGCCTCGGAAACGCGATATTTACCTTTTCCACACGCTGTGTATCGAAAGGAGCTAAGGATTCACTTCCTAGCCCTCGGCATCGTTCGATATAGAGATAAATCACTCTGGGAGCCTCGGAAACGCGATATTTACCTTTTCCACACGCTGTGCATCGAAAGGAGCTAAGGATTCACTTCCTAGACCTCGGCATCGTTTTATATAACGGTAAATCACTCTGGGAGACTCGGAAACGCGATATTTACCTTTTCCACACGCTGTGTATCGAAAGGAGCTAAGGATTCACTTCCTAGCCCTCGGCATCGTTCGATATAACGATAAATCACTCTGGGAGCCTCGGAAACGCGATATTTACCTTTTCCACACGCTGTGTATCGAAAGGAGCTAAGGATTCACTTCCTAGCCCTCGGCATCGTTCGATATAACGATAAATCACTCTGGGACACTCGGAATCACGATATTTACCTTTTCCACACGCTGTGTATCGAAAGGAGCTAAGGATTCACTTCCTAGCCCTCGGCATCGTTCGATATAACGATAAATCACTCTGGGAGCCTCGGAAACGCGATATTTACCTGTTCCACACGCTGTGTATCGATAGAAGCTAAGGATTCACTTCCTAGCCCTCGGCATCGTTCGATATAACGATAAATCACTCTGGGAGCCTCGGAATCGCGATATTTACCTTTTCGACACGCTGTGTATCGAAAGGAGCTAAGGATTCACTTCCCAGCCCTCGGCATCGTTCGATATAACGATAAATCACTCTGGGAGCCTCGGAAACGCGATATTTACCTTTTCCACACGCTGTGTATCGAAAGGAGCTAAGGATTCACTTCCTAGCCCTCGGCATCGTTCGATATAACGATAAATCACTCTGGGAGCCTCGGAATCGCGATATTTACCTTTTCCACACGCTGTGTATCGAAAGGAGCTAAGGATTCACTTCCTAGCCCACGGCATCGTTCGATATAACGATAAATCACTCTGGGAGCCTCGGAAACGCGATATTTACCTTTTCCACACGCTGTGTATCGAAAGGAGCTAAGGATTCACTTCCTAGCCCTCGGCATCGTTCGATATAACGATAAATCACTCTGGGAGCCTCGGAAACGCGATATTTACCTGTTCCACACGCTGTGTATCGATAGAAGCTAAGGATTCACTTCCTAGCCCTCGGTATTGTTCGATATAACGATAAATCACTCTGGGACACTCGGAATCGCGATATTTACTTTTTCGACACGCTGTGTATCGAAAGGAGCTAAGGATTCACTTCCCAGCCCTCGGCATCGTTTTATATAACGGTAAATCACTCTGGGAGACTCGGAAACGCGATATTTACCTTT
Source organism: Nomada fucata (assembly GCA_948146005.1). NCBI lineage: Eukaryota > Metazoa > Arthropoda > Insecta > Hymenoptera > Apidae > Nomada > Nomada fucata. Next base: position 26,375,992 of record OX411275.1, read on the forward strand.
TCCACACGCTGTGTATCGAAAGGAGCTAAGGATTCACTTCCTAGCCCACGGCATCGTTCGATATAAGGATAAATCACTCTGGGAGCCTCGGAAACGCGATATTTACCTTTTCCACACGCTGTGTATCGATAGAAGCTAAGGATTCACTTAATAGCCCTCGGCATCTTTCGATATAACGATAAATCACTCTGGGAGCCTCGGAAACGCGATATTTACCTTTTCCACACGCTGTGTATCGAAAGAAGCTAAGGATTCACTTCCTAGCCCTCGGCATCGTTCGATATAACGATAAATCACTCTGGGACACTCGGAATCGCGATATTTACCTTTTCCACACGCTGTGTATCGAAAGGAGCTAAGGATTCACTTCCTAGCCCTCGGCATCGTTCGATATAACGATAAATCACTCTGGGAGCCTCGGAAACGCGATATTTACCTTTTCCACACGCTGTGCATCGAAAGGAGCTAAGGATTCACTTCCTAGCCCTCGGCATCGTTTTATATAACGGTAAATCACTCTGGGAGACTCGGAAACGCGATATTTACCTTTTCCACAAGCTGTGTATCGAAAGGAGCTAAGGATTCACTTCCTAGCCCACGGCATCGTTCGATATAACGATAAATCACTCTGGGAGCCTCGGAAACGCGATATTTACCTTTTCCACACGCTGTGTATCGATAGAAGCTAAGGATTGACTTAAGAGCCCTCGGCATCGTTCGATATAACGATAAATCACTCTGGGAGCCTCGGAAACGCGATATTTACCTTTTCCACACGCTGTGTATCGAAAGAAGCTAAGGATTCACTTCCTAGCCCTCGGCATCGTTCGATATAACGATAAATCATTCTGGGACACTCGGAATCGCGATATTTACCTTTTCCACACGCTGTGTATCGAAAGGAGCTAAGGATTCACTTCCTAGCCCTCGGCATCGTTCGATATAACGATAAATCACTCTGGGAGCCTCGGAAACGCGATATTTACCTTTTCCACACGCTGTGTATCGAAAGAAGCTAAGGATTCACTTCCTAGCCCTCGGCATCGTTCGATATAACGATAAATCACTCTGGGACACTCGGAATCGCGATATTTACCTTTTCCACACGCTGTGTATCGAAAGGAGCTAAGGATTCACTTCCTAGCCCTCGGCATCGTTCGATATAACGATAAATCACTCTGGGAGCCTCGGAAACGCGATATTTACCTTTTCCACACGCTGTGCATCGAAAGGAGCTAAGGATTCACTTCCTAGCCCTCGGCATCGTTTTATATAACGGTAAATCACTCTGGGAGACTCGGAAACGCGATATTTACCTTTTCCACACGCTGTGTATCGAAAGGAGCTAAGGATTCACTTCCTAGCCCACGGCATCGTTCGATATAACGATAAATCACTCTGGGAGCCTCGGAAACGCGATATTTACCTTTTCCACACGCTGTGTATCGATAGAAGCTAAGGATTCACTTAATAGCCCTCGGCATCGTTCGATATAACGATAAATCACTCTGGGAGCCTCGGAAACGCGATATTTACCTTTTCCACACGCTGTGTATCGAAAGAAGCTAAGGATTCACTTCCTAGCCCTCGGCATCGTTCGATATAACGATAAATCACTCTGGGACACTCGGAATCGCGATATTTACCTTTTCCACACGCTGTGTATCGAAAGGAGCTAAGGATTCACTTCCTAGCCCTCGGCATCGTTCGATATAACGATAAATCACTCTGGGAGCCTCGGAAACGCGATATTTACCTTTTCCACACGCTGTGTATCGAAAGAAGCTAAGGATTCACTTCCTAGTCCTCGGCATCGTTCGATATAACGATAAATCACTCTGGGTGCCTCGGAAACGCGATATTTACCTTTTCCACACGCTGTGTATCGAAAGGAGCTAAGGATTCACTTCCTAGCCCACGGCATCGTTCGATATAACGATAAATCACTCTGGGAGCCTCGGAAACGAGATATTTACCTTTTCCACAAGCTGTGTATCGATAGAAGCTAAGGATTCACTTAATAGCCCTCGGCATCGTTCGATATAACGATAAATCACTCTGGGAGCCTCGGAAACGCGATATTTACCTTTTCCACACGCTGTGTATCGAAAGAAGCTAAGGATTCACTTCCTAGCCCTCGGCATCGTTCGATATAACGATAAATCACTCTGGGACACTCGGAATCGCGATATTTACCTTTTCCACACGCTGTGTATCGAAAGGAGCTAAGGATTCACTTCCTAGCCCTCGGCATCGTTTTATATAACGATAAATCACTCTGGGAGCCTCGGAAACGCGATATTTACCTTTTCCACACGCTGTGTATCGAAAGGAGCTAAGGATTCACTTCCTAGCCCTCGGCATCGTTCGATATAACGATAAATCACTCTGGGAGCCTCGGAAACGCGATATTTACCTTTTCCACACGCTGTGCATCGAAAGGAGCTAAGGATTCACTTCCTAGCCCTCGGCATCGTTTTATATAACGGTAAATCACTCTGGGAGACTCGGAAACGCGATATTTACCTTTTCCACACGCTGTGTATCGAAAGGAGCTAAGGATTCACTTCCTAGCCCACGTCATCGTTCGATATAACGATAAATCACTCTGGGAACCTCGGAAACGCGATATTTACCTTTTCCACACGCTGTGTATCGATAGAAGCTAAGGATTCACTTAATAGCCCTCGGCATCGTTCGATATAACGATAAATCACTCTGGGAGCCTCGGAAACGCGATATTTACCTTTTCCACACGCTGTGCATCGAAAGGAGCTAAGGATTCACTTCCTAGCCCTCGGCATCGTTTTATATAACGGTAAATCACTCTGGGAGCCTCGGAAACGCGATATTTACCTTTTCCACACGCTGTGTATCGAAAGGAGCTAAGGATTCACTTCCTAGCCCTCGGCATCGTTCGATATAACGATAAATCAATCTGGGAGCCTCGGAATCGCGATATTTACCTTTTCGACACGCTGTGTATCGAAAGGAGCTAAGGATTCACTTCCCAGCCCTCGGCATCGTTCGATATAACGATAAATCACTCTGGGAGCCTCGGAAACGCGATATTTACCTTTTCCACACGCTGTGTATCGAAAGGAGCTAAGGATTCACTTCCTAGCCCTCGGCATCGTTCGATATAACGATAAATCACTCTGGGAGCCTCGGAATCGCGATATTTACCTTTTCCACACGCTGTGTATCGAAAGGAGCTAAGGATTCACTTCCTAGCCCACGGCATCGTTCGATATAACGATAAATCACTCTGGGAGCCTCGGAAACGCGATATTTACCTTTTCCACACGCTGTGTATCGAAAGGAGCTAAGGATTCACTTCCTAGCCCTCGGCATCGTTCGATATAACGATAAAACACTCTGGGAGCCTCGGAATCGCGATATTTACCTTTTCCACACGCTGAGTATCGAAAGGAGCTAAGGATTCACTTCCTAGCCCACGGCATCGTTCGATATAACGATAAATCACTCTGGGAGCCTCGGAAACGCGATATTTACCTTTTCCACACGCTGTGTATCGAAAGGAGCTAAGGATTCACTTCCTAGCCCACGGCATCGTTCGATATAACGATAAATCACTCTGGGAGCCTCGGAAACGCGATATTTACCTTTTCCACACGCTGTGTATCGATAGAAGCTAAGGATTCACTTAATAGCCCTCGGCATCGTTCGATATAACGATAAATCACTCTGGGAGCCTCGGAAACGCGATATTTACCTTTTCCATACGCTGTGTATCGAAAGAAGCTAAGGATTCACTTCACAGCCCTCGGCATCGTTCGATATAACGATAAATCACTCTGGGACACTCGGAATCGCGATATTTACCTTTTCCACACGCTGTGTATCGAAAGGAGCTAAGGATTCACTTCCTAGCCCTCGGCATCGTTCGATATAACGATAAATCACTCTGGGAGCCTCGGAAACGCGATATTTACCTTTTCCACACGCTGTGTATCGAAAGAAGCTAAGGATTCACTTCACAGCCCTCGGCATCGTTCGATATAACGATAAATCACTCTGGGACACTCGGAATCGCGATATTTACCTTTTCCACACGCTGTGTATCGAAAGGAGCTAAGGATTCACTTCCTAGCCCTCGGCATCGTTCGATATAACGATAAATCACTCTGGGAGCCTCGGAAACGCGATATTTACCTTTTCCACACGCTGTGTATCGAAAGGAGCTAAGGATTCACTTCCTAGCCCACGGCATCGTTCGATATAACGATAAATCACTCTGGGAGCCTCGGAAACGCGATATTTACCTTTTCCACACGCTGTGTATCGAAAGGAGCTAAGGATTCACTTCCTAGCCCTCGGCATCGTTCGATATAACGATAAATCACTCTGGGACACTCGGAATCGCGATATTTACCTTTTCCACACGCTGTGTATCGAAAGGAGCTAAGGATTCACTTCCTAGCCCTCGGCATCGTTCGATATAACGATAAATCACTCTGGGAGCCTCGGAAACGCGATATTTACCTGTTCCACACGCTGTGTATCGATAGAAGCTAAGGATTCACTTCCTAGCCCTCGGTATTGTTCGATATAACGATAAATCACTCTGGGACACTCGGAATCGCGATATTTACTTTTTCGACACGCTGTGTATCGAAAGGAGCTAAGGATTCACTTCCCAGCCCTCGGCATCGTTTTATATAACGGTAAATCACTCTGGGAGACTCGGAAACGCGATATTTACCTTTTCCACACGCTGTGTATCGAAAGGAGCTAAGGATTCACTTCCTAGCCCACGGCATCGTTCGATATAAGGATAAATCACTCTGGGAGCCTCGGAAACGCGATATTTACCTTTTCCACACGCTGTGTATCGATAGAAGCTAAGGATTCACTTAATAGCCCTCGGCATCGTTCGATATAACGATAAATCACTCTGGGAGCCTCGGAAACGCGATATTTACCTTTTCCACACGCTGTGTATCGAAAGAAGCTAAGGATTCACTTCCTAGCCCTCGGCATCGTTCGATATAACGATAAATCACTCTGGGACACTCGGAATCGCGATATTTACCTTTTCCACACGCTGTGTATCGAAAGGAGCTAAGGATTCACTTCCTAGCCCTCGGCATCGTTCGATATAACGATAAATCACTCTGGGAGCCTCGGAAACGCGATATTTACCTTTTCCACACGCTGTGCATCGAAAGGAGCTAAGGATTCACTTCCTAGCCCTCGGCATCGTTCGATATAACGGTAAATCACTCTGGGAGCCTCGGAAACGCGATATTTACCTTTTCCACAAGCTGTGTATCGAAAGGAGCTAAGGATTCACTTCCTAGCCCACGGCATCGTTCGATATAACGATAAATCACTCTGGGAGCCTCGGAAACGCGATATTTACCTTTTCCACAAGCTGTGTATCGAAAGGAGCTAAGGATTCACTTCCTAGCCCACGGCATCGTTCGATATAACGATAAATCACTCTGGGAGCCTCGGAAACGCGATATTTACCTTTTCCACACGCTGTGTATCGAAAGGAGCTAAGGATTCACTTCCTAGCCCACGGCATCGTTCGATATAACGATAAATCACTCTGGGAGCCTCGGAAACGCGATATTTACCTTTTCCACACGCTGTGTATCGAAAGAAGCTAAGGATTCACTTCCTAGCCCTCGGCATCGTTCGATATAACGATAAATCACTCTGGGACACTCGGAATCGCGATGTTTACCTTTTCCACACGCTGTGTATCGAAAGGAGCTAAGGATTCACTTCCTAGCCCTCGGCATCGTTCGATATAACGATAAATCACTCTGGGACACTCGGAATCGCGATATTTACCTTTTCCACACCCTGTGTATCGAAAGGAGCTAAGGATTCACTTCCTAGCCCTCGGCATCGTTCGATATAACGATAAATCACTCTGGGAGCCTCGGAAACGCGATATTTACCTTTTCCACACGCTGTGTATCCATAGAAGCTAAGGATTCACTTCCTAGCCCTCAGCATCGTTCGATATAACGATAAATCACTCTGGGAGCCTCGGAAACGCGATATTTAAGTTTTCCACACGCTGTGCATCGAAAGGAGCTAAGGATTCACTTCCTAGCCCTCGGCATCGTTCGATATAACGGTAAATCACTCTGGGAGCCTCGGAAACGCGATATTTACCTTTTCCACATTCTGTGTATCGAAAGGAGCTAAGGATTCACTTCCTAGCCCACGGCATCGTTCGATATTACGATAAATCACTCTGGGAGCCTCGGAAACGCGATATTTACCTTTTCCACACGCTGTGTATCGAAAGGAGCTAAGGATTCACTTCCTAGCCCACGGCATCGTTCGATATAACGATAAATCACTCTGGGAGCCTCGGAAACGCGATACTTACCTTTTCCACACGCTGTGTATCGAAAGAAGCTAAGGATTCGGTTTCTAGTCCTCGGCTTCGTTCGATATAACGATAAATCACTCTGGGAGCCTCGGAAATGCGATATTTACCTTTTCCACACGCTGTGTATCCATAGAAGCTAAGGATTCACTTCCTAGCCCTCAGCATCGTTCGATATAACGATAAATCACTCTGGGAGCCTCGGAAACGCGATATTTACCTTTTCCACACGCTGTGCATCGAAAGGAGCTAACGATTCACTTCCTAGCCCTCGGCATCGTTCGATATAACGGTAAATCACTCTGGGAGCCTCGGAAACGTGATATTTACTTTTTCCACACGCTGTGTATCGAAAGGAGCTTAGGATTCACTTCCTAGCCCACGGCATCGTTCGATATAACGATAAATCACTCTGGGAGCCTCGGAAACGCGATATTTACCTTTTCCACACGCTGTGTATCGATAGAAGCTAAGGATTCACTTCCTACCCCTCGGCATCGTTCGATATAACGATAAATCACTCTGTGAGCCTCGGAAACGCGATATTTACCTTTTCCACACGCTGTGTATCGAAAGGAGCTAAGGATTCACTTCCTAGCCCACGGCATCGTTCGATATAAGGATAAATCACTCTGGGAGCCTCGGAAACGCGATATTTACCTTTTCCACACGCTGTGTATCGAAAGAAGCTAAGGATTCACTTCCTAGCCCTCGGCATCGTTCGATATAACGATAAATCACTCTGGGACACTCGGAATCGCGATATTTACCTTTTCCACACGCTGTGTATCGAAAGGAGCTAAGGATTCACTTCCTAGCCCTCGGCATCGTTCGATATAACGATAAATCACTCTGGGAGCCTCGGAAACGCGATATTTACCTTTTCCACACGCTGTGCATCGAAAGGAGCTGAGGATTCACTTCCTAGCCCTCGGCATCGTTTTATATAACGGTAAATCACTCTGGGAGACTCGGAAACGCGATATTTACCTTTTCCACAAGCTGTGTATCGAAAGGAGCTAAGGATTCACTTCCTAGCCCACGGCATCGTTCGATATAACGATAAATCACTCTGGGAGCCTCGGAAACGCGATATTTACCTTTTCCACACGCTGTGTATCGATAGAAGCTAAGGATTCACTTAATAGCCCTCGGCATCGTTCGATATAACGATAAATCACTCTGGGAGCCTCGGAAACGCGATATTTACCTTTTCCACACGCTGTGTATCGAAAGAAGCTAAGGATTCACTTCCTAGCCCTCGGCATCGTTCGATATAACGATAAATCACTCTGGGACACTCGGAATCGCGATATTTACCTTTTCCACACGCTGTGTATCGATTGAAGCTAAGGATTCACTTCCTAGCCCTCGGTATTGTTCGATATAACGATAAATCACTCTGGGACACTCGGAATCGCGATATTTACTTTTTCGACACGCTGTGTATCGAAAGGAGCTAAGGATTCACTTCCCAGCCCTCGGCATCGTTTTATATAACGGTAAATCACTCTGGGAGACTCGGAAACGCGATATTTACCTTTTCCACACGCTGTGTATCGAAAGGAGCTAAGGATTCACTTCCTAGCCCACGGCATCGTTCGATATAAGGATAAATCACTCTGGGAGCCTCGGAAACGCGATATTTACCTTTTCGACACGCTGTGTATCGATAGAAGCTAAGGATTCACTTAATAGCCCTCGGCATCGTTCGATATAACGATAAATCACTCTGGGAGCCTCGGAAACGCGATATTTACCTTTTCCACACGCTGTGTATCGAAAGAAGCTAAGGATTCACTTCCTAGCCCTCGGCATCGTTCGATATAACGATAAATCACTCTGGGACACTCGGAATCGCGATATTTACCTTTTCCACACGCTGTGTATCGAAAGGAGCTAAGGATTCACTTCCTAGCCCACGGCATCGTTCGATATAACGATAAATCACTCTGGGAGCCTCGGAAACGCGATATTTACCTTTTCCACACGCTGTGTATCGATAGAAGCTAAGGATTCACTTAATAGCCCTCGGCATCGTTCGATATAACGATAAATCACTCTGGGAGCCTCGGAAACGCGATATTTACCTTTTCCACACGCTGTGTATCGAAAGAAGCTAAGGATTCACTTCCTAGCCCTCGGCATCGTTCGATATAACGATAAATCACTCTGGGACACTCGGAATCGCGATATTTACCTTTTCCACACGCTGTGTATCGAAAGGAGCTAAGGATTCACTTCCTAGCCCTCGGCATCGTTCGATATAACGATAAATCACTCTGGGAGCCTCGGAAACGCGATATTTACCTTTTGCACACGCTGTGCATCGAAAGGAGCTAAGGATTCACTTCCTAGCCCTCGGCATCGTTTTATATAACGGTAAATCACTCTGGGAGACTCGGAAACGCGATATTTACCTTTTCCACACGCTGTGTATCGAAAGGAGCTAAGGATTCACTTCCTAGCCCACGGCATCGTTCGATATAACGATAAATCACTCTGGGAGCCTCGGAAACGCGATATTTACCTTTTCCACACGCTGTGTATCGATAGAAGCTAAGGATTCACTTAATAGCCCTCGGCATCGTTCGATATAACGATAAATCACTCTGGGAGCCTCGGAAACGCGATATTTACCTTTTCCATACGCTGTGTATCGAAAGAAGCTAAGGATTCACTTCACAGCCCTCGGCATCGTTCGATATAACGATAAATCACTCTGGGACACTCGGAATCGTGATATTTACCTTTTCCACACGCTGTGTATCGAAAGGAGCTAAGGATTCACTTAATAGCCCTCGGCATCGTTCGATATAACGATAAATCACTCTGGGACACTCGGATTCGCGATATTTACCTTTTCCACACGCTGTGTATCGAAAGGAGCTAAGGATTCACTTCCTAGCCCTCGGCATCGTTCGATATAACGATAAATCACTCTGGGAGCCTCGGAAACGCGATATTTACCTGTTCCACACGCTGTGTATCGATAGAAGCTAAGGATTCACTTCCTAGCCCTCGGTATTGTTCGATATAACGATAAATCACTCTGGGACACTCGGAATCGCGATATTTACTTTTTCGACACGCTGTGTATCGAAAGGAGCTAAGGATTCACTTCCCAGCCCTCGGCATCGTTTTATATAACGGTAAATCACTCTGGGAGACTCGGAAACGCGATATTTACCTTTTCCACACGCTGTGTATCGAAAGGAGCTAAGGATTCACTTCCTAGCCCACGGCATCGTTCGATATAAGGATAAATCACTCTGGGAGCCTCGGAAACGCGATATTTACCTTTTCCACACGCTGTGTATCGATAGAAGCTAAGGATTCACTTAATAGCCCTCGGCATCGTTCGATATAACGATAAATCACTCTGGGAGCCTCGGAAACGCGATATTTACCTTTTCCACACGCTGTGTATCGAAAGAAGCTAAGGATTCACTTCCTAGCCCTCGGCATCGTTCGATATAACGATAAATCACTCTGGGACACTCGGAATCGCGATATTTACCTTTTCCACACGCTGTGTATCGAAAGGAGCTAAGGATTCACTTCCTAGCCCTCGGCATCGTTCGATATAACGATAAATCACTCTGGGAGCCTCGGAAACGCGATATTTACCTTTTCCACACGCTGTGCATCGAAAGGAGCTAAGGATTCACTTCCTAGCCCTCGGCATCGTTCGATATAACGGTAAATCACTCTGGGAGCCTCGGAAACGCGATATTTACCTTTTCCTCAAGCTGTGTATCGAAAGGAGCTAAGGATTCACTTCCTAGCCCACGGCATCGTTCGATATAACGATAAATCACTCTGGGAGCCTCGGAAACGCGATATTTACCTTTTCCACAAGCTGTGTATCGAAAGGAGCTAAGGATTCACTTCCTAGCCCACGGCATCGTTCGATATAACGATAAATCACTCTGGGAGCCTCGGAAACGCGATATTTACCTTTTCCACACGCTGTGTATCGAAAGGAGCTAAGGATTCACTTCCTAGCCCACGGCATCGTTCGATATAACGATAAATCACTCTGGGAGCCTCGGAAACGCGATATTTACCTTTTCCACACGCTGTGTATCGAAAGAAGCTAAGGATTCACTTCCTAGCCCTCGGCATCGTTCGATATAACGATAAATCACTCTGGGACACTCGGAATCGCGATGTTTACCTTTTCCACACGCTGTGTATCGAAAGGAGCTAAGGATTCACTTCCTAGCCCTCGGCATCGTTCGATATAACGATAAATCACTCTGGGAGCCTCGGAAACGCGATATTTACCTTTTCCACACGCTGTGTATCCATAGAAGCTAAGGATTCACTTCCTAGCCCTCAGCATCGTTCGATATAACGATAAATCACTCTGGGAGCCTCGGAAACGCGATATTTAAGTTTTCCACACGCTGTGCATCGAAAGGAGCTAAGGATTCACTTCCTAGCCCTCGGCATCGTTCGATATAACGGTAAATCACTCTGGGAGCCTCGGAAACGCGATATTTACCTTTTCCACATTCTGTGTATCGAAAGGAGCTAAGGATTCACTTCCTAGCCCACGGCATCGTTCGATATTACGATAAATCACTCTGGGAGCCTTGGAAACGCGATATTTACCTTTTCCACACGCTGTGTATCGATAGAAGCTAAGGATTCACTTAATAGCCCTCGGCATCGTTCGATATAACGATAAATCACTCTGGGAGCCTCGGAAACGCGATATTTACCTTTTCCACACGCTGTGTATCGAAAGAAGCTAAGGATTCACTTCCTAGCCCTCGGCATCGTTCGATATAACGATAAATCACTCTGGGACACTCGGAATCGCGATATTTACCTTTTCCACACGCTGTGTATCGAAAGGAGCTAAGGATTCACTTCCTAGCCCTCGGCATCGTTCGATATAACGATAAATCACTCTGGGAGCCTCGGAAACGCGATATTTACCTTTTCCACACGCTGTGCATCGAAAGGAGCTAAGGATTCACTTCCTAGCCCTCGGCATCGTTCGATATAACGGTAAATCACTCTGGGAGCCTCGGAAACGCGATATTTACCTTTTCCTCAAGCTGTGTATCGAAAGGAGCTAAGGATTCACTTCCTAGCCCACGGCATCGTTCGATATAACGATAAATCACTCTGGGAGCCTCGGAAACGCGATATTTACCTTTTCCACAAGCTGTGTATCGAAAGGAGCTAAGGATTCACTTCCTAGCCCACGGCATCGTTCGATATAACGATAAATCACTCTGGGAGCCTCGGAAACGCGATATTTACCTTTTCCACACGCTGTGTATCGAAAGGAGCTAAGGATTCACTTCCTAGCCCACGGCATCGTTCGATATAACGATAAATCACTCTGGGAGCCTCGGAAACGCGATATTTACCTTTTCCACACGCTGTGTATCGAAAGAAGCTAAGGATTCACTTCCTAGCCCTCGGCATCGTTCGATATAACGATAAATCACTCTGGGACACTCGGAATCGCGATGTTTACCTTTTCCACACGCTGTGTATCGAAAGGAGCTAAGGATTCACTTCCTAGCCCTCGGCATCGTTCGATATAACGATAAATCACTCTGTGACACTCGGAATCGCGATATTTACCTTTTCCACACCCTGTGTATCGAAAGGAGCTAAGGATTCACTTCCTAGCCCTCGGCATCGTTCGATATAACGATAAATCACTCTGGGAGCCTCGGAAACGCGATATTTACCTTTTCCACACGCTGTGTATCCATAGAAGCTAAGGATTCACTTCCTAGCCCTCAGCATCGTTCGATATAACGATAAATCACTCTGGGAGCCTCGGAAACGCGATATTTAAGTTTTCCACACGCTGTGCATCGAAAGGAGCTAAGGATTCACTTCCTAGCCCTCGGCATCGTTCGATATAACGGTAAATCACTCTGGGAGCCTCGGAAACGCGATATTTACCTTTTCCACATTCTGTGTATCGAAAGGAGCTAAGGATTCACTTCCTAGCCCACGGCATCGTTCGATATTACGATAAATCACTCTGGGAGCCTCGGAAACGCGATATTTACCTTTTCCACACGCTGTGTATCGAAAGGAGCTAAGGATTCACTTCCTAGCCCACGGCATCGTTCGATATAACGATAAATCACTCTGGGAGCCTCGGAAACGCGATACTTACCTTTTCCACACGCTGTGTATCGAAAGAAGCTAAGGATTCGGTTTCTAGTCCTCGGCTTCGTTCGATATAACGATAAATCACTCTGGGAGCCTCGGAAATGCGATATTTACCTTTTCCACACGCTGTGTATCCATAGAAGCTAAGGATTCACTTCCTAGCCCTCAGCATCGTTCGATATAACGATAAATCACTCTGGGAGCCTCGGAAACGCGATATTTACCTTTTCCACACGCTGTGCATCGAAAGGAGCTAACGATTCACTTCCTAGCCCTCGGCATCGTTCGATATAACGGTAAATCACTCTGGGAGCCTCGGAAACGTGATATTTACTTTTTCCACACGCTGTGTATCGAAAGGAGCTTAGGATTCACTTCCTAGCCCACGGCATCGTTCGATATAACGATAAATCACTCTGGGAGCCTCGGAAACGCGATATTTACCTTTTCCACACGCTGTGTATCGATAGAAGCTAAGGATTCACTTCCTAGCCCTCGGCGTCGTTCGATATAACGATAAATCACTCTGTGAGCCTCGGAAACGCGATATTTACCTTTTCCACACGCTGTGTATCGAAAGGAGCTAAGGATTCACTTCCTAGCCCACGGCATCGTTCGATATAAGGATAAATCACTCTGGGAGCCTCGGAAACGCGATATTTACCTTTTCCACACGCTGTGTATCGATAGAAGCTAAGGATTCACTTAATAGCCCTCGGCATCGTTCGATATAACGGTAAATCACTCTGGGAGCCTCGGAAACGCGATATTTACCTTTTCCACAAGCTGTGTATCGAAAGGAGCTAAGGATTCACTTCCTAGCCCACGGCATCGTTCGATATAACGATAAATCACTCTGGGAGCCTCGGAAACGCGATATTTACCTTTTCCACAAGCTGTGTATCGAAAGGAGCTAAGGATTCACTTCCTAGCCCACGGCATCGTTCGATATAACGATAAATCACTCTGGGAGCCTCGGAAACGCGATATTTACCTTTTCCACACGCTGTGTATCGAAAGGAGCTAAGGATTCACTTCCTAGCCCACGGCATCGTTCGATATAACGATAAATCACTCTGGGAGCCTCGGAAACGCGATATTTACCTTTTCCACACGCTGTGTATCGAAAGAAGCTAAGGATTCACTTCCTAGCCCTCGGCATCGTTCGATATAACGATAAATCACTCTGGGACACTCGGAATCGCGATGTTTACCTTTTCCACACGCTGTGTATCGAAAGGAGCTAAGGATTCACTTCCTAGCCCTCGGCATCGTTCGATATAACGATAAATCACTCTGGGACACTCGGAATCGCGATATTTACCTTTTCCACACCCTGTGTATCGAAAGGAGCTAAGGATTCACTTCCTAGCCCTCGGCATCGTTCGATATAACGATAAATCACTCTGGGAGCCTCGGAAACGCGATATTTACCTTTTCCACACGCTGTGTATCCATAGAAGCTAAGGATTCACTTCCTAGCCCTCAGCATCGTTCGATATAACGATAAATCACTCTGGGAGCCTCGGAAACGCGATATTTAAGTTTTCCACACGCTGTGCATCGAAAGGAGCTAAGGATTCACTTCCTAGCCCTCGGCATCGTTCGATATAACGGTAAATCACTCTGGGAGCCTCGGAAACGCGATATTTACCTTTTCCACATTCTGTGTATCGAAAGGAGCTAAGGATTCACTTCCTAGCCCACGGCATCGTTCGATATTACGATAAATCACTCTGGGAGCCTCGGAAACGCGATATTTACCTTTTCCACACGCTGTGTATCGAAAGGAGCTAAGGATTCACTTCCTAGCCCACGGCATCGTTCGATATAACGATAAATCACTCTGGGAGCCTCGGAAACGCGATACTTACCTTTTCCACACGCTGTGTATCGAAAGAAGCTAAGGATTCGGTTTCTAGTCCTCGGCTTCGTTCGATATAACGATAAATCACTCTGGGAGCCTCGGAAATGCGATATTTACCTTTTCCACACGCTGTGTATCCATAGAAGCTAAGGATTCACTTCCTAGCCCTCAGCATCGTTCGATATAACGATAAATCACTCTGGGAGCCTCGGAAACGCGATATTTACCTTTTCCACACGCTGTGCATCGAAAGGAGCTAACGATTCACTTCCTAGCCCTCGGCATCGTTCGATATAACGGTAAATCACTCTGGGAGCCTCGGAAACGTGATATTTACTTTTTCCACACGCTGTGTATCGAAAGGAGCTTAGGATTCACTTCCTAGCCCACGGCATCGTTCGATATAACGATAAATCACTCTGGGAGCCTCGGAAACGCGATATTTACCTTTTCCACACGCTGTGTATCGATAGAAGCTAAGGATTCACTTCCTAGCCCTCGGCATCGTTCGATATAACGATAAATCACTCTGTGAGCCTCGGAAACGCGATATTTACCTTTTCCACACGCTGTGTATCGAAAGGAGCTAAGGATTCACTTCCTAGCCCACGGCATCGTTCGATATAAGGATAAATCACTCTGGGAGCCTCGGAAACGCGATATTTACCTTTTCCACACGCTGTGTATCGATAGAAGCTAAGGATTCACTTAATAGCCCTCGGCATCGTTCGATATAACGATAAATCACTCTGGGAGCCTCGGAAACGCGATATTTACCTTTTCCACACGCTGTGTATCGAAAGAAGCTAAGGATTCACTTCCTAGCCCTCGGCATCGTTCGATATAACGATAAATCACTCTGGGACACTCGGAATCGCGATATTTACCTTTTCCACACGCTGTGTATCGAAAGGAGCTAAGGATTCACTTCCTAGCCCTCGGCATCGTTCGATATAACGATAAATCACTCTGGGAGCCTCGGAAACGCGATATTTACCTTTTCCACACGCTGTGCATCGAAAGGAGCTAAGGATTCACTTCCTAGCCCTCGGCATCGTTTTATATAACGGTAAATCACTCTGGGAGACTCGGAAACGCGATATTTACCTTTTCCACAAGCTGTGTATCGAAAGGAGCTAAGGATTCACTTCCTAGCCCACGGCATCGTTCGATATAACGATAAATCACTCTGGGAGCCTCGGAAACGCGATATTTACCTTTTCCACACGCTGTGTATCGATAGAAGCTAAGGATTCACTTAATAGCCCTCGGCATCGTTCGATATAACGATAAATCACTCTGGGAGCCTCGGAAACGCGATATTTACCTTTTCCACACGCTGTGTATCGAAAGAAGCTAAGGATTCACTTCCTAGCCCTCGGCATCGTTCGATATAACGATAAATCACTCTGGGACACTCGGAATCGCGATATTTACCTTTTCCACACGCTGTGTATCGATAGAAGCTAAGGATTCACTTCCTAGCCCTCGGTATTGTTCGATATAACGATAAATCACTCTGGGACACTCGGAATCGCGATATTTACTTTTTCGACACGCTGTGTATCGAAAGGAGCTAAGGATTCACTTCCCAGCCCTCGGCATCGTTTTATATAACGGTAAATCACTCTGGGAGACTCGGAAACGCGATATTTACCTTTTCCACACGCTGTGTATCGAAAGGAGCTAAGGATTCACTTCCTAGCCCACGGCATCGTTCGATATAAGGATAAATCACTCTGGGAGCCTCGGAAACGCGATATTTACCTTTTCCACACGCTGTGTATCGATAGAAGCTAAGGATTCACTTAATAGCCCTCGGCATCGTTCGATATAACGATAAATCACTCTGGGAGCCTCGGAAACGCGATATTTACCTTTTCCACACGCTGTGTATCGAAAGAAGCTAAGGATTCACTTCCTAGCCCTCGGCATCGTTCGATATAACGATAAATCACTCTGGGACACTCGGAATCGCGATATTTACCTTTTCCACACGCTGTGTATCGAAAGGAGCTAAGGATTCACTTCCTAGCCCTCGGCATCGTTCGATATAACGATAAATCACTCTGGGAGCCTCGGAAACGCGATATTTACCTTTTCCACACGCTGTGCATCGAAAGGAGCTAAGGATTCACTTCCTAGCCCTCGGCATCGTTCGATATAACGGTAAATCACTCTGGGAGCCTCGGAAACGCGATATTTACCTTTTCCACATTCTGTGTATCGAAAGGAGCTAAGGATTCACTTCCTAGCCCACGGCATCGTTCGATATTACGATAAATCACTCTGGGAGCCTCGGAAACGCGATATTTACCTTTTCCACACGCTGTGTATCGAAAGGAGCTAAGGATTCACTTCCTAGCCCACGGCATCGTTCGATATAACGATAAATCACTCTGGGAGCCTCGGAAACGCGATATTTACCTTTTCCACACGCTGTGTATCGAAAGAAGCTAAGGATTCGGTTTCTAGTCCTCGGCTTCGTTCGATATAACGATAAATCACTCTGGGAGCCTCGGAAATGCGATATTTACCTTTTCCACACGCTGTGTATCCATAGAAGCTAAGGATTCACTTCCTAGCCCTCAGCATCGTTCGATATAACGATAAATCACTCTGGGAGCCTCGGAAACGCGATATTTACCTTTTCCACACGCTGTGCATCGAAAGGAGCTAACGATTCACTTCCTAGCCCTCGGCATCGTTCGATATAACGATAAATCACTCTGTGAGCCTCGGAAACGCGATATTTACCTTTTCCACACGCTGTGTATCGAAAGAAGCTAAGGATTCACTTCCTAGCCCTCGGCATCGTTCGATATAACGATAAATCACTCTGGGACACTCGGAATCGCGATATTTACCTTTTCCACACGCTGTGTATCGAAAGGAGCTAAGGATTCACTTCCTAGCCCTCGGCATCGTTCCATATAACGATAAATCACTCTGGGAGCCTCGGAAACGCGATATATACCTTTTCCACACGCTGTGTATCGAAAGGAGCTAAGGATTCACTTCCTAGCCCTAGGCTTCGTTCGATATAACGATAAATCACTCTGGGACACTCGGAATCGCGATATTTACCTTTTCCACACGCTGTGTATCGAAAGGAGCTAAGGATTCACTTCCTAGCCCACGGCATCGTTCGATATAAGGATAAATCACTCTGGGAGCCTCGGAAACGCGATATTTACCTTTTCCACACGCTGTGTATCGATAGAAGCTAAGGATTCACTTAATAGCCCTCGGCATCGTTCGATATAACGATAAATCACTCTGGGAGCCTCGGAAACGCGATATTTACCTTTTCCACACGCTGTGTATCGAAAGAAGCTAAGGATTCACTTCCTAGCCCTCGGCATCGTTCGATATAACGATAAATCACTCTGGGACACTCGGAATCGCGATATTTACCTTTTCCACACGCTGTGTATCGAAAGGAGCTAAGGATTCACTTCCTAGCCCTCGGCATCGTTCGATATAACGATAAATCACTCTGGGAGCCTCGGAAACGCGATATTTACCTTTTCCACACGCTGTGCATCGAAAGGAGCTAAGGATTCACTTCCTAGCCCTCGGCATCGTTTTATATAACGGTAAATCACTCTGGGAGACTCGGAAACGCGATATTTACCTTTTCCACAAGCTGTGTATCGAAAGGAGCTAAGGATTCACTTCCTAGCCCACGGCATCGTTCGATATAACGATAAATCACTCTGGGAGCCTCGGAAACGCGATATTTACCTTTTCCACACGCTGTGTATCGAAAGAAGCTAAGGATTCACTTCCTAGCCCTCGGCATCGTTCGATATAACGATAAATCACTCTGGGACACTCGGAATCGCGATATTTACCTTTTCCACACGCTGTGTATCGAAAGGAGCTAAGGATTCACTTCCTAGCCCTCGGCATCGTTCGATATAACGATAAATCACTCTGGGAGCCTCGGAAACGCGATATTTACCTTTACCACACGCTGTGCATCGAAAGGAGCTAAGGATTCACTTCCTAGCCCTCGGCATCGTTTTATATAACGGTAAATCACTCTGGGAGACTCGGAAACGCGATATTTACCTTTTCCACACGCTGTGTATCGAAAGGAGCTAAGGATTCACTTCCTAGCCCACGGCATCGTTCGATATAACGATAAATCACTCTGGGAGCCTCGGAAACGCGATATTTACCTTTTCCACACGCTGTGTATCGAAAGGAGCTAAGGATTCACTTCCTAGCCCACGGCATCGTTCGATATAACGATAAATCACTCTGGGAGCCTCGGAAACGCGATATTTACCTTTTCCACACGCTGTGTATCGATAGAAGCTAAGGATTCACTTAATAGCCCTCGGCATCGTTCGATATAACGATAAATCACTCTGGGAGCCTCGGAAACGCGATATTTACCTTTTCCACACGCTGTGTATCGAAAGAAGCTAAGGATTCACTTCCTAGCCCTCGGCATCGTTCGATATAACGATAAATCACTCTGGGACACTCGGGATCGCGATATTTACCTTTTCCACACGCTGTGTATCGAAAGGAGCTAAGGATTCACTTCCTAGCCCTCGGCATCGTTCGATATAACGATAAATCACTCTGGGAGCCTCGGAAACGCGATATTTACCTTTTCCACACGCTGTGCATCGAAAGGAGCTAAGGATTCACTTCCTAGCCCTCGGCATCGTTTTATATAACGGTAAATCACTCTGGGAGACTCGGAAACGCGATATTTACCTTTTCCACACGCTGTGTATCGAAAGGAGCTAAGGATTCACTTCCTAGCCCACGGCATCGTTCGATATAAGGATAAATCACTCTGGGAGCCTCGGAAACGCGATATTTACCTTTTCCACACGCTGTGTATCGATAGAAGCTAAGGATTCACTTAATAGCCCTCGGCATCGTTCGATATAACGATAAATCACTCTGGGAGCCTCGGAAACGCGATATTTACCTTTTCCACACGCTGTGTATCGAAAGAAGCTAAGGATTCACTTCCTAGCCCTCGGCATCGTTCGATATAACGATAAATCACTCTGGGACACTCGGAATCGCGATATTTACCTTTTCCACACGCTGTGTATCGAAAGGAGCTAAGGATTCACTTCCTAGCCCTCGGCATCGTTCCATATAACGATAAATCACTCTGGGAGCCTCGGAAACGCGATATATACCTTTTCCACACGCTGTGTATCGAAAGGAGCTAAGGATTCACTTCCTAGCCCTAGGCTTCGTTCGATATAACGATAAATCACTCTGGGACACTCGGAATCGCGATATTTACCTTTTCCACACGCTGTGTATCGAAAGGAGCTAAGGATTCACATCCTAGCCCACGGCATCGTTCGATATAAGGATAAATCACTCTGGGAGCCTCGGAAACGCGATATTTACCTTTTCCACACGCTGTGTATCGATAGAAGCTAAGGATTCACTTAATAGCCCTCGGCATCGTTCGATATAACGATAAATCACTCTGGGAGCCTCGGAAACGCGATATTTACCTTTTCCACACGCTGTGTATCGAAAGAAGCTAAGGATTCACTTCCTAGCCCTCGGCATCGTTCGATATAACGATAAATCACTCTGGGACACTCGGAATCGCGATATTTACATTTTCCACACGCTGTGTATCGAAAGGAGCTAAGGATTCACTTCCTAGCCCTCGGCATCGTTCGATATAACGATAAATCACTCTGGGAGCCTCGGAAACGCGATATTTACCTTTTCCACACGCTGTGCATCGAAAGGAGCTAAGGATTCACTTCCTAGCCCTCGGCATCGTTTTATATAACGGTAAATCACTCTGGGAGACTCGGAAACGCGATATTTACCTTTTCCACAAGCTGTGTATCGAAAGGAGCTAAGGATTCACTTCCTAGCCCACGGCATCGTTCGATATAACGATAAATCACTCTGGGAGCCTCGGAAACGCGATATTTACCTTTTCCACACGCTGTGTATCGATAGAAGCTAAGGATTCACTTAATAGCCCTCGGCATCGTTCGATATAACGATAAATCACTCTGGGAGCCTCGGAAACGCGATATTTACCTTTTCCACACGCTGTGTATCGAAAGAAGCTAAGGATTCACTTCCTAGCCCTCGGCATCGTTCGATATAACGATAAATCACTCTGGGACACTCGGAATCGCGATATTTACCTTTTCCACACGCTGTGTATCGAAAGGAGCTAAGGATTCACTTCCTAGCCCTCGGCATCGTTCGATATAACGATAAATCACTCTGGGAGCCTCGGAAACGCGATATTTGCCTTTTCCACACGCTGTGCATCGAAAGGAGCTAAGGATTCACTTCCTAGCCCTCGGCATCGTTTTATATAACGGTAAATCACTCTGGGAGACTCGGAAACGCGATATTTACCTTTTCCACACGCTGTGTATCGAAAGGAGCTAAGGATTCACTTCCTAGCCCACGGCATCGTTCGATATAACGATAAATCACTCTGGGAGCCTCGGAAACGCGATATTTACCTTTTCCACACGCTGTGTATCGATAGAAGCTAAGGATTCACTTAATAGCCCTCGGCATCGTTCGATATAACGATAAATCACTCTGGGAGCCTCGGAAACGCGATATTTACCTTTTCCACACGCTGTGTATCGAAAGAAGCTAAGGATTCACTTCCTAGCCCTCGGCATAGTTCGATATAACGATAAATCACTCTGGGACACTCGGAATCGCGATATTTACCTTTTCCACACGCTGTGTATCGAAAGGAGCTAAGGATTCACTTCCTAGCCCTCGGCATCGTTCGATATAACGATAAATCACTCTGGGAGCCTCGGAAACGCTTTATTTACCTTTTCCACACGCTGTGTATCGAAAGGAGCTAAGGATTCACTTCGTAGCCCTCGGCATCGTTCGATATAACGATAAATCACTCTGGGAGCCTCGGAAACGCGATATTTACCTTTTCCACACGCTGTGTATCGATAGAAGCTAAGGATTCACTTAATAGCCCTCGGCATCGTTCGATATAACGATAAATCACTCTGGGAGCCTCGGAAACGCGATATTTACCTTTTCCACACGCTGTGTATCGAAAGAAGCTAAGGATTCACTTCCTAGCCCTCGGCATCGTTCGATATAACGATAAATCACTCTGGGACACTCGGAATCGCGATATTTACCTTTTCCACACGCTGTGTATCGAAAGGAGCTAAGGATTCACTTCCTAGCCCTCGGCATCGTTCGATATAACGATAAATCACTCTGGGAGCCTCGGAAACGCGATATTTACCTTTACCACACGCTGTGCATCGAAAGGAGCTAAGGATTCACTTCCTAGCCCTCGGCATTGTTTTATATAACGGTAAATCACTCTGGGAGACTCGGAAACGCGATATTTACCTTTTCCACACGCTGTGTATCGAAAGGAGCTAAGGATTCACTTCCTAGCCCACGGCATCGTTCGATATAACGATAAATCACTCTGGGAGCCTCGGAAACGCGATATTTACCTTTTCCACACGCTGTGTATCGAAAGGAGCTAAGGATTCACTTCCTAGCCCACGGCATCGTTCGATATAACGATAAATCACTCTGGGAGCCTCGGAAACGCGATATTTACCTTTTCCACACGCTGTGTATCGATAGAAGCTAAGGATTCACTTAATAGCCCTCGGCATCGTTCGATATAACGATAAATCACTCTGGGAGCCTCGGAAACGCGATATTTACCTTTTCCACACGCTGTGTATCGAAAGAAGCTAAGGATTCACTTCCTAGCCCTCGGCATCGTTCGATATAACGATAAATCACTCTGGGACACTCGGGATCGCGATATTTACCTTTTCCACACGCTGTGTATCGAAAGGAGCTAAGGATTCACTTCCTAGCCCTCGGCATCGTTCGATATAACGATAAATCACTCTGGGAGCCTCGGAAACGCGATATTTACCTTTTCCACACGCTGTGCATCGAAAGGAGCTAAGGATTCACTTCCTAGCCCTCGGCATCGTTTTATATAACGGTAAATCACTCTGGGAGACTCGGAAACGCGATATTTACCTTTTCCACACGCTGTGTATCGAAAGGAGCTAAGGATTCACTTCCTAGCCCACGGCATCGTTCGATATAAGGATAAATCACTCTGGGAGCCTCGGAAACGCGATATTTACCTTTTCCACACGCTGTGTATCGATAGAAGCTAAGGATTCACTTAATAGCCCTCGGCATCGTTCGATATAACGATAAATCACTCTGGGAGCCTCGGAAACGCGATATTTACCTTTTCCACACGCTGTGTATCGAAAGAAGCTAAGGATTCACTTCCTAGCCCTCGGCATCGTTCGATATAACGATAAATCACTCTGGGACACTCGGAATCGCGATATTTACCTTTTCCACACGCTGTGTATCGAAAGGAGCTAAGGATTCACTTCCTAGCCCTCGGCATCGTTCGATATAACGATAAATCACTCTGGGAGCCTCGGAAACGCGATATTTACATTTTCCACACGCTGTGCATCGAAAGGAGCTAAGGATTCACTTCCTAGCCCTCGGCATCGTTTTATATAACGGTAAATCACTCTGGGAGACTCGGAAACGCGATATTTACCTTTTCCACAAGCTGTGTATCGAAAGGAGCTAAGGATTCACTTCCTAGCCCACGGCATCGTTCGATATAACGATAAATCACTCTGGGAGCCTCGGAAACGCGATATTTACCTTTTCCACACGCTGTGTATCCATAGAAGCTAAGGATTCACTTAATAGCCCTCGGCATCGTTCGATATAACGATAAATCACTCTGGGAGCCTCGGAAACGCGATATTTACCTTTTCCACACGCTGTGTATCGAAAGAAGCTAAGGATTCACTTCCTAGCCCTCGGCATCGTTCGATATAACGATAAATCACTCTGGGACACTCGGAATCGCGATATTTACCTTTTCCACACGCTGTGTATCGAAAGGAGCTAAGGATTCACTTCCTAGCCCTCGGCATCGTTCGATATAACGATAAATCACTCTGGGAGCCTCGGAAACGCGATATTTGCCTTTTCCACACGCTGTGCATCGAAAGGAGCTAAGGATTCACTTCCTAGCCCTCGGCATCGTTTTATATAACGGTAAATCACTCTGGGAGACTCGGAAACGCGATATTTACCTTTTCCACACGCTGTGTATCGAAAGGAGCTAAGGATTCACTTCCTAGCCCACGGCATCGTTCGATATAACGATAAATCACTCTGGGAGCCTCGGAAACGCGATATTTACCTTTTCCACACGCTGTGTATCGATAGAAGCTAAGGATTCACTTCCTAGCCCTCGGCATCGTTCGATATAACGATAAATCACTCTGGGAGCCTCGGAAACGCGATATTTACCTTTTCCACACGCTGTGTATCGAAAGGAGCTAAGGATTCACTTCGTAGCCCTCGGCATCGTTCGATATAACGATAAATCACTCTGGGAGCCTCGGAAACGCGATATTTACCTTTTCCACACGCTGTGTATCGATAGAAGCTAAGGATTCACTTAATAGCCCTCGGCATCGTTCGATATAACGATAAATCACTCTGGGAGCCTCGGAAACGCGATATTTACCTTTTCCACACGCTGTGTATCGAAAGAAGCTAAGGATTCACTTCCTAGCCCTCGGCATCGTTCGATATAACGATAAATCACTCTGGGACACTCGGAATCGCGATATTTACCTTTTCCACACGCTGTGTATCGAAAGGAGCTAAGGATTCACTTCCTAGCCCTCGGCATCGTTCGATATAACGATAAATCACTCTGGGAGCCTCGGAAACGCGATATTTACCTTTACCACACGCTGTGCATCGAAAGGAGCTAAGGATTCACTTCCTAGCCCTCGGCATCGTTTTATATAACGGTAAATCACTCTGGGAGACTCGGAAACGCGATATTTACCTTTTCCACACGCTGTGTATCGAAAGGAGCTAAGGATTCACTTCCTAGCCCACGGCATCGTTCGATATAACGATAAATCACTCTGGGAGCCTCGGAAACGCGATATTTACCTTTTCCACACGCTGTGTATCGAAAGGAGCTAAGGATTCACTTCCTAGCCCACGGCATCGTTCGATATAACGATAAATCACTCTGGGAGCCTCGGAAACGCGATATTTACCTTTTCCACACGCTGTGTATCGATAGAAGCTAAGGATTCACTTAATAGCCCTCGGCATCGTTCGATATAACGATAAATCACTCTGGGAGCCTCGGAAACGCGATATTTACCTTTTCCACACGCTGTGTATCGAAAGAAGCTAAGGATTCACTTCCTAGCCCTCGGCATCGTTCGATATAACGATAAATCACTCTGGGACACTCGGGATCGCGATATTTACCTTTTCCACACGCTGTGCATCGAAAGGAGCTAAGGATTCACTTCCTAGCCCTCGGCATCGTTTTATATAACGGTAAATCACACTGGGAGACTCGGAAACGCGATATTTACCTTTTCCACACGCTGTGTATCGAAAGGAGCTAAGGATTCACTTCCTAGCCCACGGCATCGTTCGATATAAGGATAAATCACTCTGGGAGCCTCGGAAACGCGATATTTACCTTTTCCACACGCTGTGTATCGATAGAAGCTAAGGATTCACTTAATAGCCCTCGGCATCGTTCGATATAACGATAAATCACTCTGGGAGCCTCGGAAACGCGATATTTACCTTTTCCACACGCTGTGTATCGAAAGAAGCTAAGGATTCACTTCCTAGCCCTCGGCATCGTTCGATATAACGATAAATCACTCTGGGACACTCGGAATCGCGATATTTACCTTTTCCACACGCTGTGTATCGAAAGGAGCTAAGGATTCACTTCCTAGCCCTCGGCATCGTTCGATATAACGATAAATCACTCTGGGAGCCTCGGAAACGCGATATTTACCTTTTCCACACGCTGTGCATCGAAAGGAGCTAAGGATTCACTTCCTAGCCCTCGGCATCGTTTTATATAACGGTAAATCACTCTGGGAGACTCGGAAACGCGATATTTGCCTTTTCCACAAGCTGTGTATCGAAAGGAGCTAAGGATTCACTTCCTAGCCCACGGCATCGTTCGATATAACGATAAATCACTCTGGGAGCCTCGGAAACGCGATATTTACCTTTTCCACACGCTGTGTATCGATAGAAGCTAAGGATTCACTTAATAGCCCTCGGCATCGTTCGATATAACGATAAATCACTCTGGGAGCCTCGGAAACGCGATATTTACCTTTTCCACACGCTGTGTATCGAAAGAAGCTAAGGATTCACTTCCTAGCCCTCGGCATCGTTCGATATAACGATAAATCACTCTGGGACACTCGGAATCGCGATATTTACCTTTTCCACACGCTGTGTATCGAAAGGAGCTAAGGATTCACTTCCTAGCCCTCGGCATCGTTCGATATAACGATAAATCACTCTGGGAGCCTCGGAAACGCGATATTTGCCTTTTCCACACGCTGTGCATCGAAAGGAGCTAAGGATTCACTTCCTAGCCCTCGGCATCGTTTTATATAACGGTAAATCACTCTGGGAGACTCGGAAACGCGATATTTACCTTTTCCACACGCTGTGTATCGAAAGGAGCTAAGGATTCACTTCCTAGCCCACGGCATCGTTCGATATAACGATAAATCACTCTGGGAGCCTCGGAAACGCGATATTTACCTTTTCCACACGCTGTGTATCGATAGAAGCTAAGGATTCACTTAATAGCCCTCGGCATCGTTCGATATAACGATAAATCACTCTGGGAGCCTCGGAAACGCGATATTTACCTTTTCCACACGCTGTGTATCGAAAGAAGCTAAGGATTCACTTCCTAGCCCTCGGCATAGTTCGATATAACGATAAATCACTCTGGGACACTCGGAATCGCGATATTTACCTTTTCCACACGCTGTGTATCGAAAGGAGCTAAGGATTCACTTCCTAGCCCTCGGCATCGTTCGATATAACGATAAATCACTCTGGGAGCCTCGGAAACGCGATATTTACCTTTTCCACACGCTGTGTATCGAAAGGAGCTAAGGATTCACTTCGTAGCCCTCGGCATCGTTCGATATAACGATAAATCACTCTGGGAGCCTCGGAAACGCGATATTTACCTTTTCCACACGCTGTGTATCGATAGAAGCTAAGGATTCACTTAATAGCCCTCGGCATCGTTCGATATAACGATAAATCACTCTGGGAGCCTCGGAAACGCGATATTTACCTTTTCCACACGCTGTGTATCGAAAGAAGCTAAGGATTCACTTCCTAGCCCTCGGCATCGTTCGATATAACGATAAATCACTCTGGGACACTCGGAATCGCGATATTTACCTTTTCCACACGCTGTGTATCGAAAGGAGCTAAGGATTCACTTCCTAGCCCTCGGCATCGTTCGATATAACGATAAATCACTCTGGGAGCCTCGGAAACGCGATATTTACCTTTACCACACGCTGTGCATCGAAAGGAGCTAAGGATTCACTTCCTAGCCCTCGGCATCGTTTTATATAACGGTAAATCACTCTGGGAGACTCGGAAACGCGATATTTACCTTTTCCACACGCTGTGTATCGAAAGGAGCTAAGGATTCACTTCCTAGCCCACGGCATCGTTCGATATAACGATAAATCACTCTGGGAGCCTCGGAAACGCGATATTTACCTTTTCCACACGCTGTGTATCGAAAGGAGCTAAGGATTCACTTCCTAGCCCACGGCATCGTTCGATATAACGATAAATCACTCTGGGAGCCTCGGAAACGCGATATTTACCTTTTCCACACGCTGTGTATCGATAGAAGCTAAGGATTCACTTAATAGCCCTCGGCATCGTTCGATATAACGATAAATCACTCTGGGAGCCTCGGAAACGCGATATTTACCTTTTCCACACGCTGTGTATCGAAAGAAGCTAAGGATTCACTTCCTAGCCCTCGGCATCGTTCGATATAACGATAAATCACTCTGGGACACTCGGGATCGCGATATTTACCTTTTCCACACGCTGTGTATCGAAAGGAGCTAAGGATTCACTTCCTAGCCCTCGGCATCGTTCGATATAACGATAAATCACTCTGGGAGCCTCGGAAACGCGATATTTACCTTTTCCACACGCTGTGCATCGAAAGGAGCTAAGGATTCACTTCCTAGCCCTCGGCATCGTTTTATATAACGGTAAATCACTCTTGGAGACTCGGAAACGCGATATTTACCTTTTCCACACGCTGTGTATCGAAAGGAGCTAAGGATTCACTTCCTAGCCCACGGCATCGTTCGATATAACGATAAATCACTCTGGGAGCCTCGGAAACGCGATATTTACCTTTTCCACACGCTGTGTATCGATAGAAGCTAAGGATTCACTTAATAGCCCTCGGCATCGTTCGATATAACGATAAATCACTCTGGGAGCCTCGGAAACGCGATATTTACCTTTTCCACACGCTGTGTATCGAAAGAAGCTAAGGATTCACTTCCAAGCCCTCGGCATCGTTCGATATAACGATAAATCACTCTGGGACACTCGGAATCGCGATATTTACCTTTTCCACACGCTGTGTATCGAAAGGAGCTAAGGATTCACTTCCTAGCCCTCGGCATCGTTCGATATAACGATAAATCACTCTGGGAGCCTCGGAAACGCGATATTTACCTTTTCCACACGCTGTGTATCGAAAGAAGCTAAGGATTCACTTCCTAGTCCTCGGCATCTTTCGATATAACGATAAATCACTCTGGGAGCCTCGGAAACGCGATATTTACCTTTTCCACACGCTGTGTATCGAAAGAAGCTAAGGATTCACTTCCTAGTCCTCGGCATCTTTCGATATAACGATAAATCACTCTGGGAGCCTCGGAAACGCGATATTTACCTTTTCCACACGCTGTGTATCGAAAGAAGCTAAGGATTCACTTCCTAGCCCTCGGCATCGTTCGATATAACGATAAATCACTCTGGGACACTCGGAATCGCGATATTTACCTTTTCCACACGCTGTGTATCGAAAGGAGCTAAGGATTCACTTCCTAGCCCTCGGCATCGTTCGATATAACGATAAATCACTCTGGGACACTCGGAATCGCGATATTTACCTTTTCCACACGCTGTGTATCGAAAGGAGCTAAGGATTCACTTCCTAGCCCTCGGCATCGTTCGATATAACGATAAATCACTCTGGGAGCCTCGGAAACGCGATATTTACCTTTTCCACACGCTGTGTATCGAAAGGAGCTAAGGATTCACTTCCTAGCCCACGGCATCGTTCGATATAACGATAAATCACTCTGGGAGCCTCGGAAACGCGATATTTACCTTTTCCACACGCTGTGTATCGAAAGGAGCTAAGGATTCACTTCCTAGCCCACGGCATCGTTCGATATAACGATAAATCACTCTGGGAGCCTCGGAAACGCGATATTTACCTTTTCCACACGCTGTGTATCGATAGAAGCTAAGGATTCACTTAATAGCCCTCGGCATCGTTCGATATAACGATAAATCACTCTGGGAGCCTCGGAAACGCGATATTTACCTTTTCCACACGCTGTGTATCGAAAGGAGCTAAGGATTCACTTCCTAGCCCACGGCATCGTTCGATATAACGATAAATCACTCTGGGAGCCTCGGAAACGCGATATTTACCTTTTCCACACGCTGTGTATCGATAGAAGCTAAGGATTCACTTAATAGCCCTCGGCATCGTTCGATATAACGATAAATCACTCTGGGAGCCTCGGAAACGCGATATTTACCTTTTCCACACGCTGTGTATCGAAAGAAGCTAAGGATTCACTTCCTAGCCCTCGGCATCGTTCGATATAACGATAAATCACTCTGGGACACTCGGGATCGCGATATTTACCTTTTCCACACGCTGTGTATCGAAAGGAGCTAAGGATTCACTTCCTAGCCCTCGGCATCGTTCGATATAACGATAAATCACTCTGGGAGCCTCGGAAACGCGATATTTACCTTTTCCACACGCTGTGCATCGAAAGGAGCTAAGGATTCACTTCCTAGCCCTCGGCATCGTTTTATATAACGGTAAATCACTCTGGGAGACTCGGAAACGCGATATTTACCTTTTCCACACGCTGTGTATCGAAAGGAGCTAAGGATTCACTTCCTAGCCCACGGCATCGTTCGATATAAGGATAAATCACTCTGGGAGCCTCGGAAACGCGATATTTACCTTTTCCACACGCTGTGTATCGATAGAAGCTAAGGATTCACTTAATAGCCCTCGGCATCGTTCGATATAACGATAAATCACTCTGGGAGCCTCGGAAACGCGATATTTACCTTTTCCACACGCTGTGTATCGAAAGAAGCTAAGGATTCACTTCCTAGCCCTCGGCATCGTTCGATATAACGATAAATCACTCTGGGACACTCGGAATCGCGATATTTACCTTTTCCACACGCTGTGTATCGAAAGGAGCTAAGGATTCACTTCCTAGCCCTCGGCATCGTTCGATATAACGATAAATCACTCTGGGAGCCTCGGAAACGCGATATTTACCTTTTCCACACGCTGTGCATCGAAAGGAGCTAAGGATTCACTTCCTAGCCCTCGGCATCGTTTTATATAACGGTAAATCACTCTGGGAGCCTCGGAAACGCGATATTTACCTTTTCCACACGCTGTGTATCGAAAGAAGCTAAGGATTCACTTCCTAGCCCTCGGCATCGTTCGATATAACGATAAATCACTCTGGGACACTCGGAATCGCGATATTTACCTTTTCCACACGCTGTGTATCGAAAGGAGCTAAGGATTCACTTCCTAGCCCTCGGCATCGTTCGATATAACGATAAATCACTCTGGGAGCCTCGGAAACGCGATATTTACCTTTTCCACACGCTGTGCATCGAAAGGAGCTAAGGATTCACTTCCTAGCCCACGGCATCGTTCGATATAACGATAAATCACTCTGGGAGCCTCGGAAACGCGATATTTACCTTTTCCACACGCTGTGTATCGATAG
Organism: Nomada fucata; assembly: GCA_948146005.1. NCBI lineage: Eukaryota > Metazoa > Arthropoda > Insecta > Hymenoptera > Apidae > Nomada > Nomada fucata. The sequence goes on from OX411275.1 coordinate 26,406,374, forward strand.
AAGCTAAGGATTCACTTAATAGCCCTCGGCATCGTTCGATATAACGATAAATCACTCTGGGAGCCTCGGAAACGCGATATTTACCTTTTCCACACGCTGTGTATCGAAAGAAGCTAAGGATTCACTTCCTAGCCCTCGGCATCGTTCGATATAACGATAAATCACTCTGGGACACTCGGAATCGCGATATTTACCTTTTCCACACGCTGTGTATCGAAAGGAGCTAAGGATTCACTTCCTAGCCCTCGGCATCGTTCGATATAACGATAAATCACTCTGGGAGCCTCGGAAACGCTATATTTGCCTTTTCCACACGCTGTGCATCGAAAGGAGCTAAGGATTCACTTCCTAGCCCTCGGCATCGTTTTATATAACGGTAAATCACTCTGGGAGACTCGGAAACGCGATATTTACCTTTTCCACACGCTGTGTATCGAAAGGAGCTAAGGATTCACTTCCTAGCCCACGGCATCGTTCGATATAACGATAAATCACTCTGGGAGCCTCGGAAACGCGATATTTACCTTTTCCACACGCTGTGTATCGATAGAAGCTAAGGATTCACTTAATAGCCCTCGGCATCGTTCGATATAACGATAAATCACTCTGGGAGCCTCGGAAACGCGATATTTACCTTTTCCACACGCTGTGTATCGAAAGAAGCTAAGGATTCACTTCCTAGCCCTCGGCATCGTTCGATATAACGATAAATCACTCTGGGAGCCTCGGAAACGCGATATTTACCTTTTCCACACGCTGTGTATCGAAAGGAGCTAAGGATTCACTTCGTAGCCCTCGGCATCGTTCGATATAACGATAAATCACTCTGGGAGCCTCGGAAACGCGATATTTACCTTTTCCACACGCTGTGTATCGATAGAAGCTAAGGATTCACTTAATAGCCCTCGGCATCGTTCGATATAACGATAAATCACTCTGGGAGCCTCGGAAACGCGATATTTACCTTTTCCACACGCTGTGTATCGAAAGAAGCTAAGGATTCACTTCCTAGCCCTCGGCATCGTTCGATATAACGATAAATCACTCTGGGACACTCGGAATCGCGATATTTACCTTTTCCACACGCTGTGTATCGAAAGGAGCTAAGGATTCACTTCCTAGCCCTCGGCATCGTTCGATATAACGATAAATCACTCTGGGAGCCTCGGAAACGCGATATTTACCTTTACCACACGCTGTGCATCGAAAGGAGCTAAGGATTCACTTCCTAGCCCTCGGCATCGTTTTATATAACGGTAAATCACTCTGGGAGACTCGGAAACGCGATATTTACCTTTTCCACACGCTGTGTATCGAAAGGAGCTAAGGATTCACTTCCTAGCCCACGGCATCGTTCGATATAACGATAAATCACTCTGGGAGCCTCGGAAACGCGATATTTACCTTTTCCACACGCTGTGTATCGAAAGGAGCTAAGGATTCACTTCCTAGCCCACGGCATCGTTCGATATAACGATAAATCACTCTGGGAGCCTCGGAAACCCGATATTTACCTTTTCCACACGCTGTGTATCGATAGAAGCTAAGGATTCACTTAATAGCCCTCGGCATCGTTCGATATAACGATAAATCACTCTGGGAGCCTCGGAAACGCGATATTTACCTTTTCCACACGCTGTGTATCGAAAGAAGCTAAGGATTCACTTCTTAGCCCTCGGCATCGTTCGATATAACGATAAATCACTCTGGGACACTCGGGATCGCGATATTTACCTTTTCCACACGCTGTGTATCGAAAGGAGCTAAGGATTCACTTCCTAGCCCTCGGCATCGTTCGATATAACGATAAATCACTCTGGGAGCCTCGGAAACGCGATATTTACCTTTTCCACACGCTGTGCATCGAAAGGAGCTAAGGATTCACTTCCTAGCCCTCGGCATCGTTTTATATAACGGTAAATCACTCTGGGAGACTCGGAAACGCGATATTTACCTTTTCCACACGCTGTGTATCGAAAGGAGCTAAGGATTCACTTCCTAGCCCACGGCATCGTTCGATATAACGATAAATCACTCTGGGAGCCTCGGAAACGCGATATTTACCTTTTCCACACGCTGTGTATCGATAGAAGCTAAGGATTCACTTAATAGCCCTCGGCATCGTTCGATATAACGATAAATCACTCTGGGAGCCTCGGAAACGCGATATTTACCTTTTCCACACGCTGTGTATCGAAAGAAGCTAAGGATTCACTTCCAAGCCCTCGGCATCGTTCGATATAACGATAAATCACTCTGGGACACTCGGAATCGCGATATTTACCTTTTCCACACGCTGTGTATCGAAAGGAGCTAAGGATTCACTTCCTAGCCCTCGGCATCGTTCGATATAACGATAAATCACTCTGGGAGCCTCGGAAACGCGATATTTACCTTTTCCACACGCTGTGTATCGAAAGAAGCTAAGGATTCACTTCCTAGTCCTCGGCATCTTTCGATATAACGATAAATCACTCTGGGAGCCTCGGAAACGCGATATTTACCTTTTCCACACGCTGTGTATCGAAAGAAGCTAAGGATTCACTTCCTAGCCCTCGGCATCGTTCGATATAACGATAAATCACTCTGGGACACTCGGAATCGCGATATTTACCTTTTCCACACGCTGTGTATCGAAAGGAGCTGAGGATTCACTTCCTAGCCCTCGGCATCGTTCGATATAACGATAAATCACTCTGGGAGCCTCGGAAACGCGATATTTACCTTTTCCACACGCTGTGTATCGAAAGAAGCTAAGGATTCGGTTACTAGTCCTCGGCTTCGTTCGATATAACGATAAATCACTCTGGGAGCGTCGGAAATGCGATATTTACCTTTTCCACACGCTGTGTATCGAAAGAAGCTAAGGATTCACTTCCTAGCCCTCGGCATCGTTCGATATAACGATAAATCACTCTGGGAGCCTCGGAAACGCGATATTTACCTGTTCCACACGCTGTGTATCGATAGAAGCTAAGGATTCACTTCCTAGCCCTCGGTATCGTTCGATATAACGATAAATCACTCTGGGACACTCGGAATCGCGATATTTACCTTTTCGACACGCTGTGTATCGAAAGGAGCTAAGGATTCACTTCCCAGCCCTCGGCATCGTTCGATATAACGATAAATCACTCTGGGAGCCTCGGAATCGCGATATTTACCTTTTCCACACGCTGTGTATCGAAAGGAGCTAGGGATTCACTTCCTAGCCCACGGCATCGTTCGATATAACGATAAATCACTCTGGGAGCCTCGGAAACGCGATATTTACCTTTTCCACACGCTGTGTATCGAAAGGAGCTAAGGATTCACTTCCTAGCCCTCGGCATCGTTCGATATAACGATAAATCACTCTGGGAGCCTCGGAAACGCGATATTTACCTTTTCCACACGCTGTGCATCGAAAGGAGCTAAGGATTCACTTCCTAGCCCTCGGCATCGTTTTATATAACGGTAAATCACTCTGGGAGCCTCGGAAACGCGATATTTACCTTTTCCACACGCTGTGTATCGAAAGAAGCTAAGGATTCACTTCCTAGCCCTCGGCATCGTTCGATATAACGATAAATCACTCTGGGACACTCGGAATCGCGATATTTACCTTTTCCACACGCTGTGTATCGAAAGGAGCTAAGGATTCACTTCCTAGCCCTCGGCATCGTGCGATATAACGATAAATCACTCTGGGACACTCGGAATCGCGATATTTACCTTTTCCACACGCTGTGTATCGAAAGGAGCTAAGGATTCACTTCCTAGCCCTCGGCATCGTTCGATATAACGATAAATCACTCTGGGAGCCTCGGAAACGCGATATTTACCTTTTCCACACGCTGTGTATCGAAAGAAGCTAAGGATTCGGTTTCTAGTCCTCGGCTTCGTTCGATATAACGATAAATCACTCTGGGAGCGTCGGAAATGCGATATTTACCTTTTCCACACGCTGTGTATCGAAAGAAGCTAAGGATTCACTTCCTAGCCCTCGGCATCGTTCGATATAACGATAAATCACTCTGGGAGCCTCGGAAACGCGATATTTACCTGTTCCAGACGCTGTGTATCGATAGAAGCTAAGGATTCACTTCCTAGCCCTCGGTATCGTTCGATATAACGATAAATCACTCTGGGACACTCGGAATCGCGATATTTACCTTTTCGACACGCTGTGTATCGAAAGGAGCTAAGGATTCACTTCCCAGCCCTCGGCATCGTTCGATATAACGATAAATCACTCTGGGAGCCTCGGAAACGCGATATTTACCTTTTCCACACGCTGTGTATCGAAAGGAGCTAAGGATTCACTTCCTAGCCCTCGGCATCGTTCGATATAACGATAAATCACTCTGGGAGCCTCGGAAACGCGATATTTACCTTTTCCACACGCTGTGTATCGAAAGAAGCTAAGGATTCACTTCCTAGCCCTCGGCATCGTTCGATATAACGATAAATCACTCTGGGACACTCGGAATCGCGATATTTACCTTTTCCACACGCTGTGTATCGAAAGGAGCTAAGGATTCACTTCCTAGCCCTCGGCATCGTTCGATATAACGATAAATCACTCTGGGAGCCTCGGAAACGCGATATTTACCTTTTCCACACGCTGTGTATCGAAAGGAGCTAAGGATTCACTTCCTAGCCCTCGGCATCGTTCGATATAACGATAAATCACTCTGGGAGCCTCGGAAACGCGATATTTACCTTTTCCACACGCTGTGTATCGAAAGGAGCTAAGGATTCACTTCCTAGCCCTCGGCATCGTTCGATATAACGATAAATCACTCTGGGAGCCTCGGAAACGCGATATTTACCTTTTCCACACGCTGTGTATCGAAAGAAGCTAAGGATTCACTTCCTAGCCCTCGGCATCGTTCGATATAACGATAAATCACTCTGGGAGCCTCGGAAACGCGATATTTACCTTTTCCACAGACTGTGTATCGAAAGAAGCTAAGGATTCACTTCCTAGCCCTCGGCATCGTTCGATATAACGATAAATCACTCTGGGAGCCTCGTAAACGCGATATTTACCTTTTCCACACGCTGTGTATCGAAAGGAGCTAAGGATTCACTTCCTAGCCCTCGGCATCGTTCGATATAACGATAAATCACTCTGGGACACTCGGAATCGCGATATTTACCTTTTCCACACGCTGTGTATCGAAAGAAGCTAAGGATTCACTTCCTAGCCCTCGGCATCGTTCGATATAACGATAAATCACTCTGGGAGCCTCGGAAACGCGATATTTACCTTTTCCACACGCTGTGTATCGAAAGAAGCTAAGGATTCACTTCCTAGCCCTCGGCATCGTTCGATATAACGATAAATCACTCTGGGAGCCTCGGAAACGCGATATTTACCTTTTCCACACGCTGTGTATCGATAGAAGCTAAGGATTCACTTCCTAGCCCTCGGTATCGTTCGATATAACGATAAATCACTCTGGGACACTCGGAATCGCGATATTTACCTTTTCGACACGCTGTGTATCGAAAGGAGCTAAGGATTCACTTCCCAGCCCTCGGCATCGTTCGATATAACGATAAATCACTCTGGGAGCCTCGGAAACGCGATATTTACCTTTTCCACACGCTGTGTATCGAAAGGAGCTAAGGATTCACTTCCTAGCCCTCGGCATCGTTCGATATAACGGTAAATCACTCTGGGAGCCTCGGAATCGCGATATTTACCTTTTCCACACGCTGTGTATCGAAAGGAGCTAAGGATTCACTTCCTAGCCCACGGCATCGTTCGATATAACGATAAATCACTCTGGGAGCCTCGGAAACGCGATATTTACCTTTTCCACACGCTGTGTATCCATAGAAGCTATGGATTCACTTCCTAGCCCTCAGCATCGTTCGATATAACGATAAATCACTCTGGGAGCCTCGGAAACGCGATATTTACCTTTTCCACACGCTGTGCATCGAAAGGAGCTAAGGATTCACTTCCTAGCCCTCGGCATCGTTCGATATAACGCTAAATCACTCTGGGAGCCTCGGAAACGCGATATTTACCTTTTCCACACGCTGTGTATCGAACGGAGCTAAGGATTCACTTCCTAGCCCACGGCATCGTTCGATATAACGATAAATCACTCTGGGAGCCTCGGAAACGCGATATTTACCTTTTCCACACGCTGTGTATCGATAGAAGCTAAGGATTCACTTAATAGCCCTCGGCATCGTTCGATATAACGATAAATCACTCTGGGAGCCTCGGAAACGCGATATTTACCTTTTCCACACGCTGTGTATGGAAAGAAGCTAAGGATTCACTTCCTAGCCCTCGGCATCGTTCGATATAACGATAAATCACTCTGGGACACTCGGAATCGCGATATTTACCTTTTCCACACGCTGTGTATCGAAAGAAGCTAAGGATTCACTTTCTAGCCCTCGGCATCGTTCGATATAACGATAAATCACTCTGGGACACTCGGAATCGCGATACTTACCTTTTCCACACGCTGTGTATCGAAAGGAGCTAAGGATTCGGTTTCTAGTCCTCGGCTTCGTTCGATATAACGATAAATCACTCTGGGAGCGTCGGAAATGCGATATTTACCTTTTCCACACGCTGTGTATCGAAAGAAGCTAAGGATTCACTTCCTAGCCCTCGGCATCGTTCGATATAACGATAAATCACTCTGGGAGCCTCGGAAACGCGATATTTACCTGTTCCACACGCTGTGTATCGATAGAAGCTAAGGTTTCTCTTCCTAGCCCTCGGTATCGTTCGATATAACGATAAATCACTCTGGGACACTCGGAATCGCGATATTTACCTTTTCGAAACGCTGTGTATCGAAAGGAGCTAAGGATTCACTTCCCAGCCCTCGGCATCGTTCGATATAACGATAAATCACTCTGGGAGCCTCGGAAACGCGATATTTACCTTTTCCACACGCTGTGTATCGAAAGGAGCTAAGGATTCACTTCCTAGCCCTCGGCATCGTTCGATATAACGGTAAATCACTCTGGGAGCCTCGGAATCGCGATATTTACATTTTGCACACGCTGTGTATCGAAAGGAGCTAAGGATTCACTTCCTAGCCCACGCCATCGTTCGATATAACGATAAATCACTCTGGGAGCCTCGGAAACGCGATATTTACCTTTTCCACACGCTGTGTATCCTTAGAAGCTAAGGATTCACTTCCTAGCCCTCAGCATAGTTCGATAAAACGATAAACCACTCTGGGAGCCTCGGAAACGCGATATTTACCTTTTCCACACGCTGTGCATCGAAAGGAGCTAAGGATTCACTTCCTAGCCCTCGGCATCGTTCGATATAACGCTAAATCACTCTGGGAGCCTCGGAAACGCGATATTTACCTTTTCCACACGCTGTGTATCGAACGGAGCTAAGGATTCACTTCCTATCCCACGGCATCGTTCGATATAACGATAAATCACTCTGGGAGCCTCGGAAACGCGATATTTACCTTTTCCACACGCTGTGTATCGATAGAAGCTAAGGATTCACTTAATAGCCCTCGGCATCGTTCGATATAACGATAAATCACCCTGGGAACCTCGGAAACGCGATATTTACCTTTTCCACACGCTGTGTATCGAAAGGAGCTAAGGATTCACTTCCTAGCCCTCGGCATCGTTCGATATAACGATAAATCACTCTGGGAGCCTCGGAAACGCGATATTTACCTTTTCCACACGCTGTGCATCGAAAGGAGCTAAGGATTCACTTCCTAGCCCTCGGCATCGTTTTATATAACGGTAAATCACTCTGGGAGACTCGGAAACGCGATATTTACCTTTTCCACACGCTGTGTATCGAAAGGAGCTAAGGATTCACTTCCTAGCCCACGGCATCGTTCGATATAACGATAAATCACTCTGGGAGCCTCGGAAACGCGATATTTACCTTTTCCACAAGCTGTGTATCGATAGAAGCTAAGGATTCACTTAATAGCCCTCGGCATCGTTCGATATAACGATAAATCACTCTGGGAGCCTCGGAAACGCGATATTTACCTTTTCCACACGCTGTGTATCGAAAGAAGCTAAGGATTCACTTCCTAGCCCTCGGCATCGTTCGATATAACGATAAATCACTCTGGGACACTCGGAATCGCGATATTTACCTTTTCCACACGCTGTGTATCGAAAGGAGCTAAGGATTCACTTCCTAGCCCTCGGCATCGTTCGATATAACGATAAATCACTCTGGGAGCCTCGGAAACGCGATATTTACCTTTTCCACACGCTGTGTATCGAAAGAAGCTAAGGATTCACTTCCTAGTCCTCGGCATCGTTCGATATAACGATAAATCACTCTGGGAGCCTCGGAAACGCGATATTTACCTTTTCCACACGCTGTGTATCGAAAGAAGCTGAGGATTCACTTCCTAGCCCTCGGCATCGTTCGATATAACGATAAATCACTCTGGGACACTCGGAATCGCGATATTTACCTTTTCCACACGCTGTGTATCGAAAGGAGCTAAGGATTCACTTCCTAGCCCTCGGCATCGTTCGATATAACGATAAATCACTCTGGGAGCCTCGGAAACGCGATATTTACCTGTTCCACACGCTGTGTATCGATAGAAGCTAAGGATTCACTTCCTAGCCCTCGGTATCGTTCGATATAACGATAAATCACTCTGGGACACTCGGAATCGCGATATTTACCTTTTCGACACGCTGTTTATCGAAAGGAGCTAAGGATTCACTTCCCAGCCCTCGGCATCGTTCGATATAACGATAAATCACTCTGGGAGCCTCGGAATCGCGATATTTACCTTTTCCACACGCTGTGTATCGAAAGGAGCTAAGGATTCACTTCCTAGCCCACGGCATCGTTCGATATAACGATAAATCACTCTGGGAGCCTCGGAAACGCGATATTTACCTTTTCCACACGCTGTGTATCGAAAGAAGCTAAGGATTCACTTCCTAGCCCTCGGCATCGTTCGATATAACGATAAATCACTCTGGGACACTCGGAATCGCGATATTTACCTTTTCCACACGCTGTGTATCGAAAGGAGCTAAGGATTCACTTCCTAGCCCTCGGCATCGTTCGATATAACGATAAATCACTCTGGGAGCCTCGGAAACGCGATATTTACCTTTTCCACACGCTGTGCATCGAAAGGAGCTAAGGATTCACTTCCTAGCCCTCGGCATCGTTTTATATAACGGTAAATCACTCTGGGAGACTCGGAAACGCGATATTTACCTTTTCCACACGCTGTGTATCGAAAGGAGCTAAGGATTCACTTCCTAGCCCACGGCATCGTTCGATATAACGATAAATCACTCTGGAAGCCTCGGAAACGCGATATTTACCTTTTCCACAAGCTGTGTATCGATAGAAGCTAAGGATTCACTTAATAGCCCTCGGCATCGTTCGATATAACGATAAATCACTCTGGGAGCCTCGGAATCGCGATATTTACCTTTTCCACACGCTGTGTATCGAAAGGAGCTAAGGATTCACTTCCTAGCCCACGGCATCGTTCGATATAACGATAAATCACTCTGGGAGCCTCGGAAACGCGATATTTACCTTTTCCACACGCTGTGTATCGAAAGAAGCTAAGGATTCACTTCCTAGCCCTCGGCATCGTTCGATATAACGATAAATCACTCTGGGACACTCGGAATCGCGATATTTACCTTTTCCACACGCTGTGTATCGAAAGGAGCTAAGGATTCACTTCCTAGCCCTCGGCATCGTTCGATATAACGATAAATCACTCTGGGACACTCGGAATCGCGATATTTACCTTTTCCACACGCTGTGTATCGAAAGGAGCTAAGGATTCACTTCCTAGCCCTCGGCATCGTTCGATATAACGATAAATCACTCTGGGAGCCTCGGAAACGCGATATTTACCTTTTCCACACGCTGTGTATAGAAAGGAGCTAAGGATTCACTTCCTAGCCCTCGGCATCGTGCGATATAACGATAAATCACTCTGGGAGCCTCGGAAACGCGATATTTACCTTTTCCACACGCTGTGTATCGAAAGAAGCTAAGGATTCACTTCCTAGCCCTCGGCATCGTTCGATATAACGATAAATCACTCTGGGAGCCTCGGAAACGCGATATTTACCTTTTCCACACGCTGTGTATCGAAAGAAGCTAAGGATTCACTTCCTAGCCCTCGGCATCGTTCGATATAACGATAAATCACTCTGGGACACTCGGAATCGCGATATTTACCTTTTCCACACGCTGTGTATCGAAAGGAGCTAAGGATTCACTTCCTAGCCCTCGGCATCGTTCGATATAACGATAAATCACTCTGGGTGCCTCGGAAACGCGATATTTACCTTTTCCACACGCTGTGTATCGAAAGAAGCTAAGGATTCGGTTTCTAGTCCTCGGCTTCGTTCGATATAACGATAAATCACTCTGGGAGCGTCGGAAATGCGATATTTACCTTTTCCACACGCTGTGTATCGAAAGAAGCTAAGGATTCACTTCCTAGCCCTCGGCATCGTTCGATATAACGATAAATCACTCTGGGAGCCTCGGAAACGCGATATTTACCTGTTCCAGACGCTGTGTATCGATAGAAGCTAAGGATTCACTTCCTAGCCCTCGGTATCGTTCGATATAACGATAAATCACTCTGGGACACTCGGAATCGCGATATTTACCTTTTCGACACGCTGTGTATCGAAAAAAGCTAAGGATTCACTTCCCAGGCCTCGGCATCGTTCGATATAACGATAAATCACTCTGGGAGCCTCGGAAACGCGATATTTACCTTTTCCACACGCTGTGTATCGAAAGGAGCTAAGGATTCACTTCCTAGCCCTCGGCATCGTTCGATATAACGATAAATCACTCTGGGAGCCTCGGAAACGCGATATTTACCTTTTCCACACGCTGTGTATCGAAAGGAGCTAAGGATTCACTTCCTAGCCCTCGGCATCGTTCGATATAACGATAAATCACTCTGGGAGCCTCGGAAACGCGATATTTACCTTTTCCACACGCTGTGTATCGAAAGAAGCTAAGGATTCACTTCCTAGCCCTCGGCATCGTTCGATATAACGATAAATCACTCTGGGAGCCTCGGAAACGCGATATTTACCTTTTCCACAGACTGTGTATCGAAAGAAGCTAAGGATTCACTTCCTAGCCCTCGGCATCGTTCGATATAACGATAAATCACTCTGGGAGCCTCGGAAACGCGATATTTACCTTTTCCACACGCTGTGTATCGAAAGAAGCTAAGGATTCACTTCCTAGCCCTCGGCATCGTTCGATATAACGATAAATCACTCTGGGACACTCGGAATCGCGATATTTACCTTTTCCACACGCTGTGTATCGAAAGGAGCTAAGGATTCACTTCCTAGCCCTCGGCATCGTTCGATATAACGATAAATCACTCTGGGAGCCTCGGAAACGCGATATTTACCTTTTCCACACGCTGTGTATCGAAAGGAGCTAAGGATTCACTTCCTAGCCCTCGGCATCGTTCGATATAACGGCAAATCACTCTGGGAGCCTCGGAAACGCGATATTTACCTTTTCCACACGCTGTGTATCGAACGGAGCTAAGGATTCACTTCCTAGCCCACGGCATCGTTCGATATAACGATAAATCACTCTGGGAGCCTCGGAAACGCGATATTTACCTTTTCCACACGCTGTGTATCCATAGAAGCTATGGATTCACTTCCTAGCCCTCAGCATCGTTCGATATAACGATAAATCACTCTGGGAGCCTCGGAAACGCGATATTTACCTTTTCCACACGCTGTGCATCGAAAGGAGCTAAGGATTCACTTCCTAGCCCTCGGCATCGTTCGATATAACGCTAAATCACTCTGGGAGCCTCGGAAACGCGATATTTACCTTTTCCACACGCTGTGTATCGAACGGAGCTAAGGATTCACTTCCTAGCCCACGGCATCGTTCGATATAACGATTAATCACTCTGGGAGCCTCGGAAACGCGATATTTACCTTTTCCACACGCTGTGTATCGATAGAAGCTAAGGATTCACTTAATAGCCCTCGGCATCGTTCGATATAACGATAAATCACTCTGGGAGCCTCGGAAACGCGATATTTACCTTTTCCACAGGCTGTGTATCGATAGAAGCTAAGGATTCACTTAATAGCCCTCGGCATCGTTCGATATAACGATAAATCACTCTGGGAGCCTCGGAAACGCGATATTTACCTTTTCCACACGCTGTGTATCGAAAGAAGCTAAGGATTCACTTCCTAGCCCTCGGCATCGTTCGATATAACGATAAATCACTCTGGGACACTCGGAATCGCGATATTTACCTTTTCCACACGCTGTGTATCGAAAGGAGCTAAGGATTCACTTCCTAGCCCTCGGCATCGTTCGATATAACGATAAATCACTCTGGGGGCCTCGGAAACGCGATATTTACCTTTTCCACACGCTGTGTATCGAAAGAAGCTAAGGATTCACTTCCTAGCCCTCAGCATCGTTCGATATAACGATAAATCACCCTGGGAACCTCGGAAACGCGATATTTACCTTTTCCACACGCTGTGTATCGAAAGAAGCTAAGGATTCACTTCCTAGCCCTCGGCATCGTTCGATATAACGATAAATCACTCTGGGACACTCGGAATCGCGATATTTACCTTTTCCACACGCTGTGTATCGAAAGAAGCTAAGGAATCACTTTCTAGCCCTCGGCATCGTTCGATATAACGATAAATCACTCTGGGACACTCGGAATCGCGATGTTTACCTTTTCCACACGCTGTGTATCGAAAGGAGCTAAGGATTCACTTCCTAGCCCTCGGCATCGTTCGATATAACGATAAATCACTCTGGGACACTCGGAATCGCGATATATACCTTTTCCACACGCTGTGTATCGAAAGGAGCTAAGGATTCACTTCCTAGCCCTCGGCATCGTTCGATATAACGATAAATCACTCTGGGAGCCTCGGAAACGCGATATTTACCTTTTCCACACGCTGTGTATCCATAGAAGCTAAGGATTCACTTCCTAGCCCTCAGCATCGTTCGATATAACGATAAATCACTCTGGGAGCCTCGGAAACGCGATATTTACCTTTTCCACACGCTGTGCATCGAAAGGAGCTAAGGATTCACTTCCTAGCCCTCGGCATCGTTCGATATAACGGTAAATCACTCTGGGAGCCTCGGAAACGCGATATTTACCTTTTCCACACGCTGTGTATCGAAAGGAGCTAAGGATCCACTTCCTAGCCCACGGCATCGTTCGATATTACGATAAATCACTCTGGGAGCCTCGGAAACGCGATATTTACCTTTTCCACACGCTGTGTATCGAAAGGAGCTAAGGATTCACTTCCTAGCCCACGGCATCGTTCGATATAACGATAAATCACTCCGGGAGCCTCGGAAACGCGATATTTACCTTTTCCACACGCTGTGTATCGAAAGAAGCTAAGGATTCACTTCCTAGCCCTCAGCATCGTTCGATATAACGATAAATCACTCTGGGAGCCTCGGAAACGCGATATTTACCTTTTCCACACGCTGTGTATCGAAAGAAGCTAAGGATTCACTTCCTAGCCCTCGGCATCGTTCGATATAACGATAAATCACTCTGGGACACTCGGAATCGAGATGTTTACCTTTTCCACACGCTGTGTATCGAAAGGAGCTAAGGATTCACTTCCTAGCCCTCGGCATCGTTCGATATAACGATAAATCACTCTGGGACACTCGGAATCGCGATATTTACCTTTTCCACACCCTGTGTATCGAAAGGAGCTAAGGATTCACTTCCTAGCCCTCGGCATCGTTCGATATAACGATAAATCACTCTGGGAGCCTCGGAAACGCGATATTTACCTTTTCCACACGCTGTGTATCCATAGAAGCTAAGGATTCACTTCCTAGCCCTCAGCATCGTTCGATATAACGATAAATCACTCTGGGAGCCTCGGAAACGCGATATTTAAGTTTTCCACACGCTGTGCATCGAAAGGAGCTAAGGATTCACTTCCTAGCCCTCGGCATCGTTCGATATAACGGTAAATCACTCTGGGAGCCTCGGAAACGCGATATTTACCTTTTCCACATTCTGTGTATCGAAAGGAGCTAAGGATTCACTTCCTAGCCCACGGCATCGTTCGATATTACGATAAATCACTCTGGGAGCCTCGGAAACGCGATATTTACCTTTTCCACACGCTGTGTATCGAAAGGAGCTAAGGATTCACTTCCTAGCCCACGGCATCGTTCGATATAACGATAAATCACTCTGGGAGCCTCGGAAACGCGATATTTACCTTTTCCACACGCTGTGTATCGAAAGAAGCTAAGGATTCGGTTTCTAGTCCTCGGCTTCGTTCGATATAACGATAAATCACTCTGGGAGCCTCGGAAATGCGATATTTACCTTTTCCACACGCTGTGTATCCATAGAAGCTAAGGATTCACTTCCTAGCCCTCAGCATCGTTCGATATAACGATAAATCACTCTGGGAGCCTCGGAAACGCGATATTTACCTTTTCCACACGCTGTGCATCGAAAGGAGCTAACGATTCACTTCCTAGCCCTCGGCATCGTTCGATATAACGGTAAATCACTCTGGGAGCCTCGGAAACGTGATATTTACTTTTTCCACACGCTGTGTATCGAAAGGAGCTTAGGATTCACTTCCTAGCCCACGGCATCGTTCGATATAACGATAAATCACTCTGGGAGCCTCGGAAACGCGATATTTACCGTTTCCACACGCTGTGTATCGATAGAAGCTAAGGATTCACTTCCTAGCCCTCGGCATCGTTCGATATAACGATAAATCACTCTGTGAGCCTCGGAAACGCGATATTTACCTTTTCCACACGCTGTGTATCGAAAGAAGCTAAGGATTCACTTCCTAGCCCTCGGCATCGTTCGATGTAACGATAAATCACTCTGGGACACTCGGAATCGCGATATTTACCTTTTCCACACGCTGTGTATCGAAAGGAGCTAAGGATTCACTTCCTAGCCCTCGGCATCGTTCCATATAACGATAAATCACTCTGGGAGCCTCGGAAACGCGATATATACCTTTTCCACACGCTGTGTATCGAAAGGAGCTAAGGATTCACTTCCTAGCCCTAGGCTTCGTTCGATATAACGATAAATCACTCTGGGAGCCTCGGAAACGCGATATTTACCTTTTCCACACGCTGTGTATCCATAGAAGCTAAGGATTCACTTCCTAGCCCTCAGCATCGTTCGATATAACGATAAATCACTCTGGGAGCCTCGGAAACGCGATATTTACCTTTTCCACACGCTGTGCATCGAAAGGAGCTAAGGATTCACTTCCTAGCCCTCGGCATCGTTCGATATAACGGTAAATCACTCTGGGAGCCTCGGAAACGCGATATTTACCTTTTCCACACGCTGTGTATCGAAAGGAGCTAAGGATTCACTTCCTAGCCCACGGCATCGTTCGATATTACGATAAATCACTCTGGGAGCCTCGGAAACGCGATATTTACCTTTTCCACACGCTGTGTATCGAAAGGAGCTAAGGATTCACTTCCTAGCCCACGGCATCGTTCGATATAACGATAAATCACTCCGGGAGCCTCGGAAACGCGATATTTACCTTTTCCACACGCTGTGTATCGAAAGAAGCTAAGGATTCACTTCCTAGCCCTCAGCATCGTTCGATATAACGATAAATCACTCTGGGAGCCTCGGAAACGCGATATTTACCTTTTCCACACGCTGTGTATCGAAAGAAGCTAAGGATTCACTTCCTAGCCCTCGGCATCGTTCGATATAACGATAAATCACTCTGGGACACTCGGAATCGCGATGTTTACCTTTTCCACACGCTGTGTATCGAAAGGAGCTAAGGATTCACTTCCTAGCCCTCGGCATCGTTCGATATAACGATAAATCACTCTGGGACACTCGGAATCGCGATATTTACCTTTTCCACACCCTGTGTATCGAAAGGAGCTAAGGATTCACTTCCTAGCCCTCGGCATCGTTCGATATAACGATAAATCACTCTGGGAGCCTCGGAAACGCGATATTTACCTTTTCCACACGCTGTGTATCCATAGAAGCTAAGGATTCACTTCCTAGCCCTCAGCATCGTTCGATATAACGATAAATCACTCTGGGAGCCTCGGAAACGCGATATTTACCTTTTCCACACGCTGTGCATCGAAAGGAGCTAAGGATTCACTTCCTAGCCCTCGGCATCGTTCGATATAACGGTAAATCACTCTGGGAGCCTCGGAAACGCGATATTTACCTTTTCCACACGCTGTGTATCGAAAGGAGCTAAGGATTCACTTCCTAGCCCACGGCATCGTTCGATATTACGATAAATCACTCTGGGAGCCTCGGAAACGCGATATTTACCTTTTCCACACGCTGTGTATCGAAAGGAGCTAAGGATTCACTTCCTAGCCCACGGCATCGTTCGATATAACGATAAATCACTCTGGGAGCCTCGGAAACGCGATATTTACCTTTTCCACACGCTGTGTATCGAAAGAAGCTAAGGATTCGGTTTCTAGTCCTCGGCTTCGTTCGATATAACGATAAATCACTCTGGGAGCCTCGGAAATGCGATATTTACCTTTTCCACAAGCTGTGTATCCATAGAAGCTAAGGATTCACTTCCTAGCCCTCAGCATCGTTCGATATAACGATAAATCACTCTGGGAGCCTCGGAAACGCGATATTTACCTTTTCCACACGCTGTGCATCGAAAGGAGCTAACGATTCACTTCCTAGCCCTCGGCATCGTTCGATATAACGGTAAATCACTCTGGGAGCCTCGGAAACGTGATATTTACTTTTTCCACACGCTGTGTATCGAAAGGAGCTTAGGATTCACTTCCTAGCCCACGGCATCGTTCGATATAACGATAAATCACTCTGGGAGCCTCGGAATCGCGATATTTACCTTTTCCACACGCTGTGTATCGAAAGGAGCTAAGGATTCACTTCCTAGCCCTCGGCATCGTTCCATATAACGATAAATCACTCTGGGAGCCTCGGAAACGCGATATTTACCTTTTCCACACGCTGTGTATCGAAAGAAGCTAAGGATTCACTTCCTAGCCCTCGGCATCGTTCGATATAACGATAAATCACTCTGGGACACTCGGAATCGCGATATTTACCTTTTCCACACGCTGTGTATCGAAAGGAGCTAAGGATTCACTTCCTAGCCCTCGGCATCGTTCCATATAACGATAAATCACTCTGGGAGCCTCGGAAACGCGATATTTACCTTTTCCACACGCTGTGTATCGATAGAAGCTAAGGATTCACTTCCTAGCCCTCGGCATCGTTCCATATAACGATAAATCACTCTGGGAGCCTCGGAAACGCGATATTTACCTTTTCCGCACGCTGTGTATCGATAGAAGCTAAGGATTCACTTCCCAGCCCTCGGCATCGTTCGATAAAACGATAAATCACTCTGGGAGCCTCGGAAACGCGATATTTACCTTTTCCACACGCTGTGCATCGAAAGGAGCTAAGGATTCACTTCCTAGCCCACGGCATCGTTGGATATAACGATAAATCACTCTGGGAGCCTCGGAAACGCGATATTTACCTTTTCCACACGCTGTGTATCGATAGAAGCTAAGGATTCACTTCCTAGCCCTCGGCATCGTTCGATATAACGATAAATCACTCTGTGAGCCTCGGAAACGCGATATTTACCTTTTCCACACGCTGTGTATCGAAAGAAGCTAAGGATTCACTTCCTAGCCCTCGGCATCGTTCGATATAACGATAAATCACTCTGGGAGCCTCGGAAACGCGATATTTACCTTTTCCACACGCTGTGTATCGAAAGAAGCTAAGGATTCGGTTTCTAGTCCTCGGCTTCGTTCGATATAACGATAAATCACTCTGGGAGCCTCGGAAATGCGATATTTACCTTTTCCACACGCTGTGTATCCATAGAAGCTAAGGATTCACTTCCTAGCCCTCAGCATCGTTCGATATAACGATAAATCACTCTGGGAGCCTCGGAAACGCGATATTTACCTTTTCCACACGCTGTGCATCGAAAGGAGCTAAGGATTCACTTCCTAGCCCTCGGCATCGTTCCATATAACGATAAATCACTCTGGGAGCCTCGGAAACGCGATATTTACCTTTTCCACACGCTGTGTATCGATAGAAGCTAAGGATTCACTTCCTAGCCCTCGGCATCGTTCCATATAACGATAAATCACTCTGGGAGCCTCGGAAACGCGATATTTACCTTTTCCGCACGCTGTGTATCGATAGAAGCTAAGGATTCACTTCCCAGCCCTCGGCATCGTTCGATAAAACGATAAATCACTCTGGGAGCCTCGGAAACGCGATATTTACCTTTTCCACACGCTGTGCATCGAAAGGAGCTAAGGATTCACTTCCTAGCCCACGGCATCGTTGGATATAACGATAAATCACTCTGGGAGCCTCGGAAACGCGATATTTACCTTTTCCACACGCTGTGTATCGATAGAAGCTAAGGATTCACTTCCTAGCCCTCGGCATCGTTCGATATAACGATAAATCACTCTGTGAGCCTCGGAAACGCGATATTTACCTTTTCCACACGCTGTGTATCGAAAGAAGCTAAGGATTCACTTCCTAGCCCTCGGCATCGTTCGATATAACGATAAATCACTCTGGGAGCCTCGGAAACGCGATATTTACCTTTTCCACACGCTGTGTATCGAAAGAAGCTAAGGATTCGGTTTCTAGTCCTCGGCTTCGTTCGATATAACGATAAATCACTCTGGGAGCCTCGGAAATGCGATATTTACCTTTTCCACACGCTGTGTATCCATAGAAGCTAAGGATTCACTTCCTAGCCCTCAGCATCGTTCGATATAACGATAAATCACTCTGGGAGCCTCGGAAACGCGATATTTACCTTTTCCACACGCTGTGCATCGAAAGGAGCTAACGATTCACTTCCTAGCCCTCGGCATCGTTCGATATAACGGTAAATCACTCTGGGAGCCTCGGAAACGTGATATTTACTTTTTCCACACGCTGTGTATCGAAAGGAGCTTAGGATTCACTTCCTAGCCCACGGCATCGTTCGATATAACGATAAATCACTCTGGGAGCCTCGGAAACGCGATATTTACCTTTTCCACACGCTGTGTATCGATAGAAGCTAAGGATTCACTTCCTAGCCCTCGGCATCGTTCGATATAACGATAAATCACTCTGTGAGCCTCGGAAACGCGATATTTACCTTTTCCACACGCTGTGTATCGAAAGAAGCTAAGGATTCACTTCCTAGCCCTCGGCATCGTTCGATATAACGATAAATCACTCTGGGACACTCGGAATCGCGATATTTACCTTTTCCACACGCTGTGTATCGAAAGGAGCTAAGGATTCACTTCCTAGCCCTCGGCATCGTTCCATATAACGATAAATCACTCTGGGAGCCTCGGAAACGCGATATTTACCTTTTCCACACGCTGTGTATCGATAGAAGCTAAGGATTCACTTCCTAGCCCTCGGCATCGTTCGATATAACGATAAATCACTCTGGGAGCCTCGGAAACGCGATATTTACCTTTTCCACACGCTGTGCATCGAAAGGAGCTAAGGATTCACTTCCTAGCCCTCGGCATCGTTCGATATAACGGTAAATCACTCTGGGAGCCTCGGAAACGAGATATTTACCTTTTCCACACGCTGTGTATCGAAAGGAGCTAAGGATTCACTTCCTAGCCCACGGCATCGTTCGATATAACGATAAATCACTCTGGGAGCCTCGGAAACGCGATATTTACCTTTTCCACACGCTGTGTATCGAAAGAAGCTAAGGATTCGGTTTCTAGTCCTCGGCTTCGTTCGATATAACGATAAATCACTCTGGGAGCCTCGGAAATGCGATATTTACCTTTTCCACACGCTGTGTATCGAAAGGAGCTAAGGATTCACTTCCTAGCCCTCGGCATCGTTCCATATAACGATAAATCACTCTGGGAGCCTCGGAAACGCGATAGTTACCTTTTCCACACGCTGTGTATCGATAGAAGCTAAGGATTCACTTCCTAGCCCTCGGCATCGTTCGATATAACGAAATTTCACTCTGGGACACTCGGAATCGCGATATTTACCTTTTCCACACGCTGTGTATCCATAGAAGCTAAGGATTCACTTCCTAGCCCTCAGCATCGTTCGATATAACGATAAATCACTCTGGGAGCCTCGGAAACGCGATATTTACCTTTTCCACACGCTGTGCATCGAAAGGAGCTAAGGATTCACTTCCTAGCCCTCGGCATCGTTCGATATAACGGTAAATCACTCTGGGAGCCTCGGAAACGTGATATTTACTTTTTCCACACGCTGTGTATCGAAAGGAGCTTAGGATTCACTTCCTAGCCCACGGCATCGTTGGATATAACGATAAATCACTCTGGGAGCCTCGGAAACGCGATATTTACCTTTTCCACACGCTGTGTATCGATAGAAGCTAAGGATTCACTTCCTAGCCCTCGGCATCGTTCGATATAACGATAAATCACTCTGTGAGCCTCGGAAACGCGATATTTACCTTTTCCACACGCTGTGTATCGAAAGAAGCTAAGGATTCACTTCCTAGCCCTCGGCATCGTTCGATATAACGATAAATCACTCTGGGACACTCGGAATCGCGATATTTACCTTTTCCACACGCTGTGTATCGAAAGGAGCTAAGGATTCACTTCCTAGCCCTCGGCATCGTTCCATATAACGATAAATCACTCTGGGAGCCTCGGAAACGCGATATTTACCTTTTCCACACGCTGTGTATCGATAGAAGCTAAGGATTCACTTCCTAGCCCTCGGCATCGTTCGATATAACGATAAATGACTCTGGGAGCCTCGGAAACGCGATATTTACCTTTTCCACACGCTGTGTATCGATAGAAGCTAAGGATTCACTTCCTAGCCCTCGGCATCGTTCGATAAAACGATAAATCACTCTGGGAGCCTCGGAAACGCGATATTTACCTTTTCCACACGCTGTGCATCGAAAGGAGCTAAGGATTCACTTCCTAGCCCTCGGCATCGTTCGATATAACGATAAATCACTCTGGGACACTCGGAATCGCGATATTTACCTTTTCCACACGCTGTGTATCGAAAGGAGCTAAGGATTCACTTCCTAGCCCTCGGCATCGTTCGATATAACGATAAATCACTCTGGGACACTCGGAATCGCGATATTTACCTTTTCCACACGCTGTGTATCCATAGAAGCTAAGGATTCACTTCCTAGCCCTCAGCATCGTTCGATATAACGATAAATCACTCTGGGAGCCTCGGAAACGCGATATTTACCTTTTCCACACGCTGTGCATCGAAAGGAGCTAAGGATTCACTTCCTAGCCCTCGGCATCGTTCGATGTAACGGTAAATCACTCTGGGAGCCTCGGAAACGCGATATTTACCTTTTCCACACGCTGTGTATCGAAAGGAGCTAAGGATTCACTTCCTAGCCCACGGCATCGTTCGATATAACGATAAATCACTCTGGGAGCCTCGGAAACGCGATATTTACCTTTTCCACACGCTGTGTATCGAAAGAAGCTAAGGATTCGGTTTCTAGTCCTCGGCATCGTTCGATATAACGATAAATCACTCTGGGAGCCTCGGAAACGCGATATTTACCTTTTCCACACGCTGTGTATCGAAAGAAGCTAAGGATTCACTTCCTAGCCCACGGCATCGTTCGATATAACGATAAATCACTCTGGGAGCCTCGGAAACGCGATATTTACCTTTTCCACACGCTGTGTATCGAAAGAAGCTAAGGATTCGGTTTCTAGTCCTCGGCTTCGTTCGATATAACGATAAATCACTCTGGGAGCCTCGGAAATGCGATATTTACCTTTTCCACACGCTGTGTATCGAAAGAAGCTAAGGATTCAGTTCCTAGCCCTCGGCATCGTTCGATATAACGATATTTCACTCTGGGACACTCGGAATCGCGATATTTACCTTTTCCACACGCTGTGTATCCATAGAAGCTAAGGATTCACTTCCTAGCCCTCAGCATCGTTCGATATAACGATAAATCACTCTGGGAGCCTCGGAAACGCGATATTTACCTTTTCCACACGCTGTGCATCGAAAGGAGCTAAGGATTCACTTCCTAGCCCTCGGCATCGTTCGATATAACGGTAAATCACTCTGGGAGCCTCGGAAACGTGATATTTACTTTTTCCACACGCTGTGTATCGAAAGGAGCTTAGGATTCACTTCCTAGCCCACGGCATCGTTCGATATAACGATAAATCACTCTGGGAGCCTCGGAAACGCGATATTTACCTTTTCCACACGCTGTGTATCGATAGAAGCTAAGGATTCACTTCCTAGCCCTCGGCATCGTTCGATATAACGATAAAGCACTCTGGGAGCCTCGGAAACGCGATATTTACCTTTTCCACACGCTGTGTATCGATAGAAGCTAAGGATTCACTTCCTAGCCCTCGGCATCGTTCGATAAAACGATAAATCACTCTGGGACACTCGGAATCGCGATGTTTACCTTTTCCACACGCTGTGTATCGAAAGGAGCTAAGGATTCACTTCCTAGCCCACGGCATCGTTCGATATTACGATAAATCACTCTGGGAACCTCGGAAACGCGATATTTACCTTTTCCACACGCTGTGTATCGAAAGGAGCTAAGGATTCACTTCCTAGCCCACGGCATCGTTCGATATAACGATAAATCACTCTGGGAGCCTCGGAAACGCGATATTTACCTTTTCCACACGCTGTGTATCGAAAGAAGCTAAGGATTCGGTTTCTAGTCCTCGGCTTCGTTCGATATAACGATAAATCACTCTGGGAGCCTCGGAAATGCGATATTTACCTTTTCCACACGCTGTGTATCGAAAGAAGCTAAGGATTCAGTTCCTAGCCCTCGGCATCGTTCGATATAACGATATTTCACTCTGGGACACTCGGAATCACGATATTTACCTTTTCCACACGCTGTGTATCGAAAGGAGCTAAGGATTCACTTCCTAGCCCAGGCATCGTTCGATATAACGAATTTTCACTCTGGGACACTCGGAATCGCGATATTTACCTTTTCCACACGCTGTGTATCCATAGAAGCTAAGGATTCACTTCCTAGCCCTCAGCATCGTTCGATATAACGATAAATCACTCTGGGACACTCGGAATCGCGATATTTACCTTTTCCACACGCTGTGTATCGAAAGGAGCTAAGGATTCACTTCCTAGCCCTCGGCATCGTTCGATATAACGATAAATCACTCTGGGAGCCTCGGAATCGCGATATTTACCTTTTCCACACGCTGTGTATCCATAGAAGCTAAGGATTCACTTCCTAGCCCTCAGCATCGTTCGATATAACGATAAATCACTCTGGGAGCCTCGGAAACGCGATATTTACCTTTTCCACACGCTGTGCATCGAAAGGAGCTAAGGATTCACTTCCTAGCCCTCGGCATCGTTCGATGTAACGGTAAATCACTCTGGGAGCCTCGGAAACGCGATATTTACCTTTTCCACACGCTGTGTATCGAAAGGAGCTAAGGATTCACTTCCTAGCCCACGGCATCGTTCGATATAACGATAAATCACTCTGGGAGCCTCGGAAACGCGATATTTACCTTTTCCACACGCTGTGTATCGAAAGAAGCTAAGGATTCGGTTTCTAGTCCTCGGCATCGTTCGATATAACGATAAATCACTCTGGGAGCCTCGGAAACGCGATATTTACCTTTTCCACACGCTGTGTATCGAAAGAAGCTAAGGATTCACTTCCTAGCCCACGGCATCGTTCGATATAACGATAAATCACTCTGGGAGCCTCGGAAACGCGATATTTACCTTTTCCACACGCTGTGTATCGAAAGAAGCTAAGGATTCGGTTTCTAGTCCTCGGCTTCGTTCGATATAACGATAAATCACTCTGGGAGCCTCGGAAATGCGATATTTACCTTTTCCACACGCTGTGTATCGAAAGAAGCTAAGGATTCAGTTCCTAGCCCTCGGCATCGTTCGATATAACGATATTTCACTCTGGGACACTCGGAATCGCGATATTTACCTTTTCCACACGCTGTGTATCCATAGAAGCTAAGGATTCACTTCCTAGCCCTCAGCATCGTTCGATATAACGATAAATCACTCTGGGACACTCGGAATCGCGATGTTTACCTTTTCCACACGCTGTGTATCGAAAGGAGCTAAGGATTCACTTCCTAGCCCTCGGCATCGTTCGATATAACGATAAATCACTCTGGGACACTCGGAATCGCGATATTTACCTTTTCCACACCCTGTGTATCGAAAGGAGCTAAGGATTCACTTCCTAGCCCTCGGCATCGTTCGATATAACGATAAATCACTCTGGGAGCCTCGGAAACGCGATATTTACCTTTTCCACACGCTGTGTATCCATAGAAGCTAAGGATTCACTTCCTAGCCCTCAGCATCGTTCGATATAACGATAAATCACTCTGGGAGCCTCGGAAACGCGATATTTACCTTTTCCACACGCTGTGCATCGAAAGGAGCTAAGGATTCACTTCCTAGCCCTCGGCATCGTTCGATATAACGGTAAATCACTCTGGGAGCCTCGGAAACGCGATATTTACCTTTTCCACACGCTGTGTATCGAAAGGAGCTAAGGATTCACTTCCTAGCCCACGGCATCGTTCGATATTACGATAAATCACTCTGGGAGCCTCGGAAACGCGATATTTACCTTTTCCACACGCTGTGTATCGAAAGGAGCTAAGGATTCACTTCCTAGCCCACGGCATCGTTCGATATAACGATAAATCACTCTGGGAGCCTCGGAAACGCGATATTTACCTTTTCCACACGCTGTGTATCGAAAGAAGCTAAGGATTCGGTTTCTAGTCCTCGGCTTCGTTCGATATAACGATAAATCACTCTGGGAGCCTCGGAAATGCGATATTTACCTTTTCCACAAGCTGTGTATCCATAGAAGCTAAGGATTCACTTCCTAGCCCTCAGCATCGTTCGATATAACGATAAATCACTCTGGGAGCCTCGGAAACGCGATATTTACCTTTTCCACACGCTGTGCATCGAAAGGAGCTAACGATTCACTTCCTAGCCCTCGGCATCGTTCGATATAACGGTAAATCACTCTGGGAGCCTCGGAAACGTGATATTTACTTTTTCCACACGCTGTGTATCGAAAGGAGCTTAGGATTCACTTCCTAGCCCACGGCATCGTTCGATATAACGATAAATCACTCTGGGAGCCTCGGAATCGCGATATTTACCTTTTCCACACGCTGTGTATCGAAAGGAGCTAAGGATTCACTTCCTAGCCCTCGGCATCGTTCCATATAACGATAAATCACTCTGGGAGCCTCGGAAACGCGATATTTACCTTTTCCACACGCTGTGTATCGAAAGAAGCTAAGGATTCACTTCCTAGCCCTCGGCATCGTTCGATATAACGATAAATCACTCTGGGACACTCGGAATCGCGATATTTACCTTTTCCACACGCTGTGTATCGAAAGGAGCTAAGGATTCACTTCCTAGCCCTCGGCATCGTTCCATATAACGATAAATCACTCTGGGAGCCTCGGAAACGCGATATTTACCTTTTCCACACGCTGTGTATCGATAGAAGCTAAGGATTCACTTCCTAGCCCTCGGCATCGTTCCATATAACGATAAATCACTCTGGGAGCCTCGGAAACGCGATATTTACCTTTTCCGCACGCTGTGTATCGATAGAAGCTAAGGATTCACTTCCCAGCCCTCGGCATCGTTCGATAAAACGATAAATCACTCTGGGAGCCTCGGAAACGCGATATTTACCTTTTCCACACGCTGTGCATCGAAAGGAGCTAAGGATTCACTTCCTAGCCCACGGCATCGTTGGATATAACGATAAATCACTCTGGGAGCCTCGGAAACGCGATATTTACCTTTTCCACACGCTGTGTATCGATAGAAGCTAAGGATTCACTTCCTAGCCCTCGGCATCGTTCGATATAACGATAAATCACTCTGTGAGCCTCGGAAACGCGATATTTACCTTTTCCACACGCTGTGTATCGAAAGAAGCTAAGGATTCACTTCCTAGCCCTCGGCATCGTTCGATATAACGATAAATCACTCTGGGAGCCTCGGAAACGCGATATTTACCTTTTCCACACGCTGTGTATCGAAAGAAGCTAAGGATTCGGTTTCTAGTCCTCGGCTTCGTTCGATATAACGATAAATCACTCTGGGAGCCTCGGAAATGCGATATTTACCTTTTCCACACGCTGTGTATCCATAGAAGCTAAGGATTCACTTCCTAGCCCTCAGCATCGTTCGATATAACGATAAATCACTCTGGGAGCCTCGGAAACGCGATATTTACCTTTTCCACACGCTGTGCATCGAAAGGAGCTAAGGATTCACTTCCTAGCCCTCGGCATCGTTCCATATAACGATAAATCACTCTGGGAGCCTCGGAAACGCGATATTTACCTTTTCCACACGCTGTGTATCGATAGAAGCTAAGGATTCACTTCATAGCCCTCGGCATCGTTCCATATAACGATAAATCACTCTGGGAGCCTCGGAAACGCGATATTTACCTTTTCCGCACGCTGTGTATCGATAGAAGCTAAGGATTCACTTCCCAGCCCTCGGCATCGTTCGATAAAACGATAAATCACTCTGGGAGCCTCGGAAACGCGATATTTACCTTTTCCACACGCTGTGCATCGAAAGGAGCTAAGGATTCACTTCCTAGCCCACGGCATCGTTGGATATAACGATAAATCACTCTGGGAGCCTCGGAAACGCGATATTTACCTTTTCCACACGCTGTGTATCGATAGAAGCTAAGGATTCACTTCCTAGCCCTCGGCATCGTTCGATATAACGATAAATCACTCTGTGAGCCTCGGAAACGCGATATTTACCTTTTCCACACGCTGTGTATCGAAAGAAGCTAAGGATTCACTTCCTAGCCCTCGGCATCGTTCGATATAACGATAAATCACTCTGGGAGCCTCGGAAACGCGATATTTACCTTTTCCACACGCTGTGTATCGAAAGAAGCTAAGGATTCGGTTTCTAGTCCTCGGCTTCGTTCGATATAACGATAAATCACTCTGGGAGCCTCGGAAATGCGATATTTACCTTTTCCACACGCTGTGTATCCATAGAAGCTAAGGATTCACTTCCTAGCCCTCAGCATCGTTCGATATAACGATAAATCACTCTGGGAGCCTCGGAAACGCGATATTTACCTTTTCCACACGCTGTGCATCGAAAGGAGCTAACGATTCACTTCCTAGCCCTCGGCATCGTTCGATATAACGGTAAATCACTCTGGGAGCCTCGGAAACGTGATATTTACTTTTTCCACACGCTGTGTATCGAAAGGAGCTTAGGATTCACTTCCTAGCCCACGGCATCGTTCGATATAACGATAAATCACTCTGGGAGCCTCGGAAACGCGATATTTACCTTTTCCACACGCTGTGTATCGATAGAAGCTAAGGATTCACTTCCTAGCCCTCGGCATCGTTCGATATAACGATAAATCACTCTGTGAGCCTCGGAAACGCGATATTTACCTTTTCCACACGCTGTGTATCGAAAGAAGCTAAGGATTCACTTCCTAGCCCTCGGCATCGTTCGATATAACGATAAATCACTCTGGGACACTCGGAATCGCGATATTTACCTTTTCCACACGCTGTGTATCGAAAGGAGCTAAGGATTCACTTCCTAGCCCTCGGCATCGTTCCATATAACGATAAATCACTCTGGGAGCCTCGGAAACGCGATATTTACCTTTTCCACACGCTGTGTATCGATAGAAGCTAAGGATTCACTTCCTAGCCCTCGGCATCGTTCGATATAACGATAAATCACTCTGGGAGCCTCGGAAACGCGATATTTACCTTTTCCACACGCTGTGCATCGAAAGGAGCTAAGGATTCACTTCCTAGCCCTCGGCATCGTTCGATATAACGGTAAATCACTCTGGGAGCCTCGGAAACGAGATATTTACCTTTTCCACACGCTGTGTATCGAAAGGAGCTAAGGATTCACTTCCTAGCCCACGGCATCGTTCGATATAACGATAAATCACTCTGGGAGCCTCGGAAACGCGATATTTACCTTTTCCACACGCTGTGTATCGAAAGAAGCTAAGGATTCGGTTTCTAGTCCTCGGCTTCGTTCGATATAACGATAAATCACTCTGGGAGCCTCGGAAATGCGATATTTACCTTTTCCACACGCTGTGTATCGAAAGGAGCTAAGGATTCACTTCCTAGCCCTCGGCATCGTTCCATATAACGATAAATCACTCTGGGAGCCTCGGAAACGCGATAGTTACCTTTTCCACACGCTGTGTATCGATAGAAGCTAAGGATTCACTTCCTAGCCCTCGGCATCGTTCGATATAACGAAATTTCACTCTGGGACACTCGGGATCGCGATATTTACCTTTTCCACACGCTGTGTATCCATAGAAGCTAAGGATTCACTTCCTAGCCCTCAGCATCGTTCGATATAACGATAAATCACTCTGGGAGCCTCGGAAACGCGATATTTACCTTTTCCACACGCTGTGCATCGAAAGGAGCTAAGGATTCACTTCCTAGCCCTCGGCATCGTTCGATATAACGGTAAATCACTCTGGGAGCCTCGGAAACGTGATATTTACTTTTTCCACACGCTGTGTATCGAAAGGAGCTTAGGATTCACTTCCTAGCCCACGGCATCGTTGGATATAACGATAAATCACTCTGGGAGCCTCGGAAACGCGATATTTACCTTTTCCACACGCTGTGTATCGATAGAAGCTAAGGATTCACTTCCTAGCCCTCGGCATCGTTCGATATAACGATAAATCACTCTGTGAGCCTCGGAAACGCGATATTTACCTTTTCCACACGCTGTGTATCGAAAGAAGCTAAGGATTCACTTCCTAGCCCTCGGCATCGTTCGATATAACGATAAATCACTCTGGGACACTCGGAATCGCGATATTTACCTTTTCCACACGCTGTGTATCGAAAGGAGCTAAGGATTCACTTCCTAGCCCTCGGCATCGTTCCATATAACGATAAATCACTCTGGGAGCCTCGGAAACGCGATATTTACCTTTTCCACACGCTGTGTATCGATAGAAGCTAAGGATTCACTTCCTAGCCCTCGGCATCGTTCGATATAACGATAAATGACTCTGGGAGCCTCGGAAACGCGATATTTACCTTTTCCACACGCTGTGTATCGATAGAAGCTAAGGATTCACTTCCTAGCCCTCGGCATCGTTCGATAAAACGATAAATCACTCTGGGAGCCTCGGAAACGCGATATTTACCTTTTCCACACGCTGTGCATCGAAAGGAGCTAAGGATTCACTTCCTAGCCCTCGGCATCGTTCGATATAACGATAAATCACTCTGGGACACTCGGAATCGCGATATTTACCTTTTCCACACGCTGTGTATCGAAAGGAGCTAAGGATTCACTTCCTAGCCCTCGGCATCGTTCGATATAACGATAAATCACTCTGGGAGCCTCGGAATCGCGATATTTACCTTTTCCACACGCTGTGTATCCATAGAAGCTAAGGATTCACTTCCTAGCCCTCAGCATCGTTCGATATAACGATAAATCACTCTGGGAGCCTCGGAAACGCGATATT
Source organism: Nomada fucata (assembly GCA_948146005.1). NCBI lineage: Eukaryota > Metazoa > Arthropoda > Insecta > Hymenoptera > Apidae > Nomada > Nomada fucata. The sequence continues at coordinate 26,436,044 of OX411275.1, forward strand.
TACCTTTTCCACACGCTGTGCATCGAAAGGAGCTAAGGATTCACTTCCTAGCCCTCGGCATCGTTCGATGTAACGGTAAATCACTCTGGGAGCCTCGGAAACGCGATATTTACCTTTTCCACACGCTGTGTATCGAAAGGAGCTAAGGATTCACTTCCTAGCCCACGGCATCGTTCGATATAACGATAAATCACTCTGGGAGCCTCGGAAACGCGATATTTACCTTTTCCACACGCTGTGTATCGAAAGAAGCTAAGGATTCGGTTTCTAGTCCTCGGCATCGTTCGATATAACGATAAATCACTCTGGGAGCCTCGGAAACGCGATATTTACCTTTTCCACACGCTGTGTATCGAAAGAAGCTAAGGATTCACTTCCTAGCCCACGGCATCGTTCGATATAACGATAAATCACTCTGGGAGCCTCGGAAACGCGATATTTACCTTTTCCACACGCTGTGTATCGAAAGAAGCTAAGGATTCGGTTTCTAGTCCTCGGCTTCGTTCGATATAACGATAAATCACTCTGGGAGCCTCGGAAATGCGATATTTACCTTTTCCACACGCTGTGTATCGAAAGAAGCTAAGGATTCAGTTCCTAGCCCTCGGCATCGTTCGATATAACGATATTTCACTCTGGGACACTCGGAATCGCGATATTTACCTTTTCCACACGCTGTGTATCCATAGAAGCTAAGGATTCACTTCCTAGCCCTCAGCATCGTTCGATATAACGATAAATCACTCTGGGAGCCTCGGAAACGCGATATTTACCTTTTCCACACGCTGTGCATCGAAAGGAGCTAAGGATTCACTTCCTAGCCCTCGGCATCGTTCGATATAACGGTAAATCACTCTGGGAGCCTCGGAAACGTGATATTTACTTTTTCCACACGCTGTGTATCGAAAGGAGCTTAGGATTCACTTCCTAGCCCACGGCATCGTTCGATATAACGATAAATCACTCTGGGAGCCTCGGAAACGCGATATTTACCTTTTCCACACGCTGTGTATCGATAGAAGCTAAGGATTCACTTCCTAGCCCTCGGCATCGTTCGATATAACGATAAATCACTCTGGGAGCCTCGGAAACGCGATATTTACCTTTTCCACACGCTGTGTATCGATAGAAGCTAAGGATTCACTTCCTAGCCCTCGGCATCGTTCGATAAAACGATAAATCACTCTGGGACACTCGGAATCGCGATGTTTACCTTTTCCACACGCTGTGTATCGAAAGGAGCTAAGGATTCACTTCCTAGCCCACGGCATCGTTCGATATTACGATAAATCACTCTGGGAACCTCGGAAACGCGATATTTACCTTTTCCACACGCTGTGTATCGAAAGGAGCTAAGGATTCACTTCCTAGCCCACGGCATCGTTCGATATAACGATAAATCACTCTGGGAGCCTCGGAAACGCGATATTTACCTTTTCCACACGCTGTGTATCGAAAGAAGCTAAGGATTCGGTTTCTAGTCCTCGGCTTCGTTCGATATAACGATAAATCACTCTGGGAGCCTCGGAAATGCGATATTTACCTTTTCCACACGCTGTGTATCGAAAGAAGCTAAGGATTCAGTTCCTAGCCCTCGGCATCGTTCGATATAACGATATTTCACTCTGGGACACTCGGAATCACGATATTTACCTTTTCCACACGCTGTGTATCGAAAGGAGCTAAGGATTCACTTCCTAGCCCAGGCATCGTTCGATATAACGAATTTTCACTCTGGGACACTCGGAATCGCGATATTTACCTTTTCCACACGCTGTGTATCCATAGAAGCTAAGGATTCACTTCCTAGCCCTCAGCATCGTTCGATATAACGATAAATCACTCTGGGAGCCTCGGAAACGCGATATTTACCTTTTCCACACGCTGTGCATCGAAAGGAGCTATGGATTCACTTCCTAGCCCTCGGCATCGTTCGATATAACGGTAAATCACTCTGGGAGCCTCGGAAACGTGATATTTACTTTTTCCACACGCTGTGTATCGAAAGGAGCTTAGGATTCACTTCCTAGCCCACGGCATCGTTCGATATAACGATAAATCACTCTGGGAGCCTCGGAAACGCAATATTTACCTTTTCCACACGCTGTGTATCGAAAGGAGCTAAGGATTCACTTCCTAGCCCTCGGCATCGTTCGATATAACGATAAATCACTCTGGGACACTCGGAATCGCGATATTTACCTTTTCCACACGCTGTGTATCGAAAGGAGCTAAGGATTCACTTCCTAGCCCTCGGCATCGTTCGATATAACGATAAATCACTCTGGGACACTCGGAATCGCGATATTTACCTTTTCCACACGCTGTGTATCGAAAGGAGCTAAGGATTCACTTCCTAGCCCTCGGCATCGTTCCATATAACGATAAATCACTCTGGGAGCCTCGGAAACGCGATATTTACCTTTTCCACACGCTGTGCATCGAAAGGAGCTAAGGATTCACTTCCTAGCCCTCGGCATAATTCGATATAACGGTAAATCACTCTGGGAGCCTCGGAAACGCGATATTTACCTTTTCCACACGCTGTGTATCGAAAGGAGCTAAGGATTCACTTCCTAGCCCACGGCATCGTTCGATATTACGATAAATCACTCTGGGAGCCTCGGAAACGCGATATTTACCTTTTCCACACGCTGTGTATCGAAAGGAGCTAAGGATTCACTTCCTAGCCCACGGCATCGTTCGATATAACGATAAATCACTCTGGGAGCCTCGGAAACGCGATATTTACCTTTTCCACACGCTGTGTATCGAAAGAAGCTAAGGATTCGGTTTCTAGTCCTCGGCTTCGTTCGATATAACGATAAATCACTCTGGGAGCCTCGGAAATGCGATATTTACCTTTTCCACACGCTGTGTATCCATAGAAGCTAAGGATTCACTTCCTAGCCCTCAGCATCGTTCGATATAACGATAAATCACTCTGGGAGCCTCGGAAACGCGATATTTACCTTTTCCACACGCTGTGCATCGAAAGGAGCTAAGGATTCACTTCCTAGCCCTCGGCATAATTCGATATAACGGTAAATCACTCTGGGAGCCTCGGAAACGCGATATTTACCTTTTCAACACGCTGTGTATCGAAAGGAGCTAAGGATTCACTTCCTAGCCCACGGCATCGTTCGATATTACGATAAATCACTCTGGGAGCCTCGGAAACGCGATATTTACCTTTTCCACACGCTGTGTATCGAAAGGAGCTAAGGATTCACTTCCTAGCCCACGGCATCGTTCGATATAACGATAAATCACTCTGGGAGCCTCGGAAACGCGATATTTACCTTTTCCACACGCTGTGTATCGAAAGAAGCTAAGGATTCGGTTTCTAGTCCTCGGCTTCGTTCGATATAACGATAAATCACTCTGGGAGCCTCGGAAATGCGATATTTACCTTTTCCACACGCTGTGTATCGAAAGAAGCTAAGGATTCAGTTCCTAGCCCTCGGCATCGTTCGATATAACGATATTTCACTCTGGGACACTCGGAATCACGATATTTACCTTTTCCACACGCTGTGTATCGAAAGGAGCTAAGGATTCACTTCCTAGCCCTGGCATCGTTCGATATAACGAAATTTCACTCTAGGACACTCGGAATCGCGATATTTACCTTTTCCACACGCTGTGTATCCATAGAAGCTAAGGATTCACTTCCTAGCCCTCAGCATCGTTCGATATAACGATAAATCACTCTGGGAGCCTCGGAAACGCGATATTTACCTTTTCCACACGCTGTGCATCGAAAGGAGCTAAGGATTCACTTCCTAGCCCTCGGCATCGTTCGATATAACGGTAAATCACTCTGGGAGCCTCGGAAACGCGATATTTACTTTTTCCACACGCTGTGTATCGAAAGGAGCTTAGGATTCACTTCCTAGCCCACGGCATCGTTCGATATAACGATAAATCACTTTGGGAGCCTCGGAAACGCGATATTTACCATTTCCACACGCTGTGTATCGATAGAAGCTAAGGATTCACTTCCTAGCACTCGGCATCGTTCGATATAACGATAAATCACTCTGTGAGCCTCGGAAACGCAATATTTACCTTTTCCACACGCTGTGTATCGAAAGAAGCTAAGGATTCACTTCCTAGCCCTCGGCATCGTACGATATAACGATAAATCACTCTGGGACACTCGGAAACGCGATATTTACCTTTTCCACACGCTGTGTATCGATAGAAGCTAAGGATTCACTTCCTAGCCCTCGGCATCGTTCGATAAAACGATAAATCACTCTGGGACACTCGGAATCGCGATGTTTACCTTTTCCACACGCTGTGTATCGAAAGGAGCTAAGGATTCACTTCCTAGCCCTCGGCATCGTTCGATGATTTATCGTTATATCGAACGAAGCCGAGGACTAGAAACCGAATCCTTAGCTTTTCCACACGCTGTGTATCCATAGAAGCTAAGGATTCACTTCCTAGCCCTCAGCATCGTTCGATATAACGATAAATCACTCTGGGAGCCTCGGAAACGCGATATTTACCTTTTCCACACGCTGTGCATCGAAAGGAGCTAAGGATTCACTTCCTAGCCCACGGCATCGTTCGATATTACGATAAATCACTCTGGGAACCTCGGAAACGCGATATTTACCTTTTCCACACGCTGTGTATCGAAAGGAGCTAAGGATTCACTTCCTAGCCCACGGCATCGTTCGATATAACGATAAATCACTCTGGGAGCCTCGGAAACGCGATATTTACCTTTTCCACACGCTGTGTATCGAAAGAAGCTAAGGATTCGGTTTCTAGTCCTCGGCTTCGTTCGATATAACGATATTTCACTCTGGGACACTCGGAATCACGATATTTACCTTTTCCACACGCTGTGTATCGAAAGGAGCTAAGGATTCACTTCCTAGCCCAGGCATCGTTCGATATAACGAATTTTTACTCTGGGACACTCGGAATCGCGATATTTACCTTTTCCACACGCTGTGTATCCATAGAAGCTAAGGATTCACTTCCTAGCCCTCAGCATCGTTCGATATAACGATAAATCACTCTGGGAGCCTCGGAAACGCGATATTTACCTTTTCCACACGCTGTGCATCGAAAGGAGCTAAGGATTCACTTCCTAGCCCTCGGCATCGTTCGATATAACGGTAAATCACTCTGGGAGCCTCGGAAACGTGATATTTACTTTTTCCACACGCTGTGTATCGAAAGGAGCTTAGGATTCACTTCCTAGCCCACGGCATCGTTCGATATAACGATAAATCACTCTGTGAGCCTCGGAAACGCGATATTTACCTTTTCCACAGGCTGTGTATCGAAAGGAGCTAAGGATTCACTTCCTAGCCCACGGCATCGTTCGATATAACGATAAATCACTCTGGGAGCCTCGGAAACGCGATATTTACCTTTTCCACACGCTGTGTATCGAAAGGAGCTAAGGATTCACTTCCTAGCCCACGGCATCGTTCGATATAACGATAAATCACTCTGGGAGCCTCGGAAACGCGATATTTACCTTTTCCACACGCTGTGTATCGAAAGAAGCTAAGGATTCGGTTTCTAGTCCTCGGCATCGTTCGATATAACGATAAATCACTCTGGGAGCCTCGGAAACGCGATATTTACCTTTTCCACACGCTGTGTATCGAAAGAAGCTAAGGATTCACTTCCTAGCCCACGGCATCGTTCGATATAACGATAAATCACTCTGGGAGCCTCGGAAACGCGATATTTACCTTTTCCACACGCTGTGTATCGAAAGAAGCTAAGGATTCGGTTTCTAGTCCTCGGCTTCGTTCGATATAACGATAAATCACTCTGGGAGCCTCGGAAATGCGATATTTACCTTTTCCACACGCTGTGTATCGAAAGAAGCTAAGGATTCAGTTCCTAGCCCTCGGCATCGTTCGATATAACGATATTTCACTCTGGGACACTCGGAATCGCGATATTTACCTTTTCCACACGCTGTGTATCCATAGAAGCTAAGGATTCACTTCCTAGCCCTCAGCATCGTTCGATATAACGATAAATCACTCTGGGAGCCTCGGAAACGCGATATTTACCTTTTCCACACGCTGTGCATCGAAAGGAGCTAAGGATTCACTTCCTAGCCCTCGGCATCGTTCGATATAACGGTAAATCACTCTGGGAGCCTCGGAAACGTGATATTTACTTTTTCCACACGCTGTGTATCGAAAGGAGCTTAGGATTCACTTCCTAGCCCACGGCATCGTTCGATATAACGATAAATCACTCTGGGAGCCTCGGAAACGCGATATTTACCTTTTCCACACGCTGTGTATCGATAGAAGCTAAGGATTCACTTCCTAGCCCTCGGCATCGTTCGATATAACGATAAATCACTCTGGGAGCCTCGGAAACGCGATATTTACCTTTTCCACACGCTGTGTATCGATAGAAGCTAAGGATTCACTTCCTAGCCCTCGGCATCGTTCGATAAAACGATAAATCACTCTGGGACACTCGGAATCGCGATGTTTACCTTTTCCACACGCTGTGTATCGAAAGGAGCTAAGGATTCACTTCCTAGCCCACGGCATCGTTCGATATTACGATAAATCACTCTGGGAACCTCGGAAACGCGATATTTACCTTTTCCACACGCTGTGTATCGAAAGGAGCTAAGGATTCACTTCCTAGCCCACGGCATCGTTCGATATAACGATAAATCACTCTGGGAGCCTCGGAAACGCGATATTTACCTTTTCCACACGCTGTGTATCGAAAGAAGCTAAGGATTCGGTTTCTAGTCCTCGGCTTCGTTCGATATAACGATAAATCACTCTGGGAGCCTCGGAAATGCGATATTTACCTTTTCCACACGCTGTGTATCGAAAGAAGCTAAGGATTCAGTTCCTAGCCCTCGGCATCGTTCGATATAACGATATTTCACTCTGGGACACTCGGAATCACGATATTTACCTTTTCCACACGCTGTGTATCGAAAGGAGCTAAGGATTCACTTCCTAGCCCAGGCATCGTTCGATATAACGAATTTTCACTCTGGGACACTCGGAATCGCGATATTTACCTTTTCCACACGCTGTGTATCCATAGAAGCTAAGGATTCACTTCCTAGCCCTCAGCATCGTTCGATATAACGATAAATCACTCTGGGAGCCTCGGAAACGCGATATTTACCTTTTCCACACGCTGTGCATCGAAAGGAGCTATGGATTCACTTCCTAGCCCTCGGCATCGTTCGATATAACGGTAAATCACTCTGGGAGCCTCGGAAACGTGATATTTACTTTTTCCACACGCTGTGTATCGAAAGGAGCTTAGGATTCACTTCCTAGCCCACGGCATCGTTCGATATAACGATAAATCACTCTGGGAGCCTCGGAAACGCAATATTTACCTTTTCCACACGCTGTGTATCGAAAGGAGCTAAGGATTCACTTCCTAGCCCTCGGCATCGTTCGATATAACGATAAATCACTCTGGGACACTCGGAATCGCGATATTTACCTTTTCCACACGCTGTGTATCGAAAGGAGCTAAGGATTCACTTCCTAGCCCTCGGCATCGTTCGATATAACGATAAATCACTCTGGGACACTCGGAATCGCGATATTTACCTTTTCCACACGCTGTGTATCGAAAGGAGCTAAGGATTCACTTCCTAGCCCTCGGCATCGTTCCATATAACGATAAATCACTCTGGGAGCCTCGGAAACGCGATATTTACCTTTTCCACACGCTGTGCATCGAAAGGAGCTAAGGATTCACTTCCTAGCCCTCGGCATAATTCGATATAACGGTAAATCACTCTGGGAGCCTCGGAAACGCGATATTTACCTTTTCCACACGCTGTGTATCGAAAGGAGCTAAGGATTCACTTCCTAGCCCACGGCATCGTTCGATATTACGATAAATCACTCTGGGAGCCTCGGAAACGCGATATTTACCTTTTCCACACGCTGTGTATCGAAAGGAGCTAAGGATTCACTTCCTAGCCCACGGCATCGTTCGATATAACGATAAATCACTCTGGGAGCCTCGGAAACGCGATATTTACCTTTTCCACACGCTGTGTATCGAAAGAAGCTAAGGATTCGGTTTCTAGTCCTCGGCTTCGTTCGATATAACGATAAATCACTCTGGGAGCCTCGGAAATGCGATATTTACCTTTTCCACACGCTGTGTATCCATAGAAGCTAAGGATTCACTTCCTAGCCCTCAGCATCGTTCGATATAACGATAAATCACTCTGGGAGCCTCGGAAACGCGATATTTACCTTTTCCACACGCTGTGCATCGAAAGGAGCTAAGGATTCACTTCCTAGCCCTCGGCATAATTCGATATAACGGTAAATCACTCTGGGAGCCTCGGAAACGCGATATTTACCTTTTCAACACGCTGTGTATCGAAAGGAGCTAAGGATTCACTTCCTAGCCCACGGCATCGTTCGATATTACGATAAATCACTCTGGGAGCCTCGGAAACGCGATATTTACCTTTTCCACACGCTGTGTATCGAAAGGAGCTAAGGATTCACTTCCTAGCCCACGGCATCGTTCGATATAACGATAAATCACTCTGGGAGCCTCGGAAATGCGATATTTACCTTTTCCACACGCTGTGTATCGAAAGAAGCTAAGGATTCAGTTCCTAGCCCTCGGCATCGTTCGATATAACGATATTTCACTCTGGGACACTCGGAATCACGATATTTACCTTTTCCACACGCTGTGTATCGAAAGGAGCTAAGGATTCACTTCCTAGCCCTGGCATCGTTCGATATAACGAAATTTCACTCTAGGACACTCGGAATCGCGATATTTACCTTTTCCACACGCTGTGTATCCATAGAAGCTAAGGATTCACTTCCTAGCCCTCAGCATCGTTCGATATAACGATAAATCACTCTGGGAGCCTCGGAAACGCGATATTTACCTTTTCCACACGCTGTGCATCGAAAGGAGCTAAGGATTCACTTCCTAGCCCTCGGCATCGTTCGATATAACGGTAAATCACTCTGGGAGCCTCGGAAACGCGATATTTACTTTTTCCACACGCTGTGTATCGAAAGGAGCTTAGGATTCACTTCCTAGCCCACGGCATCGTTCGATATAACGATAAATCACTTTGGGAGCCTCGGAAACGCGATATTTACCATTTCCACACGCTGTGTATCGATAGAAGCTAAGGATTCACTTCCTAGCACTCGGCATCGTTCGATATAACGATAAATCACTCTGTGAGCCTCGGAAACGCAATATTTACCTTTTCCACACGCTGTGTATCGAAAGAAGCTAAGGATTCACTTCCTAGCCCTCGGCATCGTACGATATAACGATAAATCACTCTGGGACACTCGGAAACGCGATATTTACCTTTTCCACACGCTGTGTATCGATAGAAGCTAAGGATTCACTTCCTAGCCCTCGGCATCGTTCGATAAAACGATAAATCACTCTGGGACACTCGGAATCGCGATGTTTACCTTTTCCACACGCTGTGTATCGAAAGGAGCTAAGGATTCACTTCCTAGCCCTCGGCATCGTTCGATGATTTATCGTTATATCGAACGAAGCCGAGGACTAGAAACCGAATCCTTAGCTTTTCCACACGCTGTGTATCCATAGAAGCTAAGGATTCACTTCCTAGCCCTCAGCATCGTTCGATATAACGATAAATCACTCTGGGAGCCTCGGAAACGCGATATTTACCTTTTCCACACGCTGTGCATCGAAAGGAGCTAAGGATTCACTTCCTAGCCCACGGCATCGTTCGATATTACGATAAATCACTCTGGGAACCTCGGAAACGCGATATTTACCTTTTCCACACGCTGTGTATCGAAAGGAGCTAAGGATTCACTTCCTAGCCCACGGCATCGTTCGATATAACGATAAATCACTCTGGGAGCCTCGGAAACGCGATATTTACCTTTTCCACACGCTGTGTATCGAAAGAAGCTAAGGATTCGGTTTCTAGTCCTCGGCTTCGTTCGATATAACGATAAATCACTCTGGGAGCCTCGGAAATGCGATATTTACCTTTTCCACACGCTGTGTATCGAAAGAAGCTAAGGATTCAGTTCCTAGCCCTCGGCATCGTTCGATATAACGATATTTCACTCTGGGACACTCGGAATCACGATATTTACCTTTTCCACACGCTGTGTATCGAAAGGAGCTAAGGATTCACTTCCTAGCCCAGGCATCGTTCGATATAACGAATTTTTACTCTGGGACACTCGGAATCGCGATATTTACCTTTTCCACACGCTGTGTATCCATAGAAGCTAAGGATTCACTTCCTAGCCCTCAGCATCGTTCGATATAACGATAAATCACTCTGGGAGCCTCGGAAACGCGATATTTACCTTTTCCACACGCTGTGCATCGAAAGGAGCTAAGGATTCACTTCCTAGCCCTCGGCATCGTTCGATATAACGGTAAATCACTCTGGGAGCCTCGGAAACGTGATATTTACTTTTTCCACACGCTGTGTATCGAAAGGAGCTTAGGATTCACTTCCTAGCCCACGGCATCGTTCGATATAACGATAAATCACTCTGGGAGCCTCGGAAACGCAATATTTACCTTTTCCACACGCTGTGTATCGATAGAAGCTAAGGATTCACTTCCTAGCCCTCGGCATCGTTCGATATAACGATAAATCACTCTGTGAGCCTCGGAAACGCGATATTTACCTTTTCCACACGCTGTGTATCGAAAGAAGCTAAGGATTCACTTCCTAGCCCTCGGCATCGTTCGATATAACGATAAATCACTCTGGGACACTCGGAATCGCGATATTTACCTTTTCCACACGCTGTGTATCGAAAGGAGCTAAGGATTCACTTCCTAGCCCTCGGCATCGTTCCATATAACGATAAATCACTCTGGGAGCCTCGGAAACGCGATATTTACCTTTTCCACACGCTGTGTATCGATAGAAGCTAAGGATTCACTTCCTAGCCCTCGGCATCGTTCGATATAACGATAAATCACTCTGGGAGCCTCGGAAACGCGATATTTACCTTTTCCACACGCTGTGTATCGATAGAAGCTAAGGATTCACTTCCTAGCCCTCGGCATCGTTCGATATAACGGTAAATCACTCTGTTAGCCTCGGAAACGCGATATTTACCTTTTCCACACGCTGTGTATCGAAAGGAGCTAAGGATTCACTTCCTAGCCCTCGGCATCGTTCGATATAACGATAAATCACTCTGGGACACTCGGAATCGCGATATTTACCTTTTCCACACGCTGTGTATCGAAAGGAGCTAAGGATTCACTTCCTAGCCCTCGGCATCGTTCGATATAACGATAAATCACTCTGGGAGCCTCGGAATCGCGATATTTACCTTTTCCACACGCTGTGTATCCATAGAAGCTAAGGATTCACTTCCTAGCCCTCAGCATCGTTCGATATAACGATAAATCACTCTGGGAGCCTCGGAAACGCGATATTTACCTTTTCCACACGCTGTGCATCGAAAGGAGCTAAGGATTCACTTCCTAGCCCTCGGCATCGTTCGATATAACGGTAAATCACTCTGGGAGCCTCGGAAACGCGATATTTACCTTTTCAACACGCTGTGTATCGAAAGGAGCTAAGGATTCACTTCCTAGCCCACGGCATCGTTCGATATTACGATAAATCACTCTGGGAGCCTCGGAAACGCGATATTTACCTTTTCCACACGCTGTGATCCGAAAGGAGCTAAGGATTCACTTCCTAGCCCACGGCATCGTTCGATATAACGATAAATCACTCTGGGAGCCTCGGAAACGCGATATTTACCTTTTCCACACGCTGTGTATCGAAAGAAGCTAAGGATTCGGTTTCTAGTCCTCGGCTTCGTTCGATATAACGATAAATCACTCTGGGAGCCTCGGAAATGCGATATTTACCTTTTCCACACGCTGTGTATCGAAAGAAGCTAAGGATTCAGTTCCTAGCCCTCGGCATCGTTCGATATAACGATATTTCACTCTGGGACACTCGGAATCACGATATATACCTTTTCCACACGCTGTGTATCGAAAGGAGCTAAGGATTCACTTCCTAGCCCTGGCATCGTTCGATATAACGAAATTTCACTCTAGGACACTCGGAATCGCGATATTTACCTTTTCCACACGCTGTGTATCCATAGAAGCTAAGGATTCACTTCCTAGCCCTCAGCATCGTTCGATATAACGATAAATCACTCTGGGAGCCTCGGAAACGCGATATTTACCTTTTCCACACGCTGTGCATCGAAAGGAGCTAAGGATTCACTTCCTAGCCCTCGGCATCGTTCGATATAACGGTAAATCACTCTGGGAGCCTCGGAAACGCGATATTTACTTTTTCCACACGCTGTGTATCGAAAGGAGCTTAGGATTCACTTCCTAGCCCACGGCATCGTTCGATATAACGATAAATCACTTTGGGAGCCTCGGAAACGCGATATTTACCATTTCCACACGCTGTGTATCGATAGAAGCTAAGGATTCACTTCCTAGCCCTCGGCATCGTTCGATATAACGATAAATCACTCTGTGAGCCTCGGAAACGCAATATTTACCTTTTCCACACGCTGTGTATCGAAAGAAGCTAAGGATTCACTTCCTAGCCCTCGGCATCGTACGATATAACGATAAATCACTGTGGGACACTCGGAATCGCGATATTTACCTTTTCCACACGCTGTGTATCGAAAGGAGCTAAGGATTCACTTCCTAGCCCTCGGCATCGTTCCATATAACGATAAATCACTCTGGGAGCCTCGGAAACGCGATATTTACCTTTTCCACACGCTGTGTATCGATAGAAGCTAAGGATTCACTTCCTAGCCCTCGGCATCGTTCGATATAACGATAAATCACTCTGGGAGCCTCGGAAACGCGATATTTACCTTTTCCACACGCTGTGTATCGAAAGAAGCTAAGGATTCACTTCCTAGCCCTCGGCATCGTTCGATATAACGATAAATCACTCTGGGACACTCGGAATCGCGATATTTACCTTTTCCACACGCTGTGTATCGAAAGGAGCTAAGGATTCACTTCCTAGCCCTCGGCATCGTTCGATATAACGATAAATCACTCTGGGAGCCTCGGAAACGCGATATTTACCTTTTCCACACGCTGTGTATCGAAAGAAGCTAAGGATTCGGTTTCTAGTCCTCGGCTTCGTTCGATATAACGATAAATCACTCTGGGAGCGTCGGAAATGCGATATTTACCTTTTCCACACGCTGTGTATCGAAAGAAGCTAAGGATTCACTTCCTAGCCCTCGGCATCGTTCGATATAACGATAAATCACTCTGGGAGCCTCGGAAACGCGATATTTACCTGTTCCACACGCTGTGTATCGATAGAAGCTAAGGATTCACTTCCTAGCCCTCGGTATCGTTCGATATAACGATAAATCACTCTGGGAGCCTCGGAAACGCGATATTTACCTGTTCCACACGCTGTGTATCGATAGAAGCTAAGGATTCACTTCCTAGCCCTCGGCATCGTTCGATATAACGATAAATCACTCCGGGAGCCTCGGAAACGCGATATTTACCTTTTCCACACGCTGTGTATCGAAAGAAGCTAAGGATTCACTTCCTAGCCCTCGGCATCGTTCGATATAACGATAAATCACTCTGGGACACTCGGAATCGCGATATTTACCTTTTCCACACGCTGTGTATCGAAAGGAGCTAAGGATTCACTTCCTAGCCCTCGGCATCGTTCGATATAACGATAAATCACTCTGGGAGCCTCGGAAACGCGATATTTACCTTTTCCACACGCTGTGTATCGAAAGAAGCTAAGGATTCACTTCCTAGCCCTCGGCATCGTTCGATATAACGATAAATCACTCTGGGAGCCTCGGAAACGCGATATTTACCTTTTCCACACGCTGTGCATCGAAAGGAGCTAAGGATTCACTTCCTAGCCCTCGGCATCGTTTTATATAACGCTAAATCACTCTGGGAGACTCGGAAACGCGATATTTACCTTTTCCACACGCTGTGTATCGAAAGGAGCTAAGGATTCACTTCCTAGCCCACGGCATCGTTCGATATAACGATAAATCACTCTGGGAGCCTCGGAAACGCGATATTTACCTTTTCCACACGCTGTGTATCGAAAGAAGCTAAGGATTCACTTCCTAGCCCTCGGCATCGTTCGATATAACGATAAATCACTCTGGGAGCCTCGGAAACGCGATATTTACCTTTTCCACACGCTGTGCATCGAAAGGAGCTAAGGATTCACTTCCTAGCCCTCGGCATCGTTTTATATAACGGTAAATCACTCTGGGAGACTCGGAAACGCGATATTTACCTTTTCCACACGCTGTGTATCGAAAGGAGCTAAGGATTCACTTCCTAGCCCACGGCATCGTTCGATATAACGATAAATCACTCTGGGAGCCTCGGAAACGCGATATTTACCTTTTCCACACGCTGTGTATCGATAGAAGCTAAGCATTCACTTAATAGCCCTCGGCATCGTTCGATATAACGATAAATCACTCTGGGAGCCTCGGAAACGCGATATTTACCTTTTCCACACGCTGTGTATCGAAAGAAGCTAAGGATTCACTTCCTAGCCCTCGGCATCGTTCGATATAACGATAAATCACTCTGGGAGCCTCGGAAACGCGATATTTACCTTTTCCACACGCTGTGTATCGAAAGAAGCTAAGGATTCACTTCCTAGCCCTCGGCATCGTTCGATATAACGATAAATCACTCTGGGACACTCGGAATCGCGATATTTACCTTTTCCACACGCTGTGTATCGATAGAAGCTAAGGATTCACTTAATAGCCCTCGGCATCGTTCGATATAACGATAAATCACTCTGGGAGCCTCGGAAACGCGATATTTACCTTTTCCACACGCTGTGTATCGAAAGAAGCTAAGGATTCACTTCCTAGCCCTCGGCATCGTTCGATATAACGATAAATCACTCTGGGACACTCGGAATCGCGATATTTACCTTTTCCACACGCTGTGTATCGAAACTAGCTAAGGATTCACTTCCTAGCCCTCGGCATCGTTCGATATAACGATAAATCACTCTGGGAGCCTCGGAAACGCGATATTTACCTTTTCCACACGCTGTGTATCGAAAGAAGCTAAGGATTCACTTCCTAGCCCTCAGCATCGTTCGATATAACGATAAATCACTCTGGGAGCCTCGGAAACGCGATATTTACCTTTTCCACACGCTGTGTATCCATAGAAGCTAAGGATTCACTTCCTAGCCCTCCGCATCGTTCGATATAACGATAAATCACTCTGGGAGCCTCGGAAACGCGATATTTACCTTTTCCACACGCTGTGTATCGAAAGGAGCTAAGGATTCACTTCCTAGCCCACGGCATCGTTCGATATAACGATAAATCACTCTGGGAGCCTCGGAAACGCGATATTTACCTTTTCCACACGCTGTGTATCGATAGAAGCTAAGGATTCACTTAATAGCCCTCGGCATCGTTCGATATAACGATAAATCACCCTGGGAACCTCGGAAACGCGATATTTACCTTTTCCACACGCTGTGTATCGAAAGAAGCTAAGGATTCACTTCCTAGCCCTCGGCATCGTTCGATATAACGATAAATCACTCTGGGACACTCGGAATCGCGATATTTACCTTTTCCACACGCTGTGTATCGAAAGAAGCTAAGGATTCACTTTCTAGCCCTCGGCATCGTTCGATATAACGATAAATCACTCTGGGACACTCGGAATCGCGATATTTACCTTTTCCACACGCTGTGTATCGAAAGGAGCTAAGGATTCACTTCCTAGCCCTCGGCATCGTTCGATATAACGATAAATCACTCTGGGACACTCGGAATCGCGATATTTACCTTTTCCACACGCTGTGTATCGAAAGAAGCTAAGGATTCACTTTCTAGCCCACGGCATCGTTCGATATAACGATAAATCACTCTGGGAGCCTCGGAAACGCGATATTTACCTTTTCCACACGCTGTGTATCGAGAGAAGCTAAGGATTCACTTAATAGCCCTCGGCATCGTTCGATATAACGATAAATCACTCTGGGAGCCTCGGAAACGCGATATTTACCTTTTCCACACGCTGTGTATCGAAAGAAGCTAAGGATTCACTTCACAGCCCTCGGCATCGTTCGATATAACGATAAATCACTCTGGGACACTCGGAATCGCGATATTTACCTTTTCCACACGCTGTGTATCGAAAGGAGCTAAGGATTCACTTCCTAGCCCTCGGCATCGTTCGATATAACGATAAATCACTCCGGGAGCCTCGGAAACGCGATATTTACCTTTTCCACACGCTGTGTATCGAAAGAAGCTAAGGATTCACTTCCTAGCCCTCAGCATCGTTCGATATAACGATAAATCACTCTGGGAGCCTCGGAAACGCGATATTTACCTTTTCCACACGCTGTGTATCGATAGAAGCTAAGGATTCACTTAATAGCCCTCGGCATCGTTCGATATAACGATAAATCACTCTGGGAGCCTCGGAAACGCGATATTTACCTTTTCCACACGCTGTGTATCGATAGAAGCTAAGGATTCACTTAATAGCCCTCGGCATCGTTCGATATAACGATAAATCACTCTGGGAGCCTCGGAAACGCGATATTTACCTTTTCCACACGCTGTGTATCGAAAGAAGCTAAGGATTCACTTCCTAGCCCTCGGCATCGTTCGATATAACGATAA
The DNA here is from genome assembly GCA_948146005.1 of Nomada fucata. NCBI lineage: Eukaryota > Metazoa > Arthropoda > Insecta > Hymenoptera > Apidae > Nomada > Nomada fucata. The sequence continues at coordinate 26,452,738 of OX411275.1, forward strand.
ATCACTCTGGGACACTCGGAATCGCGATATTTACCTTTTCCACACGCTGTGTATCGAAACTAGCTAAGGATTCACTTCCTAGCCCTCGGCATCGTTCGATATAACGATAAATCACTCTGGGAGCCTCGGAAACGCGATATTTACCTTTTCCACACGCTGTGTATCGAAAGAAGCTAAGGATTCACTTCCTAGCCCTCAGCATCGTTCGATATAACGATAAATCACTCTGGGAGCCTCGGAAACGCGATATTTACCTTTTCCACACGCTGTGTATCCATAGAAGCTAAGGATTCACTTCCTAGCCCTCCGCATCGTTCGATATAACGATAAATCACTCTGGGAGCCTCGGAAACGCGATATTTACCTTTTCCACACGCTGTGTATCGAAAGGAGCTAAGGATTCACTTCCTAGCCCACGGCATCGTTCGATATAACGATAAATCACTCTGGGAGCCTCGGAAACGCGATATTTACCTTTTCCACACGCTGTGTATCGATAGAAGCTAAGGATTCACTTAATAGCCCTCGGCATCGTTCGATATAACGATAAATCACCCTGGGAACCTCGGAAACGCGATATTTACCTTTTCCACACGCTGTGTATCGAAAGAAGCTAAGGATTCACTTCCTAGCCCTCGGCATCGTTCGATATAACGATAAATCACTCTGGGACACTCGGAATCGCGATATTTACCTTTTCCACACGCTGTGTATCGAAAGAAGCTAAGGATTCACTTTCTAGCCCTCGGCATCGTTCGATATAACGATAAATCACTCTGGGACACTCGGAATCGCGATATTTACCTTTTCCACACGCTGTGTATCGAAAGGAGCTAAGGATTCACTTCCTAGCCCTCGGCATCGTTCGATATAACGATAAATCACTCTGGGACACTCGGAATCGCGATATTTACCTTTTCCACACGCTGTGTATCGAAAGAAGCTAAGGATTCACTTTCTAGCCCACGGCATCGTTCGATATAACGATAAATCACTCTGGGAGCCTCGGAAACGCGATATTTACCTTTTCCACACGCTGTGTATCGAGAGAAGCTAAGGATTCACTTAATAGCCCTCGGCATCGTTCGATATAACGATAAATCACTCTGGGAGCCTCGGAAACGCGATATTTACCTTTTCCACACGCTGTGTATCGAAAGAAGCTAAGGATTCACTTCACAGCCCTCGGCATCGTTCGATATAACGATAAATCACTCTGGGACACTCGGAATCGCGATATTTACCTTTTCCACACGCTGTGTATCGAAAGGAGCTAAGGATTCACTTCCTAGCCCTCGGCATCGTTCGATATAACGATAAATCACTCTGGGACACTCGGAATCGCGATATTTACCTTTTCCACACGCTGTGTATCGAAAGGAGCTAAGGATTCACTTCCTAGCCCTCAGCATCGTTCGATATAACGATAAATCACTCTGGGAGCCTCGGAAACGCGATATTTACCTTTTCCACACGCTGTGTATCGAAAGAAGCTAAGGATTCACTTCCTAGCCCTCGGCATCGTTCGATATAACGATAAATCACTCTGGGACACTCGGAATCGCGATATTTACCTTTTCCACACGCTGTGTATCGATAGAAGCTAAGGATTCACTTAATAGCCCTCGGCATCGTTCGATATAACGATAAATCACTCTGGGAGCCTCGGAAACGCGATATTTACCTTTTCCACACGCTGTGTATCGAAAGAAGCTAAGGATTCACTTCCTAGCCCTCGGCATCGTTCGATATAACGATAAATCACTCTGGGACACTCGGAATCGCGATATTTACCTTTTCCACACGCTGTGTATCGAAACTAGCTAAGGATTCACTTCCTAGCCCTCGGCATCGTTCGATATAACGATAAATCACTCTGGGAGCCTCGGAAACGCGATATTTACCTGTTCCACACGCTGTGTATCGATAGAAGCTAAGGATTCACTTCCTAGCCCTCCGCATCGTTCGCTATAACGATAAATCACTCTGGGAGCCACGGAAACGCGATATTTACCTTTTCCACACGCTGTGTATCGAAAGAAGCTAAGGATTCACTTCCTAGCCCTCGGCATCGTTCGATATAACGATAAATCACTCTGGGAGCCTCGGAAACGCGATATTTACCTTTTCCACACGCTGTGTATCGAAAGAAGCTAAGGATTCACTTCCTAGCCCTCGGCATCGTTCGATATAACGATAAATCACTCTGGGAGCCTCGGAAACGCGATATTTACCTGTTCCACACGCTGTGTATCGATAGAAGCTAGGGATTCACTTCCTAGCCCTCGGTATTGTTCGATATAACGATAAATCACTCTGGGACACTCGGAATCGCGATATTTACTTTTTCGACACGCTGTGTATCGAAAGGAGCTAAGGATTCACTTCCCAGCCCTCGGCATCGTTTTATATAACGGTAAATCACTCTGGGAGACTCGGAAACGCGATATTTACCTTTTCCACACGCTGTGTATCGAAAGAAGCTAAGGATTCACTTTCTAGCCCACGGCATCGTTCGATATAACGATAAATCACTCTGGGAGCCTCGGAAACGCGATATTTACCTTTTCCACACGCTGTGTATCGAAAGGAGCTAAGGATTCACTTCCTAGCCCACGGCATCGTTCGATATAACGATAAATCACTCTGGGAGCCTCGGAAACGCGATATTTACCTTTTCCACACGCTGTGTATCGATAGAAGCTAAGGATTCACTTCCTAGCCCTCGGCATCGTTCGATATAACGATAAATCACTCTGGGACACTCGGAATCGCGATATTTACCTTTTCCACACGCTGTGTATCGATAGAAGCTAAGGATTCACTTAATAGCCCTCGGCATCGTTCGATATAACGATAAATCACTCTGGGAGCCTCGGAAACGCGATATTTACCTTTTCCACACGCTGTGTATCGAAAGAAGCTAAGGATTCACTTCCTAGCCCTCGGCATCGTTCGATATAACGATAAATCACTCTGGGACACTCGGAATCGCGATATTTACCTTTTCCACACGCTGTGTATCGAAACTAGCTAAGGATTCACTTCCTAGCCCTCGGCATCGTTCGATATAACGATAAATCACTCTGGGAGCCTCGGAAACGCGATATTTACCTGTTCCACACGCTGTGTATCGATAGAAGCTAAGGATTCACTTCCTAGCCCTCCGCATCGTTCGATATAACGATAAATCACTCTGGGAGCCTCGGAAACGCGATATTTACCTTTTCCACACGCTGTGTATCGAAAGAAGCTAAGGATTCACTTCCTAGCCCTCGGCATCGTTCGATATAACGATAAATCACTCTGGGAGCCTCGGAAACGCGATATTTACCTTTTCCACACGCTGTGTATCGAAAGAAGCTAAGGATTCACTTCCTAGCCCTCGGCATCGTTCGATATAACGATAAATCACTCTGGGAGCCTCGGAAACGCGATATTTACCTGTTCCACACGCTGTGTATCGATAGAAGCTAAGGATTCACTTCCTAGCCCTCGGTATTGTTCGATATAACGATAAATCACTCTGGGACACTCGGAATCGCGATATTTACTTTTTCGACACGCTGTGTATCGAAAGGAGCTAAGGATTCACTTCCCAGCCCTCGGCATCGTTTTATATAACGGTAAATCACTCTGGGATACTCGGAAACGCGATATTTACCTTTTCCACACGCTGTGTATCGAAAGAAGCTAAGGATTCACTTTCTAGCCCACGGCATCGTTCGATATAACGATAAATCACTCTGGGAGCCTCGGAAACGCGATATTTACCTTTTCCACACGCTGTGTATCGAAAGGAGCTAAGGATTCACTTCCTAGCCCACGGCATCGTTCGATATAACGATAAATCACTCTGGGAGCCTCGGAAACGCGATATTTACCTTTTCCACACGCTGTGTATCGATAGAAGCTAAGGATTCACTTAATAGCCCTCGGCATCGTTCGATATAACGATAAATCACTCTGGGAGCCTCGGAAACGCGATATTTACCTTTTCCACACGCTGTGTATCGAAAGAAGCTAAGGATTCACTTCACAGCCATCGGCATCGTTCGATATAACGATAAATCACTCTGGGACACTCGGAATCGCGATATTTACCTTTTCCACACGCTGTGTATCGAAAGAAGCTAAGGATTCACTTCCTAGCCCTCGGCATCGTTCGATATAACGATAAATCACTCTGGGAGCCTCGGAAACGCGATATTTACCTTTTCCACACGCTGTGTATCGAAAGAAGCTAAGGATTCACTTCCTAGCCCACGGCATCGTTCGATATAAGGATAAATCACTCTGGGAGCCTCGGAAACGCGATATTTACCTTTTCCACACGCTGTGTATCGATAGAAGCTAAGGATTCACTTAATAGCCCTCGGCATCGTTCGATATAACGATAAATCACTCTGGGAGCCTCGGAAACGCGATATTTACCTTTTCCACACGCTGTGTATCGAAAGAAGCTAAGGATTCACTTCCTAGCCCTCGGCATCGTTCGATATAACGATAAATCACTCTGGGACACTCGGAATCGCGATATTTACCTTTTCCACGCGCTGTGTATCGAAAGGAGCTAAGGATTCACTTCCTAGCCCTCGGCATCGTTCGATATAACGATAAATCACTCTGGGAGCCTCGGAAACGCGATATTTACCTTTTCCACACGCTGTGCATCGAAAGGAGCTAAGGATTCACTTCCTAGCCCTCGGCATCGTTTTATATAACGGTAAATCACTCTGGGAGACTCGGAAACGCGATATTTACCTTTTCCACAAGCTGTGTATCGAAAGGAGCTAAGGATTCACTTCCTAGCCCTCGGCATCGTTCGATATAACGATAAATCACTCTGGGAGCCTCGGAAACGCGATATTTACCTTTTCCACACGCTGTGTATCGATAGAAGCTAAGGATTCACTTAATAGCCCTCGGCATCGTTCGATATAACGATAAATCACTCTGGGAGCCTCGGAAACGCGATATTTACCTTTTCCACACGCTGTGTATCGAAAGAAGCTAAGGATTCACTTCCTAGCCCTCGGCATCGTTCGATATAACGATAAATCACTCTGGGACACTCGGAATCGCGATATTTACCTTTTCCACACGCTGTGTATCGAAACTAGCTAAGGATTCACTTCCTAGCCCTCGGCATCGTTCGATATAACGATAAATCACTCTGGGAGCCTCGGAAACGCGATATTTACCTTTTCCACACGCTGTGTATCGAAAGAAGCTAAGGATTCACTTCCTAGCCCTCAGCATCGTTCGATATAACGATAAATCACTCTGGGAGCCTCGGAAACGCGATATTTACCTTTTCCACACGCTGTGTATCCATAGAAGCTAAGGATTCACTTCCTAGCCCTCCGCATCGTTCGATATAACGATAAATCACTCTGGGAGCCTCGGAAACGCGATATTTACCTTTTCCACACGCTGTGTATCGAAAGGAGCTAAGGATTCACTTCCTAGCCCACGGCATCGTTCGATATAACGATAAATCACTCTGGGAGCCTCGGAAACGCGATATTTACCTTTTCCACACGCTGTGTATCGATAGAAGCTAAGGATTCACTTAATAGCCCTCGGCATCGTTCGATATAACGATAAATCACCCTGGGAACCTCGGAAACGCGATATTTACCTTTTCCACACGCTGTGTATCGAAAGAAGCTAAGGATTCACTTCCTAGCCCTCGGCATCGTTCGATATAACGATAAATCACTCTGGGACACTCGGAATCGCGATATTTACCTTTTCCACACGCTGTGTATCGAAAGAAGCTAAGGATTCACTTTCTAGCCCTCGGCATCGTTCGATATAACGATAAATCACTCTGGGACACTCGGAATCGCGATATTTACCTTTTCCACACGCTGTGTATCGAAAGGAGCTAAGGATTCACTTCCTAGCCCTCGGCATCGTTCGATATAACGATAAATCACTCTGGGACACTCGGAATCGCGATATTTACCTTTTCCACACGCTGTGTATCGAAAGAAGCTAAGGATTCACTTTCTAGCCCACGGCATCGTTCGATATAACGATAAATCACTCTGGGAGCCTCGGAAACGCGATATTTACCTTTTCCACACGCTGTGTATCGAGAGAAGCTAAGGATTCACTTAATAGCCCTCGGCATCGTTCGATATAACGATAAATCACTCTGGGAGCCTCGGAAACGCGATATTTACCTTTTCCACACGCTGTGTATCGAAAGAAGCTAAGGATTCACTTCACAGCCCTCGGCATCGTTCGATATAACGATAAATCACTCTGGGACACTCGGAATCGCGATATTTACCTTTTCCACACGCTGTGTATCGAAAGGAGCTAAGGATTCACTTCCTAGCCCTCGGCATCGTTCGATATAACGATAAATCACTCTGGGACACTCGGAATCGCGATATTTACCTTTTCCACACGCTGTGTATCGAAAGGAGCTAAGGATTCACTTCCTAGCCCTCAGCATCGTTCGATATAACGATAAATCACTCTGGGAGCCTCGGAAACGCGATATTTACCTTTTCCACACGCTGTGTATCGAAAGAAGCTAAGGATTCACTTCCTAGCCCTCGGCATCGTTCGATATAACGATAAATCACTCTGGGACACTCGGAATCGCGATATTTACCTTTTCCACACGCTGTGTATCGATAGAAGCTAAGGATTCACTTAATAGCCCTCGGCATCGTTCGATATAACGATAAATCACTCTGGGAGCCTCGGAAACGCGATATTTACCTTTTCCACACGCTGTGTATCGAAAGAAGCTAAGGATTCACTTCCTAGCCCTCGGCATCGTTCGATATAACGATAAATCACTCTGGGACACTCGGAATCGCGATATTTACCTTTTCCACACGCTGTGTATCGAAACTAGCTAAGGATTCACTTCCTAGCCCTCGGCATCGTTCGATATAACGATAAATCACTCTGGGAGCCTCGGAAACGCGATATTTACCTGTTCCACACGCTGTGTATCGATAGAAGCTAAGGATTCACTTCCTAGCCCTCCGCATCGTTCGCTATAACGATAAATCACTCTGGGAGCCACGGAAACGCGATATTTACCTTTTCCACACGCTGTGTATCGAAAGAAGCTAAGGATTCACTTCCTAGCCCTCGGCATCGTTCGATATAACGATAAATCACTCTGGGAGCCTCGGAAACGCGATATTTACCTTTTCCACACGCTGTGTATCGAAAGAAGCTAAGGATTCACTTCCTAGCCCTCGGCATCGTTCGATATAACGATAAATCACTCTGGGAGCCTCGGAAACGCGATATTTACCTGTTCCACACGCTGTGTATCGATAGAAGCTAGGGATTCACTTCCTAGCCCTCGGTATTGTTCGATATAACGATAAATCACTCTGGGACACTCGGAATCGCGATATTTACTTTTTCGACACGCTGTGTATCGAAAGGAGCTAAGGATTCACTTCCCAGCCCTCGGCATCGTTTTATATAACGGTAAATCACTCTGGGAGACTCGGAAACGCGATATTTACCTTTTCCACACGCTGTGTATCGAAAGAAGCTAAGGATTCACTTTCTAGCCCACGGCATCGTTCGATATAACGATAAATCACTCTGGGAGCCTCGGAAACGCGATATTTACCTTTTCCACACGCTGTGTATCGAAAGGAGCTAAGGATTCACTTCCTAGCCCACGGCATCGTTCGATATAACGATAAATCACTCTGGGAGCCTCGGAAACGCGATATTTACCTTTTCCACACGCTGTGTATCGATAGAAGCTAAGGATTCACTTCCTAGCCCTCGGCATCGTTCGATATAACGATAAATCACTCTGGGACACTCGGAATCGCGATATTTACCTTTTCCACACGCTGTGTATCGATAGAAGCTAAGGATTCACTTAATAGCCCTCGGCATCGTTCGATATAACGATAAATCACTCTGGGAGCCTCGGAAACGCGATATTTACCTTTTCCACACGCTGTGTATCGAAAGAAGCTAAGGATTCACTTCCTAGCCCTCGGCATCGTTCGATATAACGATAAATCACTCTGGGACACTCGGAATCGCGATATTTACCTTTTCCACACGCTGTGTATCGAAACTAGCTAAGGATTCACTTCCTAGCCCTCGGCATCGTTCGATATAACGATAAATCACTCTGGGAGCCTCGGAAACGCGATATTTACCTGTTCCACACGCTGTGTATCGATAGAAGCTAAGGATTCACTTCCTAGCCCTCCGCATCGTTCGATATAACGATAAATCACTCTGGGAGCCTCGGAAACGCGATATTTACCTTTTCCACACGCTGTGTATCGAAAGAAGCTAAGGATTCACTTCCTAGCCCTCGGCATCGTTCGATATAACGATAAATCACTCTGGGAGCCTCGGAAACGCGATATTTACCTTTTCCACACGCTGTGTATCGAAAGAAGCTAAGGATTCACTTCCTAGCCCTCGGCATCGTTCGATATAACGATAAATCACTCTGGGAGCCTCGGAAACGCGATATTTACCTGTTCCACACGCTGTGTATCGATAGAAGCTAAGGATTCACTTCCTAGCCCTCGGTATTGTTCGATATAACGATAAATCACTCTGGGACACTCGGAATCGCGATATTTACTTTTTCGACACGCTGTGTATCGAAAGGAGCTAAGGATTCACTTCCCAGCCCTCGGCATCGTTTTATATAACGGTAAATCACTCTGGGATACTCGGAAACGCGATATTTACCTTTTCCACACGCTGTGTATCGAAAGAAGCTAAGGATTCACTTTCTAGCCCACGGCATCGTTCGATATAACGATAAATCACTCTGGGAGCCTCGGAAACGCGATATTTACCTTTTCCACACGCTGTGTATCGAAAGGAGCTAAGGATTCACTTCCTAGCCCACGGCATCGTTCGATATAACGATAAATCACTCTGGGAGCCTCGGAAACGCGATATTTACCTTTTCCACACGCTGTGTATCGATAGAAGCTAAGGATTCACTTAATAGCCCTCGGCATCGTTCGATATAACGATAAATCACTCTGGGAGCCTCGGAAACGCGATATTTACCTTTTCCACACGCTGTGTATCGAAAGAAGCTAAGGATTCACTTCACAGCCATCGGCATCGTTCGATATAACGATAAATCACTCTGGGACACTCGGAATCGCGATATTTACCTTTTCCACACGCTGTGTATCGAAAGAAGCTAAGGATTCACTTCCTAGCCCTCGGCATCGTTCGATATAACGATAAATCACTCTGGGAGCCTCGGAAACGCGATATTTACCTTTTCCACACGCTGTGTATCGAAAGAAGCTAAGGATTCACTTCCTAGCCCACGGCATCGTTCGATATAAGGATAAATCACTCTGGGAGCCTCGGAAACGCGATATTTACCTTTTCCACACGCTGTGTATCGATAGAAGCTAAGGATTCACTTAATAGCCCTCGGCATCGTTCGATATAACGATAAATCACTCTGGGAGCCTCGGAAACGCGATATTTACCTTTTCCACACGCTGTGTATCGAAAGAAGCTAAGGATTCACTTCCTAGCCCTCGGCATCGTTCGATATAACGATAAATCACTCTGGGACACTCGGAATCGCGATATTTACCTTTTCCACGCGCTGTGTATCGAAAGGAGCTAAGGATTCACTTCCTAGCCCTCGGCATCGTTCGATATAACGATAAATCACTCTGGGAGCCTCGGAAACGCGATATTTACCTTTTCCACACGCTGTGCATCGAAAGGAGCTAAGGATTCACTTCCTAGCCCTCGGCATCGTTTTATATAACGGTAAATCACTCTGGGAGACTCGGAAACGCGATATTTACCTTTTCCACAAGCTGTGTATCGAAAGGAGCTAAGGATTCACTTCCTAGCCCACGGCATCGTTCGATATAACGATAAATCACTCTGGGAGCCTCGGAAACGCGATATTTACCTTTTCCACACGCTGTGTATCGATAGAAGCTAAGGATTGACTTAATAGCCCTCGGCATCGTTCGATATAACGATAAATCACTCTGGGAGCCTCGGAAACGCGATATTTACCTTTTCCACACGCTGTGTATCGAAAGAAGCTAAGGATTCACTTCCTAGCCCTCGGCATCGTTCGATATAACGATAAATCACTCTGGGACACTCGGAATCGCGATATTTACCTTTTCCACACGCTGTGTATCGAAAGGAGCTAAGGATTCACTTCCTAGCCCTCGGCATCGTTCGATATAACGATAAATCACTCTGGGAGCCTCGGAAACGCGATATTTACCTTTTCCACACGCTGTGTATCGAAAGAAGCTAAGGATTCACTTCCTAGCCCTCGGCATCGTTCGATATAACGATAAATCACTCTGGGAGCCTCGGAAACGCGATATTTACCTTTTCCACACACTGTGCATCGAAAGGAGCTAAGGATTCACTTCCTAGCCCTCGGCATCGTTTTATATAACGCTAAATCACTCTGGGAGACTCGGAAACGCGATATTTACCTTTTCCACACGCTGTGTATCGAAAGGAGCTAAGGATTCACTTCCTAGCCCACGGCATCGTTCGATATAACGATAAATCACTCTGGGAGCCTCGGAAACGCGATATTTACCTTTTCCACACGCTGTGTATCGAAAGAAGCTAAGGATTCACTTCCTAGCCCTCGGCATCGTTCGATATAACGATAAATCACTCTGGGAGCCTCGGAAACGCGATATTTACCTTTTCCACACGCTGTGCATCGAAAGGAGCTAAGGATTCACTTCCTAGCCCTCGGCATCGTTTTATATAACGGTAAATCACTCTGGGAGACTCGGAAACGCGATATTTACCTTTTCCACACGCTGTGTATCGAAAGGAGCTAAGGATTCACTTCCTAGCCCACGGCATCGTTCGATATAACGATAAATCACTCTGGGAGCCTCGGAAACGCGATATTTACCTTTTCCACACGCTGTGTATCGAAAGGAGCTAAGGATTCACTTCCTAGCCCTCGGCATCGTTCGATATAACGATAAATCACTCTGGGAGCCTCGGAAACGCGATATTTACCTTTTCCACACGCTGTGCATCGAAAGGAGATAAGGATTCACTTCCTAGCCCTCGGCATCGTTTTATATAACGATAAATCACTCTGGGAGCCTCGGAAACGCGATATTTACCTTTTCCACACGCTGTGTATCGAAAGGAGCTAAGGATTCACTTCCTAGCCCTCGGCATCGTTCGATATAACGATAAATCACTCTGGGAGCCTCGGAAACGCGATATTTACCTTTTCCACACGCTGTGCATCGAAAGGAGCTAAGGATTCACTTCCTAGCCCTCGGCATCGTTTTATATAACGGTAAATCACTCTGGGAGACTCGGAAACGCGATATTTACCTTTTCCACACGCTGTGTATCGAAAGGAGCTAAGGATTCACTTCCTAGCCCACGGCATCGTTCGATATAACGATAAATCACTCTGGGAGCCTCGGAAACGCGATATTTACCTTTTCCACACGCTGTGTATCGATAGAACCTAAGGATTCACTTAATAGCCCTCGGCATCGTTCGATATAACGATAAATCACTCTGGGAGCCTCGGAAACGCGATATTTACCTTTTCCACACGCTGTGTATCGAAAGGAGCTAAGGATTCACTTCCTAGCCCTCGGCATCGTTCGATATAACGATAAATCACTCTGGGAGCCTCGGAAACGCGATATTTACCTTTTCCACACGCTGTGCATCGAAAGGAGCTAAGGATTCACTTCCTAGCCCTCGGCATCGTTTTATATAACGGTAAATCACTCTGGGAGCCTCGGAAACGCGATATTTACCTTTTCCACACGCTGTGTATCGAAAGGAGCTAAGGATTCACTTCCTAGCCCTCGGCATCGTTCGATATAACGATAAATCACTCTGGGAGCCTCGGAATCGCGATATTTACCTTTTCGACACGCTGTGTATCTAAAGGAGCTAAGGATTCACTTCCCAGCCCTCGGCATCGTTCGATATAACGATAAATCACTCTGGGAGCCTCGGAAACGCGATATTTACCTTTTCCACACGCTGTGTATCGAAAGGAGCTAAGGATTCACTTCCTAGCCCTCGGCATCGTTCGATATAACGATAAATCACTCTGGGAGCCTCGGAATCGCGATATTTACCTTTTCCACACGCTGTGTATCGAAAGGAGCTAAGGATTCACTTCCTAGCCCACGGCATCGTTCGATATAACGATAAATCACTCTGGGAGCCTCGGAAACGCGATATTTACCTTTTCCACACGCTGTGTATCGAAAGGAGCTAAGGATTCACTTCCTAGCCCTCGGCATCGTTCGATATAGAGATAAATCACTCTGGGAGCCTCGGAAACGCGATATTTACCTTTTCCACACGCTGTGCATCGAAAGGAGCTAAGGATTCACTTCCTAGACCTCGGCATCGTTTTATATAACGGTAAATCACTCTGGGAGACTCGGAAACGCGATATTTACCTTTTCCACACGCTGTGTATCGAAAGGAGCTAAGGATTCACTTCCTAGCCCTCGGCATCGTTCGATATAACGATAAATCACTCTGGGAGCCTCGGAAACGCGATATTTACCTTTTCCACACGCTGTGTATCGAAAGGAGCTAAGGATTCACTTCCTAGCCCTCGGCATCGTTCGATATAACGATAAATCACTCTGGGAGCCTCGGAAACGCGATATTTACCTTTTCCACACGCTGTGTATCGAAAGGAGCTAAGGATTCACTTCCTAGCCCTCGGCATCGTTTTATATAACGCTAAATCACTCTGGGAGACTCGGAAACGCGATATTTACCTTTTCCACACGCTGTGTATCGAAAGGAGCTAAGGATTCACTTCCTAGCCCACGGCATCGTTCGATATAACGATAAATCACTCTGGGAGCCTCGGAAACGCGATATTTACCTTTTCCACACGCTGTGTATCGAAAGAAGCTAAGGATTCACTTCCTAGCCCTCGGCATCGTTCGATATAACGATAAATCACTCTGGGAGCCTCGGAAACGCGATATTTACCTTTTCCACACGCTGTGCATCGAAAGGAGCTAAGGATTCACTTCCTAGCCCTCGGCATCGTTTTATATAACGGTAAATCACTCTGGGAGACTCGGAAACGCGATATTTACCTTTTCCACACGCTGTGTATCGAAAGGAGCTAAGGATTCACTTCCTAGCCCACGGCATCGTTCGATATAACGATAAATCACTCTGGGAGCCTCGGAAACGCGATATTTACCTTTTCCACACGCTGTGTATCGATAGAAGCTAAGGATTCACTTAATAGCCCTCGGCATCGTTCGATATAACGATAAATCACTCTGGGAGCCTCGGAAACGCGATATTTACCTTTTCCACACGCTGTGTATCGAAAGAAGCTAAGGATTCACTTCCTAGCCCTCGGCATCGTTCGATATAACGATAAATCACTCTGGGACACTCGGAATCGCGATATTTACCTTTTCCACACGCTGTGTATCGAAAGGAGCTAAGGATTCACTTCCTAGCCCTCGGCATCGTTCGATATAACGATAAATCACTCTGGGAGCCTCGGAAACGCGATATTTACCTTTTCCACACGCTGTGTATCGAAAGAAGCTAAGGATTCACTTCCTAGTCCTCGGCATCGTTCGATATAACGATAAATCACTCTGGGAGCCTCGGAAACGCGATATTTACCTTTTCCACACGCTGTGTATCGAAAGGAGCTAAGGATTCACTTCCTAGCCCACGGCATCGTTCGATATAACGATAAATCACTCTGGGAGCCTCGGAAACGCGATATTTACCTTTTCCACACGCTGTGTATCGATAGAAGCTAAGGATTCACTTAATAGCCCTCGGCATCGTTCGATATAACGATAAATCACTCTGGGAGCCTCGGAAACGCGATATTTACCTTTTCCACACGCTGTGTATCGAAAGAAGCTAAGGATTCACTTCCTAGCCCTCGGCATCGTTCGATATAACGATAAATCACTCTGGGACACTCGGAATCGCGATATTTACCTTTTCCACACGCTGTGTATCGAAAGGAGCTAAGGATTCACTTCCTAGCCCTCGGCATCGTTCGATATAACGATAAATCACTCTGGGAGCCTCGGAAACGCGATATTTACCTTTTCCACACGCTGTGCATCGAAAGGAGATAAGGATTCACTTCCTAGCCCTCGGCATCGTTTTATATAACGATAAATCACTCTGGGAGCCTCGGAAACGCGATATTTACCTTTTCCACACGCTGTGTATCGAAAGGAGCTAAGGATTCACTTCCTAGCCCTCGGCATCGTTCGATATAACGATAAATCACTCTGGGAGCCTCGGAAACGCGATATTTACCTTTTCCACACGCTGTGCATCGAAAGGAGCTAAGGATTCACTTCCTAGCCCTCGGCATCGTTTTATATAACGGTAAATCACTCTGGGAGACTCGGAAACGCGATATTTACCTTTTCCACACGCTGTGTATCGAAAGGAGCTAAGGATTTACTTCCTAGCCCACGGCATCGTTCGATATAACGATAAATCACTCTGGGAGCCTCGGAAACGCGATATTTACCTTTTCCACACGCTGTGTATCGATAGAAGCTAAGGATTCACTTAATAGCCCTCGGCATCGTTCGATATAACGATAAATCACTCTGGGAGCCTCGGAAACGCGATATTTACCTTTTCCACACGCTGTGTATCGAAAGGAGCTAAGGATTCACTTCCTAGCCCTCGGCATCGTTCGATATAACGATAAATCACTCTGGGAGCCTCGGAAACGCGATATTTACCTTTTCCACACGCTGTGCATCGAAAGGAGCTAAGGATTCACTTCCTAGCCCTCGGCATCGTTTTATATAACGGTAAATCACTCTGGGAGCCTCGGAAACGCGATATTTACCTTTTCCACACGCTGTGTATCGAAAGGAGCTAAGGATTCACTTCCTAGCCCTCGGCATCGTTCGATATAACGATAAATCACTCTGGGAGCCTCGGAATCGCGATATTTACCTTTTCGACACGCTGTGTATCTAAAGGAGCTAAGGATTCACTTCCCAGCCCTCGGCATCGTTCGATATAACGATAAATCACTCTGGGAGCCTCGGAAACGCGATATTTACCTTTTCCACACGCTGTGTATCGAAAGGAGCTAAGGATTCACTTCCTAGCCCTCGGCATCGTTCGATATAACGATAAATCACTCTGGGAGCCTCGGAATCGCGATATTTACCTTTTCCACATGCTGTGTATCGAAAGGAGCTAAGGATTCACTTCCTAGCCCACGGCATCGTTCGATATAACGATAAATCACTCTGGGAGCCTCGGAAACGCGATATTTACCTTTTCCACACGCTGTGTATCGAAAGGAGCTAAGGATTCACTTCCTAGCCCACGGCATCGTTCGATATAACGATAAATCACTCTGGGAGCCTCGGAAACGCGATATTTACCTTTTCCACACGCTGTGTATCGAAAGGAGCTAAGGATTCACTTCCTAGCCCTCGGCATCGTTCGATATAGAGATAAATCACTCTGGGAGCCTCGGAAACGCGATATTTACCTTTTCCACACGCTGTGCATCGAAAGGAGCTAAGGATTCACTTCCTAGCCCACGGCATCGTTCGATATAACGATAAATCACTCTGGGAGCCTCGGAAACGCGATATTTACCTTTTCCACACGCTGTGTATCGAAAGGAGCTAAGGATTCACTTCCTAGCCCTCGGCATCGTTCGATATAGAGATAAATCACTCTGGGAGCCTCGGAAACGCGATATTTACCTTTTCCACACGCTGTGCATCGAAAGGAGCTAAGGATTCACTTCCTAGACCTCGGCATCGTTTTATATAACGGTAAATCACTCTGGGAGACTCGGAAACGCGATATTTACCTTTTCCACACGCTGTGTATCGAAAGGAGCTAAGGATTCACTTCCTAGCCCTCGGCATCGTTCGATATAACGATAAATCACTCTGGGAGCCTCGGAAACGCGATATTTACCTTTTCCACACGCTGTGTATCGAAAGGAGCTAAGGATTCACTTCCTAGCCCTCGGCATCGTTCGATATAACGATAAATCACTCTGGGAGCCTCGGAAACGCGATATTTACCTTTTCCACACGCTGTGTATCGAAAGGAGCTAAGGATTCACTTCCTAGCCCTCGGCATCGTTTTATATAACGCTAAATCACTCTGGGAGACTCGGAAACGCGATATTTACCTTTTCCACACGCTGTGTATCGAAAGGAGCTAAGGATTCACTTCCTAGCCCACGGCATCGTTCGATATAACGATAAATCACTCTGGGAGCCTCGGAAACGCGATATTTACCTTTTCCACACGCTGTGTATCGAAAGAAGCTAAGGATTCACTTCCTAGCCCTCGGCATCGTTCGATATAACGATAAATCACTCTGGGAGCCTCGGAAACGCGATATTTACCTTTTCCACACGCTGTGCATCGAAAGGAGCTAAGGATTCACTTCCTAGCCCTCGGCATCGTTTTATATAACGGTAAATCACTCTGGGAGACTCGGAAACGCGATATTTACCTTTTCCACACGCTGTGTATCGAAAGGAGCTAAGGATTCACTTCCTAGCCCACGGCATCGTTCGATATAACGATAAATCACTCTGGGAGCCTCGGAAACGCGATATTTACCTTTTCCACACGCTGTGTATCGATAGAAGCTAAGGATTCACTTAATAGCCCTCGGCATCGTTCGATATAACGATAAATCACTCTGGGAGCCTCGGAAACGCGATATTTACCTTTTCCACACGCTGTGTATCGAAAGAAGCTAAGGATTCACTTCCTAGCCCTCGGCATCGTTCGATATAACGATAAATCACTCTGGGACACTCGGAATCGCGATATTTACCTTTTCCACACGCTGTGTATCGAAAGGAGCTAAGGATTCACTTCCTAGCCCTCGGCATCGTTCGATATAACGATAAATCACTCTGGGAGCCTCGGAAACGCGATATTTACCTTTTCCACACGCTGTGTATCGAAAGAAGCTAAGGATTCACTTCCTAGTCCTCGGCATCGTTCGATATAACGATAAATCACTCTGGGAGCCTCGGAAACGCGATATTTACCTTTTCCACACGCTGTGTATCGAAAGGAGCTAAGGATTCACTTCCTAGCCCACGGCATCGTTCGATATAACGATAAATCACTCTGGGAGCCTCGGAAACGCGATATTTACCTTTTCCACACGCTGTGTATCGATAGAAGCTAAGGATTCACTTAATAGCCCTCGGCATCGTTCGATATAACGATAAATCACTCTGGGAGCCTCGGAAACGCGATATTTACCTTTTCCACACGCTGTGTATCGAAAGAAGCTAAGGATTCACTTCCTAGCCCTCGGCATCGTTCGATATAACGATAAATCACTCTGGGACACTCGGAATCGCGATATTTACCTTTTCCACACGCTGTGTATCGAAAGGAGCTAAGGATTCACTTCCTAGCCCTCGGCATCGTTCGATATAACGATAAATCACTCTGGGAGCCTCGGAAACGCGATATTTACCTTTTCCACACGCTGTGCATCGAAAGGAGATAAGGATTCACTTCCTAGCCCTCGGCATCGTTTTATATAACGATAAATCACTCTGGGAGCCTCGGAAACGCGATATTTACCTTTTCCACACGCTGTGTATCGAAAGGAGCTAAGGATTCACTTCCTAGCCCTCGGCATCGTTCGATATAACGATAAATCACTCTGGGAGCCTCGGAAACGCGATATTTACCTTTTCCACACGCTGTGCATCGAAAGGAGCTAAGGATTCACTTCCTAGCCCTCGGCATCGTTTTATATAACGGTAAATCACTCTGGGAGACTCGGAAACGCGATATTTACCTTTTCCACACGCTGTGTATCGAAAGGAGCTAAGGATTCACTTCCTAGCCCACGGCATCGTTCGATATAACGATAAATCACTCTGGGAGCCTCGGAAACGCGATATTTACCTTTTCCACACGCTGTGTATCGATAGAAGCTAAGGATTCACTTAATAGCCCTCGGCATCGTTCGATATAACGATAAATCACTCTGGGAGCCTCGGAAACGCGATATTTACCTTTTCCACACGCTGTGTATCGAAAGGAGCTAAGGATTCACTTCCTAGCCCTCGGCATCGTTCGATATAACGATAAATCACTCTGGGAGCCTCGGAAACGCGATATTTACCTTTTCCACACGCTGTGCATCGAAAGGAGCTAAGGATTCACTTCCTAGCCCTCGGCATCGTTTTATATAACGGTAAATCACTCTGGGAGCCTCGGAAACGCGATATTTACCTTTTCCACACGCTGTGTATCGAAAGGAGCTAAGGATTCACTTCCTAGCCCTCGGCATCGTTCGATATAACGATAAATCACTCTGGGAGCCTCGGAATCGCGATATTTACCTTTTCGACACGCTGTGTATCTAAAGGAGCTAAGGATTCACTTCCCAGCCCTCGGCATCGTTCGATATAACGATAAATCACTCTGGGAGCCTCGGAAACGCGATATTTACCTTTTCCACACGCTGTGTATCGAAAGGAGCTAAGGATTCACTTCCTAGCCCTCGGCATCGTTCGATATAACGATAAATCACTCTGGGAGCCTCGGAATCGCGATATTTACCTTTTCCACATGCTGTGTATCGAAAGGAGCTAAGGATTCACTTCCTAGCCCACGGCATCGTTCGATATAACGATAAATCACTCTGGGAGCCTCGGAAACGCGATATTTACCTTTTCCACACGCTGTGTATCGAAAGGAGCTAAGGATTCACTTCCTAGCCCACGGCATCGTTCGATATAACGATAAATCACTCTGGGAGCCTCGGAAACGCGATATTTACCTTTTCCACACGCTGTGTATCGAAAGGAGCTAAGGATTCACTTCCTAGCCCTCGGCATCGTTCGATATAGAGATAAATCACTCTGGGAGCCTCGGAAACGCGATATTTACCTTTTCCACACGCTGTGCATCGAAAGGAGCTAAGGATTCACTTCCTAGACCTCGGCATCGTTTTATATAACGGTAAATCACTCTGGGAGACTCGGAAACGCGATATTTACCTTTTCCACACGCTGTGTATCGAAAGGAGCTAAGGATTCACTTCCTAGCCCTCGGCATCGTTCGATATAACGATAAATCACTCTGGGAGCCTCGGAAACGCGATATTTACCTTTTCCACACGCTGTGTATCGAAAGGAGCTAAGGATTCACTTCCTAGCCCTCGGCATCGTTCGATATAACGATAAATCACTCTGGGACACTCGGAATCACGATATTTACCTTTTCCACACGCTGTGTATCGAAAGGAGCTAAGGATTCACTTCCTAGCCCTCGGCATCGTTCGATATAACGATAAATCACTCTGGGAGCCTCGGAAACGCGATATTTACCTGTTCCACACGCTGTGTATCGATAGAAGCTAAGGATTCACTTCCTAGCCCTCGGCATCGTTCGATATAACGATAAATCACTCTGGGAGCCTCGGAATCGCGATATTTACCTTTTCGACACGCTGTGTATCGAAAGGAGCTAAGGATTCACTTCCCAGCCCTCGGCATCGTTCGATATAACGATAAATCACTCTGGGAGCCTCGGAAACGCGATATTTACCTTTTCCACACGCTGTGTATCGAAAGGAGCTAAGGATTCACTTCCTAGCCCTCGGCATCGTTCGATATAACGATAAATCACTCTGGGAGCCTCGGAATCGCGATATTTACCTTTTCCACACGCTGTGTATCGAAAGGAGCTAAGGATTCACTTCCTAGCCCACGGCATCGTTCGATATAACGATAAATCACTCTGGGAGCCTCGGAAACGCGATATTTACCTTTTCCACACGCTGTGTATCGAAAGGAGCTAAGGATTCACTTCCTAGCCCTCGGCATCGTTCGATATAACGATAAATCACTCTGGGAGACTCGGAAACGCGATATTTACCTTTTCCACACGCTGTGTATCGAAAGGAGCTAAGGATTCACTTCCTAGCCCACGGCATCGTTCGATATAACGATAAATCACTCTGGGAGCCTCGGAAACGCGATATTTACCTTTTCCACACGCTGTGTATCGAAAGGAGCTAAGGATTCACTTCCTAGCCCTCGGCATCGTTCGATATAACGATAAATCACTCTGGGAGCCTCGGAAACGCGATATTTACCTTTTCCACACGCTGTGCATCGAAAGGAGATAAGGATTCACTTCCTAGCCCTCGGCATCGTTTTATATAACGATAAATCACTCTGGGAGCCTCGGAAACGCGATATTTACCTTTTCCACACGCTGTGTATCGAAAGGAGCTAAGGATTCACTTCCTAGCCCTCGGCATCGTTCGATATAACGATAAATCACTCTGGGAGCCTCGGAAACGCGATATTTACCTTTTCCACACGCTGTGCATCGAAAGGAGCTAAGGATTCACTTCCTAGCCCTCGGCATCGTTTTATATAACGGTAAATCACTCTGGGAGACTCGGAAACGCGATATTTACCTTTTCCACACGCTGTGTATCGAAAGGAGCTAAGGATTCACTTCCTAGCCCACGGCATCGTTCGATATAACGATAAATCACTCTGGGAGCCTCGGAAAC
Organism: Nomada fucata; assembly: GCA_948146005.1. Classification (NCBI taxonomy): domain Eukaryota; kingdom Metazoa; phylum Arthropoda; class Insecta; order Hymenoptera; family Apidae; genus Nomada; species Nomada fucata. Next base: position 26,473,331 of record OX411275.1, read on the forward strand.
GCGATATTTACCTTTTCCACACGCTGTGCATCGAAAGGAGCTAAGGATTCACTTCCTAGCCCTCGGCATCGTTTTATATAACGGTAAATCACTCTGGGAGCCTCGGAAACGCGATATTTACCTTTTCCACACGCTGTGTATCGAAAGGAGCTAAGGATTCACTTCCTAGCCCTCGGCATCGTTCGATATAACGATAAATCACTCTGGGAGCCTCGGAATCGCGATATTTACCTTTTCGACACGCTGTGTATCTAAAGGAGCTAAGGATTCACTTCCCAGCCCTCGGCATCGTTCGATATAACGATAAATCACTCTGGGAGCCTCGGAAACGCGATATTTACCTTTTCCACACGCTGTGTATCGAAAGGAGCTAAGGATTCACTTCCTAGCCCTCGGCATCGTTCGATATAACGATAAATCACTCTGGGAGCCTCGGAATCGCGATATTTACCTTTTCCACACGCTGTGTATCGAAAGGAGCTAAGGATTCACTTCCTAGCCCACGGCATCGTTCGATATAACGATAAATCACTCTGGGAGCCTCGGAAACGCGATATTTACCTTTTCCACACGCTGTGTATCGAAAGGAGCTAAGGATTCACTTCCTAGCCCTCGGCATCGTTCGATATAGAGATAAATCACTCTGGGAGCCTCGGAAACGCGATATTTACCTTTTCCACACGCTGTGCATCGAAAGGAGCTAAGGATTCACTTCCTAGACCTCGGCATCGTTTTATATAACGGTAAATCACTCTGGGAGACTCGGAAACGCGATATTTACCTTTTCCACACGCTGTGTATCGAAAGGAGCTAAGGATTCACTTCCTAGCCCTCGGCATCGTTCGATATAACGATAAATCACTCTGGGAGCCTCGGAAACGCGATATTTACCTTTTCCACACGCTGTGTATCGAAAGGAGCTAAGGATTCACTTCCTAGCCCTCGGCATCGTTCGATATAACGATAAATCACTCTGGGAGCCTCGGAAACGCGATATTTACCTTTTCCACACGCTGTGTATCGAAAGGAGCTAAGGATTCACTTCCTAGCCCTCGGCATCGTTTTATATAACGCTAAATCACTCTGGGAGACTCGGAAACGCGATATTTACCTTTTCCACACGCTGTGTATCGAAAGGAGCTAAGGATTCACTTCCTAGCCCACGGCATCGTTCGATATAACGATAAATCACTCTGGGAGCCTCGGAAACGCGATATTTACCTTTTCCACACGCTGTGTATCGAAAGAAGCTAAGGATTCACTTCCTAGCCCTCGGCATCGTTCGATATAACGATAAATCACTCTGGGAGCCTCGGAAACGCGATATTTACCTTTTCCACACGCTGTGCATCGAAAGGAGCTAAGGATTCACTTCCTAGCCCTCGGCATCGTTTTATATAACGGTAAATCACTCTGGGAGACTCGGAAACGCGATATTTACCTTTTCCACACGCTGTGTATCGAAAGGAGCTAAGGATTCACTTCCTAGCCCACGGCATCGTTCGATATAACGATAAATCACTCTGGGAGCCTCGGAAACGCGATATTTACCTTTTCCACACGCTGTGTATCGATAGAAGCTAAGGATTCACTTAATAGCCCTCGGCATCGTTCGATATAACGATAAATCACTCTGGGAGCCTCGGAAACGCGATATTTACCTTTTCCACACGCTGTGTATCGAAAGAAGCTAAGGATTCACTTCCTAGCCCTCGGCATCGTTCGATATAACGATAAATCACTCTGGGACACTCGGAATCGCGATATTTACCTTTTCCACACGCTGTGTATCGAAAGGAGCTAAGGATTCACTTCCTAGCCCTCGGCATCGTTCGATATAACGATAAATCACTCTGGGAGCCTCGGAAACGCGATATTTACCTTTTCCACACGCTGTGTATCGAAAGAAGCTAAGGATTCACTTCCTAGTCCTCGGCATCGTTCGATATAACGATAAATCACTCTGGGAGCCTCGGAAACGCGATATTTACCTTTTCCACACGCTGTGTATCGAAAGGAGCTAAGGATTCACTTCCTAGCCCACGGCATCGTTCGATATAACGATAAATCACTCTGGGAGCCTCGGAAACGCGATATTTACCTTTTCCACACGCTGTGTATCGATAGAAGCTAAGGATTCACTTAATAGCCCTCGGCATCGTTCGATATAACGATAAATCACTCTGGGAGCCTCGGAAACGCGATATTTACCTTTTCCACACGCTGTGTATCGAAAGAAGCTAAGGATTCACTTCCTAGCCCTCGGCATCGTTCGATATAACGATAAATCACTCTGGGACACTCGGAATCGCGATATTTACCTTTTCCACACGCTGTGTATCGAAAGGAGCTAAGGATTCACTTCCTAGCCCTCGGCATCGTTCGATATAACGATAAATCACTCTGGGAGCCTCGGAAACGCGATATTTACCTTTTCCACACGCTGTGCATCGAAAGGAGCTAAGGATTCACTTCCTAGCCCTCGGCATCGTTTTATATAACGGTAAATCACTCTGGGAGACTCGGAAACGCGATATTTACCTTTTCCACACGCTGTGTATCGAAAGGAGCTAAGGATTCACTTCCTAGCCCACGGCATCGTTCGATATAACGATAAATCACTCTGGGAGCCTCGGAAACGCGATATTTACCTTTTCCACACGCTGTGTATCGATAGAAGCTAAGGATTCACTTAATAGCCCTCGGCATCGTTCGATATAACGATAAATCACTCTGGGAGCCTCGGAAACGCGATATTTACCTTTTCCACACGCTGTGTATCGAAAGGAGCTAAGGATTCACTTCCTAGCCCTCGGCATCGTTCGATATAACGATAAATCACTCTGGGAACCTCGGAAACGCGATATTTACCTTTTCCACACGCTGTGCATCGAAAGGAGCTAAGGATTCACTTCCTAGCCCTCGGCATCGTTTTATATAACGGTAAATCACTCTGGGAGCCTCGGAAACGCGATATTTACCTTTTCCACACGCTGTGTATCGAAAGGAGCTAAGGATTCACTTCCTAGCCCTCGGCATCGTTCGATATAACGATAAATCACTCTGGGAGCCTCGGAATCGCGATATTTACCTTTTCGACACGCTGTGTATCTAAAGGAGCTAAGGATTCACTTCCCAGCCCTCGGCATCGTTCGATATAACGATAAATCACTCTGGGAGCCTCGGAAACGCGATATTTACCTTTTCCACACGCTGTGTATCGAAAGGAGCTAAGGATTCACTTCCTAGCCCTCGGCATCGTTCGATATAACGATAAATCACTCTGGGAGCCTCGGAATCGCGATATTTACCTTTTCCACATGCTGTGTATCGAAAGGAGCTAAGGATTCACTTCCTAGCCCACGGCATCGTTCGATATAACGATAAATCACTCTGGGAGCCTCGGAAACGCGATATTTACCTTTTCCACACGCTGTGTATCGAAAGGAGCTAAGGATTCACTTCCTAGCCCACGGCATCGTTCGATATAACGATAAATCACTCTGGGAGCCTCGGAAACGCGATATTTACCTTTTCCACACGCTGTGTATCGAAAGGAGCTAAGGATTCACTTCCTAGCCCTCGGCATCGTTCGATATAGAGATAAATCACTCTGGGAGCCTCGGAAACGCGATATTTACCTTTTCCACACGCTGTGCATCGAAAGGAGCTAAGGATTCACTTCCTAGACCTCGGCATCGTTTTATATAACGGTAAATCACTCTGGGAGACTCGGAAACGCGATATTTACCTTTTCCACACGCTGTGTATCGAAAGGAGCTAAGGATTCACTTCCTAGCCCTCGGCATCGTTCGATATAACGATAAATCACTCTGGGAGCCTCGGAAACGCGATATTTACCTTTTCCACACGCTGTGTATCGAAAGGAGCTAAGGATTCACTTCCTAGCCCTCGGCATCGTTCGATATAACGATAAATCACTCTGGGACACTCGGAATCACGATATTTACCTTTTCCACACGCTGTGTATCGAAAGGAGCTAAGGATTCACTTCCTAGCCCTCGGCATCGTTCGATATAACGATAAATCACTCTGGGAGCCTCGGAAACGCGATATTTACCTGTTCCACACGCTGTGTATCGATAGAAGCTAAGGATTCACTTCCTAGCCCTCGGCATCGTTCGATATAACGATAAATCACTCTGGGAGCCTCGGAATCGCGATATTTACCTTTTCGACACGCTGTGTATCGAAAGGAGCTAAGGATTCACTTCCCAGCCCTCGGCATCGTTCGATATAACGATAAATCACTCTGGGAGCCTCGGAAACGCGATATTTACCTTTTCCACACGCTGTGTATCGAAAGGAGCTAAGGATTCACTTCCTAGCCCTCGGCATCGTTCGATATAACGATAAATCACTCTGGGAGCCTCGGAATCGCGATATTTACCTTTTCCACACGCTGTGTATCGAAAGGAGCTAAGGATTCACTTCCTAGCCCACGGCATCGTTCGATATAACGATAAATCACTCTGGGAGCCTCGGAAACGCGATATTTACCTTTTCCACACGCTGTGTATCGAAAGGAGCTAAGGATTCACTTCCTAGCCCTCGGCATCGTTCGATATAACGATAAATCACTCTGGGAGCCTCGGAAACGCGATATTTACCTGTTCCACACGCTGTGTATCGATAGAAGCTAAGGATTCACTTCCTAGCCCTCGGTATTGTTCGATATAACGATAAATCACTCTGGGACACTCGGAATCGCGATATTTACTTTTTCGACACGCTGTGTATCGAAAGGAGCTAAGGATTCACTTCCCAGCCCTCGGCATCGTTTTATATAACGGTAAATCACTCTGGGAGACTCGGAAACGCGATATTTACCTTTTCCACACGCTGTGTATCGAAAGGAGCTAAGGATTCACTTCCTAGCCCACGGCATCGTTCGATATAAGGATAAATCACTCTGGGAGCCTCGGAAACGCGATATTTACCTTTTCCACACGCTGTGTATCGATAGAAGCTAAGGATTCACTTAATAGCCCTCGGCATCGTTCGATATAACGATAAATCACTCTGGGAGCCTCGGAAACGCGATATTTACCTTTTCCACACGCTGTGTATCGAAAGAAGCTAAGGATTCACTTCCTAGCCCTCGGCATCGTTCGATATAACGATAAATCACTCTGGGACACTCGGAATCGCGATATTTACCTTTTCCACACGCTGTGTATCGAAAGGAGCTAAGGATTCACTTCCTAGCCCTCGGCATCGTTCGATATAACGATAAATCACTCTGGGAGCCTCGGAAACGCGATATTTACCTTTTCCACACGCTGTGCATCGAAAGGAGCTAAGGATTCACTTCCTAGCCCTCGGCATCGTTTTATATAACGGTAAATCACTCTGGGAGACTCGGAAACGCGATATTTACCTTTTCCACAAGCTGTGTATCGAAAGGAGCTAAGGATTCACTTCCTAGCCCACGGCATCGTTCGATATAACGATAAATCACTCTGGGAGCCTCGGAAACGCGATATTTACCTTTTCCACACGCTGTGTATCGATAGAAGCTAAGGATTGACTTAAGAGCCCTCGGCATCGTTCGATATAACGATAAATCACTCTGGGAGCCTCGGAAACGCGATATTTACCTTTTCCACACGCTGTGTATCGAAAGAAGCTAAGGATTCACTTCCTAGCCCTCGGCATCGTTCGATATAACGATAAATCATTCTGGGACACTCGGAATCGCGATATTTACCTTTTCCACACGCTGTGTATCGAAAGGAGCTAAGGATTCACTTCCTAGCCCTCGGCATCGTTCGATATAACGATAAATCACTCTGGGAGCCTCGGAAACGCGATATTTACCTTTTCCACACGCTGTGTATCGAAAGAAGCTAAGGATTCACTTCCTAGCCCTCGGCATCGTTCGATATAACGATAAATCACTCTGGGACACTCGGAATCGCGATATTTACCTTTTCCACACGCTGTGTATCGAAAGGAGCTAAGGATTCACTTCCTAGCCCTCGGCATCGTTCGATATAACGATAAATCACTCTGGGAGCCTCGGAAACGCGATATTTACCTTTTCCACACGCTGTGCATCGAAAGGAGCTAAGGATTCACTTCCTAGCCCTCGGCATCGTTTTATATAACGGTAAATCACTCTGGGAGACTCGGAAACGCGATATTTACCTTTTCCACACGCTGTGTATCGAAAGGAGCTAAGGATTCACTTCCTAGCCCACGGCATCGTTCGATATAACGATAAATCACTCTGGGAGCCTCGGAAACGCGATATTTACCTTTTCCACACGCTGTGTATCGATAGAAGCTAAGGATTCACTTAATAGCCCTCGGCATCGTTCGATATAACGATAAATCACTCTGGGAGCCTCGGAAACGCGATATTTACCTTTTCCACACGCTGTGTATCGAAAGAAGCTAAGGATTCACTTCCTAGCCCTCGGCATCGTTCGATATAACGATAAATCACTCTGGGACACTCGGAATCGCGATATTTACCTTTTCCACACGCTGTGTATCGAAAGGAGCTAAGGATTCACTTCCTAGCCCTCGGCATCGTTCGATATAACGATAAATCACTCTGGGAGCCTCGGAAACGCGATATTTACCTTTTCCACACGCTGTGTATCGAAAGAAGCTAAGGATTCACTTCCTAGTCCTCGGCATCGTTCGATATAACGATAAATCACTCTGGGTGCCTCGGAAACGCGATATTTACCTTTTCCACACGCTGTGTATCGAAAGGAGCTAAGGATTCACTTCCTAGCCCACGGCATCGTTCGATATAACGATAAATCACTCTGGGAGCCTCGGAAACGAGATATTTACCTTTTCCACAAGCTGTGTATCGATAGAAGCTAAGGATTCACTTAATAGCCCTCGGCATCGTTCGATATAACGATAAATCACTCTGGGAGCCTCGGAAACGCGATATTTACCTTTTCCACACGCTGTGTATCGAAAGAAGCTAAGGATTCACTTCCTAGCCCTCGGCATCGTTCGATATAACGATAAATCACTCTGGGACACTCGGAATCGCGATATTTACCTTTTCCACACGCTGTGTATCGAAAGGAGCTAAGGATTCACTTCCTAGCCCTCGGCATCGTTCGATATAACGATAAATCACTCTGGGAGCCTCGGAAACGCGATATTTACCTTTTCCACACGCTGTGCATCGAAAGGAGCTAAGGATTCACTTCCTAGCCCTCGGCATCGTTTTATATAACGATAAATCACTCTGGGAGCCTCGGAAACGCGATATTTACCCTTTCCACACGCTGTGTATCGATAGAAGCTAAGGATTCACTTAATAGCCCTCGGCATCGTTCGATATAACGATAAATCACTCTGGGAGCCTCGGAAACGCGATATTTACCTTTTCCACACGCTGTGTATCGAAAGGAGCTAAGGATTCACTTCCTAGCCCTCGGCATCGTTCGATATAACGATAAATCACTCTGGGAGCCTCGGAAACGCGATATTTACCTTTTCCACACGCTGTGCATCGAAAGGAGCTAAGGATTCACTTCCTAGCCCTCGGCATCGTTTTATATAACGGTAAATCACTCTGGGAGCCTCGGAAACGCGATATTTACCTTTTCCACACGCTGTGTATCGAAAGGAGCTAAGGATTCACTTCCTAGCCCTCGGCATCGTTCGATATAACGATAAATCACTCTGGGAGCCTCGGAATCGCGATATTTACCTTTTCGACACGCTGTGTATCTAAAGGAGCTAAGGATTCACTTCCCAGCCCTCGGCATCGTTCGATATAACGATAAATCACTCTGGGAGCCTCGGAAACGCGATATTTACCTTTTCCACACGCTGTGTATCGAAAGGAGCTAAGGATTCACTTCCTAGCCCTCGGCATCGTTCGATATAACGATAAATCACTCTGGGAGCCTCGGAATCGCGATATTTACCTTTTCCACATGCTGTGTATCGAAAGGAGCTAAGGATTCACTTCCTAGCCCACGGCATCGTTCGATATAACGATAAATCACTCTGGGAGCCTCGGAAACGCGATATTTACCTTTTCCACACGCTGTGTATCGAAAGGAGCTAAGGATTCACTTCCTAGCCCACGGCATCGTTCGATATAACGATAAATCACTCTGGGAGCCTCGGAAACGCGATATTTACCTTTTCCACACGCTGTGTATCGAAAGGAGCTAAGGATTCACTTCCTAGCCCTCGGCATCGTTCGATATAGAGATAAATCACTCTGGGAGCCTCGGAAACGCGATATTTACCTTTTCCACACGCTGTGCATCGAAAGGAGCTAAGGATTCACTTCCTAGACCTCGGCATCGTTTTATATAACGGTAAATCACTCTGGGAGACTCGGAAACGCGATATTTACCTTTTCCACACGCTGTGTATCGAAAGGAGCTAAGGATTCACTTCCTAGCCCTCGGCATCGTTCGATATAACGATAAATCACTCTGGGAGCCTCGGAAACGCGATATTTACCTTTTCCACACGCTGTGTATCGAAAGGAGCTAAGGATTCACTTCCTAGCCCTCGGCATCGTTCGATATAACGATAAATCACTCTGGGACACTCGGAATCACGATATTTACCTTTTCCACACGCTGTGTATCGAAAGGAGCTAAGGATTCACTTCCTAGCCCTCGGCATCGTTCGATATAACGATAAATCACTCTGGGAGCCTCGGAAACGCGATATTTACCTGTTCCACACGCTGTGTATCGATAGAAGCTAAGGATTCACTTCCTAGCCCTCGGCATCGTTCGATATAACGATAAATCACTCTGGGAGCCTCGGAATCGCGATATTTACCTTTTCGACACGCTGTGTATCGAAAGGAGCTAAGGATTCACTTCCCAGCCCTCGGCATCGTTCGATATAACGATAAATCACTCTGGGAGCCTCGGAAACGCGATATTTACCTTTTCCACACGCTGTGTATCGAAAGGAGCTAAGGATTCACTTCCTAGCCCTCGGCATCGTTCGATATAACGATAAATCACTCTGGGAGCCTCGGAATCGCGATATTTACCTTTTCCACACGCTGTGTATCGAAAGGAGCTAAGGATTCACTTCCTAGCCCACGGCATCGTTCGATATAACGATAAATCACTCTGGGAGCCTCGGAAACGCGATATTTACCTTTTCCACACGCTGTGTATCGAAAGGAGCTAAGGATTCACTTCCTAGCCCTCGGCATCGTTCGATATAACGATAAATCACTCTGGGAGCCTCGGAAACGCGATATTTACCTGTTCCACACGCTGTGTATCGATAGAAGCTAAGGATTCACTTCCTAGCCCTCGGTATTGTTCGATATAACGATAAATCACTCTGGGACACTCGGAATCGCGATATTTACTTTTTCGACACGCTGTGTATCGAAAGGAGCTAAGGATTCACTTCCCAGCCCTCGGCATCGTTTTATATAACGGTAAATCACTCTGGGAGACTCGGAAACGCGATATTTACCTTTTCCACACGCTGTGTATCGAAAGGAGCTAAGGATTCACTTCCTAGCCCACGGCATCGTTCGATATAAGGATAAATCACTCTGGGAGCCTCGGAAACGCGATATTTACCTTTTCCACACGCTGTGTATCGATAGAAGCTAAGGATTCACTTAATAGCCCTCGGCATCGTTCGATATAACGATAAATCACTCTGGGAGCCTCGGAAACGCGATATTTACCTTTTCCACACGCTGTGTATCGAAAGAAGCTAAGGATTCACTTCCTAGCCCTCGGCATCGTTCGATATAACGATAAATCACTCTGGGACACTCGGAATCGCGATATTTACCTTTTCCACACGCTGTGTATCGAAAGGAGCTAAGGATTCACTTCCTAGCCCTCGGCATCGTTCGATATAACGATAAATCACTCTGGGAGCCTCGGAAACGCGATATTTACCTTTTCCACACGCTGTGCATCGAAAGGAGCTAAGGATTCACTTCCTAGCCCTCGGCATCGTTTTATATAACGGTAAATCACTCTGGGAGACTCGGAAACGCGATATTTACCTTTTCCACAAGCTGTGTATCGAAAGGAGCTAAGGATTCACTTCCTAGCCCACGGCATCGTTCGATATAACGATAAATCACTCTGGGAGCCTCGGAAACGCGATATTTACCTTTTCCACACGCTGTGTATCGATAGAAGCTAAGGATTGACTTAAGAGCCCTCGGCATCGTTCGATATAACGATAAATCACTCTGGGGGCCTCGGAAACGCGATATTTACCTTTTCCACACGCTGTGTATCGAAAGAAGCTAAGGATTCACTTCCTAGCCCTCGGCATCGTTCGATATAACGATAAATCATTCTGGGACACTCGGAATCGCGATATTTACCTTTTCCACACGCTGTGTATCGAAAGGAGCTAAGGATTCACTTCCTAGCCCTCGGCATCGTTCGATATAACGATAAATCACTCTGGGAGCCTCGGAAACGCGATATTTACCTTTTCCACACGCTGTGTATCGAAAGAAGCTAAGGATTCACTTCCTAGCCCTCGGCATCGTTCGATATAACGATAAATCACTCTGGGACACTCGGAATCGCGATATTTACCTTTTCCACACGCTGTGTATCGAAAGGAGCTAAGGATTCACTTCCTAGCCCTCGGCATCGTTCGATATAACGATAAATCACTCTGGGAGCCTCGGAAACGCGATATTTACCTTTTCCACACGCTGTGCATCGAAAGGAGCTAAGGATTCACTTCCTAGCCCTCGGCATCGTTTTATATAACGGTAAATCACTCTGGGAGACTCGGAAACGCGATATTTACCTTTTCCACACGCTGTGTATCGAAAGGAGCTAAGGATTCACTTCCTAGCCCACGGCATCGTTCGATATAACGATAAATCACTCTGGGAGCCTCGGAAACGCGATATTTACCTTTTCCACACGCTGTGTATCGATAGAAGCTAAGGATTCACTTAATAGCCCTCGGCATCGTTCGATATAACGATAAATCACTCTGGGAGCCTCGGAAACGCGATATTTACCTTTTCCACACGCTGTGTATCGAAAGAAGCTAAGGATTCACTTCCTAGCCCTCGGCATCGTTCGATATAACGATAAATCACTCTGGGACACTCGGAATCGCGATATTTACCTTTTCCACACGCTGTGTATCGAAAGGAGCTAAGGATTCACTTCCTAGCCCTCGGCATCGTTCGATATAACGATAAATCACTCTGGGAGCCTCGGAAACGCGATATTTACCTTTTCCACACGCTGTGTATCGAAAGAAGCTAAGGATTCACTTCCTAGTCCTCGGCATCGTTCGATATAACGATAAATCACTCTGGGTGCCTCGGAAACGCGATATTTACCTTTTCCACACGCTGTGTATCGAAAGGAGCTAAGGATTCACTTCCTAGCCCACGGCATCGTTCGATATAACGATAAATCACTCTGGGAGCCTCGGAAACGAGATATTTACCTTTTCCACAAGCTGTGTATCGATAGAAGCTAAGGATTCACTTAATAGCCCTCGGCATCGTTCGATATAACGATAAATCACTCTGGGAGCCTCGGAAACGCGATATTTACCTTTTCCACACGCTGTGTATCGAAAGAAGCTAAGGATTCACTTCCTAGCCCTCGGCATCGTTCGATATAACGATAAATCACTCTGGGACACTCGGAATCGCGATATTTACCTTTTCCACACGCTGTGTATCGAAAGGAGCTAAGGATTCACTTCCTAGCCCTCGGCATCGTTCGATATAACGATAAATCACTCTGGGAGCCTCGGAAACGCGATATTTACCTTTTCCACACGCTGTGCATCGAAAGGAGCTAAGGATTCACTTCCTAGCCCTCGGCATCGTTTTATATAACGATAAATCACTCTGGGAGCCTCGGAAACGCGATATTTACCCTTTCCACACGCTGTGTATCGAAAGGAGCTAAGGATTCACTTCCTAGCCCTCGGCATCGTTCGATATAACGATAAATCACTCTGGGAGCCTCGGAAACGCGATATTTACCTTTTCCACACGCTGTGCATCGAAAGGAGCTAAGGATTCACTTCCTAGCCCTCGGCATCGTTTTATATAACGGTAAATCACTCTGGGAGACTCGGAAACGCGATATTTACCTTTTCCACACGCTGTGTATCGAAAGGAGCTAAGGATTCACTTCCTAGCCCACGTCATCGTTCGATATAACGATAAATCACTCTGGGAACCTCGGAAACGCGATATTTACCTTTTCCACACGCTGTGTATCGATAGAAGCTAAGGATTCACTTAATAGCCCTCGGCATCGTTCGATATAACGATAAATCACTCTGGGAGCCTCGGAAACGCGATATTTACCTTTTCCACACGCTGTGCATCGAAAGGAGCTAAGGATTCACTTCCTAGCCCTCGGCATCGTTTTATATAACGGTAAATCACTCTGGGAGCCTCGGAAACGCGATATTTAACTTTTCCACACGCTGTGTATCGAAAGGAGCTAAGGATTCACTTCCTAGCCCTCGGCATCGTTCGATATAACGATAAATCAATCTGGGAGCCTCGGAATCGCGATATTTACCTTTTCGACACGCTGTGTATCGAAAGGAGCTAAGGATTCACTTCCCAGCCCTCGGCATCGTTCGATATAACGATAAATCACTCTGGGAGCCTCGGAAACGCGATATTTACCTTTTCCACACGCTGTGTATCGAAAGGAGCTAAGGATTCACTTCCTAGCCCTCGGCATCGTTCGATATAACGATAAATCACTCTGGGAGCCTCGGAATCGCGATATTTACCTTTTCCACACGCTGTGTATCGAAAGGAGCTAAGGATTCACTTCCTAGCCCACGGCATCGTTCGATATAACGATAAATCACTCTGGGACACTCGGAAACGCGATATTTACCTTTTCCACACGCTGTGCATCGAAAGGAGCTAAGGATTCACTTCCTAGCCCTCGGCATCGTTTTATATAACGATAAATCACTCTGGGAGCCTCGGAATCGCGATATTTACCTTTTCCACACGCTGTGCATCGAAAGGAGCTAAGGATTCACTTCCTAGCCCTCGGCATCGTTTTATATAACGGTAAATCACTCTGGGAGACTCGGAAACGCGATATTTACCTTTTCCACACGCTGTGTATCGAAAGGAGCTAAGGATTCACTTCCTAGCCCACGTCATCGTTCGATATAACGATAAATCACTCTGGGAACCTCGGAAACGCGATATTTACCTTTTCCACACGCTGTGTATCGATAGAAGCTAAGGATTCACTTAATAGCCCTCGGCATCGTTCGATATAACGATAAATCACTCTGGGAGCCTCGGAAACGCGATATTTACCTTTTCCACACGCTGTGCATCGAAAGGAGCTAAGGATTCACTTCCTAGCCCTCGGCATCGTTTTATATAACGGTAAATCACTCTGGGAGCCTCGGAAACGCGATATTTACCTTTTCCACACGCTGTGTATCGAAAGGAGCTAAGGATTCACTTCCTAGCCCTCGGCATCGTTCGATATAACGATAAATCAATCTGGGAGCCTCGGAATCGCGATATTTACCTTTTCGACACGCTGTGTATCGAAAGGAGCTAAGGATTCACTTCCCAGCCCTCGGCATCGTTCGATATAACGATAAATCACTCTGGGAGCCTCGGAAACGCGATATTTACCTTTTCCACACGCTGTGTATCGAAAGGAGCTAAGGATTCACTTCCTAGCCCTCGGCATCGTTCGATATAACGATAAATCACTCTGGGAGCCTCGGAATCGCGATATTTACCTTTTCCACACGCTGTGTATCGAAAGGAGCTAAGGATTCACTTCCTAGCCCACGGCATCGTTCGATATAACGATAAATCACTCTGGGAGCCTCGGAAACGCGATATTTACCTTTTCCACACGCTGTGTATCGATAGAAGCTAAGGATTCACTTAATAGCCCTCGGCATCGTTCGATATAACGATAAATCACTCTGGGAGCCTCGGAAACGCGATATTTACCTTTTCCATACGCTGTGTATCGAAAGAAGCTAAGGATTCACTTCACAGCCCTCGGCATCGTTCGATATAACGATAAATCACTCTGGGACACTCGGAATCGCGATATTTACCTTTTCCACACGCTGTGTATCGAAAGGAGCTAAGGATTCACTTCCTAGCCCTCGGCATCGTTCGATATAACGATAAATCACTCTGGGAGCCTCGGAAACGCGATATTTACCTTTTCCACACGCTGTGTATCGAAAGGAGCTAAGGATTCACTTCCTAGCCCACGGCATCGTTCGATATAACGATAAATCACTCTGGGAGCCTCGGAAACGCGATATTTACCTTTTCCACACGCTGTGTATCGAAAGGAGCTAAGGATTCACTTCCTAGCCCTCGGCATCGTTCGATATAACGATAAATCACTCTGGGACACTCGGAATCGCGATATTTACCTTTTCCACACGCTGTGTATCGAAAGGAGCTAAGGATTCACTTCCTAGCCCTCGGCATCGTTCGATATAACGATAAATCACTCTGGGAGCCTCGGAAACGCGATATTTACCTGTTCCACACGCTGTGTATCGATAGAAGCTAAGGATTCACTTCCTAGCCCTCGGTATTGTTCGATATAACGATAAATCACTCTGGGACACTCGGAATCGCGATATTTACTTTTTCGACACGCTGTGTATCGAAAGGAGCTAAGGATTCACTTCCCAGCCCTCGGCATCGTTTTATATAACGGTAAATCACTCTGGGAGACTCGGAAACGCGATATTTACCTTTTCCACACGCTGTGTATCGAAAGGAGCTAAGGATTCACTTCCTAGCCCACGGCATCGTTCGATATAAGGATAAATCACTCTGGGAGCCTCGGAAACGCGATATTTACCTTTTCCACACGCTGTGTATCGATAGAAGCTAAGGATTCACTTAATAGCCCTCGGCATCGTTCGATATAACGATAAATCACTCTGGGAGCCTCGGAAACGCGATATTTACCTTTTCCACACGCTGTGTATCGAAAGAAGCTAAGGATTCACTTCCTAGCCCTCGGCATCGTTCGATATAACGATAAATCACTCTGGGACACTCGGAATCGCGATATTTACCTTTTCCACACGCTGTGTATCGAAAGGAGCTAAGGATTCACTTCCTAGCCCTCGGCATCGTTCGATATAACGATAAATCACTCTGGGAGCCTCGGAAACGCGATATTTACCTTTTCCACACGCTGTGCATCGAAAGGAGCTAAGGATTCACTTCCTAGCCCTCGGCATCGTTCGATATAACGGTAAATCACTCTGGGAGCCTCGGAAACGCGATATTTACCTTTTCCACAAGCTGTGTATCGAAAGGAGCTAAGGATTCACTTCCTAGCCCACGGCATCGTTCGATATAACGATAAATCACTCTGGGAGCCTCGGAAACGCGATATTTACCTTTTCCACAAGCTGTGTATCGAAAGGAGCTAAGGATTCACTTCCTAGCCCACGGCATCGTTCGATATAACGATAAATCACTCTGGGAGCCTCGGAAACGCGATATTTACCTTTTCCACACGCTGTGTATCGAAAGGAGCTAAGGATTCACTTCCTAGCCCACGGCATCGTTCGATATAACGATAAATCACTCTGGGAGCCTCGGAAACGCGATATTTACCTTTTCCACACGCTGTGTATCGAAAGAAGCTAAGGATTCACTTCCTAGCCCTCGGCATCGTTCGATATAACGATAAATCACTCTGGGACACTCGGAATCGCGATGTTTACCTTTTCCACACGCTGTGTATCGAAAGGAGCTAAGGATTCACTTCCTAGCCCTCGGCATCGTTCGATATAACGATAAATCACTCTGGGACACTCGGAATCGCGATATTTACCTTTTCCACACCCTGTGTATCGAAAGGAGCTAAGGATTCACTTCCTAGCCCTCGGCATCGTTCGATATAACGATAAATCACTCTGGGAGCCTCGGAAACGCGATATTTACCTTTTCCACACGCTGTGTATCCATAGAAGCTAAGGATTCACTTCCTAGCCCTCAGCATCGTTCGATATAACGATAAATCACTCTGGGAGCCTCGGAAACGCGATATTTAAGTTTTCCACACGCTGTGCATCGAAAGGAGCTAAGGATTCACTTCCTAGCCCTCGGCATCGTTCGATATAACGGTAAATCACTCTGGGAGCCTCGGAAACGCGATATTTACCTTTTCCACATTCTGTGTATCGAAAGGAGCTAAGGATTCACTTCCTAGCCCACGGCATCGTTCGATATTACGATAAATCACTCTGGGAGCCTCGGAAACGCGATATTTACCTTTTCCACACGCTGTGTATCGAAAGGAGCTAAGGATTCACTTCCTAGCCCACGGCATCGTTCGATATAACGATAAATCACTCTGGGAGCCTCGGAAACGCGATACTTACCTTTTCCACACGCTGTGTATCGAAAGAAGCTAAGGATTCGGTTTCTAGTCCTCGGCTTCGTTCGATATAACGATAAATCACTCTGGGAGCCTCGGAAATGCGATATTTACCTTTTCCACACGCTGTGTATCCATAGAAGCTAAGGATTCACTTCCTAGCCCTCAGCATCGTTCGATATAACGATAAATCACTCTGGGAGCCTCGGAAACGCGATATTTACCTTTTCCACACGCTGTGCATCGAAAGGAGCTAACGATTCACTTCCTAGCCCTCGGCATCGTTCGATATAACGGTAAATCACTCTGGGAGCCTCGGAAACGTGATATTTACTTTTTCCACACGCTGTGTATCGAAAGGAGCTTAGGATTCACTTCCTAGCCCACGGCATCGTTCGATATAACGATAAATCACTCTGGGAGCCTCGGAAACGCGATATTTACCTTTTCCACACGCTGTGTATCGATAGAAGCTAAGGATTCACTTCCTAGCCCTCGGCATCGTTCGATATAACGATAAATCACTCTGTGAGCCTCGGAAACGCGATATTTACCTTTTCCACACGCTGTGTATCGAAAGGAGCTAAGGATTCACTTCCTAGCCCACGGCATCGTTCGATATAAGGATAAATCACTCTGGGAGCCTCGGAAACGCGATATTTACCTTTTCCACACGCTGTGTATCGAAAGAAGCTAAGGATTCACTTCCTAGCCCTCGGCATCGTTCGATATAACGATAAATCACTCTGGGACACTCGGAATCGCGATATTTACCTTTTCCACACGCTGTGTATCGAAAGGAGCTAAGGATTCACTTCCTAGCCCTCGGCATCGTTCGATATAACGATAAATCACTCTGGGAGCCTCGGAAACGCGATATTTACCTTTTCCACACGCTGTGCATCGAAAGGAGCTGAGGATTCACTTCCTAGCCCTCGGCATCGTTTTATATAACGGTAAATCACTCTGGGAGACTCGGAAACGCGATATTTACCTTTTCCACAAGCTGTGTATCGAAAGGAGCTAAGGATTCACTTCCTAGCCCACGGCATCGTTCGATATAACGATAAATCACTCTGGGAGCCTCGGAAACGCGATATTTACCTTTTCCACACGCTGTGTATCGATAGAAGCTAAGGATTCACTTAATAGCCCTCGGCATCGTTCGATATAACGATAAATCACTCTGGGAGCCTCGGAAACGCGATATTTACCTTTTCCACACGCTGTGTATCGAAAGAAGCTAAGGATTCACTTCCTAGCCCTCGGCATCGTTCGATATAACGATAAATCACTCTGGGACACTCGGAATCGCGATATTTACCTTTTCCACACGCTGTGTATCGATTGAAGCTAAGGATTCACTTCCTAGCCCTCGGTATTGTTCGATATAACGATAAATCACTCTGGGACACTCGGAATCGCGATATTTACTTTTTCGACACGCTGTGTATCGAAAGGAGCTAAGGATTCACTTCCCAGCCCTCGGCATCGTTTTATATAACGGTAAATCACTCTGGGAGACTCGGAAACGCGATATTTACCTTTTCCACACGCTGTGTATCGAAAGGAGCTAAGGATTCACTTCCTAGCCCACGGCATCGTTCGATATAAGGATAAATCACTCTGGGAGCCTCGGAAACGCGATATTTACCTTTTCGACACGCTGTGTATCGATAGAAGCTAAGGATTCACTTAATAGCCCTCGGCATCGTTCGATATAACGATAAATCACTCTGGGAGCCTCGGAAACGCGATATTTACCTTTTCCACACGCTGTGTATCGAAAGAAGCTAAGGATTCACTTCCTAGCCCTCGGCATCGTTCGATATAACGATAAATCACTCTGGGACACTCGGAATCGCGATATTTACCTTTTCCACACGCTGTGTATCGAAAGGAGCTAAGGATTCACTTCCTAGCCCACGGCATCGTTCGATATAACGATAAATCACTCTGGGAGCCTCGGAAACGCGATATTTACCTTTTCCACACGCTGTGTATCGATAGAAGCTAAGGATTCACTTAATAGCCCTCGGCATCGTTCGATATAACGATAAATCACTCTGGGAGCCTCGGAAACGCGATATTTACCTTTTCCACACGCTGTGTATCGAAAGAAGCTAAGGATTCACTTCCTAGCCCTCGGCATCGTTCGATATAACGATAAATCACTCTGGGACACTCGGAATCGCGATATTTACCTTTTCCACACGCTGTGTATCGAAAGGAGCTAAGGATTCACTTCCTAGCCCTCGGCATCGTTCGATATAACGATAAATCACTCTGGGAGCCTCGGAAACGCGATATTTACCTTTTGCACACGCTGTGCATCGAAAGGAGCTAAGGATTCACTTCCTAGCCCTCGGCATCGTTTTATATAACGGTAAATCACTCTGGGAGACTCGGAAACGCGATATTTACCTTTTCCACACGCTGTGTATCGAAAGGAGCTAAGGATTCACTTCCTAGCCCACGGCATCGTTCGATATAACGATAAATCACTCTGGGAGCCTCGGAAACGCGATATTTACCTTTTCCACACGCTGTGTATCGATAGAAGCTAAGGATTCACTTAATAGCCCTCGGCATCGTTCGATATAACGATAAATCACTCTGGGAGCCTCGGAAACGCGATATTTACCTTTTCCATACGCTGTGTATCGAAAGAAGCTAAGGATTCACTTCACAGCCCTCGGCATCGTTCGATATAACGATAAATCACTCTGGGACACTCGGAATCGTGATATTTACCTTTTCCACACGCTGTGTATCGAAAGGAGCTAAGGATTCACTTAATAGCCCTCGGCATCGTTCGATATAACGATAAATCACTCTGGGACACTCGGATTCGCGATATTTACCTTTTCCACACGCTGTGTATCGAAAGGAGCTAAGGATTCACTTCCTAGCCCTCGGCATCGTTCGATATAACGATAAATCACTCTGGGAGCCTCGGAAACGCGATATTTACCTGTTCCACACGCTGTGTATCGATAGAAGCTAAGGATTCACTTCCTAGCCCTCGGTATTGTTCGATATAACGATAAATCACTCTGGGACACTCGGAATCGCGATATTTACTTTTTCGACACGCTGTGTATCGAAAGGAGCTAAGGATTCACTTCCCAGCCCTCGGCATCGTTTTATATAACGGTAAATCACTCTGGGAGACTCGGAAACGCGATATTTACCTTTTCCACACGCTGTGTATCGAAAGGAGCTAAGGATTCACTTCCTAGCCCACGGCATCGTTCGATATAAGGATAAATCACTCTGGGAGCCTCGGAAACGCGATATTTACCTTTTCCACACGCTGTGTATCGATAGAAGCTAAGGATTCACTTAATAGCCCTCGGCATCGTTCGATATAACGATAAATCACTCTGGGAGCCTCGGAAACGCGATATTTACCTTTTCCACACGCTGTGTATCGAAAGAAGCTAAGGATTCACTTCCTAGCCCTCGGCATCGTTCGATATAACGATAAATCACTCTGGGACACTCGGAATCGCGATATTTACCTTTTCCACACGCTGTGTATCGAAAGGAGCTAAGGATTCACTTCCTAGCCCTCGGCATCGTTCGATATAACGATAAATCACTCTGGGAGCCTCGGAAACGCGATATTTACCTTTTCCACACGCTGTGCATCGAAAGGAGCTAAGGATTCACTTCCTAGCCCTCGGCATCGTTCGATATAACGGTAAATCACTCTGGGAGCCTCGGAAACGCGATATTTACCTTTTCCTCAAGCTGTGTATCGAAAGGAGCTAAGGATTCACTTCCTAGCCCACGGCATCGTTCGATATAACGATAAATCACTCTGGGAGCCTCGGAAACGCGATATTTACCTTTTCCACAAGCTGTGTATCGAAAGGAGCTAAGGATTCACTTCCTAGCCCACGGCATCGTTCGATATAACGATAAATCACTCTGGGAGCCTCGGAAACGCGATATTTACCTTTTCCACACGCTGTGTATCGAAAGGAGCTAAGGATTCACTTCCTAGCCCACGGCATCGTTCGATATAACGATAAATCACTCTGGGAGCCTCGGAAACGCGATATTTACCTTTTCCACACCCTGTGTATCGAAAGAAGCTAAGGATTCACTTCCTAGCCCTCGGCATCGTTCGATATAACGATAAATCACTCTGGGACACTCGGAATCGCGATGTTTACCTTTTCCACACGCTGTGTATCGAAAGGAGCTAAGGATTCACTTCCTAGCCCTCGGCATCGTTCGATATAACGATAAATCACTCTGGGACACTCGGAATCGCGATATTTACCTTTTCCACACCCTGTGTATCGAAAGGAGCTAAGGATTCACTTCCTAGCCCTCGGCATCGTTCGATATAACGATAAATCACTCTGGGAGCCTCGGAAACGCGATATTTACCTTTTCCACACGCTGTGTATCCATAGAAGCTAAGGATTCACTTCCTAGCCCTCAGCATCGTTCGATATAACGATAAATCACTCTGGGAGCCTCGGAAACGCGATATTTAAGTTTTCCACACGCTGTGCATCGAAAGGAGCTAAGGATTCACTTCCTAGCCCTCGGCATCGTTCGATATAACGGTAAATCACTCTGGGAGCCTCGGAAACGCGATATTTACCTTTTCCACATTCTGTGTATCGAAAGGAGCTAAGGATTCACTTCCTAGCCCACGGCATCGTTCGATATTACGATAAATCACTCTGGGAGCCTCGGAAACGCGATATTTACCTTTTCCACACGCTGTGTATCGAAAGGAGCTAAGGATTCACTTCCTAGCCCACGGCATCGTTCGATATAACGATAAATCACTCTGGGAGCCTCGGAAACGCGATACTTACCTTTTCCACACGCTGTGTATCGAAAGAAGCTAAGGATTCGGTTTCTAGTCCTCGGCTTCGTTCGATATAACGATAAATCACTCTGGGAGCCTCGGAAATGCGATATTTACCTTTTCCACACGCTGTGTATCCATAGAAGCTAAGGATTCACTTCCTAGCCCTCAGCATCGTTCGATATAACGATAAATCACTCTGGGAGCCTCGGAAACGCGATATTTACCTTTTCCACACGCTGTGCATCGAAAGGAGCTAACGATTCACTTCCTAGCCCTCGGCATCGTTCGATATAACGGTAAATCACTCTGGGAGCCTCGGAAACGTGATATTTACTTTTTCCACACGCTGTGTATCGAAAGGAGCTTAGGATTCACTTCCTAGCCCACGGCATCGTTCGATATAACGATAAATCACTCTGGGAGCCTCGGAAACGCGATATTTACCTTTTCCACACGCTGTGTATCGATAGAAGCTAAGGATTCACTTCCTAGCCCTCGGCATCGTTCGATATAACGATAAATCACTCTGTGAGCCTCGGAAACGCGATATTTACCTTTTCCACACGCTGTGTATCGAAAGGAGCTAAGGATTCACTTCCTAGCCCACGGCATCGTTCGATATAAGGATAAATCACTCTGGGAGCCTCGGAAACGCGATATTTACCTTTTCCACACGCTGTGTATCGATAGAAGCTAAGGATTCACTTAATAGCCCTCGGCATCGTTCGATATAACGGTAAATCACTCTGGGAGCCTCGGAAACGCGATATTTACCTTTTCCACAAGCTGTGTATCGAAAGGAGCTAAGGATTCACTTCCTAGCCCACGGCATCGTTCGATATAACGATAAATCACTCTGGGAGCCTCGGAAACGCGATATTTACCTTTTCCACAAGCTGTGTATCGAAAGGAGCTAAGGATTCACTTCCTAGCCCACGGCATCGTTCGATATAACGATAAATCACTCTGGGAGCCTCGGAAACGCGATATTTACCTTTTCCACACCCTGTGTATCGAAAGAAGCTAAGGATTCACTTCCTAGCCCTCGGCATCGTTCGATATAACGATAAATCACTCTGGGACACTCGGAATCGCGATGTTTACCTTTTCCACACGCTGTGTATCGAAAGGAGCTAAGGATTCACTTCCTAGCCCTCGGCATCGTTCGATATAACGATAAATCACTCTGGGACACTCGGAATCGCGATATTTACCTTTTCCACACCCTGTGTATCGAAAGGAGCTAAGGATTCACTTCCTAGCCCTCGGCATCGTTCGATATAACGATAAATCACTCTGGGAGCCTCGGAAACGCGATATTTACCTTTTCCACACGCTGTGTATCCATAGAAGCTAAGGATTCACTTCCTAGCCCTCAGCATCGTTCGATATAACGATAAATCACTCTGGGAGCCTCGGAAACGCGATATTTAAGTTTTCCACACGCTGTGCATCGAAAGGAGCTAAGGATTCACTTCCTAGCCCTCGGCATCGTTCGATATAACGGTAAATCACTCTGGGAGCCTCGGAAACGCGATATTTACCTTTTCCACATTCTGTGTATCGAAAGGAGCTAAGGATTCACTTCCTAGCCCACGGCATCGTTCGATATTACGATAAATCACTCTGGGAGCCTCGGAAACGCGATATTTACCTTTTCCACACGCTGTGTATCGAAAGGAGCTAAGGATTCACTTCCTAGCCCACGGCATCGTTCGATATAACGATAAATCACTCTGGGAGCCTCGGAAACGCGATACTTACCTTTTCCACACGCTGTGTATCGAAAGAAGCTAAGGATTCGGTTTCTAGTCCTCGGCTTCGTTCGATATAACGATAAATCACTCTGGGAGCCTCGGAAATGCGATATTTACCTTTTCCACACGCTGTGTATCCATAGAAGCTAAGGATTCACTTCCTAGCCCTCAGCATCGTTCGATATAACGATAAATCACTCTGGGAGCCTCGGAAACGCGATATTTACCTTTTCCACACGCTGTGCATCGAAAGGAGCTAACGATTCACTTCCTAGCCCTCGGCATCGTTCGATATAACGGTAAATCACTCTGGGAGCCTCGGAAACGTGATATTTACTTTTTCCACACGCTGTGTATCGAAAGGAGCTTAGGATTCACTTCCTAGCCCACGGCATCGTTCGATATAACGATAAATCACTCTGGGAGCCTCGGAAACGCGATATTTACCTTTTCCACACGCTGTGTATCGATAGAAGCTAAGGATTCACTTCCTAGCCCTCGGCATCGTTCGATATAACGATAAATCACTCTGTGAGCCTCGGAAACGCGATATTTACCTTTTCCACACGCTGTGTATCGAAAGGAGCTAAGGATTCACTTCCTAGCCCACGGCATCGTTCGATATAAGGATAAATCACTCTGGGAGCCTCGGAAACGCGATATTTACCTTTTCCACACGCTGTGTATCGATAGAAGCTAAGGATTCACTTAATAGCCCTCGGCATCGTTCGATATAACGGTAAATCACTCTGGGAGCCTCGGAAACGCGATATTTACCTTTTCCACAAGCTGTGTATCGAAAGGAGCTAAGGATTCACTTCCTAGCCCACGGCATCGTTCGATATAACGATAAATCACTCTGGGAGCCTCGGAAACGCGATATTTACCTTTTCCACAAGCTGTGTATCGAAAGGAGCTAAGGATTCACTTCCTAGCCCACGGCATCGTTCGATATAACGATAAATCACTCTGGGAGCCTCGGAAACGCGATATTTACCTTTTCCACACGCTGTGTATCGAAAGGAGCTAAGGATTCACTTCCTAGACCACGGCATCGTTCGATATAACGATAAATCACTCTGGGAGCCTCGGAAACGCGATATTTACCTTTTCCACACGCTGTGTATCGAAAGAAGCTAAGGATTCACTTCCTAGCCCTCGGCATCGTTCGATATAACGATAAATCACTCTGGGACACTCGGAATCGCGATGTTTACCTTTTCCACACGCTGTGTATCGAAAGGAGCTAAGGATTCACTTCCTAGCCCTCGGCATCGTTCGATATAACGATAAATCACTCTGGGACACTCGGAATCGCGATATTTACCTTTTCCACACCCTGTGTATCGAAAGGAGCTAAGGATTCACTTCCTAGCCCTCGGCATCGTTCGATATAACGATAAATCACTCTGGGAGCCTCGGAAACGCGATATTTACCTTTTCCACACGCTGTGTATCCATAGAAGCTAAGGATTCACTTCCTAGCCCTCAGCATCGTTCGATATAACGATAAATCACTCTGGGAGCCTCGGAAACGCGATATTTAAGTTTTCCACACGCTGTGCATCGAAAGGAGCTAAGGATTCACTTCCTAGCCCTCGGCATCGTTCGATATAACGGTAAATCACTCTGGGAGCCTCGGAAACGCGATATTTACCTTTTCCACATTCTGTGTATCGAAAGGAGCTAAGGATTCACTTCCTAGCCCACGGCATCGTTCGATATTACGATAAATCACTCTGGGAGCCTCGGAAACGCGATATTTACCTTTTCCACACGCTGTGTATCGAAAGGAGCTAAGGATTCACTTCCTAGCCCACGGCATCGTTCGATATAACGATAAATCACTCTGGGAGCCTCGGAAACGCGATACTTACCTTTTCCACACGCTGTGTATCGAAAGAAGCTAAGGATTCGGTTTCTAGTCCTCGGCTTCGTTCGATATAACGATAAATCACTCTGGGAGCCTCGGAAATGCGATATTTACCTTTTCCACACGCTGTGTATCCATAGAAGCTAAGGATTCACTTCCTAGCCCTCAGCATCGTTCGATATAACGATAAATCACTCTGGGAGCCTCGGAAACGCGATATTTACCTTTTCCACACGCTGTGCATCGAAAGGAGCTAACGATTCACTTCCTAGCCCTCGGCATCGTTCGATATAACGGTAAATCACTCTGGGAGCCTCGGAAACGTGATATTTACTTTTTCCACACGCTGTGTATCGAAAGGAGCTTAGGATTCACTTCCTAGCCCACGGCATCGTTCGATATAACGATAAATCACTCTGGGAGCCTCGGAAACGCGATATTTACCTTTTCCACACGCTGTGTATCGATAGAAGCTAAGGATTCACTTCCTAGCCCTCGGCATCGTTCGATATAACGATAAATCACTCTGTGAGCCTCGGAAACGCGATATTTACCTTTTCCACACGCTGTGTATCGAAAGGAGCTAAGGATTCACTTCCTAGCCCACGGCATCGTTCGATATAAGGATAAATCACTCTGGGAGCCTCGGAAACGCGATATTTACCTTTTCCACACGCTGTGTATCGATAGAAGCTAAGGATTCACTTAATAGCCCTCGGCATCGTTCGATATAACGATAAATCACTCTGGGAGCCTCGGAAACGCGATATTTACCTTTTCCACACGCTGTGTATCGAAAGAAGCTAAGGATTCACTTCCTAGCCCTCGGCATCGTTCGATATAACGATAAATCACTCTGGGACACTCGGAATCGCGATATTTACCTTTTCCACACGCTGTGTATCGAAAGGAGCTAAGGATTCACTTCCTAGCCCTCGGCATCGTTCGATATAACGATAAATCACTCTGGGAGCCTCGGAAACGCGATATTTACCTTTTCCACACGCTGTGCATCGAAAGGAGCTAAGGATTCACTTCCTAGCCCTCGGCATCGTTTTATATAACGGTAAATCACTCTGGGAGACTCGGAAACGCGATATTTACCTTTTCCACAAGCTGTGTATCGAAAGGAGCTAAGGATTCACTTCCTAGCCCACGGCATCGTTCGATATAACGATAAATCACTCTGGGAGCCTCGGAAACGCGATATTTACCTTTTCCACACGCTGTGTATCGATAGAAGCTAAGGATTCACTTAATAGCCCTCGGCATCGTTCGATATAACGATAAATCACTCTGGGAGCCTCGGAAACGCGATATTTACCTTTTCCACACGCTGTGTATCGAAAGAAGCTAAGGATTCACTTCCTAGCCCTCGGCATCGTTCGATATAACGATAAATCACTCTGGGACACTCGGAATCGCGATATTTACCTTTTCCACACGCTGTGTATCGATAGAAGCTAAGGATTCACTTCCTAGCCCTCGGTATTGTTCGATATAACGATAAATCACTCTGGGACACTCGGAATCGCGATATTTACTTTTTCGACACGCTGTGTATCGAAAGGAGCTAAGGATTCACTTCCCAGCCCTCGGCATCGTTTTATATAACGGTAAATCACTCTGGGAGACTCGGAAACGCGATATTTACCTTTTCCACACGCTGTGTATCGAAAGGAGCTAAGGATTCACTTCCTAGCCCACGGCATCGTTCGATATAAGGATAAATCACTCTGGGAGCCTCGGAAACGCGATATTTACCTTTTCCACACGCTGTGTATCGATAGAAGCTAAGGATTCACTTAATAGCCCTCGGCATCGTTCGATATAACGATAAATCACTCTGGGAGCCTCGGAAACGCGATATTTACCTTTTCCACACGCTGTGTATCGAAAGAAGCTAAGGATTCACTTCCTAGCCCTCGGCATCGTTCGATATAACGATAAATCACTCTGGGACACTCGGAATCGCGATATTTACCTTTTCCACACGCTGTGTATCGAAAGGAGCTAAGGATTCACTTCCTAGCCCTCGGCATCGTTCGATATAACGATAAATCACTCTGGGAGCCTCGGAAACGCGATATTTACCTTTTCCACACGCTGTGCATCGAAAGGAGCTAAGGATTCACTTCCTAGCCCTCGGCATCGTTCGATATAACGGTAAATCACTCTGGGAGCCTCGGAAACGCGATATTTACCTTTTCCACATTCTGTGTATCGAAAGGAGCTAAGGATTCACTTCCTAGCCCACGGCATCGTTCGATATTACGATAAATCACTCTGGGAGCCTCGGAAACGCGATATTTACCTTTTCCACACGCTGTGTATCGAAAGGAGCTAAGGATTCACTTCCTAGCCCACGGCATCGTTCGATATAACGATAAATCACTCTGGGAGCCTCGGAAACGCGATATTTACCTTTTCCACACGCTGTGTATCGAAAGAAGCTAAGGATTCGGTTTCTAGTCCTCGGCTTCGTTCGATATAACGATAAATCACTCTGGGAGCCTCGGAAATGCGATATTTACCTTTTCCACACGCTGTGTATCCATAGAAGCTAAGGATTCACTTCCTAGCCCTCAGCATCGTTCGATATAACGATAAATCACTCTGGGAGCCTCGGAAACGCGATATTTACCTTTTCCACACGCTGTGCATCGAAAGGAGCTAACGATTCACTTCCTAGCCCTCGGCATCGTTCGATATAACGGTAAATCACTCTGGGAGCCTCGGAAACGTGATATTTACTTTTTCCACACGCTGTGTATCGAAATGAGCTTAGGATTCACTTCCTAGCCCACGGCATCGTTCGATATAACGATAAATCACTCTGGGAGCCTCGGAAACGCGATATTTACCTTTTCCACACGCTGTGTATCGATAGAAGCTAAGGATTCACTTCCTAGCCCTCGGCATCGTTCGATATAACGATAAATCACTCTGTGAGCCTCGGAAACGCGATATTTACCTTTTCCACACGCTGTGTATCGAAAGAAGCTAAGGATTCACTTCCTAGCCCTCGGCATCGTTCGATATAACGATAAATCACTCTGGGACACTCGGAATCGCGATATTTACCTTTTCCACACGCTGTGTATCGAAAGGAGCTAAGGATTCACTTCCTAGCCCTCGGCATCGTTCCATATAACGATAAATCACTCTGGGAGCCTCGGAAACGCGATATATACCTTTTCCACACGCTGTGTATCGAAAGGAGCTAAGGATTCACTTCCTAGCCCTAGGCTTCGTTCGATATAACGATAAATCACTCTGGGACACTCGGAATCGCGATATTTACCTTTTCCACACGCTGTGTATCGAAAGGAGCTAAGGATTCACTTCCTAGCCCACGGCATCGTTCGATATAAGGATAAATCACTCTGGGAGCCTCGGAAACGCGATATTTACCTTTTCCACACGCTGTGTATCGATAGAAGCTAAGGATTCACTTAATAGCCCTCGGCATCGTTCGATATAACGATAAATCACTTTGGGAGCCTCGGAAACGCGATATTTACCTTTTCCACACGCTGTGTATCGAAAGAAGCTAAGGATTCACTTCCTAGCCCTCGGCATCGTTCGATATAACGATAAATCCCTCTGGGACACTCGGAATCGCGATATTTACCTTTTCCACACGCTGTGTATCGAAAGGAGCTAAGGATTCACTTCCTAGCCCTCGGCATCGTTCGATATAACGATAAATCACTCTGGGAGCCTCGGAAACGCGATATTTACCTTTTCCACACGCTGTGCATCGAAAGGAGCTAAGGATTCACTTCCTAGCCCTCGGCATCGTTTTATATAACGGTAAATCACTCTGGGAGACTCGGAAACGCGATATTTACCTTTTCCACAAGCTGTGTATCGAAAGGAGCTAAGGATTCACTTCCTAGCCCACGGCATCGTTCGATATAACGATAAATCACTCTGGGAGCCTCGGAAACGCGATATTTACCTTTTCCACACGCTGTGTATCGAAAGAAGCTAAGGATTCACTTCCTAGCCCTCGGCATCGTTCGATATAACGATAAATCACTCTGGGACACTCGGAATCGCGATATTTACCTTTTCCACACGCTGTGTATCGAAAGGAGCTAAGGATTCACTTCCTAGCCCTCGGCATCGTTCGATATAACGATAAATCACTCTGGGAGCCTCGGAAACGCGATATTTACCTTTACCACACGCTGTGCATCGAAAGGAGCTAAGGATTCACTTCCTAGCCCTCGGCATCGTTTTATATAACGGTAAATCACTCTGGGAGACTCGGAAACGCGATATTTACCTTTTCCACACGCTGTGTATCGAAAGGAGCTAAGGATTCACTTCCTAGCCCACGGCATCGTTCGATATAACGATAAATCACTCTGGGAGCCTCGGAAACGCGATATTTACCTTTTCCACACGCTGTGTATCGAAAGGAGCTAAGGATTCACTTCCTAGCCCACGGCATCGTTCGATATAACGATAAATCACTCTGGGAGCCTCGGAAACGCGATATTTACCTTTTCCACACGCTGTGTATCGATAGAAGCTAAGGATTCACTTAATAGCCCTCGGCATCGTTCGATATAACGATAAATCACTCTGGGAGCCTCGGAAACGCGATATTTACCTTTTCCACACGCTGTGTATCGAAAGAAGCTAAGGATTCACTTCCTAGCCCTCGGCATCGTTCGATATAACGATAAATCACTCTGGGACACTCGGGATCGCGATATTTACCTTTTCCACACGCTGTGTATCGAAAGGAGCTAAGGATTCACTTCCTAGCCCTCGGCATCGTTCGATATAACGATAAATCACTCTGGGAGCCTCGGAAACGCGATATTTACCTTTTCCACACGCTGTGCATCGAAAGGAGCTAAGGATTCACTTCCTAGCCCTCGGCATCGTTTTATATAACGGTAAATCACTCTGGGAGACTCGGAAACGCGATATTTACCTTTTCCACACGCTGTGTATCGAAAGGAGCTAAGGATTCACTTCCTAGCCCACGGCATCGTTCGATATAAGGATAAATCACTCTGGGAGCCTCGGAAACGCGATATTTACCTTTTCCACACGCTGTGTATCGATAGAAGCTAAGGATTCACTTAATAGCCCTCGGCATCGTTCGATATAACGATAAATCACTCTGGGAGCCTCGGAAACGCGATATTTACCTTTTCCACACGCTGTGTATCGAAAGAAGCTAAGGATTCACTTCCTAGCCCTCGGCATCGTTCGATATAACGATAAATCACTCTGGGACACTCGGAATCGCGATATTTACCTTTTCCACACGCTGTGTATCGAAAGGAGCTAAGGATTCACTTCCTAGCCCTCGGCATCGTTCCATATAACGATAAATCACTCTGGGAGCCTCGGAAACGCGATATATACCTTTTCCACACGCTGTGTATCGAAAGGAGCTAAGGATTCACTTCCTAGCCCTAGGCTTCGTTCGATATAACGATAAATCACTCTGGGACACTCGGAATCGCGATATTTACCTTTTCCACACGCTGTGTATCGAAAGGAGCTAAGGATTCACTTCCTAGCCCACGGCATCGTTCGATATAAGGATAAATCACTCTGGGAGCCTCGGAAACGCGATATTTACCTTTTCCACACGCTGTGTATCGATAGAAGCTAAGGATTCACTTAATAGCCCTCGGCATCGTTCGATATAACGATAAATCACTCTGGGAGCCTCGGAAACGCGATATTTACCTTTTCCACACGCTGTGTATCGAAAGAAGCTAAGGATTCACTTCCTAGCCCTCGGCATCGTTCGATATAACGATAAATCACTCTGGGACACTCGGAATCGCGATATTTACCTTTTCCACACGCTGTGTATCGAAAGGAGCTAAGGATTCACTTCCTAGCCCTCGGCATCGTTCGATATAACGATAAATCACTCTGGGAGCCTCGGAAACGCGATATTTACCTTTTCCACACGCTGTGCATCGAAAGGAGCTAAGGATTCACTTCCTAGCCCTCGGCATCGTTTTATATAACGGTAAATCACTCTGGGAGACTCGGAAACGCGATATTTACCTTTTCCACAAGCTGTGTATCGAAAGGAGCTAAGGATTCACTTCCTAGCCCACGGCATCGTTCGATATAACGATAAATCACTCTGGGAGCCTCGGAAACGCGATATTTACCTTTTCCACACGCTGTGTATCGATAGAAGCTAAGGATTCACTTAATAGCCCTCGGCATCGTTCGATATAACGATAAATCACTCTGGGAGCCTCGGAAACGCGATATTTACCTTTTCCACACGCTGTGTATCGAAAGAAGCTAAGGATTCACTTCCTAGCCCTCGGCATCGTTCGATATAACGATAAATCACTCTGGGACACTCGGAATCGCCATATTTACCTTTTCCACACGCTGTGTATCGAAAGGAGCTAAGGATTCACTTCCTAGCCCTCGGCATCGTTCGATATAACGATAAATCACTCTGGGAGCCTCGGAAACGCGATATTTGCCTTTTCCACACGCTGTGCATCGAAAGGAGCTAAGGATTCACTTCCTAGCCCTCGGCATCGTTTTATATAACGGTAAATCACTCTGGGAGACTCGGAAACGCGATATTTACCTTTTCCACACGCTGTGTATCGAAAGGAGCTAAGGATTCACTTCCTAGCCCACGGCATCGTTCGATATAACGATAAATCACTCTGGGAGCCTCGGAAACGCGATATTTACCTTTTCCACACGCTGTGTATCGATAGAAGCTAAGGATTCACTTAATAGCCCTCGGCATCGTTCGATATAACGATAAATCACTCTGGGAGCCTCGGAAACGCGATATTTACCTTTTCCACACGCTGTGTATCGAAAGAAGCTAAGGATTCACTTCCTAGCCCTCGGCATAGTTCGATATAACGATAAATCACTCTGGGACACTCGGAATCGCGATATTTACCTTTTCCACACGCTGTGTATCGAAAGGAGCTAAGGATTCACTTCCTAGCCCTCGGCATCGTTCGATATAACGATAAATCACTCTGGGAGCCTCGGAAACGCTTTATTTACCTTTTCCACACGCTGTGTATCGAAAGGAGCTAAGGATTCACTTCGTAGCCCTCGGCATCGTTCGATATAACGATAAATCACTCTGGGAGCCTCGGAAACGCGATATTTACCTTTTCCACACGCTGTGTATCGATAGAAGCTAAGGATTCACTTAATAGCCCTCGGCATCGTTCGATATAACGATAAATCACTCTGGGAGCCTCGGAAACGCGATATTTACCTTTTCCACACGCTGTGTATCGAAAGAAGCTAAGGATTCACTTCCTAGCCCTCGGCATCGTTCGATATAACGATAAATCACTCTGGGACACTCGGAATCGCGATATTTACCTTTTCCACACGCTGTGTATCGAAAGGAGCTAAGGATTCACTTCCTAGCCCTCGGCATCGTTCGATATAACGATAAATCACTCTGGGAGCCTCGGAAACGCGATATTTACCTTTACCACACGCTGTGCATCGAAAGGAGCTAAGGATTCACTTCCTAGCCCTCGGCATTGTTTTATATAACGGTAAATCACTCTGGGAGACTCGGAAACGCGATATTTACCTTTTCCACACGCTGTGTATCGAAAGGAGCTAAGGATTCACTTCCTAGCCCACGGCATCGTTCGATATAACGATAAATCACTCTGGGAGCCTCGGAAACGCGATATTTACCTTTTCCACACGCTGTGTATCGAAAGGAGCTAAGGATTCACTTCCTAGCCCACGGCATCGTTCGATATAACGATAAATCACTCTGGGAGCCTCGGAAACGCGATATTTACCTTTTCCACACGCTGTGTATCGATAGAAGCTAAGGATTCACTTAATAGCCCTCGGCATCGTTCGATATAACGATAAATCACTCTGGGAGCCTCGGAAACGCGATATTTACCTTTTCCACACGCTGTGTATCGAAAGAAGCTAAGGATTCACTTCCTAGCCCTCGGCATCGTTCGATATAACGATAAATCACTCTGGGACACTCGGGATCGCGATATTTACCTTTTCCACACGCTGTGTATCGAAAGGAGCTAAGGATTCACTTCCTAGCCCTCGGCATCGTTCGATATAACGATAAATCACTCTGGGAGCCTCGGAAACGCGATATTTACCTTTTCCACACGCTGTGCATCGAAAGGAGCTAAGGATTCACTTCCTAGCCCTCGGCATCGTTTTATATAACGGTAAATCACTCTGGGAGACTCGGAAACGCGATATTTACCTTTTCCACACGCTGTGTATCGAAAGGAGCTAAGGATTCACTTCCTAGCCCACGGCATCGTTCGATATAAGGATAAATCACTCTGGGAGCCTCGGAAACGCGATATTTACCTTTTCCACACGCTGTGTATCGATAGAAGCTAAGGATTCACTTAATAGCCCTCGGCATCGTTCGATATAACGATAAATCACTCTGGGAGCCTCGGAAACGCGATATTTACCTTTTCCACACGCTGTGTATCGAAAGAAGCTAAGGATTCACTTCCTAGCCCTCGGCATCGTTCGATATAACGATAAATCACTCTGGGACACTCGGAATCGCGATATTTACCTTTTCCACACGCTGTGTATCGAAAGGAGCTAAGGATTCACTTCCTAGCCCTCGGCATCGTTCGATATAACGATAAATCACTCTGGGAGCCTCGGAAACGCGATATTTACATTTTCCACACGCTGTGCATCGAAAGGAGCTAAGGATTCACTTCCTAGCCCTCGGCATCGTTTTATATAACGGTAAATCACTCTGGGAGACTCGGAAACGCGATATTTACCTTTTCCACAAGCTGTGTATCGAAAGGAGCTAAGGATTCACTTCCTAGCCCACGGCATCGTTCGATATAACGATAAATCACTCTGGGAGCCTCGGAAACGCGATATTTACCTTTTCCACACGCTGTGTATCCATAGAAGCTAAGGATTCACTTAATAGCCCTCGGCATCGTTCGATATAACGATAAATCACTCTGGGAGCCTCGGAAACGCGATATTTACCTTTTCCACACGCTGTGTATCGAAAGAAGCTAAGGATTCACTTCCTAGCCCTCGGCATCGTTCGATATAACGATAAATCACTCTGGGACACTCGGAATCGCGATATTTACCTTTTCCACACGCTGTGTATCGAAAGGAGCTAAGGATTCACTTCCTAGCCCTCGGCATCGTTCGATATAACGATAAATCACTCTGGGAGCCTCGGAAACGCGATATTTGCCTTTTCCACACGCTGTGCATCGAAAGGAGCTAAGGATTCACTTCCTAGCCCTCGGCATCGTTTTATATAACGGTAAATCACTCTGGGAGACTCGGAAACGCGATATTTACCTTTTCCACACGCTGTGTATCGAAAGGAGCTAAGGATTCACTTCCTAGCCCACGGCATCGTTCGATATAACGATAAATCACTCTGGGAGCCTCGGAAACGCGATATTTACCTTTTCCACACGCTGTGTATCGATAGAAGCTAAGGATTCACTTCCTAGCCCTCGGCATCGTTCGATATAACGATAAATCACTCTGGGAGCCTCGGAAACGCGATATTTACCTTTTCCACACGCTGTGTATCGAAAGGAGCTAAGGATTCACTTCGTAGCCCTCGGCATCGTTCGATATAACGATAAATCACTCTGGGAGCCTCGGAAACGCGATATTTACCTTTTCCACACGCTGTGTATCGATAGAAGCTAAGGATTCACTTAATAGCCCTCGGCATCGTTCGATATAACGATAAATCACTCTGGGAGCCTCGGAAACGCGATATTTACCTTTTCCACACGCTGTGTATCGAAAGAAGCTAAGGATTCACTTCCTAGCCCTCGGCATCGTTCGATATAACGATAAATCACTCTGGGAGCCTCGGAAACGCGATATTTACCTTTTCCACACGCTGTGTATCGAAAGAAGCTAAGGATTCACTTCCTAGCCCTCGGCATCGTTCGATATAACGATAAATCACTCTGGGACACTCGGAATCGCGATATTTACCTTTTCCACACGCTGTGTATCGAAAGGAGCTAAGGATTCACTTCCTAGCCCTCGGCATCGTTCGATATAACGATAAATCACTCTGGGAGCCTCGGAAACGCGATATTTACCTTTTCCACACGCTGTGCATCGAAAGGAGCTAAGGATTCACTTCCTAGCCCTCGGCATCGTTTTATATAACGGTAAATCACTCTGGGAGACTCGGAAACGCGATATTTGCCTTTTCCACAAGCTGTGTATCGAAAGGAGCTAAGGATTCACTTCCTAGCCCACGGCATCGTTCGATATAACGATAAATCACTCTGGGAGCCTCGGAAACGCGATATTTACCTTTTCCACACGCTGTGTATCGATAGAAGCTAAGGATTCACTTAATAGCCCTCGGCATCGTTCGATATAACGATAAATCACTCTGGGAGCCTCGGAAACGCGATATTTACCTTTTCCACACGCTGTGTATCGAAAGAAGCTAAGGATTCACTTCCTAGCCCTCGGCATCGTTCGATATAACGATAAATCACTCTGGGACACTCGGAATCGCGATATTTACCTTTTCCACACGCTGTGTATCGAAAGGAGCTAAGGATTCACTTCCTAGCCCTCGGCATCGTTCGATATAACGATAAATCACTCTGGGAGCCTCGGAAACGCGATATTTGCCTTTTCCACACGCTGTGCATCGAAAGGAGCTAAGGATTCACTTCCTAGCCCTCGGCATCGTTTTATATAACGGTAAATCACTCTGGGAGACTCGGAAACGCGATATTTACCTTTTCCACACGCTGTGTATCGAAAGGAGCTAAGGATTCACTTCCTAGCCCACGGCATCGTTCGATATAACGATAAATCACTCTGGGAGCCTCGGAAACGCGATATTTACCTTTTCCACACGCTGTGTATCGATAGAAGCTAAGGATTCACTTAATAGCCCTCGGCATCGTTCGATATAACGATAAATCACTCTGGGAGCCTCGGAAACGCGATATTTACCTTTTCCACACGCTGTGTATCGAAAGAAGCTAAGGATTCACTTCCTAGCCCTCGGCATAGTTCGATATAACGATAAATCACTCTGGGACACTCGGAATCGCGATATTTACCTTTTCCACACGCTGTGTATCGAAAGGAGCTAAGGATTCACTTCCTAGCCCTCGGCATCGTTCGATATAACGATAAATCACTCTGATAGCCTCGGAAACGCGATATTTACCTTTTCCACACGCTGTGTATCGAAAGGAGCTAAGGATTCACTTCGTAGCCCTCGGCATCGTTCGATATAACGATAAATCACTCTGGGAGCCTCGGAAACGCGATATTTACCTTTTCCACACGCTGTGTATCGATAGAAGCTAAGGATTCACTTAATAGCCCTCGGCATCGTTCGATATAACGATAAATCACTCTGGGAGCCTCGGAAACGCGATATTTACCTTTTCCACACGCTGTGTATCGAAAGAAGCTAAGGATTCACTTCCTAGCCCTCGGCATCGTTCGATATAACGATAAATCACTCTGGGACACTCGGAATCGCGATATTTACCTTTTCCACACGCTGTGTATCGAAAGGAGCTAAGGATTCACTTCCTAGCCCTCGGCATCGTTCGATATAACGATAAATCACTCTGGGAGCCTCGGAAACGCGATATTTACCTTTACCACACGCTGTGCATCGAAAGGAGCTAAGGATTCACTTCCTAGCCCTCGGCATCGTTTTATATAACGGTAAATCACTCTGGGAGACTCGGAAACGCGATATTTACCTTTTCCACACGCTGTGTATCGAAAGGAGCTAAGGATTCACTTCCTAGCCCACGGCATCGTTCGATATAACGATAAATCACTCTGGGAGCCTCGGAAACGCGATATTTACCTTTTCCACACGCTGTGTATCGAAAGGAGCTAAGGATTCACTTCCTAGCCCACGGCATCGTTCGATATAACGATAAATCACTCTGGGAGCCTCGGAAACGCGATATTTACCTTTTCCACACGCTGTGTATCGATAGAAGCTAAGGATTCACTTAATAGCCCTCGGCATCGTTCGATATAACGATAAATCACTCTGGGAGCCTCGGAAACGCGATATTTACCTTTTCCACACGCTGTGTATCGAAAGAAGCTAAGGATTCACTTCCTAGCCCTCGGCATCGTTCGATATAACGATAAATCACTCTGGGACACTCGGGATCGCGATATTTACCTTTTCCACACGCTGTGTATCGAAAGGAGCTAAGGATTCACTTCCTAGCCCTCGGCATCGTTCGATATAACGATAAATCACTCTGGGAGCCTCGGAAACGCGATATTTACCTTTTCCACACGCTGTGCATCGAAAGGAGCTAAGGATTCACTTCCTAGCCCTCGGCATCGTTTTATATAACGGTAAATCACTCTGGGAGACTCGGAAACGCGATATTTACCTTTTCCACACGCTGTGTATCGAAAGGAGCTAAGGATTCACTTCCTAGCCCACGGCATCGTTCGATATAACGATAAATCACTCTGGGAGCCTCGGAAACGCGATATTTACCTTTTCCACACGCTGTGTATCGATAGAAGCTAAGGATTCACTTAATAGCCCTCGGCATCGTTCGATATAACGATAAATCACTCTGGGAGCCTCGGAAACGCGATATTTACCTTTTCCACACGCTGTGTATCGAAAGAAGCTAAGGATTCACTTCCAAGCCCTCGGCATCGTTCGATATAACGATAAATCACTCTGGGACACTCGGAATCGCGATATTTACCTTTTCCACACGCTGTGTATCGAAAGGAGCTAAGGATTCACTTCCTAGCCCTCGGCATCGTTCGATATAACGATAAATCACTCTGGGAGCCTCGGAAACGCGATATTTACCTTTTCCACACGCTGTGTATCGAAAGAAGCTAAGGATTCACTTCCTAGTCCTCGGCATCTTTCGATATAACGATAAATCACTCTGGGAGCCTCGGAAACGCGATATTTACCTTTTCCACACGCTGTGTATCGAAAGAAGCTAAGGATTCACTTCCTAGTCCTCGGCATCTTTCGATATAACGATAAATCACTCTGGGAGCCTCGGAAACGCGATATTTACCTTTTCCACACGCTGTGTATCGAAAGAAGCTAAGGATTCACTTCCTAGCCCTCGGCATCGTTCGATATAACGATAAATCACTCTGGGACACTCGGAATCGCGATATTTACCTTTTCCACACGCTGTGTATCGAAAGGAGCTAAGGATTCACTTCCTAGCCCTCGGCATCGTTCGATATAACGATAAATCACTCTGGGACACTCGGAATCGCGATATTTACCTTTTCCACACGCTGTGTATCGAAAGGAGCTAAGGATTCACTTCCTAGCCCTCGGCATCGTTCGATATAACGATAAATCACTCTGGGAGCCTCGGAAACGCGATATTTACCTTTTCCACACGCTGTGTATCGAAAGGAGCTAAGGATTCACTTCCTAGCCCACGGCATCGTTCGATATAACGATAAATCACTCTGGGAGCCTCGGAAACGCGATATTTACCTTTTCCACACGCTGTGTATCGAAAGGAGCTAAGGATTCACTTCCTAGCCCACGGCATCGTTCGATATAACGATAAATCAC
Source organism: Nomada fucata (assembly GCA_948146005.1). Classification (NCBI taxonomy): domain Eukaryota; kingdom Metazoa; phylum Arthropoda; class Insecta; order Hymenoptera; family Apidae; genus Nomada; species Nomada fucata. The sequence continues at coordinate 26,511,813 of OX411275.1, forward strand.
TCTGGGAGCCTCGGAAACGCGATATTTACCTTTTCCACACGCTGTGTATCGATAGAAGCTAAGGATTCACTTAATAGCCCTCGGCATCGTTCGATATAACGATAAATCACTCTGGGAGCCTCGGAAACGCGATATTTACCTTTTCCACACGCTGTGTATCGAAAGGAGCTAAGGATTCACTTCCTAGCCCACGGCATCGTTCGATATAACGATAAATCACTCTGGGAGCCTCGGAAACGCGATATTTACCTTTTCCACACGCTGTGTATCGATAGAAGCTAAGGATTCACTTAATAGCCCTCGGCATCGTTCGATATAACGATAAATCACTCTGGGAGCCTCGGAAACGCGATATTTACCTTTTCCACACGCTGTGTATCGAAAGAAGCTAAGGATTCACTTCCTAGCCCTCGGCATCGTTCGATATAACGATAAATCACTCTGGGACACTCGGGATCGCGATATTTACCTTTTCCACACGCTGTGTATCGAAAGGAGCTAAGGATTCACTTCCTAGCCCTCGGCATCGTTCGATATAACGATAAATCACTCTGGGAGCCTCGGAAACGCGATATTTACCTTTTCCACACGCTGTGCATCGAAAGGAGCTAAGGATTCACTTCCTAGCCCTCGGCATCGTTTTATATAACGGTAAATCACTCTGGGAGACTCGGAAACGCGATATTTACCTTTTCCACACGCTGTGTATCGAAAGGAGCTAAGGATTCACTTCCTAGCCCACGGCATCGTTCGATATAAGGATAAATCACTCTGGGAGCCTCGGAAACGCGATATTTACCTTTTCCACACGCTGTGTATCGATAGAAGCTAAGGATTCACTTAATAGCCCTCGGCATCGTTCGATATAACGATAAATCACTCTGGGAGCCTCGGAAACGCGATATTTACCTTTTCCACACGCTGTGTATCGAAAGAAGCTAAGGATTCACTTCCTAGCCCTCGGCATCGTTCGATATAACGATAAATCACTCTGGGACACTCGGAATCGCGATATTTACCTTTTCCACACGCTGTGTATCGAAAGGAGCTAAGGATTCACTTCCTAGCCCTCGGCATCGTTCGATATAACGATAAATCACTCTGGGAGCCTCGGAAACGCGATATTTACCTTTTCCACACGCTGTGCATCGAAAGGAGCTAAGGATTCACTTCCTAGCCCTCGGCATCGTTTTATATAACGGTAAATCACTCTGGGAGACTCGGAAACGCGATATTTACCTTTTCCACAAGCTGTGTATCGAAAGGAGCTAAGGATTCACTTCCTAGCCCACGGCATCGTTCGATATAACGATAAATCACTCTGGGAGCCTCGGAAACGCGATATTTACCTTTTCCACACGCTGTGTATCGATAGAAGCTAAGGATTCACTTAATAGCCCTCGGCATCGTTCGATATAACGATAAATCACTCTGGGAGCCTCGGAAACGCGATATTTACCTTTTCCACACGCTGTGTATCGAAAGAAGCTAAGGATTCACTTCCTAGCCCTCGGCATCGTTCGATATAACGATAAATCACTCTGGGACACTCGGAATCGCGATATTTACCTTTTCCACACGCTGTGTATCGAAAGGAGCTAAGGATTCACTTCCTAGCCCTCGGCATCGTTCGATATAACGATAAATCACTCTGGGAGCCTCGGAAACGCTATATTTGCCTTTTCCACACGCTGTGCATCGAAAGGAGCTAAGGATTCACTTCCTAGCCCTCGGCATCGTTTTATATAACGGTAAATCACTCTGGGAGACTCGGAAACGCGATATTTACCTTTTCCACACGCTGTGTATCGAAAGGAGCTAAGGATTCACTTCCTAGCCCACGGCATCGTTCGATATAACGATAAATCACTCTGGGAGCCTCGGAAACGCGATATTTACCTTTTCCACACGCTGTGTATCGATAGAAGCTAAGGATTCACTTAATAGCCCTCGGCATCGTTCGATATAACGATAAATCACTCTGGGAGCCTCGGAAACGCGATATTTACCTTTTCCACACGCTGTGTATCGAAAGAAGCTAAGGATTCACTTCCTAGCCCTCGGCATCGTTCGATATAACGATAAATCACTCTGGGAGCCTCGGAAACGCGATATTTACCTTTTCCACACGCTGTGTATCGAAAGGAGCTAAGGATTCACTTCGTAGCCCTCGGCATCGTTCGATATAACGATAAATCACTCTGGGAGCCTCGGAAACGCGATATTTACCTTTTCCACACGCTGTGTATCGATAGAAGCTAAGGATTCACTTAATAGCCCTCGGCATCGTTCGATATAACGATAAATCACTCTGGGAGCCTCGGAAACGCGATATTTACCTTTTCCACACGCTGTGTATCGAAAGAAGCTAAGGATTCACTTCCTAGCCCTCGGCATCGTTCGATATAACGATAAATCACTCTGGGACACTCGGAATCGCGATATTTACCTTTTCCACACGCTGTGTATCGAAAGGAGCTAAGGATTCACTTCCTAGCCCTCGGCATCGTTCGATATAACGATAAATCACTCTGGGAGCCTCGGAAACGCGATATTTACCTTTACCACACGCTGTGCATCGAAAGGAGCTAAGGATTCACTTCCTAGCCCTCGGCATCGTTTTATATAACGGTAAATCACTCTGGGAGACTCGGAAACGCGATATTTACCTTTTCCACACGCTGTGTATCGAAAGGAGCTAAGGATTCACTTCCTAGCCCACGGCATCGTTCGATATAACGATAAATCACTCTGGGAGCCTCGGAAACGCGATATTTACCTTTTCCACACGCTGTGTATCGAAAGGAGCTAAGGATTCACTTCCTAGCCCACGGCATCGTTCGATATAACGATAAATCACTCTGGGAGCCTCGGAAACGCGATATTTACCTTTTCCACACGCTGTGTATCGATAGAAGCTAAGGATTCACTTAATAGCCCTCGGCATCGTTCGATATAACGATAAATCACTCTGGGAGCCTCGGAAACGCGATATTTACCTTTTCCACACGCTGTGTATCGAAAGGAGCTAAGGATTCACTTCCTAGCCCACGGCATCGTTCGATATAACGATAAATCACTCTGGGAGCCTCGGAAACGCGATATTTACCTTTTCCACACGCTGTGTATCGAAAGGAGCTAAGGATTCACTTCCTAGCCCACGGCATCGTTCGATATAACGATAAATCACTCTGGGAGCCTCGGAAACGCGATATTTACCTTTTCCACACGCTGTGTATCGATAGAAGCTAAGGATTCACTTAATAGCCCTCGGCATCGTTCGATATAACGATAAATCACTCTGGGAGCCTCGGAAACGCGATATTTACCTTTTCCACACGCTGTGTATCGAAAGAAGCTAAGGATTCACTTCCTAGCCCTCGGCATCGTTCGATATAACGATAAATCACTCTGGGAGCCTCGGAAACGCGATATTTACCTTTTCCACACGCTGTGTATCGAAAGGAGCTAAGGATTCACTTCCTAGCCCACGGCATCGTTCGATATAACGATAAATCACTCTGGGAGCCTCGGAAACGCGATATTTACCTTTTCCACACGCTGTGTATCGATAGAAGCTAAGGATTCACTTAATAGCCCTCGGCATCGTTCGATATAACGATAAATCACTCTGGGAGCCTCGGAAACGCGATATTTACCTTTTCCACACGCTGTGTATCGAAAGAAGCTAAGGATTCACTTCTTAGCCCTCGGCATCGTTCGATATAACGATAAATCACTCTGGGACACTCGGGATCGCGATATTTACCTTTTCCACACGCTGTGTATCGAAAGGAGCTAAGGATTCACTTCCTAGCCCTCGGCATCGTTCGATATAACGATAAATCACTCTGGGAGCCTCGGAAACGCGATATTTACCTTTTCCACACGCTGTGCATCGAAAGGAGCTAAGGATTCACTTCCTAGCCCTCGGCATCGTTTTATATAACGGTAAATCACTCTGGGAGACTCGGAAACGCGATATTTACCTTTTCCACACGCTGTGTATCGAAAGGAGCTAAGGATTCACTTCCTAGCCCACGGCATCGTTCGATATAACGATAAATCACTCTGGGAGCCTCGGAAACGCGATATTTACCTTTTCCACACGCTGTGTATCGAAAGGAGCTAAGGATTCACTTCCTAGCCCACGGCATCGTTCGATATAACGATAAATCACTCTGGGAGCCTCGGAAACGCGATATTTACCTTTTCCACACGCTGTGTATCGATAGAAGCTAAGGATTCACTTAATAGCCCTCGGCATCGTTCGATATAACGATAAATCACTCTGGGAGCCTCGGAAACGCGATATTTACCTTTTCCACACGCTGTGTATCGAAAGAAGCTAAGGATTCACTTCCTAGTCCTCGGCATCTTTCGATATAACGATAAATCACTCTGGGAGCCTCGGAAACGCGATATTTACCTTTTCCACACGCTGTGTATCGAAAGAAGCTAAGGATTCACTTCCTAGCCCTCGGCATCGTTCGATATAACGATAAATCACTCTGGGACACTCGGAATCGCGATATTTACCTTTTCCACACGCTGTGTATCGAAAGGAGCTGAGGATTCACTTCCTAGCCCTCGGCATCGTTCGATATAACGATAAATCACTCTGGGAGCCTCGGAAACGCGATATTTACCTTTTCCACACGCTGTGTATCGAAAGAAGCTAAGGATTCGGTTACTAGTCCTCGGCTTCGTTCGATATAACGATAAATCACTCTGGGAGCGTCGGAAATGCGATATTTACCTTTTCCACACGCTGTGTATCGAAAGAAGCTAAGGATTCACTTCCTAGCCCTCGGCATCGTTCGATATAACGATAAATCACTCTGGGAGCCTCGGAAACGCGATATTTACCTGTTCCACACGCTGTGTATCGATAGAAGCTAAGGATTCACTTCCTAGCCCTCGGTATCGTTCGATATAACGATAAATCACTCTGGGACACTCGGAATCGCGATATTTACCTTTTCGACACGCTGTGTATCGAAAGGAGCTAAGGATTCACTTCCCAGCCCTCGGCATCGTTCGATATAACGATAAATCACTCTGGGAGCCTCGGAATCGCGATATTTACCTTTTCCACACGCTGTGTATCGAAAGGAGCTAAGGATTCACTTCCTAGCCCACGGCATCGTTCGATATAACGATAAATCACTCTGGGAGCCTCGGAAACGCGATATTTACCTTTTCCACACGCTGTGTATCGAAAGGAGCTAAGGATTCACTTCCTAGCCCTCGGCATCGTTCGATATAACGATAAATCACTCTGGGAGCCTCGGAAACGCGATATTTACCTTTTCCACACGCTGTGCATCGAAAGGAGCTAAGGATTCACTTCCTAGCCCTCGGCATCGTTTTATATAACGGTAAATCACTCTGGGAGCCTCGGAAACGCGATATTTACCTTTTCCACACGCTGTGTATCGAAAGAAGCTAAGGATTCACTTCCTAGCCCTCGGCATCGTTCGATATAACGATAAATCACTCTGGGACACTCGGAATCGCGATATTTACCTTTTCCACACGCTGTGTATCGAAAGGAGCTAAGGATTCACTTCCTAGCCCTCGGCATCGTGCGATATAACGATAAATCACTCTGGGACACTCGGAATCGCGATATTTACCTTTTCCACACGCTGTGTATCGAAAGGAGCTAAGGATTCACTTCCTAGCCCTCGGCATCGTTCGATATAACGATAAATCACTCTGGGAGCCTCGGAAACGCGATATTTACCTTTTCCACACGCTGTGTATCGAAAGAAGCTAAGGATTCGGTTTCTAGTCCTCGGCTTCGTTCGATATAACGATAAATCACTCTGGGAGCGTCGGAAATGCGATATTTACCTTTTCCACACGCTGTGTATCGAAAGAAGCTAAGGATTCACTTCCTAGCCCTCGGCATCGTTCGATATAACGATAAATCACTCTGGGAGCCTCGGAAACGCGATATTTACCTGTTCCAGACGCTGTGTATCGATAGAAGCTAAGGATTCACTTCCTAGCCCTCGGTATCGTTCGATATAACGATAAATCACTCTGGGACACTCGGAATCGCGATATTTACCTTTTCGACACGCTGTGTATCGAAAGGAGCTAAGGATTCACTTCCCAGCCCTCGGCATCGTTCGATATAACGATAAATCACTCTGGGAGCCTCGGAAACGCGATATTTACCTTTTCCACACGCTGTGTATCGAAAGGAGCTAAGGATTCACTTCCTAGCCCTCGGCATCGTTCGATATAACGATAAATCACTCTGGGAGCCTCGGAAACGCGATATTTACCTTTTCCACACGCTGTGTATCGAAAGAAGCTAAGGATTCACTTCCTAGCCCTCGGCATCGTTCGATATAACGATAAATCACTCTGGGACACTCGGAATCGCGATATTTACCTTTTCCACACGCTGTGTATCGAAAGGAGCTAAGGATTCACTTCCTAGCCCTCGGCATCGTTCGATATAACGATAAATCACTCTGGGAGCCTCGGAAACGCGATATTTACCTTTTCCACACGCTGTGTATCGAAAGGAGCTAAGGATTCACTTCCTAGCCCTCGGCATCGTTCGATATAACGATAAATCACTCTGGGAGCCTCGGAAACGCGATATTTACCTTTTCCACACGCTGTGTATCGAAAGGAGCTAAGGATTCACTTCCTAGCCCTCGGCATCGTTCGATATAACGATAAATCACTCTGGGAGCCTCGGAAACGCGATATTTACCTTTTCCACACGCTGTGTATCGAAAGAAGCTAAGGATTCACTTCCTAGCCCTCGGCATCGTTCGATATAACGATAAATCACTCTGGGAGCCTCGGAAACGCGATATTTACCTTTTCCACAGACTGTGTATCGAAAGAAGCTAAGGATTCACTTCCTAGCCCTCGGCATCGTTCGATATAACGATAAATCACTCTGGGAGCCTCGGAAACGCGATATTTACCTTTTCCACACGCTGTGTATCGAAAGGAGCTAAGGATTCACTTCCTAGCCCTCGGCATCGTTCGATATAACGATAAATCACTCTGGGACACTCGGAATCGCGATATTTACCTTTTCCACACGCTGTGTATCGAAAGAAGCTAAGGATTCACTTCCTAGCCCTCGGCATCGTTCGATATAACGATAAATCACTCTGGGAGCCTCGGAAACGCGATATTTACCTTTTCCACACGCTGTGTATCGAAAGAAGCTAAGGATTCACTTCCTAGCCCTCGGCATCGTTCGATATAACGATAAATCACTCTGGGAGCCTCGGAAACGCGATATTTACCTTTTCCACACGCTGTGTATCGATAGAAGCTAAGGATTCACTTCCTAGCCCTCGGTATCGTTCGATATAACGATAAATCACTCTGGGACACTCGGAATCGCGATATTTACCTTTTCGACACGCTGTGTATCGAAAGGAGCTAAGGATTCACTTCCCAGCCCTCGGCATCGTTCGATATAACGATAAATCACTCTGGGAGCCTCGGAAACGCGATATTTACCTTTTCCACACGCTGTGTATCGAAAGGAGCTAAGGATTCACTTCCTAGCCCTCGGCATCGTTCGATATAACGGTAAATCACTCTGGGAGCCTCGGAATCGCGATATTTACCTTTTCCACACGCTGTGTATCGAAAGGAGCTAAGGATTCACTTCCTAGCCCACGGCATCGTTCGATATAACGATAAATCACTCTGGGAGCCTCGGAAACGCGATATTTACCTTTTCCACACGCTGTGTATCCATAGAAGCTATGGATTCACTTCCTAGCCCTCAGCATCGTTCGATATAACGATAAATCACTCTGGGAGCCTCGGAAACGCGATATTTACCTTTTCCACACGCTGTGCATCGAAAGGAGCTAAGGATTCACTTCCTAGCCCTCGGCATCGTTCGATATAACGCTAAATCACTCTGGGAGCCTCGGAAACGCGATATTTACCTTTTCCACACGCTGTGTATCGAACGGAGCTAAGGATTCACTTCCTAGCCCACGGCATCGTTCGATATAACGATAAATCACTCTGGGAGCCTCGGAAACGCGATATTTACCTTTTCCACACGCTGTGTATCGATAGAAGCTAAGGATTCACTTAATAGCCCTCGGCATCGTTCGATATAACGATAAATCACTCTGGGAGCCTCGGAAACGCGATATTTACCTTTTCCACACGCTGTGTATGGAAAGAAGCTAAGGATTCACTTCCTAGCCCTCGGCATCGTTCGATATAACGATAAATCACTCTGGGACACTCGGAATCGCGATATTTACCTTTTCCACACGCTGTGTATCGAAAGAAGCTAAGGATTCACTTTCTAGCCCTCGGCATCGTTCGATATAACGATAAATCACTCTGGGACACTCGGAATCGCGATACTTACCTTTTCCACACGCTGTGTATCGAAAGGAGCTAAGGATTCGGTTTCTAGTCCTCGGCTTCGTTCGATATAACGATAAATCACTCTGGGAGCGTCGGAAATGCGATATTTACCTTTTCCACACGCTGTGTATCGAAAGAAGCTAAGGATTCACTTCCTAGCCCTCGGCATCGTTCGATATAACGATAAATCACTCTGGGAGCCTCGGAAACGCGATATTTACCTGTTCCACACGCTGTGTATCGATAGAAGCTAAGGTTTCTCTTCCTAGCCCTCGGTATCGTTCGATATAACGATAAATCACTCTGGGACACTCGGAATCGCGATATTTACCTTTTCGAAACGCTGTGTATCGAAAGGAGCTAAGGATTCACTTCCCAGCCCTCGGCATCGTTCGATATAACGATAAATCACTCTGGGAGCCTCGGAAACGCGATATTTACCTTTTCCACACGCTGTGTATCGAAAGGAGCTAAGGATTCACTTCCTAGCCCTCGGCATCGTTCGATATAACGGTAAATCACTCTGGGAGCCTCGGAATCGCGATATTTACATTTTGCACACGCTGTGTATCGAAAGGAGCTAAGGATTCACTTCCTAGCCCACGCCATCGTTCGATATAACGATAAATCACTCTGGGAGCCTCGGAAACGCGATATTTACCTTTTCCACACGCTGTGTATCCATAGAAGCTAAGGATTCACTTCCTAGCCCTCAGCATAGTTCGATATAACGATAAACCACTCTGGGAGCCTCGGAAACGCGATATTTACCTTTTCCACACGCTGTGCATCGAAAGGAGCTAAGGATTCACTTCCTAGCCCTCGGCATCGTTCGATATAACGCTAAATCACTCTGGGAGCCTCGGAAACGCGATATTTACCTTTTCCACACGCTGTGTATCGAACGGAGCTAAGGATTCACTTCCTATCCCACGGCATCGTTCGATATAACGATAAATCACTCTGGGAGCCTCGGAAACGCGATATTTACCTTTTCCACACGCTGTGTATCGATAGAAGCTAAGGATTCACTTAATAGCCCTCGGCATCGTTCGATATAACGATAAATCACCCTGGGAACCTCGGAAACGCGATATTTACCTTTTCCACACGCTGTGTATCGAAAGGAGCTAAGGATTCACTTCCTAGCCCTCGGCATCGTTCGATATAACGATAAATCACTCTGGGAGCCTCGGAAACGCGATATTTACCTTTTCCACACGCTGTGCATCGAAAGGAGCTAAGGATTCACTTCCTAGCCCTCGGCATCGTTTTATATAACGGTAAATCACTCTGGGAGACTCGGAAACGCGATATTTACCTTTTCCACACGCTGTGTATCGAAAGGAGCTAAGGATTCACTTCCTAGCCCACGGCATCGTTCGATATAACGATAAATCACTCTGGGAGCCTCGGAAACGCGATATTTACCTTTTCCACAAGCTGTGTATCGATAGAAGCTAAGGATTCACTTAATAGCCCTCGGCATCGTTCGGAATAACGATAAATCACTCTGGGAGCCTCGGAAACGCGATATTTACCTTTTCCACACGCTGTGTATCGAAAGAAGCTAAGGATTCACTTCCTAGCCCTCGGCATCGTTCGATATAACGATAAATCACTCTGGGACACTCGGAATCGCGATATTTACCTTTTCCACACGCTGTGTATCGAAAGGAGCTAAGGATTCACTTCCTAGCCCTCGGCATCGTTCGATATAACGATAAATCACTCTGGGAGCCTCGGAAACGCGATATTTACCTTTTCCACACGCTGTGTATCGAAAGAAGCTAAGGATTCACTTCCTAGTCCTCGGCATCGTTCGATATAACGATAAATCACTCTGGGAGCCTCGGAAACGCGATATTTACCTTTTCCACACGCTGTGTATCGAAAGAAGCTGAGGATTCACTTCCTAGCCCTCGGCATCGTTCGATATAACGATAAATCACTCTGGGACACTCGGAATCGCGATATTTACCTTTTCCACACGCTGTGTATCGAAAGGAGCTAAGGATTCACTTCCTAGCCCTCGGCATCGTTCGATATAACGATAAATCACTCTGGGAGCCTCGGAAACGCGATATTTACCTGTTCCACACGCTGTGTATCGATAGAAGCTAAGGATTCACTTCCTAGCCCTCGGTATCGTTCGATATAACGATAAATCACTCTGGGACACTCGGAATCGCGATATTTACCTTTTCGACACGCTGTTTATCGAAAGGAGCTAAGGATTCACTTCCCAGCCCTCGGCATCGTTCGATATAACGATAAATCACTCTGGGAGCCTCGGAATCGCGATATTTACCTTTTCCACACGCTGTGTATCGAAAGGAGCTAAGGATTCACTTCCTAGCCCACGGCATCGTTCGATATAACGATAAATCACTCTGGGAGCCTCGGAAACGCGATATTTACCTTTTCCACACGCTGTGTATCGAAAGAAGCTAAGGATTCACTTCCTAGCCCTCGGCATCGTTCGATATAACGATAAATCACTCTGGGACACTCGGAATCGCGATATTTACCTTTTCCACACGCTGTGTATCGAAAGGAGCTAAGGATTCACTTCCTAGCCCTCGGCATCGTTCGATATAACGATAAATCACTCTGGGAGCCTCGGAAACGCGATATTTACCTTTTCCACACGCTGTGCATCGAAAGGAGCTAAGGATTCACTTCCTAGCCCTCGGCATCGTTTTATATAACGGTAAATCACTCTGGGAGACTCGGAAACGCGATATTTACCTTTTCCACACGCTGTGTATCGAAAGGAGCTAAGGATTCACTTCCTAGCCCACGGCATCGTTCGATATAACGATAAATCACTCTGGGAGCCTCGGAAACGCGATATTTACCTTTTCCACAAGCTGTGTATCGATAGAAGCTAAGGATTCACTTAATAGCCCTCGGCATCGTTCGATATAACGATAAATCACTCTGGGAGCCTCGGAATCGCGATATTTACCTTTTCCACACGCTGTGTATCGAAAGGAGCTAAGGATTCACTTCCTAGCCCACGGCATCGTTCGATATAACGATAAATCACTCTGGGAGCCTCGGAAACGCGATATTTACCTTTTCCACACGCTGTGTATCGAAAGAAGCTAAGGATTCACTTCCTAGCCCTCGGCATCGTTCGATATAACGATAAATCACTCTGGGACACTCGGAATCGCGATATTTACCTTTTCCACACGCTGTGTATCGAAAGGAGCTAAGGATTCACTTCCTAGCCCTCGGCATCGTTCGATATAACGATAAATCACTCTGGGACACTCGGAATCGCGATATTTACCTTTTCCACACGCTGTGTATCGAAAGGAGCTAAGGATTCACTTCCTAGCCCTCGGCATCGTTCGATATAACGATAAATCACTCTGGGAGCCTCGGAAACGCGATATTTACCTTTTCCACACGCTGTGTATAGAAAGGAGCTAAGGATTCACTTCCTAGCCCTCGGCATCGTGCGATATAACGATAAATCACTCTGGGAGCCTCGGAAACGCGATATTTACCTTTTCCACACGCTGTGTATCGAAAGAAGCTAAGGATTCACTTCCTAGCCCTCGGCATCGTTCGATATAACGATAAATCACTCTGGGAGCCTCGGAAACGCGATATTTACCTTTTCCACACGCTGTGTATCGAAAGAAGCTAAGGATTCACTTCCTAGCCCTCGGCATCGTTCGATATAACGATAAATCACTCTGGGACACTCGGAATCGCGATATTTACCTTTTCCACACGCTGTGTATCGAAAGGAGCTAAGGATTCACTTCCTAGCCCTCGGCATCGTTCGATATAACGATAAATCACTCTGGGTGCCTCGGAAACGCGATATTTACCTTTTCCACACGCTGTGTATCGAAAGAAGCTAAGGATTCGGTTTCTAGTCCTCGGCTTCGTTCGATATAACGATAAATCACTCTGGGAGCGTCGGAAATGCGATATTTACCTTTTCCACACGCTGTGTATCGAAAGAAGCTAAGGATTCACTTCCTAGCCCTCGGCATCGTTCGATATAACGATAAATCACTCTGGGAGCCTCGGAAACGCGATATTTACCTGTTCCAGACGCTGTGTATCGATAGAAGCTAAGGATTCACTTCCTAGCCCTCGGTATCGTTCGATATAACGATAAATAACTCTGGGACACTCGGAATCGCGATATTTACCTTTTCGACACGCTGTGTATCGAAAAAAGCTAAGGATTCACTTCCCAGGCCTCGGCATCGTTCGATATAACGATAAATCACTCTGGGAGCCTCGGAAACGCGATATTTACCTTTTCCACACGCTGTGTATCGAAAGGAGCTAAGGATTCACTTCCTAGCCCTCGGCATCGTTCGATATAACGATAAATCACTCTGGGAGCCTCGGAAACGCGATATTTACCTTTTCCACACGCTGTGTATCGAAAGGAGCTAAGGATTCACTTCCTAGCCCTCGGCATCGTTCGATATAACGATAAATCACTCTGGGAGCCTCGGAAACGCGATATTTACCTTTTCCACACGCTGTGTATCGAAAGAAGCTAAGGATTCACTTCCTAGCCCTCGGCATCGTTCGATATAACGATAAATCACTCTGGGAGCCTCGGAAACGCGATATTTACCTTTTCCACAGACTGTGTATCGAAAGAAGCTAAGGATTCACTTCCTAGCCCTCGGCATCGTTCGATATAACGATAAATCACTCTGGGAGCCTCGGAAACGCGATATTTACCTTTTCCACACGCTGTGTATCGAAAGAAGCTAAGGATTCACTTCCTAGCCCTCGGCATCGTTCGATATAACGATAAATCACTCTGGGACACTCGGAATCGCGATATTTACCTTTTCCACACGCTGTGTATCGAAAGGAGCTAAGGATTCACTTCCTAGCCCTCGGCATCGTTCGATATAACGATAAATCACTCTGGGAGCCTCGGAAACGCGATATTTACCTTTTCCACACGCTGTGTATCGAAAGGAGCTAAGGATTCACTTCCTAGCCCTCGGCATCGTTCGATATAACGGCAAATCACTCTGGGAGCCTCGGAAACGCGATATTTACCTTTTCCACACGCTGTGTATCGAACGGAGCTAAGGATTCACTTCCTAGCCCACGGCATCGTTCGATATAACGATAAATCACTCTGGGAGCCTCGGAAACGCGATATTTACCTTTTCCACACGCTGTGTATCCATAGAAGCTATGGATTCACTTCCTAGCCCTCAGCATCGTTCGATATAACGATAAATCACTCTGGGAGCCTCGGAAACGCGATATTTACCTTTTCCACACGCTGTGCATCGAAAGGAGCTAAGGATTCACTTCCTAGCCCTCGGCATCGTTCGATATAACGCTAAATCACTCTGGGAGCCTCGGAAACGCGATATTTACCTTTTCCACACGCTGTGTATCGAACGGAGCTAAGGATTCACTTCCTAGCCCACGGCATCGTTCGATATAACGATTAATCACTCTGGGAGCCTCGGAAACGCGATATTTACCTTTTCCACACGCTGTGTATCGATAGAAGCTAAGGATTCACTTAATAGCCCTCGGCATCGTTCGATATAACGATAAATCACTCTGGGAGCCTCGGAAACGCGATATTTACCTTTTCCACAGGCTGTGTATCGATAGAAGCTAAGGATTCACTTAATAGCCCTCGGCATCGTTCGATATAACGATAAATCACTCTGGGAGCCTCGGAAACGCGATATTTACCTTTTCCACACGCTGTGTATCGAAAGAAGCTAAGGATTCACTTCCTAGCCCTCGGCATCGTTCGATATAACGATAAATCACTCTGGGACACTCGGAATCGCGATATTTACCTTTTCCACACGCTGTGTATCGAAAGGAGCTAAGGATTCACTTCCTAGCCCTCGGCATCGTTCGATATAACGATAAATCACTCTGGGGGCCTCGGAAACGCGATATTTACCTTTTCCACACGCTGTGTATCGAAAGAAGCTAAGGATTCACTTCCTAGCCCTCAGCATCGTTCGATATAACGATAAATCACCCTGGGAACCTCGGAAACGCGATATTTACCTTTTCCACACGCTGTGTATCGAAAGAAGCTAAGGATTCACTTCCTAGCCCTCGGCATCGTTCGATATAACGATAAATCACTCTGGGACACTCGGAATCGCGATATTTACCTTTTCCACACGCTGTGTATCGAAAGAAGCTAAGGAATCACTTTCTAGCCCTCGGCATCGTTCGATATAACGATAAATCACTCTGGGACACTCGGAATCGCGATACTTACCTTTTCCACACGCTGTGTATCGAAAGGAGCTAAGGATTCGGTTTCTAGTCCTCGGCTTCGTTCGATATAACGATAAATCACTCTGGGAGCCTCGGAAACGCGATATTTACCTTTTCCACACGCTGTGTATCGAACGGAGCTAAGGATTCACTTCCTATCCCACGGCATCGTTCGATATAACGATAAATCACTCTGGGAGCCTCGGAAACGCGATATTTACCTTTTCCACACGCTGTGTATCGATAGAAGCTAAGGATTCACTTAATAGCCCTCGGCATCGTTCGATATAACGATAAATCACCCTGGGAACCTCGGAAACGCGATATTTACCTTTTCCTCACGCTGTGTATCGAAAGAAGCTAAGGATTCACTTCCTAGCCCTCGGCATCGTTCGATATAACGGTAAATCACTCTGGGAGCCTCGGAATCGCGATATTTACCTTTTCCACACGCTGTGTATCGAAAGGAGCTAAGGATTCACTTCCTAGCCCACGGCATCGTTCGATATAACGATAAATCACTCTGGGAGCCTCGGAAACGCGATATTTACCTTTTCCACACGCTGTGTATCCATAGAAGCTATGGATTCACTTCCTAGCCCTCAGCATCGTTCGATATAACGATAAATCACTCTGGGAGCCTCGGAAACGCGATATTTACCTTTTCCACACGCTGTGCATCGAAAGGAGCTAAGGATTCACTTCCTAGCCCTCGGCATCGTTCGATATAACGCTAAATCACTCTGGGAGCCTCGGAAACGCGATATTTACCTTTTCCACACGCTGTGTATCGAACGGAGCTAAGGATTCACTTCCTAGCCCTCGGCATCGTTCGATATAACGATAAATCACTCTGGGAGCCTCGGAAACGCGATATTTACCTGTTCCACACGCTGTGTATCGATAGAAGCTAAGGATTCTCTTCCTAGGCCTCGGTATCGTCCGATATAACGATAAATCACTCTGGGACACTCGGAATCGCGATATTTACCTTTTCGAAACGCTGTGTATCGAAAGGAGCTAAGGATTCACTTCCCAGCCCTCGGCATCGTTCGATATAACGATAAATCACTCTGGGAGCCTCGGAAACGCGATATTTACCTTTTCCACACGCTGTGTATCGAAAGGAGCTAAGGATTCACTTCCTAGCCCTCGGCATCGTTCGATATAACGGTAAATCACTCTGGGAGCCTCGGAATCGCGATATTTACCTTTTGCACACGCTGTGTATCGAAAGGAGCTAAGGATTCACTTCCTAGCCCTCGGCATCGTTCGATATAACGATAAATCACTCTGGGAGCCTCGGAAACGCGATATTTACCTTTTCCACACGCTGTGTATCGAAAGAAGCTAAGGATTCACTTCCTAGCCCTCAGCATCGTTCGATATAACGATAAATCACTCTGGGAGCCTCGGAAACGCGATATTTACCTTTTCCACACGCTGTGTATCGAAAGAAGCTAAGGATTCACTTCCTAGCCCTCGGCATCGTTCGATATAACGATAAATCACTCTGGGACACTCGGAATCGCGATGTTTACCTTTTCCACACGCTGTGTATCGAAAGGAGCTAAGGATTCACTTCCTAGCCCTCGGCATCGTTCGATATAACGATAAATCACTCTGGGACACTCGGAATCGCGATATATACCTTTTCCACACGCTGTGTATCGAAAGGAGCTAAGGATTCACTTCCTAGCCCTCGGCATCGTTCGATATAACGATAAATCACTCTGGGAGCCTCGGAAACGCGATATTTACCTTTTCCACACGCTGTGTATCCATAGAAGCTAAGGATTCACTTCCTAGCCCTCAGCATCGTTCGATATAACGATAAATCACTCTGGGAGCCTCGGAAACGCGATATTTACCTTTTCCACACGCTGTGCATCGAAAGGAGCTAAGGATTCACTTCCTAGCCCTCGGCATCGTTCGATATAACGGTAAATCACTCTGGGAGCCTCGGAAACGCGATATTTACCTTTTCCACACGCTGTGTATCGAAAGGAGCTAAGGATTCACTTCCTAGCCCACGGCATCGTTCGATATTACGATAAATCACTCTGGGAGCCTCGGAAACGCGATATTTACCTTTTCCACACGCTGTGTATCGAAAGGAGCTAAGGATTCACTTCCTAGCCCACGGCATCGTTCGATATAACGATAAATCACTCCGGGAGCCTCGGAAACGCGATATTTACCTTTTCCACACGCTGTGTATCGAAAGAAGCTAAGGATTCACTTCCTAGCCCTCAGCATCGTTCGATATAACGATAAATCACTCTGGGAGCCTCGGAAACGCGATATTTACCTTTTCCACACGCTGTGTATCGAAAGAAGCTAAGGATTCACTTCCTAGCCCTCGGCATCGTTCGATATAACGATAAATCACTCTGGGACACTCGGAATCGAGATGTTTACCTTTTCCACACGCTGTGTATCGAAAGGAGCTAAGGATTCACTTCCTAGCCCTCGGCATCGTTCGATATAACGATAAATCACTCTGGGACACTCGGAATCGCGATATTTACCTTTTCCACACCCTGTGTATCGAAAGGAGCTAAGGATTCACTTCCTAGCCCTCGGCATCGTTCGATATAACGATAAATCACTCTGGGAGCCTCGGAAACGCGATATTTACCTTTTCCACACGCTGTGTATCCATAGAAGCTAAGGATTCACTTCCTAGCCCTCAGCATCGTTCGATATAACGATAAATCACTCTGGGAGCCTCGGAAACGCGATATTTAAGTTTTCCACACGCTGTGCATCGAAAGGAGCTAAGGATTCACTTCCTAGCCCTCGGCATCGTTCGATATAACGGTAAATCACTCTGGGAGCCTCGGAAACGCGATATTTACCTTTTCCACATTCTGTGTATCGAAAGGAGCTAAGGATTCACTTCCTAGCCCACGGCATCGTTCGATATTACGATAAATCACTCTGGGAGCCTCGGAAACGCGATATTTACCTTTTCCACACGCTGTGTATCGAAAGGAGCTAAGGATTCACTTCCTAGCCCACGGCATCGTTCGATATAACGATAAATCACTCTGGGAGCCTCGGAAACGCGATATTTACCTTTTCCACACGCTGTGTATCGAAAGAAGCTAAGGATTCGGTTTCTAGTCCTCGGCTTCGTTCGATATAACGATAAATCACTCTGGGAGCCTCGGAAATGCGATATTTACCTTTTCCACACGCTGTGTATCCATAGAAGCTAAGGATTCACTTCCTAGCCCTCAGCATCGTTCGATATAACGATAAATCACTCTGGGAGCCTCGGAAACGCGATATTTACCTTTTCCACACGCTGTGCATCGAAAGGAGCTAACGATTCACTTCCTAGCCCTCGGCATCGTTCGATATAACGGTAAATCACTCTGGGAGCCTCGGAAACGTGATATTTACTTTTTCCACACGCTGTGTATCGAAAGGAGCTTAGGATTCACTTCCTAGCCCACGGCATCGTTCGATATAACGATAAATCACTCTGGGAGCCTCGGAAACGCGATATTTACCGTTTCCACACGCTGTGTATCGATAGAAGCTAAGGATTCACTTCCTAGCCCTCGGCATCGTTCGATATAACGATAAATCACTCTGTGAGCCTCGGAAACGCGATATTTACCTTTTCCACACGCTGTGTATCGAAAGAAGCTAAGGATTCACTTCCTAGCCCTCGGCATCGTTCGATGTAACGATAAATCACTCTGGGACACTCGGAATCGCGATATTTACCTTTTCCACACGCTGTGTATCGAAAGGAGCTAAGGATTCACTTCCTAGCCCTCGGCATCGTTCCATATAACGATAAATCACTCTGGGAGCCTCGGAAACGCGATATATACCTTTTCCACACGCTGTGTATCGAAAGGAGCTAAGGATTCACTTCCTAGCCCTAGGCTTCGTTCGATATAACGATAAATCACTCTGGGAGCCTCGGAAACGCGATATTTACCTTTTCCACACGCTGTGTATCCATAGAAGCTAAGGATTCACTTCCTAGCCCTCAGCATCGTTCGATATAACGATAAATCACTCTGGGAGCCTCGGAAACGCGATATTTACCTTTTCCACACGCTGTGCATCGAAAGGAGCTAAGGATTCACTTCCTAGCCCTCGGCATCGTTCGATATAACGGTAAATCACTCTGGGAGCCTCGGAAACGCGATATTTACCTTTTCCACACGCTGTGTATCGAAAGGAGCTAAGGATTCACTTCCTAGCCCACGGCATCGTTCGATATTACGATAAATCACTCTGGGAGCCTCGGAAACGCGATATTTACCTTTTCCACACGCTGTGTATCGAAAGGAGCTAAGGATTCACTTCCTAGCCCACGGCATCGTTCGATATAACGATAAATCACTCCGGGAGCCTCGGAAACGCGATATTTACCTTTTCCACACGCTGTGTATCGAAAGAAGCTAAGGATTCACTTCCTAGCCCTCAGCATCGTTCGATATAACGATAAATCACTCTGGGAGCCTCGGAAACGCGATATTTACCTTTTCCACACGCTGTGTATCGAAAGAAGCTAAGGATTCACTTCCTAGCCCTCGGCATCGTTCGATATAACGATAAATCACTCTGGGACACTCGGAATCGCGATGTTTACCTTTTCCACACACTGTGTATCGAAAGGAGCTAAGGATTCACTTCCTAGCCCTCGGCATCGTTCGATATAACGATAAATCACTCTGGGACACTCGGAATCGCGATATTTACCTTTTCCACACCCTGTGTATCGAAAGGAGCTAAGGATTCACTTCCTAGCCCTCGGCATCGTTCGATATAACGATAAATCACTCTGGGAGCCTCGGAAACGCGATATTTACCTTTTCCACACGCTGTGTATCCATAGAAGCTAAGGATTCACTTCCTAGCCCTCAGCATCGTTCGATATAACGATAAATCACTCTGGGAGCCTCGGAAACGCGATATTTACCTTTTCCACAAACTGTGCATCGAAAGGAGCTAAGGATTCACTTCCTAGCCCTCGGCATCGTTCGATATAACGGTAAATCACTCTGGGAGCCTCGGAAACGCGATATTTACCTTTTCCACACGCTGTGTATCGAAAGGAGCTAAGGATTCACTTCCTAGCCCACGGCATCGTTCGATATTACGATAAATCACTCTGGGAGCCTCGGAAACGCGATATTTACCTTTTCCACACGCTGTGTATCGAAAGGAGCTAAGGATTCACTTCCTAGCCCACGGCATCGTTCGATATAACGATAAATCACTCTGGGAGCCTCGGAAACGCGATATTTACCTTTTCCACACGCTGTGTATCGAAAGAAGCTAAGGATTCGGTTTCTAGTCCTCGGCTTCGTTCGATATAACGATAAATCACTCTGGGAGCCTCGGAAATGCGATATTTACCTTTTCCACAAGCTGTGTATCCATAGAAGCTAAGGATTCACTTCCTAGCCCTCAGCATCGTTCGATATAACGATAAATCACTCTGGGAGCCTCGGAAACGCGATATTTACCTTTTCCACACGCTGTGCATCGAAAGGAGCTAACGATTCACTTCCTAGCCCTCGGCATCGTTCGATATAACGGTAAATCACTCTGGGAGCCTCGGAAACGTGATATTTACTTTTTCCACACGCTGTGTATCGAAAGGAGCTTAGGATTCACTTCCTAGCCCACGGCATCGTTCGATATAACGATAAATCACTCTGGGAGCCTCGGAATCGCGATATTTACCTTTTCCACACGCTGTGTATCGAAAGGAGCTAAGGATTCACTTCCTAGCCCTCGGCATCGTTCCATATAACGATAAATCACTCTGGGAGCCTCGGAAACGCGATATTTACCTTTTCCACACGCTGTGTATCGAAAGAAGCTAAGGATTCACTTCCTAGCCCTCGGCATCGTTCGATATAACGATAAATCACTCTGGGACACTCGGAATCGCGATATTTACCTTTTCCACACGCTGTGTATCGAAAGAAGCTAAGGATTCGGTTTCTAGTCCTCGGCTTCGTTCGATATAACGATAAATCACTCTGGGAGCCTCGGAAATGCGATATTTACCTTTTCCACACGCTGTGTATCCATAGAAGCTAAGGATTCACTTCCTAGCCCTCAGCATCGTTCGATATAACGATAAATCACTCTGGGAGCCTCGGAAACGCGATATTTACCTTTTCCACACGCTGTGCATCGAAAGGAGCTAACGATTCACTTCCTAGCCCTCGGCATCGTTCGATATAACGGTAAATCACTCTGGGAGCCTCGGAAACGTGATATTTACTTTTTCCACACGCTGTGTATCGAAAGGAGCTTAGGATTCACTTCCTAGCCCACGGCATCGTTCGATATAACGATAAATCACTCTGGGAGCCTCGGAAACGCGATATTTACCTTTTCCACACGCTGTGTATCGATAGAAGCTAAGGATTCACTTCCTAGCCCTCGGCATCGTTCGATATAACGATAAATCACTCTGTGAGCCTCGGAAACGCGATATTTACCTTTTCCACACGCTGTGTATCGAAAGAAGCTAAGGATTCACTTCCTAGCCCTCGGCATCGTTCGATATAACGATAAATCACTCTGGGACACTCGGAATCGCGATATTTACCTTTTCCACACGCTGTGTATCGAAAGGAGCTAAGGATTCACTTCCTAGCCCTCGGCATCGTTCCATATAACGATAAATCACTCTGGGAGCCTCGGAAACGCGATATTTACCTTTTCCACACGCTGTGTATCGATAGAAGCTAAGGATTCACTTCCTAGCCCTCGGCATCGTTCGATATAACGATAAATCACTCTGGGAGCCTCGGAAACGCGATATTTACCTTTTCCGCACGCTGTGTATCGATAGAAGCTAAGGATTCACTTCCCAGCCCTCGGCATCGTTCGATAAAACGATAAATCACTCTGGGAGCCTCGGAAACGCGATATTTACCTTTTCCACATGCTGTGCATCGAAAGGAGCTAAGGATTCACTTCCTAGCCCTCGGCATCGTTCGATATAACGATAAATCACTCTGGGAGCCTCGGAATCGCGATATTTACCTTTTCCACACGCTGTGTATCCATAGAAGCTAAGGATTCACTTCCTAGCCCTCAGCATCGTTCGATATAACGATAAATCACTCTGGGAGCCTCGGAAACGCGATATTTACCTTTTCCACACGCTGTGCATCGAAAGGAGCTAAGGATTCACTTCCTAGCCCTCGGCATCGTTCGATATAACGGTAAATCACTCTGGGAGCCTCGGAAACGAGATATTTACCTTTTCCACACGCTGTGTATCGAAAGGAGCTAAGGATTCACTTCCTAGCCCACGGCATCGTTCGATATAACGATAAATCACTCTGGGAGCCTCGGAAACGCGATATTTACCTTTTCCACACGCTGTGTATCGAAAGAAGCTAAGGATTCGGTTTCTAGTCCTCGGCTTCGTTCGATATAACGATAAATCACTCTGGGAGCCTCGGAAATGCGATATTTACCTTTTCCACACGCTGTGTATCGAAAGGAGCTAAGGATTCACTTCCTAGCCCTCGGCATCGTTCCATATAACGATAAATCACTCTGGGAGCCTCGGAAACGCGATATTTACCTTTTCCACACGCTGTGTATCGATAGAAGCTAAGGATTCACTTCCTAGCCCTCGGCATCGTTCGATATAACGAAATTTCACTCTGGGACACTCGGAATCGCGATATTTACCTTTTCCACACGCTGTGTATCCATAGAAGCTAAGGATTCACTTCCTAGCCCTCAGCATCGTTCGATATAACGATAAATCACTCTGGGAGCCTCGGAAACGCGATATTTACCTTTTCCACACGCTGTGCATCGAAAGGAGCTAAGGATTCACTTCCTAGCCCTCGGCATCGTTCGATATAACGGTAAATCACTCTGGGAGCCTCGGAAACGTGATATTTACTTTTTCCACACGCTGTGTATCGAAAGGAGCTTAGGATTCACTTCCTAGCCCACGGCATCGTTGGATATAACGATAAATCACTCTGGGAGCCTCGGAAACGCGATATTTACCTTTTCCACACGCTGTGTATCGATAGAAGCTAAGGATTCACTTCCTAGCCCTCGGCATCGTTCGATATAACGATAAATCACTCTGTGAGCCTCGGAAACGCGATATTTACCTTTTCCACACGCTGTGTATCGAAAGAAGCTAAGGATTCACTTCCTAGCCCTCGGCATCGTTCGATATAACGATAAATCACTCTGGGACACTCGGAATCGCGATATTTACCTTTTCCACACGCTGTGTATCGAAAGGAGCTAAGGATTCACTTCCTAGCCCTCGGCATCGTTCCATATAACGATAAATCACTCTGGGAGCCTCGGAAACGCGATATTTACCTTTTCCACACGCTGTGTATCGATAGAAGCTAAGGATTCACTTCCTAGCCCTCGGCATCGTTCGATATAACGATAAATGACTCTGGGAGCCTCGGAAACGCGATATTTACCTTTTCCACACGCTGTGTATCGATAGAAGCTAAGGATTCACTTCCTAGCCCTCGGCATCGTTCGATAAAACGATAAATCACTCTGGGAGCCTCGGAAACGCGATATTTACCTTTTCCACACGCTGTGCATCGAAAGGAGCTAAGGATTCACTTCCTAGCCCTCGGCATCGTTCGATATAACGATAAATCACTCTGGGACACTCGGAATCGCGATATTTACCTTTTCCACACGCTGTGTATCGAAAGGAGCTAAGGATTCACTTCCTAGCCCTCGGCATCGTTCGATATAACGATAAATCACTCTGGGAGCCTCGGAATCGCGATATTTACCTTTTCCACACGCTGTGTATCCATAGAAGCTAAGGATTCACTTCCTAGCCCTCAGCATCGTTCGATATAACGATAAATCACTCTGGGAGCCTCGGAAACGCGATATTTACCTTTTCCACACGCTGTGCATCGAAAGGAGCTAAGGATTCACTTCCTAGCCCTCGGCATCGTTCGATGTAACGGTAAATCACTCTGGGAGCCTCGGAAACGCGATATTTACCTTTTCCACACGCTGTGTATCGAAAGGAGCTAAGGATTCACTTCCTAGCCCACGGCATCGTTCGATATAACGATAAATCACTCTGGGAGCCTCGGAAACGCGATATTTACCTTTTCCACACGCTGTGTATCGAAAGAAGCTAAGGATTCGGTTTCTAGTCCTCGGCATCGTTCGATATAACGATAAATCACTCTGGGAGCCTCGGAAACGCGATATTTACCTTTTCCACACGCTGTGTATCGAAAGAAGCTAAGGATTCACTTCCTAGCCCACGGCATCGTTCGATATAACGATAAATCACTCTGGGAGCCTCGGAAACGCGATATTTACCTTTTCCACACGCTGTGTATCGAAAGAAGCTAAGGATTCGGTTTCTAGTCCTCGGCTTCGTTCGATATAACGATAAATCACTCTGGGAGCCTCGGAAATGCGATATTTACCTTTTCCACACGCTGTGTATCGAAAGAAGCTAAGGATTCAGTTCCTAGCCCTCGGCATCGTTCGATATAACGATATTTCACTCTGGGACACTCGGAATCGCGATATTTACCTTTTCCACACGCTGTGTATCCATAGAAGCTAAGGATTCACTTCCTAGCCCTCAGCATCGTTCGATATAACGATAAATCACTCTGGGAGCCTCGGAAACGCGATATTTACCTTTTCCACACGCTGTGCATCGAAAGGAGCTAAGGATTCACTTCCTAGCCCTCGGCATCGTTCGATATAACGGTAAATCACTCTGGGAGCCTCGGAAACGTGATATTTACTTTTTCCACACGCTGTGTATCGAAAGGAGCTTAGGATTCACTTCCTAGCCCACGGCATCGTTCGATATAACGATAAATCACTCTGGGAGCCTCGGAAACGCGATATTTACCTTTTCCACACGCTGTGTATCGATAGAAGCTAAGGATTCACTTCCTAGCCCTCGGCATCGTTCGATATAACGATAAATCACTCTGGGAGCCTCGGAAACGCGATATTTACCTTTTCCACACGCTGTGTATCGATAGAAGCTAAGGATTCACTTCCTAGCCCTCGGCATCGTTCGATAAAACGATAAATCACTCTGGGACACTCGGAATCGCGATGTTTACCTTTTCCACACGCTGTGTATCGAAAGGAGCTAAGGATTCACTTCCTAGCCCACGGCATCGTTCGATATTACGATAAATCACTCTGGGAACCTCGGAAACGCGATATTTACCTTTTCCACACGCTGTGTATCGAAAGGAGCTAAGGATTCACTTCCTAGCCCACGGCATCGTTCGATATAAAGATAAATCACTCTGGGAGCCTCGGAAACGCGATATTTACCTTTTCCACACGCTGTGTATCGAAAGAAGCTAAGGATTCGGTTTCTAGTCCTCGGCTTCGTTCGATATAACGATAAATCACTCTGGGAGCCTCGGAAATGCGATATTTACCTTTTCCACACGCTGTGTATCGAAAGAAGCTAAGGATTCAGTTCCTAGCCCTCGGCATCGTTCGATATAACGATATTTCACTCTGGGACACTCGGAATCACGATATTTACCTTTTCCACACGCTGTGTATCGAAAGGAGCTAAGGATTCACTTCCTAGCCCAGGCATCGTTCGATATAACGAATTTTCACTCTGGGACACTCGGAATCGCGATATTTACCTTTTCCACACGCTGTGTATCCATAGAAGCTAAGGATTCACTTCCTAGCCCTCAGCATCGTTCGATATAACGATAAATCACTCTGGGAGCCTCGGAAACGCGATATTTACCTTTTCCACACGCTGTGCATCGAAAGGAGCTATGGATTCACTTCCTAGCCCTCGGCATCGTTCGATATAACGGTAAATCACTCTGGGAGCCTCGGAAACGTGATATTTACTTTTTCCACACGCTGTGTATCGAAAGGAGCTTAGGATTCACTTCCTAGCCCACGGCATCGTTCGATATAACGATAAATCACTCTGGGAGCCTCGGAAACGCAATATTTACCTTTTCCACACGCTGTGTATCGAAAGGAGCTAAGGATTCACTTCCTAGCCCTCGGCATCGTTCGATATAACGATAAATCACTCTGGGACACTCGGAATCGCGATATTTACCTTTTCCACACGCTGTGTATCGAAAGGAGCTAAGGATTCACTTCCTAGCCCTCGGCATCGTTCGATATAACGATAAATCACTCTGGGACACTCGGAATCGCGATATTTACCTTTTCCACACGCTGTGTATCGAAAGGAGCTAAGGATTCACTTCCTAGCCCTCGGCATCGTTCCATATAACGATAAATCACTCTGGGAGCCTCGGAAACGCGATATTTACCTTTTCCACACGCTGTGCATCGAAAGGAGCTAAGGATTCACTTCCTAGCCCTCGGCATAATTCGATATAACGGTAAATCACTCTGGGAGCCTCGGAAACGCGATATTTACCTTTTCCACACGCTGTGTATCGAAAGGAGCTAAGGATTCACTTCCTAGCCCACGGCATCGTTCGATATTACGATAAATCACTCTGGGAGCCTCGGAAACGCGATATTTACCTTTTCCACACGCTGTGTATCGAAAGGAGCTAAGGATTCACTTCCTAGCCCACGGCATCGTTCGATATAACGATAAATCACTCTGGGAGCCTCGGAAACGCGATATTTACCTTTTCCACACGCTGTGTATCGAAAGAAGCTAAGGATTCGGTTTCTAGTCCTCGGCTTCGTTCGATATAACGATAAATCACTCTGGGAGCCTCGGAAATGCGATATTTACCTTTTCCACACGCTGTGTATCCATAGAAGCTAAGGATTCACTTCCTAGCCCTCAGCATCGTTCGATATAACGATAAATCACTCTGGGAGCCTCGGAAACGCGATATTTACCTTTTCCACACGCTGTGCATCGAAAGGAGCTAAGGATTCACTTCCTAGCCCTCGGCATAATTCGATATAACGGTAAATCACTCTGGGAGCCTCGGAAACGCGATATTTACCTTTTCAACACGCTGTGTATCGAAAGGAGCTAAGGATTCACTTCCTAGCCCACGGCATCGTTCGATATTACGATAAATCACTCTGGGAGCCTCGGAAACGCGATATTTACCTTTTCCACACGCTGTGTATCGAAAGGAGCTAAGGATTCACTTCCTAGCCCACGGCATCGTTCGATATAACGATAAATCACTCTGGGAGCCTCGGAAACGCGATATTTACCTTTTCCACACGCTGTGTATCGAAAGAAGCTAAGGATTCGGTTTCTAGTCCTCGGCTTCGTTCGATATAACGATAAATCACTCTGGGAGCCTCGGAAATGCGATATTTACCTTTTCCACACGCTGTGTATCGAAAGAAGCTAAGGATTCAGTTCCTAGCCCTCGGCATCGTTCGATATAACGATATTTCACTCTGGGACACTCGGAATCACGATATTTACCTTTTCCACACGCTGTGTATCGAAAGGAGCTAAGGATTCACTTCCTAGCCCTGGCATCGTTCGATATAACGAAATTTCACTCTAGGACACTCGGAATCGCGATATTTACCTTTTCCACACGCTGTGTATCCATAGAAGCTAAGGATTCACTTCCTAGCCCTCAGCATCGTTCGATATAACGATAAATCACTCTGGGAGCCTCGGAAACGCGATATTTACCTTTTCCACACGCTGTGCATCGAAAGGAGCTAAGGATTCACTTCCTAGCCCTCGGCATCGTTCGATATAACGGTAAATCACTCTGGGAGCCTCGGAAACGCGATATTTACTTTTTCCACACGCTGTGTATCGAAAGGAGCTTAGGATTCACTTCCTAGCCCACGGCATCGTTCGATATAACGATAAATCACTTTGGGAGCCTCGGAAACGCGATATTTACCATTTCCACACGCTGTGTATCGATAGAAGCTAAGGATTCACTTCCTAGCACTCGGCATCGTTCGATATAACGATAAATCACTCTGTGAGCCTCGGAAACGCAATATTTACCTTTTCCACACGCTGTGTATCGAAAGAAGCTAAGGATTCACTTCCTAGCCCTCGGCATCGTACGATATAACGATAAATCACTCTGGGACACTCGGAAACGCGATATTTACCTTTTCCACACGCTGTGTATCGATAGAAGCTAAGGATTCACTTCCTAGCCCTCGGCATCGTTCGATAAAACGATAAATCACTCTGGGACACTCGGAATCGCGATGTTTACCTTTTCCACACGCTGTGTATCGAAAGGAGCTAAGGATTCACTTCCTAGCCCTCGGCATCGTTCGATGATTTATCGTTATATCGAACGAAGCCGAGGACTAGAAACCGAATCCTTAGCTTTTCCACACGCTGTGTATCCATAGAAGCTAAGGATTCACTTCCTAGCCCTCAGCATCGTTCGATATAACGATAAATCACTCTGGGAGCCTCGGAAACGCGATATTTACCTTTTCCACACGCTGTGCATCGAAAGGAGCTAAGGATTCACTTCCTAGCCCACGGCATCGTTCGATATTACGATAAATCACTCTGGGAACCTCGGAAACGCGATATTTACCTTTTCCACACGCTGTGTATCGAAAGGAGCTAAGGATTCACTTCCTAGCCCACGGCATCGTTCGATATAACGATAAATCACTCTGGGAGCCTCGGAAACGCGATATTTACCTTTTCCACACGCTGTGTATCGAAAGAAGCTAAGGATTCGGTTTCTAGTCCTCGGCTTCGTTCGATATAACGATATTTCACTCTGGGACACTCGGAATCACGATATTTACCTTTTCCACACGCTGTGTATCGAAAGGAGCTAAGGATTCACTTCCTAGCCCAGGCATCGTTCGATATAACAAATTTTTACTCTGGGACACTCGGAATCGCGATATTTACCTTTTCCACACGCTGTGTATCCATAGAAGCTAAGGATTCACTTCCTAGCCCTCAGCATCGTTCGATATAACGATAAATCACTCTGGGAGCCTCTGAAACGCGATATTTACCTTTTCCACACGCTGTGCATCGAAAGGAGCTAAGGATTCACTTCCTAGCCCTCGGCATCGTTCGATATAACGGTAAATCACTCTGGGAGCCTCGGAAACGTGATATTTACTTTTTCCACACGCTGTGTATCGAAAGGAGCTTAGGATTCACTTCCTAGCCCACGGCATCGTTCGATATAACGATAAATCACTCTGTGAGCCTCGGAAACGCGATATTTACCTTTTCCACAGGCTGTGTATCGAAAGGAGCTAAGGATTCACTTCCTAGCCCACGGCATCGTTCGATATAACGATAAATCACTCTGGGAGCCTCGGAAACGCGATATTTACCTTTTCCACACGCTGTGTATCGAAAGGAGCTAAGGATTCACTTCCTAGCCCACGGCATCGTTCGATATAACGATAAATCACTCTGGGAGCCTCGGAAACGCGATATTTACCTTTTCCACACGCTGTGTATCGAAAGAAGCTAAGGATTCGGTTTCTAGTCCTCGGCATCGTTCGATATAACGATAAATCACTCTGGGAGCCTCGGAAACGCGATATTTACCTTTTCCACACGCTGTGTATCGAAAGAAGCTAAGGATTCACTTCCTAGCCCACGGCATCGTTCGATATAACGATAAATCACTCTGGGAGCCTCGGAAACGCGATATTTACCTTTTCCACACGCTGTGTATCGAAAGAAGCTAAGGATTCGGTTTCTAGTCCTCGGCTTCGTTCGATATAACGATAAATCACTCTGGGAGCCTCGGAAATGCGATATTTACCTTTTCCACACGCTGTGTATCGAAAGAAGCTAAGGATTCAGTTCCTAGCCCTCGGCATCGTTCGATATAACGATATTTCACTCTGGGACACTCGGAATCGCGATATTTACCTTTTCCACACGCTGTGTATCCATAGAAGCTAAGGATTCACTTCCTAGCCCTCAGCATCGTTCGATATAACGATAAATCACTCTGGGAGCCTCGGAAACGCGATATTTACCTTTTCCACACGCTGTGCATCGAAAGGAGCTAAGGATTCACTTCCTAGCCCTCGGCATCGTTCGATATAACGGTAAATCACTCTGGGAGCCTCGGAAACGTGATATTTACTTTTTCCACACGCTGTGTATCGAAAGGAGCTTAGGATTCACTTCCTAGCCCACGGCATCGTTCGATATAACGATAAATCACTCTGGGAGCCTCGGAAACGCGATATTTACCTTTTCCACACGCTGTGTATCGATAGAAGCTAAGGATTCACTTCCTAGCCCTCGGCATCGTTCGATATAACGATAAATCACTCTGGGAGCCTCGGAAACGCGATATTTACCTTTTCCACACGCTGTGTATCGATAGAAGCTAAGGATTCACTTCCTAGCCCTCGGCATCGTTCGATAAAACGATAAATCACTCTGGGACACTCGGAATCGCGATGTTTACCTTTTCCACACGCTGTGTATCGAAAGGAGCTAAGGATTCACTTCCTAGCCCACGGCATCGTTCGATATTACGATAAATCACTCTGGGAACCTCGGAAACGCGATATTTACCTTTTCCACACGCTGTGTATCGAAAGGAGCTAAGGATTCACTTCCTAGCCCACGGCATCGTTCGATATAACGATAAATCACTCTGGGAGCCTCGGAAACGCGATATTTACCTTTTCCACACGCTGTGTATCGAAAGAAGCTAAGGATTCGGTTTCTAGTCCTCGGCTTCGTTCGATATAACGATAAATCACTCTGGGAGCCTCGGAAATGCGATATTTACCTTTTCCACACGCTGTGTATCGAAAGAAGCTAAGGATTCAGTTCCTAGCCCTCGGCATCGTTCGATATAACGATATTTCACTCTGGGACACTCGGAATCACGATATTTACCTTTTCCACACGCTGTGTATCGAAAGGAGCTAAGGATTCACTTCCTAGCCCAGGCATCGTTCGATATAACGAATTTTCACTCTGGGACACTCGGAATCGCGATATTTACCTTTTCCACACGCTGTGTATCCATAGAAGCTAAGGATTCACTTCCTAGCCCTCAGCATCGTTCGATATAACGATAAATCACTCTGGGAGCCTCGGAAACGCGATATTTACCTTTTCCACACGCTGTGCATCGAAAGGAGCTATGGATTCACTTCCTAGCCCTCGGCATCGTTCGATATAACGGTAAATCACTCTGGGAGCCTCGGAAACGTGATATTTACTTTTTCCACACGCTGTGTATCGAAAGGAGCTTAGGATTCACTTCCTAGCCCACGGCATCGTTCGATATAACGATAAATCACTCTGGGAGCCTCGGAAACGCAATATTTACCTTTTCCACACGCTGTGTATCGAAAGGAGCTAAGGATTCACTTCCTAGCCCTCGGCATCGTTCGATATAACGATAAATCACTCTGGGACACTCGGAATCGCGATATTTACCTTTTCCACACGCTGTGTATCGAAAGGAGCTAAGGATTCACTTCCTAGCCCTCGGCATCGTTCGATATAACGATAAATCACTCTGGGACACTCGGAATCGCGATATTTACCTTTTCCACACGCTGTGTATCGAAAGGAGCTAAGGATTCACTTCCTAGCCCTCGGCATCGTTCCATATAACGATAAATCACTCTGGGAGCCTCGGAAACGCGATATTTACCTTTTCCACA
Source organism: Nomada fucata (assembly GCA_948146005.1). NCBI lineage: Eukaryota > Metazoa > Arthropoda > Insecta > Hymenoptera > Apidae > Nomada > Nomada fucata. The sequence continues at coordinate 26,543,094 of OX411275.1, forward strand.
CGCTGTGCATCGAAAGGAGCTAAGGATTCACTTCCTAGCCCTCGGCATAATTCGATATAACGGTAAATCACTCTGGGAGCCTCGGAAACGCGATATTTACCTTTTCCACACGCTGTGTATCGAAAGGAGCTAAGGATTCACTTCCTAGCCCACGGCATCGTTCGATATTACGATAAATCACTCTGGGAGCCTCGGAAACGCGATATTTACCTTTTCCACACGCTGTGTATCGAAAGGAGCTAAGGATTCACTTCCTAGCCCACGGCATCGTTCGATATAACGATAAATCACTCTGGGAGCCTCGGAAACGCGATATTTACCTTTTCCACACGCTGTGTATCGAAAGAAGCTAAGGATTCGGTTTCTAGTCCTCGGCTTCGTTCGATATAACGATAAATCACTCTGGGAGCCTCGGAAATGCGATATTTACCTTTTCCACACGCTGTGTATCCATAGAAGCTAAGGATTCACTTCCTAGCCCTCAGCATCGTTCGATATAACGATAAATCACTCTGGGAGCCTCGGAAACGCGATATTTACCTTTTCCACACGCTGTGCATCGAAAGGAGCTAAGGATTCACTTCCTAGCCCTCGGCATAATTCGATATAACGGTAAATCACTCTGGGAGCCTCGGAAACGCGATATTTACCTTTTCAACACGCTGTGTATCGAAAGGAGCTAAGGATTCACTTCCTAGCCCACGGCATCGTTCGATATTACGATAAATCACTCTGGGAGCCTCGGAAACGCGATATTTACCTTTTCCACACGCTGTGTATCGAAAGGAGCTAAGGATTCACTTCCTAGCCCACGGCATCGTTCGATATAACGATAAATCACTCTGGGAGCCTCGGAAACGCGATATTTACCTTTTCCACACGCTGTGTATCGAAAGAAGCTAAGGATTCGGTTTCTAGTCCTCGGCTTCGTTCGATATAACGATAAATCACTCTGGGAGCCTCGGAAATGCGATATTTACCTTTTCCACACGCTGTGTATCGAAAGAAGCTAAGGATTCAGTTCCTAGCCCTCGGCATCGTTCGATATAACGATATTTCACTCTGGGACACTCGGAATCACGATATTTACCTTTTCCACACGCTGTGTATCGAAAGGAGCTAAGGATTCACTTCCTAGCCCTGGCATCGTTCGATATAACGAAATTTCACTCTAGGACACTCGGAATCGCGATATTTACCTTTTCCACACGCTGTGTATCCATAGAAGCTAAGGATTCACTTCCTAGCCCTCAGCATCGTTCGATATAACGATAAATCACTCTGGGAGCCTCGGAAACGCGATATTTACCTTTTCCACACGCTGTGCATCGAAAGGAGCTAAGGATTCACTTCCTAGCCCTCGGCATCGTTCGATATAACGGTAAATCACTCTGGGAGCCTCGGAAACGCGATATTTACTTTTTCCACACGCTGTGTATCGAAAGGAGCTTAGGATTCACTTCCTAGCCCACGGCATCGTTCGATATAACGATAAATCACTTTGGGAGCCTCGGAAACGCGATATTTACCATTTCCACACGCTGTGTATCGATAGAAGCTAAGGATTCACTTCCTAGCACTCGGCATCGTTCGATATAACGATAAATCACTCTGTGAGCCTCGGAAACGCAATATTTACCTTTTCCACACGCTGTGTATCGAAAGAAGCTAAGGATTCACTTCCTAGCCCTCGGCATCGTACGATATAACGATAAATCACTCTGGGACACTCGGAAACGCGATATTTACCTTTTCCACACGCTGTGTATCGATAGAAGCTAAGGATTCACTTCCTAGCCCTCGGCATCGTTCGATAAAACGATAAATCACTCTGGGACACTCGGAATCGCGATGTTTACCTTTTCCACACGCTGTGTATCGAAAGGAGCTAAGGATTCACTTCCTAGCCCTCGGCATCGTTCGATGATTTATCGTTATATCGAACGAAGCCGAGGACTAGAAACCGAATCCTTAGCTTTTCCACACGCTGTGTATCCATAGAAGCTAAGGATTCACTTCCTAGCCCTCAGCATCGTTCGATATAACGATAAATCACTCTGGGAGCCTCGGAAACGCGATATTTACCTTTTCCACACGCTGTGCATCGAAAGGAGCTAAGGATTCACTTCCTAGCCCACGGCATCGTTCGATATTACGATAAATCACTCTGGGAACCTCGGAAACGCGATATTTACCTTTTCCACACGCTGTGTATCGAAAGGAGCTAAGGATTCACTTCCTAGCCCACGGCATCGTTCGATATAACGATAAATCACTCTGGGAGCCTCGGAAACGCGATATTTACCTTTTCCACACGCTGTGTATCGAAAGAAGCTAAGGATTCGGTTTCTAGTCCTCGGCTTCGTTCGATATAACGATAAATCACTCTGGGAGCCTCGGAAATGCGATATTTACCTTTTCCACACGCTGTGTATCGAAAGAAGCTAAGGATTCAGTTCCTAGCCCTCGGCATCGTTCGATATAACGATATTTCACTCTGGGACACTCGGAATCACGATATTTACCTTTTCCACACGCTGTGTATCGAAAGGAGCTAAGGATTCACTTCCTAGCCCAGGCATCGTTCGATATAACGAATTTTTACTCTGGGACACTCGGAATCGCGATATTTACCTTTTCCACACGCTGTGTATCCATAGAAGCTAAGGATTCACTTCCTAGCCCTCAGCATCGTTCGATATAACGATAAATCACTCTGGGAGCCTCGGAAACGCGATATTTACCTTTTCCACACGCTGTGCATCGAAAGGAGCTAAGGATTCACTTCGTAGCCCTCGGCATCGTTCGATATAACGGTAAATCACTCTGGGAGCCTCGGAAACGTGATATTTACTTTTTCCACACGCTGTGTATCGAAAGGAGCTTAGGATTCACTTCCTAGCCCACGGCATCGTTCGATATAACGATAAATCACTCTGGGAGCCTCGGAAACGCAATATTTACCTTTTCCACACGCTGTGTATCGATAGAAGCTAAGGATTCACTTCCTAGCCCTCGGCATCGTTCGATATAACGATAAATCACTCTGTGAGCCTCGGAAACGCGATATTTACCTTTTCCACACGCTGTGTATCGAAAGAAGCTAAGGATTCACTTCCTAGCCCTCGGCATCGTTCGATATAACGATAAATCACTCTGGGACACTCGGAATCGCGATATTTACCTTTTCCACACGCTGTGTATCGAAAGGAGCTAAGGATTCACTTCCTAGCCCTCGGCATCGTTCCATATAACGATAAATCACTCTGGGAGCCTCGGAAACGCGATATTTACCTTTTCCACACGCTGTGTATCGATAGAAGCTAAGGATTCACTTCCTAGCCCTCGGCATCGTTCGATATAACGATAAATCACTCTGGGAGCCTCGGAAACGCGATATTTACCTTTTCCACACGCTGTGTATCGATAGAAGCTAAGGATTCACTTCCTAGCCCTCGGCATCGTTCGATATAACGGTAAATCACTCTGTTAGCCTCGGAAACGCGATATTTACCTTTTCCACACGCTGTGTATCGAAAGGAGCTAAGGATTCACTTCCTAGCCCTCGGCATCGTTCGATATAACGATAAATCACTCTGGGACACTCGGAATCGCGATATTTACCTTTTCCACACGCTGTGTATCGAAAGGAGCTAAGGATTCACTTCCTAGCCCTCGGCATCGTTCGATATAACGATAAATCACTCTGGGAGCCTCGGAATCGCGATATTTACCTTTTCCACACGCTGTGTATCCATAGAAGCTAAGGATTCACTTCCTAGCCCTCAGCATCGTTCGATATAACGATAAATCACTCTGGGAGCCTCGGAAACGCGATATTTACCTTTTCCACACGCTGTGCATCGAAAGGAGCTAAGGATTCACTTCCTAGCCCTCGGCATCGTTCGATATAACGGTAAATCACTCTGGGAGCCTCGGAAACGCGATATTTACCTTTTCAACACGCTGTGTATCGAAAGGAGCTAAGGATTCACTTCCTAGCCCACGGCATCGTTCGATATTACGATAAATCACTCTGGGAGCCTCGGAAACGCGATATTTACCTTTTCCACACGCTGTGATCCGAAAGGAGCTAAGGATTCACTTCCTAGCCCACGGCATCGTTCGATATAACGATAAATCACTCTGGGAGCCTCGGAAACGCGATATTTACCTTTTCCACACGCTGTGTATCGAAAGAAGCTAAGGATTCGGTTTCTAGTCCTCGGCTTCGTTCGATATAACGATAAATCACTCTGGGAGCCTCGGAAATGCGATATTTACCTTTTCCACACGCTGTGTATCGAAAGAAGCTAAGGATTCAGTTCCTAGCCCTCGGCATCGTTCGATATAACGATATTTCACTCTGGGACACTCGGAATCACGATATATACCTTTTCCACACGCTGTGTATCGAAAGGAGCTAAGGATTCACTTCCTAGCCCTGGCATCGTTCGATATAACGAAATTTCACTCTAGGACACTCGGAATCGCGATATTTACCTTTTCCACACGCTGTGTATCCATAGAAGCTAAGGATTCACTTCCTAGCCCTCAGCATCGTTCGATATAACGATAAATCACTCTGGGAGCCTCGGAAACGCGATATTTACCTTTTCCACACGCTGTGCATCGAAAGGAGCTAAGGATTCACTTCCTAGCCCTCGGCATCGTTCGATATAACGGTAAATCACTCTGGGAGCCTCGGAAACGCGATATTTACTTTTTCCACACGCTGTGTATCGAAAGGAGCTTAGGATTCACTTCCTAGCCCACGGCATCGTTCGATATAACGATAAATCACTTTGGGAGCCTCGGAAACGCGATATTTACCATTTCCACACGCTGTGTATCGATAGAAGCTAAGGATTCACTTCCTAGCCCTCGGCATCGTTCGATATAACGATAAATCACTCTGTGAGCCTCGGAAACGCAATATTTACCTTTTCCACACGCTGTGTATCGAAAGAAGCTAAGGATTCACTTCCTAGCCCTCGGCATCGTACGATATAACGATAAATCACTGTGGGACACTCGGAATCGCGATATTTACCTTTTCCACACGCTGTGTATCGAAAGGAGCTAAGGATTCACTTCCTAGCCCTCGGCATCGTTCCATATAACGATAAATCACTCTGGGAGCCTCGGAAACGCGATATTTACCTTTTCCACACGCTGTGTATCGATAGAAGCTAAGGATTCACTTCCTAGCCCTCGGCATCGTTCGATATAACGATAAATCACTCTGGGAGCCTCGGAAACGCGATATTTACCTTTTCCACACGCTGTGTATCGATAGAAGCTAAGGATTCACTTCCTAGCCCTCGGCATCGTTCGATAAAACGATAAATCACTCTGGGAGCCTCGGAAACGCGATATTTACCTTTTCCACACGCTGTGCATCGAAAGGAGCTAAGGATTCACTTCCTAGGCCTCGGCATCGTTCGATATAGCGGTAAATCACTCTGGGAGCCTCGGAAACGCGATATTTACCTTTTCCACACGCTGTGTATCGAAAGGAGCTAAGGATTCACTTCCTAGCCCACGGCATCGTTCGATATAACGATAAATCACTCTGGGAGCCTCGGAAACGCGATATTTACCTTTTCCACACGCTGTGTATCGAAAGAAGCTAAGGATTCGGTTTCTAGTCCTCGGCTTCGTTCGATATAATGATAAATCACTCTGGGAGCCTCGGAAATGCGATATTTACCTTTTCCACACGCTGTGTATCGAGAGAAGCTAAGGATTCAGTTCCTAGCCCTCGGCATCGTTCGATATAACGATATTTCACTCTGGGACACTCGGAATCACGATATTTACCTTTTCCACACGCTGTGTATCGAAAGGAGCTAAGGATTCACTTCCTAGCCCTGGCATCGTTCGATATAACGAAATTTCACTCTGGGACACTCGGAATCGCGATATTTACCTTTTCCACACGCTGTGTATCCATAGAAGCTAAGGATTCACTTCCTAGCCCTCAGCATCTTTCGATATAACGATAAATCACTCTGGGAGCCTCGGAAACGCGATATTTACCTTTTCCACACGCTGTGCATCGAAAGGAGCTAAGGATTCACTTCCTAGAACTCGGCATCGTTCGATATAACGGTAAATCACTCTGGGAGCCTCGGAAACGCGATATTTACTTTTTCCACACGCTGTGTATCGAAAGGAGCTAAGGATTCACTTCCTAGCCCACGGCATCGTTCGATATAACGATAAATCACTCTGGGAGCCTCGGAAACGCGATATTTACCTTTTCCACACGCTGTGTATCGAAAGGAGCTAAGGATTCACTTCCTAGCCCACGGCATCGTTCGATATAACGATAAATCACTCTGGGAGCCTCGGAAACGCGATATTTACCTTTTCCACACGCTGTGTATCGATAGAAGCTAAGGATTCACTTCCTAGCCCTCGGCATCGTTCGATATAACGATAAATCACTCTGGGAGCCTCGGAAACGCGATATTTACCTTTTCCACACGCTGTGTATCGAAAGAAGCTAAGGATTCACTTCCTAGCCCTCGGCATCGTTCGATATAACGATAAATCACTCTGGGACACTCGGAATCGCGATATTTACCTTTTCCACACGCTGTGTATCGAAAGGAGCTAAGGATTCACTTCCTAGCCCTCGGCATCGTTCCATATAACGATAAATCACTCTGGGAGCCTCGGAAACGCGATATTTACCTTTTCCACACGCTGTGAATCGATAGAAGCTCAGGATTCACTTCCTAGCCCTCGGCATCGTTCGATATAACGATAAATCACTCTGGGAGCCTCGGAAACGCGATATTTACCTTTTCCACACGCTGTGTATCGATAGAAGCTAAGGATTCACTTCCTAGCCCTCGGCATCGTTCGATAAAACGATAAATCACTCTGGGAGCCTCGGAAACGCGATATTTACCTGTTCCACACGCTGTGTATCGATAGAAGCTAAGGATTCACTTCCTAGCCCTCGGCATCGTTCGATATAACGATAAATCACTCTGGGAGCCTCGGAAACGCGATATTTACCTTTTCCACACGCTGTGTATCGAAAGAAGCTAAGGATTCACTTCCTAGCCCTCGGCATCGTTCGATATAACGATAAATCACTCTGGGAGCCTCGGAGACGCGATATTTACCTGTTCTACACGCTGTGTATCGATAGAAGCTAAGGATTCACTTCCTAGCCCTCGGTATCGTTCGATATAACGATAAATCACTCGGGGACACTCGGAATCGCGATATTTACCTTTTCGACACGCTGTGTATCGAAAGGAGCTAAGGATTCACTTCCCAGCCCTCGGCATCGTTCGATATAACGATAAATCACTCTGGGAGCCTCGGAAACGCGATATTTACCTTTTCCACACGCTGTGTATCGAAAGGAGCTAAGGATTCACTTCCTAGCCCTCGGCATAGTTCGATATAACGATAAATCACTCTGGGAGCCTCGGAATCGCGATATTTACCTTTTCCACACGCTGTGTATCGAAAGAAGCTAAGGATTCACTTCCTAGCCCTCGGCATCGTTCGATATAACGATAAATCACTCTGGGACACTCGGAATCGCGATATTTACCTTTTCCACACGCTGTGTATCGAATGGAGCTAAGGATTCACTTCCTAGCCCTCGGCATCGTTCGATATAACGATAAATCACTCTGGGAGCCTCGGAAACGCGATATTTACCTTTTCCACACGCTGTGTATCCATAGAAGCTAAGGATTCACTTCCTAGCCCTCAGCATCGTTCGATATAACGATAAATCACTCTGGGAGCCTCGGAAACGCGATATTTACCTTTTCCACACGCTGTGCATCGAAAGGAGCTAAGGATTCACTTCCTAGCCCTCGGCATCGTTCGATATAACGGTAAATCACTCTGGGAGCCTCGGAAACGCGATATTTACCTTTTCCACACGCTGTGTATCGAAAGGAGCTAAGGATTCACTTCCTAGCCCACGGCATCGTTCGATATAACGATAAATCACTCTGGGAGCCTCGGAAACGCGATATTTACCTTTTCCACACGCTGTGTATCGAAAGGAGCTAAGGATTCACTTCCTAGCCCACGGCATCGTTCGATATAACGATAAATCACTCTGGGAGCCTCGGAAACGCGATATTTACCTTTTCCACACGCTGTGTATCGAAAGAAGCTAAGGATTCGGTTTCTAGTCCTCGGCTTCGTTCGATATAACGATAAATCACTCTGGGAGCCTCGGAAATGAAATATTTACCTTTTCCACACGCTGTGTATCGAAAGAAGCTAAGGATTCAGTTCCTAGCCCTCGGCATCGTTCGATATAACGATATTTCACTCTGGGACACTCGGAATCACGATATTTACCTTTTCCACACGCTGTGTATCGAAAGGAGCTAAGGATTCACTTCTTAGCCCTGGCATCGTTCGATATAACGAAATTTCACTCGGGGACACTCGGAATCGCGATATTTACCTTTTCCACACGCTGTGTATCCATAGAAGCTAAGGATTCAATTCCTAGCCGTCGGCATCGTTCGATATAACGATAAATCACTCTGGGAGCCTCGGAAACGCGATATTTACCTTTTCCACACGCTGTGTATCGAAAGGAGCTAAGGATTCACTTGCTAGCCCTCGGCATCGTTCGATATAACGATAAATCACTCGGGGAGCCTCGGAAACGCGATATTTACCTTTTCCACACGCTGTGTATCCATAGAAGCTAAGGATTCACTTCCTAGCCCGCAGCATCGTTCGATATAACGATAAATCACTCTGGGAGCCTCGGAAACGCGATATTTACCTTTTCCACACGCTGTGCATCGAAAGGAGCTAAGGATTCACTTCCTAGCCCTCGGCATCGTTCGATATAACGGTAAATCACTCTGGGAGCCTCGGAAACGCGATATTTACCTTTTCCACACGCTGTGTATCGAAAGGAGCTAAGGATTCACTTCCTAGCCCACGGCATCGTTCGATATAACGATAAATCACTCTGGGAGCCTCGGAAACGCGATATTTACCTTTTCCACACGCTGTGTATCGAAAGGAGCTAAGGATTCACTTCCTAGCCTACGGCATCGTTCGATATAACGATAAATCACTCTGGGAGCCTCGGAAACGCGATATTTACCTTTTCCACACGCTGTGTATCGAAAGAAGCTAAGGATTCGGTTTCTAGTCCTCGGCTCCGTTCGATATAACGATAAATCACTCTGGGAGCCTCGGAAATGCGATATTTACCTTTTCCACACGCTGTGTATCGAAAGAAGCTAAGGATTCAGTTCCTAGCCCTCGGCATCGTTCGATATAACGATATTTCACTCTGGGACACTCGGAATCACGATATTTACCTTTTCCAATCGCTGTGTATCGAAAGGAGCTAAGGATTCACTTCCTAGCCCTGGCATCGTTCGATATAACGAAATTTCACTCTGGGACACTCGGAATCGCGATATTTACCTTTTCCACACGCTGTGTATCCATAGAAGCTAAGGATTCACTTCCTAGCCCTCAGCATCGTTCTATATAACGATAAATCACTCTGGGAGCCTCGGAAACGCGATATTTACCTTTTCCACACGCTGTGTATCGAAAGAAGCTAAGGATTCACTTCCTAGCCCTCGGCATCGTTCGATATAACGGTAAATCACTCTGGGAGCCTCGGAAACGCGATATTTACCTTTTCCACACGCTGTGTATCGAAAGGAGCTAAGGATTCACTTCCTCGCCCACGGCATCGTTCGATATAACGATAAATCACTCTGGGAGCCTCGGAAACGCGATATTTACCTTTTCCACACGCTGTGTATCGAAAGAAGCTAAGGATTCGGTTTCTAGTCCTCGGCATCGTTCGATATAACGATAAATCACTCTGGGAGCCTAGGAAATGCGATATTTACCTTTTCCACACGCTGTGTATCGAAAGAAGCTAAGGATTCAGTTCCTAGCCCTCGGCATCATTCGATATAACGATATTTCACTCTGGGACACTCGGAATCACGATATTTACCTTTTGCACACGCTGTGTATCGAAAGGAGCTAAGGATTCACTTCCTAGCCCTCGGCATCGTTCCATATAACGATAAATCACTCTGGGAGCCTCGGAAACGCGATATTTACCTTTTCCACACGCTGTGTATCCATAGAAGCTAAGGATTCACTTCCTAGCCCTCGGCATCGTTCGATATAACGATAAATCACTCTGGGAGCCTCGGAAACGCGATATTTACCTTTTCCACACGCTGTGTATCGATAGAAGCTAAGGATTCACTTCCTAGCCCTCGGCATCGTTCCATAAAACGATAAATCACTGTGGGAGCCTCGGAAACGCGATATTTACCTTTTCCACACGCTGTGCATCGAAGGAGCTAAGGATTCACTTCCTAGCCCTCGGCATCGTTCGATATAACGGTAAATCACTCTGGGCGCCTCGGAAACGCGATATTTACCTTTTCCACACGCTGTGTATCGAAAGGAGCTAAGGATTCACTTCCTAGCCTACGGCATCGTTCGATATAACGGTAAATCACTCTGGGAGCCTCGGAAACGCGATATTTACCTTTTCCACACGCTGTGTATCGAAAGGAGCTAAGGATTCACTTCCTAGCCCACGGCATCGTTCGATATAACGATAAATCACTCTGGGAGCCTCGGAAACGCGATATTTACCTTTTCCACACGCTGTGTATCGAAAGGAGCTAAGGATTCACTTCCTAGCCCACGGCATCGTTCGATATAACGATAAATCACTCTGGGAGCCTCGGAAACGCGATATTTACCTTTTCCACACGCTGTGTATCGAAAGAAGCTAAGGATTCGGTTTCTAGTCCTCGGCTTCGTTCGATATAACGATAAATCACTCTGGGAGCCTCGGAAATGCGATATTTACCTTTTCCACACGCTGTGTATCGAAAGGAGCTAAGGATTCACTTCTTAGCCCTGGCATCGTTCGATATAACGAAATTTCACTCGGGGACACTCGGAATCGCGATATTTACCTTTTCCACACGCTGTGTATCCATAGAAGCTAAGGATTCAATTCCTAGCCGTCGGCATCGTTCGATATAACGATAAATCACTCTGGGAGCCTCGGAAACGCGATATTTACCTTTTCCACACGCTGTGTATCGAAAGGAGCTAAGGATTCACTTCCTAGCCCTCGGCATCGTTCGATATAACGATAAATCACTCGGGGAGCCTCGGAAACGCGATATTTACCTTTTCCACACGCTGTGTATCCATAGAAGCTAAGGATTCACTTCCTAGCCCGCAGCATCGTTCGATATAACGATAAATCACTCTGGGAGCCTCGGAAACGCAATATTTACCTTTTCCACACGCTGTGCATCGAAAGGAGCTAAGGATTCACTTCCTAGCCCTCGGCATCGTTCGATATAACGGTAAATCACTCTGGGAGCCTCGGAAACGCGATATTTACCTTTTCCACACGCTGTGTATCGAAAGGAGCTAAGGATTCACTTCCTAGCCCACGGCATCGTTCGATATAACGATAAATCACTCTGGGAGCCTCGGAAACGCGATATTTACCTTTTCCACACGCTGTGAATCGAAAGGAGCTAAGGATTCACTTCCTAGCCTACGGCATCGTTCGATATAACGATAAATCACTCTGGGAGCCTCGGAAACGCGATATTTACCTTTTCCACACGCTGTGTATCGAAAGAAGCTAAGGATTCGGTTTCTAGTCCTCGGCTTCGTTCGATATAACGATAAATCACCCTGGGAGCCTCGGAAATGCGATATTTACCTTTTCCACACGCTGTGTATCGAAAGAAGCTAAGGATTCAGTTCCTAGCCCTCGGCATCGTTCGATATAACGATATTTCACTCTGGGACACTCGGAATCACGATATTTACCTTTTCCACACGCTGTGTATCGAAAGGAGCTAAGGATTCACTTCCTAGCCCTGGCATCGTTCGATATAACGAAATTTCACTCTGGGACACTCGGAATCGCGATATTTACCTTTTCCACACGCTGTGTATCCATAGAAGCTAAGGATTCACTTCCTAGCCCTCAGCATCGTTCGATATAACTATAAATCACTCTGGGAGCCTCGGAAACGCGATATTTACCTTTTCCACACGCTGTGTATCGAAAGAAGCTAAGGATTCACTTCCTAGCCCTCGGCTTCGTTCGATATAACGGTAAATCACTCTGGGAGCCTCGGAAACGCGATATTTACCTTTTCCACACGCTGTGTATCGAAAGGAGCTAAGGATTCACTTCCTCGCCCACGGCATCGTTCGATATAACGATAAATCACTCTGGGAGCCTCGGAAACGCGATATTTACCTTTTCCACACGCTGTGTATCGAAAGGAGCTAAGGATTCACTTCCTAGCCTACGGCATCGTTCGATATAACGATAAATCACTCTGGGAGCCTCGGAAACGCGATATTTACCTTTTCCACACGCTGTGTATCGAAAGGAGCTAAGGATTCACTTCCTAGCCCTCGGCATCGTTCGATATAACGGTAAATCACTCTGGGCGCCTCGGAAACGCGATATTTACCTTTTCCACACGCTGTGTATCGAAAGGAGCTAAGGATTCACTTCCTAGCCCACGGCATCGTTCGATATAACGATAAATCACTCTGGGACACTCGGAATCGCGATATTTACCTTTTCCACACGCTGTGTATCCATAGAAGCTAAGGATTCACTTCCTAGCCCTCGGCATCGTTCGATATAACGGTAAATCACTCTGGGAGCCTCGGAAACGCGATATTTACCTTTTCCACACGCTGTGTATCGAAAGGAGCTAAGGATTCACTTCCTCGCCCACGGCATCGTTCGATATAACGATAAATCACTCTGGGAGCCTCGGAAACGCGATATTTACCTTTTCCACACGCTGTGTATCGAAAGAAGCTAAGGATTCGGTTTCTAGTCCTCGGCATCGTTCGATATAACGATAAATCACTCTGGGAGCCTAGGAAATGCGATATTTACCTTTTCCACACGCTGTGTATCGAAAGAAGCTAAGGATTCAGTTCCTAGCCCTCGGCATCGTTCGATATAACGATATTTCACTCTGGGACACTCGGAATCACGATATTTACCTTTTGCACACGCTGTGTATCGAAAGGAGCTAAGGATTCACTTCCTAGCCCTCGGCATCGTTCCATATAACGATAAATCACTCTGGGAGCCTCGGAAACGCGATATTTACCTTTTCCACACGCTGTGTATCCATAGAAGCTAAGGATTCACTTCCTAGCCCTCGGCATCGTTCGATATAACGATAAATCACTCTGGGAGCCTCGGAAACGCGATATTTACCTTTTCCACACGCTGTGTATCGATAGAAGCTAAGGATTCACTTCCTAGCCCTCGGCATCGTTCCATAAAACGATAAATCACTGTGGGAGCCTCGGAAACGCGATATTTACCTTTTCCACACGCTGTGCATCGAAGGAGCTAAGGATTCACTTCCTAGCCCTCGGCATCGTTCGATATAACGGTAAATCACTCTGGGCGCCTCGGAAACGCGATATTTACCTTTTCCACACGCTGTGTATCGAAAGGAGCTAAGGATTCACTTCCTAGCCTACGGCATCGTTCGATATAACGGTAAATCACTCTGGGAGCCTCGGAAACGCGATATTTACCTTTTCCACACGCTGTGTATCGAAAGGAGCTAAGGATTCACTTCCTAGCCCACGGCATCGTTCGATATAACGATAAATCACTCTGGGAGCCTCGGAAACGCGATATTTACCTTTTCCACACGCTGTGTATCGAAAGGAGCTAAGGATTCACTTCCTAGCCCACGGCATCGTTCGATATAACGATAAATCACTCTGGGAGCCTCGGAAACGCGATATTTACCTTTTCCACACGCTGTGTATCGAAAGAAGCTAAGGATTCGGTTTCTAGTCCTCGGCTTCGTTCGATATAACGATAAATCACTCTGGGAGCCTCGGAAATGCGATATTTACCTTTTCCACACGCTGTGTATCGAAAGGAGCTAAGGATTCACTTCTTAGCCCTGGCATCGTTCGATATAACGAAATTTCACTCGGGGACACTCGGAATCGCGATATTTACCTTTTCCACACGCTGTGTATCCATAGAAGCTAAGGATTCAATTCCTAGCCGTCGGCATCGTTCGATATAACGATAAATCACTCTGGGAGCCTCGGAAACGCGATATTTACCTTTTCCACACGCTGTGTATCGAAAGGAGCTAAGGATTCACTTCCTAGCCCTCGGCATCGTTCGATATAACGATAAATCACTCGGGGAGCCTCGGAAACGCGATGTTTACCTTTTCCACACGCTGTGTATCCATAGAAGCTAAGGATTCACTTCCTAGCCCGCAGCATCGTTCGATATAACGATAAATCACTCTGGGAGCCTCGGAAACGCAATATTTACCTTTTCCACACGCTGTGCATCGAAAGGAGCTAAGGATTCACTTCCTAGCCCTCGGCATCGTTCGATATAACGGTAAATCACTCTGGGAGCCTCGGAAACGCGATATTTACCTTTTCCACACGCTGTGTATCGAAAGGAGCTAAGGATTCACTTCCTAGCCCACGGCATCGTTCGATATAACGATAAATCACTCTGGGAGCCTCGGAAACGCGATATTTACCTTTTCCACACGCTGTGAATCGAAAGGAGCTAAGGATTCACTTCCTAGCCTACGGCATCGTTCGATATAACGGTAAATCACTCTGGGAGCCTCGGAAACGCGATATTTACCTTTTCCACACGCTGTGTATCGAAAGGAGCTAAGGATTCACTTCCTCGCCCACGGCATCGTTCGATATAACGATAAATCACTCTGGGAGCCTCGGAAACGCGATATTTACCTTTTCCACACGCTGTGTATCGAAAGAAGCTAAGGATTCGGTTTCTAGTCCTCGGCATCGTTCGATATAACGATAAATCACTCTGGGAGCCTAGGAAATGCGATATTTACCTTTTCCACACGCTGTGTATCGAAAGAAGCTAAGGATTCAGTTCCTAGCCCTCGGCATCGTTCGATATAACGATATTTCACTCTGGGACACACGGAATCACGATATTTACCTTTTGCACACGCTGTGTATCGAAAGGAGCTAAGGATTCACTTCCTAGCCCTCGGCATCGTTCCATATAACGATAAATCACTCTGGGAGCCTCGGAAACGCGATATTTACCTTTTCCACACGCTGTGTATCCATAGAAGCTAAGGATTCACTTCCTAGCCCTCGGCATCGTTCGATATAACGATAAATCACTCTGGGAGCCTCGGAAACGCGATATTTACCTTTTCCACACGCTGTGTATCGATAGAAGCTAAGGATTCACTTCCTAGCCCTCGGCATCGTTCGATATAACGATAAATCACTCTGGGAGCCTCGGAAACGCGATATTTACCTTTTCCACACGCTGTGTATCGATAGAAGCTAAGGATTCACTTCCTAGCCCTCGGCATCGTTCGATATAACGATAAATCACTCTGGGAGCCTCGGAAACGCGATATTTACCTTTTCCACACGCTGTGTATCGAAAGGAGCTAAGGATTCACTTCCTAGCCTACGGCATCGTTCGATATAACGATAAATCACTCTGGGAGCCTCGGAAACGCGATATTTACCTTTTCCACACGCTGTGTATCGAAAGGAGCTAAGGATTCACTTCCTAGCCCTCGGCATCGTTCGATATAACGGTAAATCACTCTGGGCGCCTCGGAAACGCGATATTTACCTTTTCCACACGCTGTGTATCGAAAGGAGCTAAGGATTCACTTCCTAGCCCACGGCATCGTTCGATATAACGATAAATCACTCTGGGACACTCGGAATCGCGATATTTACCTTTTCCACACGCTGTGTATCCATAGAAGCTAAGGATTCACTTCCTAGCCCTCGGCATCGTTCGATATAACGGTAAATCACTCTGGGAGCCTCGGAAACGCGATATTTACCTTTTCCACACGCTGTGTATCGAAAGGAGCTAAGGATTCACTTCCTCGCCCACGGCATCGTTCGATATAACGATAAATCACTCTGGGAGCCTCGGAAACGCGATATTTACCTTTTCCACACGCTGTGTATCGAAAGAAGCTAAGGATTCGGTTTCTAGTCCTCGGCATCGTTCGATATAACGATAAATCACTCTGGGAGCCTAGGAAATGCGATATTTACCTTTTCCACACGCTGTGTATCGAAAGAAGCTAAGGATTCAGTTCCTAGCCCTCGGCATCGTTCGATATAACGATATTTCACTCTGGGACACTCGGAATCACGATATTTACCTTTTGCACACGCTGTGTATCGAAAGGAGCTAAGGATTCACTTCCTAGCCCTCGGCATCGTTCCATATAACGATAAATCACTCTGGGAGCCTCGGAAACGCGATATTTACCTTTTCCACACGCTGTGTATCCATAGAAGCTAAGGATTCACTTCCTAGCCCTCGGCATCGTTCGATATAACGATAAATCACTCTGGGAGCCTCGGAAACGCGATATTTACCTTTTCCACACGCTGTGTATCGATAGAAGCTAAGGATTCACTTCCTAGCCCTCGGCATCGTTCCATAAAACGATAAATCACTGTGGGAGCCTCGGAAACGCGATATTTACCTTTTCCACACGCTGTGCATCGAAGGAGCTAAGGATTCACTTCCTAGCCCTCGGCATCGTTCGATATAACGGTAAATCACTCTGGGCGCCTCGGAAACGCGATATTTACCTTTTCCACACGCTGTGTATCGAAAGGAGCTAAGGATTCACTTCCTAGCCCTCGGCATCGTTCGATATAACGATAAATCACTCGGGGAGCCTCGGAAACGCGATATTTACCTTTTCCACACGCTGTGTATCCATAGAAGCTAAGGATTCACTTCCTAGCCCGCAGCATCGTTCGATATAACGATAAATCACTCTGGGAGCCTCGGAAACGCAATATTTACCTTTTCCACACGCTGTGCATCGAAAGGAGCTAAGGATTCACTTCCTAGCCCTCGGCATCGTTCGATATAACGGTAAATCACTCTGGGAGCCTCGGAAACGCGATATTTACCTTTTCCACACGCTGTGTATCGAAAGGAGCTAAGGATTCACTTCCTAGCCCACGGCATCGTTCGATATAACGATAAATCACTCTGGGAGCCTCGGAAACGCGATATTTACCTTTTCCACACGCTGTGAATCGAAAGGAGCTAAGGATTCACTTCCTAGCCTACGGCATCGTTCGATATAACGATAAATCACTCTGGGAGCCTCGGAAACGCGATATTTACCTTTTCCACACGCTGTGTATCGAAAGAAGCTAAGGATTCGGTTTCTAGTCCTCGGCTTCGTTCGATATAACGATAAATCACTCTGGGAGCCTCGGAAATGCGATATTTACCTTTTCCACACGCTGTGTATCGAAAGAAGCTAAGGATTCAGTTCCTAGCCCTCGGCATCGTTCGATATAACGATATTTCACTCTGGGACACTCGGAATCACGATATTTACCTTTTCCACACGCTGTGTATCGAAAGGAGCTAAGGATTCACTTCCTAGCCCTGGCATCGTTCGATATAACGAAATTTCACTCTGGGACACTCGGAATCGCGATATTTACCGTTTCCACACGCTGTGTATCCATAGAAGCTAAGGATTCACTTCCTAGCCCTCAGCATCGTTCGATATAACTATAAATCACTCTGGGAGCCTCGGAAACGCGATATTTACCTTTTCCACACGCTGTGTATCGAAAGGAGCTAAGGATTCACTTCCTCGCCCACGGCATCGTTCGATATAACGATAAATCACTCTGGGAGCCTCGGAAACGCGATATTTACCTTTTCCACACGCTGTGTATCGAAAGGAGCTAAGGATTCACTTCCTAGCCTACGGCATCGTTCGATATAACGATAAATCACTCTGGGAGCCTCGGAAACGCGATATTTACCTTTTCCACACGCTGTGTATCGAAAGGAGCTAAGGATTCACTTCCTAGCCCTCGGCATCGTTCGATATAACGGTAAATCACTCTGGGCGCCTCGGAAACGCGATATTTACCTTTTCCACACGCTGTGTATCGAAAGGAGCTAAGGATTCACTTCCTAGCCCACGGCATCGTTCGATATAACGATAAATCACTCTGGGAGCCTCGGAAACGCGATATTTACCTTTTCCACACGCTGTGTATCCATAGAAGCTAAGGATTCACTTCCTATCCCTCAGCATCGTTCGATATAACGATAAATCACTCTGGGAGCCTCGGAAACGCGATATTTACCTTTTCCACACGCTGTGCATCGAAAGGAGCTAAGGATTCACTTCATAGCCCTCGGCATCGTTCGATATAACGGTAAATCACTCTGGGAGCCTCCGAAACGCGATATTTACCTTTTCCACACGCTGTGTATCGAAAGGAGCTAAGGATTCACTTCCTAGCTCACGGCATCGTTCGATATAACGATAAATCACTCTGGGAGCCTCGGAAACGCGATATTTACCTTTTCCACACGCTGTGTATCGATAGAAGCTAAGGATTCACTTAATAGCCCTCGGCATCGTTCGATATAACGATAAATCACTCTGGGAGCCTCGGAAACGCGATATTTACCTTTTCCACACGCTGTGTATCGAAAGGAGCTAAGGATTCACTTCCTAGCCTACGGCATCGTTCGATATAACGATAAATCACTCTGGGAGCCTCGGAAACGCGATATTTACCTTTTCCACACGCTGTGTATCGAAAGAAGCTAAGGATTCGGTTTCTAGTCCTCGGCTTCGTTCGATATAACGATAAATCACTCTGGGAGCCTCGGAAACGCGATATTTACCTTTTCCACACGCTGTGTATCGAAAGGAGCTAAGGATTCACTTCCTAGCCCTCGGCATCGTTCGATATAACGGTAAATCACTCTGGGACACTCGGAATCGCGATATTTACCTTTTCGACACGCTGTGTATCGAAAGGAGCTAAGGATTCACTTCCTAGCCCTCGGCATCGTTCGATATAACGGTAAATCACTCTGGGCGCCTCGGAAACGCGATATTTACCTTTTCCACACGCTGTGTATCGAAAGGAGCTAAGGATTCACTTCCTAGCCCACGGCATCGTTCGATATAACGATAAATCACTCTGGGAGCCTCGGAAACGCGATATTTACCTGTTCCACACGCTGTGTATCGATAGAAGCTAAGGATTCACTTCCTAGCCCTCGGTATCGTTCGATATAACGATAAATCACTCTGGGACACTCGGAATCGCGATATTTACCTTTTCGACACGCTGTGTATCGAAAGGAGCTAAGGATTCACTTCCCAGCCCTCGGCATCGTTCGATATAATTATAAATCACTCTGGGAGCCTCGGAAACGCGATATTTACCTTTTCCACACGCTGTGTATCGAAAGGAGCTAAGGATTCACTTCCTAGCCCTCGGCATCGTTCGATATAACGATAAATCACACTGGGAGCCTCGGAATCGCGATATTTACCTTTTCCACACGCTGTGTATCGAAAGGAGCTAAGGATTCACTTCCTAGCCCTCGGCATCGTTCGATATAACGATAAATCACTCTGGGAGCCTCGGAAACGCGATATTTACCTTTTCCACACGCTGTGTATCCATAGAAGCTAAGGATTCACTTCCTATCCCTCAGCATCGTTCGATATAACGATAAATCACTCTGGGAGCCTGGGAAACGCGATATTTACCTTTTCCACACGCTGTGCATCGAAAGGAGCTAAGGATTCACTTCATAGCCCTCGGCATCGTTCGATATAACGGTAAATCACTCTGGGAGCCTCCGAAACGCGATATTTACCTTTTCCACACGCTGTGTATCGAAAGGAGCTAAGGATTCACTTCGTAGCCCACGGCATCGTTCGATATAACGATAAATCACTCTGGGAGCCTCGGAAACGCGATATTTACCTTTTCCACACGCTGTGTATCGATAGAAGCTAAGGATTCACTTAATAGCCCTCGGCATCGTTCGATATAACGATAAATCACTCTGGGAGCCTCGGAAACGCGATATTTACCTTTTCCACACGCTGTGTATCGAAAGAAGCTAAGGATTCACTTCCTAACCCTCGGCATCGTTCGATATAACGATAAATCACTCTGGGAGCCTCGGAAACGCGATATTTACCTTTTCCACACGCTGTGTATCCATAGAAGCTAAGGATTCACTTCCTAGCCCTCAGCATCGTTCGATATAACGATAAATCACTCTGGGAGCCTCGGAAACGGGATATTTACCTTTTCCACACGCTGTGCATCGAAAGGAGCTAAGGATTCACTTCCTAGCCCTCGGCATCGTTCGATATAACGGTAAATCACTCTGGGAGCCTCGGAAACGCGATATTTACCTTTTCCACACGCTGTGTATCGAAAGGAGCTAAGGATTCACTTCCTAGCCCACGGCATCGTTCGATATAACGATAAATCACTCTGGGACACTCGGAATCGCGATATTTACCTTTTCCACACGCTGTGTATCCATAGAAGCTAAGGATTCACTTCCTAGCCCTCGGCATCGTTCGATATAACGATAAATCACTCTGGGAGCCTCGGAAACGCGATATTTACCTTTTCCACACGCTGTGTATCGATAGAAGCTAAGGATTCACTTCCTAGCCCTCGGCATCGTTCGATAAAACGATAAATCACTGTGGGAGCCTCGGAAACGCGATATTTACCTTTTCCACACGCTGTGCATCGAAAGGAGCTAAGGATTCACTTCCTAGCCCTCGGCATCGTTCGATATAACGATAAATCACTCTGGGAGCCTCGGAAACGCGATATTTACCTTTTCCACACGCTGTGTATCCATAGAAGCTAAGGATTCACTTCCTATCCCTCAGCATCGTTCGATATAACGATAAATCACTCTGGGAGCCTCGGAAACGCGATATTTACCTGTTCCACACGCTGTGTATCGATAGAAGCTAAGGATTCACTTCCTAGCCCTCGGTATCGTTCGATATAACGATAAATCACTCTGGGACACTCGGAATCGCGATATTTACCTTTTCGACACGCTGTGTATCGAAAGGAGCTAAGGATTCACTTCCCAGCCCTCGGCATCGTTCGATATAACGATAAATCACTCTGGGAGCCTCGGAAACGCGATATTTACCTTTTCCACACGCTGTGTATCGAAAGGAGCTAAGGATTCACTTCCTAGCCCTCGGCATCGTTCGATATAACGATAAATCACACTGGGAGCCTCGGAATCGCGATATTTACCTTTTCCACACGCTGTGTATCGAAAGGAGCTAAGGATTCACTTCCTAGCCCTCGGCATCGTTCGATATAACGATAAATCACTCTGGGAGCCTCGGAAACGCGATATTTACCTTTTCCACACGCTGTGTATCCATAGAAGCTAAGGATTCACTTCCTATCCCTCAGCATCGTTCGATATAACGATAAATCACTCTGGGAGCCTCGGAAACGCGATATTTACCTTTTCCACACGCTGTGCATCGAAAGGAGCTAAGGATTCACTTCCTAGCCCACGGCATCGTTCGATATAACGATAAATCACTCTGGGAGCCTCGGAAACGCGATATTTACCTTTTCCACACGCTGTGTATCGATAGAAGCTAAGGATTCACTTAATAGTCCTCGGCATCGTTCGATATAACGATAAATCACTCTGGGAGCCTCGGAAACGCGATATTTACCTTTTCCACACGCTGTGTATCGAAAGAAGCTAAGGATTCACTTCCTAGCCCTCGGCATCGTTCGATATAACGATAAATCACTCTGGGACACTCGGAATCGCGATATTTACCTTTTCCACACGCTGTGTATCGAAAGGAGCTAAGGATTCACTTCCTAGCCCTCGGCATCGTTCGATATAACGATAAATCACTCTGGGACACTCGGAATCGCGATATTTACCTTTTCCACACGCTGTGTATCGATAGGAGCTAAGGATTCACTTCCTAGCCCTCGGCATCGTTCGATATAACGATAAATCACTCTGGGACACTCGGAATCGCGATATTTACCTTTTCCACACGCTGTGTATCGAAAGGAGCTAAGGATTCACTTCCTAACCCTCGGCATCGTTCGATATAACGATAAATCACTCTGGGAGCCTCGGAAACGCGATATTTACCTTTTCCACACGCTGTGTATCCATAGAAGCTAAGGATTCACTTCCTAGCCCTCAGCATCGTTCGATATAACGATAAATCACTCTGGGAGCCTCGGAAACGCGATATTTACCTTTTCCACACGCTGTGTATCGATAGAAGCTAAGGATTCACTTCCTAGCCCTCGGCATCGTTCGATAAAACGATAAATCACTGTGGGAGCTTCGGAAACGCGATATTTACCTTTTCCACACGCTGTGCATCGAAAGGAGCTAAGGATTCACTTCCTAGCCCTCGGCATCGTTCGATATAACGGTAAATCACTCTGGGCGCCTCGGAAACGCGATATTTACCTTTTCCACACGCTGTGTATCGAAAGGAGCTAAGGATTCACTTCCTAGCCCACGGCATCGTTCGATATAACGATAAATCACTCTGGGAGCCTCGGAATCGCGATATTTACCTTTTCCACACGCTGTGTATCGAAAGGAGCTAAGGATTCATTTCCTAGCCCACGGCATCGTTCGATATAACGATAAATCACTCTGGGAGCCTCGGGAACGCGATATTTACCTTTTCCACACGCTGTGTATCCATAGAAGCTAAGGATTCACTTCCTAGCCCTCAGCATCGTTCGATATAACGATAAATCACTCTGGGAGCCTCGGAAACGCGATATTTACCTTTTCCACACGCTGTGTATCGAAAGGAGCTAAGGATTCACTTCCTAGCCCTCGGCATCGTTCGATATAACGATAAATCACTCTGGGAGCCTCGGAAACGCGATATTTACCTTTTCCACACGCTGTGTATCGAAAGGAGCTAAGGATTCACTTCCTAGCCCTCGGCATCGTTCGATATAACGATAAATCACTCTGGGAGCCTCGGAAACGCGATATTTACCTTTTCCACACGCTGTGTATCGAAAGGAGCTAAGGATTCACTTCCTAGCCCACGGCATCGTTCGATATAACGATAAATCACTCTGGGAGCCTCGGAAACGCGATATTTACCTTTTCCACACGCTGTGTATCGAAAGAAGCTAAGGATTCACTTCCTAACCCTCGGCATCGTTCGATATAACGATAAATCACTCTGGGAGCCTCGGAAACGCGATATTTACCTTTTCCACACGCTGTGTATCCATAGAAGCTAAGGATTCACTTCCTAGCCCTCAGCATCGTTCGATATAACGATAAATCACTCTGGGAGCCTCGGAAACGCGATATTTACCTTTTCCACACGCTGTGCATCGAAAGGAGCTAAGGATTCACTTCCTAGCCCTCGGCATCGTTCGATATAACGGTAAATCACTCTGGGAGCCTCGCAAACGCGATATTTACCTTTTCCACACGCTGTGTATCGAAACGAGCTAAGGATTCACTTCCTAGCCCACGGCATCGTTCGATATAACGATAAATCACTCTGGGAGCCTCGGAAACGCGATATTTACCTTTTCCACACGCTGTGTATCGATAGAAGCTAAGGATTCACTTAATAGCCCTCGGCATCGTTCGATATAACGATAAATCACTCTGGGAGCCTCGGAATCGCGATATTTACCTTTTCCACACGCTGTGTATCGAAAGGAGCTAAGGATTCACTTCCTAGCCCTCGGCATCGTTCGATATAACGATAAATCACTCTGGGAGCCTCGGAAACGCGATATTTACCTTTTCCACACGCTGTGTATCGAAAGGAGCTAAGGATTCACTTCCTAGCCCACGGCATCGTTCGATATAACGATAAATCACTCTGGGACACTCGGTATCGCGATATTTACCTTTTCGACACGCTGTGTATCGAAAGGAGCTAAGGATTCACTTCCCAGCCCTCGGCATCGTTCGATATAACGATAAATCACTCTGGGAGCCTCGGAAACGCGATATTTACCTTTTCCACACGCTGTGTATCGAAAGGAGCTAAGGATTCACTTCCTAGCCCTCGGCATCGTTCGATATAACGATAAATCACACTGGGAGCCTCGGAATCGCGATATTTACCTTTTCCACACGCTGTGTATCGAAAGGAGCTAAGGATTCACTTCCTAGCCCTCGGCATCGTTCGATATAACGATAAATCACTCTGGGAGCCTCGGAAACGCGATATTTACCTTTTCCACACGCTGTGTATCCATAGAAGCTAAGGATTCACTTCCTATCCCTCAGCATCGTTCGATATAACGATAAATCACTCTGGGAGCCTCGGAAACGCGATATTTACCTTTTCCACACGCTGTGTATCGAAAGGAGCTAAGGATTCACTTCCTAGCCCACGGCATCGTTCGATATAACGATAAATCACTCTGGGAGCCTCGGAATCGCGATATTTACCTTTTCCACACGCTGTGTATCGAAAGGAGCTAAGGATTCATTTCCTAGCCCACGGCATCGTTCGATATAACGATAAATCACTCTGGGAGCCTCGGGAACGCGATATTTACCTTTTCCACACGCTGTGTATCGAAAGGAGCTAAGGATTCACTTCCTAGCCCACGGCATCGTTCGATATAACGATAAATCACTCTGGGAGCCTCGGAATCGCGATATTTACCTTTTCCACACGCTGTGTATCGAAAGGAGCTAAGGATTCATTTCCTAGCCCACGGCATCGTTCGATATAACGATAAATCACTCTGGGAGCCTCGGGAACGCGATATTTACCTTTTCCACACGCTGTGTATCCATAGAAGCTAAGGATTCATTTCCAAGCCCTCAGCATCGTTCGATATAACGATAAATCACTCTGGGAGCCTCGGAATCGCGATATTTACCTTTTCGACACGCTGTGTATCGAAAGGAGCTAAGGATTCACTTCCCAGCCCTCGGCATCGTTCGATATAACGATAAATCACTCTGGGAGCCTCGGAAACGCGATATTTACCTTTTCCACACGCTGTGTATCGAAAGGAGCTAAGGATTCACTTCCTAGCCCTCGGCATCGTTCGATATAACGATAAATCACACTGGGAGCCTCGGAATCGCGATATTTACCTTTTCCACACGCTGTGTATCGAAAGGAGCTAAGGATTCACTTCCTAGCCCTCGGCATCGTTCGATATAACGATAAATCACTCTGGGAGCCTCGGAAACGCGATATTTACCTTTTCCACACGCTGTGTATCGAAAGGAGCTAAGGATTCACTTCCTAGCCCACGGCATCGTTCGATATAACGATAAATCACTCTGGGAGCCTCGGAAACGCGATATTTACCTTTTCCACACGCTGTGTATCGATAGAAGCTAAGGATTCACTTAATAGCCCTCGGCATCGTTCGATATAACGATAAATCACTCTGGGAGCCTCGGAAACACGATATTTACCTTTTCCACACGCTGTGTATCGAAAGAAGCTAAG
This sequence comes from Nomada fucata, assembly GCA_948146005.1. Taxonomy (NCBI): domain Eukaryota; kingdom Metazoa; phylum Arthropoda; class Insecta; order Hymenoptera; family Apidae; genus Nomada; species Nomada fucata. The sequence continues at coordinate 26,568,521 of OX411275.1, forward strand.
GATTCACTTCCTAACCCTCGGCATCGTTCGATATAACGATAAATCACTCTGGGAGCCTCGGAAACGCGATATTTACCTTTTCCACACGCTGTGTATCCATAGAAGCTAAGGATTCACTTCCTAGCCCTCAGCATCGTTCGATATAACGGTAAATCACTCTGGGAGCCTCGCAAACGCGATATTTACCTTTTCCACACGCTGTGTATCGAAACGAGCTAAGGATTCACTTCCTAGCCCACGGCATCGTTCGATATAACGATAAATCACTCTGGGAGCCTCGGAAACGCGATATTTACCTTTTCCACACGCTGTGTATCGATAGAAGCTAAGGATTCACTTAATAGCCCTCGGCATCGTTCGATATAACGATAAATCACTCTGGGAGCCTCGGAATCGCGATATTTACCTTTTCCACACGCTGTGTATCGAAAGGAGCTAAGGATTCACTTCCTAGCCCTCGGCATCGTTCGATATAACGATAAATCACTCTGGGAGCCTCGGAAACGCGATATTTACCTTTTCCACACGCTGTGTATCGAAAGGAGCTAAGGATTCACTTCCTAGCCCACGGCATCGTTCGATATAACGATAAATCACTCTGGGACACTCGGAATCGCGATATTTACCTTTTCGACACGCTGTGTATCGAAAGGAGCTAAGGATTCACTTCCCAGCCCTCGGCATCGTTCGATATAACGATAAATCACTCTGGGAGCCTCGGAAACGCGATATTTACCTTTTCCACACGCTGTGTATCGAAAGGAGCTAAGGATTCACTTCCTAGCCCTCGGCATCGTTCGATATAACGATAAATCACACTGGGAGCCTCGGAATCGCGATATTTACCTTTTCCACACGCTGTGTATCGAAAGGAGCTAAGGATTCACTTCCTAGCCCTCGGCATCGTTCGATATAACGATAAATCACTCTGGGAGCCTCGGAAACGCGATATTTACCTTTTCCACACGCTGTGTATCCATAGAAGCTAAGGATTCACTTCCTATCCCTCAGCATCGTTCGATATAACGATAAATCACTCTGGGAGCCTCGGAAACGCGATATTTACCTTTTCCACACGCTGTGCATCGAAAGGAGCTAAGGATTCACTTCATAGCCCTCGGCATCGTTCGATATAACGGTAAATCACTCTGGGAGCCTCCGAAACGCGATATTTACCATTTCCACACGCTGTGTATCGAAAGGAGCTAAGGATTCACTTCCTAGCCCACGGCATCGTTCGATATAACGATAAATCACTCTGGGAGCCTCGGAAACGCGATATTTACCTTTTCCACACGCTGTGTATCGATAGAAGCTAAGGATTCACTTAATAGCCCTCGGCATCGTTCGATATAACGATAAATCACTCTGGGAGCCTCGGAAACGCGATATTTACCTTTTCCACACGCTGTGTATCGAAAGAAGCTAAGGATTCACTTCCTAACCCTCGGCATCGTTCGACATAACGATAAATCACTCTGGGAGCCTCGGAAACGCGATATTTACCTTTTCCACACGCTGTGTATCCATAGAAGCTAAGGATTCACTTCCTAGCCCTCAGCATCGTTCGATATAACGATAAATCACTCTGGGAGCCTCGGAAACGGGATATTTACCTTTTCCACATTCTGTGCATCGAAAGGAGCTAAGGATTCACTTCCTAGCCCTCGGCATCGTTCGATATAACGGTAAATCACTCTGGGAGCCTCGGAAACGCGATATTTACCTTTTCCACACGCTGTGTATCGAAAGGAGCTAAGGATTCACTTCCTAGCCCACGGCATCGTTCGATATAACGATAAATCAGTCTGGGAGCCTCGGAAACGCGATATTTACCTTTTCCACACGCTGTGTATCGATAGAAGCTAAGGATTCACTTAATAGCCCTCGGCATCGTTCGATATAACGATAAATCACTCTGGGAGCCTCGGAAACGCGATATTTACCTTTTCCACACGCTGTGTATCGAAAGAAGCTAAGGATTCACTTCCTAGCCCTCGGCATCGTTCGATATAACGATAAATCACTCTGGGACACTCGGAATCGCGATATTTACCTTTTCCACACGCTGTGTATCCATAGAAGCTAAGGATTCACTTCCTAGCCCTCGGCATCAATCGATATATCGATAAATCACTCTGGGAGCCTCGGAAACGCGATATTTACCTTTTCCACACGCTGTGTATCGATAGAAGCTAAGGATTCACTTCCTAGCCCTCGGCATCGTTCGATAAAACGATAAATCACTGTGGGAGCCTCGGAAACGCGATATTTACCTTTTCCACACGCTGTGCATCGAAAGGAGCTAAGGATTCACTTCCTAGCCCTCGGCATCGTTCGATATAACGATAAATCACTCTGGGAGCCTCGGAAACGCGATATTTACCTTTTCCACACGCTGTGTATCCATAGAAGCTAAGGATTCACTTCCTATCCCTCAGCATCGTTCGATATAACGATAAATCACTCTGGGAGCCTCGGAAACGCGATATTTACCTGTTCCACACGCTGTGTATCGATAGAAGCTAAGGATTCACTTCCTAGCCCTCGGTATCGTTCGATATAACGATAAATCACTCTGGGACACTCGGAATCGCGATATTTACCTTTTCGACACGCTGTGTATCGAAAGGAGCTAAGGATTCACTTCCCAGCCCTCGGCATCGTTCGATATAACGATAAATCACTCTGGGAGCCTCGGAAACGCGATATTTACCTTTTCCACACGCTGTGTATCGAAAGGAGCTAAGGATTCACTTCCTAGCCCTCGGCATCGTTCGATATAACGATAAATCACACTGGGAGCCTCGGAATCGCGATATTTACCTTTTCCACACGCTGTGTATCGAAAGGAGCTAAGGATTCACTTCCTAGCCCTCGGCATCGTTCGATATAACGATAAATCACTCTGGGAGCCTCGGAAACGCGATATTTACCTTTTCCACACGCTGTGTATCCATAGAAGCTAAGGATTCACTTCCTATCCCTCAGCATCGTTCGATATAACGATAAATCACTCTGGGAGCCTCGGAAACGCGATATTTACCTTTTCCACACGCTGTGTATCGAAAGGAGCTAAGGATTCACTTCCTAGCCCACGGCATCGTTCGATATAACGATAAATCACTCTGGGAGCCTCGGAAACGCGATATTTACCTTTTCCACACGCTGTGTATCGATAGAAGCTAAGGATTCACTTAATAGTCCTCGGCATCGTTCGATATAACGATAAATCACTCTGGGAGCCTCGGAAACGCGATATTTACCTTTTCCACACGCTGTGTATCGAAAGAAGCTAAGGATTCACTTCCTAGCCCTCGGCATCGTTCGATATAACGATAAATCACTCTGGGACACTCGGAATCGCGATATTTACCTTTTCCACACGCTGTGTATCGAAAGGAGCTAAGGATTCACTTCCTAGCCCTCGGCATCGTTCGATATAACGATAAATCACTCTGGGACACTCGGAATCGCGATATTTACCTTTTCCACACGCTGTGTATCGATAGGAGCTAAGGATTCACTTCCTAGCCCTCGGCATCGTTCGATATAACGATAAATCACTCTGGGACACTCGGAATCGCGATATTTACCTTTTCCACACGCTGTGTATCGAAAGGAGCTAAGGATTCACTTCCTAACCCTCGGCATCGTTCGATATAACGATAAATCACTCTGGGAGCCTCGGAAACGCGATATTTACCTTTTCCACACGCTGTGTATCCATAGAAGCTAAGGATTCACTTCCTAGCCCTCAGCATCGTTCGATATAACGATAAATCACTCTGGGAGCCTCGGAAACGCGATATTTACCTTTTCCACACGCTGTGTATCGATAGAAGCTAAGGATTCACTTTCTAGCCCTCGGCATCGTTCGATAAAACGATAAATCACTGTGGGAGCTTCGGAAACGCGATATTTACCTTTTCCACACGCTGTGCATCGAAAGGAGCTAAGGATTCACTTCCTAGCCCTCGGCATCGTTCGATATAACGGTAAATCACTCTGGGCGCCTCGGAAACGCGATATTTACCTTTTCCACACGCTGTGTATCGAAAGGAGCTAAGGATTCACTTCCTAGCCCACGGCATCGTTCGATATAACGATAAATCACTCTGGGAGCCTCGGAATCGCGATATTTACCTTTTCCACACGCTGTGTATCGAAAGGAGCTAAGGATTCATTTCCTAGCCCACGGCATCGTTCGATATAACGATAAATCACTCTGGGACACTCGGAATCGCGATATTTACCTTTTCGACACGCTGTGTATCGAAAGGAGCTAAGGATTCACTTCCCAGCCCTCGGTATCGTTCGATATAACGATAAATCACTCTGGGAGCCTCGGAAACGCGATATTTACCTTTTCCACACGCTGTGTATCGAAAGGAGCTAAGGATTCACTTCCTAGCCCTCGGCATCGTTCGATATAACGATAAATCACACTGGGAGCCTCGGAATCGCGATATTTACCTTTTCCACACGCTGTGTATCGAAAGGAGCTAAGGATTCACTTCCTAGCCCTCGGCATCGTTCGATATAACGATAAATCACTCTGGGAGCCTCGGAAATGCGATATTTATCTTTTCCACACGGTGTGTATCGAAAGGAGCTAAGGATTCACTTCCTAGCCCACGGCATCGTTCGATATAACGATAAATCACTCTGGGAGCCTCGGAAACGCGATATTTACCTTTTCCACACGCTGTGTATCGATAGAAGCTAAGGATTCACTTAATAGCCCTCGGCATCGTTCGATATAACGATAAATCACTCTGGGAGCCTCGGAAACGCGATATTTACCTTTTCCACACGCTGTGTATCGAAAGAAGCTAAGGATTCACTTCCTAACCCTCGGCATCGTTCGATATAACGATAAATCACTCTGGGAGCCTCGGAAACGCGATATTTACCTTTTCCACACGCTGTGTATCCATAGAAGCTAAGGATTCACTTCCTAGCCCTCAGCATCGTTCGATATAACGATAAATCACTCTGGGAGCCTCGGAATCGCGATATTTACCTTTTCCACACGCTGTGTATCGAAAGGAGCTAAGGATTCACTTCCTAGCCCTCGGCATCGTTCGATATAACGATAAATCACTCTGGGAGCCTCGGAAACGCGATATTTACCTTTTCCACACGCTGTGTATCGAAAGGAGCTAAGGATTCACTTCCTAGCCCACGGCATCGTTCGATATAACGATAAATCACTCTGGGAGCCTCGGAAACGCGATATTTACCTTTTCCACACGCTGTGTATCGATAGAAGCTAAGGATTCACTTAATAGCCCTCGGCATCGTTCGATATAACGATAAATCACTCTGGTAGCCTCGGAAACGCGATATTTACCTTTTCCACACGCTGTGTATCGAAAGAAGCTAAGGATTCACTTCCTAACCCTCGGCATCGTTCGATATAACGATAAATCACTCTGGGAGCCTCGGAAACGCGATATTTACCTTTTCCACACGCTGTGTATCCATAGAAGCTAAGGATTCACTTCCTAGCCCTCAGCATCGTTCGATATAACGATAAATCACTCTGGGAGCCTCGGAAACGCGATATTTACCTTTTCCACAATCTGTGCATCGAAAGGAGCTAAGGATTCACTTCCTAGCCCTCGGCATCGTTCGATATAACGGTAAATCACTCTGGGAGCCTCGCAAACGCGATATTTACCTTTTCCACACGCTGTGTATCGAAACGAGCTAAGGATTCACTTCCTAGCCCACGGCATCGTTCGATATAACGATAAATCACTCTGGGAGCCTCGGAAACGCGATATTTACCTTTTCCACACGCTGTGTATCGATAGAAGCTAAGGATTCACTTAATAGCCCTCGGCATCGTTCGATATAACGATAAATCACTCTGGGAGCCTCGGAAACGCGATATTTACCTTTTCCACACGCTGTGTATCGAAAGAAGCTAAGGATTCACTTCCCAGCCCTCGGCATCGTTCGATATAACGATAAATCACTCTGGGACACTCGGAATCGCGATATTTACCTTTTCCACACGCTGTGTATCGAAAGGAGCTAAGCATTCACTTCCTAGCCCTCGGCATCGTTCGATATAACGATAAATCACTCTGGGAGCCTCGGAAACGCGATATTTACCTTTTCCACACGCTGTGCATCGAAAGGAGCTAAGGATTCACTTCCTAGCCCTCGGCATCGTTCGATATAACGATAAATCACTCTGGGACACTCGGAATCGCGATATTTACCTTTTCCACACGCTGTGTATCCATAGAAGCTAAGGATTCACTTCCTAGCCCTCAGCATCGTTCGATATAACGATAAATCACTCTGGGAGCCTCGGAAACGCGATATTTACCTTTTCCACACGCTGTGTATCGAAAGAAGCTAAGGATTCACTTCCTAGCCCTCGGCATCGTTCGATATAACGATAAATCACTCTGGGACACTCGGAATCGCGATATTTACCTTTTCCACACGCTGTGTATCCATAGAAGCTAAGGATTCACTTCCTAGCCCTCGGCATCGTTCGATATAACGATAAATCACTCTGGGACACTCGGAATCGCGATATTTACCTTTTCCACACGCTGTGTATCGAAAGGAGCTAAGGATTCACTTCCTATCCCTCGGCATCGTTCCATATAACGATAAATCACTCTGGGAGCCTCGGAAACGCGATATTTACCTTTTCCACACGCTGTGTATCGAAAGAAGCTAAGGATTCACTTCCTAGCCCTCGGCATCGTTCGATATAACGATAAATCACTCTGGGACACTCGGAATCGCGATATTTACCTTTTCCACACGCTGTGTATCGAAAGGAGCTAAGGATTCACTTCCTATCCCTCGGCATCGTTCCATATAACGATAAATCACTCTGGGAGCCTCGGAAACGCGATATTTACCTTTTCCACACGCTGTGTATCGATAGAAGCTAAGGATTCACTTCCTAGCCCTCGACATCGTTCGATATAACGATAAATCACTCTGGGAGCCTCGGAAACGCGATATTTACCTTTTCCACACGCTGTGTATCGATAGAAGCTAAGGATTCACTTCCTAGCCCTCGGCATCGTTCGATAAAACGATAAATCACTCTGGGAGCCTCGGAAACGCGATATTTACCTTTTCCACACGCTGTGCATCGAAAGGAGCTAAGGATTCACTTCCTAGCCCTCGGCATCGTTCGATATAACGGTAAATCACTCTGGGAGCCTCGGAAACGCGATATTTACCTTTTCCACACGCTGTGTATCGAAAGGAGCTAAGGATTCACTTCCTAGCCCACGGCATCGTTCGATATAACGATAAATCATTCTGGGAGCCTCGGAAACGCGATATTTACCTTTTCCACACACTGTGTATCGAAAGAAGCTAAGGATTCACTTCCTAGCCCTTGGCATCGTTCGATATAACGATAAATCACTCTGGGACACTCGGAATCGCGATATTTACCTTTTCGACACGCTGTGTATCGAAAGGAGCTAAGGATTCACTTCCCAGCCCTCGGCATCGTTCGATATAACGATAAATCACTCTGGGAGAATCGGAAACGCGATATTTACCTTTTCCACACGGTGTGTATCGAAAGGAGCTAAGGATTCACTTCCTAGCCCTCGGCATCGTTCGATATAACGATAAATCACTCTGGGAGCCTCGGAAACGCGATATTTACCTTTTCCACACGCTGTGTATCGAAAGGAGCTAAGGATTCACTTCCTAGCCCACGGCATCGTTCGATATAACGATAAATCACTCTGGGAGCCTCGGAAACGCGATATTTACCTTTTCCACACGCTGTGTATCGAAAGAAGCTAAGGATTCACTTCCTAGCCCTCGGCATCGTTCGATATAACGATAAATCACTCTGGGACACTCGGAATCGCGATATTTACCTTTTCCACACGCTGTGTATCGAAAGGAGCTAAGGATTCACTTCCTATCCCTCGGCATCGTTCCATATAACGATAAATCACTCTGGGAGCCTCGGAAACGCGATATTTACCTTTTCCACACGCTGTGTATCGATAGAAGCTAAGGATTCACTTCCTAGCCCTCGGCATCGTTCGATATAACGATAAATCACTCTGGGAGCCTCGGAAACGCGATATTTACCTTTTCCACACGCTGTGTATCGATAGAAGCTAAGGATTCACTTCCTAGCCCTCGGCATCGTTCGATAAAACGATAAATCACTCTGGGAGCCTCGGAAACGCGATATTTACCTTTTCCACACGCTGTGCATCGAAAGGAGCTAAGGATTCACTTCCTAGCCCTCGGCATCGTTCGATATAACGGTAAATCACTCTGGGAGCCTCGGAAACGCGATATTTACCTTTTCCACACGCTGTGTATCGAAAGGAGCTAAGGATTCACTTCCTAGCCCACGGCATCGTTCGATATAACGATAAATCATTCTGGGAGCCTCGGAAACGCGATATTTACCTTTTCCACACACTGTGTATCGAAAGAAGCTAAGGATTCACTTCCTAGCCCTCGGCATCGTTCGATATAACGATAAATCACTCTGGGAGCCTCGGAAACGCGATATTTACCTGTTCAGCACGCTGTGTATCGATAGAAGCTAAGGATTCACTTCCTAGCCCTCGGAATCGTTCGATATAACGATAAATCACTCTGGGACACTCGGAATCGCGATATTTACCTTTTCGACACGCTGTGTATCGAAAGGAGCTAAGGATTCACTTCCCAGCCCTCGGCATCGTTCGATATAACGATAAATCACTCTGGGACACTCGGAATCGCGATATTTACCTTTTCGACACGCTGTGTATCGAAAGGAGCTAAGGATTCACTTCCCAGCCCTCGGCATCGTTCGATATAACGATAAATCACTCTGGGAGCCTCGGAAACGCGATATTTACCTTTTCCACACGCTGTGTATCGAAAGGAGCTAAGGATTCACTTCCTAGCCTACGGCATCGTTCGATATAACGATAAATCACTCTGGGAGCCTCGGAAACGCGATATTTACCTTTTCCACACGCTGTGTATCGAAAGAAGCTAAGGATTCGGTTTCTAGTCCTCGGCTTCGTTCGATATAACGATAAATCACTCTGGGAGCCTCGGAAATGCGATATTTACCTTTTCCACACGCTGTGTATCGAAAGAAGCTAAGGATTCAGTTCCTAGCCCTCGGTATCGTTCGATATAACGATATTTCACTCTGGGACACTCGGAATCACGATATTTACCTTTTCCACACGCTGTGTATCGAAAGGAGCTAAGGATTCACTTCCTAGCCCTGGCATCGTTCGATATAACGAAATTTCACTCTGGGACACTCGGAATCGCGATATTTACCTTTTCCACACGCTGTGTATCCATAGAAGCTAAGGATTCACTTCCTAGCCCTCAGCATCGTTCGATATAACGATAAATCACTCTGGGAGCCTCGGAAACGCGATATTTACCTTTTCCACACGCTGTGTATCGAAAGAAGCTAAGGATTCACTTCCTAGCCCTCGGCATCGTTCGATATAACGATAAATCACTCTGGGACACTCGGAATCGCGATATTTACCTTTTCCACACGCTGTGTATCCATAGAAGCTAAGGATTCACTTCCTAGCCCTCGGCATCGTTCGATATAACGATAAATCACTCTGGGAGCCTCGGAAACGCGATATTTACCTTTTCCACACGCTGTGCATCGAAAGGAGCTAAGGATTCACTTCCTAGCCCTCGGCATCGTTCGATATAACGATAAATCACTCTGGGACACTCGGAATCGCGATATTTACCTTTTCCACACGCTGTGTATCCATAGAAGCTAAGGATTCACTTCCTAGCCCTCAGCATCGTTCGATATAACGATAAATCACTCTGGGAGCCTCGGAAACGCGATATTTACCTTTTCCACACGCTGTGTATCGAAAGAAGCTAAGGATTCACTTCCTAGCCCTCGGCATCGTTCGATATAACGATAAATCACTCTGGGACACTCGGAATCGCGATATTTACCTTTTCCACACGCTGTGTATCCATAGAAGCTAAGGATTCACTTCCTAGCCCTCGGCATCGTTCGATATAACGATAAATCACTCTGGGACACTCGGAATCGCGATATTTACCTTTTCCACACGCTGTGTATCGAAAGGAGCTAAGGATTCACTTCCTATCCCTCGGCATCGTTCCATATAACGATAAATCACTCTGGGAGCCTCGGAAACGCGATATTTACCTTTTCCACACGCTGTGTATCGAAAGAAGCTAAGGATTCACTTCCTAGCCCTCGGCATCGTTCGATATAACGATAAATCACTCTGGGACACTCGGAATCGCGATATTTACCTTTTCCACACGCTGTGTATCGAAAGGAGCTAAGGATTCACTTCCTATCCCTCGGCATCGTTCCATATAACGATAAATCACTCTGGGAGCCTCGGAAACGCGATATTTACCTTTTCCACACGCTGTGTATCGATAGAAGCTAAGGATTCACTTCCTAGCCCTCGGCATCGTTCGATATAACGATAAATCACTCTGGGAGCCTCGGAAACGCGATATTTACCTTTTCCACACGCTGTGTATCGATAGAAGCTAAGGATTCACTTCCTAGCCCTCGGCATCGTTCGATAAAACGATAAATCACTCTGGGAGCCTCGGAAACGCGATATTTACCTTTTCCACACGCTGTGCATCGAAAGGAGCTAAGGATTCACTTCCTAGCCCTCGGCATCGTTCGATATAACGGTAAATCACTCTGGGAGCCTCGGAAACGCGATATTTACCTTTTCCACACGCTGTGTATCGAAAGGAGCTAAGGATTCACTTCCTAGCCCACGGCATCGTTCGATATAACGATAAATCATTCTGGGAGCCTCGGAAACGCGATATTTACCTTTTCCACACACTGTGTATCGAAAGAAGCTAAGGATTCACTTCCTAGCCCTCGGCATCGTTCGATATAACGATAAATCACTCTGGGACACTCGGAATCGCGATATTTACCTTTTCGACACGCTGTGTATCGAAAGGAGCTAAGGATTCACTTCCCAGCCCTCGGCATCGTTCGATATAACGATAAATCACTCTGGGAGAATCGGAAACGCGATATTTACCTTTTCCACACGGTGTGTATCGAAAGGAGCTAAGGATTCACTTCCTAGCCCTCGGCATCGTTCGATATAACGATAAATCACTCTGGGAGCCTCGGAAACGCGATATTTACCTTTTCCACACGCTGTGTATCGAAAGGAGCTAAGGATTCACTTCCTAGCCCACGGCATCGTTCGATATAACGATAAATCACTCTGGGAGCCTCGGAAACGCGATATTTACCTTTTCCACACGCTGTGTATCGAAAGAAGCTAAGGATTCACTTCCTAGCCCTCGGCATCGTTCGATATAACGATAAATCACTCTGGGACACTCGGAATCGCGATATTTACCTTTTCCACACGCTGTGTATCGAAAGGAGCTAAGGATTCACTTCCTATCCCTCGGCATCGTTCCATATAACGATAAATCACTCTGGGAGCCTCGGAAACGCGATATTTACCTTTTCCACACGCTGTGTATCGATAGAAGCTAAGGATTCACTTCCTAGCCCTCGGCATCGTTCGATATAACGATAAATCACTCTGGGAGCCTCGGAAACGCGATATTTACCTTTTCCACACGCTGTGTATCGATAGAAGCTAAGGATTCACTTCCTAGCCCTCGGCATCGTTCGATAAAACGATAAATCACTCTGGGAGCCTCGGAAACGCGATATTTACCTTTTCCACACGCTGTGCATCGAAAGGAGCTAAGGATTCACTTCCTAGCCCTCGGCATCGTTCGATATAACGGTAAATCACTCTGGGAGCCTCGGAAACGCGATATTTACCTTTTCCACACGCTGTGTATCGAAAGGAGCTAAGGATTCACTTCCTAGCCCACGGCATCGTTCGATATAACGATAAATCATTCTGGGAGCCTCGGAAACGCGATATTTACCTTTTCCACACACTGTGTATCGAAAGAAGCTAAGGATTCACTTCCTAGCCCTCGGCATCGTTCGATATAACGATAAATCACTCTGGGAGCCTCGGAAACGCGATATTTACCTGTTCAGCACGCTGTGTATCGATAGAAGCTAAGGATTCACTTCCTAGCCCTCGGAATCGTTCGATATAACGATAAATCACTCTGGGACACTCGGAATCGCGATATTTACCTTTTCGACACGCTGTGTATCGAAAGGAGCTAAGGATTCACTTCCCAGCCCTCGGCATCGTTCGATATAACGATAAATCACTCTGGGACACTCGGAATCGCGATATTTACCTTTTCGACACGCTGTGTATCGAAAGGAGCTAAGGATTCACTTCCCAGCCCTCGGCATCGTTCGATATAACGATAAATCACTCTGGGAGCCTCGGAAACGCGATATTTACCTTTTCCACACGCTGTGTATCGAAAGGAGCTAAGGATTCAGTTCCTAGCCCTCGGTATCGTTCGATATAACGATATTTCACTCTGGGACACTCGGAATCACGATATTTACCTTTTCCACACGCTGTGTATCGAAAGGAGCTAAGGATTCACTTCCTAGCCCTGGCATCGTTCGATATAACGAAATTTCACTCTGGGACACTCGGAATCGCGATATTTACCTTTTCCACACGCTGTGTATCCATAGAAGCTAAGGATTCACTTCCTAGCCCTCAGCATCGTTCGATATAACGATAAATCACTCTGGGAGCCTCGGAAACGCGATATTTACCTTTTCCACACGCTGTGTATCGAAAGAAGCTAAGGATTCACTTCCTAGCCCTCGGCATCGTTCGATATAACGATAAATCACTCTGGGACACTCGGAATCGCGATATTTACCTTTTCCACACGCTGTGTATCCATAGAAGCTAAGGATTCACTTCCTAGCCCTCGGCATCGTTCGATATAACGATAAATCACTCTGGGACACTCGGAATCGCGATATTTACCTTTTCCACACGCTGTGTATCGAAAGGAGCTAAGGATTCACTTCCTATCCCTCGGCATCGTTCCATATAACGATAAATCACTCTGGGAGCCTCGGAAACGCGATATTTACCTTTTCCACACGCTGTGTATCGAAAGAAGCTAAGGATTCACTTCCTAGCCCTCGGCATCGTTCGATATAACGATAAATCACTCTGGGACACTCGGAATCGCGATATTTACCTTTTCCACACGCTGTGTATCGAAAGGAGCTAAGGATTCACTTCCTATCCCTCGGCATCGTTCCATATAACGATAAATCACTCTGGGAGCCTCGGAAACGCGATATTTACCTTTTCCACACGCTGTGTATCGATAGAAGCTAAGGATTCACTTCCTAGCCCTCGGCATCATTCGATATAACGATAAATCACTCTGGGAGCCTCGGAAACGCGATATTTACCTTTTCCACACGCTGTGTATCGATAGAAGCTAAGGATTCACTTCCTAGCCCTCAGCATCGTTCGATATAACGATAAATCACTCTGGGAGCCTCGGAAACGCGATATTTACCTTTTCCACACGCTGTGTATCGAAAGAAGCTAAGGATTCACTTCCTAGCCCTCGGCATCGTTCGATATAACGATAAATCACTCTGGGACACTCGGAATCGCGATATTTACCTTTTCCACACGCTGTGTATCCATAGAAGCTAAGGATTCACTTCCTAGCCCTCGGCATCGTTCGATATAACGATAAATCACTCTGGGACACTCGGAATCGCGATATTTACCTTTTCCACACGCTGTGTATCGAAAGGAGCTAAGGATTCACTTCCTATCCCTCGGCATCGTTCCATATAACGATAAATCACTCTGGGAGCCTCGGAAACGCGATATTTACCTTTTCCACACGCTGTGTATCGAAAGAAGCTAAGGATTCACTTCCTAGCCCTCGGCATCGTTCGATATAACGATAAATCACTCTGGGACACTCGGAATCGCGATATTTACCTTTTCCACACGCTGTGTATCGAAAGGAGCTAAGGATTCACTTCCTATCCCTCGGCATCGTTCCATATAACGATAAATCACTCTGGGAGCCTCGGAAACGCGATATTTACCTTTTCCACACGCTGTGTATCGATAGAAGCTAAGGATTCACTTCCTAGCCCTCGGCATCGTTCGATATAACGATAAATCACTCTGGGAGCCTCGGAAACGCGATATTTACCTTTTCCACACGCTGTGTATGGATAGAAGCTAAGGATTCACTTCCTAGCCCTCGGCATCGTTCGATAAAACGATAAATCACTCTGGGAGCCTCGGAAACGCGATATTTACCTTTTCCACACGCTGTGCATCGAAAGGAGCTAAGGATTCACTTCCTAGCCCTCGGCATCGTTCGATATAACGGTAAATCACTCTGGGAGCCTCGGAAACGCGATATTTACCTTTTCCACACGCTGTGTATCGAAAGGAGCTAAGTATTCACTTCCTAGCCCACGGCATCGTTCGATATAACGATAAATCATTCTGGGAGCCTCGGAAACGCGATATTTACCTTTTCCACACACTGTGTATCGAAAGAAGCTAAGGATTCACTTCCTAGCCCTCGGCATCGTTCGATATAACGATAAATCACTCTGGGACACTCGGAATCGCGATATTTACCTTTTCGACACGCTGTGTATCGAAAGGAGCTAAGGATTCACTTCCCAGCCCTCGGCATCGTTCGATATAACGATAAATCACTCTGGGAGAATCGGAAACGCGATATTTACCTTTTCCACACGGTGTGTATCGAAAGGAGCTAAGGATTCACTTCCTAGCCCTCGGCATCGTTCGATATAACGATAAATCACTCTGGGAGCCTCGGAAACGCGATATTTACCTTTTCCACACGCTGTGTATCGAAAGGAGCTAAGGATTCACTTCCTAGCCCACGGCATCGTTCGATATAACGATAAATCACTCTGGGAGCCTCGGAAACGCGATATTTACCTTTTCCACACGCTGTGTATCGAAAGAAGCTAAGGATTCACTTCCTAGCCCTCGGCATCGTTCGATATAACGATAAATCACTCTGGGACACTCGGAATCGCGATATTTACCTTTTCCACACGCTGTGTATCGAAAGGAGCTAAGGATTCACTTCCTATCCCTCGGCATCGTTCCATATAACGATAAATCACTCTGGGAGCCTCGGAAACGCGATATTTACCTTTTCCACACGCTGTGTATCGATAGAAGCTAAGGATTCACTTCCTAGCCCTCGGCATCGTTCGATATAACGATAAATCACTCTGGGAGCCTCGGAAACGCGATATTTACCTTTTCCACACGCTGTGTATCGATAGAAGCTAAGGATTCACTTCCTAGCCCTCGGCATCGTTCGATAAAACGATAAATCACTCTGGGAGCCTCGGAAACGCGATATTTACCTTTTCCACACGCTGTGCATCGAAAGGAGCTAAGGATTCACTTCCTAGCCCTCGGCATCGTTCGATATAACGGTAAATCACTCTGGGAGCCTCGGAAACGCGATATTTACCTTTTCCACACGCTGTGTATCGAAAGGAGCTAAGGATTCACTTCCTAGCCCACGGCATCGTTCGATATAACGATAAATCATTCTGGGAGCCTCGGAAACGCGATATTTACCTCTTCCACACACTGTGTATCGAAAGAAGCTAAGGATTCACTTCCTAGCCCTCGGCATCGTTCGATATAACGATAAATCACTCTGGGAGCCTCGGAAACGCGATATTTACCTGTTCAGCACGCTGTGTATCGATAGAAGCTAAGGATTCACTTCCTAGCCCTCGGAATCGTTCGATATAACGATAAATCACTCTGGGACACTCGGAATCGCGATATTTACCTTTTCGACACGCTGTGTATCGAAAGGAGCTAAGGATTCACTTCCCAGCCCTCGGCATCGTTCGATATAACGATAAATCACTCTGGGACACTCGGAATCGCGATATTTACCTTTTCGACACGCTGTGTATCGAAAGGAGCTAAGGATTCACTTCCCAGCCCTCGGCATCGTTCGATATAACGATAAATCACTCTGGGAGCCTCGGAAACGCGATATTTACCTTTTCCACACGCTGTGTATCGAAAGGAGCTAAGGATTCACTTCCTAGCCTACGGCATCGTTCGATATAACGATAAATCACTCTGGGAGCCTCGGAAACGCGATATTTACCTTTTCCACACGCTGTGTATCGAAAGAAGCTAAGGATTCGGTTTCTAGTCCTCGGCTTCGTTCGATATAACGATAAATCACTCTGGGAGCCTCGGAAATACGATATTTACCTTTTCCACACGCTGTGTATCGAAAGAAGCTAAGGATTCAGTTCCTAGCCCTCGGTATCGTTCGATATAACGATATTTCACTCTGGGACACTCGGAATCACGATATTTACCTTTTCCACACGCTGTGTATCGAAAGGAGCTAAGGATTCAGTTCCTAGCCCTCGGTATCGTTCGATATAACGATATTTCACTCTGGGACACTCGGAATCACGATATTTACCTTTTCCACACGCTGTGTATCGAAAGGAGCTAAGGATTCACTTCCTAGCCCACGGCATCGTTCGATATAACGATAAATCATTCTGGGAGCCTCGGAAACGCGATATTTACCTCTTCCACACACTGTGTATCGAAAGAAGCTAAGGATTCACTTCCTAGCCCTCGGCATCGTTCGATATAACGATAAATCACTCTGGGAGCCTCGGAAACGCGATATTTACCTGTTCAGCACGCTGTGTATCGATAGAAGCTAAGGATTCACTTCCTAGCCCTCGGAATCGTTCGATATAACGATAAATCACTCTGGGACACTCGGAATCGCGATATTTACCTTTTCGACACGCTGTGTATCGAAAGGAGCTAAGGATTCACTTCCCAGCCCTCGGCATCGTTCGATATAACGATAAATCACTCTGGGACACTCGGAATCGCGATATTTACCTTTTCGACACGCTGTGTATCGAAAGGAGCTAAGGATTCACTTCCCAGCCCTCGGCATCGTTCGATATAACGATAAATCACTCTGGGAGCCTCGGAAACGCGATATTTACCTTTTCCACACGCTGTGTATCGAAAGGAGCTAAGGATTCACTTCCTAGCCTACGGCATCGTTCGATATAACGATAAATCACTCTGGGAGCCTCGGAAACGCGATATTTACCTTTTCCACACGCTGTGTATCGAAAGAAGCTAAGGATTCGGTTTCTAGTCCTCGGCTTCGTTCGATATAACGATAAATCACTCTGGGAGCCTCGGAAATACGATATTTACCTTTTCCACACGCTGTGTATCGAAAGAAGCTAAGGATTCAGTTCCTAGCCCTCGGTATCGTTCGATATAACGATATTTCACTCTGGGACACTCGGAATCACGATATTTACCTTTTCCACACGCTGTGTATCCATAGAAGCTAAGGATTCACTTCCTAGAACTCAGCATCGTTCGATATAACGATAAATCACTCTGGGAGCCTCGGAAACGCGATATTTACCTTTTCCACACGCTGTGTATCGAAAGAAGCTAAGGATTCACTTCCTAGCCCTCGGCATCGTTCGATATAACGATAAATCACTCTGGGACACTCGGAATCGCGATATTTACCTTTTCCACACGCTGTGTATCCATAGAAGCTAAGGATTCACTTCCTAGCCCTCGGCATCGTTCGATATAACGATAAATCACTCTGGGACACTCGGAATCGCGATATTTACCTTTTCCACACGCTGTGTATCGAAAGGAGCTAAGGATTCACTTCCTATCCCTCGGCATCGTTCCATATAACGATAAATCACTCTGGGAGCCTCGGAAACGCGATATTTACCTTTTCCACACGCTGTGTATCGAAAGAAGCTAAGGATTCACTTCCTAGCCCTCGGCATCGTTCGATATAACGATAAATCACTCTGGGACACTCGGAATCGCGATATTTACCTTTTCCACACGCTGTGTATCGAAAGGAGCTAAGGATTCACTTCCTATCCCTCGGCATCGTTCCATATAACGATAAATCACTCTGGGAGCCTCGGAAACGCGATATTTACCTTTTCCACACGCTGTGTATCGATAGAAGCTAAGGATTCACTTCCTAGCCCTCGGCATCGTTCGATATAACGATAAATCACTCTGGGAGCCTCGGAAACGCGATATTTACCTTTTCCACACGCTGTGTATCGATAGAAGCTAAGGATTCACTTCCTAGCCCTCGGCATCGTTCGATAAAACGATAAATCACTCTGGGAGCCTCGGAAACGCGATATTTACCTTTTCCACACGCTGTGCATCGAAAGGAGCTAAGGATTCACTTCCTAGCCCTCGGAATCGTTCGATATAACGATAAATCACTCTGGGACACTCGGAATCGCGATATTTACCTTTTCGACACGCTGTGTATCGAAAGGAGCTAAGGATTCACTTCCCAGCCCTCGGCATCGTTCGATATAACGATAAATCACTCTGGGACACTCGGAATCGCGATATTTACCTTTTCGACACGCTGTGTATCGAAAGGAGCTAAGGATTCACTTCCCAGCCCTCGGCATCGTTCGATATAACGATAAATCACTCTGGGAGCCTCGGAAACGCGATATTTACCTTTTCCACACGCTGTGTATCGAAAGGAGCTAAGGATTCACTTCCTAGCCTACGGCATCGTTCGATATAACGATAAATCACTCTGGGAGCCTCGGAAACGCGATATTTACCTTTTCCACACGCTGTGTATCGAAAGAAGCTAAGGATTCGGTTTCTAGTCCTCGGCTTCGTTCGATATAACGATAAATCACTCTGGGAGCCTCGGAAATACGATATTTACCTTTTCCACACGCTGTGTATCGAAAGAAGCTAAGGATTCAGTTCCTAGCCCTCGGTATCGTTCGATATAACGATATTTCACTCTGGGACACTCGGAATCACGATATTTACCTTTTCCACACGCTGTGTATCGAAAGGAGCTAAGGATTCAGTTCCTAGCCCTCGGTATCGTTCGATATAACGATATTTCACTCTGGGACACTCGGAATCACGATATTTACCTTTTCCACACGCTGTGTATCGAAAGGAGCTAAGGATTCACTTCCTAGCCCACGGCATCGTTCGATATAACGATAAATCATTCTGGGAGCCTCGGAAACGCGATATTTACCTCTTCCACACACTGTGTATCGAAAGAAGCTAAGGATTCACTTCCTAGCCCTCGGCATCGTTCGATATAACGATAAATCACTCTGGGAGCCTCGGAAACGCGATATTTACCTGTTCAGCACGCTGTGTATCGATAGAAGCTAAGGATTCACTTCCTAGCCCTCGGAATCGTTCGATATAACGATAAATCACTCTGGGACACTCGGAATCGCGATATTTACCTTTTCGACACGCTGTGTATCGAAAGGAGCTAAGGATTCACTTCCCAGCCCTCGGCATCGTTCGATATAACGATAAATCACTCTGGGACACTCGGAATCGCGATATTTACCTTTTCGACACGCTGTGTATCGAAAGGAGCTAAGGATTCACTTCCCAGCCCTCGGCATCGTTCGATATAACGATAAATCACTCTGGGAGCCTCGGAAACGCGATATTTACCTTTTCCACACGCTGTGTATCGAAAGGAGCTAAGGATTCACTTCCTAGCCTACGGCATCGTTCGATATAACGATAAATCACTCTGGGAGCCTCGGAAACGCGATATTTACCTTTTCCACACGCTGTGTATCGAAAGAAGCTAAGGATTCGGTTTCTAGTCCTCGGCTTCGTTCGATATAACGATAAATCACTCTGGGAGCCTCGGAAATACGATATTTACCTTTTCCACACGCTGTGTATCGAAAGAAGCTAAGGATTCAGTTCCTAGCCCTCGGTATCGTTCGATATAACGATATTTCACTCTGGGACACTCGGAATCACGATATTTACCTTTTCCACACGCTGTGTATCCATAGAAGCTAAGGATTCACTTCCTAGAACTCAGCATCGTTCGATATAACGATAAATCACTCTGGGAGCCTCGGAAACGCGATATTTACCTTTTCCACACGCTGTGTATCGAAAGAAGCTAAGGATTCACTTCCTAGCCCTCGGCATCGTTCGATATAACGATAAATCACTCTGGGACACTCGGAATCGCGATATTTACCTTTTCCACACGCTGTGTATCCATAGAAGCTAAGGATTCACTTCCTAGCCCTCGGCATCGTTCGATATAACGATAAATCACTCTGGGACACTCGGAATCGCGATATTTACCTTTTCCACACGCTGTGTATCGAAAGGAGCTAAGGATTCACTTCCTATCCCTCGGCATCGTTCCATATAACGATAAATCACTCTGGGAGCCTCGGAAACGCGATATTTACCTTTTCCACACGCTGTGTATCGAAAGAAGCTAAGGATTCACTTCCTAGCCCTCGGCATCGTTCGATATAACGATAAATCACTCTGGGACACTCGGAATCGCGATATTTACCTTTTCCACACGCTGTGTATCGAAAGGAGCTAAGGATTCACTTCCTATCCCTCGGCATCGTTCCATATAACGATAAATCACTCTGGGAGCCTCGGAAACGCGATATTTACCTTTTCCACACGCTGTGTATCGATAGAAGCTAAGGATTCACTTCCTAGCCCTCGGCATCGTTCGATATAACGATAAATCACTCTGGGAGCCTCGGAAACGCGATATTTACCTTTTCCACACGCTGTGTATCGATAGAAGCTAAGGATTCACTTCCTAGCCCTCGGCATCGTTCGATAAAACGATAAATCACTCTGGGAGCCTCGGAAACGCGATATTTACCTTTTCCACACGCTGTGCATCGAAAGGAGCTAAGGATTCACTTCCTAGCCCTCGGCATCGTTCGATATAACGGTAAATCACTCTGGGAGCCTCGGAAACGCGATATTTACCTTTTCCACACGCTGTGTATCGAAAGGAGCTAAGGATTCACTTCCTAGCCCACGGCATCGTTCGATATAACGATAAATCATTCTGGGAGCCTCGGAAACGCGATATTTACCTTTTCCACACACTGTGTATCGAAAGAAGCTAAGGATTCACTTCCTAGCCCTCGGCATCGTTCGATATAACGATAAATCACTCTGGGACACTCGGAATCGCGATATTTACCTTTTCGACACGCTGTGTATCGAAAGGAGCTAAGGATTCACTTCCCAGCCCTCGGCATCGTTCGATATAACGATAAATCACTCTGGGAGAATCGGAAACGCGATATTTACCTTTTCCACACGGTGTGTATCGAAAGGAGCTAAGGATTCACTTCCTAGCCCTCGGCATCGTTCGATATAACGATAAATCACTCTGGGAGCCTCGGAAACGCGATATTTACCTTTTCCACACGCTGTGTATCGAAAGGAGCTAAGGATTCACTTCCTAGCCCACGGCATCGTTCGATATAACGATAAATCACTCTGGGAGCCTCGGAAACGCGATATTTACCTTTTCCACACGCTGTGTATCGAAAGGAGCTAAGGATTCACTTCCTAGCCTACGGCATCGTTCGATATAACGATATTTCACTCTGGGACACTCGGAATCACGATATTTACCTTTTCCACACGCTGTGTATCGAAAGGAGCTAAGGATTCACTTCCTAGCCCTGGCATCGTTCGATATAACGAAATTTCACTCTGGGACACTCGGAATCGCGATATTTACCTTTTCCACACGCTGTGTATCCATAGAAGCTAAGGATTCACTTCCTAGCCCTCAGCATCGTTCGATATAACGATAAATCACTCTGGGAGCCTCGGAAACGCGATATTTACCTTTTCCACACGCTGTGTATCGAAAGAAGCTAAGGATTCACTTCCTAGCCCTCGGCATCGTTCGATATAACGATAAATCACTCTGGGAGCCTCGGAAACGCGATATTTACCTTTTCCACACGCTGTGTATCGATAGAAGCTAAGGATTCACTTCCTAGCCCTCGGCATCGTTCGATAAAACGATAAATCACTCTGGGAGCCTCGGAAACGCGATATTTACCTTTTCCACACGCTGTGCATCGAAAGGAGCTAAGGATTCACTACCTAGCCCTCGGCATCGTTCGATATAACGGTAAATCACTCTGGGAGCCTCGGAAACGCGATATTTACCTTTTCCACACGCTGTGTATCGAAAGGAGCTAAGGATTCACTTCCTAGCCCACGGCATCGTTCGATATAACGATAAATCATTCTGGGAGCCTCGGAAACGCGATATTTACCTTTTCCACACACTGTGTATCGAAAGAAGCTAAGGATTCTCTTCCTAGCCCTCGGCATCGTTCGATATAACGATAAATCACTCTGGGAGCCTCGGAAACGCGATATTTACCTGTTCAGCACGCTGTGTATCGATAGAAGCTAAGGATTCACTTCCTAGCCCTCGGAATCGTTCGATATAACGATAAATCACTCTGGGACACTCGGAATCGCGATATTTACCTTTTCGACACGCTGTGTATCGAAAGGAGCTAAGGATTCACTTCCCAGCCCTCGGCATCGTTCGATATAACGATAAATCACTCTGGGAGCCTCGGAAACGCGATATTTACCTTTTCCACACGGTGTGTATCGAAAGGAGCTAAGGATTCACTTCCAAGCCCTCGGCATCGTTCGATATAACGATAAATCACTCTGGGAGCCTCGGAATCGCGATATTTACCTTTTCCACACGCTGTGTATCGAAAGGAGCTAAGGATTCACTTCCTAGCCCTCGGCATCGTTCGATATAACGATAAATCACTCTGGGAGCCTCGGAAACGCGATATTTACCTTTTCCACACGCTGTGTATCGATAGAAGCTAAGGATTCACTTAATAGCCCTCGGCATCGTTCGATATAACGATAAATCACTCTGGGAGCCTCGGAAACGCGATATTTACCATTTCCACACGCTGTGTATCGAAAGAAGCTAAGGATTCACTTCCTAACCCTCGGCATCGTTCGATATAACGATAAATCACTCTAGGAGCCTCGGAAACGCGATATTTACCTTTTCCACACGCTGTGTATCCATAGAAGCTAAGGATTCACTTCCTAGCCCTCAGCATCGTTCGATATAACGATAAATCACTCTGGGAGCCTCGGAAACGCGATATTTACCTTTTCCACACGCTGTGCATCGAAAGGAGCTAAGGATTCACTTCCTAGCCCTCGGCATCGTTCGATATAACGGTAAATCACTCTGGGAGCCTCGGAAACGCGATATTTACCTTTTCCACACGCTGTGTATCGATATTAGCTAAGGATTCACTTCCTAGCCCACGGCATCGTTCGATATAACGATAAATCACTCTGGGACACTCGGAATCGCGATATTTACCTTTTCCACACGCTGTGTATCGAAAGGAGCTAAGGATTCACTTCCTAGCCCTCGGCATCGTTCGATATAACGATAAATCACTCTGGGAGCCTCGGAAACGCGATATTTACCTTTTCCACACGCTGTGTATCCATAGAAGCTAAGGATTCACTTCCTAGCCCTCAGCATCGTTCGATATAACGATAAATCACTCTGGGAGCCTCGGAAACGCGATATTTACCTTTTCCACACGCTGTGTATCGATAGAAGCTAAGGATTCACTTCCTAGCCCTCGGCATCGTTCGATATAACGATAAATCACTCTGGGAGCCTCGGAAACGCGATATTTACCTTTTCCACACGCTGTGTATCGATAGAAGCTAAGGATTCACTTCCTAGCCCTCGGCATCGTTCGATAAAACGATAAATCACTCTGGGAGCCTCGGAAACGCGATATTTACCTTTTCCACACGCTGTGCATCGAAAGGAGCTAAGGATTCACTTCCTAGCCCTCGGCATCGTTCGATATAACGGTAAATCACTCTGGGAGCCTCGGAAACGCGATATTTACCTTTTCCACACGCTGTGTATCGAAAGGAGCTAAGGATTCACTTCCTAGCCCACGGCATCGTTCGATATAACGATAAATCATTCTGGGAGCCTCGGAAACGCGATATTTACCTCTTCCACACGCTGTGTATCGAAAGAAGCTAAGGATTCACTTCCTAGCCCTCGGCATCGTTCGATATAACGATAAATCACTCTGGGAACCTCGGAAACGCGATATTTACCTGTTCCACACGCTGTGTATCGATAGAAGCTAAGGATTCACTTCCTAGCCCTCGGTATCGTTCGATATAACGATAAATCACTCTGGGACACTCGGAATCGCGATATTTACCTTTTCGACACGCTGTGTATCGAAAGGAGCTAAGGATTCACTTCCCAGCCCTCGGCATCGTTCGATATAACGATAAATCACACTGGGAGCCTCGGAAACGCGATATTTACCTTTTCCACACGCTGTGTATCCATAGAAGCTAAGGATTCACTTCCTAGCCCTCAGCATCGTTCGATATAACGATAAATCACTCTGGGAGCCTCGGAAACGCGATATTTACCTTTTCCACACGCTGTGCATCGAAAGGAGCTAAGGATTCACTTCCTAGCCCACGGCATCGTTCGATATAACGATAAATCACTCTGGGACACTCGGAATCGCGATATTTACCTTTTCCACACGCTGTGTATCGAAAGGAGCTAAGGATTCACTTCCTAGCCTACGGCATCGTTCGATATAACGATAAATCACTCTGGGAGCCTCGGAAACGCGATATTTACCTTTTCCACACGCTGTGTATCGAAAGAAGCTAAGGATTCGGTTTCTAGTCCTCGGCTTCGTTCGATATAACGATAAATCACTCTGGGAGCCTCGGAAATGCGATATTTACCTTTTCCACACGCTGTGTATCGAAAGAAGCTAAGGATTCAGTTCCTAGCCCTCGGTATCGTTCGATATAACGATATTTCACTCTGGGACACTCGGAATCACGATATTTACCTTTTCCACACGCTGTGTATCGAAAGGAGCTAAGGATTCACTTCCTAGCCCTGGCATCGTTCGATATAACGAAATTTCACTCTGGGACACTCGGAATCGCGATATTTACCTTTTCCACACGCTGTGTATCCATAGAAGCTAAGGATTCACTTCCTAGCCCTCAGCATCGTTCGATATAACGATAAATCACTCTGGGAGCCTCGGAAACGCGATATTTACCTTTTCCACACGCTGTGTATCGAAAGAAGCTAAGGATTCACTTCCTAGCCCTCGGCATCGTTCGATATAACGATAAATCACTCTGGGACACTCGGAATCGCGATATTTACCTTTTCCACACGCTGTGTATCCATAGAAGCTAAGGATTCACTTCCTAGCCCTCGGCATCGTTCGATATAACGATAAATCACTCTGGGACACTCGGAATCGCGATATTTACCTTTTCCACACGCTGTGTATCGAAAGGAGCTAAGGATTCACTTCCTATCCCTCGGCATCGTTCCATATAACGATAAATCACTCTGGGAGCCTCGGAAACGCGATATTTACCTTTTCCACACGCTGTGTATCGAAAGAAGCTAAGGATTCACTTCCTAGCCCTCGGCATCGTTCGATATAACGATAAATCACTCTGGGACACTCGGAATCGCGATATTTACCTTTTCCACACGCTGTGTATCGAAAGGAGCTAAGGATTCACTTCCTATCCCTCGGCATCGTTCCATATAACGATAAATCACTCTGGGAGCCTCGGAAACGCGATATTTACCTTTTCCACACGCTGTGTATCGATAGAAGCTAAGGATTCACTTCCTAGCCCTCGGCATCGTTCGATATAACGATAAATCACTCTGGGAGCCTCGGAAACGCGATATTTACCTTTTCCACACGCTGTGTATCGATAGAAGCTAAG
This sequence comes from Nomada fucata, assembly GCA_948146005.1. Classification (NCBI taxonomy): domain Eukaryota; kingdom Metazoa; phylum Arthropoda; class Insecta; order Hymenoptera; family Apidae; genus Nomada; species Nomada fucata. Next base: position 26,594,257 of record OX411275.1, read on the forward strand.
GATTCACTTCCTAGCCCTCGGCATCGTTCGATAAAACGATAAATCACTCTGGGAGCCTCGGAAACGCGATATTTACCTTTTCCACACGCTGTGCATCGAAAGGAGCTAAGGATTCACTTCCTAGCCCTCGGCATCGTTCGATATAACGGTAAATCACTCTGGGAGCCTCGGAAACGCGATATTTACCTTTTCCACACGCTGTGTATCGAAAGGAGCTAAGGATTCACTTCCTAGCCCACGGCATCGTTCGATATAACGATAAATCATTCTGGGAGCCTCGGAAACGCGATATTTACCTTTTCCACACACTGTGTATCGAAAGAAGCTAAGGATTCACTTCCTAGCCCTCGGCATCGTTCGATATAACGATAAATCACTCTGGGACACTCGGAATCGCGATATTTACCTTTTCGACACGCTGTGTATCGAAAGGAGCTAAGGATTCACTTCCCAGCCCTCGGCATCGTTCGATATAACGATAAATCACTCTGGGAGAATCGGAAACGCGATATTTACCTTTTCCACACGGTGTGTATCGAAAGGAGCTAAGGATTCACTTCCTAGCCCTCGGCATCGTTCGATATAACGATAAATCACTCTGGGAGCCTCGGAAACGCGATATTTACCTTTTCCACACGCTGTGTATCGAAAGGAGCTAAGGATTCACTTCCTAGCCCACGGCATCGTTCGATATAACGATAAATCACTCTGGGAGCCTCGGAAACGCGATATTTACCTTTTCCACACGCTGTGTATCGAAAGGAGCTAAGGATTCACTTCCTAGCCTACGGCATCGTTCGATATAACGATATTTCACTCTGGGACACTCGGAATCACGATATTTACCTTTTCCACACGCTGTGTATCGAAAGGAGCTAAGGATTCACTTCCTAGCCCTGGCATCGTTCGATATAACGAAATTTCACTCTGGGACACTCGGAATCGCGATATTTACCTTTTCCACACGCTGTGTATCCATAGAAGCTAAGGATTCACTTCCTAGCCCTCAGCATCGTTCGATATAACGATAAATCACTCTGGGAGCCTCGGAAACGCGATATTTACCTTTTCCACACGCTGTGTATCGAAAGAAGCTAAGGATTCACTTCCTAGCCCTCGGCATCGTTCGATATAACGATAAATCACTCTGGGAGCCTCGGAAACGCGATATTTACCTTTTCCACACGCTGTGTATCGATAGAAGCTAAGGATTCACTTCCTAGCCCTCGGCATCGTTCGATAAAACGATAAATCACTCTGGGAGCCTCGGAAACGCGATATTTACCTTTTCCACACGCTGTGCATCGAAAGGAGCTAAGGATTCACTTCCTAGCCCTCGGCATCGTTCGATATAACGGTAAATCACTCTGGGAGCCTCGGAAACGCGATATTTACCTTTTCCACACGCTGTGTATCGAAAGGAGCTAAGGATTCACTTCCTAGCCCACGGCATCGTTCGATATAACGATAAATCATTCTGGGAGCCTCGGAAACGCGATATTTACCTTTTCCACACACTGTGTATCCAAAGAAGCTAAGGATTCTCTTCCTAGCCCTCGGCATCGTTCGATATAACGATAAATCACTCTGGGAGCCTCGGAAACGCGATATTTACCTGTTCAGCACGCTGTGTATCGATAGAAGCTAAGGATTCACTTCCTAGCCCTCGGAATCGTTCGATATAACGATAAATCACTCTGGGACACTCGGAATCGCGATATTTACCTTTTCGACACGCTGTGTATCGAAAGGAGCTAAGGATTCACTTCCCAGCCCTCGGCATCGTTCGATATAACGATAAATCACTCTGGGAGCCTCGGAAACGCGATATTTACCTTTTCCACACGGTGTGTATCGAAAGGAGCTAAGGATTCACTTCCTAGCCCTCGGCATCGTTCGATATAACGATAAATCACTCTGGGAGCCTCGGAATCGCGATATTTACCTTTTCCACACGCTGTGTATCGAAAGGAGCTAAGGATTCACTTCCTAGCCCTCGGCATCGTTCGATATAACGATAAATCACTCTGGGAGCCTCGGAAACGCGATATTTACCTTTTCCACACGCTGTGTATCGATAGAAGCTAAGGATTCACTTAATAGCCCTCGGCATCGTTCGATATAACGATAAATCACTCTGGGAGCCTCGGAAACGCGATATTTACCATTTCCACACGCTGTGTATCGAAAGAAGCTAAGGATTCACTTCCTAACCCTCGGCATCGTTCGATATAACGATAAATCACTCTAGGAGCCTCGGAAACGCGATATTTACCTTTTCCACACGCTGTGTATCCATAGAAGCTAAGGATTCACTTCCTAGCCCTCAGCATCGTTCGATATAACGATAAATCACTCTGGGAGCCTCGGAAACGCGATATTTACCTTTTCCACACGCTGTGCATCGAAAGGAGCTAAGGATTCACTTCCTAGCCCTCGGCATCGTTCGATATAACGGTAAATCACTCTGGGAGCCTCGGAAACGCGATATTTACCTTTTCCACACGCTGTGTATCGATATTAGCTAAGGATTCACTTCCTAGCCCACGGCATCGTTCGATATAACGATAAATCACTCTGGGACACTCGGAATCGCGATATTTACCTTTTCCACACGCTGTGTATCGAAAGGAGCTAAGGATTCACTTCCTAGCCCTCGGCATCGTTCGATATAACGATAAATCACTCTGGGAGCCTCGGAAACGCGATATTTACCTTTTCCACACGCTGTGTATCCATAGAAGCTAAGGATTCACTTCCTAGCCCTCAGCATCGTTCGATATAACGATAAATCACTCTGGGAGCCTCGGAAACGCGATATTTACCTTTTCCACACGCTGTGCATCGAAAGGAGCTAAGGATTCACTTCCTTGCCCTCGGCATCGTTCGATATAACGATAAATCACTCTGGGAGACTCGGAATCGCGATATTTACCTTTTCCACACGCTGTGTATCGAAAGGAGCTAAGGATTCACTTCCTAGCCCTCGGCATCGTTCCATATAACGATAAATCACTCTGGGAGCCTCGGAAACGCGATATTTACCTTTTCCACACGCTGTGTATCGATAGAAGCTAAGGATTCACTTCCTAGCCCTCGGCATCGTTCGATATAACGATAAATCACTCTGGGAGCCTCGGAAACGCGATATTTACCTTTTCCACACGCTGTGTATCGATAGAAGCTAAGGATTCACTTCCTAGCCCTCGGCATCGTTCGATAAAACGATAAATCACTCTGGGAGCCTCGGAAACGCGATATTTACCTTTTCCACACGCTGTGCATCGAAAGGAGCTAAGGATTCACTTCCTAGCCCTCGGCATCGTTCGATATAACGGTAAATCACTCTGGGAGCCTCGGAAACGCGATATTTACCTTTTCCACACGCTGTGTATCGAAAGGAGCTAAGGATTCACTTCCTAGCCCACGGCATCGTTCGATATAACGATAAATCATTCTGGGAGCCTCGGAAACGCGATATTTACCTCTTCCACACGCTGTGTATCGAAAGAAGCTAAGGATTCACTTCCTAGCCCTCGGCATCGTTCGATATAACGATAAATCACTCTGGGAACCTCGGAAACGCGATATTTACCTGTTCCACACGCTGTGTATCGTTAGAAGCTAAGGATTCACTTCCTAGCCCTCGGTATCGTTCGATATAACGATAAATCACTCTGGGACACTCGGAATCGCGATATTTACCTTTTCGACACGCTGTGTATCGAAAGGAGCTAAGGATTCACTTCCCAGCCCTCGGCATCGTTCGATATAACGATAAATCACACTGGGAGCCTCGGAAACGCGATATTTACCTTTTCCACACGCTGTGTATCCATAGAAGCTAAGGATTCACTTCCTAGCCCTCAGCATCGTTCGATATAACGATAAATCACTCTGGGAGCCTCGGAAACGCGATATTTACCTTTTCCACACGCTGTGCATCGAAAGGAGCTAAGGATTCACTTCCTAGCCCACGGCATCGTTCGATATAACGATAAATCACTCTGGGACACTCGGAATCGCGATATTTACCTTTTCCACACGCTGTGTATCGAAAGGAGCTAAGGATTCACTTCCTAGCCCTCGGCAGTGTTCGATATAACGATAAATCACACCGGGAGCCTCGGAAACGCGATATTTACCTTTTCCACACGCTGTGTATCCATAGAAGCTAAGGATTCACTTCCTAGCCCTCAGCATCGTTCGATATAACGATAAATCACTCTGGGAGCCTCGGAAACGCGATATTTACCTTTTCCACACGCTGTGTATCGAAAGGAGCTAAGGATTCACTTCCTAGCCCTCGGCAGTGTTCGATATAACGATAAATCACACTGGGAGCCTCGGAAACGCGATATTTACCTTTTCCACACGCTGTGTATCGATAGAAGCTAAGGATTCACTTCCTAGCCCTCGGCATCGTTCGATATAACGATAAATCACTCTGGGAGCCTCGGAAACCCGATATTTACCTTTTCCACACGCTGTGTATCGAAAGGAGCTAAGGATTCACTTCCTAGCCCTCAGCATCGTTCGATATAACGATAAATCACTCTGGGAGCCTCGGAAACGCGATATTTACCTTTTCCACACGCTGTGCATCGAAAGGAGCTAATGATTCACTTCCTAGCCCACGGCATCGTTCGATATAACGATAAATCACTCTGGGACACTCGGAATCGCGATATTTACCTTTTCCACACGCTGTGTATCGAAAGGAGCTAAGGATTCACTTCCTAGCCCTCGGCAGTGTTCGATATAACGATAAATCACACTGGGAGCCTCGGAAACGCGATATTTACCTTTTCCACACGCTGTGTATCCATAGAAGCTAAGGATTCACTTCCTAGCCCTCAGCATCGTTCGATATAACGATAAATCACTCTGGGAGCCTCGGAAACGCGATATTTACCTTTTCCACACGCTGTGCATCGAAAGGAGCTAAGGATTCACTTCCTAGCCCTCGGCATCGTTCGATATAACGGTAAATCACTCTGGGACACTCGGAATCGCGATATTTACCTTTGCCACACGCTGTGTATCGAAAGGAGCTAAGGATTCACTTCCTAGCCCTCGGCATCGTTCGATATAACGATAAATCACTCTGGGAGCCTCGGAAACGCGATATTTACCTTTTCCACACGCTGTGTATCGAAAGGAGCTAAGGATTCACTTCCTAGCCCTCGGCAGTGTTCGATATAACGATAAATCACACTGGGAGCCTCGGAAACGCGATATTTACCTTTTCCACACGCTGTGTATCGATAGAAGCTAAGGATTCACTTCATAGCCCTCGGCATCGTTCGATATAACGATAAATCACTCTGGGAGCCTCGGAAACCCGATATTTACCTTTTCCACACGCTGTGTATCGAAAGGAGCTAAGGATTCACTTCCTAGCCCTCGGCAGTGTTCGATATAACGATAAATCACACTGGGAGCCTCGGAAACGCGATATTTACCTTTTCCACACGCTGTGTATCGATAGAAGCTAAGGATTCACTTCCTAGCCCTCGGCATCGTTCGATAAAACGATAAATCACTCTGGGAGCCTCGGAAACGCGATATTTACCTTTTCCACACGCTGTGCATCGAAAGGAGCTAAGGATTCACTTCCTAGCCCTCGGCAGTGTTCGATATAACGAGAAATCACACTGGGAGCCTCGGAAACGCGATATTTACCTTTTCCACACGCTGTGTATCCATAGAAGCTAAGGATTCACTTCCTAGCCCTCAGCATCGTTCGATATAACGATAAATCACTCTGGGAGCCTCGGAAACGCGATATTTACCTTTTCCACACGCTGTGCATCGAAAGGAGCTAAGGATTCACTTCCTAGCCCTCGGCATCGTTCGATATAACGGTAAATCACTCTGGGAGCCTCGGAAAAGCGATATTTACCTTTTCCACACGCTGTGTATCGAAAGGAGCTAAGGATTCACTTCCTAGCCCTCGGCATCGTTCGATATAACGGTAAATCACTCTGGGACACTCGGAATCGCGATATTTACCTTTGCCACACGCTGTGTATCGAAAGGAGCTAAGGATTCACTTCCTAGCCCACGGCATCGTTCGATATAACGATAAATCACTCTGGGAGCCTCGGAAACGCGATATTTACCTTTTCCACACGCTGTGTATCGATAGAAGCTAAGGATTCACTTCCTAGCCCTCGGCATCGTTCGATATAACGATAAATCACTCTGGGAGCCTCGGAAACGCGATATTTACCTTTTCCACACGCTGTGTATCGAAAGGAGCTAAGGATTCACTTCCTAGCCCTCGGCAGTGTTCGATATAACGATAAATCACTCTGGGAGCCTCGGAAACGCGATGTTTACCTTTTCCACACGCTGTGTATCGATAGAAGCTAAGGATTCACTTCCTAGCCCTCAGCATCGTTCGATATAACGATAAATCACTCTGGGAGCCTCGGAAACGCGATATTTACCTTTTCCACACGCTGTGCATCGAAAGGAGCTAAGGATTCACTTCCTAGCCCTCGGCATCGTTCGATATAACGGTAAATCACTCTGGGAGCCTCGGAAAAGCGATATTTACCTTTTCCACACGCTGTGTATCGAAAGGAGCTAAGGATTCACTTCCTAGCCCACGGCATCGTTCGATATAAAGATAAATCATTCTGGGAGCCTCGGAAACGCGATATTTACCTTTTCCACACGCTGTGTATCGAAAGAAGCTAAGGATTCACTTCCTAGCCCTCGGCATCGTTCGATATAACGATAAATCACTCTGGGAGCCTCGGAAACGCGATATTTACTTGTTCCACACGCTGTGTATCGATAGAAGCTAAGGATTCACTTCCTAGCCCTCGGTATCGTTCGATATAACGATAAATCACTCTGGGACACTCGGAATCGCGATATTTACCTTTTCCACACGCTGTGTATCCATAGAAGCTAAGGATTCACTTCCTAGCCCTCAGCATCGTTCGATATAACGATAAATCACTCTGGGAGCCTCGGAAACGCGATATTTACCTTTTCCACACGCTGTGCATCGAAAGGAGCTAAGGATTCACTTCCTAGCCCTCGGCATCGTTCGATATAACGGTAAATCACTCTGGGACACTCGGAATCGCGATATTTACCTTTGCCACACGCTGTGTATCGAAAGGAGCTAAGGATTCACTTCCTAGCCCTCGGCATCGTTCGATATAACGATAAATCACTCTGGGAGCCTCGGAAACGCGATATTTACCTTTTCCACACGCTGTGTATCGAAAGGAGCTAAGGATTCACTTCCTAGCCCTCGGCAGTGTTCGATATAACGATAAATCACACTGGGAGCCTCGGAAACGCGATATTTACCTTTTCCACACGCTGTGTATCGATAGAAGCTAAGGATTCACTTCCTAGCCCTCGGCATCGTTCGATATAACGATAAATCACTCTGGGAGCCTCGGAAACCCGATATTTACCTTTTCCACACGCTGTGTATCGAAAGGAGCTAAGGATTCACTTCCTAGCCCTCGGCAGTGTTCGATATAACGATAAATCACACTGGGAGCCTCGGAAACGCGATATTTACCTTTTCCACACGCTGTGTATCCATAGAAGCTAAGGATTCACTTCCCAGCCCTCAGCATCGTTCGATATAACGATAAATCACTCTGGGAGCCTCGGAAACGCGATATTTACCTTTTCCACACGCTGTGCATCGAAAGGAGCTAAGGATTCACTTCCTAGCCCACGGCATCGTTCGATATAACGATAAATCACTCTGGGACACTCGGAATCGCGATATTTACCTTTTCCACCCGCTGTGTATCGAAAGGAGCTAAGGATTCACTTCCTAGCCCTCGGCAGTGTTCGATATAACGAGAAATCACACTGGGAGCCTCGGAAACGCGATATTTACCTTTTCCACACGCTGTGTATCCATAGAAGCTAAGGATTCACTTCCTAGCCCTCAGCATCGTTCGATATAACGATAAATCACTCTGGGAGCCTCGGAAACGCGATATTTACCTTTTCCACACGCTGTGCATCGAAAGGAGCTAAGGATTCACTTCCTAGCCCTCGGCATCGTTCGATATAACGGTAAATCACTCTGGGAGCCTCGGAAAAGCGATATTTACCTTTTCCACACGCTGTGTATCGAAAGGAGCTAAGGATTCACTTCCTAGCCCACGGCATCGTTCGATATAACGATAAATCATTCTGGGAGCCTCGGAAACGCGATATTTACCTTTTCCACACGCTGTGTATTGAAAGAAGCTAAGGATTCACTTCCTAGCCCTCGGCATCGTTCGATATAACGATAAATCACTCTGGGAGCCTCGGAAACGCGATATTTACCTTTTCCACACGCTGTGTATCCATAGAAGCTAAGGATTCACTTCCTAGCCCTCGGCATCGTTCGATATAACGATAAATCACTCTGGGAGCCTCGGAAACGCGATATTTACCTTTTCCACACGCTGTGTATCGAAAGGAGCTAAGGATTCACTTCCTAGCCCTTCGGCAGTGTTCGATATAACGATAAATCACTCTGGGAGCCTCGGAAACGCGATATTTACCTTTTCCACACGCTGTGTATCCATAGAAGCTAAGGATTCACTTCCTAGCCCTCAGCATCGTTCGATATAACGATAAATCACTCTGGGAGCCTCGGAAACGCGATATTTACCTTTTCCACACGCTGTGCATCGAAAGGAGCTAAGGATTCACTTAATAGCCCTCGGCATCGTTCGATATAACGGTAAATCACTCTGGGACACTCGGAATCGCGATATTTACCTTTGCCACACGCTGTGTATCGAAAGGAGCTAAGGATTCACTTCCTAGCCCACGGCATCGTTCGATATAACGATAAATCACTCTGGGAGCCTCGGAAACGCGATATTTACCTTTTCCACACGCTGTGTATCGATAGAAGCTAAGGATTCACTTCCTAGCCCTCGGCATCGTTCGATATAACGATAAATCACTCTGGGAGCCTCGGAAACGCGATATTTACCTTTTCCACACGCTGTGTATCGAAAGGAGCTAAGGATTCACTTCCTAGCCCTCGGCAGTGTTCGATATAACGATAAATCACTCTGGGAGCCTCGGAAACGCGATGTTTACCTTTTCCACACGCTGTGTATCCATAGAAGCTAAGGATTCACTTCCTAGCCCTCAGCATCGTTCGATATAACGATAAATCACTCTGGGAGCCTCGGAAACGCGATATTTACCTTTTCCACACGCTGTGCATCGAAAGGAGCTAAGGATTCACTTCCTAGCCCTCGGCATCGTTCGATATAACGGTAAATCACTCTGGGAGCCTCGGAAAAGCGATATTTACCTTTTCCACACGCTGTGTATCGAAAGGAGCTAAGGATTCACTTCCTAGCCCACGGCATCGTTCGATATAACGATAAATCATTCTGGGAGCCTCGGAAACGCGATATTTACCTTTTCCACACGCTGTGTATCGAAAGAAGCTAAGGATTCACTTCCTAGCCCTCGGCATCGTTCGATATAACGATAAATCACTCTGGGAGCCTCGGAAACGCGATATTTACTTGTTCCACACGCTGTGTATCGATAGAAGCTAAGGATTCACTTCCTAGCCCTCGGTATCGTTCGATATAACGATAAATCACTCTGGGACACTCGGAATCGCGATATTTACCTTTTCGACACGCTGTGTATCGAAAGGAGCTAAGGATTCACTTCCCAGCCCTCGGCATCGTTCGATATAACGATAAATCACTCTGGGAGCCTCGGAAACGCGATATTTACCATTTCCACACGCTGTGCATCGAAAGGAGCTAAGGATTCACTTCCTAGCCCTCGGCATCGTTCGATATAACGGTAAATCACTCTGGGACACTCGGAATCGCGATATTTACCTTTGCCACACGCTGCGTATCGAAAGGAGCTAAGGATTCACTTCCTAGCCCACGGCATCGTTCGATATAACGATAAATCACTCTGGGAGCCTCGGAAACGCGATATTTACCTTTGCCACACGCTGTGTATCGAAAGGAGCTAAGGATTCACTTCCTAGCCCACGGCATCGTTCGATATAACGATAAATCACTCTGGGAGCCTCGGAAACGCGATATTTACCTTTTCCACACGCTGTGTATCGATAGAAGCTAAGGATTCACTTCCTAGCCCTCGGCATCGTTCGATATAACGATAAATCATTCTGGGAGCCTCGGAAACGCGATATTTACCTTTTCCACACACTGTGTATCGAAAGGAGCTAAGGATTCACTTCCTAGCCCTCGGCAGTGTTCGATATAACGATAAATCACTCTGGGAGCCTCGGAAACGCGATGTTTACCTTTTCCACACGCTGTGTATCCATAGAAGCTAAGGATTCACTTCCTAGCCCTCAGCATCGTTCGATATATCGATAAATCACTCTGGGAGCCTCGGAAACGCGATATTTACCTTTTCCACACGCTGTGCATCGAAAGGAGCTAAGGATTCACTTCCTAGCCCTCGGCATCGTTCGATATAACGGTAAATCACTCTGGGAGCCTCGGAAAAGCGATATTTACCTTTTCCACACGCTGTGTATCGAAAGGAGCTAAGGATTCACTTCCTAGCCCACGGCATCGTTCGATATAACGATAAATCATTCTGGGAGCCTCGGAAACGCGATATTTACCTTTTCCACACGCTGTGTATCGAAAGAAGCTAAGGATTCACTTCCTAGCCCTCGGCATCGTTCGATATAACGATAAATCACTCTGGGAGCCTCGGAAACGCGATATTTACTTGTTCCACACGCTGTGTATCGATAGAAGCTAAGGATTCACTTCCTAGCCCTCGGTATCGTTCGATATAACGATAAATCACTCTGGGACACTCGGAATCGCGATATTTACCTTTTCGACACGCTGTGTATCGAAAGGAGCTAAGGATTCACTTCCCAGCCCTCGGCATCGTTCGATATAACGATAAATCACTCTGGGAGCCTCGGAAACGCGATATTTACCTTTTCCACACGCTGTGTATCGAAAGGAGCTAAGGATTCACTTCCTAGCCCTCGGCATCGTTCGATATAACGATAAATCACTCTGGGAGCCTCGGAAACGCGATATTTACCTTTTCCACACGCTGTGTATCCATAGAAGCTAAGGATTCACTTCCTAGCCCTCAGCATCGTTCGATATAACGATAAATCACCCTGGGAGCCTCGGAAACGCGATATTTACCTTTTCCACACGCTGTGCATCGAAAGGAGCTAAGGATTCACTTCCTAGCCCTCGACATCGTTCGATATAACGGTAAATCACTCTGGGAGCCTCGGAAACGCGATATTTACCTTTTCCACACGCTGTGTATCGAAAGGAGCTAAGGATTCACTTCCTAGCCCACGGCATCGTTCGATATAACGATAAATCACTCTGGGACACTCGGAATCGCGATATTTACCTTTTCCACACGCTGTGTATCGAAAGGAGCTAAGGATTCACTTCCTAGCCCTCGGCATCGTTCGATATAACGATAAATCACTCTGGGAGCCTCGGAAACGCGATATTTACCTTTTCCACACGCTGTGTATCCATAGAAGCTAAGGATTCACTTCCTAGCCCTCAGCATCGTTCGATATAACGATAAATCACTCTGGGAGCCTCGGAAACGCGATATTTACCTTTTCCACACGCTGTGCATCGAAAGGAGCTAAGGATTCACTTCCTAGCCCACGGCATCGTTCGATATAACGATAAATCACTCTGGGACACTCGGAATCGCGATATTTACCTTTTCCACCCGCTGTGTATCGAAAGGAGCTAAGGATTCACTTCCTAGCCCTCGGCAGTGTTCGATATAACGAGAAATCACACTGGGAGCCTCGGAAACGCGATATTTACCTTTTCCACACGCTGTGTATCCATAGAAGCTAAGGATTCACTTCCTAGCCCTCAGCATCGTTCGATATAACGATAAATCACTCTGGGAGCCTCGGAAACGCGATATTTACCTTTTCCACACGCTGTGCATCGAAAGGAGCTAAGGATTCACTTCCTAGCCCTCGGCATCGTTCGATATAACGGTAAATCACTCTGGGAGCCTCGGAAAAGCGATATTTACCTTTTCCACACGCTGTGTATCGAAAGGAGCTAAGGATTCACTTCCTAGCCCACGGCATCGTTCGATATAACGATAAATCATTCTGGGAGCCTCGGAAACGCGATATTTACCTTTTCCACACGCTGTGTATTGAAAGAAGCTAAGGATTCACTTCCTAGCCCTCGGCATCGTTCGATATAACGATAAATCACTCTGGGAGCCTCGGAAACGCGATATTTACCTTTTCCACACGCTGTGTATCCATAGAAGCTAAGGATTCACTTCCTAGCCCTCGGCATCGTTCGATATAACGATAAATCACTCTGGGAGCCTCGGAAACGCGATATTTACCTTTTCCACACGCTGTGTATCCATAGAAGCTAAGGATTCACTTCCTAGCCCTCAGCATCGTTCGATATAACGATAAATCACTCTGGGAGCCTCGGAAACGCGATATTTACCTTTTCCACACGCTGTGCATCGAAAGGAGCTAAGGATTCACTTCCTAGCCCACGGCATCGTTCGATATAACGATAAATCACTCTGGGACACTCGGAATCGCGATATTTACCTTTTCCACCCGCTGTGTATCGAAAGGAGCTAAGGATTCACTTCCTAGCCCTCGGCAGTGTTCGATATAACGAGAAATCACACTGGGAGCCTCGGAAACGCGATATTTACCTTTTCCACACGCTGTGTATCCATAGAAGCTAAGGATTCACTTCCTAGCCCTCAGCATCGTTCGATATAACGATAAATCACTCTGGGAGCCTCGGAAACGCGATATTTACCTTTTCCACACGCTGTGCATCGAAAGGAGCTAAGGATTCACTTCCTAGCCCTCGGCATCGTTCGATATAACGGTAAATCACTCTGGGAGCCTCGGAAAAGCGATATTTACCTTTTCCACACGCTGTGTATCGAAAGGAGCTAAGGATTCACTTCCTAGCCCACGGCATCGTTCGATATAACGATAAATCATTCTGGGAGCCTCGGAAACGCGATATTTACCTTTTCCACACGCTGTGTATTGAAAGAAGCTAAGGATTCACTTCCTAGCCCTCGGCATCGTTCGATATAACGATAAATCACTCTGGGAGCCTCGGAAACGCGATATTTACCTTTTCCACACGCTGTGTATCCATAGAAGCTAAGGATTCACTTCCTAGCCCTCGGCATCGTTCGATATAACGATAAATCACTCTGGGAGCCTCGGAAACGCGATATTTACCTTTTCCACACGCTGTGTATCGAAAGGAGCTAAGGATTCACTTCCTAGCCCTTCGGCAGTGTTCGATATAACGATAAATCACTCTGGGAGCCTCGGAAACGCGATATTTACCTTTTCCACACGCTGTGTATCCATAGAAGCTAAGGATTCACTTCCTAGCCCTCAGCATCGTTCGATATAACGATAAATCACTCTGGGAGCCTCGGAAACGCGATATTTACCTTTTCCACACGCTGTGCATCGAAAGGAGCTAAGGATTCACTTAATAGCCCTCGGCATCGTTCGATATAACGGTAAATCACTCTGGGACACTCGGAATCGCGATATTTACCTTTGCCACACGCTGTGTATCGAAAGGAGCTAAGGATTCACTTCCTAGCCCACGGCATCGTTCGATATAACGATAAATCACTCTGGGAGCCTCGGAAACGCGATATTTACCTTTTCCACACGCTGTGTATCGATAGAAGCTAAGGATTCACTTCCTAGCCCTCGGCATCGTTCGATATAACGATAAATCACTCTGGGAGCCTCGGAAACGCGATATTTACCTTTTCCACACGCTGTGTATCGAAAGGAGCTAAGGATTCACTTCCTAGCCCTCGGCAGTGTTCGATATAACGATAAATCACTCTGGGAGCCTCGGAAACGCGATGTTTACCTTTTCCACACGCTGTGTATCCATAGAAGCTAAGGATTCACTTCCTAGCCCTCAGCATCGTTCGATATAACGATAAATCACTCTGGGAGCCTCGGAAACGCGATATTTACCTTTTCCACACGCTGTGCATCGAAAGGAGCTAAGGATTCACTTCCTAGCCCTCGGCATCGTTCGATATAACGGTAAATCACTCTGGGAGCCTCGGAAAAGCGATATTTACCTTTTCCACACGCTGTGTATCGAAAGGAGCTAAGGATTCACTTCCTAGCCCACGGCATCGTTCGATATAACGATAAATCATTCTGGGAGCCTCGGAAACGCGATATTTACCTTTTCCACACGCTGTGTATCGAAAGAAGCTAAGGATTCACTTCCTAGCCCTCGGCATCGTTCGATATAACGATAAATCACTCTGGGAGCCTCGGAAACGCGATATTTACTTGTTCCACACGCTGTGTATCGATAGAAGCTAAGGATTCACTTCCTAGCCCTCGGTATCGTTCGATATAACGATAAATCACTCTGGGACACTCGGAATCGCGATATTTACCTTTTCGACACGCTGTGTATCGAAAGGAGCTAAGGATTCACTTCCCAGCCCTCGGCATCGTTCGATATAACGATAAATCACTCTGGGAGCCTCGGAAACGCGATATTTACCATTTCCACACGCTGTGCATCGAAAGGAGCTAAGGATTCACTTCCTAGCCCTCGGCATCGTTCGATATAACGGTAAATCACTCTGGGACACTCGGAATCGCGATATTTACCTTTGCCACACGCTGCGTATCGAAAGGAGCTAAGGATTCACTTCCTAGCCCACGGCATCGTTCGATATAACGATAAATCACTCTGGGAGCCTCGGAAACGCGATATTTACCTTTGCCACACGCTGTGTATCGAAAGGAGCTAAGGATTCACTTCCTAGCCCACGGCATCGTTCGATATAACGATAAATCACTCTGGGAGCCTCGGAAACGCGATATTTACCTTTTCCACACGCTGTGTATCGATAGAAGCTAAGGATTCACTTCCTAGCCCTCGGCATCGTTCGATATAACGATAAATCATTCTGGGAGCCTCGGAAACGCGATATTTACCTTTTCCACACACTGTGTATCGAAAGGAGCTAAGGATTCACTTCCTAGCCCTCGGCAGTGTTCGATATAACGATAAATCACTCTGGGAGCCTCGGAAACGCGATGTTTACCTTTTCCACACGCTGTGTATCCATAGAAGCTAAGGATTCACTTCCTAGCCCTCAGCATCGTTCGATATATCGATAAATCACTCTGGGAGCCTCGGAAACGCGATATTTACCTTTTCCACACGCTGTGCATCGAAAGGAGCTAAGGATTCACTTCCTAGCCCTCGGCATCGTTCGATATAACGGTAAATCACTCTGGGAGCCTCGGAAAAGCGATATTTACCTTTTCCACACGCTGTGTATCGAAAGGAGCTAAGGATTCACTTCCTAGCCCACGGCATCGTTCGATATAACGATAAATCATTCTGGGAGCCTCGGAAACGCGATATTTACCTTTTCCACACGCTGTGTATCGAAAGAAGCTAAGGATTCACTTCCTAGCCCTCGGCATCGTTCGATATAACGATAAATCACTCTGGGAGCCTCGGAAACGCGATATTTACTTGTTCCACACGCTGTGTATCGATAGAAGCTAAGGATTCACTTCCTAGCCCTCGGTATCGTTCGATATAACGATAAATCACTCTGGGACACTCGGAATCGCGATATTTACCTTTTCGACACGCTGTGTATCGAAAGGAGCTAAGGATTCACTTCCCAGCCCTCGGCATCGTTCGATATAACGATAAATCACTCTGGGAGCCTCGGAAACGCGATATTTACCTTTTCCACACGCTGTGTATCGAAAGGAGCTAAGGATTCACTTCCTAGCCCTCGGCATCGTTCGATATAACGATAAATCACTCTGGGAGCCTCGGAAACGCGATATTTACCTTTTCCACACGCTGTGTATCCATAGAAGCTAAGGATTCACTTCCTAGCCCTCAGCATCGTTCGATATAACGATAAATCACCCTGGGAGCCTCGGAAACGCGATATTTACCTTTTCCACACGCTGTGCATCGAAAGGAGCTAAGGATTCACTTCCTAGCCCTCGACATCGTTCGATATAACGGTAAATCACTCTGGGAGCCTCGGAAACGCGATATTTACCTTTTCCACACGCTGTGTATCGAAAGGAGCTAAGGATTCACTTCCTAGCCCACGGCATCGTTCGATATAACGATAAATCACTCTGGGACACTCGGAATCGCGATATTTACCTTTTCCACACGCTGTGTATCGAAAGGAGCTAAGGATTCACTTCCTAGCCCTCGGCATCGTTCGATATAACGATAAATCACTCTGGGAGCCTCGGAAACGCGATATTTACCTTTTCCACACGCTGTGTATCCATAGAAGCTAAGGATTCACTTCCTAGCCCTCAGCATCGTTCGATATAACGATAAATCACTCTGGGAGCCTCGGAAACGCGATATTTACCTTTTCCACACGCTGTGCATCGAAAGGAGCTAAGGATTCACTTCCTAGCCCACGGCATCGTTCGATATAACGATAAATCACTCTGGGACACTCGGAATCGCGATATTTACCTTTTCCACACGCTGTGTATCGAAAGGAGCTAAGGATTCACTTCCTAGCCCTCGGCAGTGTTCGATATAACGATAAATCACACTGGGAGCCTCGGAAACGCGATATTTACCTTTTCCACACGCTGTGTATCCATAGAAGCTAAGGATTCACTTCCTAGACCTCAGCATCGTTCGATATAACGGTAAATCACTCTGGGAGCCTCGGAAACGCGATATTTACCTTTTCCACACGCTGTGCATCGAAAGGAGCTAAGGATTCACTTCCTAGCCCTCGGCATCGTTCGATATAACGGTAAATCACTCTGGGAGCCTCGGAAAAGCGATATTTACCTTTTCCACACGCTGTGTATCGAAAGGAGCTAAGGATTCACTTCCTAGCCCACGGCATCGTTCGATATAACGATAAATCATTCTGGGAGCATCGGAAACGCGATATTTACCTTTTCCACACGCTGTGTATCGAAAGAAGCTAAGGATTCACTTCCTAGCCCTCGGTATCGTTCGATATAACGATAAATCACTCTGGGACACTCGGAATCGCGATATTTACCTTTTCGACACGCTGTGTATCGAAAGGAGCTAAGGATTCACTTCCCAGCCCTCGGCATCGTTCGATATAACGATAAATCACTCTGGGAGCCTCGGAAACGCGATATTTACCTTTTCCACACGCTGTGCATCGAAAGGAGCTAAGGATTCACTTCCTAGCCCTCGGCATCGTTCGATATAACGGTAAATCACTCTGGGAGCCTCGGAAAAGCGATATTTACCTTTTCCACACGCTGTGTATCCATAGAAGCTAAGGATTCACTTCCTAGCCCTCAGCATCGTTCGATATAACGATAAATCACTCTGGGAGCCTCGGAAACGCGATATTTACCTTTTCCACACGCTGTGCATCGAAAGGAGCTAAGGATTCACTTCCTAGCCCTCGGCATCGTTCGATATAACGGTAAATCACTCTGGGAGCCTCGGAAACGCGATATTTACCTTTTCCACACGCTGTGCATCGAAAGGAGCTAAGGATTCACTTCCTAGCCCTCGGCATCGTTCGATATAACGGTAAATCACTCTGGGACACTCGGAATCGCGATATTTACCTTTGCCACACGCTGCGTATCGAAAGGAGCTAAGGATTCACTTCCTAGCCCACGGCATCGTTCGATATAACGATAAATCACTCTGGGAGCCTCGGAAACGCGATATTTACCTTTGCCACACGCTGTGTATCGAAAGGAGCTAAGGATTCACTTCCTAGCCCACGGCATCGTTCGATATAACGATAAATCACTCTGGGAGCCTCGGAAACGCGATATTTACCTTTTCCACACGCTGTGTATCGATAGAAGCTAAGGATTCACTTCCTAGCCCTCGGCATCGTTCGATATAACGATAAATCACTCTGGGAGCCTCGGAAACGCGATATTTACCTTTTCCACACGCTGTGTATCGAAAGGAGCTAAGGATTCACTTCCTAGCCCTCGGCAGTGTTCGATATAACGATAAATCACTCTGGGAGCCTCGGAAACGCGATGTTTACCTTTTCCACACGCTGTGTATCCATAGAAGCTAAGGATTCACTTCCTAGCCCTCAGCATCGTTCGATATAACGATAAATCACTCTGGGAGCCTCGGAAACGCGATATTTACCTTTTCCACACGCTGTGCATCGAAAGGAGCTAAGGATTCACTTCCTAGCCCTCGGCATCGTTCGATATAACGGTAAATCACTCTGGGAGCCTCGGAAAAGCGATATTTACCTTTTCCACACGCTGTGTATCGAAAGGAGCTAAGGATTCACTTCCTAGCCCACGGCATCGTTCGATATAACGATAAATCATTCTGGGAGCCTCGGAAACGCGATATTTACCTTTTCCACACGCTGTGTATCGAAAGGAGCTAAGGATTCACTTCCTAGCCCTCGGCATCGTTCGATATAACGATAAATCACTCTGGGAGCCTCGGAAACGCGATATTTACTTGTTCCACACGCTGTGTATCGATAGAAGCTAAGGATTCACTTCCTAGCCCTCGGTATCGTTCGATATAACGATAAATCACTCTGGGACACTCGGAATCGCGATATTTACCTTTTCGACACGCTGTGTATCGAAAGGAGCTAAGGATTCACTTCCCAGCCCTCGGCATCGTTCGATATAACGATAAATCACTCTGGGAGCCTCGGAAACGCGATATTTACCTTTTCCACACGCTGTGTATCGAAAGGAGCTAAGGATTCACTTCCTAGCCCTCGGCATCGTTCGATATAACGATAAATCACTCTGGGAGCCTCGGAAACGCGATATTTACCTTTTCCACACGCTGTGTATCCATAGAAGCTAAGGATTCACTTCCTAGCCCTCAGCATCGTTCGATATAACGATAAATCACCCTGGGAGCCTCGGAAACGCGATATTTACCTTTTCCACACGCTGTGCATCGAAAGGAGCTAAGGATTCACTTCCTAGCCCTCGGCATCGTTCGATATAACGGTAAATCACTCTGGGAGCCTCGGAAACGCGATATTTACCTTTTCCACACGCTGTGCATCGAAAGGAGCTAAGGATTCACTTCCTAGCCCTCGGCATCGTTCGATATAACGATAAATCACTCTGGGACACTCGGAATCGCGATATTTACCTTTTCCACACGCTGTGTATCGAAAGGAGCTAAGGATTCACTTCCTAGCCCTCGGCATCGTTCGATATAACGATAAATCACTCTGGGAGCCTCGGAAACGCGATATTTACCTTTTCCACACGCTGTGCATCGAAAGGAGCTAAGGATTCACTTCCTAGCCCACGGCATCGTTCGATATAACGATAAATCACTCTGGGACACTCGGAATCGCGATATTTACCTTTTCCACACGCTGTGTATCGAAAGGAGCTAAGGATTCACTTCCTAGCCCTCGGCAGTGTTCGATATAACGATAAATCACACTGGGAGCCTCGGAAACGCGATATTTACCTTTTCCACACGCTGTGTATCCATAGAAGCTAAGGATTCACTTCCTAGCCCTCAGCATCGTTCGATATAACGATAAATCACTCTGGGAGCCTCGGAAACGCGATATTTACCTTTTCCACACGCTGTGCATCGAAAGGAGCTAAGGATTCACTTCCTAGCCCTCGGCATCGTTCGATATAACGGTAAATCACTCTGGGAGCCTCGGAAAAGCGATATTTACCTTTTCCACACGCTGTGTATCGAAAGAAGCTAAGGATTCACTTCCTAGCCCTCGGTATCGTTCGATATAACGATAAATCACTCTGGGACACTCGGAATCGCGATATTTACCTTTTCGACACGCTGTGTATCGAAAGGAGCTAAGGATTCACTTCCCAGCCCTCGGCATCGTTCGATATAACGATAAATCACTCTGGGAGCCTCGGAAACGCGATATTTACCTTTTCCACACGCTGTGTATCGAAAGGAGCTAAGGATTCACTTCCTAGCCCTCGGCATCTTTCGATATAACGATAAATCACTCTGGGAGCCTCGGAAACGCGATATTTACCTTTTCCACACGCTGTGTATCCATAGAAGCTAAGGATTCACTTCCTAGCCCTCCGCATCGTTCGATATAACGATAAATCACCCTGGGAGCCTCGGAAACGCGATATTTACCTTTTCCACACGCTGTGCATCGAAAGGAGCTAAGGATTCACTTCCTAGCCCTCGGCATCGTTCGATATAACGATAAATCACTCTGGGAGCCTCGGAAACGCGATATTTACCTTTTCCACACGCTGTGTATCCATAGAAGCTAAGGATTCACTTCAAAGCCCTCAGCATCGTTCGATATAACGATAAATCACCCTGGGAGCCTCGGAAACGCGATATTTACCTTTTCCACACGCTGTGTATCCATAGAAGCTAAGGATTCACTTCAAAGCCCTCAGCATCGTTCGATATAACGATAAATCACCCTGGGAGCCTCGGAAACGCGATATTTACCTTTTCCACACGCTGTGCATCGAAAGGAGCTAAGGATTCACTTCCTAGCCCTCGGCATCGTTCGATGTAACGGTAAATCACTCTGGGAGCCTCGGAAACGCGATATTTACTTGTTCCACACGCTGTGTATCGATAGAAGCTAAGGATTCAATTCCTAGCCCTCGGTATCGTTCGATATAACGATAAATCACTCTGGGACACTCGGAATCGCGATATTTACCTTTTCGACACGCTGTGTATCGAAAGGAGCTAAGGATTCACTTCCCAGCCCTCGGCATCGTTCGATATAACGATAAATCACTCTGGGAGCCTCGGAAACGCGATATTTACCTTTTCCACACGCTGTGTATCGATAGAAGCTAAGGATTCACTTCCTAGCCCTCGGCATCGTTCGATATAACGATAAATCACTCTGGGAGCCTCGGAAACGCGATATTTACCTTTTCCACACGCTGTGTATCGAAAGGAGCTAAGGATTCACTTCCTAGCCCTCGGCAGTGTTCGATATAACGATAAATCACTCTGGGAGCCTCGGAAACGCGATATTTACCTTTTCCACACGCTGTGTATCCATAGAAGCTAAGGATTCACTTCCTACCCCTCAGCATCGTTCGATATAACGATAAATCACTCTGGGAGCCTCGGAAACGCGATATTTACCTTTTCCACACGCTGTGCATCGAAAGGAGCTAAGGATTCACTTCCTAGCCCTCGGCATCGTTCGATATAACGGTAAATCACTCTGGGACACTCGGAAACCCGATATTTACCTTTTCCACACGCTGTGTATCGAAAGGAGCTAAGGATTCACTTCCTAGCCCTCGGCAGTGTTCGATATAACGATAAATCACACTGGGAGCCTCGGAAACGCGATATTTACCTTTTCCACACGCTGTGTATCCATAGAAGCTAAGGATTCACTTCCTAGCCCTCAGCATCGTTCGATATAACGATAAATCACTCTGGGAGCCTCGGAAACGCGATATTTACCTTTTCCACACGCTGTGCATCGAAAGGAGCTAAGGATTCACTTCCTAGCCCTCGGCATCGTTCGATATAACGGTAAATCACTCTGGGAGCCTCGGAAAAGCGATATTTACCTTTTCCACACGCTGTGTATCGAAAGGAGCTAAGGATTCACTTCCTAGCCCACGGCATCGTTCGATATAACGATAAATCATTCTGGGAGCCTCGGAAACGCGATATTTACCTTTTCCACACGCTGTGTATCGAAAGAAGCTAAGGATTCACTTCCTAGCCCTCGGCATCGTTCGATATAACGATAAATCACTCTGGGAGCCTCGGAAACGCGATATTTACCTTTTCCACACGCTGTGTATCCATAGAAGCTAAGGATTCACTTCGTAGCCCTCAGCATCGTTCGATATAACGATAAATCACCCTGGGAGCCTCGGAAACGCGATATTTACCTTTTCCACACGCTGTGCATCGAAAGGAGCTAAGGATTCACTTCCTAGCCCTCGGCATCGTTCGATGTAACGGTAAATCACTCTGGGACACTCGGAATCGCGATATTTACCTTTGCCACACGCTGTGTATCGAAAGGAGCTAAGGATTCACTTCCTAGCCCACGGCATCGTTCCATATAACGATAAATCACTCTGGGAGCCTCGGAAACGCGATATTTACCTTTTCCACACGCTGTGTATCGATAGAAGCTAAGGATTCACTTCCTAGCCCTCGGCATCGTTCGATATAACGATAAATCACTCTGGGAGCCTCGGAAACGCGATATTTACCTTTTCCACACGCTGCGTATCGAAAGGAGCTAAGGATTCACTTCCTAGCCCTCGGCAGTGTTCGATATAACGATAAATCACTCTGGGAGCCTCGGAAACGCGATATTTACCTTTTCCACACGCTGTGTATCCATAGAAGCTAAGGATTCACTTCCTAGCCCTCAGCATCGTTCGATATAACGATAAATCACTCTGGGAGCCTCGGAAACGCGATATTTACCTTTTCCACACGCTGTGTATCGAAAGGAGCTAAGGATTCACTTCCTAGCCCTCGGCAGTGTTCGATATAACGATAAATCACACTGGGAGCCTCGGAAACGCGATATTTACCTTTTCCACACGCTGTGTATCGATAGAAGCTAAGGATTCACTTCCTAGCCCTCGGCATCGTTCGATATAACGATAAATCACTCTGGGAGCCTCGGAAACCCGATATTTACCTTTTCCACACGCTGTGTATCGAAAGGAGCTAAGGATTCACTTCCTAGCCCTCGGCAGTGTTCGATATAACGGTAAATCACTCTGGGAGCCTCGGAAAAGCGATATTTACCTTTTCCACACGCTGTGTATCGAAAGGAGCTAAGGATTCACTTCCTAGCCCACGGCATCGTTCGATATAACGATAAATCATTCTGGGAGCCTCGGAAACGCGATATTTACCTTTTCCACACGCTGTGTATCGAAAGAAGCTAAGGATTCACTTCCTAGCCCTCGGCATCGTTCGATATAACGATAAATCACTCTGGGAGCCTCGGAAACGCGATATTTACCTTTTCCACACGCTGTGTATCCATAGAAGCTAAGGATTCACTTCCTAGCCCTCAGCATCGTTCGATATAACGATAAATCACCCTGGGAGCCTCGGAAACGCGATATTTACCTTTTCCACACGCTGTGCATCGAAAGGAGCTAAGGATTCACTTCCTAGCCCTCGGCATCGTTCGATGTAACGGTAAATCACTCTGGGACACTCGGAAACGCGATATTTACCTTTTCCACACGCTGTGCATTGAAAGGAGCTAAGGATTCACTTCCTAGCCCTCGGCATCGTTCGATATAACGGTAAATCACTCTGGGACACTCGGAATCGCGATATTTACCTTTGCCACACGCTGTGTATCGAAAGGAGCTAAGGATTCACTTCCTAGCCCACGGCATCGTTCGATATAACGATAAATCACTCTGGGAGCCTCGGAAACGCGATATTTACCTTTTCCACACGCTGTGTATCGATAGAAGCTAAGGATTCACTTCCTAGCCCTCGGCATCGTTCGATATAACGATAAATCACTCTGGGAGCCTCGGAAACGCGATATTTACCTTTTCCACACGCTGTGTATCGAAAGGAGCTAAGGATTCACTTCCTAGCCCTCGGCAGTGTTCGATATAACGATAAATCACTCTGGGAGCCTCGGAAACGCGATATTTACCTTTTCCACACGCTGTGTATCCGTAGAAGCTAAGGATTCACTTCCTAGCCCTCAGCATCGTTCGATATAACGATAAATCACTCTGGGAGAATCGGAAACGCGATATTTACCTTTTCCACACGCTGTGCACCGAAAGGAGCTAAGGATTCACTTCCTAGCCCTCGGCATCGTTCGATATAACGGTAAATCACTCTGGGAGCCTCGGAAAAGCGATATTTACCTTTTCCACACGCTGTGTATCGAAAGGAGCTAAGGATTCACTTCCTAGCCCACGGCATCGTTCGATATAACGATAAATCATTCTGGGAGCCTCGGAAACGCGATATTTACCTTTTCCACACGCTGTGTATCGAAAGAAGCTAAGGATTCACTTCCTAGCCCTCGGCATCGTTCGATATAACGATAAATCACTCTGGGAGCCTCGGAAACGCGATATTTACTTGTTCCACACGCTGTGTATCGATAGAAGCTAAGGATTCACTTCCTAGCCCTCGGTATCGTTCGATATAACGATAAATCACTCTGGGACACTCGGAATCGCGATATTTACCTTTTCGACACGCTGTGTATCGAAAGGAGCTAAGGATTCACTTCCCAGCCCTCGGCATCGTTCGATATAACGATAAATCACTCTGGGAGCCTCGGAAACGCGATATTTACCTTTTCCACACGCTGTGTATCGAAAGGAGCTAAGGATTCACTTCCTAGCCCTCGGCATCGTTCGATATAACGATAAATCACTCTGGGAGCCTCGGAAACGCGATATTTACCTTTTCCACACGCTGTGTATCCATAGAAGCTAAGGATTCACTTCCTAGCCCTCAGCATCGTTCGATATAACGATAAATCACCCTGGGAGCCTCGGAAACGCGATATTTACCTTTTCCACACGCTGTGCATCGAAAGGAGCTAAGGATTCACTTCCTAGCCCACGGCATCGTTCGATATAACGATAAATCACTCTGGGACACTCGGAATCGCGATATTTACCTTTTCCACACGCTGTGTATCGAAAGGAGCTAAGGATTCACTTCCTAGCCCTCGGCATCGTTCGATATAACGATAAATCACTCTGGGAGCCTCGGAAACGCGATATTTACCTTTTCCACACGCTGTGTATCCATAGAAGCTAAGGATTCACTTCCTAGCCCTCAGCATCGTTCGATATAACGATAAATCACTCTGGGAGCCTCGGAAACGCGATATTTACCTTTTCCACACGCTGTGCATCGAAAGGAGCTAAGGATTCACTTCCTAGCCCTCGGCATCGTTCGATATAACGGTAAATCACTCTGGGAGCCTCGGAAACGCGATATTTACCTTTTCCACACGCTGTGTATCGAAAGGTGCTAAGGATTCATTTCCTAGCCCTCGGCTTCGATCGATATAACGATAAATCACTCTGGGAGCCTCGGAAACGCGATATTTACCTTTTCCACACGCTGTGTATCGAAAGGTGCTAAGGATTCATTTCCTAGCCCACGGCATCGTTCGATATAACGATAAATCACTCTGGGAGCCTCGGGAACGCGATATTTACCTTTTCCACACGCTGTGTATCGAAAGAAGCTAAGGATTCGGTTTCTAGTCCTCGGCTTCGTTCGATATAACGATAAATCACTCTGGGAGCCTCGGAAATGCGATATTTACCTTTTCCACACGCTGTGTATCGAAAAAAGCTAAGGATTCAGTTCCTAGCCCTCGGCATCGTTCGATATAACGATATTTCACTCTGGGACACTCGGAATCACGATATTTACCTTTTCCACACGCTGTGTATCGAAAAAAGCTAAGGATTCAGTTCCTAGCCCTCGGCATCGTTCGATATAACGATAAATCACTCTGGGAGCCTCGGAAACGCGATATTTACCTTTTCCACACGCTGTGCATCGAAAGGAGCTAAGGATTCACTTCCTAGCCCTCGGCATCGTTCGATATAACGGTAAATCACTCTGGGAGCCTCGGAAACGCGATATTTACCTTTTCCACACGCTGTGTATCGAAAGGAGCTAAGGATTCACTTCCTAGCCCACGGCATCGTTCGATATAACGATAAATCACTCTGGGAGCCTCGGAAACGCGATATTTACCTTTTCCACACGCTGTGTATCCATAGAAGCTAAGGATTCACTTCCTAGCCCACGGCATCGTTCGATATAACGATAAATCACTCTGGGAGCCTCGGAAACGCGATATTTACCTTTTCCACACGCTGTGTATCCATAGAAGCTAAGGATTCACTTCCTAGCCCTCAGCATCGTTCGATATAACGATAAATCACTCTGGGAGCCTCGGAAACGCGATATTTACCTTTTCCACACGCTGTGCATCGAAAGGAGCTAAGGATTCACTTCCTAGCCCTCGGCATCGTTCGATATAACGGTAAATCACTCTGGGAGCCTCGGAAACGCGATATTTACCTTTTCCACACGCTGTGTATCGAAAGGAGCTAAGGATTCACTTCCTAGCCCACGGCATCGTTCGATATAACGATAAATGACTCTGGGACACTCGGAATCGCGATATTTACCTTTTCCACACGCTGTGTATCGAAAGGAGCTAAGGATTCACTTCCTAGCCCTCGGCATCGTTCGATATAACGATAAATCACTCTGGGAGCCTCGGAAACGCAATATTTACCTTTTCCACACGCTGTGTATCCATAGAAGCTAAGGATTCACTTCCTAGCCCTCGGCAGTGTTCGATATAACGATAAATCACTCTGGGAGCCTCGGAAACGCGATATTTACCTTTTCCACACGCTGTGTATCCATAGAAGCTAAGGATTCACTTCCTAGCCCTCAGCATCGTTCGATATAACGATAAATCACTCTGGGAGCCTCGGAAACGCGATATTTACCTTTTCCACACGCTGTGTATCGAAAGGAGCTAAGGATTCACTTCCTAGCCCTCGGCAGTGTTCGATATAACGATAAATCACTGTGGGAGCCTCGGAAACGCGATATTTACCTTTTCCACACGCTGTGTATCCATAGAAGCTAAGGATTCACTTCCTAGCCCTCAGCATCGTTCGATATAACGATAAATCACTCTGGGAGCCTCGGAAACGCGATATTTACCTTTTCCACACGCTGTGTATCCATAGAAGCTAAGGATTCACTTCCTAGCCCTCAGCATCGTTCGATATAACGATAAATCACTCTGGGAGCCTCGGAAACGCGATATTTACCTTTTCCACACGCTGTGCATCGAAAGGAGCTAAGGATTCACTTCCTAGCCCTCGGCATCGTTCGATATAACGGTAAATCACTCTGGGAGCCTCGGAAACGCGATATTTACCTTTTCCACACGCTGTGTATCGAAAGGTGCTAAGGATTCATTTCCTAGCCCTCGGCTTCGATCGATATAACGATAAATCACTCTGGGAGCCTCGGAAACGCGATATTTACCTTTTCCACACGCTGTGTATCGAAAGGTGCTAAGGATTCATTTCCTAGCCCACGGCATCGTTCGATATAACGATAAATCACTCTGGGAGCCTCGGGAACGCGATATTTACCTTTTCCACACGCTGTGTATCGAAAGAAGCTAAGGATTCGGTTTCTAGTCCTCGGCTTCGTTCGATATAACGATAAATCACTCTGGGAGCCTCGGAAATGCGATATTTACCTTTTCCACACGCTGTGTATCGAAAAAAGCTAAGGATTCAGTTCCTAGCCCTCGGCATCGTTCGATATAACGATATTTCACTCTGGGACACTCGGAATCACGATATTTACCTTTTCCACACGCTGTGTATCGAAAAAAGCTAAGGATTCAGTTCCTAGCCCTCGGCATCGTTCGATATAACGATAAATCACTCTGGGAGCCTCGGAAACGCGATATTTACCTTTTCCACACGCTGTGCATCGAAAGGAGCTAAGGATTCACTTCCTAGCCCTCGGCATCGTTCGATATAACGGTAAATCACTCTGGGAGCCTCGGAAACGCGATATTTACCTTTTCCACACGCTGTGTATCGAAAGGAGCTAAGGATTCACTTCCTAGCCCACGGCATCGTTCGATATAACGATAAATCACTCTGGGAGCCTCGGAAACGCGATATTTACCTTTTCCACACGCTGTGTATCCATAGAAGCTAAGGATTCACTTCCTAGCCCACGGCATCGTTCGATATAACGATAAATCACTCTGGGAGCCTCGGAAACGCGATATTTACCTTTTCCACACGCTGTGTATCCATAGAAGCTAAGGATTCACTTCCTAGCCCTCAGCATCGTTCGATATAACGATAAATCACTCTGGGAGCCTCGGAAACGCGATATTTACCTTTTCCACACGCTGTGCATCGAAAGGAGCTAAGGATTCACTTCCTAGCCCTCGGCATCGTTCGATATAACGGTAAATCACTCTGGGAGCCTCGGAAACGCGATATTTACCTTTTCCACACGCTGTGTATCGAAAGGAGCTAAGGATTCACTTCCTAGCCCACGGCATCGTTCGATATAACGATAAATGACTCTGGGACACTCGGAATCGCGATATTTACCTTTTCCACACGCTGTGTATCGAAAGGAGCTAAGGATTCACTTCCTAGCCCTCGGCATCGTTCGATATAACGATAAATCACTCTGGGAGCCTCGGAAACGCAATATTTACCTTTTCCACACGCTGTGTATCCATAGAAGCTAAGGATTCACTTCCTAGCCCTCGGCAGTGTTCGATATAACGATAAATCACTCTGGGAGCCTCGGAAACGCGATATTTACCTTTTCCACACGCTGTGTATCCATAGAAGCTAAGGATTCACTTCCTAGCCCTCAGCATCGTTCGATATAACGATAAATCACTCTGGGAGCCTCGGAAACGCGATATTTACCTTTTCCACACGCTGTGTATCGAAAGGAGCTAAGGATTCACTTCCTAGCCCTCGGCAGTGTTCGATATAACGATAAATCACTGTGGGAGCCTCGGAAACGCGATATTTACCTTTTCCACACGCTGTGTATCCATAGAAGCTAAGGATTCACTTCCTAGCCCTCAGCATCGTTCGATATAACGATAAATCACTCTGGGAGCCTCGGAAACGCGATATTTACCTTTTCCACACGCTGTGCATCGAAAGGAGCTAAGGATTCACTTCCTAGCCCACGGCATCGTTCGATATAACGATAAATCACTCTGGGAGCCTCGGAAACGCGATATTTACCTTTTCCACACGCTGTGTATCCATAGAAGCTAAGGATTCACTTCCTAGCCCTCAGCATCGTTCGATATAACGATAAATCACTCTGGGAGCCTCGGAAACGCGATATTTACCTTTTCCACACGCTGTGCATCGAAAGGAGCTAAGGATTCACTTCCTAGCCCTCGGCATCGTTCGATATAACGGTAAATCACTCTGGGAGCCTCGGAAACGCGATATTTACCTTTTCCACACGCTGTGTATCGAAAGGAGCTAAGGATTCACTTCCTAGCCCACGGCATCGTTCGATATAACGATAAATGACTCTGGGACACTCGGAATCGCGATATTTACCTTTTCCACACGCTGTGTATCGAAAGGAGCTAAGGATTCACTTCCTAGCCCTCGGCATCGTTCGATATAACGATAAATCACTCTGGGAGCCTCGGAAACGCAATATTTACCTTTTCCACACGCTGTGTATCCATAGAAGCTAATGATTCACTTCCTAGCCCTCGGCAGTGTTCGATATAACGATAAATCACTCTGGGAGCCTCGGAAACGCGATATTTACCTTTTCCACACGCTGTGTATCCATAGAAGCTAAGGATTCACTTCCTAGCCCTCAGCATCGTTCGATATAACGATAAATCACTCTGGGAGCCTCGGAAACGCGATATTTACCTTTTCCACACGCTGTGTATCGAAAGGAGCTAAGGATTCACTTCCTAGCCCTCGGCAGTGTTCGATATAACGATAAATCACTGTGGGAGCCTCGGAAACGCGATATTTACCTTTTCCACACGCTGTGTATCCATAGAAGCTAAGGATTCACTTCCTAGCCCTCAGCATCGTTCGATATAACGATAAATCACTCTGGGAGCCTCGGAAACGCGATATTTACCTTTTCCACACGCTGTGTATCCATAGAAGCTAAGGATTCACTTCCTAGCCCTCAGCATCGTTCGATATAACGATAAATCACTCTGGGAGCCTCGGAAACGCGATATTTACCTTTTCCACACGCTGTGCATCGAAAGGAGCTAAGGATTCACTTCCTAGCCCTCGGCATCGTTCGATATAACGGTAAATCACTCTGGGAGCCTCGGAAACGCGATATTTACCTTTTCCACACGCTGTGTATCGAAAGGTGCTAAGGATTCATTTCCTAGCCCTCGGCTTCGATCGATATAACGATAAATCACTCTGGGAGCCTCGGAAACGCGATATTTACCTTTTCCACACGCTGTGTATCGAAAGGTGCTAAGGATTCATTTCCTAGCCCACGGCATCGTTCGATATAACGATAAATCACTCTGGGAGCCTCGGGAACGCGATATTTACCTTTTCCACACGCTGTGTATCGAAAGAAGCTAAGGATTCGGTTTCTAGTCCTCGGCTTCGTTCGATATAACGATAAATCACTCTGGGAGCCTCGGAAATGCGATATTTACCTTTTCCACACGCTGTGTATCGAAAAAAGCTAAGGATTCAGTTCCTAGCCCTCGGCATCGTTCGATATAACGATATTTCACTCTGGGACACTCGGAATCACGATATTTACCTTTTCCACACGCTGTGTATCGAAAAAAGCTAAGGATTCAGTTCCTAGCCCTCGGCATCGTTCGATATAACGATAAATCACTCTGGGAGCCTCGGAAACGCGATATTTACCATTTCCACACGCTGTGCATCGAAAGGAGCTAAGGATTCACTTCCTAGTACTCGGCATCGTTCGATATAACGGTAAATCACTCTGGGAGCCTCGGAAACGCGATATTTACCTTTTCCACACGCTGTGTATCGAAAGGAGCTAAGGATTCACTTCCTAGCCCACGGCATCGTTCGATATAACGATAAATCACTCTGGGAGCCTCGGAAACGCGATATTTACCTTTTCCACACGCTGTGTATCCATAGAAGCTAAGGATTCACTTCCTAGCCCTCAGCATCGTTCGATATAACGATAAATCACTCTGGGAGCCTCGGAAACGCGATATTTACCTTTTCCACACGCTGTGCATCGAAAGGAGCTAAGGATTCACTTCCTAGCCCTCGGCATCGTTCGATATAACGGTAAATCACTCTGGGAGCCTCGGAAACGCGATATTTACCTTTTCCACACGCTGTGTATCGAAAGGAGCCAAGGATTCACTTCCTAGCCCACGGCATCGTTCGATATAACGATAAATGACTCTGGGACACTCGGAATCGCGATATTTACCTTTTCCACACGCTGTGTATCGAAAGGAGCTAAGGATTCACTTCCTAGCCCTCGGCATCGTTCGATATAACGATAAATCACTCTGGGAGCCTCGGAAACGCAATATTTACCTTTTCCACACGCTGTGTATCCATAGAAGCTAAGGATTCACTTCCTAGCCCTCGGCAGTGTTCGATATAACGATAAATCACTCTGGGAGCCTCGGAAACGCGATATTTACCTTTTCCACACGCTGTGTATCCATAGAAGCTAAGGATTCACTTCCTAGCCCTCAGCATCGTTCGATATAACGATAAATCACTCTGGGAGCCTCGGAAACGCGATATTTACCTTTTCCACACGCTGTGTATCGAAAGGAGCTAAGGATTCACTTCCTAGCCCTCGGCAGTGTTCGATATAACGATAAATCACTGTGGGAGCCTCGGAAACGCGATATTTACCTTTTCCACACGCTGTGTATCCATAGAAGCTAAGGATTCACTTCCTAGCCCTCAGCATCGTTCGATATAACGATAAATCACTCTGGGAGCCTCGGAAACGCGATATTTACCTTTTCCACACGCTGTGCATCGAAAGGAGCTAAGGATTCACTTCCTAGCCCTCGGCATCGTTCGATATAACGGTAAATCACTCTGGGAGCCTCGGAAAAGCGATATTTACCTTTTCCACACGCTGTGTATCGAAAGGAGCTAAGGATTCACTTCCTAGCCCACGGCATCGTTCGATATAACGATAAATCATTCTGGGAGCCTCGGAAACGCGATATTTACCTTTTCCACACGCTGTGTATCGAAAGAAGCTAAGGATTCACTTCCTAGCCCTCGGCATCGTTCGATATAACGATAAATCACTCTGGGAGCCTCGGAAACGCGATATTTACTTGTTCCACACGCTGTGTATCGATAGAAGCTAAGGATTCACTTCCTAGCCCTCGGTATCGTTCGATATAACGATAAA
This sequence comes from Nomada fucata, assembly GCA_948146005.1. Classification (NCBI taxonomy): domain Eukaryota; kingdom Metazoa; phylum Arthropoda; class Insecta; order Hymenoptera; family Apidae; genus Nomada; species Nomada fucata. The sequence continues at coordinate 26,626,311 of OX411275.1, forward strand.
TCACTCTGGGACACTCGGAATCGCGATATTTACCTTTTCGACACGCTGTGTATCGAAAGGAGCTAAGGATTCACTTCCCAGCCCTCGGCATCGTTCGATATAACGATAAATCACTCTGGGAGCCTCGGAAACGCGATATTTACCTTTTCCACACGCTGTGTATCGAAAGGAGCTAAGGATTCACTTCCTAGCCCTCGGCATCGTTCGATATAACGATAAATCACTCTGGGAGCCTCGGAAACGCGATATTTACCTTTTCCACACGCTGTGTATCCATAGAAGCTAAGGATTCACTTCCTAGCCCTCAGCATCGTTCGATATAACGATAAATCACCCTGGGAGCCTCGGAAACGCGATATTTACCTTTTCCACACGCTGTGCATCGAAAGGAGCTAAGGATTCACTTCCTAGCCCTCGGCATCGTTCGATATAACGGTAAATCACTCTGGGAGCCTCGGAAACGCGATATTTACCTTTTCCACACGCTGTGTATCGAAAGGAGCTAAGGATTCACTTCCTAGCCCACGGCATCGTTCGATATAACGATAAATCACTCTGGGACACTCGGAATCGCGATATTTACCTTTTCCACACGCTGTGTATCCATAGAAGCTAAGGATTCACTTCCTAGCCCTCAGCATCGTTCGATATAACGATAAATCACTCTGGGAGCCTCGGAAACGCGATATTTACCTTTTCCACACGCTGTGCATCGAAAGGAGCTAAGGATTCACTTCCTAGCCCTCGGCATCGTTCGATATAACGGTAAATCACTCTGGGAGCCTCGGAAACGCGATATTTACCTTTGCCACACGCTGTGTATCGAAAGGAGCTAAGGATTCACTTCCTAGCCCACGGCATCGTTCGATATAACGATAAATCACTCTGGGAGCCTCGGAAACGCGATATTTACCTTTTCCACACGCTGTGTATCGAAAGGAGCTAAGGATTCACTTCCTAGCCCACGGCATCGTTCGATATAACGATAAATCACTCTGGGAGCCTCGGAAACGCGATATTTACCTTTTCCACACGCTGTGTATCGATAGAAGCTAAGGATTCACTTAATAGCCCTCGGCATCGTTCGATATAACGATAAATCACTCTGGGAGCCTCGGAAACGCGATATTTACCTTTTCCACACGCTGTGTATCGAAAGGTGCTAAGGATTCATTTCCTAGCCCACGGCATCGTTCGATATAAGGATAAATCACTCTGGGAGCCTCGGGAACGCGATATTTACCTTTTCCACACGCTGTGTATCGAAAGAAGCTAAGGATTCGGTTTCTAGTCCGCGGCTTCGTTCGATATAACGATAAATCACTCTGGGAGCCTCGGAAATGCGATATTTACCTTTTCCACACGCTGTGTATCGAAAAAAGCTAAGGATTCAGTTCCTAGCCCTCGGCATCGTTCGATATAACGATATTTCACTCTGGGACACTCGGAATCACGATATTTACCTTTTCCACACGCTGTGTATCGAAAAAAGCTAAGGATTCAGTTCCTAGCCCTCGGCATCGTTCGATATAACGATAAATCACTCTGGGAGCCTCGGAAACGCGATATTTACCTTTTCCACACGCTGTGCATCGAAAGGAGCTAAGGATTCACTTCCTAGCCCTCGGCATCGTTCGATATAACGGTAAATCACTCTGGGAGCCTCGGAAACGCGATATTTACCTTTTCCACACGCTGTGTATCGAAAGGAGCTAAGGATTCACTTCCTAGCCCACGGCATCGTTCGATATAACGATAAATCACTCTGGGAGCCTCGGAAACGCGATATTTACCTTTTCCACACGCTGTGTATCCATAGAAGCTAAGGATTCACTTCCTAGCCCACGGCATCGTTCGATATAACGATAAATCACTCTGGGAGCCTCGGAAACGCGATATTTACCTTTTCCACACGCTGTGTATCCATAGAAGCTAAGGATTCACTTCCTAGCCCTCAGCATCGTTCGATATAACGATAAATCACTCTGGGAGCCTCGGAAACGCGATATTTACCTTTTCCACACGCTGTGCATCGAAAGGAGCTAAGGATTCACTTCCTAGCCCTCGGCATCGTTCGATATAACGGTAAATCACTCTGGGAGCCTCGGAAACGCGATATTTACCTTTTCCACACGCTGTGTATCGAAAGGAGCTAAGGATTCACTTCCTAGCCCACGGCATCGTTCGATATAACGATAAATGACTCTGGGACACTCGGAATCGCGATATTTACCTTTTCCACACGCTGTGTATCGAAAGGAGCTAAGGATTCACTTCCTAGCCCTCGGCATCGTTCGATATAACGATAAATCACTCTGGGAGCCTCGGAAACGCAATATTTACCTTTTCCACACGCTGTGTATCCATAGAAGCTAAGGATTCACTTCCTAGCCCTCAGCATCGTTCGATATAACGATAAATCACTCTGGGAGCCTCGGAAACGCGATATTTACCTTTTCCACACGCTGTGCATCGAAAGGAGCTAAGGATTCACTTCCTAGCCCTCGGCATCGTTCGATATAACGGTAAATCACTCTGGGAGCCTCGGAAACGCGATATTTACCTTTTCCACACGCTGTGCATCGAAAGGAGCTAAGGATTCACTTCCTAGCCCTCGGCATCGTTCGATATAACGGTAAATCACTCTGGGAGCCTCGGAAAAGCGATATTTACCTTTTCCACACGCTGTGTATCCATAGAAGCTAAGGATTCACTTCCTAGCCCTCAGCATCGTTCGATATAACGATAAATCACTCTGGGAGCCTCGGAAACGCGATATTTACCTTTTCCACACGCTGTGTATCGAAAGGAGCTAAGGATTCACTTCCTAGCCCTCGGCAGTGTTCGATATAACGATAAATCACTGTGGGAGCCTCGGAAACGCGATATTTACCTTTTCCACACGCTGTGTATCCATAGAAGCTAAGGATTCACTTCCTAGCCCTCAGCATCGTTCGATATAACGATAAATCACTCTGGGAGCCTCGGAAACGCGATATTTACCTTTTCCACACGCTGTGCATCGAAAGGAGCTAAGGATTCACTTCCTAGCCCTCGGCATCGTTCGATATAACGGTAAATCACTCTGGGAGCCTCGGAAAAGCGATATTTACCTTTTCCACACGCTGTGTATCGAAAGGAGCTAAGGATTCACTTCCTAGCCCACGGCATCGTTCGATATAACGATAAATCATTCTGGGAGCCTCGGAAACGCGATATTTACCTTTTCCACACGCTGTGTATCGAAAGAAGCTAAGGATTCACTTCCTAGCCCTCGGCATCGTTCGATATAACGATAAATCACTCTGGGAGCCTCGGAAACGCGATATTTACTTGTTCCACACGCTGTGTATCGATAGAAGCTAAGGATTCACTTCCTAGCCCTCGGTATCGTTCGATATAACGATAAATCACTCTGGGACACTCGGAATCGCGATATTTACCTTTTCGACACGCTGTGTATCGAAAGGAGCTAAGGATTCACTTCCCAGCCCTCGGCATCGTTCGATATAACGATAAATCACTCTGGGAGCCTCGGAAACGCGATATTTACCTTTTCCACACGCTGTGTATCGAAAGGAGCTAAGGATTCACTTCCTAGCCCTCGGCATCGTTCGATATAACGATAAATCACTCTGGGAGCCTCGGAAACGCGATATTTACCTTTTCCACACGCTGTGTATCCATAGAAGCTAAGGATTCACTTCCTAGCCCTCAGCATCGTTCGATATAACGATAAATCACCCTGGGAGCCTCGGAAACGCGATATTTACCTTTTCCACACGCTGTGCATCGAAAGGAGCTAAGGATTCACTTCCTAGCCCTCGGCATCGTTCGATATAACGGTAAATCACTCTGGGAGCCTCGGAAACGCGATATTTACCTTTTCCACACGCTGTGTATCGAAAGGAGCTAAGGATTCACTTCCTAGCCCACGGCATCGTTCGATATAACGATAAATCACTCTGGGACACTCGGAATCGCGATATTTACCTTTTCCACACGCTGTGTATCCATAGAAGCTAAGGATTCACTTCCTAGCCCTCAGCATCGTTCGATATAACGATAAATCACTCTGGGAGCCTCGGAAACGCGATATTTACCTTTTCCACACGCTGTGCATCGAAAGGAGCTAAGGATTCACTTCCTAGCCCTCGGCATCGTTCGATATAACGGTAAATCACTCTGGGAGCCTCGGAAACGCGATATTTACCTTTGCCACACGCTGTGTATCGAAAGGAGCTAAGGATTCACTTCCTAGCCCACGGCATCGTTCGATATAACGATAAATCACTCTGGGAGCCTCGGAAACGCGATATTTACCTTTTCCACACGCTGTGTATCGAAAGGAGCTAAGGATTCACTTCCTAGCCCACGGCATCGTTCGATATAACGATAAATCACTCTGGGAGCCTCGGAAACGCGATATTTACCTTTTCCACACGCTGTGTATCGATAGAAGCTAAGGATTCACTTAATAGCCCTCGGCATCGTTCGATATAACGATAAATCACTCTGGGAGCCTCGGAAACGCGATATTTACCTTTTCCACACGCTGTGTATCGAAAGGTGCTAAGGATTCATTTCCTAGCCCACGGCATCGTTCGATATAAGGATAAATCACTCTGGGAGCCTCGGGAACGCGATATTTACCTTTTCCACACGCTGTGTATCGAAAGAAGCTAAGGATTCGGTTTCTAGTCCGCGGCTTCGTTCGATATAACGATAAATCACTCTGGGAGCCTCGGAAATGCGATATTTACCTTTTCCACACGCTGTGTATCGAAAAAAGCTAAGGATTCAGTTCCTAGCCCTCGGCATCGTTCGATATAACGATATTTCACTCTGGGACACTCGGAATCACGATATTTACCTTTTCCACACGCTGTGTATCGAAAAAAGCTAAGGATTCAGTTCCTAGCCCTCGGCATCGTTCGATATAACGATAAATCACTCTGGGAGCCTCGGAAACGCGATATTTACCTTTTCCACACGCTGTGCATCGAAAGGAGCTAAGGATTCACTTCCTAGCCCTCGGCATCGTTCGATATAACGGTAAATCACTCTGGGAGCCTCGGAAACGCGATATTTACCTTTTCCACACGCTGTGTATCGAAAGGAGCTAAGGATTCACTTCCTAGCCCACGGCATCGTTCGATATAACGATAAATCACTCTGGGAGCCTCGGAAACGCGATATTTACCTTTTCCACACGCTGTGTATCCATAGAAGCTAAGGATTCACTTCCTAGCCCACGGCATCGTTCGATATAACGATAAATCACTCTGGGAGCCTCGGAAACGCGATATTTACCTTTTCCACACGCTGTGTATCCATAGAAGCTAAGGATTCACTTCCTAGCCCTCAGCATCGTTCGATATAACGATAAATCACTCTGGGAGCCTCGGAAACGCGATATTTACCTTTTCCACACGCTGTGCATCGAAAGGAGCTAAGGATTCACTTCCTAGCCCTCGGCATCGTTCGATATAACGGTAAATCACTCTGGGAGCCTCGGAAACGCGATATTTACCTTTTCCACACGCTGTGTATCGAAAGGAGCTAAGGATTCACTTCCTAGCCCACGGCATCGTTCGATATAACGATAAATGACTCTGGGACACTCGGAATCGCGATATTTACCTTTTCCACACGCTGTGTATCGAAAGGAGCTAAGGATTCACTTCCTAGCCCTCGGCATCGTTCGATATAACGATAAATCACTCTGGGAGCCTCGGAAACGCAATATTTACCTTTTCCACACGCTGTGTATCCATAGAAGCTAAGGATTCACTTCCTAGCCCTCAGCATCGTTCGATATAACGATAAATCACTCTGGGAGCCTCGGAAACGCGATATTTACCTTTTCCACACGCTGTGCATCGAAAGGAGCTAAGGATTCACTTCCTAGCCCTCGGCATCGTTCGATATAACGGTAAATCACTCTGGGAGCCTCGGAAACGCGATATTTACCTTTGCCACACGCAGTGTATCGAAAGGAGCTAAGGATTCACTTCCTAGCCCACGGCATCGTTCGATATAACGATAAATCACTCTGGGAGCCTCGGAAATGCGATATTTACCTTTTCCACACGCTGTGTATCGAAAAAAGCTAAGGATTCAGTTCCTAGCCCTCGGCATCGTTCGATATAACGATATTTCACTCTGGGACACTCGGAATCACGATATTTACCTTTTCCACACGCTGTGTATCGAAAGGAGCTAAGGATTCACTTCCTAGCCCTGGCATCGTTCGATAGAACGAAATTTCACTCTGGGACACTCGGAATCGCGATATTTACCTTTTCCACACGCTGTTTATCCATAGAAGCTAAGGATTCACTTCCTAGCCCTCAGCATCGTTCGATATAACGATAAATCACTCTGGGAGCCTCGGAAACGCGATATTTACCTTTTCCACACGCTGTGCATCGAAAGGAGCTAAGGATTCACTTACTAGCCCTCGGCATCGTTCGATATAACGGTAAATCACTCTGGGAGCCTCGGAAACGCGATATTTACCTTTTCCACACGCTGTGTATCGAAAGGAGTTAAGGATTCACTTCCTAGCCCACGGCATCGTTCGATATAACGATAAATCACTCTGGGAGCCTCGGAAACGCGATATTTACCTTTTCCACACGCTGTGTATCGATAGAAGCTAAGGATTCACTTAATAGCCCTCGGCATCGTTCGATATAACGATAAATCACTCTGGGAGCCTCGGAAACGCGATATTTTCCTTTTCCACACGCTGTGCATCGAAAGGAGCTAAGGATTCACTTCCTAGCCCTCGGCATCGTTCGATATAACGGTAAATCACTCTGGGAGCCTCGGAAACGCGATATTTACCTTTTCCACACGCTGTGTATCGAAAGGAGCTAAGGATTCACTTCCTAGCCCACGGCATCGTTCGATATAACGATAAATCACTCTGGGAGCCTCGGAAACGCGATATTTACCTTTTCCACACGCTGTGTATCGATAGAAGCTAAGGATTCACTTAATAGCCCTCGGCATCGTTCGATATAACGATAAATCACTCTGGGAGCCTCGGAAACGCGATATTTACCTTTTCCACACGCTGTGTATCGAAAGAAGCTAAGGATTCACTTCCTAGCCCTCGGCATCGTTCGATATAACGATAAATCACTCTGGGACACTCGGAATCGCGATATTTACCTTTTCCACACGCTGTGTATCGAAAGGAGCTAAGGATTCACTTCCTAGCCCTCGGCATCGTTCGATATAACGATAAATCACTCTGGGACACTCGGAATCGCGATATTTACCTTTTCCACACGCTGTGTATCGAAAGGAGCTAAGGATTCACTTCCTAGCCCTCGGCATCGTTCGATATAACGATAAATCATTCTGGGACACTCGGAATCGCGATATTTACCTTTTCCACACGCTGTGTATCGAAAGGAGCTAAGGATTCACTTCCTAGCCCTCGGCATCGTTCGATATAACGATAAATCACTCTGGGAGCCTCGGAAACGCGATATTTACCTTTTCCACACGCTGTGTATCCATAGAAGCTAAGGATTCACTTCCTAGACCTCAGCATCGTTCGATATAACGATAAATCACTCTGGGAGCCTCGGAAACGCGATATTTACCTTTTCCACACGCTGTGTATCGAAAGGAGCTAAGGATTCACTTCCTAGCCCACGGCATCGTTCGATATAACGATAAATCACTCTGGGACACTCGGAATCGCGATATTTACCTTTTCCACACGCTGTGTATCGAAAGGAGCTAAGGATTCACTTCCTAGCCCTCGGCATCGTTCGATATAACGATAAATCACTCTGGGAGCCTCGGAAACGCGATATTTACCTTTTCCACACGCTGTGTATCCATAGAAGCTAAGGATTCACTTCCTAGCCCTCAGCATCGTTCGATATAACGATAAATCACTCTGGGAGCCTCGGAAACGCGATATTTACCTTTTCCACACGCTGTGCATCGAAAGGAGCTAAGGATTCACTTCCTAGCCCTCGGCATCGTTCGATATAACGGTAAATCACTCTGGGAGCCTCGGAAACGCGATATTTACCTTTGCCACACGCTGTGTATCGAAAGGAGCTAAGGATTCACTTCCTAGCCCTCGGCATCGTTCGATATAACGATAAATCACTCTGGGAGCCTCGGAAACGCGATATTTACCTTTTCCACACGCTGTGTATCGAAAGGTGCTAAGGATTCATTTCCTAGCCCACGGCATCGTTCGATATAACGATAAATCACTCTGGGAGCCTCGGGAACGCGATATTTACCTTTTCCACACGCTGTGTATCGAAAGAAGCTAAGGATTCGGTTTCTAGTCCTCGGCTTCGTTCGATATAACGATAAATCACTCTGGGAGCCTCGGAAATGCGATATTTACCTTTTCCACACGCTGTGTATCGAAAAAAGCTAAGGATTCAGTTCCTAGCCCTCAGCATCGTTCGATATAACGATATTTCACTCTGGGACACTCGGAATCACGATATTTACCTTTTCCACACGCTGTGTATCGAAAAAAGCTAAGGATTCAGTTCCTAGCCCTCGGCATCGTTCGATATAACGATAAATCACTCTGGGAGCCTCGGAAACGCGATATTTACCTTTTCCACACGCTGTACATCGAAAGGAGCTAAGGATTCACTTCCTAGCCCTCGGCATCGTTCGATATAACGGTAAATCACTCTGGGAGCCTCGGAAACGCGATATTTACCTTTTCCACACGCTGTGTATCGAAAGGAGCTAAGGATTCACTTCCTAGCCCACGGCATCGTTCGATATAACGATAAATCACTCTGGGAGCCTCGGAAACGCGATATTTACCTTTTCCACACGCTGTGTATCCATAGAAGCTAAGGATTCACTTCCTAGCCCACGGCATCGTTCGATATAACGATAAATCACTCTGGGAGCCTCGGAAACGCGATATTTACCTTTTCCACACGCTGTGTATCCATAGAAGCTAAGGATTCACTTCCTAGCCCTCAGCATCGTTCGATATAACGATAAATCACTCTGGGAGCCTCGGAAACGCGATATTTACCTTTTCCACACGCTGTGTATCGAAAGGAGCTAAGGATTCACTTCCTAGCCCACGGCATCGTTCGATATAACGATAAATCACTCTGGGACACTCGGAATCGCGATATTTACCTTTTCCACACGCTGTGTATCGAAAGGAGCTAAGGATTCACTTCCTAGCCCTCGGCATCGTTCGATATAACGATAAATCACTCTGGGAGCCTCGGAAACGCGATATTTACCTTTTCCACACGCTGTGTATCCATAGAAGCTAAGGATTCACTTCCTAGCCCTCAGCATCGTTCGATATAACGATAAATCACTCTGGGAGCCTCGGAAACGCGATATTTACCTTTTCCACACGCTGTGCATCGAAAGGAGCTAAGGATTCACTTCCTAGCCCTCAGCATCGTTCGATATAACGATAAATCACTCTGGGAGCCTCGGAAACGCGATATTTACCTTTTCCACACGCTGTGCATCGAAAGGAGCTAAGGATTCACTTCCTAGCCCTCGGCATCGTTCGATATAACGGTAAATCACTCTGGGAGCCTCGGAAACGCGATATTTACCTTTTCCACACGCTGTGCATCGAAAGGAGCTAAGGATTCACTTCCTAGCCCTCGGCATCGTTCGATATAACGGTAAATCACTCTGGGAGCCTCGGAAACGCGATATTTACCTTTTCCACACGCTGTTTATCGAAAGGAGCTAAGGATTCACTTCCTAGCCCACGGCATCGTTCGATATAACGATAAATCACTCTGGGAGCCTCGGAAACGCGATATTTACCTTTTCCACACGCTGTGTATCGATAGAAGCTAAGGATTCACTTAATAGCCCTCGGCATCGTTCGATATAACGATAAATCACTCTGGGAGCCTCGGAAACGCGATATTTACCTTTTCCACACGCTGTGTATCGAAAGGTGCTAAGGATTCATTTCCTAGCCCACGGCATCGTTTGATATAACGATAAATCACTCTGGGAGCCTCGGGAACGCGATATTTACCTTTTCCACACGCTGTGTATCGAAAGAAGCTAAGGATTCGGTTTCTAGTCCTCGGCTTCGTTCGATATAACGATAAATCACTCTGGGAGCCTCGGAAATGCGATATTTACCTTTTCCACACGCTGTGTATCGAAAAAAGCTAAGGATTCAGTTCCTAGCCCTCGGCATCGTTCGATATAACGATATTTCACTCTGGGACACTCGGAATCACGATATTTACCTTTTCCACACGCTGTGTATCGAAAAAAGCTAAGGATTCAGTTCCTAGCCCTCGGCATCGTTCGATATAACGATAAATCACTCTGGGAGCCTCGGAAACGCGATATTTACCTTTTCCACACGCTGTACATCGAAAGGAGCTAAGGATTCACTTCCTAGCCCTCGGCATCGTTCGATATAACGGTAAATCACTCTGGGAGCCTCGGAAACGCGATATTTACCTTTTCCACACGCTGTGTATCGAAAGGAGCTAAGGATTCACTTCCTAGCCCACGGCATCGTTCGATATAACGATAAATCACTCTGGGAGCCTCGGAAACGCGATATTTACCTTTTCCACACGCTGTGTATCCATAGAAGCTAAGGATTCACTTCCTAGCCCACGGCATCGTTCGATATAACGATAAATCACTCTGGGAGCCTCGGAAACGCGATATTTACCTTTTCCACACGCTGTGTATCCATAGAAGCTAAGGATTCACTTCCTAGCCCTCAGCATCGTTCGATATAACGATAAATCACTCTGGGAGCTTCGGAAACGCGATATTTACCTTTTCCACACGCTGTGCATCGAAAGGAGCTAAGGATTCACTTCCTAGCCCTCGGCATCGTTCGATATAACGGTAAATCACTCTGGGAGCCTCGGAAACGCGATATTTACCTTTTCCACACGCTGTGTATCGAAAGGAGCTAAGGATTCACTTCCTAGCCCACGGCATCGTTCGATATAACGATAAATGACTCTGGGACACTCGGAATCGCGATATTTACCTTTTCCACACGCTGTGTATCGAAAGGAGCTAAGGATTCACTTCCTAGCCCTCGGCATCGTTCGATATAACGATAAATCACTCTGGGAGCCTCGGAAACGCAATATTTACCTTTTCCACACGCTGTGTATCCATAGAAGCTAAGGATTCACTTCCTAGCCCTCAGCATCGTTCGATATAACGATAAATCACTCTGGGAGCCTCGGAAACGCGATATTTACCTTTTCCACACGCTGTGCATCGAAAGGAGCTAAGGATTCACTTCCTAGCCCTCGGCATCGTTCGATATAACGGTAAATCACTCTGGGAGCCTCGGAAACGCGATATTTACCTTTTCCACACGCTGTGCATCGAAAGGAGCTAAGGATTCACTTCCTAGCCCTCGGCATCGTTCGATATAACGGTAAATCACTCTGGGAGCCTCGGAAACGCGATATTTACCTTTGCCACACGCTGTGTATCGAAAGGAGCTAAGGATTGACTTCCTAGCCCACGGCATCGTTCGATATAACGATAAATCACTCTGGGAGCCTCGGAAACGCGATATTTACCTTTTCCACACGCTGTGTATCGAAAGGAGCTAAGGATTCACTTCCTAGCCCACGGCATCGTTCGATATAACGATAAATCACTCTGGGAGCCTCGGGAACGCGATATTTACCTTTTCCACACGCTGTGTATCGAAAGAAGCTAAGGATTCGGTTTCTAGTCCTCGGCTTCGTTCGATATAACGATAAATCACTCTGGGAGCCTCGGAAATGCGATATTTACCTTTTCCACACGCTGTGTATCGAAAAAAGCTAAGGATTCAGTTCCTAGCCCTCGGCATCGTTCGATATAACGATATTTCACTCTGGGACACTCGGAATCACGATATTTACCTTTTCCACACGCTGTGTATCGAAAGGAGCTAAGGATTCACTTCCTAGCCCTGGCATCGTTCGATAGAACGAAATTTCACTCTGGGACACTCGGAATCGCGATATTTACCTTTTCAACACGCTGTTTATCCATAGAAGCTAAGGATTCACTTCCTAGCCCTCAGCATCGTTCGATATAACGATAAATCACTCTGGGAGCCTCGGAAACGCGATATTTACCTTTTCCACACGCTGTGCATCGAAAGGAGCTAAGGATTCACTTCCTAGCCCTCGGCATCGTTCGATATAACGGTAAATCACTCTGGGAGCCTCGGAAACGCGATATTTACCTTTTCCACACGCTGTGTATCGAAAGGAGTTAAGGATTCACTTCCTAGCCCACGGCATCGTTCGATATACCGATAAATCACTCTGGGAGCCTCGGAAACGCGATATTTACCTTTTCCACACGCTGTGTATCGATAGAAGCTAAGGATTCACTTCCTAGCCCTCGGCATCGTTCGATAAAACGATAAATCACTCTGGGAGCCTCGGAAACGCGATATTTACCTTTTCCACACGCTGTGCATCGAAAGGAGCTAAGGATTCACTTCCTAGCTCTCGGCATCGTTCGATATAACGGTAAATCACTCTGGGAGCCTCGGAAACGCGATATTTACCTTTTCCACACGCTGTGTATCGAAAGGAGCTAAGGATTCACTTCCTAGCCCACGGCATCGTTCGATATAACGATAAATCATTCTGGGAGCCTCGGAAACGCGATATTTACCTTTTCCACACGCTGTGTATCGAAAGGAGCTAAGGATTCACTTCCTAGCCCTCGGCATCGTTCGATATAACGATAAATCATTCTGGGACACTCGGAATCGCGATATTTACCTTTTCCACACGCTGTGTATCGAGAGGAGCTAAGGATTCACTTCCTAGCCCTCGGCATCGTTTGATATAACGATAAATCACTCTGGGAGCCTCGGAAATGCGATATTTACCTTTTCCACACGCTGTGTATCCATAGAAGCTAAGGATTCACTTCCTAGCCCTCAGCATCGTTCGATATAACGATAAATCACTCTGGGAGCCTCGGAAACGCGATATTTACCTTTTCCACACGCTGTGCATCGAAAGGAGCTAAGGATTCACTTCCTAGCCCTCGGCATCGTTCGATATAACGATAAATCACTCTGGGACACTCGGAATCGCGATATTTACCTTTTCCACACGCTGTGTATCGAAAGGAGCTAAGGATTCACTTCCTAGCCCTCGGCATCGTTCGATATAACGATAAATCACTCTGGGACACTCGGAATCGCGATATTTACCTTTTCCACACGCTGTGTATCGAAAGGAGCTAAGGATTCACTTCCTAGCCCTCAGCATCGTTCGATATAACGATAAATCACTCTGGGAGCCTCGGAAACGCGATATTTACCTTTTCCACACGCTGTGCATCGAAAGGAGCTAAGGATTCACTTCCTAGCCCTCGGCATCGTTCGATATAACGGTAAATCACTCTGGGAGCCTCGGAAACGCGATATTTACCTTTTCCACACGCTGTTTATCGAAAGGAGCTAAGGATTCACTTCCTAGCCCACGGCATCGTTCGATATAACGATAAATCACTCTGGGAGCCTCGGAAACGCGATATTTACCTTTTCCACACGCTGTGTATCGATAGAAGCTAAGGATTCACTTAATAGCCCTCGGCATCGTTCGATATAACGATAAATCACTCTGGGAGCCTCGGAAACGCGATATTTACCTTTTCCACACGCTGTGTATCGAAAGGTGCTAAGGATTCATTTCCTAGCCCACGGCATCGTTCGATATAACGATAAATCACTCTGGGAGCCTCGGGAACGCGATATTTACCTTTTCCACACGCTGTGTATCGAAAGAAGCTAAGGATTCGGTTTCTAGTCCTCGGCTTCGTTCGATATAACGATAAATCACTCTGGGAGCCTCGGAAATGCGATATTTACCTTTTCCACACGCTGTGTATCGAAAAAAGCTAAGGATTCAGTTCCTAGCCCTCGGCATCGTTCGATATAACGATATTTCACTCTGGGACACTCGGAATCACGATATTTACCTTTTCCACACGCTGTGTATCGAAAAAAGCTAAGGATTCAGTTCCTAGCCCTCGGCATCGTTCGATATAACGATAAATCACTCTGGGAGCCTCGGAAACGCGATATTTACCTTTTCCACACGCTGTACATCGAAAGGAGCTAAGGATTCACTTCCTAGCCCTCGGCATCGTTCGATATAACGGTAAATCACTCTGGGAGCCTCGGAAACGCGATATTTACCTTTTCCACACGCTGTGTATCGAAAGGAGCTAAGGATTCACTTCCTAGCCCACGGCATCGTTCGATATAACGATAAATCACTCTGGGAGCCTCGGAAACGCGATATTTACCTTTTCCACACGCTGTGTATCCATAGAAGCTAAGGATTCACTTCCTAGCCCACGGCATCGTTCGATATAACGATAAATCACTCTGGGAGCCTCGGAAACGCGATATTTACCTTTTCCACACGCTGTGTATCCATAGAAGCTAAGGATTCACTTCCTAGCCCTCAGCATCGTTCGATATAACGATAAATCACTCTGGGAGCTTCGGAAACGCGATATTTACCTTTTCCACACGCTGTGCATCGAAAGGAGCTAAGGATTCACTTCCTAGCCCTCGGCATCGTTCGATATAACGGTAAATCACTCTGGGAGCCTCGGAAACGCGATATTTACCTTTTCCACACGCTGTGTATCGAAAGGAGCTAAGGATTCACTTCCTAGCCCACGGCATCGTTCGATATAACGATAAATGACTCTGGGACACTCGGAATCGCGATATTTACCTTTTCCACACGCTGTGTATCGAAAGGAGCTAAGGATTCACTTCCTAGCCCTCGGCATCGTTCGATATAACGATAAATCACTCTGGGAGCCTCGGAAACGCAATATTTACCTTTTCCACACGCTGTGTATCCATAGAAGCTAAGGATTCACTTCCTAGCCCTCAGCATCGTTCGATATAACGATAAATCACTCTGGGAGCCTCGGAAACGCGATATTTACCTTTTCCACACGCTGTGCATCGAAAGGAGCTAAGGATTCACTTCCTAGCCCTCGGCATCGTTCGATATAACGGTAAATCACTCTGGGAGCCTCGGAAACGCGATATTTACCTTTTCCACACGCTGTGCATCGAAAGGAGCTAAGGATTCACTTCCTAGCCCTCGGCATCGTTCGATATAACGGTAAATCACTCTGGGAGCCTCGGAAACGCGATATTTACCTTTGCCACACGCTGTGTATCGAAAGGAGCTAAGGATTGACTTCCTAGCCCACGGCATCGTTCGATATAACGATAAATCACTCTGGGAGCCTCGGAAACGCGATATTTACCTTTTCCACACGCTGTGTATCGAAAGGAGCTAAGGATTCACTTCCTAGCCCACGGCATCGTTCGATATAACGATAAATCACTCTGGGAGCCTCGGGAACGCGATATTTACCTTTTCCACACGCTGTGTATCGAAAGAAGCTAAGGATTCGGTTTCTAGTCCTCGGCTTCGTTCGATATAACGATAAATCACTCTGGGAGCCTCGGAAATGCGATATTTACCTTTTCCACACGCTGTGTATCGAAAAAAGCTAAGGATTCAGTTCCTAGCCCTCGGCATCGTTCGATATAACGATATTTCACTCTGGGACACTCGGAATCACGATATTTACCTTTTCCACACGCTGTGTATCGAAAGGAGCTAAGGATTCACTTCCTAGCCCTGGCATCGTTCGATAGAACGAAATTTCACTCTGGGACACTCGGAATCGCGATATTTACCTTTTCAACACGCTGTTTATCCATAGAAGCTAAGGATTCACTTCCTAGCCCTCAGCATCGTTCGATATAACGATAAATCACTCTGGGAGCCTCGGAAACGCGATATTTACCTTTTCCACACGCTGTGCATCGAAAGGAGCTAAGGATTCACTTCCTAGCCCTCGGCATCGTTCGATATAACGGTAAATCACTCTGGGAGCCTCGGAAACGCGATATTTACCTTTTCCACACGCTGTGTATCGAAAGGAGTTAAGGATTCACTTCCTAGCCCACGGCATCGTTCGATATACCGATAAATCACTCTGGGAGCCTCGGAAACGCGATATTTACCTTTTCCACACGCTGTGTATCGATAGAAGCTAAGGATTCACTTCCTAGCCCTCGGCATCGTTCGATAAAACGATAAATCACTCTGGGAGCCTCGGAAACGCGATATTTACCTTTTCCACACGCTGTGCATCGAAAGGAGCTAAGGATTCACTTCCTAGCTCTCGGCATCGTTCGATATAACGGTAAATCACTCTGGGAGCCTCGGAAACGCGATATTTACCTTTTCCACATGCTGTGTATCGAAAGGAGCTAAGGATTCACTTCCTAGCCCACGGCATCGTTCGATATAACGATAAATCATTCTGGGAGCCTCGGAAACGCGATATTTACCTTTTCCACACGCTGTGTATCGAAAGGAGCTAAGGATTCACTTCCTAGCCCTCGGCATCGTTCGATATAACGATAAATCATTCTGGGACACTCGGAATCGCGATATTTACCTTTTCCACACGCTGTGTATCGAGAGGAGCTAAGGATTCACTTCCTAGCCCTCGGCATCGTTTGATATAACGATAAATCACTCTGGGAGCCTCGGAAATGCGATATTTACCTTTTCCACACGCTGTGTATCCATAGAAGCTAAGGATTCACTTCCTAGCCCTCAGCATCGTTCGATATAACGATAAATCACTCTGGGAGCCTCGGAAACGCGATATTTACCTTTTCCACACGCTGTGCATCGAAAGGAGCTAAGGATTCACTTCCTAGCCCTCGGCATCGTTCGATATAACGATAAATCACTCTGGGACACTCGGAATCGCGATATTTACCTTTTCCACACGCTGTGTATCGAAAGGAGCTAAGGATTCACTTCCTAGCCCTCGGCATCGTTCGATATAACGATAAATCACTCTGGGACACTCGGAATCGCGATATTTACCTTTTCCACACGCTGTGTATCGAAAGGAGCTAAGGATTCACTTCCTAGCCCTCGGCATCGTTCGATATAACGATAAATCATTCTGGGACACTCGGAATCGCGATATTTACCTTTTCCACACGCTGTGTATCGAGAGGAGCTAAGGATTCACTTCCTAGCCCTCGGCATCGTTCGATATAACGATAAATCACTCTGGGAGCCTCGGAAACGCGATATTTACCTTTTCCACACGCTGTGTATCCATAGAAGCTAAGGATTCACTTCCTAGCCCTCAGCATCGTTCGATATAACGATAAATCACTCTGGGAGCCTCGGAAACGCGATATTTACCTTTTCCACACGCTGTGCATCGAAAGGAGCTAAGGATTCACTTCCTAGCCCTCGGCATCGTTCGATATAACGGTAAATCACTCTGGGAGCCTCGGAAACGCGATATTTACCTTTTCCACACGCTATTGCGAGACTTGGGAAATGAATCCGTAGCTTGTGTCGTTACACCGTGGGTGGAAAATGTAAATATCGCTACACCGAGTCTCCTACTGTGATTTATCGTTATTTTGAACGATTACGAAGGCGAGGATTTGAATCCTCAGCTTCTTTCGATATACCGCGAGTGGAAAAGGTAAATAACGCGATTCCCAGTCTCCTGCTGTGATTTATCGTTATTTTGATCGATTACCTGGCTTGGGGAGTGAAACCTTAGTTTCTTTAGTACACCGTGTGGAAAAGGTAAATATCGCGCTTGGAGTGCCCTTGAGTGTTTTGTCGTAATTTCGAACGATCGCTAGGCTTGTGAAGTGAATCCTTAGCTTCTTTCGATATACCGCGAGTGGAAAAGGTAAATAACGCGATTCCCAGTCTCCTGCTGTGATTTCTCGTTATTTTGAACGATTACGAAGGCGAGGATTTGAATCCTCAGCTTCTTTCGATATACCGCGAGTGGAAAAGGTAAATATCCCGATTCCAGGTCTCCTACTGTGATTTATCGTTATTTTGAACGATTACCTGCCTTGGGAAGTGAATCTTTAGTTTCTTTTAGTACACCGTGTGGAAAAGGAAAATATCGCGTTTCGGTGTGACCTTGAGTGTTTTGTCGTTATTTCGAACGATTGCTAGGCTTGTGAAGTGAATCCTTTGCTTCTTTCGATATACCGCGAGTGGAAAAGGTAAATATCCCGATTCCAGGTCTCCTACTGTGATTTATCGTTATTTTGAACGATTACGAAGGCGAGGATTTGAATCCTCAGCTTCTTTCGATATACCGCGAGTGGAAGAGGTAAATATCCCGATTCCAGGTCTCCTACTGTGATTTATCGTTATTTTGAACGATTACCTGCCTTGGGAAGTGAATCTTTAGTTTCTTTTAGTACACCGTGTGGAAAAGGAAAATATCGCGTTTCGGTGTGACCTTGAGTGTTTTGTCGTTATTTCGAACGATTGCTAGGCTTGTGAAGTGAATCCTTTGCTTCTTTCGATATACCGCGAGTGGAAAAGGTAAATATCCCGATTCCAGGTCTCCTACTGTGATTTATCGTTATTATGAACGATTACGAAGGCGAGGATTTGAATCCTCAGCTTCTTTCGATATACCGCGAGTGGAAAAGGTAAATATCGCGATTCCGAGTCTCCTACTGTGATTTATCGTTATTTTGATCGATTGCCTGCCTTTGGAAGTGAATCATTAGTTTCTTTTAGTACACCGTGTGGAAAAGGTAAATATCACGTTTCGGTGTGACCTTGAGTGTTTTGTCGTTATTTCGAACGATTGCGAGACTTGGGAAATGAATCCTTAGCTTCTGTCGTTACACCGTGGGTGGAAAATGTAAATATCGCTACACCGAGTCTCCTACTGTGATTTATCGTTATTTTGAACGATTACGAAGGCGAGGATTTGAATCCTCAGCTTCTTTCGATATACCGCGAGTGGAAAAGGTAAATATCGCGATTCCCAGTCACCTGCTGTGATTTATCGTTATTTTGATCGATTACCTGGCTTGGGGAGTGAATCCTTAGTTTCTTTTAGTTCACCGTGTGGTAAAGGTAAATATCACGTTCGGAGTGACCTTGAGTGTTTTGTCGTTATTTCGAATGGTTGCGAGACTTGGGAAGTGAAGCCTCAGCTTCTTTCGATATACCGCGAGTGGAAAAGGTAAATAACGCGATTCCCAGTCTCCTGCTGTGATTTATCGTTATTTTGATCGATTACCTGGCTTGGGGAGTGAAACCTTAGTTTCTTTTAGTACACCGTGTGGAAAAGGTAAATATCGCGCTCGGAGTGCCCTTGAGTGTTTTGTCGTTATTTCGAACGATCGCTAGGCTTGTGAAGTGAATCCTTAGCTTCTTTCGATATACCGCGAGTGGAAAAGGTAAATAACGCGATTCCCAGTCTCCTGCTGTGATTTATCGTTAGTATGAACGATTACGAAGGCGAGGATTTGAATCCTCAGCTTCTTTCGATATACCGCGAGTGGAAAAGGTAAATATCGCGATTCCAAGTCTCCTACTGTGATTTATCGTTATTTTTAACGATTACCTGGCTTGGGAAGTGAATCCTTAGTTTCTTTTAGTACACCGCGTGGAAAAGGTAAATATCACGTTTCGGTGTGACCTTGAGTGTTTTGTCGTTATTTCGAACGATTGCTAGGCTTGTGAAGTGAATCCTTAGCTTCTTTCGATATACCGCGAGTGGAAAAGGTAAATAACGCGATTCCCAGTCTCCTGCTGTGATTTATCGTTATTTTGAACGATTACGAAGGGGAGGATTTGAATCCTCAGCTTCATTCGATATACCGCGAGTGGTAAAGGTAAATATCGCGATTCCAAGTCTCCTACTGTGATTTATCGTTATTTTTAACGAATACCTGGCTTGGGGAGTGAAACCTTAGTTTCTTTTAGTACACCGTGTGGAAAAGGAAAATATCGCGTTTCGGTGTGACCTTGAGTGTTTTGTCGTTATTTCGAACGATTGCTAGGCTTGTGAAGTGAATCCTTAGCTTCTTTCGATATACCGCGAGTGGAAAAGGTAAATATCCCGATTCCAGGTCTCCTGCTGTGATTTATCGTTATTTTGAAAGATTACATGGCTTAGGAAGTGAATCCTAAGTTTCTTTTAGTACACCGTGTGGAAAAGGTAAATATCGCGTTTCGGTGTGACCTTGAGTGTTTTGTCGTTATTTCGAACGATTGCTAGGCTTGTGAAGTGAATCCTCAATTTCTTTTAGTACACCGAGTGGAAAAGGTAGATATCGCGTTTCGGAGTGACCATGAGTGATTGGTCGTTATTTCGAACGGTTGCGAGACTTGGGAAGTGAATCCTTAGCTTCTTTGGATATACCGCGAGTGGAAAAGGTAAATATCCCGATTCCAGGTCTCCTACTGTGATTTATCGTTATTTTGAACGATTACCTGCCTTGGGAAGTGAATCTTTAGTTTCTTTTAGTACACCGTGTGGAAAAGGAAAATATCGCGTTTCGGTGTGACCTTGAGTGTTTTGTCGTTATTTCGAACGATTGCTAGGCTTGTGAAGTGAATCCTTTGCTTCTTTCGATATACCGCGAGTGGAAAAGGTAAATATCCCGATTCCAGGTCTCCTACTGTGATTTATCGTTATTTTGAACGATTACGAAGGCGAGGATTTGAATCCTCAGCTTCTTTCGATATACCGCGAGTGGAAAAGGTAAATATCCCGATTCCAGGTCTCCTACTGTGATTTATCGTTATTTTGAACGATTACCTGCCTTGGGAAGTGAATCTTTAGTTTCTTTTAGTACACCGTGTGGAAAAGGAAAATATCGCGTTTCGGTGTGACCTTGAGTGTTTTGTCGTTATTTCGAACGATTGCTAGGCTTGTGAAGTGAATCCTTTGCTTCTTTCGATATACCTCGAGTGGAAAAGGTAAATATCCCGATTCCAGGTCTCCTACTGTGATTTATCGTTATTATGAACGATTACGAAGGCGAGGATTTGAATCCTCAGCTTCTTTCGATATACCGCGAGTGGAAAAGGTAAATATCGCGATTCCGAGTCTCCTACTGTGATTTATCGTTATTTTGATCGATTGCCTGCCTTTGGAAGTGAATCATTAGTTTCTTTTAGTACACCGTGTGGAAAAGGTAAATATCGCGTTCGGTGTGACCTTGAGTGTTTTGTCGTTATTTCGAACGATTGCTAGGCTTGTGAAGTGAATCCTTAGCTTCTTTCGATATACCGCGAGTGGAAAAGGTAAATATGCCGATTCCAGGTCTCCTACTGTGATTTATCGTTATTTTTAACGATTACCTGGCTTGGGAAGTGAATCCTTAGTTTCTTTTAGTACACCGTGTGGAAAAAGTAAATATCGCGTTTCGGAGTGACCTTGAGTGATTGGTCGTTATTTCGAACGGTTGCGAGGCTTGGGAAGTGAATCCTTAGCTTCTTTCGATATACCGCGAGTGGAAAAGGTAAATAACGCGATTCCCAGTCTCCTGCTGTGATTTATCGTTATTTTGAAAGATTACATGGCTTAGGAAGTGAATCCTAAGTTTCTTTTAGTACACCGTGTGGAAAAGGTAAATATCGCGTTTCGGTGTGACCTTGAGTGTTTTGTCGTTATTTCGAACGATTGTTAGGCTTGTGAAGTGAATCCTCAATTTCTTTTAGTACACCGAGTGGAAAAGGTAGATATCGCGTTTCGGAGTGACCATGAGTGATTGGTCGTTATTTCGAACGGTTGCGAGACTTGGGAAGTGAATCCTTAGCTTCTTTGGATATACCGCGAGTGGAAAAGGTAAATATCGCGATTCCCAGTCTCCTGCTGTGATTTATCGTTATTTTGATCGATTACCTGGCTTGGGGAGTGAATCCTTAGTTTCTTTTAGTTCACCGTGTGAAAAAGGTAAATATCGCGTTCGGAGTGACCTTGAGTGTTTTGTCGTTATTTCGAATGGTTGCGAGGCTTGGGAAGTGAATCCTCAGCTTCTTTCGATATACCGCGAGTGGAAAAGGTAAATAACGCGATTCCCAGTCTCCTGCTGTGATTTATCGTTATTTTGATCGATTACCTGGCTTGGGGAGTGAAACCTTAGTTTCTTTTAGTACACCGTGTGGAAAAGGAAAATATCGCGTTTCGGTGTGACCTTGAGTGTTTTGTCGTTATTTCGAACGATTGCTAGGCTTGTGAAGTGAATCCTTTGCTTCTTTCGATATACCGCGAGTGGAAAAGGTAAATATCCCGATTCCAGGTCTCCTACTGTGATTTATCGTTATTTTGAACGATTACGAAGGCGAGGATTTGAATCCTCAGCTTCTTTCGATATACCGCGAGTGGAAAAGGTAAATATCCCGATTCCAGGTCTCCTACTGTGATTTATCGTTATTTTGAACGATTACCTGCCTTGGGAAGTGAATCTTTAGTTTCTTTTAGTACACCGTGTGGAAAAGGAAAATATCGCGTTTCGGTGTGACCTTGAGTGTTTTGTCGTTATTTCGAACGATTGCTAGGCTTGTGAAGTGAATCCTTTGCTTCTTTCGATATACCGCGAGTGGAAAAGGTAAATATCCCGATTCCAGGTCTCCTACTGTGATTTATCGTTATTTTGAACGATTACGAAGGCGAGGATTTGAATCCTCAGCTTCTTTCGATATACCGCGAGTGGAAAAGGTAAATATCCCGATTCCAGGTCTCCTACTGTGATTTATCGTTATTTTGAACGATTACCTGCCTTGGGAAGTGAATCATTAGTTTCTTTTAGTACACCGTGTGGAAAAGGTAAATATCACGTTTCGGTGTGACCTTGAGTGTTTTGTCGTTATTTCGAACGATTGCGAGACTTGGGAAATGAATCCTTAGCTTCTGTCGTTACACCGTGGGTGGAAAATGTAAATATCGCTACACCGAGTCTCCTGCTGTGATTTATCGTTATTTTGATCGATTACCTGGCTTGGGGAGTGAATCCTTAGTTTCTTTTAGTTCACCGTGTGGAAAAGGTAAATATCGCGTTCGGAGTGACCTTGAGTGTTTTGTCGTTATTTCGAATGGTTTTGAGGCTTGGGAAGTGAATCCTCAGCTTCTTTCGATATACCGCGAGTGGAAAAGGTAAATAACGCGATTCCCAGTCTCCTGCTGTGATTTATCGTTATTTTGATCGATTACCTGGCTTGGGGAGTGAAACCTTAGTTTCTTTTAGTACACCGTGTGAAAAAGGTAAATATCGCGCTCGGAGTGCCCTTGAGTGTTTTGTCGTTATTTCGAACGATCGCTAGGCTTGTGAAGTGAATCCTTAGCTTCTTTCGATATACCGCGAGTGGAAAAGGTAAATAACGCGATTCCCAGTCTCCTGCTGTGATTTATCGTTAGTATGAACGATTACGAAGGCGAGGATTTGAATCCTCAGCTTCTTTCGATATACCGCGAGTAGAAAAGGTAAATATCGCGATTCCAAGTCTCCTACTGTGATTTATCGTTATTTTTAACGATTACCTGGCTTGGGAAGTGAATCCTTAGTTTCTTTTAGTACACCGTGTGGAAAAGGTAAATATCGCGTTCGGTGTGACCTTGAGTGTTTTGTCGTTATTTCGAACGATTGCTAGGCTTGTGAAGTGAATCCTTAGCTTCTTTCGATATACCGCGAGTGGAAAAGGTAAATATGCCGATTCCAGGTCTCCTACTGTGATTTATCGTTATTTTTAACGATTACCTGGCTTGGGAAGTGAATCCTTAGTTTCTTTTAGTACACCGTGTGGAAAAGGTAAATATCACGTTTCGGTGTGACCTTGAGTGTTTTGTCGTTATTTCGAACGATTGCTAGGCTTGTGAAGTGAATCCTTAGCTTCTGTCGTTACACCGTGGGTGGAAAATGTAAATATCGCTACACCGAGTCTCCTGCTGTGATTTATCGTTATTTTGATCGATTACCTGGCTTGGGGAGTGAATCCTTAGTTTCTTTTAGTTCACCGTGTGGAAAAGGTAAATATCGCGTTCGGAGTGACCTTGAGTGTTTTGTCGTTATTTCGAATGGTTTTGAGGCTTGGGAAGTGAATCCTCAGCTTCTTTCGATATACCGCGAGTGGAAAAGGTAAATAACGCGATTCCCAGTCTCCTGCTGTGATTTATCGTTATTTTGATCGATTACCTGGCTTGGGGAGTGAAACCTTAGTTTCTTTTAGTACACCGTGTGAAAAAGGTAAATATCGCGCTCGGAGTGCCCTTGAGTGTTTTGTCGTTATTTCGAACGATCGCTAGGCTTGTGAAGTGAATCCTTAGCTTCTTTCGATATACCGCGAGTGGAAAAGGTAAATAACGCGATTCCCAGTCTCCTGCTGTGATTTATCGTTAGTATGAACGATTACGAAGGCGAGGATTTGAATCCTCAGCTTCTTTCGATATACCGCGAGTAGAAAAGGTAAATATCGCGATTCCAAGTCTCCTACTGTGATTTATCGTTATTTTTAACGATTACCTGGCTTGGGAAGTGAATCCTTAGTTTCTTTTAGTACACCGTGTGGAAAAGGTAAATATCGCGTTCGGTGTGACCTTGAGTGTTTTGTCGTTATTTCGAACGATTGCTAGGCTTGTGAAGTGAATCCTTAGCTTCTTTCGATATACCGCGAGTGGAAAAGGTAAATATGCCGATTCCAGGTCTCCTACTGTGATTTATCGTTATTTTTAACGATTACCTGGCTTGGGAAGTGAATCCTTAGTTTCTTTTAGTACACCGTGTGGAAAAGGTAAATATCACGTTTCGGTGTGACCTTGAGTGTTTTGTCGTTATTTCGAACGATTGCTAGGCTTGTGAAGTGAATCCTTAGCTTCTTTCGATATACCGCGAGTGGAAAAGGTAAATAACGCGATTCCCAGTCTCCTGCTGTGATTTATCGTTATTTTGAACGATTACGAAGGCGAGGATTTGAATCCTCAGCTTCATTCGATATACCGCGAGTGGAAAAGGTAAATATCGCGATTCCAAGTCTCCTACTGTGATTTATCGTTATTTTTAACGATTACCTGGCTTGGGAAGTGAATCCTTAGTTTCTTTTAGTACACCGTGTGGAAAAAGTAAATATCGCGTTTCGGAGTGACCTTGAGTGATTGGTCGTTATTTCGAACGGTTGCGAGGCTTGGGAAGTGAATCCTTAGCTTCTTTCGATATACCGCGAGTGGAAAAGGTAAATAACGCGATTCCCAGTCTCCTGCTGTGATTTATCGTTATTTTGAAAGATTACATGGCTTAGGAAGTGAATCCTAAGTTTCTTTTAGTACACCGTGTGGAAAAGGTAAATATCGCGTTTCGGTGTGACCTTGAGTGTTTTGTCGTTATTTCGAACGATTGTTAGGCTTGTGAAGTGAATCCTCAATTTCTTTTAGTACACCGAGTGGAAAAGGTAGATATCGCGTTTCGGAGTGACCATGAGTGATTGGTCGTTATTTCGAACGGTTGCGAGACTTGGGAAGTGAATCCTTAGCTTCTTTGGATATACCGCGAGTGGAAAAGGTAAATATCGCGATTCCCAGTCTCCTGCTGTGATTTATCGTTATTTTGATCGATTACCTGGCTTGGGGAGTGAATCCTTAGTTTCTTTTAGTTCACCGTGTGAAAAAGGTAAATATCGCGTTCGGAGTGACCTTGAGTGTTTTGTCGTTATTTCGAATGGTTGCGAGGCTTGGGAAGTGAATCCTCAGCTTCTTTCGATATACCGCGAGTGGAAAAGGTAAATAACGCGATTCCCAGTCTCCTGCTGTGATTTATCGTTATTTTGATCGATTACCTGGCTTGGGGAGTGAAACCTTAGTTTCTTTTAGTACACCGTGTGGAAAAGGTAAATATCGCGCTCGGAGTGCCCTTGAGTGTTTTGTCGTTATTTCGAACGATCGCTAGGCTTGTGAAGTGAATCCTTAGCTTCTTTCGATATACCGCGAGTGGAAAAGGTAAATAACGCGATTCCCAGTCTCCTGCTGTGATTTATCGTTATTTTGAACGATTACGAAGGCGAGGATTTGAATCCTCAGCTTCTTTCGATATACCGCGAGTGGAAAAGGTAAATATCGCGATTCCAAGTCTCCTACTGTGATTTATCGTTATTTTTAACGATTACCTGGCTTGGGAAGTGAATCCTTAGTTTCTTTTAGTACACCGTGTGGAAAAGGTAAATATTGCGTTTCGGAGTGACCTTGAGTGATTGGTCGTTATTTCGAACGGTTGCGAGGCTTGGGAAGTGAATCCTTAGCTTCTTTCGATATACCGCGAGTGGAAAAGGTAAATATCGCGATTCCGAGTCTCCTACTGTGATTTATCGCTATTTTGAACGATTACGAAGGCGAGGATTTGAATCCTCAGCTTCTTTCGATATACCGCGAGTGGAAAAGGTAAATAACGCTATTCCCAGTCTCCTACTGTGATTTATCCTTATTTTGAACGATTACGAAGGCGAGGATTTGAATCCTCAGCTTCTTTCGATATACCGCGAGTGGAAAAGGTAAATATCCCGATTCCAGGTCTCCTACTGTGATTTATCGTTATTTTGAACGATTACCTGCCTTGGGAAGTGAATCTTTAGTTTCTTTTAGTACACCGTGTGGAAAAGGAAAATATCGCGTTTCGGTGTGACCTTGAGTGTTTTGTCGTTATTTCGAACGATTGCTAGGCTTGTGAAGTGAATCCTTTGCTTCTTTCGATATACGGCGAGTGGAAAAGGTAAATATCCCGATTCCAGGTCTCCTACTGTGATTTATCGTTATTTTGAACGATTACGAAGGCGAGGATTTGAATCCTCAGCTTCTTTCGATATACCGCGAGTGGAAAAGGTAAATATCCCGATTCCAGGTCTCCTACTGTGATTTATCGTTATTTTGAACGATTACCTGCCTTGGGAAGTGAATCTTTAGTTTCTTTTAGTACACCGTGTGGAAAAGGAAAATATCGCGTTTCGGTGTGACCTTGAGTGTTTTGTCGTTATTTCGAACGATTGCTAGGCTTGTGAAGTGAATCCTTTGCTTCTTTCGATATACCGCGAGTGGAAAAGGTAAATATCCCGATTCCAGGTCTCCTACTGTGATTTATCGTTATTATGAACGATTACGAAGGCGAGGATTTGAATCCTCAGCTTCTTTCGATATACCGCGAGTGGAAAAGGTAAATATCGCGATTCCGAGTCTCCTACTGTGATTTATCGTTATTTTGATCGATTGCCTGCCTTTGGAAGTGAATCATTAGTTTCTTTTAGTACACCGTGTGGAAAAGGTAAATATCACGTTTCGGTGTGACCTTGAGTGTTTTGTCGTTATTTCGAACGATTGCGAGACTTGGGAAATGAATCCTTAGCTTCTGTCGTTACACCGTGGGTGGAAAATGTAAATATCGCTACACCGAGTCTCCTACTGTGATTTATCGTTATTTTGAACGATTACGAAGGCGAGGATTTGAATCCTCAGCTTCTTTCGATATACCGCGAGTGGAAAAGGTAAATATCGCGATTCCCAGTCACCTGCTGTGATTTATCGTTATTTTGATCGATTACCTGGCTTGGGGAGTGAATCCTTAGTTTCTTTTAGTTCACCGTGTGGTAAAGGTAAATATCACGTTCGGAGTGACCTTGAGTGTTTTGTCGTTATTTCGAATGGTTGCGAGGCTTGGGAAGTGAAGCCTCAGCTTCTTTCGATATACCGCGAGTGGAAAAGGTAAATAACGCGATTCCCAGTCTCCTGCTGTGATTTATCGTTAGTATGAACGATTACGAAGGCGAGGATTTGAATCCTCAGCTTCTTTCGATATACCGCGAGTGGAAAAGGTAAATATCGCGATTCCAAGTCTCCTACTGTGATTTATCGTTATTTTTAACGATTACCTGGCTTGGGAAGTGAATCCTTAGTTTCTTTTAGTACACCGTGTGGAAAAGGTAAATATCACGTTTCGGTGTGACCTTGAGTGTTTTGTCGTTATTTCGAACGATTGCTAGGCTTGTGAAGTGAATCCTTAGCTTCTTTCGATATACCGCGAGTGGAAAAGGTAAATAACGCGATTCCCAGTCTCCTGCTGTGATTTATCGTTATTTTGAACGATTACGAAGGGGAGGATTTGAATCCTCAGCTTCATTCGATATACCGCGAGTGGTAAAGGTAAATATCGCGATTCCAAGTCTCCTACTGTGATTTATCGTTATTTTTAACGATTACCTGGCTTGGGGAGTGAAACCTTAGTTTCTTTTAGTACACCGTGTGGAAAAGGAAAATATCGCGTTTCGGTGTGACCTTGAGTGTTTTGTCGTTATTTCGAACGATTGCTAGGCTTGTGAAGTGAATCCTTAGCTTCTTTCGATATACCGCGAGTGGAAAAGGTAAATATGCCGATTCCAGGTCTCCTACTGTGATTTATCGTTATTTTTAACGATTACCTGGCTTGGGAAGTGAATCCTTAGTTTCTTTTAGTACACCGTGTGGAAAAGGTAAATATCGCGTTTCGGAGTGACCTTGAGTGATTGGTCTTTTTTTTTAACGATTGCTAGGCTTGTGAAGTGAATCCTTAGCTTCTTTCGATATACCGCGAGTGGAAAAGGTAAATATCCCGATTCCAGGTCTCCTGCTGTGATTTATCGTTATTTTGAAAGATTACATGGCTTAGGAAGTGAATCCTAAGTTTCTTTTAGTACACCGTGTGGAAAAGGTAAATATCGCGTTTCGGTGTGACCTTGAGTGTTTTGTCGTTATTTCGAACGATTGCTAGGCTTGTGAAGTGAATCCTCAATTTCTTTTAGTACACCGAGTGGAAAAGGTAGATATCGCGTTTCGGAGTGACCATGAGTGATTGGTCGTTATTTCGAACGGTTGCGAGACTTGGGAAGTGAATCCTTAGCTTCTTTGGATATACCGCGAGTGGAAAAGGTAAATATCCCGATTCCAGGTCTCCTACTGTGATTTATCGTTATTTTGAACGATTACCTGCCTTGGGAAGTGAATCTTTAGTTTCTTTTAGTACACCGTGTGGAAAAGGAAAATATCGCGTTTCGGTGTGACCTTGAGTGTTTTGTCGTTATTTCGAACGATTGCTAGGCTTGTGAAGTGAATCCTTTGCTTCTTTCGATATACCGCGAGTGGAAAAGGTAAATATCCCGATTCCAGGTCTCCTACTGTGATTTATCGTTATTTTGAACGATTACGAAGGCGAGGATTTGAATCCTCAGCTTCTTTCGATATACCGCGAGTGGAAAAGGTAAATATCCCGATTCCAGGTCTCCTACTGTGATTTATCGTTATTTTGAACGATTACCTGCCTTGGGAAGTGAATCTTTAGTTTCTTTTAGTACACCGTGTGGAAAAGGAAAATATCGCGTTTCGGTGTGACCTTGAGTGTTTTGTCGTTATTTCGAACGATTGCTAGGCTTGTGAAGTGAATCCTTTGCTTCTTTCGATATACCGCGAGTGGAAAAGGTAAATATCCCGATTCCAGGTCTCCTACTGTGATTTATCGTTATTATGAACGATTACGAAGGCGAGGATTTGAATCCTCAGCTTCTTTCGATATACCGCGAGTGGAAAAGGTAAATATCGCGATTCCGAGTCTCCTACTGTGATTTATCGTTATTTTGATCGATTGCCTGCCTTTGGAAGTGAATCATTAGTTTCTTTTAGTACACCGTGTGGAAAAGGTAAATATCGCGTTCGGTGTGACCTTGAGTGTTTTGTCGTTATTTCGAACGATTGCTAGGCTTGTGAAGTGAATCCTTAGCTTCTTTCGATATACCGCGAGTGGAAAAGGTAAATATGCCGATTCCAGGTCTCCTACTGTGATTTATCGTTATTTTTAACGATTACCTGGCTTGGGAAGTGAATCCTTAGTTTCTTTTAGTACACCGTGTGGAAAAAGTAAATATCGCGTTTCGGAGTGACCTTGAGTGATTGGTCGTTATTTCGAACGGTTGCGAGGCTTGGGAAGTGAATCCTTAGCTTCTTTCGATATACCGCGAGTGGAAAAGGTAAATAACGCGATTCCCAGTCTCCTGCTGTGATTTATCGTTATTTTGAAAGATTACATGGCTTAGGAAGTGAATCCTAAGTTTCTTTTAGTACACCGTGTGGAAAAGGTAAATATCGCGTTTCGGTGTGACCTTGAGTGTTTTGTCGTTATTTCGAACGATTGTTAGGCTTGTGAAGTGAATCCTCAATTTCTTTTAGTACACCGAGTGGAAAAGGTAGATATCGCGTTTCGGAGTGACCATGAGTGATTGGTCGTTATTTCGAACGGTTGCGAGACTTGGGAAGTGAATCCTTAGCTTCTTTGGATATACCGCGAGTGGAAAAGGTAAATATCGCGATTCCCAGTCTCCTGCTGTGATTTATCGTTATTTTGATCGATTACCTGGCTTGGGGAGTGAATCCTTAGTTTCTTTTAGTTCACCGTGTGAAAAAGGTAAATATCGCGTTCGGAGTGACCTTGAGTGTTTTGTCGTTATTTCGAATGGTTGCGAGGCTTGGGAAGTGAATCCTCAGCTTCTTTCGATATACCGCGAGTGGAAAAGGTAAATAACGCGATTCCCAGTCTCCTGCTGTGATTTATCGTTATTTTGATCGATTACCTGGCTTGGGGAGTGAAACCTTAGTTTCTTTTAGTACACCGTGTGGAAAAGGTAAATATCGCGCTCGGAGTGCCCTTGAGTGTTTTGTCGTTATTTCGAACGATCGCTAGGCTTGTGAAGTGAATCCTTAGCTTCTTTCGATATACCGCGAGTGGAAAAGGTAAATAACGCGATTCCCAGTCTCCTGCTGTGATTTATCGTTATTTTGAAAGATTACATGGCTTAGGAAGTGAATCCTAAGTTTCTTTTAGTACACCGTGTGGAAAAGGTAAATATCGCGTTTCGGTGTGACCTTGAGTGTTTTGTCGTTATTTCGAACGATTGTTAGGCTTGTGAAGTGAATCCTCAATTTCTTTTAGTACACCGAGTGGAAAAGGTAGATATCGCGTTTCGGAGTGACCATGAGTGATTGGTCGTTATTTCGAACGGTTGCGAGACTTGGGAAGTGAATCCTTAGCTTCTTTGGATATACCGCGAGTGGAAAAGGTAAATATCGCGATTCCCAGTCTCCTGCTGTGATTTATCGTTATTTTGATCGATTACCTGGCTTGGGGAGTGAATCCTTAGTTTCTTTTAGTTCACCGTGTGAAAAAGGTAAATATCGCGTTCGGAGTGACCTTGAGTGTTTTGTCGTTATTTCGAATGGTTGCGAGGCTTGGGAAGTGAATCCTCAGCTTCTTTCGATATACCGCGAGTGGAAAAGGTAAATAACGCGATTCCCAGTCTCCTGCTGTGATTTATCGTTATTTTGATCGATTACCTGGCTTGGGGAGTGAAACCTTAGTTTCTTTTAGTACACCGTGTGGAAAAGGTAAATATCGCGCTCGGAGTGCCCTTGAGTGTTTTGTCGTTATTTCGAACGATCGCTAGGCTTGTGAAGTGAATCCTTAGCTTCTTTCGATATACCGCGAGTGGAAAAGGTAAATAACGCGATTCCCAGTCTCCTGCTGTGATTTATCGTTATTTTGAACGATTACGAAGGCGAGGATTTGAATCCTCAGCTTCTTTCGATATACCGCGAGTGGAAAAGGTAAATATCGCGATTCCAAGTCTCCTACTGTGATTTATCGTTATTTTAAACGATTACCTGGCTTGGGAAGTGAATCCTTAGTTTCTTTTAGTACACCGTGTGGAAAAGGTAAATATCGCGTTCGGTGTGACCTTGAGTGTTTTGTCGTTATTTCGAACGATTGCTAGGCTTGTGAAGTGAATCCTTAGCTTCTTTCGATATACCGCGAGTGGAAAAGGTAAATATGCCGATTCCAGGTCTCCTACTGTGATTTATCGTTATTTTTAACGATTACCTGGCTTGGGAAGTGAATCCTTAGTTTCTTTTAGTACACCGTGTGGAAAAGGTAAATATCCCGTTTCGGTGTGACCTTGAGTGTTTTGTCGTTATTTCGAACGATTGCTAGGCTTGTGAAGTGAATCCTTAGCTTCTTTCGATATACCGCGAGTGGAAAAGGTAAATAACGCGATTCCCAGTCTCCTGCTGTGATTTATCGTTATTTTGAACGATTACGAAGGCCAGGATTTGAATCCTCAGCTTCATTCGATATACCGCGAGTGGAAAAGGTAAATATCGCGATTCCAAGTCTCCTACTGTGATTTATCGTTATTTTTAACGATTACCTGGCTTGGGAAGTGAATCCTTAGTTTCTTTTAGTACACCGTGTGGAAAAGGTAAATATTGCGTTTCGGAGTGACCTTGAGTGATTGGTCGTTATTTCGAACGGTTGCGAGGCTTGGGAAGTGAATCCTTAGCTTCTTTCGATATACCGCGAGTG
Source organism: Nomada fucata (assembly GCA_948146005.1). Lineage (NCBI taxonomy): Eukaryota > Metazoa > Arthropoda > Insecta > Hymenoptera > Apidae > Nomada > Nomada fucata. Next base: position 26,658,610 of record OX411275.1, read on the forward strand.
GAAAAGGTAAATAACGCGATTCCCAGTCTCCTGCTGTGATTTATCGTTATTTTGAAAGATTACATGGCTTAGGAAGTGAATCCTAAGTTTATTTTAGTACACCGTGTGGAAAATGTAAATATCGCGTTTCGGTGTGACCTTGAGTGTTTTGTCGTTATTTCGAACGATTGCTAGGCTTGTGAAGTGAATCCTGAATTTCTTTTAGTACACCGTGTGGAAAAGGTAAATATCACGTTTCGGTGTGACCTTGAGTGTTTTGTCGTTATGTCGAACGATTGCTAGGCATGTGAAGTGAATCCTTCGCTTCTTTCGATATACCGCGAGTGGACAAGGTAAATATCGCCATACCGAGTCTCCTATTGTGATTTATTGTTATTTTGAACGATTGCGAGGGCTAGGATTTGAATCCTTAATTTCTTTTAGTACACCGAGTGGAAAAGGTAAATATCACGTTTCGGTGTGACCTTGAGTGTTTTGTCGTTATTTCGAACTATTGCGAGACTTGGGAAATGAATCCTTAGCTTGTGTCGTTACACCGTGGGTGGAAAATGTAAATATCGCTACACCGAGTCTCCTACTGTGATTTATCGTTATTTTGAACGATTACGAAGGCGAGGATTTGAATCCTCAGCTTCTTTCGATATACCGCGAGTGGACAAGGTAAATATCGCCATACCGAGTCTCCTATTGTGGTTTATTGTTATTTTGAACGATTGCGAGGGCTAGGATTTGAATCCTTAATTTCTTTTATTACACCGAGTAGAAAAGGTAAATATCACGTTTCGGTGTGACCTAGAGTGATTGGTCGTTATTTCGAACGGTTGCGAGGCTTGGGAAGTGAATTCTTAGCTTCATTCGATATACCGCGAGTGGAAAAGGTAAATAACGCGATTCCCAGTCTCCTGTTGTGATTTATCGTTATTTTGAACGATTACCTGCCTTGGGAAGTGAATCTTTAGTTTCTTTTAGTACACCGTGTGGAAAAGGTAGATATCGCGTTTCGGAGTGACCTTGAGTGATTGGTCGTTATTTCGAACGGTTGCGAGACTTGGGAAGTGAATCCTTAGCTTCTTTCGATATACCGCGAGTGGAAAAGGTAAATAACGCGATTCCCAGTCTCCTGCTGTGATTTATCGTTATTTTGAACGATTACCTGCCTTGGGAAGTGAATCTTTAGTTTCTTTTAGTACACCGTGTGGAAAAGGTAAATATCGCGTTTCGGTGTGACCTTGAGTGTTTTGTCGTTATTTCGAACGATTGCTAGGCTTGTGAAGTGAATCCTTTACTTCTTTCGATATACCGCGAGTGGAAAAGGTAAATATCCCGATTCCAGGTCTCCTACTGTGATTTATCGCTATTTTGAACGATTACGAAGGCGAGGATTTGAATCCTCAGCTTCTTTCGATATACCGCGAGTGGAAAAGGTAAATATCGCGATTCCGAGTCTCCTACTGTGATTTATCGCTATTTTGAACGATTACGAAGGCGAGGATTTGAATCCTCAGCTTCTTTCGATATACCGCGAGTGGAAAAGGTAAATAACGCTATTCCCAGTCTCCTACTGTGATTTATCCTTATTTTGAACGATTACGAAGGCGAGGATTTGAATCCTCAGCTTCTTTCGATATACCGCGAGTGGAAAAGGTAAATATCCCGATTCCAGGTCTCCTACTGTGATTTATCGTTATTTTGAACGATTACCTGCCTTGGGAAGTGAATCTTTAGTTTCTTTTAGTACACCGTGTGGAAAAGGAAAATATCGCGTTTCGGTGTGACCTTGAGTGTTTTGTCGTTATTTTGAACGATTGCTAGGCTTGTGAAGTGAATCCTTTGCTTCTTTCGATATACGGCGAGTGGAAAAGGTAAATATCCCGATTCCAGGTCTCCTACTGTGATTTATCGTTATTTTGAACGATTACGAAGGCGAGGATTTGAATCCTCAGCTTCTTTCGATATACCGCGAGTGGAAAAGGTAAATATCCCGATTCCAGGTCTCCTACTGTGATTTATCGTTATTTTGAACGATTACCTGCCTTGGGAAGTGAATCTTTAGTTTCTTTTAGTACACCGGGTGGAAAAGGAAAATATCGCGTTTCGGTGTGACCTTGAGTGTTTTGTCGTTATTTCGAACGATTGCTAGGCTTGTGAAGTGAATCCTTTGCTTCTTTCGATATACCGCGAGTGGAAAAGGTAAATATCCCGATTCCAGGTCTCCTACTGTGATTTATCGTTATTATGAACGATTACGAAGGCGAGGATTTGAATCCTCAGCTTCTTTCGATATACCGCGAGTGGAAAAGGTAAATATCGCGATTCCGAGTCTCCTACTGTGATTTATCGTTATTTTGATCGATTGCCTGCCTTTGGAAGTGAATCATTAGTTTCTTTTAGTACACCGTGTGGAAAAGGTAAATATCACGTTTCGGTGTGACCTTGAGTGTTTTGTCGTTATTTCGAACGATTGCGAGACTTGGGAAATGAATCCTTAGCTTCTGTCGTTACACCGTGGGTGGAAAATGTAAATATCGCTACACCGAGTCTCCTACTGTGATTTATCGTTATTTTGAACGATTACGAAGGCGAGGATTTGAATCCTCAGCTTCTTTCGATATACCGCGAGTGGAAAAGGTAAATATCGCGATTCCCAGTCACCTGCTGTGATTTATCGTTATTTTGATCGATTACCTGGCTTGGGGAGTGAATCCTTAGTTTCTTTTAGTTCACCGTGTGGTAAAGGTAAATATCACGTTCGGAGTGACCTTGAGTGTTTTGTCGTTATTTCGAATGGTTGCGAGGCTTGGGAAGTGAAGCCTCAGCTTCTTTCGATATACCGCGAGTGGAAAAGGTAAATAACGCGATTCCCAGTCTCCTGCTGTGATTTATCGTTAGTATGAACGATTACGAAGGCGAGGATTTGAATCCTCAGCTTCTTTCGATATACCGCGAGTGGAAAAGGTAAATATCGCGATTCCAAGTCTCCTACTGTGATTTATCGTTATTTTTAACGATTACCTGGCTTGGGAAGTGAATCCTTAGTTTCTTTTAGTACACCGTGTGGAAAAGGTAAATATCACGTTTCGGTGTGACCTTGAGTGTTTTGTCGTTATTTCGAACGATTGCTAGGCTTGTGAAGTGAATCCTTAGCTTCTTTCGATATACCGCGAGTGGAAAAGGTAAATAACGCGATTCCCAGTCTCCTGCTGTGATTTATCGTTATTTTGAACGATTACGAAGGGGAGGATTTGAATCCTCAGCTTCATTCGATATACCGCGAGTGGTAAAGGTAAATATCGCGATTCCAAGTCTCCTACTGTGATTTATCGTTATTTTTAACGATTACCTGGCTTGGGGAGTGAAACCTTAGTTTCTTTTAGTACACCGTGTGGAAAAGGAAAATATCGCGTTTCGGTGTGACCTTGAGTGTTTTGTCGTTATTTCGAACGATTGCTAGGCTTGTGAAGTGAATCCTTAGCTTCTTTCGATATACCGCGAGTGGAAAAGGTAAATATGCCGATTCCAGGTCTCCTACTGTGATTTATCGTTATTTTTAACGATTACCTGGCTTGGGAAGTGAATCCTTAGTTTCTTTTAGTACACCGTGTGGAAAAGGTAAATATCGCGTTTCGGAGTGACCTTGAGTGATTGGTCTTTTTTTTTAACGATTGCTAGGCTTGTGAAGTGAATCCTTAGCTTCTTTCGATATACCGCGAGTGGAAAAGGTAAATATCCCGATTCCAGGTCTCCTGCTGTGATTTATCGTTATTTTGAAAGATTACATGGCTTAGGAAGTGAATCCTAAGTTTCTTTTAGTACACCGTGTGGAAAAGGTAAATATCGCGTTTCGGTGTGACCTTGAGTGTTTTGTCGTTATTTCGAACGATTGCTAGGCTTGTGAAGTGAATCCTCAATTTCTTTTAGTACACCGAGTGCAAAAGGTAGATATCGCGTTTCGGAGTGACCATGAGTGATTGGTCGTTATTTCGAACGGTTGCGAGACTTGGGAAGTGAATCCTTAGCTTCTTTGGATATACCGCGAGTGGAAAAGGTAAATATCCCGATTCCAGGTCTCCTACTGTGATTTATCGTTATTTTGAACGATTACCTGCCTTGGGAAGTGAATCTTTAGTTTCTTTTAGTACACCGTGTGGAAAAGGAAAATATCGCGTTTCGGTGTGACCTTGAGTGTTTTGTCGTTATTTCGAACGATTGCTAGGCTTGTGAAGTGAATCCTTTGCTTCTTTCGATATACCGCGAGTGGAAAAGGTAAATATCCCGATTCCAGGTCTCCTACTGTGATTTATCGTTATTTTGAACGATTACGAAGGCGAGGATTTGAATCCTCAGCTTCTTTCGATATACCGCGAGTGGAAAAGGTAAATATCCCGATTCCAGGTCTCCTACTGTGATTTATCGTTATTTTGAACGATTACCTGCCTTGGGAAGTGAATCTTTAGTTTCTTTTAGTACACCGTGTGGAAAAGGAAAATATCGCGTTTCGGTGTGACCTTGAGTGTTTTGTCGTTATTTCGAACGATTGCTAGGCTTGTGAAGTGAATCCTTTGCTTCTTTCGATATACCGCGAGTGGAAAAGGTAAATATCCCGATTCCAGGTCTCCTACTGTGATTTATCGTTATTATGAACGATTACGAAGGCGAGGATTTGAATCCTCAGCTTCTTTCGATATACCGCGAGTGGAAAAGGTAAATATCGCGATTCCGAGTCTCCTACTGTGATTTATCGTTATTTTGATCGATTGCCTGCCTTTGGAAGTGAATCATTAGTTTCTTTTAGTACACCGTGTGGAAAAGGTAAATATCGCGTTCGGTGTGACCTTGAGTGTTTTGTCGTTATTTCGAACGATTGCTAGGCTTGTGAAGTGAATCCTTAGCTTCTTTCGATATACCGCGAGTGGAAAAGGTAAATATGCCGATTCCAGGTCTCCTACTGTGATTTATCGTTATTTTTAACGATTACCTGGCTTGGGAAGTGAATCCTTAGTTTCTTTTAGTACACCGTGTGGAAAAAGTAAATATCGCGTTTCGGAGTGACCTTGAGTGATTGGTCGTTATTTCGAACGGTTGCGAGGCTTGGGAAGTGAATCCTTAGCTTCTTTCGATATACCGCGAGTGGAAAAGGTAAATAACGCGATTCCCAGTCTCCTGCTGTGATTTATCGTTATTTTGAAAGATTACATGGCTTAGGAAGTGAATCCTAAGTTTCTCTTAGTACACCGTGTGGAAAAGGTAAATATCGCGTTTCGGTGTGACCTTGAGTGTTTTGTCGTTATTTCGAACGATTGTTAGGCTTGTGAAGTGAATCCTCAATTTCTTTTAGTACACCGAGTGGAAAAGGTAGATATCGCGTTTCGGAGTGACCATGAGTGATTGGTCGTTATTTCGAACGGTTGCGAGACTTGGGAAGTGAATCCTTAGCTTCTTTGGATATACCGCGAGTGGAAAAGGTAAATATCGCGATTCCCAGTCTCCTGCTGTGATTTATCGTTATTTTGATCGATTACCTGGCTTGGGGAGTGAATCCTTAGTTTCTTTTAGTTCACCGTGTGAAAAAGGTAAATATCGCGTTCGGAGTGACCTTGAGTGTTTTGTCGTTATTTCGAATGGTTGCGAGGCTTGGGAAGTGAATCCTCAGCTTCTTTCGATATACCGCGAGTGGAAAAGGTAAATAACGCGATTCCCAGTCTCCTGCTGTGATTTATCGTTATTTTGATCGATTACCTGGCTTGGGGAGTGAAACCTTAGTTTCTTTTAGTACACCGTGTGGAAAAGGAAAATATCGCGTTTCGGTGTGACCTTGAGTGTTTTGTCGTTATTTCGAACGATTGCTAGGCTTGTGAAGTGAATCCTTTGCTTCTTTCGATATACCGCGAGTGGAAAAGGTAAATATCCCGATTCCAGGTCTCCTACTGTGATTTATCGTTATTTTGAACGATTACGAAGGCGAGGATTTGAATCCTCAGCTTCTTTCGATATACCGCGAGTGGAAAAGGTAAATATCCCGATTCCAGGTCTCCTACTGTGATTTATCGTTATTTTGAACGATTACCTGCCTTGGGAAGTGAATCTTTAGTTTCTTTTAGTACACCGTGTGGAAAAGGAATATATCGCGTTTCGGTGTGACCTTGAGTGTTTTGTCGTTATTTCGAACGATTGCTAGGCTTGTGAAGTGAATCCTTTGCTTCTTTCGATATACCGCGAGTGGAAAAGGTAAATATCCCGATTCCAGGTCTCCTACTGTGATTTATCGTTATTTTGAACGATTACCTGCCTTGGGAAGTGAATCTTTAGTTTCTTTTAGTACACCGTGTGGAAAAGGAAAATATCGCGTTTCGGTGTGACCTTGAGTGTTTTGTCGTTATTTCGAACGATTGCTAGGCTTGTGAAGTGAATCCTTTGCTCCTTTCGATATACCGCGAGTGGAAAAGGTAAATATCCCGATTCCAGGTCTCCTACTGTGATTTATCGTTATTTTGAACGATTACGAAGGCGAGGATTTGAATCCTCAGCTTCTTTCGATATACCGCGAGTGGAAAAGGTAAATATCCCGATTCCAGGTCTCCTACTGTGATTTATCGTTATTTTGAACGATTACCTGCCTTGGGAAGTGAATCATTAGTTTCTTTTAGTACACCGTGTGGAAAAGGTAAATATCACGTTTCGGTGTGACCTTGAGTGTTTTGTCGTTATTTCGAACGATTGCGAGACTTGGGAAATGAATCCTTAGCTTCTGTCGTTACACCGTGGGTGGAAAATGTAAATATCGCTACACCGAGTCTCCTGCTGTGATTTATCGTTATTTTGATCGATTACCTGGCTTGGGGAGTGAATCCTTAGTTTCTTTTAGTTCACCGTGTGGAAAAGGTAAATATCGCGTTCGGAGTGACCTTGAGTGTTTTGTCGTTATTTCGAATGGTTGCGAGGCTTGGGAAGTGAATCCTCAGCTTCTTTCGATATACCGCGAGTGGAAAAGGTAAATAACGCGATTCCCAGTCTCCTGCTGTGATTTATCGTTATTTTGATCGATTACCTGGCTTGGGGAGTGAAACCTTAGTTTCTTTTAGTACACCGTGTGAAAAAGGTAAATATCGCGCTCGGAGTGCCCTTGAGTGTTTTGTCGTTATTTCGAACGATCGCTAGGCTTGTGAAGTGAATCCTTAGCTTCTTTCGATATACCGCGAGTGGAAAAGGTAAATAACGCGATTCCCAGTCTCCTGCTGTGATTTATCGTTAGTATGAACGATTACGAAGGCGAGGATTTGAATCCTCAGCTTCTTTCGATATACCGCGAGTAGAAAAGGTAAATATCGCGATTCCAAGTCTCCTACTGTGATTTATCGTTATTTTTAACGATTACCTGGCTTGGGAAGTGAATCCTTAGTTTCTTTTAGTACACCGTGTGGAAAAGGTAAATATCGCGTTCGGTGTGACCTTGAGTGTTTTGTCGTTATTTCGAACGATTGCTAGGCTTGTGAAGTGAATCCTTAGCTTCTTTCGATATACCGCGAGTGGAAAAGGTAAATATGCCGATTCCAGGTCTCCTACTGTGATTTATCGTTATTTTTAACGATTACCTGGCTTGGGAAGTGAATCCTTAGTTTCTTTTAGTACACCGTGTGGAAAAGGTAAATATCACGTTTCGGTGTGACCTTGAGTGTTTTGTCGTTATTTCGAACGATTGCTAGGCTTGTGAAGTGAATCCTTAGCTTCTTTCGATATACCGCGAGTGGAAAAGGTAAATAACGCGATTCCCAGTCTCCTGCTGTGATTTATCGTTATTTTGAACGATTACGAAGGCGAGGATTTGAATCCTCAGCTTCATTCGATATACCGCGAGTGGAAAAGGTAAATATCGCGATTCCAAGTCTCCTACTGTGATTTATCGTTATTTTTAACGATTACCTGGCTTGGGAAGTGAATCCTTAGTTTCTTTTAGTACACCGTGTGGAAAAAGTAAATATCGCGTTTCGGAGTGACCTTGAGTGATTGGTCGTTATTTCGAACGGTTGCGAGGCTTGGGAAGTGAATCCTTAGCTTCTTTCGATATACCGCGAGTGGAAAAGGTAAATAACGCGATTCCCAGTCTCCTGCTGTGATTTATCGTTATTTTGAAAGATTACATGGCTTAGGAAGTGAATCCTAAGTTTCTTTTAGTACACCGTGTGGAAAAGGTAAATATCGCGTTTCGGTGTGACCTTGAGTGTTTTGTCGTTATTTCGAACGATTGTTAGGCTTGTGAAGTGAATCCTCAATTTCTTTTAGTACACCGAGTGGAAAAGGTAGATATCGCGTTTCGGAGTGACCATGAGTGATTGGTCGTTATTTCGAACGGTTGCGAGACTTGGGAAGTGAATCCTTAGCTTCTTTGGATATACCGCGAGTGGAAAAGGTAAATATCGCGATTCCCAGTCTCCTGCTGTGATTTATCGTTATTTTGATCGATTACCTGGCTTGGGGAGTGAATCCTTAGTTTCTTTTAGTTCACCGTGTGAAAAAGGTAAATATCGCGTTCGGAGTGACCTTGAGTGTTTTGTCGTTATTTCGAATGGTTGCGAGGCTTGGGAAGTGAATCCTCAGCTTCTTTCGATATACCGCGAGTGGAAAAGGTAAATAACGCGATTCCCAGTCTCCTGCTGTGATTTATCGTTATTTTGATCGATTACCTGGCTTGGGGAGTGAAACCTTAGTTTCTTTTAGTACACCGTGTGGAAAAGGTAAATATCGCGCTCGGAGTGCCCTTGAGTGTTTTGTCGTTATTTCGAACGATCGCTAGGCTTGTGAAGTGAATCCTTAGCTTCTTTCGATATACCGCGAGTGGAAAAGGTAAATAACGCGATTCCCAGTCTCCTGCTGTGATTTATCGTTATTTTGAACGATTACGAAGGCGAGGATTTGAATCCTCAGCTTCTTTCGATATACCGCGAGTGGAAAAGGTAAATATCGCGATTCCAAGTCTCCTACTGTGATTTATCGTTATTTTAAACGATTACCTGGCTTGGGAAGTGAATCCTTAGTTTCTTTTAGTACACCGTGTGGAAAAGGTAAATATCGCGTTCGGTGTGACCTTGAGTGTTTTGTCGTTATTTCGAACGATTGCTAGGCTTGTGAAGTGAATCCTTAGCTTCTTTCGATATACCGCGAGTGGAAAAGGTAAATATGCCGATTCCAGGTCTCCTACTGTGATTTATCGTTATTTTTAACGATTACCTGGCTTGGGAAGTGAATCCTTAGTTTCTTTTAGTACACCGTGTGGAAAAGGTAAATATCCCGTTTCGGTGTGACCTTGAGTGTTTTGTCGTTATTTCGAACGATTGCTAGGCTTGTGAAGTGAATCCTTAGCTTCTTTCGATATACCGCGAGTGGAAAAGGTAAATAACGCGATTCCCAGTCTCCTGCTGTGATTTATCGTTATTTTGAACGATTACGAAGGCCAGGATTTGAATCCTCAGCTTCATTCGATATACCGCGAGTGGAAAAGGTAAATATCGCGATTCCAAGTCTCCTACTGTGATTTATCGTTATTTTTAACGATTACCTGGCTTGGGAAGTGAATCCTTAGTTTCTTTTAGTACACCGTGTGGAAAAGGTAAATATTGCGTTTCGGAGTGACCTTGAGTGATTGGTCGTTATTTCGAACGGTTGCGAGACTTGGGAAGTGAATCCTTAGCTTCTTTCGATATACCGCGAGTGGAAAAGGTAAATAACGCGATTCCCAGTCTCCTGCTGTGATTTATCGTTATTTTGAAAGATTACATGGCTTAGGAAGTGAATCCTAAGTTTATTTTAGTACACCGTGTGGAAAATGTAAATATCGCGTTTCGGTGTGACCTTGAGTGTTTTGTCGTTATTTCGAACGATTGCTAGGCTTGTGAAGTGAATCCTGAATTTCTTTTAGTACACCGTGTGGAAAAGGTAAATATCACGTTTCGGTGTGACCTTGAGTGTTTTGTCGTTATGTCGAACGATTGCTAGGCATGTGAAGTGAATCCTTCGCTTCTTTCGATATACCGCGAGTGGACAAGGTAAATATCGCCATACCGAGTCTCCTATTGTGATTTATTGTTATTTTGAACGATTGCGAGGGCTAGGATTTGAATCCTTAATTTCTTTTAGTACACCGAGTGGAAAAGGTAAATATCACGTTTCGGTGTGACCTTGAGTGTTTTGTCGTTATTTCGAACTATTGCGAGACTTGGGAAATGAATCCTTAGCTTGTGTCGTTACACCGTGGGTGGAAAATGTAAATATCGCTACACCGAGTCTCCTACTGTGATTTATCGTTATTTTGAACGATTACGAAGGCGAGGATTTGAATCCTCAGCTTCTTTCGATATACCGCGAGTGGACAAGGTAAATATCGCCATACCGAGTCTCCTATTGTGGTTTATTGTTATTTTGAACGATTGCGAGGGCTAGGATTTGAATCCTTAATTTCTTTTATTACACCGAGTAGAAAAGGTAAATATCACGTTTCGGTGTGACCTAGAGTGATTGGTCGTTATTTCGAACGGTTGCGAGGCTTGGGAAGTGAATTCTTAGCTTCATTCGATATACCGCGAGTGGAAAAGGTAAATAACGCGATTCCCAGTCTCCTGTTGTGATTTATCGTTATTTTGAACGATTACCTGCCTTGGGAAGTGAATCTTTAGTTTCTTTTAGTACACCGTGTGGAAAAGGTAGATATCGCGTTTCGGAGTGACCTTGAGTGATTGGTCGTTATTTCGAACGGTTGCGAGACTTGGGAAGTGAATCCTTAGCTTCTTTCGATATACCGCGAGTGGAAAAGGTAAATAACGCGATTCCCAGTCTCCTGCTGTGATTTATCGTTATTTTGAACGATTACCTGCCTTGGGAAGTGAATCTTTAGTTTCTTTTAGTACACCGTGTGGAAAAGGTAAATATCGCGTTTCGGTGTGACCTTGAGTGTTTTGTCGTTATTTCGAACGATTGCTAGGCTTGTGAAGTGAATCCTTTACTTCTTTCGATATACCGCGAGTGGAAAAGGTAAATATCCCGATTCCAGGTCTCCTACTGTGATTTATCGCTATTTTGAACGATTACGAAGGCGAGGATTTGAATCCTCAGCTTCTTTCGATATACCGCGAGTGGAAAAGGTAAATATCGCGATTCCGAGTCTCCTACTGTGATTTATCGCTATTTTGAACGATTACGAAGGCGAGGATTTGAATCCTCAGCTTCTTTCGATATACCGCGAGTGGAAAAGGTAAATAACGCTATTCCCAGTCTCCTACTGTGATTTATCCTTATTTTGAACGATTACGAAGGCGAGGATTTGAATCCTCAGCTTCTTTCGATATACCGCGAGTGGAAAAGGTAAATATCCCGATTCCAGGTCTCCTACTGTGATTTATCGTTATTTTGAACGATTACCTGCCTTGGGAAGTGAATCTTTAGTTTCTTTTAGTACACCGTGTGGAAAAGGAAAATATCGCGTTTCGGTGTGACCTTGAGTGTTTTGTCGTTATTTCGAACGATTGCTAGGCTTGTGAAGTGAATCCTTTGCTTCTTTCGATATACGGCGAGTGGAAAAGGTAAATATCCCGATTCCAGGTCTCCTACTGTGATTTATCGTTATTTTGAACGATTACGAAGGCGAGGATTTGAATCCTCAGCTTCTTTCGATATACCGCGAGTGGAAAAGGTAAATATCCCGATTCCAGGTCTCCTACTGTGATTTATCGTTATTTTGAACGATTACCTGCCTTGGGAAGTGAATCTTTAGTTTCTTTTAGTACACCGTGTGGAAAAGGAAAATATCGCGTTTCGGTGTGACCTTGAGTGTTTTGTCGTTATTTCGAACGATTGCTAGGCTTGTGAAGTGAATCCTTTGCTTCTTTCGATATACCGCGAGTGGAAAAGGTAAATATCCCGATTCCAGGTCTCCTACTGTGATTTATCGTTATTATGAACGATTACGAAGGCGAGGATTTGAATCCTCAGCTTCTTTCGATATACCGCGAGTGGAAAAGGTAAATATCGCGATTCCGAGTCTCCTACTGTGATTTATCGTTATTTTGATCGATTGCCTGCCTTTGGAAGTGAATCATTAGTTTCTTTTAGTACACCGTGTGGAAAAGGTAAATATCACGTTTCGGTGTGACCTTGAGTGTTTTGTCGTTATTTCGAACGATTGCGAGACTTGGGAAATGAATCCTTAGCTTCTGTCGTTACACCGTGGGTGGAAAATGTAAATATCGCTACACCGAGTCTCCTACTGTGATTTATCGTTATTTTGAACGATTACGAAGGCGAGGATTTGAATCCTCAGCTTCTTTCGATATACCGCGAGTGGAAAAGGTAAATATCGCGATTCCCAGTCACCTGCTGTGATTTATCGTTATTTTGATCGATTACCTGGCTTGGGGAGTGAATCCTTAGTTTCTTTTAGTTCACCGTGTGGTAAAGGTAAATATCACGTTCGGAGTGACCTTGAGTGTTTTGTCGTTATTTCGAATGGTTGCGAGGCTTGGGAAGTGAAGCCTCAGCTTCTTTCGATATACCGCGAGTGGAAAAGGTAAATAACGCGATTCCCAGTCTCCTGCTGTGATTTATCGTTAGTATGAACGATTACGAAGGCGAGGATTTGAATCCTCAGCTTCTTTCGATATACCGCGAGTGGAAAAGGTAAATATCGCGATTCCAAGTCTCCTACTGTGATTTATCGTTATTTTTAACGATTACCTGGCTTGGGAAGTGAATCCTTAGTTTCTTTTAGTACACCGTGTGGAAAAGGTAAATATCACGTTTCGGTGTGACCTTGAGTGTTTTGTCGTTATTTCGAACGATTGCTAGGCTTGTGAAGTGAATCCTTAGCTTCTTTCGATATACCGCGAGTGGAAAAGGTAAATAACGCGATTCCCAGTCTCCTGCTGTGATTTATCGTTATTTTGAACGATTACGAAGGGGAGGATTTGAATCCTCAGCTTCATTCGATATACCGCGAGTGGTAAAGGTAAATATCGCGATTCCAAGTCTCCTACTGTGATTTATCGTTATTTTTAACGATTACCTGGCTTGGGGAGTGAAACCTTAGTTTCTTTTAGTACACCGTGTGGAAAAGGAAAATATCGCGTTTCGGTGTGACCTTGAGTGTTTTGTCGTTATTTCGAACGATTGCTAGGCTTGTGAAGTGAATCCTTAGCTTCTTTCGATATACCGCGAGTGGAAAAGGTAAATATGCCGATTCCAGGTCTCCTACTGTGATTTATCGTTATTTTTAACGATTACCTGGCTTGGGAAGTGAATCCTTAGTTTCTTTTAGTACACCGTGTGGAAAAGGTAAATATCGCGTTTCGGAGTGACCTTGAGTGATTGGTCTTTTTTTTTAACGATTGCTAGGCTTGTGAAGTGAATCCTTAGCTTCTTTCGATATACCGCGAGTGGAAAAGGTAAATATCCCGATTCCAGGTCTCCTGCTGTGATTTATCGTTATTTTGAAAGATTACATGGCTTAGGAAGTGAATCCTAAGTTTCTTTTAGTACACCGTGTGGAAAAGGTAAATATCGCGTTTCGGTGTGACCTTGAGTGTTTTGTCGTTATTTCGAACGATTGCTAGGCTTGTGAAGTGAATCCTCAATTTCTTTTAGTACACCGAGTGGAAAAGGTAGATATCGCGTTTCGGAGTGACCATGAGTGATTGGTCGTTATTTCGAACGGTTGCGAGACTTGGGAAGTGAATCCTTAGCTTCTTTGGATATACCGCGAGTGGAAAAGGTAAATATCCCGATTCCAGGTCTCCTACTGTGATTTATCGTTATTTTGAACGATTACCTGCCTTGGGAAGTGAATCTTTAGTTTCTTTTAGTACACCGTGTGGAAAAGGAAAATATCGCGTTTCGGTGTGACCTTGAGTGTTTTGTCGTTATTTCGAACGATTGCTAGGCTTGTGAAGTGAATCCTTTGCTTCTTTCGATATACCGCGAGTGGAAAAGGTAAATATCCCGATTCCAGGTCTCCTACTGTGATTTATCGTTATTTTGAACGATTACGAAGGCGAGGATTTGAATCCTCAGCTTCTTTCGATATACCGCGAGTGGAAAAGGTAAATATCCCGATTCCAGGTCTCCTACTGTGATTTATCGTTATTTTGAACGATTACCTGCCTTGGGAAGTGAATCTTTAGTTTCTTTTAGTACACCGTGTGGAAAAGGAAAATATCGCGTTTCGGTGTGACCTTGAGTGTTTTGTCGTTATTTCGAACGATTGCTAGGCTTGTGAAGTGAATCCTTTGCTTCTTTCGATATACCGCGAGTGGAAAAGGTAAATATCCCGATTCCAGGTCTCCTACTGTGATTTATCGTTATTATGAACGATTACGAAGGCGAGGATTTGAATCCTCAGCTTCTTTCGATATACCGCGAGTGGAAAAGGTAAATATCGCGATTCCGAGTCTCCTACTGTGATTTATCGTTATTTTGATCGATTGCCTGCCTTTGGAAGTGAATCATTAGTTTCTTTTAGTACACCGTGTGGAAAAGGTAAATATCGCGTTCGGTGTGACCTTGAGTGTTTTGTCGTTATTTCGAACGATTGCTAGGCTTGTGAAGTGAATCCTTAGCTTCTTTCGATATACCGCGAGTGGAAAAGGTAAATATGCCGATTCCAGGTCTCCTACTGTGATTTATCGTTATTTTTAACGATTACCTGGCTTGGGAAGTGAATCCTTAGTTTCTTTTAGTACACCGTGTGGAAAAAGTAAATATCGCGTTTCGGAGTGACCTTGAGTGATTGGTCGTTATTTCGAACGGTTGCGAGGCTTGGGAAGTGAATCCTTAGCTTCTTTCGATATACCGCGAGTGGAAAAGGTAAATAACGCGATTCCCAGTCTCCTGCTGTGATTTATCGTTATTTTGAAAGATTACATGGCTTAGGAAGTGAATCCTAAGTTTCTTTTAGTACACCGTGTGGAAAAGGTAAATATCGCGTTTCGGTGTGACCTTGAGTGTTTTGTCGTTATTTCGAACGATTGTTAGGCTTGTGAAGTGAATCCTCAATTTCTTTTAGTACACCGAGTGGAAAAGGTAGATATCGCGTTTCGGAGTGACCATGAGTGATTGGTCGTTATTTCGAACGGTTGCGAGACTTGGGAAGTGAATCCTTAGCTTCTTTGGATATACCGCGAGTGGAAAAGGTAAATATCGCGATTCCCAGTCTCCTGCTGTGATTTATCGTTATTTTGATCGATTACCTGGCTTGGGGAGTGAATCCTTAGTTTCTTTTAGTTCACCGTGTGAAAAAGGTAAATATCGCGTTCGGAGTGACCTTGAGTGTTTTGTCGTTATTTCGAATGGTTGCGAGGCTTGGGAAGTGAATCCTCAGCTTCTTTCGATATACCGCGAGTGGAAAAGGTAAATAACGCGATTCCCAGTCTCCTGCTGTGATTTATCGTTATTTTGATCGATTACCTGGCTTGGGGAGTGAAACCTTAGTTTCTTTTAGTACACCGTGTGGAAAAGGAAAATATCGCGTTTCGGTGTGACCTTGAGTGTTTTGTCGTTATTTCGAACGATTGCTAGGCTTGTGAAGTGAATCCTTTGCTTCTTTCGATATACCGCGAGTGGAAAAGGTAAATATCCCGATTCCAGGTCTCCTACTGTGATTTATCGTTATTTTGAACGATTACGAAGGCGAGGATTTGAATCCTCAGCTTCTTTCGATATACCGCGAGTGGAAAAGGTAAATATCCCGATTCCAGGTCTCCTACTGTGATTTATCGTTATTTTGAACGATTACCTGCCTTGGGAAGTGAATCTTTAGTTTCTTTTAGTACACCGTGTGGAAAAGGAATATATCGCGTTTCGGTGTGACCTTGAGTGTTTTGTCGTTATTTCGAACGATTGCTAGGCTTGTGAAGTGAATCCTGAATTTCTTTTAGTACACCGTGTGGAAAAGGTAAATATCACGTTTCGGTGTGACCTTGAGTGTTTTGTCGTTATGTCGAACGATTGCTAGGCATGTGAAGTGAATCCTTCGCTTCTTTCGATATACCGCGAGTGGACAAGGTAAATATCGCCATACCGAGTCTCCTATTGTGATTTATTGTTATTTTGAACGATTGCGAGGGCTAGGATTTGAATCCTTAATTTCTTTTAGTACACCGAGTGGAAAAGGTAAATATCACGTTTCGGTGTGACCTTGAGTGTTTTGTCGTTATTTCGAACTATTGCGAGACTTGGGAAATGAATCCTTAGCTTGTGTCGTTACACCGTGGGTGGAAAATGTAAATATCGCTACACCGAGTCTCCTACTGTGATTTATCGTTATTTTGAACGATTACGAAGGCGAGGATTTGAATCCTCAGCTTCTTTCGATATACCGCGAGTGGACAAGGTAAATATCGCCATACCGAGTCTCCTATTGTGGTTTATTGTTATTTTGAACGATTGCGAGGGCTAGGATTTGAATCCTTAATTTCTTTTATTACACCGAGTAGAAAAGGTAAATATCACGTTTCGGTGTGACCTAGAGTGATTGGTCGTTATTTCGAACGGTTGCGAGGCTTGGGAAGTGAATTCTTAGCTTCATTCGATATACCGCGAGTGGAAAAGGTAAATAACGCGATTCCCAGTCTCCTGTTGTGATTTATCGTTATTTTGAACGATTACCTGCCTTGGGAAGTGAATCTTTAGTTTCTTTTAGTACACCGTGTGGAAAAGGTAGATATCGCGTTTCGGAGTGACCTTGAGTGATTGGTCGTTATTTCGAACGGTTGCGAGACTTGGGAAGTGAATCCTTAGCTTCTTTCGATATACCGCGAGTGGAAAAGGTAAATAACGCGATTCCCAGTCTCCTGCTGTGATTTATCGTTATTTTGAACGATTACCTGCCTTGGGAAGTGAATCTTTAGTTTCTTTTAGTACACCGTGTGGAAAAGGTAAATATCGCGTTTCGGTGTGACCTTGAGTGTTTTGTCGTTATTTCGAACGATTGCTAGGCTTGTGAAGTGAATCCTTTACTTCTTTCGATATACCGCGAGTGGAAAAGGTAAATATCCCGATTCCAGGTCTCCTACTGTGATTTATCGCTATTTTGAACGATTACGAAGGCGAGGATTTGAATCCTCAGCTTCTTTCGATATACCGCGAGTGGAAAAGGTAAATATCGCGATTCCGAGTCTCCTACTGTGATTTATCGCTATTTTGAACGATTACGAAGGCGAGGATTTGAATCCTCAGCTTCTTTCGATATACCGCGAGTGGAAAAGGTAAATAACGCTATTCCCAGTCTCCTACTGTGATTTATCCTTATTTTGAACGATTACGAAGGCGAGGATTTGAATCCTCAGCTTCTTTCGATATACCGCGAGTGGAAAAGGTAAATATCCCGATTCCAGGTCTCCTACTGTGATTTATCGTTATTTTGAACGATTACCTGCCTTGGGAAGTGAATCTTTAGTTTCTTTTAGTACACCGTGTGGAAAAGGAAAATATCGCGTTTCGGTGTGACCTTGAGTGTTTTGTCGTTATTTTGAACGATTGCTAGGCTTGTGAAGTGAATCCTTTGCTTCTTTCGATATACGGCGAGTGGAAAAGGTAAATATCCCGATTCCAGGTCTCCTACTGTGATTTATCGTTATTTTGAACGATTACGAAGGCGAGGATTTGAATCCTCAGCTTCTTTCGATATACCGCGAGTGGAAAAGGTAAATATCCCGATTCCAGGTCTCCTACTGTGATTTATCGTTATTTTGAACGATTACCTGCCTTGGGAAGTGAATCTTTAGTTTCTTTTAGTACACCGGGTGGAAAAGGAAAATATCGCGTTTCGGTGTGACCTTGAGTGTTTTGTCGTTATTTCGAACGATTGCTAGGCTTGTGAAGTGAATCCTTTGCTTCTTTCGATATACCGCGAGTGGAAAAGGTAAATATCCCGATTCCAGGTCTCCTACTGTGATTTATCGTTATTATGAACGATTACGAAGGCGAGGATTTGAATCCTCAGCTTCTTTCGATATACCGCGAGTGGAAAAGGTAAATATCGCGATTCCGAGTCTCCTACTGTGATTTATCGTTATTTTGATCGATTGCCTGCCTTTGGAAGTGAATCATTAGTTTCTTTTAGTACACCGTGTGGAAAAGGTAAATATCACGTTTCGGTGTGACCTTGAGTGTTTTGTCGTTATTTCGAACGATTGCGAGACTTGGGAAATGAATCCTTAGCTTCTGTCGTTACACCGTGGGTGGAAAATGTAAATATCGCTACACCGAGTCTCCTACTGTGATTTATCGTTATTTTGAACGATTACGAAGGCGAGGATTTGAATCCTCAGCTTCTTTCGATATACCGCGAGTGGAAAAGGTAAATATCGCGATTCCCAGTCACCTGCTGTGATTTATCGTTATTTTGATCGATTACCTGGCTTGGGGAGTGAATCCTTAGTTTCTTTTAGTTCACCGTGTGGTAAAGGTAAATATCACGTTCGGAGTGACCTTGAGTGTTTTGTCGTTATTTCGAATGGTTGCGAGGCTTGGGAAGTGAAGCCTCAGCTTCTTTCGATATACCGCGAGTGGAAAAGGTAAATAACGCGATTCCCAGTCTCCTGCTGTGATTTATCGTTAGTATGAACGATTACGAAGGCGAGGATTTGAATCCTCAGCTTCTTTCGATATACCGCGAGTGGAAAAGGTAAATATCGCGATTCCAAGTCTCCTACTGTGATTTATCGTTATTTTTAACGATTACCTGGCTTGGGAAGTGAATCCTTAGTTTCTTTTAGTACACCGTGTGGAAAAGGTAAATATCACGTTTCGGTGTGACCTTGAGTGTTTTGTCGTTATTTCGAACGATTGCTAGGCTTGTGAAGTGAATCCTTAGCTTCTTTCGATATACCGCGAGTGGAAAAGGTAAATAACGCGATTCCCAGTCTCCTGCTGTGATTTATCGTTATTTTGAACGATTACGAAGGGGAGGATTTGAATCCTCAGCTTCATTCGATATACCGCGAGTGGTAAAGGTAAATATCGCGATTCCAAGTCTCCTACTGTGATTTATCGTTATTTTTAACGATTACCTGGCTTGGGGAGTGAAACCTTAGTTTCTTTTAGTACACCGTGTGGAAAAGGAAAATATCGCGTTTCGGTGTGACCTTGAGTGTTTTGTCGTTATTTCGAACGATTGCTAGGCTTGTGAAGTGAATCCTTAGCTTCTTTCGATATACCGCGAGTGGAAAAGGTAAATATGCCGATTCCAGGTCTCCTACTGTGATTTATCGTTATTTTTAACGATTACCTGGCTTGGGAAGTGAATCCTTAGTTTCTTTTAGTACACCGTGTGGAAAAGGTAAATATCGCGTTTCGGAGTGACCTTGAGTGATTGGTCTTTTTTTTTAACGATTGCTAGGCTTGTGAAGTGAATCCTTAGCTTCTTTCGATATACCGCGAGTGGAAAAGGTAAATATCCCGATTCCAGGTCTCCTGCTGTGATTTATCGTTATTTTGAAAGATTACATGGCTTAGGAAGTGAATCCTAAGTTTCTTTTAGTACACCGTGTGGAAAAGGTAAATATCGCGTTTCGGTGTGACCTTGAGTGTTTTGTCGTTATTTCGAACGATTGCTAGGCTTGTGAAGTGAATCCTCAATTTCTTTTAGTACACCGAGTGGAAAAGGTAGATATCGCGTTTCGGAGTGACCATGAGTGATTGGTCGTTATTTCGAACGGTTGCGAGACTTGGGAAGTGAATCCTTAGCTTCTTTGGATATACCGCGAGTGGAAAAGGTAAATATCCCGATTCCAGGTCTCCTACTGTGATTTATCGTTATTTTGAACGATTACCTGCCTTGGGAAGTGAATCTTTAGTTTCTTTTAGTACACCGTGTGGAAAAGGAAAATATCGCGTTTCGGTGTGACCTTGAGTGTTTTGTCGTTATTTCGAACGATTGCTAGGCTTGTGAAGTGAATCCTTTGCTTCTTTCGA
Organism: Nomada fucata; assembly: GCA_948146005.1. Taxonomy (NCBI): domain Eukaryota; kingdom Metazoa; phylum Arthropoda; class Insecta; order Hymenoptera; family Apidae; genus Nomada; species Nomada fucata. The sequence continues at coordinate 26,678,560 of OX411275.1, forward strand.
TATACCGCGAGTGGAAAAGGTAAATATCCCGATTCCAGGTCTCCTACTGTGATTTATCGTTATTTTGAACGATTACGAAGGCGAGGATTTGAATCCTCAGCTTCTTTCGATATACCGCGAGTGGAAAAGGTAAATATCCCGATTCCAGGTCTCCTACTGTGATTTATCGTTATTTTGAACGATTACCTGCCTTGGGAAGTGAATCTTTAGTTTCTTTTAGTACACCGTGTGGAAAAGGAAAATATCGCGTTTCGGTGTGACCTTGAGTGTTTTGTCGTTATTTCGAACGATTGCTAGGCTTGTGAAGTGAATCCTTTGCTTCTTTCGATATACCGCGAGTGGAAAAGGTAAATATCCCGATTCCAGGTCTCCTACTGTGATTTATCGTTATTATGAACGATTACGAAGGCGAGGATTTGAATCCTCAGCTTCTTTCGATATACCGCGAGTGGAAAAGGTAAATATCGCGATTCCGAGTCTCCTACTGTGATTTATCGTTATTTTGATCGATTGCCTGCCTTTGGAAGTGAATCATTAGTTTCTTTTAGTACACCGTGTGGAAAAGGTAAATATCGCGTTCGGTGTGACCTTGAGTGTTTTGTCGTTATTTCGAACGATTGCTAGGCTTGTGAAGTGAATCCTTAGCTTCTTTCGATATACCGCGAGTGGAAAAGGTAAATATGCCGATTCCAGGTCTCCTACTGTGATTTATCGTTATTTTTAACGATTACCTGGCTTGGGAAGTGAATCCTTAGTTTCTTTTAGTACACCGTGTGGAAAAAGTAAATATCGCGTTTCGGAGTGACCTTGAGTGATTAGTCGTTATTTCGAACGGTTGCGAGGCTTGGGAAGTGAATCCTTAGCTTCTTTCGATATACCGCGAGTGGAAAAGGTAAATAACGCGATTCCCAGTCTCCTGCTGTGATTTATCGTTATTTTGAAAGATTACATGGCTTAGGAAGTGAATCCTAAGTTTCTTTTAGTACACCGTGTGGAAAAGGTAAATATCGCGTTTCGGTGTGACCTTGAGTGTTTTGTCGTTATTTCGAACGATTGTTAGGCTTGTGAAGTGAATCCTCAATTTCTTTTAGTACACCGAGTGGAAAAGGTAGATATCGCGTTTCGGAGTGACCATGAGTGATTGGTCGTTATTTCGAACGGTTGCGAGACTTGGGAAGTGAATCCTTAGCTTCTTTGGATATACCGCGAGTGGAAAAGGTAAATATCGCGATTCCCAGTCTCCTGCTGTGATTTATCGTTATTTTGATCGATTACCTGGCTTGGGGAGTGAATCCTTAGTTTCTTTTAGTTCACCGTGTGAAAAAGGTAAATATCGCGTTCGGAGTGACCTTGAGTGTTTTGTCGTTATTTCGAATGGTTGCGAGGCTTGGGAAGTGAATCCTCAGCTTCTTTCGATATACCGCGAGTGGAAAAGGTAAATAACGCGATTCCCAGTCTCCTGCTGTGATTTATCGTTATTTTGATCGATTACCTGGCTTGGGGAGTGAAACCTTAGTTTCTTTTAGTACACCGTGTGGAAAAGGAAAATATCGCGTTTCGGTGTGACCTTGAGTGTTTTGTCGTTATTTCGAACGATTGCTAGGCTTGTGAAGTGAATCCTTTGCTTCTTTCGATATACCGCGAGTGGAAAAGGTAAATATCCCGATTCCAGGTCTCCTACTGTGATTTATCGTTATTTTGAACGATTACGAAGGCGAGGATTTGAATCCTCAGCTTCTTTCGATATACCGCGAGTGGAAAAGGTAAATATCCCGATTCCAGGTCTCCTACTGTGATTTATCGTTATTTTGAACGATTACCTGCCTTGGGAAGTGAATCTTTAGTTTCTTTTAGTACACCGTGTGGAAAAGGAATATATCGCGTTTCGGTGTGACCTTGAGTGTTTTGTCGTTATTTCGAACGATTGCTAGGCTTGTGAAGTGAATCCTTTGCTTCTTTCGATATACCGCGAGTGGAAAAGGTAAATATCCCGATTCCAGGTCTCCTACTGTGATTTATCGTTATTTTGAACGATTACCTGCCTTGGGAAGTGAATCTTTAGTTTCTTTTAGTACACCGTGTGGAAAAGGAAAATATCGCGTTTCGGTGTGACCTTGAGTGTTTTGTCGTTATTTCGAACGATTGCTAGGCTTGTGAAGTGAATCCTTTGCTCCTTTCGATATACCGCGAGTGGAAAAGGTAAATATCCCGATTCCAGGTCTCCTACTGTGATTTATCGTTATTTTGAACGATTACGAAGGCGAGGATTTGAATCCTCAGCTTCTTTCGATATACCGCGAGTGGAAAAGGTAAATATCCCGATTCCAGGTCTCCTACTGTGATTTATCGTTATTTTGAACGATTACCTGCCTTGGGAAGTGAATCATTAGTTTCTTTTAGTACACCGTGTGGAAAAGGTAAATATCACGTTTCGGTGTGACCTTGAGTGTTTTGTCGTTATTTCGAACGATTGCGAGACTTGGGAAATGAATCCTTAGCTTCTGTCGTTACACCGTGGGTGGAAAATGTAAATATCGCTACACCGAGTCTCCTGCTGTGATTTATCGTTATTTTGATCGATTACCTGGCTTGGGGAGTGAATCCTTAGTTTCTTTTAGTTCACCGTGTGGAAAAGGTAAATATCGCGTTCGGAGTGACCTTGAGTGTTTTGTCGTTATTTCGAATGGTTGCGAGGCTTGGGAAGTGAATCCTCAGCTTCTTTCGATATACCGCGAGTGGAAAAGGTAAATAACGCGATTCCCAGTCTCCTGCTGTGATTTATCGTTATTTTGATCGATTACCTGGCTTGGGGAGTGAAACCTTAGTTTCTTTTAGTACACCGTGTGAAAAAGGTAAATATCGCGCTCGGAGTGCCCTTGAGTGTTTTGTCGTTATTTCGAACGATCGCTAGGCTTGTGAAGTGAATCCTTAGCTTCTTTCGATATACCGCGAGTGGAAAAGGTAAATAACGCGATTCCCAGTCTCCTGCTGTGATTTATCGTTAGTATGAACGATTACGAAGGCGAGGATTTGAATCCTCAGCTTCTTTCGATATACCGCGAGTAGAAAAGGTAAATATCGCGATTCCAAGTCTCCTACTGTGATTTATCGTTATTTTTAACGATTACCTGGCTTGGGAAGTGAATCCTTAGTTTCTTTTAGTACACCGTGTGGAAAAGGTAAATATCGCGTTCGGTGTGACCTTGAGTGTTTTGTCGTTATTTCGAACGATTGCTAGGCTTGTGAAGTGAATCCTTAGCTTCTTTCGATATACCGCGAGTGGAAAAGGTAAATATGCCGATTCCAGGTCTCCTACTGTGATTTATCGTTATTTTTAACGATTACCTGGCTTGGGAAGTGAATCCTTAGTTTCTTTTAGTACACCGTGTGGAAAAGGTAAATATCACGTTTCGGTGTGACCTTGAGTGTTTTGTCGTTATTTCGAACGATTGCTAGGCTTGTGAAGTGAATCCTTAGCTTCTTTCGATATACCGCGAGTGGAAAAGGTAAATAACGCGATTCCCAGTCTCCTGCTGTGATTTATCGTTATTTTGAACGATTACGAAGGCGAGGATTTGAATCCTCAGCTTCATTCGATATACCGCGAGTGGAAAAGGTAAATATCGCGATTCCAAGTCTCCTACTGTGATTTATCGTTATTTTTAACGATTACCTGGCTTGGGAAGTGAATCCTTAGTTTCTTTTAGTACACCGTGTGGAAAAAGTAAATATCGCGTTTCGGAGTGACCTTGAGTGATTGGTCGTTATTTCGAACGGTTGCGAGGCTTGGGAAGTGAATCCTTAGCTTCTTTCGATATACCGCGAGTGGAAAAGGTAAATAACGCGATTCCCAGTCTCCTGCTGTGATTTATCGTTATTTTGAAAGATTACATGGCTTAGGAAGTGAATCCTAAGTTTCTTTTAGTACACCGTGTGGAAAAGGTAAATATCGCGTTTCGGTGTGACCTTGAGTGTTTTGTCGTTATTTCGAACGATTGTTAGGCTTGTGAAGTGAATCCTCAATTTCTTTTAGTACACCGAGTGGAAAAGGTAGATATCGCGTTTCGGAGTGACCATGAGTGATTGGTCGTTATTTCGAACGGTTGCGAGACTTGGGAAGTGAATCCTTAGCTTCTTTGGATATACCGCGAGTGGAAAAGGTAAATATCGCGATTCCCAGTCTCCTGCTGTGATTTATCGTTATTTTGATCGATTACCTGGCTTGGGGAGTGAATCCTTAGTTTCTTTTAGTTCACCGTGTGAAAAAGGTAAATATCGCGTTCGGAGTGACCTTGAGTGTTTTGTCGTTATTTCGAATGGTTGCGAGGCTTGGGAAGTGAATCCTCAGCTTCTTTCGATATACCGCGAGTGGAAAAGGTAAATAACGCGATTCCCAGTCTCCTGCTGTGATTTATCGTTATTTTGATCGATTACCTGGCTTGGGGAGTGAAACCTTAGTTTCTTTTAGTACACCGTGTGGAAAAGGTAAATATCGCGCTCGGAGTGCCCTTGAGTGTTTTGTCGTTATTTCGAACGATCGCTAGGCTTGTGAAGTGAATCCTTAGCTTCTTTCGATATACCGCGAGTGGAAAAGGTAAATAACGCGATTCCCAGTCTCCTGCTGTGATTTATCGTTATTTTGAACGATTACGAAGGCGAGGATTTGAATCCTCAGCTTCTTTCGATATACCGCGAGTGGAAAAGGTAAATATCGCGATTCCAAGTCTCCTACTGTGATTTATCGTTATTTTAAACGATTACCTGGCTTGGGAAGTGAATCCTTAGTTTCTTTTAGTACACCGTGTGGAAAAGGTAAATATCGCGTTCGGTGTGACCTTGAGTGTTTTGTCGTTATTTCGAACGATTGCTAGGCTTGTGAAGTGAATCCTTAGCTTCTTTCGATATACCGCGAGTGGAAAAGGTAAATATGCCGATTCCAGGTCTCCTACTGTGATTTATCGTTATTTTTAACGATTACCTGGCTTGGGAAGTGAATCCTTAGTTTCTTTTAGTACACCGTGTGGAAAAGGTAAATATCCCGTTTCGGTGTGACCTTGAGTGTTTTGTCGTTATTTCGAACGATTGCTAGGCTTGTGAAGTGAATCCTTAGCTTCTTTCGATATACCGCGAGTGGAAAAGGTAAATAACGCGATTCCCAGTCTCCTGCTGTGATTTATCGTTATTTTGAACGATTACGAAGGCGAGGATTTGAATCCTCAGCTTCATTCGATATACCGCGAGTGGAAAAGGTAAATATCGCGATTCCAAGTCTCCTACTGTGATTTATCGTTATTTTTAACGATTACCTGGCTTGGGAAGTGAATCCTTAGTTTCTTTTAGTACACCGTGTGGAAAAGGTAAATATTGCGTTTCGGAGTGACCTTGAGTGATTGGTCGTTATTTCGAACGGTTGCGAGGCTTGGGAAGTGAATCCTTAGCTTCTTTCGATATACCGCGAGTGGAAAAGGTAAATAACGCGATTCCCAGTCTCCTGCTGTGATTTATCGTTATTTTGAAAGATTACATGGCTTAGGAAGTGAATCCTAAGTTTATTTTAGTACACCGTGTGGAAAATGTAAATATCGCGTTTCGGTGTGACCTTGAGTGTTTTGTCGTTATTTCGAACGATTGCTAGGCTTGTGAAGTGAATCCTGAATTTCTTTTAGTACACCGTGTGGAAAAGGTAAATATCACGTTTCGGTGTGACCTTGAGTGTTTTGTCGTTATGTCGAACGATTGCTAGGCATGTGAAGTGAATCCTTCGCTTCTTTCGATATACCGCGAGTGGACAAGGTAAATATCGCCATACCGAGTCTCCTATTGTGATTTATTGTTATTTTGAACGATTGCGAGGGCTAGGATTTGAATCCTTAATTTCTTTTAGTACACCGAGTGGAAAAGGTAAATATCACGTTTCGGTGTGACCTTGAGTGTTTTGTCGTTATTTCGAACTATTGCGAGACTTGGGAAATGAATCCTTAGCTTGTGTCGTTACACCGTGGGTGGAAAATGTAAATATCGCTACACCGAGTCTCCTACTGTGATTTATCGTTATTTTGAACGATTACGAAGGCGAGGATTTGAATCCTCAGCTTCTTTCGATATACCGCGAGTGGACAAGGTAAATATCGCCATACCGAGTCTCCTATTGTGGTTTATTGTTATTTTGAACGATTGCGAGGGCTAGGATTTGAATCCTTAATTTCTTTTATTACACCGAGTAGAAAAGGTAAATATCACGTTTCGGTGTGACCTAGAGTGATTGGTCGTTATTTCGAACGGTTGCGAGGCTTGGGAAGTGAATTCTTAGCTTCATTCGATATACCGCGAGTGGAAAAGGTAAATAACGCGATTCCCAGTCTCCTGTTGTGATTTATCGTTATTTTGAACGATTACCTGCCTTGGGAAGTGAATCTTTAGTTTCTTTTAGTACACCGTGTGGAAAAGGTAGATATCGCGTTTCGGAGTGACCTTGAGTGATTGGTCGTTATTTCGAACGGTTGCGAGACTTGGGAAGTGAATCCTTAGCTTCTTTCGATATACCGCGAGTGGAAAAGGTAAATAACGCGATTCCCAGTCTCCTGCTGTGATTTATCGTTATTTTGAACGATTACCTGCCTTGGGAAGTGAATCTTTAGTTTCTTTTAGTACACCGTGTGGAAAAGGTAAATATCGCGTTTCGGTGTGACCTTGAGTGTTTTGTCGTTATTTCGAACGATTGCTAGGCTTGTGAAGTGAATCCTTTACTTCTTTCGATATACCGCGAGTGGAAAAGGTAAATATCCCGATTCCAGGTCTCCTACTGTGATTTATCGCTATTTTGAACGATTACGAAGGCGAGGATTTGAATCCTCAGCTTCTTTCGATATACCGCGAGTGGAAAAGGTAAATATCGCGATTCCGAGTCTCCTACTGTGATTTATCGCTATTTTGAACGATTACGAAGGCGAGGATTTGAATCCTCAGCTTCTTTCGATATACCGCGAGTGGAAAAGGTAAATAACGCTATTCCCAGTCTCCTACTGTGATTTATCCTTATTTTGAACGATTACGAAGGCGAGGATTTGAATCCTCAGCTTCTTTCGATATACCGCGAGTGGAAAAGGTAAATATCCCGATTCCAGGTCTCCTACTGTGATTTATCGTTATTTTGAACGATTACCTGCCTTGGGAAGTGAATCTTTAGTTTCTTTTAGTACACCGTGTGGAAAAGGAAAATATCGCGTTTCGGTGTGACCTTGAGTGTTTTGTCGTTATTTCGAACGATTGCTAGGCTTGTGAAGTGAATCCTTTGCTTCTTTCGATATACCGCGAGTGGAAAAGGTAAATATCCCGATTCCAGGTCTCCTACTGTGATTTATCGTTATTTTGAACGATTACCTGCCTTGGGAAGTGAATCATTAGTTTCTTTTAGTACACCGTGTGGAAAAGGTAAATATCACGTTTCGGTGTGACCTTGAGTGTTTTGTCGTTATTTCGAACGATTGCGAGACTTGGGAAATGAATCCTTAGCTTCTGTCGTTACACCGTGGGTGGAAAATGTAAATATCGCTACACCGAGTCTCCTGCTGTGATTTATCGTTATTTTGATCGATTACCTGGCTTGGGGAGTGAATCCTTAATTTCTTTTATTACACCGAGTAGAAAAGGTAAATATCACGTTTCGGTGTGACCTAGAGTGATTGGTCGTTATTTCGAACGGTTGCGAGGCTTGGGAAGTGAATTCTTAGCTTCATTCGATATACCGCGAGTGGAAAAGGTAAATAACGCGATTCCCAGTCTCCTGTTGTGATTTATCGTTATTTTGAACGATTACCTGCCTTGGGAAGTGAATCTTTAGTTTCTTTTAGTACACCGTGTGGAAAAGGTAGATATCGCGTTTCGGAGTGACCTTGAGTGATTGGTCGTTATTTCGAACGGTTGCGAGACTTGGGAAGTGAATCCTTAGCTTCTTTCGATATACCGCGAGTGGAAAAGGTAAATAACGCGATTCCCAGTCTCCTGCTGTGATTTATCGTTATTTTGAACGATTACCTGCCTTGGGAAGTGAATCTTTAGTTTCTTTTAGTACACCGTGTGGAAAAGGTAAATATCGCGTTTCGGTGTGACCTTGAGTGTTTTGTCGTTATTTCGAACGATTGCTAGGCTTGTGAAGTGAATCCTTTACTTCTTTCGATATACCGCGAGTGGAAAAGGTAAATATCCCGATTCCAGGTCTCCTACTGTGATTTATCGCTATTTTGAACGATTACGAAGGCGAGGATTTGAATCCTCAGCTTCTTTCGATATACCGCGAGTGGAAAAGGTAAATATCGCGATTCCGAGTCTCCTACTGTGATTTATCGCTATTTTGAACGATTACGAAGGCGAGGATTTGAATCCTCAGCTTCTTTCGATATACCGCGAGTGGAAAAGGTAAATAACGCTATTCCCAGTCTCCTACTGTGATTTATCCTTATTTTGAACGATTACGAAGGCGAGGATTTGAATCCTCAGCTCCTTTCGATATACCGCGAGTGGAAAAGGTAAATATCGCGATTCCCAGTCTCCTGCTGTGATTTATCGTTATTTTGAACGATTACCTGGCTTAGGAAGTGAATCCTTAGTTTCTTTTATTACAACGTGTGGAAAAGGTAGATATCGCGTTTCGGAGTGACATTGAGTGATTGGTCGTTATTTCGAACGGTTGCGAGACTTGGGATGTGAATCCTCAGATTCTTTCGATATACCGCGAGTGGACAAGGTAAATATCGCCATACCGAGTCTCCTATTGTGATTTATTGTTATTTTGAACGATTGCGAGGGCTAGGATTTGAATCCTTAATTTCTTTTAGTACACCGAGTGGAAAAGGTAAATATCACGATTCGGTGTGACCTTGAGTGTTTTGTCGTTATTTCGAACTATTGCTAGGCTTGTGAAGTGAATCCTTTGCTTCTTTCGATATACCGCGAGTGGAAAAGGTAAATATCCCGATTCCAGGTCTCCTACTGTGATTTATCGTTATTTTGAACGATTACCTGCCTTGGGAAGTGAATCATTAGTTTCTTTTAGTACACCGTGTGGAAAAGGTAAATATCACGTTTCGGTGTGACCTTGAGTGTTTTGTCGTTATTTCGAACGATTGCTAGGCTTGTGAAGTGAATCCTTAGCTTCTTTCGATATACCGCGAGTGGAAAAGGTAAATATCCCGATTCGAGGTCTCCTACTGTGATTTATCGTTATTTTTAACGATTACCTGGCTTGGGAAGTGAATCCTTAGTTTCTTTTAGTACACCGTGTGGAAAAGGTAAATATCGCGTTCGGTGTGACCTTGAGTGTTTTGTCGTTATTTCGAACGATTGCTAGGCTTGTGAAGTGAATCCTTAGCTTCTTTCGATATACCGCGAGTGGAAAAGGTAAATATCCCGATTCCAGGTCTCAAACTGTGATTTATCGTTATTTTTAACGATTACCGGGCTTGGGAAGTGAATCCTTAGTTTCTTTTAGTACACCGTGTGGAAAAGGTAAATATCACGTTTCGGTGTGACCTTGAGTGTTTTGTCGTTATTTCGAACGATTGCTAGGCTTGTGAAGTGAATCCTTAGCTTCTTTCGATATACCGCGAGTGGAAAAGGTAAATATCCCGATTCGAGGTCTCCTACTGTGATTTATCGTTATTTTTAACGATTACCTGTCTTGGGATGTGAATCCTTAGTTTCTTTTAGTACACCGTGTGGAAAAGGTAAATATCGCGTTCGGTGTGACCTTGAGTGTTTTGTCGTTATTTCGAACGATTGCTAGGCTTGTGATGTGAATCCTTAGCTTCTTTCGATATACCGCGAGTGGAAAAGGTAAATATCCCGATTCGAGGTCTCCTACTGTGATTTATCGTTATTTTTAACGATTACCTGGCTTGGGAAGTGAATCCTTAGTTTCTTTTAGTACACCGTGTGGAAAAGGTAAATATCGCGTTCGGTGTGACCTTGAGTGTTTTGTCGTTATTTCGAACGATTGCTAGGCTTGTGAAGTGAATCCTTAGCTTCTTTCGATATACCGCGAGTGGAAAAGGTAAATATCCCGATTCCAGGTCTCAAACTGTGATTTATCGTTATTTTTAACGATTACCTGGCTTGGGAAGTGAATCCTTAGTTTCTTTTAGTACACCGTGTGGAAAAGGTAAATATCGCGTTTCGGAGTGACCTTGAGTGATTGGTCGTTATTTCGAACGATTGCTAGGCTTGTGAAGTGAATCCTTAGCTTCTTTCGATATACCGCGAGTGGAAAAGGTAAATATCCCGATTCCAGGTCTCCTGCTGTGATTTATCGTTATTTTGAAAGATTACATGGCTTAGGAAGTGAATCCTAAGTTTCTTTTAGTACACCGTGTGGAAAAGGTAAATATCGCGTTTCGGTGTGACCTTGAGTGTTTTGTCGTTATTTCGAACGATTGCTAGGCTTGTGAAGTGAATCCTTAGCTTCTTTCGATATACCGCGAGTGGAAAAGGTAAATATCGCGATTCCAAGTCTCCTACTGTGATTTATCGTTATTTTTATCGATTACCTGGCTTGGGAAGTGAATCCTTAGTTTCTTTTAGTACACCGTGTGGAAAAGGTAAATATCGCGTTTCGGAGTGACCTTGAGTGATTGGTCGTTATTTCGAACGATTGCTAGGCTTGTGAAGTGAATCCTTAGCTTCTTTCGATATACCGCGAGTGGAAAAGGTAAATATCCCGATTCCAGGTCTCCTACTGTGATTTATCGTTATTTTGAACGATTACCTGCCTTGGGAAGTGAATCTTTAGTTTCTTTTAGTACACCGTGTGGAAAAGGGAAATATCGCGTTTCGGTGTGACCTTGAGTGTTTTGTCGTTATTTCGAACGATTGCTAGGCTTGTGAAGTGAATCCTTTGCTTCTTTCGATATACCGCGAGTGGAAAAGGTAAATATCCCGATTCCAGGTCTCCTACTGTGATTTATCGTTATTTTGAACGATTACGAAGGCGAGGATTTGAATCCTCAGCTTCTTTCGATATACCGCGAGTGGAAAAGGTAAATATCGCGATTCCGAGTCTCCTACTGTGATTTATCGTTATTTTGATCGATTGCCTGCCTTTGGAAGTGAATCATTAGTTTCTTTTAGTACACCGTGTGGAAAAGGTAAATATCACGTTTCGGTGTGACCTTGAGTGTTTTGTCGTTATTTCGAACGATTGCGAGACTTGGGAAATGAATCCTTAGCTTCTGTCGTTACACCGTGGGTGGAAAATGTAAATATCGCTACACCGAGTCTCCTACTGTGATTTATCGTTATTTTGAACGATTACGAAGGCGAGGATTTGAATCCTCAGCTTCTTTCGATATACCGCGAGTGGAAAAGGTAAATATCGCGATTCCCAGTCTCCTGCTGTGATTTATCGTTATTTTGATCGATTACCTGGCTTGGGGAGTGAATCCTTAGTTTCTTTTAGTTCACCGTGTGGAAAAGGTAAATATCGCGTTCGGAGGGACCTTGAGTGTTTTGTCGTTATTTCGAATGGTTGCGAGGCTTGGGAAGTGAATCCTCAGCTTCTTTCGATATACCGCGAGTGGAAAAGGTAAATAACGCGATTCCCAGTCTCCTGCTGTGATTTATCGTTATTTTGATCGATTACCTGGCTTGGGGAGTGAAACCTTAGTTTCTTTTAGTACACCGTGTGGAAAAGGTAAATATCGCGCTCGGAGTGCCCTTGAGTGTTTTGTCGTTATTTCGAACGATCGCTAGGCTTGTGAAGTGAATCCTTAGCTTCTTTCGATATACCGCGAGTGGAAGAGGTAAATAACGCGATTCCCAGTCTCCTGCTGTGATTTATCGTTAGTATGAACGATTACGAAGGCGAGGATTTGAATCCTCAGCTTCTTTCGATATACCGCGAGTGGAAAAGGTAAATATCGCGATTCCAAGTCTCCTACTGTGATTTATCGTTATTGTTAACGATTACCTGGCTTGGGAAGTGAATAATTAGTTTCTTTTAGTACACCGTGTGGAAAAGGTAAATATCGCGTTCGGTGTGACCTTGAGTGTTTTGTCGTTTTTTTCGAACGATTGCTAGGCTTGTGAAGTGAATCCTTAGCTTCTTTCGATATACCGCGAGTGGAAAAGGTAAATATGCCGATTCCAGGTCTCCTACTGTGATTTATCGTTATTTTTAACGATTACCTGGCTTGGGAAGTGAATCCTTAGTTTCTTTTAGTACACCGTGTGGAAAAAGTAAATATCGCGTTTCGAAGTGACCTTGAGTGATTGGTCGTTATTTCGAACGGTTGCGAGGCTTGGGAAGTGAATCCTTAGCTTCTTTCGATATACCGCGAGTGGAAAAGGTAAATAACGCGATTCCCAGTCTCCTGCTGTGATTTATCGTTATTTTGAAAGATTACATGGCTTAGGAAGTGAATCCTAAGTTTCTTTTAGTACACCGTGTGGAAAAGGTAAATATCGCGTTTCGGTGTGACCTTGAGTGTTTTGTCGTTATTTCGAACGATTGTTAGGCTTGTGAAGTGAATCCTCAATTTCTTTTAGTACACCGAGTGGAAAAGGTAGATATCGCGTTTCGGAGTGACCATGAGTGATTGGTCGTTATTTCGAACGGTTGCGAGACTTGGGAAGTGAATCCTTAGCTTCTTTGGATATACCGCGAGTGAAAAAGGTAAATATCGCGATTCCCAGTCTCCTGCTGTGATTTATCGTTATTTTGATCGATTACCTGGCTTGGGGAGTGAATCCTTAGTTTCTTTTAGTTCACCGTGTGAAAAAGGTAAATATCGCGTTCGGAGTGACCTTGAGTGTTTTGTCGTTATTTCGAATGGTTGCGAGGCTTGGGAAGTGAATCCTCAGCTTCTTTCGATATACCGCGAGTGGAAAAGGTAAATAACGCGATTCCCAGTCTCCTGCTGTGATTTATCGTTATTTTGATCGATTACCTGGCTTGGGGAGTGAAACCTTAGTTTCTTTTAGTACACCGTGTGGAAAAGGTAAATATCGCGCTCGGAGTGCCCTTGAGTGTTTTGTCGTTATTTCGAACGATCGCTAGGCTTGTGAAGTGAATCCTTAGCTTCTTTCGATATACCGCGAGTGGAAAAGGTAAATATGCCGATTCCCAGTCTCCTGCTGTGATTTATCGTTAGTATGAACGATTACGAAGGCGAGGATTTGAATCCTCAGCTTCTTTCGATATACCGCGAGTGGAAAAGGTAAATATGCCGATTCCAGGTCTCCTACTGTGATTTATCGTTATTTTTAACGATTACCTGGCTTGGGAAGTGAATCCTTAGTTTCTTTTAGTACACCGTGTGGAAAAAGTAAATATCGCGTTTCGGAGTGACCTTGAGTGATTGGTCGTTATTTCGAACGGTTGCGAGGCTTGGGAAGTGAATCCTTAGCTTCTTTCGATATACCGCGAGTGGAAAAGGTAAATAACGCGATTCCCAGCCTCCTGCTGTGATTTATCGTTATTTTGAAAGATTACATGGCTTAGGAAGTGAATCCTAAGTTTCTTTTAGTACACCGTGTGGAAAAGGTAAATATCGCGTTTCGGTGTGACCTTGAGTGTTTTGTCGTTATTTCGAACGATTGTTAGGCTTGTGAAGTGAATCCTCAATTTCTTTTAGTACACCGAGTGGAAAAGGTAGATATCGCGTTTCGGAGTGACCATGAGTGATTGGTCGTTATTTCGAACGGTTGCGAGACTTGGGAAGTGAATCCTTAGCTTCTTTGGATATACCGCGAGTGAAAAAGGTAAATATCGCGATTCCCAGTCTCCTGCTGTGATTTATCGTTATTTTGATCGATTACCTGGCTTGGGGAGTGAATCCTTAGTTTCTTTTAGTTCACCGTGTGAAAAAGGTAAATATCGCGTTCGGAGTGACCTTGAGTGTTTTGTCGTTATTTCGAATGGTTGCGAGGCTTGGGAAGTGAATCCTCAGCTTCTTTCGATATACCGCGAGTGGAAAAGGTAAATAACGCGATTCCCAGTCTCCTGCTGTGATTTATCGTTATTTTGATCGATTACCTGGCTTGGGGAGTGAAACCTTAGTTTCTTTTAGTACACCGTGTGGAAAAGGAAAATATCGCGTTTCGGTGTGACCTTGAGTGTTTTGTCGTTATTTCGAACGATTGCTAGGCTTGTGAAGTGAATCCTTTGCTTCTTTCGATATACCGCGAGTGGAAAAGGTAAATATCCCGATTCCAGGTCTCCTACTGTGATTTATCGTTATTTTGAACGATTACGAAGGCGAGGATTTGAATCCTCAGCTTCTCTCGATATACCGCGAGTGGAAAAGGTAAATATCCCGATTCCAGGTCTCCTACTGTGATTTATCGTTATTTTGAACGATTACCTGCCTTGGGAAGTGAATCTTTAGTTTCTTTTAGTACACCGTGTGGAAAAGGAAAATATCGCGTTTCGGTGTGACCTTGAGTGTTTTGTCGTTATTTCGAACGATTGCTAGGCTTGTGAAGTGAATCCTTTGCTTCTTTCGATATACCGCGAGTGGAAAAGGTAAATATCCCGATTCCAGGTCTCCTACTGTGATTTATCGTTATTTTGAACGATTACGAAGGCGAGGATTTGAATCCTCAGCTTCTTTCGATATACCGCGAGTGGAAAAGGTAAATATCCCGATTCCAGGTCTCCTACTGTGATTTATCGTTATTTTGAACGATTACCTGCCTTGGGAAGTGAATCATTAGTTTCTTTTAGTACACCGTGTGGAAAAGGTAAATATCACGTTTCGGTGTGACCTTGAGTGTTTTGTCGTTATTTCGAACGATTGCGAGACTTGGGAAATGAATCCTTAGCTTCTGTCGTTACACCGTGGGTGGAAAATGTAAATATCGCTACACCGAGTCTCCTACTGTGATTTATCGTTATTTTGAACGATTACGAAGGCGAGGATTTGAATCCTCAGCTTCTTTCGATATACCGCGAGTGGAAAAGGTAAATATCGCGATTCCCAGTCTCCTGCTGTGATTTATCGTTATTTTGATCGATTACCTGGCTTGGGGAGTGAATCCTTAGTTTCTTTTAGTTCACCGTGGGGAAAAGGTAAATATCGCGTTCGGAGTGACCTTGAGTGTTTTGTCGTTATTTCGAATGGTTGCGAGGCTTGGGAAGTGAATCCTCAGCTTCTTTCGATATACCGCGAGTGGAAAAGGTAAATAACGCGATTCCCAGTCTCCTGCTGTGATTTATCGTTATTTTGATCGATTACCTGGCTTGGGGAGTGAAACCTTAGTTTCTTTTAGTACACCGTGTGGAAAAGGTAAATATCGCGCTCGGAGTGCCCTTGAGTGTTTTGTCGTTATTTCGAACGATCGCTAGGCTTGTGAAGTGAATCCTTAGCTTCTTTCGATATACCGCGAGTGGAAAAGGTAAATAACGCGATTCCCAGTCTCCTGCTGTGATTTATCGTTAGTATGAACGATTACGAAGGCGAGGTTTTGAATCCTCAGCTTCTTTCGATATACCGCGAGTGGAAAAGGTAAATATCGCGATTCCAAGTCTCCTACTGTGATTTATCGTTATTTTTAACGATTACCTGGCTTGGGAAGTGAATCCTTAGTTTCTTTTAGTACACCGTGTGGAAAAGGTAAATATCGCGTTCGGTGTGACCTTGAGTGTTTTGTCGTTATTTCGAACGATTGCTAGGCTTGTGAAGTGAATCCTTAGCTTCTTTCGATATACCGCGAGTGGAAAAGGTAAATATGCCGATTCCAGGTCTCCTACTGTGATTTATCGTTATTTTTAACGATTACCTGGCTTGGGAAGTGAATCCTTAGTTTCTTTTAGTACACCGTGTGGAAAAGGTAAATATCACGTTTCGGTGTGACCTTGAGTGTTTTGTCGTTATTTCGAACGATTGCTAGGCTTGTGAAGTGAATCCTTAGCTTCCTTCGATATACCGCGAGTGGAAAAGGTAAATAACGCGATTCCCAGTCTCCTGCTGTGATTTATCGTTATTTTGAACGATTACGAAGGCGAGGATTTGAATCCTCAGCTTCATTCGATATACCGCGAGTGGAAAAGGTAAATATCGCGATTCCAAGTCTCCTACTGTGATTTATCGTTATTTTTAACGATTACCTGGCTTGGGAAGTGAATCCTTAGTTTCTTTTAGTACACCGTGTGGAAAAGGTAAATATCGCGTTCGGTGTGACCTTGAGTGTTTTGTCGTTATTTCGAACGATTGCTAGGCTTGTGAAGTGAATCCTTAGCTTCTTTCGATATACCGCGAGTGGAAAAGGTAAATATCCCGATTCCAGGTCTCCTACTGTGATTTATCGTTATTTTTAAGGATTACCTGGCTTGGGAAGTGAATCCTTAGTTTCTTTTAGTACACCGTGTGGAAAAGGTAAATATCACGTTTCGGTGTGACCTTGAGTGTTTTGTCGTTATTTCGAACGATTGCTAGGCTTGTGAAGTGAATCCTTAGCTTCTTTCGATATACCGCGAGTGGAAAAGGTAAATATCCCGATTCGAGGTCTCCTACTGTGATTTATCGTTATTTTTAACGATTACCTGGCTTGGGAAGTGAATCCTTAGTTTCTTTTAGTACACCGTGTGGAAAAGGTAAATACCGCGTTCGGTGTGACCTTGAGTGTTTTGTCGTTATTTCGAACGATTGCTAGGCTTGTGAAGTGAATCCTTAGCTTCTTTCGATATACCGCGAGTGGAAAAGGTAAATATCCCGATTCCAGGTCTCAAACTGTGATTTATCGTTATTTTTAACGATTACCGGGCTTGGGAAGTGAATCCTTAGTTTCTTTTAGTACACCGTGTGGAAAAGGTAAATATCACGTTTCGGTGTGACCTTGAGTGTTTTGTCGTTATTTCGAACGATTGCTAGGCTTGTGAAGTGAATCCTTAGCTTCTTTCGATATACCGCGAGTGGAAAAGGTAAATATCCCCATTCGAGGTCTCCTACTGTGATTTATCGTTATTCTTAACGATTACCTGTCTTGGGATGTGAATCCTTAGTTTCTTTTAGTACACCGTGTGGAAAAGGTAAATATCGCGTTCGGTGTGACCTTGAGTGTTTTGTCGTTATTTCGAACGATTGCTAGGCTTGTGAAGTGAATCCTTAGCTTCTTTCGATATACCGCGAGTGGAAAAGGTAAGTATCCCGATTCCAGGTCTCCTACTGTGATTTATCGTTATTTTTAACGATTACCTGGCTTGGGAAGTGAATCCTTAGTTTCTTTTAGTACACCGTGTGGAAAAGGTAAATATCACGTTTCGGTGTGACCTTGAGTGTTTTGTCGTTATTTCGAACGATTGCTAGGCTTGTGAAGTGAATCCTTAGCTTCTTTCGATATACCGCGAGTGGAAAAGGTAAATAACGCGATTCCCAGTCTCCTGCTGTGATTTATCGTTATTTTGAACGATTACGAAGGCGAGGATTTGAATCCTCAGCTTCATTCGATATACCGCGAGTGGAAAAGGTAAATATCGCGATTCCAAGTCTCCTACTGTGATTTATCGTTATTTTTAACGATTACCTGGCTTGGGAAGTGAATCCTTAGTTTCTTTTAGTACACCGTGTGGAAAAGGTAAATATCGCGTTTCGGAGTGACCTTGAGTGATTGGTCGTTATTTCGAACGGTTGCGAGGCTTGGGAAGTGAATCCTTAGCTTCTTTCAATATACCGCGAGTGGAAAAGGTAAATAACGCGATTCCCAGTCTCCTGCTGTGATTTATCGTTATTTTGAACGATTACCTGGCTTAGGAAGTGAATCCTAAGTTTCTTTTAGTACACCGTGTGGAAAAGGTAAATATCGCGTTTCGGTGTGACCTTGAGTGATTGGTCGTTATTTCGAACGGTTGCGAGGCTTGGGAAGTGAATCCTTAGATTCTTTCGATATACCGCGAGTGGACAAGGTAAATATCGCCATACCGAGTCTCCTATTGTGATTTATTGTTATTTTGAACGATTGCCAGGGCTAGGATTTGAATCCTTAATTTCTTTTAGTACACCGAGTGGAAAAGGTAAATATCACGTTTCGGTGTGACCTTGAGTGTTTTGTCGTTATTTCGAACTATTGCGAGACTTGGGAAATGAATCCTTAGCTTGTGTCGTTGCACCGTGGGTGGAAAATGTAAATATCGCTACACCGAGTCTCCTACTGTGATTTATCGTTATTTTGAACGATTACCTGGCTTGGGGAGTGAAACCTTAGTTTCTTTTAGTACACCGTGTGGAAAAGGTAAATATCGCGTTCGGAGTGACCTTGAGTGTTTTGTCGTTATTTCGAATGGTTGCGAGGCTTGGGAAGTGAATCCTTAGCTTCTTTCGATATACCGCGAGTGGAAAAGGTAAATATCCCGATTCGAGGTCTCCTACTGTGATTTATCGTTATTTTTAACGATTACCTGTCTTGGGATGTGAATCCTTAGTTTCTTTTAGTACACCGTGTGGAAAAGGTAAATATCGCGTTCGGTGTGACCTTGAGTGTTTTGTCGTTATTTCGAACGATTGCTAGGCTTGTGAAGTGAATCCTTAGCTTCTTTCGATATACCGCGAGTGGAAAAGGTAAATATCCCGATTCGAGGTCTCCTACTGTGATTTATCGTTATTTTTAACGATTACCTGTCTTGGGATGTGAATCCTTAGTTTCTTTTAGTACACCGTGTGGAAAAGGTAAATATCGCGTTCGGTGTGACCTTGAGTGTTTTGTCGTTATTTCGAACGATTGCTAGGCTTGTGAAGTGAATCCTTAGCTTCTTTCGATATACCGCGAGTGGAAAAGGTAAATATCCCGATTCCAGGTCTCCTACTGTGATTTATCGTTATTTTTAACGATTACCTGGCTTGGGAAGTGAATCCTTAGTTTCTTTTAGTACACCGTGTGGAAAAGGTAAATATCACGTTTCGGTGTGACCTTGAGTGTTTTGTCGTTATTTCGAACGATTGCTAGGCTTGTGAAGTGAATCCTTAGCTTCTTTCGATATACCGCGAGTGGAAAAGGTAAATAACGCGATTCCCAGTCTCCTGCTGTGATTTATCGTTATTTTGAACGATTACGAAAGCGAGGATTTGAATCCTCAGCTTCATTCGATATACCGCGAGTGGAAAAGGTAAATATCGCGATTCCAAGTCTCCTACTGTGATTTATCGTTATTTTTAACGATTACCTGGCTTGGGAAGTGAATCCTTAGTTTCTTTTAGTACACCGTGTGGAAAAGGTAAATATCGCGTTTCGGAGTGACCTTGAGTGATTGGTCGTTATTTCGAACGGTTGCGAGGCTTGGGAAGTGAATCCTTAGCTTCTTTCGATATACCGCGAGTGGAAAAGGTAAATAACGCGATTCCCAGTCTCCTGCTGTGATTTATCGTTATTTTGAACGATTACCTGGCTTAGGAAGTGAATCCTAAGTTTCTTTTAGTACACCGTGTGGAAAAGGTAAATATCGCGTTTCGGTGTGACCTTGAGTGATTGGTCGTTATTTCGAACGGTTGCGAGGCTTGGGAAGTGAATCCTTAGATTCTTTCGATATACCGCGAGTGGACAAGGTAAATATCGCCATACCGAGTCTCCTATTGTGATTTATTGTTATTTTGAACGATTGCGAGGGCTAGGATTTGAATCCTTTATTTCTTTTAGTACACCGAGTGGAAAAGGTAAATATCACGTTTCGGTGTGACCTTGAGTGTTTTGTCGTTATTTCGAACTATTGCGAGACTTGGGAAATGAATCCTTAGCTTGTGTCGTTGCACCGTGGGTGGAAAATGTAAATATCGCTACACCGAGTCTCCTACTGTGATTTATCGTTATTTTGAACGATTACGAAGGCGAGGATTTGAATCCTCAGCATCTTTCGATATACCGCGAGTGGAAAACGTAAATATCGCGATTCCGAGTCTCCTACTGTGATTTATCGTTATTTTGATCGATTGCCTGCCTTTGGAAGTGAATCTTTAGTTTCTTTTAGTACACCGTGTGGATAAGGTAAATATCACGTTTCGGTGTGACCTTGAGTGTTTTGCCGTTATTTCGAACGATTGCTAGGCATGTGAAGTGAATCCTTAGCTTCTTTCGATATACCGCGAGTGGACAAGGTAAATATCGCCATACCGAGTCTCCTATTGTGGTTTATTGTTATTTTGAACGATTGCGAGGGCTAGGATTTGAATCCTTAATTTCTTTTATTACACCGAGTAGAAAAGGTAAATATCACGTTTCGGTGTGACCTAGAGTGATTGGTCGTTATTTCGAACGGTTGCGAGGCTTGGGAAGTGAATTCTTAGCTTCATTCGATATACCGCGAGTGGAAAAGGTAAATAACGCGATTCCCAGTCTCCTGCTGTGATTTATCGTTATTTTGAACGATTACCTGCCTTGGGAAGTGAATCTTTAGTTTCTTTTAGTACACCGTGTGGAAAAGGTAGATATCGCGTTTCGGAGTGACCTTGAGTGATTGGTCGTTATTTCGAACGGTTGCGAGACTTGGGAAGTGAATCCTTAGCTTCTTTCGATATACCGCGAGTGGAAAAGGTAAATAACGCGATTCCCAGTCTCCTGCTGTGATTTATCGTTATTTTGAACGATTACCTGCCTTGGGAAGTGAATCTTTAGTTTCTTTTAGTACACCGTGTGGAAAAGGTAAATATCGCGTTTCGGTGTGACCTTGAGTGTTTTGTCGTTATTTCGAACGATTGCTAGGCTTGTGAAGTGAATCCTTTACTTCTTTCGATATACCGCGAGTGGAAAAGGTAAATATCCCGATTCCAGGTCTCCTACTGTGATTTATCGTTATTTTGAACGATTACGAAGGCGAGGATTTGAATCCTCAGCTTCTTTCGATATACCGCGAGTGGAAAAGGTAAATAACGCTATTCCCAGTCTCCCACTGTGATTTATCCTTATTTTGAACGATTACGAAGGCGAGGATTTGAATCCTCAGCTCCTTTCGATATACCGCGAGTGGAAAAGGTAAATATCGCGATTCCCAGTCTCCTGCTGTGATTTATCGTTATTTTGAACGATTACGAAGGCGAGGATTTGAATCCTCAGCTTCTTTCGATATACCGCGAGTGGAAAAGGTAAATAACGCTATTCCCAGTCTCCCACTGTGATTTATCCTTATTTTGAACGATTACGAAGGCGAGGATTTGAATCCTCAGCTCCTTTCGATATACCGCGAGTGGAAAAGGTAAATATCCCGATTCCAGGTCTCCTACTGTGATTTATCGCTATTTTGAACGATTACGAAGGCGAGGATTTGAATCCTCAGCTTCTTTCGATATACCGCGAGTGGAAAAGGTAAATATCGCGATTCCGAGTCTCCTACTGTGATTTATCGCTATTTTGAACGATTACGAAGGCGAGGATTTGAATCCTCAGCTTCTTTCGATATACCGCGAGTGGAAAAGGTAAATAACGCTATTCCCAGTCTCCCACTGTGATTTATCCTTATTTTGAACGATTACGAAGGCGAGGATTTGAATCCTCAGCTCCTTTCGATATACCGCGAGTGGAAAAGGTAAATATCGCGATTCCCAGTCTCCTGCTGTGATTTATCGTTATTTTGAACGATTACCTGGCTTAGGAAGTGAATCCTTAGTTTCTTTTATTACAACGTGTGGAAAAGGTAGATATCGCGTTTCGGAGTGACATTGAGTGATTGGTCGTTATTTCGAACGGTTGCGAGACTTGGGAAGTGAATCCTCAGATTCTTTCGATATACCGCGAGTGGACAAGGTAAATATCGCCATACCGAGTCTCCTATTGTGATTTATTGTTATTTTGAACGAATGCGAGGGCTAGGATTTGAATCCTTAATTTCTTTTAGTACACCGAGTGGAAAAGGTAAATATCACGTTTCGGTGTGACCTTGAGTGTTTTGTCGTTATTTCGAACTATTGCGAGAGTTGGGAAATGAATCCTTAGCTTGTGTCGTTACACCGTGGGTGGAAAATGTAAATATCGCTACACCGAGTCTCCTACTGTGATTTATCGTTATTTTGAACGATTACGAAGGCGAGGATTTGAATCCTCAGCTTCTTTCGATATACCGCGAGTGGAAAAGGTAAATATCGCGATTCCCAGTCTCCTGCTGTGATTTATCGTTATTTTGAACGATTACCTGGCTTGGGGAGTGAAACCTTAGTTTCTTTTAGTACACCGTGTGGAAAAGGTAAATATCGCGTTCGGAGTGACCTTGAGTGTTTTGTCGTTATTTCGAATATTTGCGAGGCTTGGGAAGTGAATCCTCAGCTTCTTTCGATATACCGCGAGTGGAAAAGGTAAATAACGCGATTCCCAGTCTCCTGCTGTGATTTATCGTTATTTTGAACGATTACGAAGGCGAGGATTTGAATCCTCAGCTTCATTCGATATACCACGAGTGGAAAAGGTAAATATCGCGATTCCAAGTCTCCTACTGTGATTTATCGTTATTTTTAACGATTACCTGGCTTGGGAAGTGAATCCTTAGTTTCTTTTAGTACACCGTGTGGAAAAGGTAAATATCGCGTTCGGAGTGACCTTGAGTGTTTTGTCGTTATTTCGAATGGTTGCGAGGCTTGGGAAGTGAATCCTCAGCTTCTTTCGATATACCGCGAGTGGAAATGGTAAATAACGCGATTCCCAGTCTCCTGATGTGATTTATCGTTATTTTGATCGATTACCTGGCTTGGGGAGTGAAACTTTAGTTTCTTTTAGTACACCGTGTTGAAAAGGTAAATATCGCGCTCGGAGTGCCCTTGAGTGTTTTGTCGTTATTTCGAACGATCGCTAGGCTTGTGAAGTGAATCCTTAGCTTCTTTCGATATACCGCGAGTGGAAAAGGTAAATAACGCGATTCCCAGTCTCCTGCCTGTGATTTATCGTTATTTTGAACGATTACGAAGGCGAGGATTTGAATCCTCAGCTTCTTTCGATATACCGCGAGTGGAAAAGGTAAATATCTCGATTCCCAGGCTCCTGCTGTGATTTATCGTTATTTTGAACGATTACCTGGCTTGGGGAGTGAAACCTTAGTTTCTTTTAGTACACCGTGTGGAAAAGGTAAATATCGCGTTCGGAGTGACCTTGAGTGTTTTGTCGTTATTTCGAATGGTTGCGAGGCTTGGGAAGTGAATCCTCAGCTTCTTTCGATATACCGCGAGTGGAAAAGGTATAGAACGCGATTCCCAGTCTCCTGCTGTGATTTATCGTTATTTTGAACGATTACGAAGGCGAGGATTTGAATCCTCAGCTTCATTCGATATACCGCGAGTGGAAAAGGTAAATATCGCGATTCCGAGTCTCCTACTGTGATTTATCGTTATTTTGATCGATTGCCTGCCTTTGGAAGTGAATCTTTAGTTTCTTTTAGTACACCGTGTGGAAAAGGAAAATATCGCGTTCCGGTGTGACCTTGAGTGTTTTGTCGTTATTTCGAACGATTGCTAGGCTTGTGAAGTGAATCCTTTGCTTCTTTCGATATACCGCGAGTGGAAAAGGTAAATATCCCGATTCCAGGTCTCCTACTGTGATTTATCGTTATTTTGAACGATTACGAAGGCGAGGATTTGAATCCTCAGCTTCTTTCGATATACCGCGAGTGGAAAAGGTAAATATCGCGATTCTGAGTCTCCTACTGTGATTTATCGTTATTTTGATCGATTGCCTGCCTTTGGAAGTGAATCTTTAGTTTCTTTTAGTACACCGTGTGGAAAAGGTAAATATCACGTTTCGGTGTGACCTTGAGTGTTTTGTCGTTATTTCGAACGATTGCGAGACTTGGGAAATGAATCCTTAGCTTGTGTCGTTACACCGTGGGTGGAAAATGTAAATATCGCTACACCGAGTCTCCTACTGTGATTTATCGTTATTTTGAACGATTACGAAGGCGAGGATTTGAATCCTCAGCTTCTTTCGATATACCGCGAGTGGAAAAGGTAAATATCGCGATTCCCAGTCTCCTGCTGTGATTTATCGTTATTTTGATCGATTACCTGGCTTGGGGAGTGAATCCTTAGTTTCTTTTAGTTCACCGTGTGGAAAAGGTAAATATCGCGTTCGGAGTGACCTTGAGTGTTTTGTCGTTATTTCGAACGATTGCTAGGCTTGTGAAGTGAATCCTTAGCTTCTTTCGATATACCGCGAGTGGAAAAGGTAAATAACGCGATTCCCAGTCTCCTGCTGTGATTTATCGTTATTTTGAAAGATTACATGGCTTAGGAAGTGAATCCTAAGTTTCTTTTAGTACACCGTGTGGAAAAGGTAAATATCGCGTTTCGGTGTGACCTTGAGTGTTTTGTCGTTATTTCGAACGATTGTTAGGCTTGTGAAGTGAATCCTCAATTTCTTTTAGTACACCGAGTGGAAAAGGTAGATATCGCGTTTCGGAGTGACCATGAGTGATTGGTCGTTATTTCGAACGGTTGCGAGACTTGGGAAGTGAATCCTTAGCTTCTTTGGATATACCGCGAGTGGAAAAGGTAAATATCGCGATTCCCAGTCTCCTGCTGTGATTTATCGTTATTTTGATCGATTACCTGGCTTGGGGAGTGAATCCTTAGTTTCTTTTAGTTCACCGTTTGAAAAAGGTAAATATCGCGTTCGGAGTGACCTTGAGTGTTTTGTCGTTATTTCGAATGGTTGCGAGGCTTGGTAAGTGAATCCTCAGCTTCTTTCGATATACCGCGAGTGGAAAAGGTAAATAACGCGATTCCCAGTCTCCTGCTGTGATTTATCGTTATTTTGATCGATTACCTGGCTTGGGCAGTGAAACCTTAGTTTCTTTTAGTACACCGTGTGGAAAAGGTAAATATCGCGCTCGGAGTGCCCTTGAGTGTTTTGTCGTTATTTCGAACGATCGCTAGGCTTGTGAAGTGAATCCTTAGCTTCTTTCGATATACCGCGAGTGGAAAAGGTAAATAACGCGATTCCCAGTCTCCTGCTGTGATTTATCGTTATTTTGAACGATTACGAAGGCGAGGATTTGAATCCTCAGCTTCTTTCGATATACCGCGAGTGGAAAAGGTAAATATCGCGATTCCAAGTCTCCTACTGTGATTTATCGTTATTTTAAACGATTACCTGGCTTGGGAAGTGAATCCTTAGTTTCTTTTAGTACACCGTGTGGAAAAGGTAAATATCGCGTTCGGTGTGACCTTGAGTGTTTTGTCGTTATTTCGAACGATTGCTAGGCTTGTGAAGTGAATCCTTTACTTCTTTCGATATACCGCGAGTGGAAAAGGTAAATATCCCGATTCCAGGTCTCCTACTGTGATTTATCGTTATTTTGAACGATTACGAAGGCGAGGATTTGAATCCTCAGCTTCTTTCGATATACCGCGAGTGGAAAAGGTAAATAACGCTATTCCCAGTCTCCCACTGTGATTTATCCTTATTTTGAACGATTACGAAGGCGAGGATTTGAATCCTCAGCTCCTTTCGATATACCGCGAGTGGAAAAGGTAAATATCGCGATTCCCAGTATCCTGCTGTGATTTATCGTTATTTTGAACGATTACGAAGGCGAGGATTTGAATCCTCAGCTTCTTTCGATATACCGCGAGTGGAAAAGGTAAATAACGCTATTCCCAGTCTCCCACTGTGATTTATCCTTATTTTGAACGATTACGAAGGCGAGGATTTGAATCCTCAGCTCCTTTCGATATACCGCGAGTGGAAAAGGTAAATATCGCGATTCCCAGTCTCCTGCTGTGATTTATCGTTATTTTGAACGATTACCTGGCTTAGGAAGTGAATCCTTAGTTTCTTTTATTACAACGTGTGGAAAAGGTAGATATCGCGTTTCGGAGTGACATTGAGTGATTGGTCGTTATTTCGAACGGTTGCGAGACTTGGGAAGTGAATCCTCAGATTCTTTCGATATACCGCGAGTGGACAAGGTAAATATCGCCATACCGAGTCTCCTATTGTGATTTATTGTTATTTTGAACGAATGCGAGGGCTAGGATTTGAATCCTTAATTTCTTTTAGTACACCGAGTGGAAAAGGTAAATATCACGTTTCGGTGTGACCTTGAGTGTTTTGTCGTTATTTCGAACTATTGCGAGAGTTGGGAAATGAATCCTTAGCTTGTGTCGTTACACCGTGGGTGGAAAATGTAAATATCGCTACACCGAGTCTCCTACTGTGATTTATCGTTATTTTGAACGATTACGAAGGCGAGGATTTGAATCCTCAGCTTCTTTCGATATACCGCGAGTGGAAAAGGTAAATATCGCGATTCCCAGTCTCCTGCTGTGATTTATCGTTATTTTGAACGATTACCTGGCTTGGGGAGTGAAACCTTAGTTTCTTTTAGTACGCCGTGTGGAAAAGGTAAATATCGCGTTCGGAGTGACCTTGAGTGTTTTGTCGTTATTTCGAATATTTGCGAGGCTTGGGAAGTGAATCCTCAGCTTCTTTCGATATACCGCGAGTGGAAAAGGTAAATAACGCGATTCCCAGTCTCCTGCTGTGATTTATCGTTATTTTGAACGATTACGAAGGCGAGGATTTGAATCCTCAGCTTCATTCGATATACCACGAGTGGAAAAGGTAAATATCGCGATTCCAAGTCTCCTACTGTGATTTATCGTTATTTTTAACGATTACCTGGCTTGGGAAGTGAATCCTTAGTTTCTTTTAGTACACCGTGTGGAAAAGGTAAATATCGCGTTCGGAGTGACCTTGAGTGTTTTGTCGTTATTTCGAATGGTTGCGAGGCTTGGGAAGTGAATCCTCAGCTTCTTTCGATATACCGCGAGTGGAAATGGTAAATAACGCGATTCCCAGTCTCCTGATGTGATTTATCGTTATTTTGATCGATTACCTGGCTTGGGGAGTGAAACTTTAGTTTCTTTTAGTACACCGTGTGGAAAAGGTAAATATCGCGCTCGGAGTGCCCTTGAGTGTTTTGTCGTTATTTCGAACGATCGCTAGGCTTGTGAAGTGAATCCTTAGCTTCTTTCGATATACCGCGAGTGGAAAAGGTAAATAACGCGATTCCCAGTCTCCTGCCTGTGATTTATCGTTATTTTGAACGATTACGAAGGCGAGGATTTGAATCCTCAGCTTCTTTCGATATACCGCGAGTGGAAAAGGTAAATATCTCGATTCCCAGGCTCCTGCTGTGATTTATCGTTATTTTGAACGATTACCTGGCTTGGGGAGTGAAACCTTAGTTTCTTTTAGTACACCGTGTGGAAAAGGTAAATATCGCGTTCGGAGTGACCTTGAGTGTTTTGTCGTTATTTCGAATGGTTGCGAGGCTTGGGAAGTGAATCCTCAGCTTCTTTCGATATACCGCGAGTGGAAAAGGTATAGAACGCGATTCCCAGTCTCCTGCTGTGATTTATCGTTATTTTGAACGATTACGAAGGCGAGGATTTGAATCCTCAGCTTCATTCGATATACCGCGAGTGGAAAAGGTAAATATCGCGATTCCGAGTCTCCTACTGTGATTTATCGTTATTTTGATCGATTGCCTGCCTTTGGAAGTGAATCTTTAGTTTCTTTTAGTACACCGTGTGGAAAAGGAAAATATCGCGTTCCGGTGTGACCTTGAGTGTTTTGTCGTTATTTCGAACGATTGCTAGGCTTGTGAAGTGAATCCTTTGCTTCTTTCGATATACCGCGAGTGGAAAAGGTAAATATCCCGATTCCAGGTCTCCTACTGTGATTTATCGTTATTTTGAACGATTACGAAGGCGAGGATTTGAATCCTCAGCTTCTTTCGATATACCGCGAGTGGAAAAGGTAAATATCGCGATTCTGAGTCTCCTACTGTGATTTATCGTTATTTTGATCGATTGCCTGCCTTTGGAAGTGAATCTTTAGTTTCTTTTAGTACACCGTGTGGAAAAGGTAAATATCACGTTTCGGTGTGACCTTGAGTGTTTTGTCGTTATTTCGAACGATTGCGAGACTTGGGAAATGAATCCTTAGCTTGTGTCGTTACACCGTGGGTGGAAAATGTAAATATCGCTACACCGAGTCTCCTACTGTGATTTATCGTTATTTTGAACGATTACGAAGGCGAGGATTTGAATCCTCAGCTTCTTTCGATATACCGCGAGTGGAAAAGGTAAATATCGCGATTCCCAGTCTCCTGCTGTGATTTATCGTTACTTTGATCGATTACCTGGCTTGGGGAGTGAATCCTTAGTTTCTTTTAGTTCACCGTGTGGAAAAGGTAAATATCGCGTTCGGAGTGACCTTGAGTGTTTTGTCGTTATTTCGAACGATTGCTAGGCTTGTGAAGTGAATCCTTAGCTTCTTTCGATATACCGCGAGTGGAAAAGGTAAATAACGCGATTCCCAGTCTCCTGCTGTGATTTATCGTTATTTTGAACGATTACGAAGGCGAGGATTTGAATCCTCAGCTTCATTCGATATACCGCGAGTGGAAAAGGTAAATATCGCGATTCCAAGTCTCCTACTGTGATTTATCGTTATTTTTAACGATTACCTGGCTTGGGAAGTGAATCCTTAGTTTCTTTTAGTACACCGTGTGGAAAAGGTAAATATCGCGTTTCGGAGTGACCTTGAGTGATTGGTCGTTATTTCGAACGGTTGCGAGGCTTGGGAAGTGAATCCTTAGCTTCTTTCGATATACCGCGAGTGGAAAAGGTAAATAACGCGATTCCCAGTCTCCTGCTGTGATTTATCGTTATTTTGAAAGATTACATGGCTTAGGAAGTGAATCCTAAGTTTCTTTTAGTACACCGTGTGGAAAAGGTAAATATCGCGTTTCGGTGTGACCTTGAGTGTTTTGTCGTTATTTCGAACGATTGTTAGGCTTGTGAAGTGAATCCTCAATTTCTTTTAGTACACCGAGTGGAAAAGGTAGATATCGCGTTTCGGAGTGACCATGAGTGATTGGTCGATATTTCGAACGGTTGCGAGACTTGGGAAGTGAATCCTTAGCTTCTTTGGATATACCGCGAGTGGAAAAGGTAAATATCGCGATTCCCAGTCTCCTGCTGTGATTTATCGTTATTTTGATCGATTACCTGGCTTGGGGAGTGAATCCTTAGTTTCTTTTAGTACACCGTGTGGAAAAGGTAAATATCGCGCTCGGAGTGCCCTTGAGTGTTTTGTCGTTATTTCGAACGATCGCTAGGCTTGTGAAGTGAATCCTTAGCTTCTTTCGATATACCGCGAGTGGAAAAGGTAAATAACGCGATTCCCAGTCTCCTGCTGTGATTTATCGTTATTTTGAACGATTACGAAGGCGAGGATTTGAATCCTCAGCTTCTTTCGATATACCGCGAGTGGAAAAGGTAAATATCGCGATTCCAAGTCTCCTACTGTGATTTATCGTTATTTTAAACGATTACCTGGCTTGGGAAGTGAATCCTTAGTTTCTTTTAGTACACCGTGTGGAAAAGGTAAATATCGCGTTCGGTGTGACCTTGAGTGTTTTGTCGTTATTTCGAACGATTGCTAGGCTTGTGAAGTGAATCCTTAGCTTCTTTCGATATACCGCGAGTGGAAAAGGTAAATAACGCGATTCCCAGTCTCCTGCTGTGATTTATCGTTATTTTGAACGATTACGAAGGCGAGGATTTGAATCCTCAGCTTCATTCGATATACCGCGAGTGGAAAAGGTAAATATCGCGATTCCAAGTCTCCTACTGTGATTTATCGTTATTTTTAACGATTACCTGGCTTGGGAAGTGAATCCTTAGTTTCTTTTAGTACACCGTGTGGAAAAGGTAAATATCGCGTTTCGGAGTGACCTTGAGTGATTGGTCGTTATTTCGAACGGTTGCGAGGCTTGGGAAGTGAATCCTCAGCTTCTTTCGATATACCGCGAGTGGAAATGGTAAATAACGCGATTCCCAGTCTCCTGATGTGATTTATCGTTATTTTGATCGATTACCTGGCTTGGGGAGTGAAACCTTAGTTTCTTTTAGTACACCGTGTGGAAAAGGTAAATATCGCGCTCGGAGTGCCCTTGAGTGTTTTGTCGTTATTTCGAACGATCGCTAGGCTTGTGAAGTGAATCCTTAGCTTCTTTCGATATACCGCGAGTGGAAAAGGTAAATAACGCGATTCCCAGTCTCCTGCCTGTGATTTATCGTTATTTTGAACGATTACGAAGGCGAGGATTTGAATCCTCAGCTTCTTTCGATATACCGCGAGTGGAAAAGGTAAATATCTCGATTCCCAGGCTCCTGCTGTGATTTATCGTTATTTTGAACGATTACCTGGCTTGGGGAGTGAAACCTTAGTTTCTTTTAGTACACCGTGTGGAAAAGGTAAATATCGCGTTCGGAGTGACCTTGAGTGTTTTGTCGTTATTTCGAATGGTTGCGAGGCTTGGGAAGTGAATCCTCAGCTTCTTTCGATATACCGCGAGTGGAAAAGGTATAGAACGCGATTCCCAGTCTCCTGCTGTGATTTATCGTTATTTTGAACGATTACGAAGGCGAGGATTTGAATCCTCAGCTTCATTCGATATACCGCGAGTGGAAAAGGTAAATATCGCGATTCCGAGTCTCCTACTGTGATTTATCGTTATTTTGATCGATTGCCTGCCTTTGGAAGTGAATCTTTAGTTTCTTTTAGTACACCGTGTGGAAAAGGAAAATATCGCGTTCCGGTGTGACCTTGAGTGTTTTGTCGTTATTTCGAACGATTGCTAGGCTTGTGAAGTGAATCCTTTGCTTCTTTCGATATACCGCGAGTGGAAAAGGTAAATATCCCGATTCCAGGTCTCCTACTGTGATTTATCGTTATTTTGAACGATTACGAAGGCGAGGATTTGAATCCTCAGCTTCTTTCGATATACCGCGAGTGGAAAAGGTAAATATCGCGATTCCGAGTCTCCTACTGTGATTTATCGTTATTTTGATCGATTGCCTGCCTTTGGAAGTGAATCTTTAGTTTCTTTTAGTACACCGTGTGGAAAAGGTAAATATCACGTTTCGGTGTGACCTTGAGTGTTTTGTCGTTATTTCGAACGATTGCGAGACTTGGGAAATGAATCCTTAGCTTGTGTCGTTACACCGTGGGTGGAAAATGTAAATATCGCTACACCGAGTCTCCTACTGTGATTTATCGTTATTTTGAACGATTACGAAGGCGAGGATTTGAATCCCCAGCTTCTTTCGATATACCGCGAGTGGAAAAGGTAAATATCGCGATTCCCAGTCTCCTGCTGTGATTTATCGTTATTTTGATCGATTACCTGGCTTGGGGAGTGAATCCTTAGTTTCTTTTAGTTCACCGTGTGGAAAAGGTAAATATCGCGTTCGGAGTGACCTTGAGTGTTTTGTCGTTATTTCGAATGGTTGCGAGGCTTGGGAAGTGAATCCTCAGCTTCTTTCGATATACCGCGAGTGGAAAAGGTAAATAACGCGATTCCCAGTCTCCTGCTGTGATTTATCGTTATTTTGATCGATTACCTGGCTTGGGGAGTGAAACCTTAGTTTCTTTTAGTACACCGTGTGGAAAAGGTAAATATCGCGCTCGGAGTGCCCTTGAGTGTTTTGTCGTTATTTCGAACGATCGCTAGGCTTGTGAAGTGAATCCTTAGCTTCTTTCGATATACCGCGAGTGGAAAAGGTAAATAACGCGATTCCCAGTCTCCTGCTGTGATTTATCGTTATTTTGAACGATTACGAAGGCGAGGATTTGAATCCTCAGCTTCTTTCGATATACCGCGAGTGGAAAAGGTAAATATCGCGATTCCAAGTCTCCTACTGTGATTTATCGTTATTTTTAACGATTACCTGGCTTGGGAAGTGAATCCTTAGTTTCTTTTAGTACACCGTGTGGAAAAGGTAAATATCGCGTTTCGGAGTGACCTTGAGTGATTGGTCGTTATTTCGAACGGTTGCGAGGCTTGGGAAGTGAATCCTTAGCTTCTTTCGATATACCGCGAGTGGAAAAGGTAAATAACGCGATTCCCAGTCTCCTGCTGTGATTTATCGTTATTTTGAAAGATTACATGGCTTAGGAAGTGAATCCTAAGTTTCTTTTAGTACACCGTGTGGAAAAGGTAAATATCGCGTTTCGGTGTGACCTTGAGTGTTTTGTCGTTATTTCGAACGATTGTTAGGCTTGTGAAGTGAATCCTCAATTTCTTTTAGTACACCGAGTGGAAAAGGTAGATATCGCGTTTCGGAGTGACCATGAGTGATTGGTCGATATTTCGAACGGTTGCGAGACTTGGGAAGTGAATCCTTAGCTTCTTTGGATATACCGCGAGTGGAAAAGGTAAATATCGCGATTCCCAGTCTCCTGCTGTGATTTATCGTTATTTTGATCGATTACCTGGCTTGGGGAGTGAATCCTTAGTTTCTTTTAGTTCACCGTTTGAAAAAGGTAAATATCGCGTTCGGAGTGACCTTGAGTGTTTTGTCGTTATTTCGAATGGTTGCGAGGCTTGGTAAGTGAATCCTCAGCTTCTTTCGATATACCGCGAGTGGAAAAGGTAAATAACGCGATTCCCAGTCTCCTGCTGTGATTTATCGTTATTTTGATCGATTACCTGGCTTGGGCAGTGAAACCTTAGTTTCTTTTAGTACACCGTGTGGAAAAGGTAAATATCGCGCTCGGAGTGCCCTTGAGTGTTTTGTCGTTATTTCGAACGATCGCTAGGCTTGTGAAGTGAATCCTTAGCTTCTTTCGATATACCGCGAGTGGAAAAGGTAAATAACGCGATTCCCAGTCTCCTGCTGTGATTTATCGTTATTTTGAACGATTACGAAGGCGAGGATTTGAATCCTCAGCTTCTTTCGATATACCGCGAGTGGAAAAGGTAAATATCGCGATTCCAAGTCTCCTACTGTGATTTATCGTTATTTTAAACGATTACCTGGCTTGGGAAGTGAATCCTTAGTTTCTTTTAGTACACCGTGTGGAAAAGGTAAATATCGCGTTCGGTGTGACCTTGAGTGTTTTGTCGTTATTTCGAACGATTGCTAGGCTTGTGAAGTGAATCCTTAGCTTCTTTCGATATACCGCGAGTGGAAAAGGTAAATAACGCGATTCCCAGTCTCCTGCTGTGATTTATCGTTATTTTGAACGATTACGAAGGCGAGGATTTGAATCCTCAGCTTCATTCGATATACCGCGAGTGGAAAAGGTAAATATCGCGATTCCAAGTCTCCTACTGTGATTTATCGTTATTTTTAACGATTACCTGGCTTGGGAAGTGAATCCTTAGTTTCTTTTAGTACACCGTGTGGAAAAGGTAAATATCGCGTTTCGGAGTGACCTTGAGTGATTGGTCGTTATTTCGAACGGTTGCGAGGCTTGGGAAGTGAATCCTCAGCTTCTTTCGATATACCGCGAGTGGAAATGGTAAATAACGCGATTCCCAGTCTCCTGATGTGATTTATCGTTATTTTGATCGATTACCTGGCTTGGGGAGTGAAACCTTAGTTTCTTTTAGTACACCGTGTGGAAAAGGTAAATATCGCGCTCGGAGTGCCCTTGAGTGTTTTGTCGTTATTTCGAACGATCGCTAGGCTTGTGAAGTGAATCCTTAGCTTCTTTCGATATACCGCGAGTGGAAAAGGTAAATAACGCGATTCCCAGTCTCCTGCCTGTGATTTATCGTTATTTTGAACGATTACGAAGGCGAGGATTTGAATCCTCAGCTTCTTTCGATATACCGCGAGTGGAAAAGGTAAATATCTCGATTCCCAGGCTCCTGCTGTGATTTATCGTTATTTTGAACGATTACCTGGCTTGGGGAGTGAAACCTTAGTTTCTTTTAGTACACCGTGTGGAAAAGGTAAATATCGCGTTCGGAGTGACCTTGAGTGTTTTGTCGTTATTTCGAATGGTTGCGAGGCTTGGGAAGTGAATCCTCAGCTTCTTTCGATATACCGCGAGTGGAAAAGGTATAGAACGCGATTCCCAGTCTCCTGCTGTGATTTATCGTTATTTTGAACGATTACGAAGGCGAGGATTTGAATCCTCAGCTTCATTCGATATACCGCGAGTGGAAAAGGTAAATATCGCGATTCCGAGTCTCCTACTGTGATTTATCGTTATTTTGATCGATTGCCTGCCTTTGGAAGTGAATCTTTAGTTTCTTTTAGTACACCGTGTGGAAAAGGAAAATATCGCGTTCCGGTGTGACCTTGAGTGTTTTGTCGTTATTTCGAACGATTGCTAGGCTTGTGAAGTGAATCCTTTGCTTCTTTCGATATACCGCGAGTGGAAAAGGTAAATATCCCGATTCCAGGTCTCCTACTGTGATTTATCGTTATTTTGAACGATTACGAAGGCGAGGATTTGAATCCTCAGCTTCTTTCGATATACCGCGAGTGGAAAAGGTAAATATCGCGATTCCGAGTCTCCTACTGTGATTTATCGTTATTTTGATCGATTGCCTGCCTTTGGAAGTGAATCTTTAGTTTCTTTTAGTACACCGTGTGGAAAAGGTAAATATCACGTTTCGGTGTGACCTTGAGTGTTTTGTCGTTATTTCGAACGATTGCGAGACTTGGGAAATGAATCCTTAGCTTGTGTCGTTACACCGTGGGTGGAAAATGTAAATATCGCTACACCGAGTCTCCTACTGTGATTTATCGTTATTTTGAACGATTACGAAGGCGAGGATTTGAATCCCCAGCTTCTTTCGATATACCGCGAGTGGAAAAGGTAAATATCGCGATTCCCAGTCTCCTGCTGTGATTTATCGTTATTTTGATCGATTACCTGGCTTGGGGAGTGAATCCTTAGTTTCTTTTAGTTCACCGTGTGGAAAAGGTAAATATCGCGTTCGGAGTGACCTTGAGTGTTTTGTCGTTATTTCGAATGGTTGCGAGGCTTGGGAAGTGAATCCTCAGCTTCTTTCGATATACCGCGAGTGGAAAAGGTAAATAACGCGATTCCCAGTCTCCTGCTGTGATTTATCGTTATTTTGATCGATTACCTGGCTTGGGGAGTGAAACCTTAGTTTCTTTTAGTACACCGTGTGGAAAAGGTAAATATCGCGCTCGGAGTGCCCTTGAGTGTTTTGTCGTTATTTCGAACGATCGCTAGGCTTGTGAAGTGAATCCTTAGCTTCTTTCGATATACCGCGAGTGGAAAAGGTAAATAACGCGATTCCCAGTCTCCTGCTGTGATTTATCGTTATTTTGAACGATTACGAAGGCGAGGATTTGAATCCTCAGCTTCTTTCGATATACCGCGAGTGGAAAAGGTAAATATCCCGATTCCAGGTCTCCTACTGTGATTTATCGTTATTTTTAACGATTACCTGGCTTGGGAAGTGAATCCTTAGTTTCTTTTAGTACACCGTGTGGAAAAGGTAAATATCACGTTTCGGTGTGACCTTGAGTGTTTTGTCGTTATTTCGAACGATTGCTAGGCTTGTGAAGTGAATCCTTAGCTTCTTTCGATATACCGCGAGTGGAAAAGGTAAATAACGCGATTCCCAGTCTCCTGCTGTGATTTATCGTTATTTTGAACGATTACGAAGGCGAGGATTTGAATCCTCAGCTTCATTCGATATACCGCGAGTGGAAAAGGTAAATATCGCGATTCCAAGTCTCCTACTGTGATTTATCGTTATTTTTAACGATTACCTGGCTTGGGAAGTGAATCCTTAGTTTCTTTTAGTACACCGTGTGTAAAAGGTAAATATCGCGTTCGGTGTGACCTTGAGTGTTTTGTCGTTATTTCGAACGATTGTTAGGCTTGTGAAGTGAATCCTCAATTTCTTTTAGTACACCGAGTGGAAAAGGTAGATATCGCGTTTCGGAGTGACCCTGAGTGATTGGTCGTTATTTCGAACGGTTGCGAGACTTGGGAAGTGAATCCTTAGCTTCTTTGGATATACCGCGAGTGGAAAATGTAAATATCGCGATTCCCAGTCTCCTGCTGTGATTTATCGTTATTTTGATCGATTACCTGGCTTGGGGAGTGAATCCTTAGTTTCTTTTAGTTCACCGTGTGAAAAAGGTAAATATCGCGTTCGGAGTGACCTTGAGTGTTTTGTCGTTATTTCGAATGGTTGCGAGGCTTGGGAAGTGAATCCTCAGCTTCTTTCGATATACCGCGAGTGGAAAAGGTAAATAACGCGATTCCCAGTCTCCTGCTGTGATTTATCGTTATTTTGATTGATTACCTGGCTTGGGGAGTGAAACCTTAGTTTCTTTTAGTACACCGTGTGGAAAAGGTAAATATCGCGCTCGGAGTGCCCTTGAGTGTTTTGTCGTTATTTCGAACGATCGCTAGGCTTGTGAAGTGAATCCTTAGCTTCTTTCGATATACCGCGAGTGGAAAAGGTAAATAACGCGATTCCCAGTCTCCTGCTGTGATTTATCGTTATTTTGAACGATTACGAAGGCGAGGATTTGAATCCTCAGCTTCTTTCGATATACCGCGAGTGGAAAAGGTAAATATCGCGATTCCAAGTCTCCTACTGTGATTTATCGTTATTTTTAACGATTACCTGGCTTGGGAAGTGAATCCTTAGTTTCTTTTAGTACACCGTGTGGAAAAGGTAAATATCGCGTTCGGTGTGACCTTGAGTGTTTTGTCGTTATTTCGAACGATTGCTAGGCTTGTGAAGTGAATCCTTAGCTTCTTTCGATATACCGCGAGTGGAAATGGTAAATAACGCGATTCCCAGTCTCCTGATGTGATTTATCGTTATTTTGATCGATTACCTGGCTTGGGGAGTGAAACCTTAGTTTCTTTTAGTACACCGTGTGGAAAAGGTAAATATCGCGCTCGGAGTGCCCTTGAGTGTTTTGTCGTTATTTCGAACGATCGCTAGGCTTGCGAAGTGAATCCTTAGCTTCTTTCGATATACCGCGAGTGGAAAAGGTAAATAACGCGATTCCCAGTCTCCTGCTGTGATTTATCGTTATTTTGAACGATTACGAAGGCGAGGATTTGAATCCTCAGCTTCATTCGATATACCGCGAGTGGAAAAGGTAAATATCGCGATTCCGAGTCTCCTACTGTGATTTATCGTTATTTTGATCGATTGCCTGCCTTTGGAAGTGAATCTTTAGTTTCTTTTAGTACACCGTGTGGAAAAGGAAAATATCGCGTTCCGGTGTGACCTTGAGTGTTTTGTCGTTATTTCGAACGATTGCTAGGCTTGTGAAGTGAATCCTTTGCTTCTTTCGATATACCGCGAGTGGAAAAGGTAAATATCCCGATTCCAGGTCTCCTACTGTGATTTATCGTTATTTTGAACGATTACGAAGGCGAGGATTTGAATCCTCAGCTTCTTTCGATATACCGCGAGTGGAAAAGGTAAATATCGCGATTCCGAGTCTCCTACTGTGATTTATCGTTATTTTGATCGATTGCCTGCCTTTGGAAGTGAATCTTTAGTTTCTTTTAGTACACCGTGTGGAAAAGGTAAATATCACGTTTCGGTGTGACCTTGAGTGTTTTGTCGTTATTTCGAACGATTGCGAGACTTGGGAAATGAATCCTTAGCTTGTGTCGTTACACCGTGGGTGGAAAATGTAAATATCGCTACACCGAGTCTCCTACTGTGATTTATCGTTATTTTGAACGATTACGAAGGCGAGGATTTGAATCCCCAGCTTCTTTCGATATTCCGCGAGTGGAAAAGGTAAATATCGCGATTCCCAGTCTCCTGCTGTGATTTATCGTTATTTTGATCGATTACCTGGCTTGGGGAGTGAATCCTTAGTTTCTTTTAGTTCACCGTGTGGAAAAGGTAAATATCGCGTTCGGAGTGACCTTGAGTGTTTTGTCGTTATTTCGAATGGTTGCGAGGCTTGGGAAGTGAATCCTCAGCTTCTTTCGATATACCGCGAGTGGAAAAGGTAAATAACGCG
Organism: Nomada fucata; assembly: GCA_948146005.1. Taxonomy (NCBI): domain Eukaryota; kingdom Metazoa; phylum Arthropoda; class Insecta; order Hymenoptera; family Apidae; genus Nomada; species Nomada fucata. Next base: position 26,716,314 of record OX411275.1, read on the forward strand.
ATTCCCAGTCTCCTGCTGTGATTTATCGTTATTTTGATCGATTACCTGGCTTGGGGAGTGAAACCTTAGTTTCTTTTAGTACACCGTGTGGAAAAGGTAAATATCGCGCTCGGAGTGCCCTTGAGTGTTTTGTCGTTATTTCGAACGATCGCTAGGCTTGTGAAGTGAATCCTTAGCTTCTTTCGATATACCGCGAGTGGAAAAGGTAAATAACGCGATTCCCAGTCTCCTGCTGTGATTTATCGTTATTTTGAACGATTACGAAGGCGAGGATTTGAATCCTCAGCTTCTTTCGATATACCGTGAGTGGAAAAGGTAAATATCGCGATTCCAAGTCTCCTACTGTGATTTATCGTTATTTTAAACGATTACCTGGCTTGGGAAGTGAATCCTTAGTTTCTTTTAGTACACCGTGTGGAAAAGGTAAATATCGCGTTTCGGTGTGACCTTGAGTGTTTTGTCGTTATTTCGAACGATTGCTAGGCTTGTGAAGTGAATCCTTTACTTCTTTCGATATACCGCGAGTGGAAAAGGTAAATATCACGATTCCAGGTCTCCTACTGTGATTTATCGCTATTTTGAACGATTACGAAGGCAAGGATTTGAATCCTCAGCTTCTTTCGATATACCGCGAGTGGAAAAGGTAAATATCGCGATTCCGAGTCTCCTACTGTGATTTATCGCTATTTTGAACGATTACGAAGGCGAGGATTTGAATCCTCAGCTTCTTTCGATATACCGCGAGTGGAAAAGGTAAATAACGCTATTCCCAGTCTCCTACTGTGATTTATCCTTATTTTGAACGATTACGAAGGCGAGGATTTGAATCCTCAGCTCCTTTCGATATACCGCGAGTGGAAAAGGTAAATATCGCGATTCCCAGTCTCCTGCTGTGATTTATCGTTATTTTGAACGATTACCTGGCTTAGGAATTGAATCCTTAGTTTCTTTTATTACAACGTGTGGAAAAGGTAAATAACGCGATTCCCAGTCTCCTGCTGTGATTTATCGTTATTTTGAACGATTACCTGGCTTGGGGAGTGAAACCTTAGTTTCTTTTAGTACACCGTGTGGAAAAGGTAAATATCGCGTTCGGAGTGACCTTGAGTGTTTTGTCGTTATTTCGAATATTTGCGAGGCTTGGGAAGTGAATCCTCAGCTTCTTTCGATATACCGCGAGTGGAAAAGGTAAATATCGCGATTCCGAGTCTCCTACTGTGATTTATCGTTATTTTGATCGATTGCCTGCCTTTGGAAGTGAATCTTTAGTTTCTTTTAGTACACCGTGTGGAAAAGGTAAATATCACGTTTCGGTGTGACCTTGAGTGTTTTGTCGTTATTTCGAACGATTGCGAGACTTGGGAAATGAATCCTTAGCTTGTGTCGTTACACCGTGGGTGGAAAATGTAAATATCGCTACACCGAGTCTCCTACTGTGATTTATCGTTATTTTGAACGATTACGAAGGCGAGGATTTGAATCCCCAGCTTCTTTCGATATTCCGCGAGTGGAAAAGGTAAATATCGCGATTCCCAGTCTCCTGCTGTGATTTATCGTTATTTTGATCGATTACCTGGCTTGGGGAGTGAATCCTTAGTTTCTTTTAGTTCACCGTGTGGAAAAGGTAAATATCGCGTTCGGAGTGACCTTGAGTGTTTTGTCGTTATTTCGAATGGTTGCGAGGCTTGGGAAGTGAATCCTCAGCTTCTTTCGATATACCGCGAGTGGAAAAGGTAAATAACGCGATTCCCAGTCTCCTGCTGTGATTTATCGTTATTTTGATCGATTACCTGGCTTGGGGAGTGAAACCTTAGTTTCTTTTAGTACACCGTGTGGAAAAGGTAAATATCGCGCTCGGAGTGCCCTTGAGTGTTTTGTCGTTATTTCGAACGATCGCTAGGCTTGTGAAGTGAATCCTTAGCTTCTTTCGATATACCGCGAGTGGAAAAGGTAAATAACGCGATTCCCAGTCTCCTGCTGTGATTTATCGTTATTTTGAACGATTACGAAGGCGAGGATTTGAATCCTCAGCTTCTTTCGATATACCGTGAGTGGAAAAGGTAAATATCGCGATTCCAAGTCTCCTACTGTGATTTATCGTTATTTTAAACGATTACCTGGCTTGGGAAGTGAATCCTTAGTTTCTTTTAGTACACCGTGTGGAAAAGGTAAATATCGCGTTCGGTGTGACCTTGAGTGTTTTGTCGTTATTTCGAACGATTGCTAGGCTTGTGAAGTGAATCCTTAGCTTCTTTCGATATACCGCGAGTGGAAAAGGTAAATATGCCGATTCCAGGTCTCCTACTGTGATTTATCGTTATTTTTAACGATTACCTGGCTTGGGAAGTGAATCCTTAGTTTCTTTTAGTACACCGTGTGGAAAAGGTAAATATCCCGTTTCGGTGTGACCTTGAGTGTTTTGTCGTTATTTCGAACGATTGCTAGGCTTGTGAAGTGAATCCTTAGCTTCTTTCGATATACCGCGAGTGGAAAAGGTAAATAACGCGATTCCCAGTCTCCTGCTGTGATTTATCGTTATTTTGAACGATTACGAAGGCGAGGATTTGAATCCTCAGCTTCATTCGATATACCGCGAGTGGAAAAGGTAAATATCGCGATTCCAAGTCTCCTACTGTGATTTATCGTTATTTTTAACGATTACCTGGCTTGGGAAGTGAATCCTTAGTTTCTTTTAGTACACCGTGTGGAAAAGGTAAATATCGCGTTTCGGAGTGACCTTGAGTGATTGGTCGTTATTTCGAACGGTTGCGAGGCTTGGGAAGTGAATCCTTAGCTTCTTTCGATATACCTCGAGTGGAAAAGGTAAATAACGCGATTCCCAGTCTCCTGCTGTGATTTATCGTTATTTTGAAAGATTACATGGCTTAGGAAGTGAATCCTAAGTTTATTTTAGTACACCGTGTGGAAAATGTAAATATCGCGTTTCGGTGTGACCTTGAGTGTTTTGTCGTTATTTCGAACGATTGCTAGGCTTGTGAAGTGAATCCTTAGCTTCTTTCGATATACCGCGAGTGGAAAAGGTAAATAACGCGATTCCCAGTCTCCTGCTGTGATTTATCGTTATTTTGAACGATTACCTGCCTTGGGAAGTGAATCTTTGGTTTCTTTAAGTACACCGTGTGGAAAAGGTAAATATCGCGTTTCGGTGTGACCTTGAGTGTTTTGTCGTTATTTCGAACGATTGCTAGGCTTGTGAAGTGAATCCTTTACTTCTTTCGATATACCGCGAGTGGAAAAGGTAAATATCACGATTCCAGGTCTCCTACTGTGATTTATCGCTATTTTGAACGATTACGAAGGCAAGGATTTGAATCCTCAGCTTCTTTCGATATACCGCGAGTGGAAAAGGTAAATATCGCGATTCCGAGTCTCCTACTGTGATTTATCGCTATTTTGAACGATTACGAAGGCGAGGATTTGAATCCTCAGCTTCTTTCGATATACCGCGAGTGGAAAAGGTAAATAACGCTATTCCCAGTCTCCTACTGTGATTTATCCTTATTTTGAACGATTACGAAGGCGAGGATTTGAATCCTCAGCTCCTTTCGATATACCGCGAGTGGAAAAGGTAAATATCGCGATTCCCAGTCTCCTGCTGTGATTTATCGTTATTTTGAACGATTACCTGGCTTAGGAATTGAATCCTTAGTTTCTTTTATTACAACGTGTGGAAAAGGTAAATAACGCGATTCCCAGTCTCCTGCTGTGATTTATCGTTATTTTGAACGATTACCTGGCTTGGGGAGTGAAACCTTAGTTTCTTTTAGTACACCGTGTGGAAAAGGTAAATATCGCGTTCGGAGTGACCTTGAGTGTTTTGTCGTTATTTCGAATATTTGCGAGGCTTGGGAAGTGAATCCTCAGCTTCTTTCGATATACCGCGAGTGGAAAAGGTAAATAACGCGATTCCCAGTCTCCTACTGTGATTTATCGTTATTTTTAACGATTACCTGGCTTGGGAAGTGAATCCTTAGTTTCTTTTAGTACACCGTGTGGAAAAGGTAAATATCGCGTTCGGAGTGACCTTGAGTGTTTTGTCGTTATTTCGAATGGTTGCGAGGCTTGGGAAGTGAATCCTCAGCTTCTTTCGATATACCGCGAGTGGAAATGGTAAATAACGCGATTCCCAGTCTCCTGATGTGATTTATCGTTATTTTGATCGATTACCTGGCTTGGGGAGTGAAACCTTAGTTTCTTTTAGTACACCGTGTGGAAAAGGTAAATATCGCGCTCGGAGTGCCCTTGAGTGTTTTGTCGTTATTTCGAACGATCGCTAGGCTTGTGAAGTGAATCCTTAGCTTCTTTCGATATACCGCGAGTGGAAAAGGTAAATAACGCGATTCCCAGTCTCCTGCCTGTGATTTATCGATATTTTGAACGATTACGAAGGCGAGGATTTGAATCCTCAGCTTCTTTCGATATACCGCGAGTGGAAAAGGTAAATATCGCGATTCCAAGTCTCCTACTGTGATTTATCGTTATTTTTAACGATTACCTGGCTTGGGAAGTGAATCCTTAGTTTCTTTTAGTACACCGTGTGGAAAAGGTAAATATCGCGTTCGGTGTGACCTTGAGTGTCTTGTCGTTATTTCGAACGATTGCTAGGCTTGTGAAGTGAATCCTTAGCTTCTTTCGATATACCGCGAGTGGAAAAAGTAAATATCCCGATTCCAGGTCTCCTACTGTGATTTATCGTTATTTTTAACGATTACCTGGCTTGGGAAGTGAATCCTTAGTTTCTTTTAGTACACCGTGTGGAAAAGGTAAATATCATGTTTCGGTGTGACCTTGAGTGTTTTGTCGTTATTTCGAACGATTGCTAGGCTTGTGAAGTGAATCCTTAGCTTCTTTCGATATACCGCGAGTGGAAAAGGTAAATATCCCGATTCGAAGTCTCCTACTGTGATTTATCGTTATTTTTAACGATTACCTGGCTTGGGAAGTGAATCCTTAGTTTCTTTTAGTACACCGTGTGGAAAAGGTAAATATCGCGTTCGGTGTGACCTTGAGTGTTTTGTCGTTATTTCGAACGATTGCTAGGCTTGTGAAGTGAATCCTTAGCTTCTTTCGATATACCGCGAGTGGAAAAGGTAAATATCCCGATTCCAGGTCTCAAACTGTGATTTATCGTTATTTTTAACGATTACCGGGCTTGGGAAGTGAATCCTTAGTTTCTTTTAGTACACCGTGTGGAAAAGGTAAATATCGCGTTCGGTGTGACCTTGAGTGTTTTGTCGTTATTTCGAACGATTGCTAGGCTTGTGAAGTGAATCCTTAGCTTCTTTCGATATACCGCGAGTGGAAAAGGTAAATATCCCGATTCGAGGTCTCCTACTGTGATTTATCGTTATTTTTAACGATTACCTGTCTTGGGAAGTGAATCCTTAGTTTCTTTTAGTACACCGTGTGGAAAAGGTAAATATCGCGTTCGGTGTGACCTTGAGTGTTTTGTCGTTATTTCGAACGATTGCTAGGCTTGTGAAGTGAATCCTTAGCTTCTTTCGATATACCGCGAGTGGATAAGGTAAATAACGCGATTCCCAGTCTCCTGCTGTGATTTATCGTTATTTTGAACGAGTACCTGGCTTAGGAAGTGAATCCTAAGTTTCTTTTAGTACACCGTGTGGAAAAGGTAAATATCGCGTTTCGGTGTGACCTTGAGTGATTGGTCGTTATTTCGAACGGTTGCGAGGCTTGGGAAGTGAATCCTTAGATTCTTTCGATATACCGCGAGTGGACAAGGTAAATATCGCCATACCGAGTCTCCTATTGTGATTTATTGTTATTTTGAACGATTGCGAGGGCTAGGATTTGAATCCTTAATTTCTTTTAGTACACCGAGTGGAAAAGGTAAATATCACGTTTCGGTGTGACCTTGAGTGTTTTGTCGTTATTTCGAACTATTGCGAGACTTGGGAAATGAATCCTTAGCTTGTGTCGTTGCACCGTGGGTGGAAAATGTAAATATCGCTACACCGAGTCTCCTACTGTGATTTATCGTTATTTTGAACGATTACGAAGGCGAGGATTTGAATCCTCAGCTTCTTTCGATATACCGCGAGTGGAAAAGGTAAATATCTCGATTCCCAGGCTAATGCTGTGATTTATCGTTATTTTGAACGATTACCTGGCTTGTGGAGTGAAACCTTAGTTTCTTTTAGTACACCGTGTGGAAAAGGTAAATATCGCGTTCGGAGTGACCTTGAGTGTTTTGTCGTTATTTCGAATGGTTGCGAGGCTTGGGAAGTGAATCCTCAGCTTCTTTCGATATACCGCGAGTGGAAAAGGTATAGAACGCGATTCCCAGTCTCCTGCTGTGATTTATCGTTATTTTGAACGATTACGAAGGCGAGGATTTGAATCCTCAGCTTCATTCGATATACCGCGAGTGGAAAAGGTAAATATCGCGATTCCGAGTCTCCTACTGTGATTTATCGTTATTTTGATCGATTGCCTGCCTTTGGAAGTGAATCTTTAGTTTCTTTTAGTACACCGTGTGGAAAAGGAAAATATCGCGTTCCGGTGTGACCTTGAGTGTTTTGTCGTTATTTCGAACGATTGCTAGGCTTGTGAAGTGAATCCTTTGCTTCTTTCGATATACCGCGAGTGGAAAAGGTAAATATCCCGATTCCAGGTCTCCTACTGTGATTTATCGTTATTTTGAACGATTACGAAGGCGAGGATTTGAATCCTCAGCTTCTTTCGATATACCGCGAGTGGAAAAGGTAAATATCGCGATTCCGAGTCTCCTACTGTGATTTACCGTTATTTTGATCGATTGCCTGCCTTTGGAAGTGAATCTTTAGTTTCTTTTAGTACACCGTGTGGAAAAGGTAAATATCACGTTTCGGTGTGACCTTGAGTGTTTTGTCGATATTTCGAACGATTGCGAGACTTGGGAAATGAATCCTTAGCTTGTGTCGTTACACCGTGGGTGGAAAATGTAAATATCGCTACACCGAGTCTCCAACTGTGATTTACCGTTATTTTGAACGATTACGAAGGCGAGGATTTGAATCCTCAGCTTCTTTCGATATACCGCGAGTGGAAAAGGTAAATATCGCGATTCCCAGTCTCCTGCTGTGATTTATCGTTATTTTGATCGATTACCTGGCTTGGGGAGTGAATCCTTAGTTTCTTTTAGTTCACCGTGTGGAAAAGGTAAATATCGCGTTCGGAGTGACCTTGAGTGTTTTGTCGTTATTTCGAATGGTTGCGAGGCTTGGGAAGTGAATCCTCAGCTTCTTTCGATATACCGCGAGTGGAAAAGGTAAATAACGCGATTCCCAGTCTCCTACTGTGATTTATCGTTATTTTGATCGATTGCCTGCCTTTGGAAGTGAATCTTTAGTTTCTTTTAGTACACCGTGTGGAAAAGGAAAATATCGCGTTCCGGTGTGACCTTGAGTGTTTTGTCGTTATTTCGAACGATTGCTAGGCTTGTGAAGTGAATCCTTTGCTTCTTTCGATATACCGCGAGTGGAAAAGGTAAATATCCCGATTCCAGGTCTCCTACTGTGATTTATCGTTATTTTGAACGATTACGAAGGCGAGGATTTGAATCCTCAGCTTCTTTCGATATACCGCGAGTGGAAAAGGTAAATATCGCGATTCCGAGTCTCCTACTGTGATTTACCGTTATTTTGATCGATTGCCTGCCTTTGGAAGTGAATCTTTAGTTTCTTTTAGTACACCGTGTGGAAAAGGTAAATATCACGTTTCGGTGTGACCTTGAGTGTTTTGTCGATATTTCGAACGATTGCGAGACTTGGGAAATGAATCCTTAGCTTGTGTCGTTACACCGTGGGTGGAAAATGTAAATATCGCTACACCGAGTCTCCTACTGTGATTTACCGTTATTTTGAACGATTACGAAGGCGAGGATTTGAATCCTCAGCTTCTTTCGATATACCGCGAGTGGAAAAGGTAAATATCGCGATTCCCAGTCTCCTGCTGTGATTTATCGTTATTTTGATCGATTACCTGGCTTGGGGAGTGAATCCTTAGTTTCTTTTAGTTCACCGTGTGGAAAAGGTAAATATCGCGTTCGGAGTGACCTTGAGTGTTTTGTCGTTATTTCGAATGGTTGCGAGGCTTGGGAAGTGAATCCTCAGCTTCTTTCGATATACCGCGAGTGGAAAAGGTAAATAACGCGATTCCCAGTCTCCTGCTGTGATTTATCGTTATTTTGATCGATTACCTGGCTTGGGGAGTGAAACCTTAGTTTCTTTTAGTACACCGTGTGGAAAAGTAAATATCGCGCTCGGAGTGCCCTTGAGTGTTTTGTCGTTATTTCGAACGATTGCTAGGCTTGTGAAGTGAATCCTTAGCTTCTTTCGATATACCGCGAGTGGAAGAGGTAAATATCCCGATTCCAGGTCTCCTACTGTGATTTATCGTTATTTTTAACGATTACCTGGCTTGGGAAGTGAATCCTTAGTTTCTTTTAGTACACCGTGTGGAAAAGGTAAATATCACGTTTCGGTGTGACCTTGAGTGTTTTGTCGTTATTTCGAACGATTGCTAGGCTTGTGAAGTGAATCCTTAGCTTCTTTCGATATACCGCGAGTGGAAAAGGTAAATAACGCGATTCCCAGTCTCCTGCTGTGATTTATCGTTATTTTGAACGATTACGAAGGCGAGGATTTGAATCCTCAGCTTCATTCGATATACCGCGAGTGGAAAAGGTAAATATCGCGATTCCAAGTCTCCTACTGTGATTTATCGTTATTTTTAACGATTACCTGGCTTGGGAAGTGAATCCTTAGTTTCTTTTAGTAGACCGTGTGGAAAAGGTAAATATCGCGTTTCGGAGTGACCTTGAGTGATTGGTCGTTATTTCGAACGGTTGCGAGGCTTGGGAAGTGAATCCTTAGCTTCTTTCGATATACCGCGAGTGGAAAAGGTAAATAACGCGATTCCCAGTCTCCTGCTGTGATTTATCGTTATTTTGAAAGATTACATGGCTTAGGAAGTGAATCCTAAGTTTCTTTTAGTACACCGTGTGGAAAATGTAAATATCGCGTTTCGGTGTGACCTTGAGTGTTTTGTCGTTATTTCGAACGATTGCTAGGCTTGTGAAGTGAATCCTCAATTTCTTTTAGTACACCGAGTGGAAAAGGTAGATATCGCGTTTCGGAGTGACCATGAGTAATTGGTCGTTATTTCGAACGGTTGCGAGACTTGGGAAGTGAATCCTTAGCTTCTTTGGATATACCGCGAGTGGAAAAGGTAAATATCCCGATTCCAGGTCTCCTACTGTGATTTATCGTTATTTTGAACGATTACCTGCCTTGGGAAGTGAATCTTTAGTTTCTTTTAGTACACCGTGTGGAAAAGGAAAATATCGCGTTTCGGTGTGACCTTGAGTGTTTTGTCGTTATTTCGAACGATTGCTAGGCTTGTGAAGTGAATCCTTAGCTTCTTTCGATATACCGCGAGTGCAAAAGGTAAATAACGCGATTCCCAGTCTCCTGCTGTGATTTATCGTTATTTTGAACGATTACGAAGCCGAGGATTTGAATCCTCAGCTTCTTTCGATATACCGCGAGTGGAAAAGGTAAATATCGCGATTCCGAGTCTCCTACTGTGATTTATCGTTATTTTGATCGATTGCCTGCCTTTGGAAGTGAATCTTTAGTTTCTTTTAGTACACCGTGTGGAAAAGGTAAATATCACGTTTCGGTGTGACCTTGAGTGTTTTGTCGTTATGTCGAACGATTGCTAGGCATGTGAAGTGAATCCTTAGCTTCTTTCGATATACCGCGAGTGGACAAGGTAAATATCGCCATACCGAGTCTCCTACTGTGATTTATTGTTATTTTGAACGATTGCGAGGGCTAGGATTTGAATCCTTAATTTCTTTTAGTACACCGAGTGGAAAAGGTAAATATCACGTTTCGGTGTGACCTTGAGTGTTTTGTCGTTATTTCGAACTATTGCGAGACTTGGGAAATGAATCCTTAGCTTGTGTCGTTACACCGTGGGTGGAAAATGTAAATATCGCTACACCGAGTCTCCTACTGTGATTTATCGTTATTTTGAACGATTACGAAGGCGAGGATTTGAATCCTCAGCTTCTTTCGATATACCGCGAGTGGAAAAGGTAAATATCGCGATTCCGAGTCTCCTACTGTGATTTATCGTTATTTTGATCGATTGCCTGCCTTTGGAAGTGAATCTTTAGTTTCTTTTAGTACACCGTGTGGATAAGGTAAATATCACGTTTCGGTGTGACCTTGAGTGTTTTGCCGCTATTTCGAACGATTGCTAGGCATGTGAAGTGAATCCTTAGCTTCTTTCGATATACCGCGAGTGGACAAGGTAAATATCGCCATACCGAGTCTCCTATTGTGGTTTATTGTTATTTTGAACGATTGCGAGGGCTAGGATTTGAATCCTTAATTTCTTTTATTACACCGAGTGGAAAAGGTAAATATCACGTTTCGGTGTGACCTAGAGTGATTGGTCGTTATTTCGAACGGTTGCGAGGCTTGGGAAGTGAATCCTTAGCTTCTTTCGATATACCGCGAGTGGAAAAGGTAAATAACGCGATTCCCAGTCTCCTGCTGTGATTTATCGTTATTTTGAGCGATTACCTGCCTTGGGAAGTGAATCTTTAGTTTCTTTTAGTACACCGTGTGGAAAAGGTAAATATCGCGTTTCGGTGTGACCTTGAGTGTTTTGTCGTTATTTCGAACGATTGCTAGGCTTGTGAAGTGAATCCTTTACTTCTTTCGATATACCGCGAGTGGAAAAGGTAAATATCCCGATTCCAGGTCTCCTACTGTGATTTATCGCTATTTTGAACGATTACGAAGGCGAGGATTTGAATCCTCAGCTTCTTTCGATATACCGCGAGTGGAAAAGGTAAATATCGCGATTCCGAGTCTCCTACTGTGATTTATCGTTATTTTGATCGATTGCCTGCCTTTGGAAGTGAATCTTTAGTTTCTTTTAGTACACCGTGTGGATAAGGTAAATATCACGTTTCGGTGTGACCTTGAGTGTTTTGCCGCTATTTCGAACGATTGCTAGGCATGTGAAGTGAATCCTTAGCTTCTTTCGATATACCGCGAGTGGACAAGGTAAATATCGCCATACCGAGTCTCCTATTGTGGTTTATTGTTATTTTGAACGATTGCGAGGGCTAGGATTTGAATCCTTAATTTCTTTTATTACACCGAGTGGAAAAGGTAAATATCACGTTTCGGTGTGACCTAGAGTGATTGGTCGTTATTTCGAACGGTTGCGAGGCTTGGGAAGTGAATCCTTAGCTTCTTTCGATATACCGCGAGTGGAAAAGGTAAATAACGCGATTCCCAGTCTCCTGCTGTGATTTATCGTTATTTTGAACGATTACGAAGGCGAGGATTTGAATCCTCAGCTTCATTCGATATACCGCGAGTGGAAAAGGTAAATATCGCGATTCCAAGTCTCCTACTGTGATTTATCGTTATTTTTAACGATTACCTGGCTTGGGAAGTGAATCCTTAGTTTCTTTTAGTACACCGTGTGGAAAAGGTAAATATCGCGTTTCGGAGTGACCTTGAGTGATTGGTCGTTATTTCGAACGGTTGCGAGGCTTGGGAAGTGAATCCTTAGCTTCTTTCGATATACCGCGAGTGGAAAAGGTAAATAACGCGATTCCCAGTCTCCTGCTGTGATTTATCGTTATTTTGAACGATTACGAAGGCGAGGATTTGAATCCTCAGCTTCATTCGATATACCGCGAGTGGAAAAGGTAAATATCGCGATTCCAAGTCTCCTACTGTGATTTATCGTTATTTTTAACGATTACCTGGCTTGGGAAGTGAATCCTTAGTTTCTTTTAGTAGACCGTGTGGAAAAGGTAAATATCGCGTTTCGGAGTGACCTTGAGTGATTGGTCGTTATTTCGAACGGTTGCGAGGCTTGGGAAGTGAATCCTTAGCTTCTTTCGATATACCGCGAGTGGAAAAGGTAAATAACGCGATTCCCAGTCTCCTGCTGTGATTTATCGTTATTTTGAAAGATTACATGGCTTAGGAAGTGAATCCTAAGTTTCTTTTAGTACACCGTGTGGAAAATGTAAATATCGCGTTTCGGTGTGACCTTGAGTGTTTTGTCGTTATTTCGAACGATTGCTAGGCTTGTGAAGTGAATCCTCAATTTCTTTTAGTACACCGAGTGGAAAAGGTAGATATCGCGTTTCGGAGTGACCATGAGTAATTGGTCGTTATTTCGAACGGTTGCGAGACTTGGGAAGTGAATCCTTAGCTTCTTTGGATATACCGCGAGTGGAAAAGGTAAATATCCCGATTCCAGGTCTCCTACTGTGATTTATCGTTATTTTGAACGATTACCTGCCTTGGGAAGTGAATCTTTAGTTTCTTTTAGTACACCGTGTGGAAAAGGAAAATATCGCGTTTCGGTGTGACCTTGAGTGTTTTGTCGTTATTTCGAACGATTGCTAGGCTTGTGAAGTGAATCCTTAGCTTCTTTCGATATACCGCGAGTGGAAAAGGTAAATAACGCGATTCCCAGTCTCCTGCTGTGATTTATCGTTATTTTGAACGATTACGAAGCCGAGGATTTGAATCCTCAGCTTCTTTCGATATACCGCGAGTGGAAAAGGTAAATATCGCGATTCCGAGTCTCCTACTGTGATTTATCGTTATTTTGATCGATTGCCTGCCTTTGGAAGTGAATCTTTAGTTTCTTTTAGTACACCGTGTGGAAAAGGTAAATATCACGTTTCGGTGTGACCTTGAGTGTTTTGTCGTTATGTCGAACGATTGCTAGGCATGTGAAGTGAATCCTTAGCTTCTTTCGATATACCGCGAGTGGACAAGGTAAATATCGCCATACCGAGTCTCCTACTGTGATTTATTGTTATTTTGAACGATTGCGAGGGCTAGGATTTGAATCCTTAATTTCTTTTAGTACACCGAGTGGAAAAGGTAAATATCACGTTTCGGTGTGACCTTGAGTGTTTTGTCGTTATTTCGAACTATTGCGAGACTTGGGAAATGAATCCTTAGCTTGTGTCGTTACACCGTGGGTGGAAAATGTAAATATCGCTACACCGAGTCTCCTACTGTGATTTATCGTTATTTTGAACGATTACGAAGGCGAGGATTTGAATCCTCAGCTTCTTTCGATATACCGCGAGTGGAAAAGGTAAATATCGCGATTCCGAGTCTCCTACTGTGATTTATCGTTATTTTGATCGATTGCCTGCCTTTGGAAGTGAATCTTTAGTTTCTTTTAGTACACCGTGTGGATAAGGTAAATATCACGTTTCGGTGTGACCTTGAGTGTTTTGCCGCTATTTCGAACGATTGCTAGGCATGTGAAGTGAATCCTTAGCTTCTTTCGATATACCGCGAGTGGACAAGGTAAATATCGCCATACCGAGTCTCCTATTGTGGTTTATTGTTATTTTGAACGATTGCGAGGGCTAGGATTTGAATCCTTAATTTCTTTTATTACACCGAGTGGAAAAGGTAAATATCACGTTTCGGTGTGACCTAGAGTGATTGGTCGTTATTTCGAACGGTTGCGAGGCTTGGGAAGTGAATCCTTAGCTTCTTTCGATATACCGCGAGTGGAAAAGGTAAATAACGCGATTCCCAGTCTCCTGCTGTGATTTATCGTTATTTTGAACGATTACGAAGGCGAGGATTTGAATCCTCAGCTTCATTCGATATACCGCGAGTGGAAAAGGTAAATATCGCGATTCCAAGTCTCCTACTGTGATTTATCGTTATTTTTAACGATTACCTGGCTTGGGAAGTGAATCCTTAGTTTCTTTTAGTACACCGTGTGGAAAAGGTAAATATCGCGTTTCGGAGTGACCTTGAGTGATTGGTCGTTATTTCGAACGGTTGCGAGGCTTGGGAAGTGAATCCTTAGCTTCTTTCGATATACCGCGAGTGGAAAAGGTAAATAACGCGATTCCCAGTCTCCTGCTGTGATTTATCGTTATTTTGAAAGATTACATGGCTTAGGAAGTGAATCCTAAGTTTCTTTTAGTACACCGTGTGGAAAATGTAAATATCGCGTTTCGGTGTGACCTTGAGTGTTTTGTCGTTATTTCGAACGATTGCTAGGCTTGTGAAGTGAATCCTCAATTTCTTTTAGTACACCGAGTGGAAAAGGTAGATATCGCGTTTCGGAGTGACCATGAGTGATTGGTCGTTATTTCGAACGGTTGCGAGACTTGGGAAGTGAATCCTTAGCTTCTTTGGATATACCGCGAGTGGAAAAGGTAAATATCCCGATTCCAGGTCTCCTACTGTGATTTATCGTTATTTTGAACGATTACCTGCCTTGGGAAGTGAATCTTTAGTTTCTTTTAGTACACCGTGTGGAAAAGGAAAATATCGCGTTTCGGTGTGACCTTGAGTGTTTTGTCGTTATTTCGAACGATTGCTAGGCTTGTGAAGTGAATCCTTAGCTTCTTTCGATATACCGCGAGTGGAAAAGGTAAATAACGCGATTCCCAGTCTCCTGCTGTGATTTATCGTTATTTTGAACGATTACGAAGCCGAGGATTTGAATCCTCAGCTTCTTTCGATATACCGCGAGTGGAAAAGGTAAATATCGCGATTCCGAGTCTCCTACTGTGATTTATCGTTATTTTGATCGATTGCCTGCCTTTGGAAGTGAATCTTTAGTTTCTTTTAGTACACCGTGTGGAAAAGGTAAATATCACGTTTCGGTGTGACCTTGAGTGTTTTGTCGTTATGTCGAACGATTGCTAGGCATGTGAAGTGAATCCTTAGCTTCTTTCGATATACCGCGAGTGGACAAGGTAAATATCGCCATACCGAGTCTCCTATTGTGATTTATTGTTATTTTGAACGATTGCGAGGGCTAGGATTTGAATCCTTAATTTCTTTTAGTACACCGAGTGGAAAAGGTAAATATCACGTTTCGGTGTGACCTTGAGTGTTTTGTCGTTATTTCGAACTATAGCGAGACTTGGGAAATGAATCCTTAGCTTGTGTCGTTACACCGTGGGTGGAAAATGTAAATATCGCTACACCGAGTCTCCTACTGTGATTTATCGTTATTTTGAACGATTACGAAGGCGAGGATTTGAATCCTCAGCTTCTTTCGATATACCGCGAGTGGAAAAGGTAAATATCGCGATTCCGAGTCTCCTACTGTGATTTATCGTTATTTTGATCGATTGCCTGCCTTTGGAAGTGAATCTTTAGTTTCTTTTAGTACACCGTGTGGATAAGGTAAATATCACGTTTCGGTGTGACCTTGAGTGTTTTGCCGCTATTTCGAACGATTGCTAGGCATGTGAAGTGAATCCTTAGCTTCTTTCGATATACCGCGAGTGGACAAGGTAAATATCGCCATACCGAGTCTCCTATTGTGGTTTATTGTTATTTTGAACGATTGCGAGGGCTAGGATTTGAATCCTTAATTTCTTTTATTACACCGAGTGGAAAAGGTAAATATCACGTTTCGGTGTGACCTAGAGTGATTGGTCGTTATTTCGAACGGTTGCGAGGCTTGGGAAGTGAATCCTTAGCTTCTTTCGATATACCGCGAGTGGAAAAGGTAAATAACGCGATTCCCAGTCTCCTGCTGTGATTTATCGTTATTTTGAGCGATTACCTGCCTTGGGAAGTGAATCTTTAGTTTCTTTTAGTACACCGTGTGGAAAAGGTAAATATCGCGTTTCGGTGTGACCTTGAGTGTTTTGTCGTTATTTCGAACGATTGCTAGGCTTGTGAAGTGAATCCTTTACTTCTTTCGATATACCGCGAGTGGAAAAGGTAAATATCCCGATTCCAGGTCTCCTACTGTGATTTATCGCTATTTTGAACGATTACGAAGGCGAGGATTTGAATCCTCAGCTTCTTTCGATATACCGCGAGTGGAAAAGGTAAATATCGCGATTCCGAGTCTCCTACTGTGATTTATCGTTATTTTGATCGATTGCCTGCCTTTGGAAGTGAATCTTTAGTTTCTTTTAGTACACCGTGTGGATAAGGTAAATATCACGTTTCGGTGTGACCTTGAGTGTTTTGCCGCTATTTCGAACGATTGCTAGGCATGTGAAGTGAATCCTTAGCTTCTTTCGATATACCGCGAGTGGACAAGGTAAATATCGCCATACCGAGTCTCCTATTGTGGTTTATTGTTATTTTGAACGATTGCGAGGGCTAGGATTTGAATCCTTAATTTCTTTTATTACACCGAGTGGAAAAGGTAAATATCACGTTTCGGTGTGACCTAGAGTGATTGGTCGTTATTTCGAACGGTTGCGAGGCTTGGGAAGTGAATCCTTAGCTTCTTTCGATATACCGCGAGTGGAAAAGGTAAATAACGCGATTCCCAGTCTCCTGCTGTGATTTATCGTTATTTTGAACGATTACGAAGGCGAGGATTTGAATCCTCAGCTTCATTCGATATACCGCGAGTGGAAAAGGTAAATATCGCGATTCCAAGTCTCCTACTGTGATTTATCGTTATTTTTAACGATTACCTGGCTTGGGAAGTGAATCCTTAGTTTCTTTTAGTACACCGTGTGGAAAAGGTAAATATCGCGTTTCGGAGTGACCTTGAGTGATTGGTCGTTATTTCGAACGGTTGCGAGGCTTGGGAAGTGAATCCTTAGCTTCTTTCGATATACCGCGAGTGGAAAAGGTAAATAACGCGATTCCCAGTCTCCTGCTGTGATTTATCGTTATTTTGAAAGATTACATGGCTTAGGAAGTGAATCCTAAGTTTCTTTTAGTACACCGTGTGGAAAATGTAAATATCGCGTTTCGGTGTGACCTTGAGTGTTTTGTCGTTATTTCGAACGATTGCTAGGCTTGTGAAGTGAATCCTCAATTTCTTTTAGTACACCGAGTGGAAAAGGTAGATATCGCGTTTCGGAGTGACCATGAGTGATTGGTCGTTATTTCGAACGGTTGCGAGACTTGGGAAGTGAATCCTTAGCTTCTTTGGATATACCGCGAGTGGAAAAGGTAAATATCCCGATTCCAGGTCTCCTACTGTGATTTATCGTTATTTTGAACGATTACCTGCCTTGGGAAGTGAATCTTTAGTTTCTTTTAGTACACCGTGTGGAAAAGGAAAATATCGCGTTTCGGTGTGACCTTGAGTGTTTTGTCGTTATTTCGAACGATTGCTAGGCTTGTGAAGTGAATCCTTAGCTTCTTTCGATATACCGCGAGTGGAAAAGGTAAATAACGCGATTCCCAGTCTCCTGCTGTGATTTATCGTTATTTTGAACGATTACGAAGCCGAGGATTTGAATCCTCAGCTTCTTTCGATATACCGCGAGTGGAAAAGGTAAATATCGCGATTCCGAGTCTCCTACTGTGATTTATCGTTATTTTGATCGATTGCCTGCCTTTGGAAGTGCATCTTTAGTTTCTTTTAGTACACCGTGTGGAAAAGGTAAATATCACGTTTCGGTGTGACCTTGAGTGTTTTGTCGTTATGTCGAACGATTGCTAGGCATGTGAAGTGAATCCTTAGCTTCTTTCGATATACCGCGAGTGGACAAGGTAAATATCGCCATACCGAGTCTCCTATTGTGATTTATTGTTATTTTGAACGATTGCGAGGGCTAGGATTTGAATCCTTAATTTCTTTTAGTACACCGAGTGGAAAAGGTAAATATCACGTTTCGGTGTGACCTTGAGTGTTTTGTCGTTATTTCGAACTATAGCGAGACTTGGGAAATGAATCCTTAGCTTGTGTCGTTACACCGTGGGTGGAAAATGTAAATATCGCTACACCGAGTCTCCTACTGTGATTTATCGTTATTTTGAACGATTACGAAGGCGAGGATTTGAATCCTCAGCTTCTTTCGATATACCGCGAGTGGAAAAGGTAAATATCGCGATTCCGAGTCTCCTACTGTGATTTATCGTTATTTTGATCGATTGCCTGCCTTTGGAAGTGAATCTTTAGTTTCTTTTAGTACACCGTGTGGATAAGGTAAATATCACGTTTCGGTGTGACCTTGAGTGTTTTGCCGCTATTTCGAACGATTGCTAGGCATGTGAAGTGAATCCTTAGCTTCTTTCGATATACCGCGAGTGGACAAGGTAAATATCGCCATACCGAGTCTCCTATTGTGGTTTATTGTTATTTTGAACGATTGCGAGGGCTAGGATTTGAATCCTTAATTTCTTTTATTACACCGAGTGGAAAAGGTAAATATCACGTTTCGGTGTGACCTAGAGTGATTGGTCGTTATTTCGAACGGTTGCGAGGCTTGGGAAGTGAATCCTTAGCTTCTTTCGATATACCGCGAGTGGAAAAGGTAAATAACGCGATTCCCAGTCTCCTGCTGTGATTTATCGTTATTTTGAGCGATTACCTGCCTTGGGAAGTGAATCTTTAGTTTCTTTTAGTACACCGTGTGGAAAAGGTAAATATCGCGTTTCGGTGTGACCTTGAGTGTTTTGTCGTTATTTCGAACGATTGCTAGGCTTGTGAAGTGAATCCTTTACTTCTTTCGATATACCGCGAGTGGAAAAGGTAAATATCCCGATTCCAGGTCTCCTACTGTGATTTATCGCTATTTTGAACGATTACGAAGGCGAGGATTTGAATCCTCAGCTTCTTTCGATATACCGCGAGTGGAAAAGGTAAATATCGCGATTCCGAGTCTCCTACTGTGATTTATCGCTATTTTGAACGATTACGAAGGCGAGGATTTGAATCCTCAGCTTCTTTCGATATACCGCGTGTGGAAAAGGTAAA
This sequence comes from Nomada fucata, assembly GCA_948146005.1. Classification (NCBI taxonomy): domain Eukaryota; kingdom Metazoa; phylum Arthropoda; class Insecta; order Hymenoptera; family Apidae; genus Nomada; species Nomada fucata. Next base: position 26,735,067 of record OX411275.1, read on the forward strand.
TAACGCTATTCCCAGTCTCCTACTGTGATTTATCCTTATTTTGAACGATTACGAAGGCGAGGATTTGAATCCTCAGCTCCTTTCGATATACCGCGCGTGGAAAAGGTAAATATCGCGATTCCCAGTCTCCTGCTGTGATTTATCGTTATTTTGAACGATTACCTGGCTTAGGAAGTGAATCCTTAGTTTCTTTTATTACAACGTGTGGAAAAGGTAGATATCGCGTTTCGGAGTGACATTGAGTGATTGGTCGTTATTTCGAACGGTTGCGAGACTTGGGAAGTGAATCCTCAGATTCTTTCGATATACCGCGAGTGGACAAGGTAAATATCGCCATACCAAGTCTCCTGCTGTGATTTATCGTTATTTTGAACGATACGAAGGCGAGGATTTGAATCCTCAGCTTCATTCGATATACCGCGAGTGGAAAAGGTAAATATCGCGATTCCGAGTCTCCTACTGTGATTTATCGTTATTTTGATCGATTGCCTGCCTTTGGAAGTGAATCTTTAGTTTCTTTTAGTACACCGTGTGGAAAAGGAAAATATCGCGTTCCGGTGTGACCTTGAGTGTTTTGTCGTTATTTCGAACGATTGCTAGGCTTGTGAAGTGAATCCTTTGCTTCTTTCGATATACCGCGAGTGGAAAAGGTAAATATCCCGATTCCAGGTCTCCTACTGTGATTTATCGTTATTTTGAACGATTACGAAGGCGAGGATTTGAATCCTCAGCTTCTTTCGATATACCGCGAGTGGAAAAGGTAAATATCGCGATTCCGAGTCTCCTACTGTGATTTACCGTTATTTTGATCGATTGCCTGCCTTTGGAAGTGAATCTTTAGTTTCTTTTAGTACACCGTGTGGAAAAGGTAAATATCACGTTTCGGTGTGACCTTGAGTGTTTTGTCGATATTTCGAACGATTGCGAGACTTGGGAAATGAATCCTTAGCTTGTGTCGTTACACCGTGGGTGGAAAATGTAAATATCGCTACACCGAGTCTCCTACTGTGATTTACCGTTATTTTGAACGATTACGAATGCGAGGATTTGAATCCTCAGCTTCTTTCGATATACCGCGAGTGGAAAAGGTAAATATCGCGATTCCCAGTCTCCTGCTGTGATTTATCGTTATTTTGATCGATTACCTGGCTTGGGGAGTGAATCCTTAGTTTCTTTTAGTTCACCGTGTGGAAAAGGTAAATATCGCGCTCGGAGTGCCCTTGAGTGTTTTGTCGTTATTTCGAACGATCGCTAGGCTTGTGAAGTGAATCCTTAGCTTCTTTCGATATACCGCGAGTGGAAAAGGTAAATAACGCGATTCCCAGTCTCCTGCTGTGATTTATCGTTATTTTGAACGATTACGAAGGCGAGGATTTGAATCCTCAGCTTCTTTCGATATACCGCGAGTGGAAAAGGTAAATATCGCGATTCCAAGTCTCCTACTGTGATTTATCGTTATTTTTAACGATTACCTGGCTTGGGAAGTGAATCCTTAGTTTCTTTTAGTACACCGTGTGGAAAAGGTAAATATCGCGTTCGGTGTGACCTTGAGTGTTTTGTCGTTATTTCGAACGATTGCTAGGCTTGTGAAGTGAATCCTTAGCTTCTTTCGATATACCGCGAGTGGAAGAGGTAAATATCCCGATTCCAGGTCTCCTACTGTGATTTATCGTTATTTTTAACGATTACCTGGCTTGGGAAGTGAATGCTTAGTTTCTTTTAGTACACCGTGTGGAAAAGGTAAATATCACGTTTCGGTGTGACCTTGAGTGTTTTGTCGTTATTTCGAACGATTGCTAGGCTTGTGAAGTGAATCCTTAGCTTCTTTCGATATACCGCGAGTGGAAAAGGTAAATAACGCGATTCCCAGTCTCCTGCTGTGATTTATCGTTATTTTGAACGATTACGAAGGCGAGGATTTGAATCCTCAGCTTCATTCGATATACCGCGAGTGGAAAAGGTAAATATCGCGATTCCAAGTCTCCTACTGTGATTTATCGTTATTTTTAACGATTACCTGGCTTGGGAAGTGAATCCTTAGTTTCTTTTAGTACACCGTGTGGAAAAGGTAAATATCGCGTTTCGGAGTGACCTTGAGTGATTGGTCGTTATTTCGAACGGTTGCGAGGCTTGGGAAGTGAATCCTTAGCTTCTTTCGATATACCGCGAGTGGAAAAGGTAAATAACGCGATTCCCAGTCTCCTGCTGTGATTTATCGTTATTTTGAAAGATTACATGGCTTAGGAAGTGAATCCTAAGTTTCTTTTAGTACACCGTGTGGAAAATGTAAATATCGCGTTTCGGTGTGACCTTGAGTGTTTTGTCGTTATTTCGAACGATTGCTAGGCTTGTGAAGTGAATCCTCAATTTCTTTTAGTACACCGAGTGGAAAAGGTAGATATCGCGTTTCGGAGTGACCATGAGTGATTGGTCGTTATTTCGAACGGTTGCGAGACTTGGGAAGTGAATCCTTAGCTTCTTTGGATATACCGCGAGTGGAAAAGGTAAATATCCCGATTCCAGGTCTCCTACTGTGATTTATCGTTATTTTGAACGATTACCTGCCTTGGGAAGTGAATCTTTAGTTTCTTTTAGTACACCGTGTGGAAAAGGAAAATATCGCGTTTCGGTGTGACCTTGAGTGTTTTGTCGTTATTTCGAACGATTGCTAGGCTTGTGAAGTGAATCCTTTGCTTCTTTCGATATACCGCGAGTGGAAAAGGTAAATATCCCGATTCCAGGTCTCCTACTGTGATTTATCGTTATTTTGAACGATTACGAAGCCGAGGATTTGAATCCTCAGCTTCTTTCGATATACCGCGAGTGGAAAAGGTAAATATCGCGATTCCGAGTCTCCTACTGTGATTTATCGTTATTTCGATCGATTGCCTGCCTTTGGAAGTGAATCTTTAGTTTCTTTTAGTACACCGTGTGGAAAAGGTAAATATCACGTTTCGGTGTGACCTTGAGTGTTTTGTCGTTATGTCGAACTATTGCTAGGCATGTGAAGTGAATCCTTAGCTTCTTTCGATATACCGCGAGTGGACAAGGTAAATATCGCCATACCGAGTCTCCTATTGTGATTTATTGTTATTTTGAACGATTGCGAGGGCTAGGATTTGAATCCTTAATTTCTTTTAGTACACCGAGTGGAAAAGGTAAATATCACGTTTCGGTGTGACCTTGAGTGTTTTGTCGTTATTTCGAACTATTGCGAGACTTGGGAAATGAATCCTTAGCTTGTGTCGTTACACCGTGGGTGGAAAATGTAAATATCGCTACACCGAGTCTCCTACTGTGATTTATCGTTATTTTGAACGATTACGAAGGCGAGGATTTGAATCCTCAGCTTCTTTCGATATACCGCGAGTGGAAAAGGTAAATATCGCGATTCCGAGTCTCCTACTGTGATTTATCGTTATTTTGATCGATTGCCTGCCTTTGGAAGTGAATCTTTAGTTTCTTTTAGTACACCGTGTGGATAAGGTAAATATCACGTTTCGGTGTGACCTTGAGTGTTTTGCCGCTATTTCGAACGATTGCTAGGCATGTGAAGTGAATCCTTAGCTTCTTTCGATATACCGCGAGTGGACAAGGTAAATATCGCCATACCGAGTCTCCTATTGTGGTTTATTGTTATTTTGAACGATTGCGAGGGCTAGGATTTGAATCCTTAATTTCTTTTATTACACCGAGTGGAAAAGGTAAATATCACGTTTCGGTGTGACCTAGAGTGATTGGTCGTTATTTCGAACGGTTGCGAGGCTTGGGAAGTGAATCCTTAGCTTCTTTCGATATACCGCGAGTGGAAAAGGTAAATAACGCGATTCCCAGTCTCCTGCTGTGATTTATCGTTATTTTGAGCGATTACCTGCCTTGGGACGTGAATCTTTAGTTTCTTTTAGTACACCGTGTGGAAAAGGTAAATATCGCGTTTCGGTGTGACCTTGAGTGTTTTGTCGTTATTTCGAACGATTGCTAGGCTTGTGAAGTGAATCCTTTACTTCTTTCGATATACCGCGAGTGGAAAAGGTAAATATCCCGATTCCAGGTCTCCTACTGTGATTTATCGCTATTTTGAACGATTACGAAGGCGAGGATTTGAATCCTCAGCTTCTTTCGATATACCGCGAGTGGAAAAGGTAAATATCGCGATTCCGAGTCTCCTACTGTGATTTATCGCTATTTTGAACGATTACGAAGGCGAGGATTTGAATCCTCAGCTTCTTTCGATATACCGCGTGTGGAAAAGGTAAATAACGCTATTCCCAGTCTCCTACTGTGATTTATCCTTATTTTGAACGATTACGAAGGCGAGGATTTGAATCCTCAGCTCCTTTCGATATACCGCGCGTGGAAAAGGTAAATATCGCGATTCCCAGTCTCCTGCTGTGATTTATCGTTATTTTGAACGATTACCTGGCTTAGGAAGTGAATCCTTAGTTTCTTTTATTACAACGTGTGGAAAAGGTAGATATCGCGTTTCGGAGTGACATTGAGTGATTGGTCGTTATTTCGAACGGTTGCGAGACTTGGGAAGTGAATCCTCAGATTCTTTCGATATACCGCGAGTGGACAAGGTAAATATCGCCATACCAAGTCTCCTGCTGTGATTTATCGTTATTTTGAACGATACGAAGGCGAGGATTTGAATCCTCAGCTTCATTCGATATACCGCGAGTGGAAAAGGTAAATATCGCGATTCCGAGTCTCCTACTGTGATTTATCGTTATTTTGATCGATTGCCTGCCTTTGGAAGTGAATCTTTAGTTTCTTTTAGTACACCATGTGGAAAAGGAAAATATCGCGTTCCGGTGTGACCTTGAGTGTTTTGTCGTTATTTCGAACGATTGCTAGGCTTGTGAAGTGAATCCTTTGCTTCTTTCGATATACCGCGAGTGGAAAAGGTAAATATCCCGATTCCAGGTCTCCTACTGTGATTTATCGTTATTTTGAACGATTACGAAGGCGAGGATTTGAATCCTCAGCTTCTTTCGATATACCGCGAGTGGAAAAGGTAAATATCGCGATTCCGAGTCTCCTACTGTGATTTACCGTTATTTTGATCGATTGCCTGCCTTTGGAAGTGAATCTTTAGTTTCTTTTAGTACACCGTGTGGAAAAGGTAAATATCACGTTTCGGTGTGACCTTGAGTGTTTTGTCGATATTTCGAACGATTGCGAGACTTGGGAAATGAATCCTTAGCTTGTGTCGTTACACCGTGGGTGGAAAATGTAAATATCGCTACACCGAGTCTCCTACTGTGATTTACCGTTATTTTGAACGATTACGAATGCGAGGATTTGAATCCTCAGCTTCTTTCGATATACCGCGAGTGGAAAAGGTAAATATCGCGATTCCCAGTCTCCTGCTGTGATTTATCGTTATTTTGATCGATTACCTGGCTTGGGGAGTGAATCCTTAGTTTCTTTTAGTTCACCGTGTGGAAAAGGTAAATATCGCGCTCGGAGTGCCCTTGAGTGTTTTGTCGTTATTTCGAACGATCGCTAGGCTTGTGAAGTGAATCCTTAGCTTCTTTCGATATACCGCGAGTGGAAAAGGTAAATAACGCGATTCCCAGTCTCCTGCTGTGATTTATCGTTATTTTGAACGATTACGAAGGCGAGGATTTGAATCCTCAGCTTCTTTCGATATACCGCGAGTGGAAAAGGTAAATATCGCGATTCCAAGTCTCCTACTGTGATTTATCGTTATTTTTAACGATTACCTGGCTTGGGAAGTGAATCCTTAGTTTCTTTTAGTACACCGTGTGGAAAAGGTAAATATCGCGTTCGGTGTGACCTTGAGTGTTTTGTCGTTATTTCGAACGATTGCTAGGCTTGTGAAGTGAATCCTTAGCTTCTTTCGATATACCGCGAGTGGAAGAGGTAAATATCCCGATTCCAGGTCTCCTACTGTGATTTATCGTTATTTTTAACGATTACCTGGCTTGGGAAGTGAATGCTTAGTTTCTTTTAGTACACCGTGTGGAAAAGGTAAATATCACGTTTCGGTGTGACCTTGAGTGTTTTGTCGTTATTTCGAACGATTGCTAGGCTTGTGAAGTGAATCCTTAGCTTCTTTCGATATACCGCGAGTGGAAAAGGTAAATAACGCGATTCCCAGTCTCCTGCTGTGATTTATCGTTATTTTGAACGATTACGAAGGCGAGGATTTGAATCCTCAGCTTCATTCGATATACCGCGAGTGGAAAAGGTAAATATCGCGATTCCAAGTCTCCTACTGTGATTTATCGTTATTTTTAACGATTACCTGGCTTGGGAAGTGAATCCTTAGTTTCTTTTAGTACACCGTGTGGAAAAGGTAAATATCGCGTTTCGGAGTGACCTTGAGTGATTGGTCGTTATTTCGAACGGTTGCGAGGCTTGGGAAGTGAATCCTTAGCTTCTTTCGATATACCGCGAGTGGAAAAGGTAAATAACGCGATTCCCAGTCTCCTGCTGTGATTTATCGTTATTTTGAAAGATTACATGGCTTAGGAAGTGAATCCTAAGTTTCTTTTAGTACACCGTGTGGAAAATGTAAATATCGCGTTTCGGTGTGACCTTGAGTGTTTTGTCGTTATTTCGAACGATTGCTAGGCTTGTGAAGTGAATCCTCAATTTCTTTTAGTACACCGAGTGGAAAAGGTAGATATCGCGTTTCGGAGTGACCATGAGTGATTGGTCGTTATTTCGAACGGTTGCGAGACTTGGGAAGTGAATCCTTAGCTTCTTTGGATATACCGCGAGTGGAAAAGGTAAATATCCCGATTCCAGGTCTCCTACTGTGATTTATCGTTATTTTGAACGATTACCTGCCTTGGGAAGTGAATCTTTAGTTTCTTTTAGTACACCGTGTGGAAAAGGAAAATATCGCGTTTCGGTGTGACCTTGAGTGTTTTGTCGTTATTTCGAACGATTGCTAGGCTTGTGAAGTGAATCCTTTGCTTCTTTCGATATACCGCGAGTGGAAAAGGTAAATATCCCGATTCCAGGTCTCCTACTGTGATTTATCGTTATTTTGAACGATTACGAAGCCGAGGATTTGAATCCTCAGCTTCTTTCGATATACCGCGAGTGGAAAAGGTAAATATCGCGATTCCGAGTCTCCTACTGTGATTTATCGTTATTTCGATCGATTGCCTGCCTTTGGAAGTGAATCTTTAGTTTCTTTTAGTACACCGTGTGGAAAAGGTAAATATCACGTTTCGGTGTGACCTTGAGTGTTTTGTCGTTATGTCGAACTATTGCTAGGCATGTGAAGTGAATCCTTAGCTTCTTTCGATATACCGCGAGTGGACAAGGTAAATATCGCCATACCGAGTCTCCTATTGTGATTTATTGTTATTTTGAACGATTGCGAGGGCTAGGATTTGAATCCTTAATTTCTTTTAGTACACCGAGTGGAAAAGGTAAATATCACGTTTCGGTGTGACCTTGAGTGTTTTGTCGTTATTTCGAACTATTGCGAGACTTGGGAAATGAATCCTTAGCTTGTGTCGTTACACCGTGGGTGGAAAATGTAAATATCGCTACACCGAGTCTCCTACTGTGATTTATCGTTATTTTGAACGATTACGAAGGCGAGGATTTGAATCCTCAGCTTCTTTCGATATACCGCGAGTGGAAAAGGTAAATATCGCGATTCCGAGTCTCCTACTGTGATTTATCGTTATTTTGATCGATTGCCTGCCTTTGGAAGTGAATCTTTAGTTTCTTTTAGTACACCGTGTGGATAAGGTAAATATCACGTTTCGGTGTGACCTTGAGTGTTTTGCCGCTATTTCGAACGATTGCTAGGCATGTGAAGTGAATCCTTAGCTTCTTTCGATATACCGCGAGTGGACAAGGTAAATATCGCCATACCGAGTCTCCTATTATGGTTTATTGTTATTTTGAACGATTGCGAGGGCTAGGATTTGAATCCTTAATTTCTTTTATTACACCGAGTGGAAAAGGTAAATATCACGTTTCGGTGTGACCTAGAGTGATTGGTCGTTATTTCGAACGGTTGCGAGGCTTGGGAAGTGAATCCTTAGCTTCTTTCGATATACCGCGAGTGGAAAAGGTAAATAACGCGATTCCCAGTCTCCTGCTGTGATTTATCGTTATTTTGAACGATTACCTGCCTTGGGAAGTGAATCTTTAGTTTCTTTTAGTACACCGTGTGGAAAAGGTAAATATCGCGTTTCGGTGTGACCTTGAGTGTTTTGTCGTTATTTCGAACGATTGCTAGGCTTGTGAAGTGAATCCTTTACTTCTTTCGATATACCGCGAGTGGAAAAGGTAAATATCCCGATTCCAGGTCTCCTACTGTGATTTATCGCTATTTTGAACGATTACGAAGGCGAGGATTTGAATCCTCAGCTTCTTTCGATATACCGCGAGTGGAAAAGGTAAATATCGCGATTCCGAGTCTCCTACTGTGATTTATCGCTATTTTGAACGATTACGAAGGCGAGGATTTGAATCCTCAGCTTCTTTCGATATACCGCGTGTGGAAAAGGTAAATAACGCTATTCCCAGTCTCCTACTGTGATTTATCCTTATTTTGAACGATTACGAAGGCGAGGATTTGAATCCTCAGCTCCTTTCGATATACCGCGAGTGGAAAAGGTAAATATCGCGATTCCCAGTCTCCTGCTGTGATTTATCGTTATTTTGAACGATTACCTGGCTTAGGAAGTGAATCCTTAGTTTCTTTTATTACAACGTGTGGAAAAGGTAGATATCGCGTTTCGGAGTGACAGTGAGTGATTGGCCGTTATTTCGAACGGTTGCGAGACTTGGGAAGTGAATCCTCAGATTCTTTCGATATACCGCGAGTGGACAAGGTAAATATCGCCATACCAAGTCTCCTATTGTGATTTATTGTTATTTTGAACGATTGCGAGGGCTAGGATTTGAATCCTTAATTTCTTTAAGTACACCGAGTGGAAAAGGTAAATATCACGTTTCGGTGTGACCTTGAGTGTTTTGTCGTTATTTCGAACTATTGCGAGAGTTGGGAAATGAATCCTTAGCTTGTGTCGTTACACCGTGGGTGGAAAATGTAAATATTGCTACACCGAGTCTCCTACTGTGATTTATCGTTATTTTGAACGATTACGAAGGCGAGGATTTGAATCCTCAGCTTCTTTCGATATACCGCGAGTGGAAAAGGTAAATATCGCGATTCCCACTCTCCTGCTGTGATTTATCGTTATTTTGAACGATTACCTGGCTTGGGGAGTGAAACCTTAGTTTCTTTTAGTACACCGTGTGGAAAAGGTAAATATCGCGTTCGGAGTGACCTTGAGTGTTTTGACGTTATTTCGAATATTTGCGAGGCTTGGGAAGTGAATCCTCAGCTTCTTTCGATATACCGCGAGTGGAAAAGGTAAATAACGCGATTCCCAGTCTCCTGCTGTGATTTATCGTTATTTTGAACGATTACGAAGGCGAGGATTTGAATCCTCAGCTTCATTCGATATACCACGAGTGGAAAAGGTAAATATCGCGATTCCAAGTCTCCTACTGTGATTTATCGTTATTTTTAACGATTACCTGGCTTGGGAAGTGAATCCTTAGTTTCTTTTAGTACACCGTGTGGAAAAGGTAAATATCGCGTTCGGTGTGACCTTGAGTCTTTTGTCGTTATTTCGAATGGTTGCGAGGCTTGGGAAGTGAATCCTCAGCTTCTTTCGATATACCGCGAGTGGAAATGGTAAATAACGCGATTCCCAGTCTCCTGATGTGATTTATCGTTATTTTGATCGATTACCTGGCTTGGGGAGTGAAACCTTAGTTTCTTTTAGTACACCGTGTGGAAAAGGTAAATATCGCGCTCGGAGTGCCCTTGAGTGTTTTGTCGTTATTTCGAACGATCGCTAGGGTTGTGAAGTGAATCCATAGCTTCTTTCGATATACCGCGAGTGGAAAAGGTAAATAACGCGATTCCCAGTCTCCTGCCTGTGATTTATCGTTATTTTGAACGATTACGAAGGCGAGAATTTGAATCCTCAGCTTCTTTCGATATACCGCGAGTGGAAAAGGTAAATATCGCGATTCCAAGTCTGCTACTGTGATTTATCGTTATTTTTAACGATTACCTGGCTTGGGAAGTGAATCCTTAGTTTCTTTTAGTACACCGTGTGGAAAAGGTAAATATCGCGTTCGGTGTGACCTTGAGTGTTTTGTCGTTATTTCGAACGATTGCTAGGCTTCTGAAGTGAATCCTTAGCTTCAATCGATATACCGCGAGTGGAAAAGGTAAATATCCCGATTCCAGGTCTCCTACTGTGATTTATCGTTATTTTGAACGATTACGAAGGCGAGGATTTGAATCCTCAGCTTCTTTCGATATACCGCGAGTGGAAAAGGTAAATATCGCGATTCCGAGTCTCCTACTGTGATTTATCGTTATTTTGATCGATTGCCTGCCTTTGGAAGTGAATCTTTAGTTTCTTTTAGTACACCGTGTGGATAAGGTAAATATCACGTTTCGGTGTGACCTTGAGTGTTTTGCCGCTATTTCGAACGATTGCTAGGCATGTGAAGTGAATCCTTAGCTTCTTTCGATATACCGCGAGTGGACAAGGTAAATATCGCCATACCGAGTCTCCTATTGTGGTTTATCGTTATTTTGATCGATTACCTGGCTTGGGGAGTGAAACCTTAGTTTCTTTTAGTACACCGTGTGGAAAAGGTAAATATCGCGCTCGGAGTGCCCTTGAGTGTTTTGTCGTTATTTCGAACGATCGCTAGGGTTGTGAAGTGAATCCTTAGCTTCTTTCGATATACCGCGAGTGGAAAAGGTAAATAACGCGATTCCCAGTCTCCTGCCTGTGATTTATCGTTATTTTGAACGATTACGAAGGCGAGAATTTGAATCCTCAGCTTCTTTCGATATACCGCGAGTGGAAAAGGTAAATATCGCGATTCCAAGTCTCCTACTGTGATTTATCGTTATTTTTAACGATTACCTGGCTTGGGAAGTGAATCCTTAGTTTCTTTTAGTACACCGTGTGGAAAAGGTAAATATCACGTTTCGGTGTGACCTAGAGTGATTGGTCGTTATTTCGAACGGTTGCGAGGCTTGGGAAGTGAATTCTTAGCTTCATTCGATATACCGCGAGTGGAAAAGGTAAATAACGCGATTCCCAGTCTCCTGCTGTGATTTATCGTTATTTTGAACGATTACCTGCCTTGGGAAGTGAATCTTTAGTTTCTTTTAGTACACCGTGTGGAAAAGGTAGATATCGCGATTCGGAGTGACCTTGAGTGATTGGTCGTTATTTCGAACGGTTGCGAGACTTGGGAAGTGAATCCTTAGCTTCTTTCGATATACCGCGAGTGGAAAAGGTAAATAACGCGATTCCCAGTCTCCTGCTGTGATTTATCGTTATTTTGAACGATTACGAAGGCGAGGATTTGAATCCTCAGCTTCATTCGATATACCGCGAGTGGAAAAGGTAAATATCGCGATTCCAAGTCTCCTACTGTGATTTATCGTTATTTTTAACGATTACCTGGCTTGGGAAGTGAATCCTTAGTTTCTTTTAGTACACCGTGTGGAAAAGGTAAATATCGCGTTTCGGAGTGACCTTGAGTGATTGGTCGTTATTTCGAACGGTTGCGAGGCTTGGGAAGTGAATCCTCAGCTTCTTTCGATATACCGCGAGTGGAAATGGTAAATAACGCGATTCCCAGTCTCCTGATGTGATTTATCGTTATTTTGATCGATTACCTGGCTTGGGGAGTGAAACCTTAGTTTCTTTTAGTACACCGTGTGGAAAAGGTAAATATCGCGCTCGGAGTGCCCTTGAGTGTTTTGTCGTTATTTCGAACGATCGCTAGGGTTGTGAAGTGAATCCTTAGCTTCTTTCGATATACCGCGAGTGGAAAAGGTAAATAACGCGATTCCCAGTCTCCTGCCTGTGATTTATCGTTATTTTGAACGATTACGAAGGCGAGAATTTGAATCCTCAGCTTCTTTCGATATACCGCGAGTGGAAAAGGTAAATATCGCGATTCCAAGTCTCCTACTGTGATTTATCGTTATTTTTAACGATTACCTGGCTTGGGAAGTGAATCCTTAGTTTCTTTTAGTACACCGTGTGGAAAAGGTAAATATCGCGTTCGGTGTGACCTTGAGTGTTTTGTCGTTATTTCGAACGATTGCTAGGCTTCTGAAGTGAATCCTTAGCTTCAATCGATATACCGCGAGTGGAAAAGGTAAATATCGCGATTCCGAGTCTCCTACTGTGATTTATCGCTATTTTGAACGATTACGAAGGCGAGGATTTGAATCCTCAGCTTCATTCGATATACCGCGAGTGGAAAAGGTAAATATCGCGATTCCGAGTCTCCTACTGTGATTTATCGCTATTTTGAACGATTACGAAGGCGAGGATTTGAATTCTCAGCTTCATTCGATATACCGCGAGTGCAAAAGGTAAATATCGCGATTCCAAGTCTCCTACTGTGATTTATCGTTATTTTTAACGATTACCTGGCTTGGGAAGTGAATCCTTAGTTTCTTTTAGTACACCGTGTGGAAAAGGTAAATATCGCGTTCGGTGTGACCTTGAGTGTTTTGTCGTTATTTCGAACGATTGCTAGGCTTGTGAAGTGAATCCTTAGCTTCAATCGATATACCGCGAGTGGAAAAGGTAAATATCCCGATTCCAGGTCTCCTACTGTGATTTATCGTTATTTTGAACGATTACGAAGGCGAGGATTTGAATCCTCAGCTTCTTTCGATATACCGCGAGTGGAAAAGGTAAATATCGCGATTCCGAGTCTCCTACTGTGATTTATCGTTATTTTGATCGATTGCCTGCCTTTGGAAGTGAATCTTTAGTTTCTTTTAGTACACCGTGTGGATAAGGTAAATATCACGTTTCGGTGTGACCTTGAGTGTTTTGCCGCTATTTCGAACGATTGCTAGGCATGTGAAGTGAATCCTTAGCTTCTTTCGATATACCGCGAGTGGACAAGGTAAATATCGCCATACCGAGTCTCCTATTGTGGTTTATTGTTATTTTGAACGATTGCGAGGGCTAGGATTTGAATCCTTAATTTCTTTTATTACACCGAGTGGAAAAGGTAAATATCACGTTTCGGTGTGACCTAGAGTGTTTTGCCGCTATTTCGAACGATTGCTAGGCATGTGAAGTGAATCCTCAGCTTCATTCGATATACCGCGAGTGGAAAAGGTAAATAACGCGATTCCCAGTCTCCTGCTGTGATTTATCGTTATTTTGAACGATTACGAAGGCGAGGATTTGAATCCTCAGCTTCATTCGATATACCGCGAGTGGAAAAGGTAAATATCGCGATTCCAAGTCTCCTACTGTGATTTATCGTTATTTTTAACGATTACCTGGCTTGGGAAGTGAATCCTTAGTTTCTTTTAGTACACCGTGTGGAAAAGGTAAATATCGCGTTTCGGAGTGACCTTGAGTGATTGGTCGTTATTTCGAACGGTTGCGAGGCTTGGGAAGTGAATCCTTAGCTTCTTTCGATATACCGCGAGTGGAAAAGGTAAATAACGCGATTCCCAGTCTCCTGCTGTGATTTATCGTTATTTTGAACGAGTACCTGGCTTAGGAAGTGAATCCTAAGTTTCTTTTAGTACACCGTGTGGAAAAGGTAAATATCGCGTTTCGGTGTGACCTTGAGTGATTGGTCGTTATTTCGAACGGTTGCGAGGCTTGGGAAGTGAATCCTTAGATTCTTTCGATATACCGCGAGTGGACAAGGTAAATATCGCCATACCGAGTCTCCTATTGTGATTTATTGTTATTTTGAACGATTGCGAGGGCTAGGATTTGAATCCTTAATTTCTTTTAGTACACCGAGTGGAAAAGGTAAATATCACGTTTCTGTGTGACCTTGAGTGTTTTGTCGTTATTTCGAACTATTGCGAGACTTGGGAAATGAATCCTTAGCTTGTGTCGTTGCACCGTGGGTGGAAAATGTAAATATCGCTACACCGAGTCTCCTACTGTGATTTATCGTTATTTTGAACGATTACGAAGGCGAGGATTTGAATCCTCAGCTTCTTTCGATATACCGCGAGTGGAAAAGGTATAGAACGCGATTCCCAGTCTCCTGCTGTGATTTATCGTTATTTTGAACGATTACGAAGGCGAGGATTTGAATCCTCAGCTTCATTCGATATACCGCGAGTGGAAAAGGTAAATATCGCGATTCCGAGTCTCCTACTGTGATTTATCGTTATTTTGATCGATTGCCTGCCTTTGGAAGTGAATCTTTAGTTTCTTTTAGTACACCGTGTGGAAAAGGAAAATATCGCGTTCCGGTGTGACCTTGAGTGTTTTGTCGTTATTTCGAACGATTGCTAGGCTTGTGAAGTGAATCCTTTGCTTCTTTCGATATACCGCGAGTGGAAAAGGTAAATATCCCGATTCCAGGTCTCCTACTGTGATTTATCGTTATTTTGAACGATTACGAAGGCGAGGATTTGAATCCTCAGCTTCTTTCGATATACCGCGAGTGGAAAAGGTAAATATCGCGATTCCGAGTCTCCTACTGTGATTTATCGTTATTTTGATCGATTGCCTGCGTTTGGAAGTGAATCTTTAGTTTCTTTTAGTACACCGTGTGGAAAAGGTAAATATCACGTTTCGGTGTGACCTTGAGTGTTTTGTCGTTATTTCGAACGATTGCGAGACTTGGGAAATGAATCCTTAGCTTGTGTCGTTACACCGTGGGTGGAAAATGTAAATATCGCTACACCGAGTCTCCAACTGTGATTTATCGTTATTTTGAACGATTACGAAGGCGAGGATTTGAATCCTCAGCTTCTTTCGATATACCGCGAGTGGAAAAGGTAAATAACGCGATTCCCAGTCTCCTGCTGTGATTTATCGTTATTTTGATCGATTACCTGGCTTGGGGAGTGAAACCTTAGTTTCTTTTAGTACCCCGTGTGGAAAAGGTAAATATCGCGCTCGGAGTGCCCTTGAGTGTTTTGTCGTTATTTCGAACGGTTGCGAGACTTGGGAAGTGAATCCTCAGATTCTTTCGATATACCGCGAGTGGACAAGGTAAATATCGCCATACCAAGTCTCCTATTGTGATTTATTGTTATTTTGAACGATTGCGAGGGCTAGGATTTGAATCCTTAATTTCTTTAAGTACACCGAGTGGAAAAGGTAAATATCCCGTTTCGGTGTGACCTTGAGTGTTTTGTCGTTATTTCGAACGGTTGCGAGGCTTGGGAAGTGAATTCTTAGCTTCATTCGATATACCGCGAGTGGAAAAGGTAAATATCGCGATTCCGAGTCTCCTACTGTGATTTATCGCTATTTTGAACGATTACGAAGGCGAGGATTTGAATCCTCAGCTTCTTTCGATATACCGCGTGTGGAAAAGGTAAATAACGCTATTCCCAGTCTCCTACTGTGATTTATCCTTATTTTGAACGATTACGAAGGCGAGGATTTGAATCCTCAGCTCCTTTCGATATACCGCGAGTGGAAAAGGTAAATATCGCGATTCCCAGTCTCCTGCTGTGATTTATCGTTATTTTGAACGATTACCTGGCTTAGGAAGTGAATCCTTAGTTTCTTTTATTACAACGTGTGGAAAAGGTAGATATCGCGTTTCGGAGTGACATTGAGTGATTGGTCGTTATTTCGAACGGTTGCGAGACTTGGGAAGTGAATCCTCAGATTCTTTCGATATACCGCGAGTGGACAAGGTAAATATCGCCATACCAAGTCTCCTATTGTGATTTATTGTTATTTTGAACGATTGCGAGGGCTAGGATTTGAATCCTTAATTTCTTTAAGTACACCGAGTGGAAAAGGTAAATATCCCGTTTCGGTGTGACCTTGAGTGTTTTGTCGTTATTTCGAACGGTTGCGAGGCTTGGGAAGTGAATTCTTAGCTTCATTCGATATACCGCGAGTGGAAAAGGTAAATAACGCGATTCCCAGTCTCCTGCTGTGATTTATCGTTATTTTGAACGATTACCTGCCTTGGGAAGTGAATCTTTAGTTTCTTTTAGTACACCGTGTGGAAAAGGTAGATATCGCGTTTCGGAGTGACCTTGAGTGATTGGTCGTTATTTCGAACGGTTGCGAGACTTGGGAAGTGAATCCTTAGCTTCTTTCGATATACCGCGAGTGGAAAAGGTAAATAACGCGATTCCCAGTCTCCTGCTGTGATTTATCGTTATTTTGAACGATTACGAAGGCGAGGATTTGAATCCTCAGCTTCATTCGATATACCGCGAGTGGAAAAGGTAAATATCGCGATTCCAAGTCTCCTACTGTGATTTATCGTTATTTTTAACGATTACCTGGCTTGGGAAGTGAATCCTTAGTTTCTTTTAGTACACCGTGTGGAAAAGGTAAATATCGCGTTTCGGAGTGACCTTGAGTGATTGGTCGTTATTTCGAACGGTTGCGAGGCTTGGGAAGTGAATCCTCAGCTTCTTTCGATATACCGCGAGTGGAAATGGTAAATAACGCGATTCCCAGTCTCCTGATGTGATTTATCGTTATTTTGATCGATTACCTGGCTTGGGGAGTGAAACCTTAGTTTCTTTTAGTACACCGTGTGGAAAAGGTAAATATCGCGCTCGGAGTGCCCTTGAGTGTTTTGTCGTTATTTCGAACGGTCGCTAGGGTTGTGAAGTGAATCCTTAGCTTCTTTCGATATACCGCGAGTGGAAAAGGTAAATAACGCGATTCCCAGTCTCCTGCCTGTGATTTATCGTTATTTTGAACGATTACGAAGGCGAGAATTTGAATCCTCAGCTTCTTTCGATATACCGCGAGTGGAAAAGGTAAATATCGCGATTCCAAGTCTCCTACTGTGATTTATCGTTATTTTTAACGATTACCTGGCTTGGGAAGTGAATCCTTAGTTTCTTTTAGTACACCGTGTGGAAAAGGTAAATATCGCGTTCGGTGTGACCTTGAGTGTTTTGTCGTTATTTCGAACGATTGCTAGGCTTCTGAAGTGAATCCTTAGCTTCAATCGATATACCGCGAGTGGAAAAGGTAAATATCGCGATTCCGAGTCTCCTACTGTGATTTATCGCTATTTTGAACGATTACGAAGGCGAGGATTTGAATCCTCAGCTTCATTCGATATACCGCGAGTGGAAAAGGTAAATATCGCGATTCCGAGTCTCCTACTGTGATTTATCGCTATTTTGAACGATTACGAAGGCGAGGATTTGAATTCTCAGCTTCATTCGATATACCGCGAGTGCAAAAGGTAAATATCGCGATTCCAAGTCTCCTACTGTGATTTATCGTTATTTTTAACGATTACCTGGCTTGGGAAGTGAATCCTTAGTTTCTTTTAGTACACCGTGTGGAAAAGGTAAATATCGCGTTCGGTGTGACCTTGAGTGTTTTGTCGTTATTTCGAACGATTGCTAGGCTTGTGAAGTGAATCCTTAGCTTCAATCGATATACCGCGAGTGGAAAAGGTAAATATCCCGATTCCAGGTCTCCTACTGTGATTTATCGTTATTTTGAACGATTACGAAGGCGAGGATTTGAATCCTCAGCTTCTTTCGATATACCGCGAGTGGAAAAGGTAAATATCGCGATTCCGAGTCTCCTACTGTGATTTATCGTTATTTTGATCGATTGCCTGCCTTTGGAAGTGAATCTTTAGTTTCTTTTAGTACACCGTGTGGATAAGGTAAATATCACGTTTCGGTGTGACCTTGAGTGTTTTGCCGCTATTTCGAACGATTGCTAGGCATGTGAAGTGAATCCTTAGCTTCTTTCGATATACCGCGAGTGGACAAGGTAAATATCGCCATACCGAGTCTCCTATTGTGGTTTATTGTTATTTTGAACGATTGCGAGGGCTAGGATTTGAATCCTTAATTTCTTTTATTACACCGAGTGGAAAAGGTAAATATCACGTTTCGGTGTGACCTAGAGTGTTTTGCCGCTATTTCGAACGATTGCTAGGCATGTGAAGTGAATCCTCAGCTTCATTCGATATACCGCGAGTGGAAAAGGTAAATAACGCGATTCCCAGTCTCCTGCTGTGATTTATCGTTATTTTGAACGATTACGAAGGCGAGGATTTGAATCCTCAGCTTCATTCGATATACCGCGAGTGGAAAAGGTAAATATCGCGATTCCAAGTCTCCTACTGTGATTTATCGTTATTTTTAACGATTACCTGGCTTGGGAAGTGAATCCTTAGTTTCTTTTAGTACACCGTGTGGAAAAGGTAAATATCGCGTTTCGGAGTGACCTTGAGTGATTGGTCGTTATTTCGAACGGTTGCGAGGCTTGGGAAGTGAATCCTTAGCTTCTTTCGATATACCGCGAGTGGAAAAGGTAAATAACGCGATTCCCAGTCTCCTGCTGTGATTTATCGTTATTTTGAACGAGTACCTGGCTTAGGAAGTGAATCCTAAGTTTCTTTTAGTACACCGTGTGGAAAAGGTAAATATCGCGTTTCGGTGTGACCTTGAGTGATTGGTCGTTATTTCGAACGGTTGCGAGGCTTGGGAAGTGAATCCTTAGATTCTTTCGATATACCGCGAGTGGACAAGGTAAATATCGCCATACCGAGTCTCCTATTGTGATTTATTGTTATTTTGAACGATTGCGAGGGCTAGGATTTGAATCCTTAATTTCTTTTAGTACACCGAGTGGAAAAGGTAAATATCACGTTTCTGTGTGACCTTGAGTGTTTTGTCGTTATTTCGAACTATTGCGAGACTTGGGAAATGAATCCTTAGCTTGTGTCGTTGCACCGTGGGTGGAAAATGTAAATATCGCTACACCGAGTCTCCTACTGTGATTTATCGTTATTTTGAACGATTACGAAGGCGAGGATTTGAATCCTCAGCTTCTTTCGATATACCGCGAGTGGAAAAGGTATAGAACGCGATTCCCAGTCTCCTGCTGTGATTTATCGTTATTTTGAACGATTACGAAGGCGAGGATTTGAATCCTCAGCTTCATTCGATATACCGCGAGTGGAAAAGGTAAATATCGCGATTCCGAGTCTCCTACTGTGATTTATCGTTATTTTGATCGATTGCCTGCCTTTGGAAGTGAATCTTTAGTTTCTTTTAGTACACCGTGTGGAAAAGGAAAATATCGCGTTCCGGTGTGACCTTGAGTGTTTTGTCGTTATTTCGAACGATTGCTAGGCTTGTGAAGTGAATCCTTTGCTTCTTTCGATATACCGCGAGTGGAAAAGGTAAATATCCCGATTCCAGGTCTCCTACTGTGATTTATCGTTATTTTGAACGATTACGAAGGCGAGGATTTGAATCCTCAGCTTCTTTCGATATACCGCGAGTGGAAAAGGTAAATATCGCGATTCCGAGTCTCCTACTGTGATTTATCGTTATTTTGATCGATTGCCTGCGTTTGGAAGTGAATCTTTAGTTTCTTTTAGTACACCGTGTGGAAAAGGTAAATATCACGTTTCGGTGTGACCTTGAGTGTTTTGTCGTTATTTCGAACGATTGCGAGACTTGGGAAATGAATCCTTAGCTTGTGTCGTTACACCGTGGGTGGAAAATGTAAATATCGCTACACCGAGTCTCCAACTGTGATTTATCGTTATTTTGAACGATTACGAAGGCGAGGATTTGAATCCTCAGCTTCTTTCGATATACCGCGAGTGGAAAAGGTAAATAACGCGATTCCCAGTCTCCTGCTGTGATTTATCGTTATTTTGATCGATTACCTGGCTTGGGGAGTGAAACCTTAGTTTCTTTTAGTACCCCGTGTGGAAAAGGTAAATATCGCGCTCGGAGTGCCCTTGAGTGTTTTGTCGTTATTTCGAACGATCGCTAGGCTTGTGAAGTGAATCCTTTGCTTCTTTCGATATACCGCGAGTGGAAAAGGTAAATATCCCGATTCCAGGTCTCCTACTGTGATTTATCGTTATTTTGAACGATTACGAAGGCGAGGATTTGAATCCTCAGCTTCTTTCGATATACCGCGAGTGGAAAAGGTAAATATCGCGATTCCGAGTCTCCTACTGTGATTTATCGTTATTTTGATCGATTGCCTGCGTTTGGAAGTGAATCTTTAGTTTCTTTTAGTACACCGTGTGGAAAAGGTAAATATCACGTTTCGGTGTGACCTTGAGTGTTTTGTCGTTATTTCGAACGATTGCGAGACTTGGGAAATGAATCCTTAGCTTGTGTCGTTACACCGTGGGTGGAAAATGTAAATATCGCTACACCGAGTCTCCAACTGTGATTTATCGTTATTTTGAACGATTACGAAGGCGAGGATTTGAATCCTCAGCTTCTTTCGATATACCGCGAGTGGAAAAGGTAAATAACGCGATTCCCAGTCTCCTGCTGTGATTTATCGTTATTTTGATCGATTACCTGGCTTGGGGAGTGAAACCTTAGTTTCTTTTAGTACCCCGTGTGGAAAAGGTAAATATCGCGCTCGGAGTGCCCTTGAGTGTTTTGTCGTTATTTCGAACGATCGCTAGGCTTGTGAAGTGAATCCTTAGCTTCTTTCGATATACCGCGAGTGGAAAAGGTAAATAACGCGATTCCCAGTCTCCTGCTGTGATTTATCGTTATTTTGAACGATTACGAAGGCGAGGATTTGAATCCTCAGCTTCTTTCGATATACCGCGAGTGGAAAAGGTAAATATCGCGATTCCAAGTCTCCTACTGTGATTTATCGTTATTTTTAACGATTACCTGGCTTGGGAAGTGAATCCTTACTTTCTTTTAGTACACCGTGTGGAAAAGGTAAATATCGCGTTCGGTGTGACCTTGAGTGTTTTGTCGTTATTTCGAACGATTGCTAGGCTTGTGAAGTGAATCCTTAGCTTCTTTCGATATACCGCGAGTGGAAAAGGTAAATAACGCGATTCCCAGTCTCCTGCTGTGATTTATCGTTATTTTGAACGATTACGAAGGCGAGGATTTGAATCCTCAGCTTCATTCGATATACCGCGAGTGGAAAAGGTAAATATCGCGATTCCAAGTCTCCTACTGTGATTTATCGTTATTTTTAACGATTACCCGGCTTGGGAAGTGAATCCTTAGTTTCTTTTAGTACACCGTGTGGAAAAGGTAAATATCGCGTTTCGGAGTGACCTTGAGTGATTGGTCGTTATTTCGAACGGTTGCGAGGCTTGGGAAGTGAATCCTTAGCTTCTTTCGATATACCGCGAGTGGAAAAGGTAAATAACGCGATTCCCAGTCTCCTGCTGTGATTTATCGTTATTTTGAAAGATTACATGGCTTAGGAAGTGAATCTTTAGTTTCTTTTAGTACACCGTGTGGAAAAGGTAAATATCACGTTTCGGTGTGACCTTGAGTGTTTTGTCGTTATGTCGAACGATTGCTAGGCATGTGAAGTGAATCCTTAGCTTCTTTCGATATACCGCGAGTGGACAAGGTAACTATCGCCATACCGAGTCTCCTATTGTGATTTATTGTTATTTTGAACGATTGCGAGGGCTAGGATTTGAATCCTTAATTTCTTTTAGTACACCGAGTGGAAAAGGTAAATATCACGTTTCGGTGTGACCTTGAGTGTTTTGTCGTTATTTCGAACGATTGCTAGGCTTGTGAAGTGAATCCTTTACTTCTTTCGATATACCGCGAGTGGAAAAGGTAAATATCCCGATTCCAGGTCTCCTACTGTGCTTTATCGCTATTTTGAACGATTACGAAGGCGAGGATTTGAATCCTCAGCTTCTTTCGATATACCGCGAGTGGAAAAGGTAAATATCGCGATTCCGAGTCTCCTACTGTGATTTATCGCTATTTTGAACGATTACGAAGGCGAGGATTTGAATCCTCAGCTTCTTTCGATATACCGCGTGTGGAAAAGGTAAATAACGCTATTCCCAGTCTCCTACTGTGATTTATCCTTATTTTGAACGATTACGAAGGCGAGGATTTGAATCCTCAGCTCCTTTCGATATACCGCGAGTGGAAAAGGTAAATATCGCGATTCCCAGTCTCCTGCTGTGATTTATCGTTATTTTGAACGATTACCTGGCTTAGGAAGTGAATCCTTAGTTTCTTTTATTACAACGTGTGGAAAAGGTAGATATCGCGTTTCGGAGTGACATTGAGTGATTGGTCGTTATTTCGAACGGTTGCGAGACTTGGGAAGTGAATCCTCAGATTCTTTCGATATACCGCGAGTGGACAAGGTAAATATCGCCATACCAAGTCTCCTATTGTGATTTATTGTTATTTTGAACGATTGCGAGGGCTAGGATTTGAATCCTTAATTTCTTTAAGTACACCGAGTGGAAAAGGTAAATATCCCGTTTCGGTGTGACCTTGAGTGTTTTGTCGTTATTTCGAACGGTTGCGAGGCTTGGGAAGTGAATTCTTAGCTTCATTCGATATACCGCGAGTGGAAAAGGTAAATAACGCGATTCCCAGTCTCCTGCTGTGATTTATCGTTATTTTGAACGATTACCTGCCTTGGGAAGTGAATCTTTAGTTTCTTTTAGTACACCGTGTGGAAAAGGTAGATATCGCGTTTCGGAGTGACCTTGAGTGATTGGTCGTTATTTCGAACGGTTGCGAGACTTGGGAAGTGAATCCTTAGCTTCTTTCGATATACCGCGAGTGGAAAAGGTAAATAACGCGATTCCCAGTCTCCTGCTGTGATTTATCGTTATTTTGAACGATTACGAAGGCGAGGATTTGAATCCTCAGCTTCATTCGATATACCGCGAGTGGAAAAGGTAAATATCGCGATTCCAAGTCTCCTACTGTGATTTATCGTTATTTTTAACGATTACCTGGCTTGGGAAGTGAATCCTTAGTTTCTTTTAGTACACCGTGTGGAAAAGGTAAATATCGCGTTTCGGAGTGACCTTGAGTGATTGGTCGTTATTTCGAACGGTTGCGAGGCTTGGGAAGTGAATCCTCAGCTTCTTTCGATATACCGCGAGTGGAAATGGTAAATAACGCGATTCCCAGTCTCCTGATGTGATTTATCGTTATTTTGATCGATTACCTGGCTTGGGGAGTGAAACCTTAGTTTCTTTTAGTACACCGTGTGGAAAAGGTAAATATCGCGCTCGGAGTGCCCTTGAGTGTTTTGTCGTTATTTCGAACGGTCGCTAGGGTTGTGAAGTGAATCCTTAGCTTCTTTCGATATACCGCGAGTGGAAAAGGTAAATAACGCGATTCCCAGTCTCCTGCCTGTGATTTATCGTTATTTTGAACGATTACGAAGGCGAGAATTTGAATCCTCAGCTTCTTTCGATATACCGCGAGTGGAAAAGGTAAATATCGCGATTCCAAGTCTCCTACTGTGATTTATCGTTATTTTTAACGATTACCTGGCTTGGGAAGTGAATCCTTAGTTTCTTTTAGTACACCGTGTGGAAAAGGTAAATATCGCGTTCGGTGTGACCTTGAGTGTTTTGTCGTTATTTCGAACGATTGCTAGGCTTCTGAAGTGAATCCTTAGCTTCAATCGATATACCGCGAGTGGAAAAGGTAAATATCGCGATTCCGAGTCTCCTACTGTGATTTATCGCTATTTTGAACGATTACGAAGGCGAGGATTTGAATCCTCAGCTTCATTCGATATACCGCGAGTGGAAAAGGTAAATATCGCGATTCCGAGTCTCCTACTGTGATTTATCGCTATTTTGAACGATTACGAAGGCGAGGATTTGAATTCTCAGCTTCATTCGATATACCGCGAGTGCAAAAGGTAAATATCGCGATTCCAAGTCTCCTACTGTGATTTATCGTTATTTTTAACGATTACCTGGCTTGGGAAGTGAATCCTTAGTTTCTTTTAGTACACCGTGTGGAAAAGGTAAATATCGCGTTCGGTGTGACCTTGAGTGTTTTGTCGTTATTTCGAACGATTGCTAGGCTTGTGAAGTGAATCCTTAGCTTCAATCGATATACCGCGAGTGGAAAAGGTAAATATCCCGATTCCAGGTCTCCTACTGTGATTTATCGTTATTTTGAACGATTACGAAGGCGAGGATTTGAATCCTCAGCTTCTTTCGATATACCGCGAGTGGAAAAGGTAAATATCGCGATTCCGAGTCTCCTACTGTGATTTATCGTTATTTTGATCGATTGCCTGCCTTTGGAAGTGAATCTTTAGTTTCTTTTAGTACACCGTGTGGATAAGGTAAATATCACGTTTCGGTGTGACCTTGAGTGTTTTGCCGCTATTTCGAACGATTGCTAGGCATGTGAAGTGAATCCTTAGCTTCTTTCGATATACCGCGAGTGGACAAGGTAAATATCGCCATACCGAGTCTCCTATTGTGGTTTATTGTTATTTTGAACGATTGCGAGGGCTAGGATTTGAATCCTTAATTTCTTTTATTACACCGAGTGGAAAAGGTAAATATCACGTTTCGGTGTGACCTAGAGTGTTTTGCCGCTATTTCGAACGATTGCTAGGCATGTGAAGTGAATCCTCAGCTTCATTCGATATACCGCGAGTGGAAAAGGTAAATAACGCGATTCCCAGTCTCCTGCTGTGATTTATCGTTATTTTGAACGATTACGAAGGCGAGGATTTGAATCCTCAGCTTCATTCGATATACCGCGAGTGGAAAAGGTAAATATCGCGATTCCAAGTCTCCTACTGTGATTTATCGTTATTTTTAACGATTACCTGGCTTGGGAAGTGAATCCTTAGTTTCTTTTAGTACACCGTGTGGAAAAGGTAAATATCGCGTTTCGGAGTGACCTTGAGTGATTGGTCGTTATTTCGAACGGTTGCGAGGCTTGGGAAGTGAATCCTTAGCTTCTTTCGATATACCGCGAGTGGAAAAGGTAAATAACGCGATTCCCAGTCTCCTGCTGTGATTTATCGTTATTTTGAACGAGTACCTGGCTTAGGAAGTGAATCCTAAGTTTCTTTTAGTACACCGTGTGGAAAAGGTAAATATCGCGTTTCGGTGTGACCTTGAGTGATTGGTCGTTATTTCGAACGGTTGCGAGGCTTGGGAAGTGAATCCTTAGATTCTTTCGATATACCGCGAGTGGACAAGGTAAATATCGCCATACCGAGTCTCCTATTGTGATTTATTGTTATTTTGAACGATTGCGAGGGCTAGGATTTGAATCCTTAATTTCTTTTAGTACACCGAGTGGAAAAGGTAAATATCACGTTTCTGTGTGACCTTGAGTGTTTTGTCGTTATTTCGAACTATTGCGAGACTTGGGAAATGAATCCTTAGCTTGTGTCGTTGCACCGTGGGTGGAAAATGTAAATATCGCTACACCGAGTCTCCTACTGTGATTTATCGTTATTTTGAACGATTACGAAGGCGAGGATTTGAATCCTCAGCTTCTTTCGATATACCGCGAGTGGAAAAGGTATAGAACGCGATTCCCAGTCTCCTGCTGTGATTTATCGTTATTTTGAACGATTACGAAGGCGAGGATTTGAATCCTCAGCTTCATTCGATATACCGCGAGTGGAAAAGGTAAATATCGCGATTCCGAGTCTCCTACTGTGATTTATCGTTATTTTGATCGATTGCCTGCCTTTGGAAGTGAATCTTTAGTTTCTTTTAGTACACCGTGTGGAAAAGGAAAATATCGCGTTCCGGTGTGACCTTGAGTGTTTTGTCGTTATTTCGAACGATTGCTAGGCTTGTGAAGTGAATCCTTTGCTTCTTTCGATATACCGCGAGTGGAAAAGGTAAATATCCCGATTCCAGGTCTCCTACTGTGATTTATCGTTATTTTGAACGATTACGAAGGCGAGGATTTGAATCCTCAGCTTCTTTCGATATACCGCGAGTGGAAAAGGTAAATATCGCGATTCCGAGTCTCCTACTGTGATTTATCGTTATTTTGATCGATTGCCTGCGTTTGGAAGTGAATCTTTAGTTTCTTTTAGTACACCGTGTGGAAAAGGTAAATATCACGTTTCGGTGTGACCTTGAGTGTTTTGTCGTTATTTCGAACGATTGCGAGACTTGGGAAATGAATCCTTAGCTTGTGTCGTTACACCGTGGGTGGAAAATGTAAATATCGCTACACCGAGTCTCCAACTGTGATTTATCGTTATTTTGAACGATTACGAAGGCGAGGATTTGAATCCTCAGCTTCTTTCGATATACCGCGAGTGGAAAAGGTAAATAACGCGATTCCCAGTCTCCTGCTGTGATTTATCGTTATTTTGATCGATTACCTGGCTTGGGGAGTGAAACCTTAGTTTCTTTTAGTACCCCGTGTGGAAAAGGTAAATATCGCGCTCGGAGTGCCCTTGAGTGTTTTGTCGTTATTTCGAACGATCGCTAGGCTTGTGAAGTGAATCCTTAGCTTCTTTCGATATACCGCGAGTGGAAAAGGTAAATAACGCGATTCCCAGTCTCCTGCTGTGATTTATCGTTATTTTGAACGATTACGAAGGCGAGGATTTGAATCCTCAGCTTCTTTCGATATACCGCGAGTGGAAAAGGTAAATATCGCGATTCCAAGTCTCCTACTGTGATTTATCGTTATTTTTAACGATTACCTGGCTTGGGAAGTGAATCCTTACTTTCTTTTAGTACACCGTGTGGAAAAGGTAAATATCGCGTTCGGTGTGACCTTGAGTGTTTTGTCGTTATTTCGAACGATTGCTAGGCTTGTGAAGTGAATCCTTAGCTTCTTTCGATATACCGCGAGTGGAAAAGGTAAATAACGCGATTCCCAGTCTCCTGCTGTGATTTATCGTTATTTTGAACGATTACGAAGGCGAGGATTTGAATCCTCAGCTTCATTCGATATACCGCGAGTGGAAAAGGTAAATATCGCGATTCCAAGTCTCCTACTGTGATTTATCGTTATTTTTAACGATTACCCGGCTTGGGAAGTGAATCCTTAGTTTCTTTTAGTACACCGTGTGGAAAAGGTAAATATCGCGTTTCGGAGTGACCTTGAGTGATTGGTCGTTATTTCGAACGGTTGCGAGGCTTGGGAAGTGAATCCTTAGCTTCTTTCGATATACCGCGAGTGGAAAAGGTAAATAACGCGATTCCCAGTCTCCTGCTGTGATTTATCGTTATTTTGAAAGATTACATGGCTTAGGAAGTGAATCCTAAGTTTCTTTTAGTACACCGTGTGGAAAATGTAAATATCGCGTTTCGGTGTGACCTTGAGTGTTTTGTCGTTATTTCGAACGATTGCTAGGCTTGTGAAGTGAATCCTTTGCTTCTTTCGATATACCGCGAGTGGAAAAGGTAAATATCCCGATTCCAGGTCTCCTACTGTGATTTATCGTTATTTTGAACGATTACGAAGCCGAGGATTTGAATCCTCAGCTTCTTTCGATATACCGCGAGTGGAAAAGGTAAATATCGCGATTCCGAGTCTCCTACTGTGATTTATCGTTATTTTGATCGATTGCCTGCCTTTGGAAGTGAATCTTTAGTTTCTTTTAGTACACCGTGTGGAAAAGGTAAATATCACGTTTCGGTGTGACCTTGAGTGTTTTGTCGTTATGTCGAACGATTGCTAGGCATGTGAAGTGAATCCTTAGCTTCTTTCGATATACCGCGAGTGGACAAGGTAAATATCGCCATACCGAGTCTCCTATTGTGATTTATTGTTATTTTGAACGATTGCGAGGGCTAGGATTTGAATCCTTAATTTCTTTTAGTACACCGAGTGGAAAAGGTAAATATCACGTTTCGGTGTGACCTTGAGTGTTTTGTCGTTATTTCGAACTATTGCGAGACTTGGGAAATGAATCCTTAGCTTGTGTCGTTACACCGTGGGTGGAAAATGTAAATATCGCTACACCGAGTCTCCTACTGTGATTTATCGTTATTTTGAACGATTACGAAGGCGAGGATTTGAATCCTCAGCTTCTTTCGATATACCGCGAGTGGAAAAGGTAAATATCGCGATTCCGAGTCTCCTACTGTGATTTATCGTTATTTTGATCGATTGCCTGCCTTTGGAAGTGAATCTTTAGTTTCTTTTAGTACACCGTGTGCCAAAGGTAAATATCGCGTTTCGGTGTGACCTTGAGTGTTTTGTCGTTATTTCGAACGATTGCTAGGCTTGTGAAGTGAATCCTTTACTTCTTTCGATATACCGCGAGTGGAAAAGGTAAATATCCCGATTCCAGGTCTCCTACTGTGCTTTATCGCTATTTTGAACGATTACGAAGGCGAGGATTTGAATCCTCAGCTTCTTTCGATATACCGCGAGTGGAAAAGGTAAATATCGCGATTCCGAGTCTCCTACTGTGATTTATCGCTATTTTGAACGATTACGAAGGCGAGGATTTGAATCCTCAGCTTCTTTCGATATACCGCGTGTGGAAAAGGTAAATAACGCTATTCCCAATCTCCTACTGTGATTTATCCTTATTTTGAACGATTACGAAGGCGAGGATTTGAATCCTCAGCTCCTTTCGATATACCGCGAGTGGAAAAGGTAAATATCGCGATTCCCAGTCTCCTGCTGTGATTTATCGTTATTTTGAACGATTACCTGGCTTAGGAAGTGAATCCTTAGTTTCTTTTATTACAACGTGTGGAAAAGGTAGATATCGCGTTTCGGAGTGACATTGAGTGATTGGTCGTTATTTCGAACGGTTGCGAGACTTGGGAAGTGAATCCTCAGATTCTTTCGATATACCGCGAGTGGACAAGGTAAATATCGCCATACCAAGTCTCCTATTGTGATTTATTGTTATTTTGAACGATTGCGAGGGCTAGGATTTGAATCCTTAATTTCTTTAAGTACACCGAGTGGAAAAGGTAAATATCCCGTTTCGGTGTGACCTTGAGTGTTTTGTCGTTATTTCGAACTATTGCGAGAGTTGGGAAATGAATCCTTAGCTTGTGTCGTTACACCGTGGGTGGAAAATGTAAATATCGCTACACCGAGTCTCCTACTGTGATTTATCGTTATTTTGAACGATTACGAAGGCGAGGATTTGAATCCTCAGCTTCTTTCGATATACCGCGAGTGGAAAAGGTAAATATCGCGATTCCCACTCTCCTGCTGTGATTTATCGTTATTTTGAACGATTACCTGGCTTGGGGAGTGAAACCTTAGTTCCTTTTAGTACACCGTGTGGAAAAGGTAAATATCGCGTTCGGTGTGACCTTGAGTGTTTTGTCGTTATTTCGAACGATTGCTAGGCTTGGGAAGTGAATCCTTAGCTTCTTTCGATATACCGCGAGTGGAAAAGGTAAATAACGCGATTCCCAGTCTCCTGCTGTGATTTATCGTTATTTTGAACGATTACCTGTCTTGGGAAGTGAATCCTTAGTTTCTTTTAGTACACCGTGTGGAAAAGGTAAATATCGCGTTCGGTGTGACCTTGAGTGTTTTGTCGTTATTTCGAACGATTGCTAGGCTTGTGAAGTGAATCCTTAGCTTCTTTCGATATACCGCGAGTGGAAAAGGTAAATAACGCGATTCCCAGTCTCCTGCTGTGATTTATCGTTATTTTGAACGATTACGAAGGCGAGGATTTGAATCCTCAGCTTCATTCGATATACCGCGAGTGGAAAAGGTAAATATCGCGATTCCAAGTCTCCTACTGTGATTTATCGTTATTTTTAACGATTACCTGGCTTGGGAAGTGAATCCTTAGTTTCTTTTAGTACACCGTGTGGAAAAGGTAAATATCGCGTTTCGGAGTGACCTTGAGTGATTGGTCGTTATTTCGAACGGTTGCGAGGCTTGGGAAGTGAATCCTTAGCTTCTTTCGATATACCGCGAGTGGAAAAGGTAAATAACGCGATTCCCAGTCTCCTGCTGTGATTTATCGTTATTTTGAACGAGTACCTGGCTTAGGAAGTGAATCCTAAGTTTCTTTTAGTACACCGTGTGGAAAAGGTAAATATCGCGTTTCGGTGTGACCTTGAGTGATTGGTCGTTATTTCGAACGGTTGCGAAGCTTGGGAAGTGAATCCTTAGATTCTTTCGATATACCGCGAGTGGACAAGGTAAATATCGCCATACCGAGTCTCCTATTGTGATTTATTGTTATTTTGATCGATTGCCTGCCTTTGGAAGTGAATCTTTAGTTTCTTTTAGTACACCGTGTGGAAAAGGTAAATATCACGTTTCGGTGTGACCTTGAGTGTTTTGTCGTTATTTCGAACGATTGCGAGACTTGGGAAATGAATCCTTAGCTTGTGTCGTTACACCGTGGGTGGAAAATGTAAATATCGCTACACCGAGTCTCCTACTGTGATTTATCGTTATTTTGAACGATTACGAAGGCGAGGATTTGAATCCTCAGCTTCTTTCGATATACCGCGAGTGGAAAAGGTAAATATCGCGATTCCCACTCTCCTGCTGTGATTTATCGTTAT
The DNA here is from genome assembly GCA_948146005.1 of Nomada fucata. Classification (NCBI taxonomy): domain Eukaryota; kingdom Metazoa; phylum Arthropoda; class Insecta; order Hymenoptera; family Apidae; genus Nomada; species Nomada fucata. The sequence continues at coordinate 26,765,349 of OX411275.1, forward strand.
TTTGAACGATTACCTGGCTTGGGGAGTGAAACCTTAGTTTCTTTTAGTACACCGTGTGGAAAAGGTAAATATCGCGTTCGGAGTGACCTTGAGTGTTTTGTCGTTATTTCGAATATTTGCGAGGCTTGGGAAGTGAATCCTCAGCTTCTTTCGATATACCGCGAGTGGAAAAGGTAAATAACGCGATTCCCAGTCTCCTGCTGTGATTTATCGTTATTTTGAACGATTACCAAGGCGAGGATTTGAATCCTCAGCTTCATTCGATATACCACGAGTGGAAAAGGTAAATATCGCGATTCCAAGTCTCCTACTGTGATTTATCGTTATTTTTAACGATTACCTGGCTTGGGAAGTGAATCCTTAGTTTCTTTTAGTACACCGTGTGGAAAAGGTAAATATCGCGTTCGGAGTGACCTTGAGTCTTTTGTCGATATTTCGAATGGTTGCGAGGCTTGGGAAGTGAATCCTCAGCTTCTTTCGATATACCGCGAGTGGAAATGGTAAATAACGCGATTCCCAGTCTCCTGATGTGATTTATCGTTATTTTGATCGATTACCTGGCTTGGGGAGTGAAACCTTAGTTTCTTTTAGTACACCGTGTGGAAAAGGTAAATATCGCGCTCGGAGTGCCCTTGAGTGTTTTGTCGTTATTTCGAACGATCGCTAGGGTTGTGAAGTGAATCCTTAGCTTCTTTCGATATACCGCGAGTGGAAAAGGTAAATAACGCGATTCCCAGTCTCCTGCCTGTGATTTATCGTTATTTTGAACGATTACGAAGGCGAGGATTTGAATCCTCAGCTTCTTTCGATATACCGCGAGTGGAAAAGGTAAATATCGCGATTCCAAGTCTCCTACTGTGATTTATCGTTATTTTTAACGATTACCTGGCTTGGGAAGTGAATCCTTAGTTTCTTTTAGTACACCGTGTGGAAAAGGTAAATATCGCGTTCGGTGTGACCTTGAGTGTTTTGTCGTTATTTCGAACTATTGCGAGACTTGGGAAATGAATCCTTAGCTTGTGTCGTTACACCGTGGGTGGAAAATGTAAATATCGCTACACCGAGTCTCCTACTGTGATTTATCGTTATTTTGAACGATTACGAAGGCGAGGATTTGAATCCTCAGCTTCTTTCGATATACCGCGAGTGGAAAAGGTAAATATCGCGATTCCGAGTCTCCTACTGTGATTTATCGTTATTTTGATCGATTGCCTGCCTTTGGAAGTGAATCTTTAGTTTCTTTTAGTACACCGTGTGCCAAAGGTAAATATCGCGTTTCGGTGTGACCTTGAGTGTTTTGTCGTTATTTCGAACGATTGCTAGGCTTGTGAAGTGAATCCTTTACTTCTTTCGATATACCGCGAGTGGAAAAGGTAAATATCCCGATTCCAGGTCTCCTACTGTGCTTTATCGCTATTTTGAACGATTACGAAGGCGAGGATTTGAATCCTCAGCTTCTTTCGATATACCGCGAGTGGAAAAGGTAAATATCGCGATTCCGAGTCTCCTACTGTGATTTATCGCTATTTTGAACGATTACGAAGGCGAGGATTTGAATCCTCAGCTTCTTTCGATATACCGCGTGTGGAAAAGGTAAATAACGCTATTCCCAATCTCCTACTGTGATTTATCCTTATTTTGAACGATTACGAAGGCGAGGATTTGAATCCTCAGCTCCTTTCGATATACCGCGAGTGGAAAAGGTGAATATCGCGATTCCCAGTCTCCTGCTGTGATTTATCGTTATTTTGAACGATTACCTGGCTTAGGAAGTGAATCCTTAGTTTCTTTTATTACAACGTGTGGAAAAGGTAGATATCGCGTTTCGGAGTGACATTGAGTGATTGGTCGTTATTTCGAACGGTTGCGAGACTTGGGAAGTGAATCCTCAGATTCTTTCGATATACCGCGAGTGGACAAGGTAAATATCGCCATACCAAGTCTCCTATTGTGATTTATTGTTATTTTGAACGATTGCGAGGGCTAGGATTTGAATCCTTAATTTCTTTAAGTACACCGAGTGGAAAAGGTAAATATCCCGTTTCGGTGTGACCTTGAGTGTTTTGTCGTTATTTCGAACTATTGCGAGAGTTGGGAAATGAATCCTTAGCTTGTGTCGTTACACCGTGGGTGGAAAATGTAAATATCGCTACACCGAGTCTCCTACTGTGATTTATCGTTATTTTGAACGATTACGAAGGCGAGGATTTGAATCCTCAGCTTCTTTCGATATACCGCGAGTGGAAAAGGTAAATATCGCGATTCCCACTCTCCTGCTGTGATTTATCGTTATTTTGAACGATTACCTGGCTTGGGGAGTGAAACCTTAGTTCCTTTTAGTACACCGTGTGGAAAAGGTAAATATCGCGTTCGGTGTGACCTTGAGTGTTTTGTCGTTATTTCGAACGATTGCTAGGCTTGGGAAGTGAATCCTTAGCTTCTTTCGATATACCGCGAGTGGAAAAGGTAAATAACGCGATTCCCAGTCTCCTGCTGTGATTTATCGTTATTTTGAACGATTACCTGTCTTGGGAAGTGAATCCTTAGTTTCTTTTAGTACACCGTGTGGAAAAGGTAAATATCGCGTTCGGTGTGACCTTGAGTGTTTTGTCGTTATTTCGAACGATTGCTAGGCTTGTGAAGTGAATCCTTAGCTTCTTTCGATATACCGCGAGTGGAAAAGGTAAATAACGCGATTCCCAGTCTCCTGCTGTGATTTATCGTTATTTTGAACGATTACGAAGGCGAGGATTTGAATCCTCAGCTTCATTCGATATACCGCGAGTGGAAAAGGTAAATATCGCGATTCCAAGTCTCCTACTGTGATTTATCGTTATTTTTAACGATTACCTGGCTTGGGAAGTGAATCCTTAGTTTCTTTTAGTACACCGTGTGGAAAAGGTAAATATCGCGTTTCGGAGTGACCTTGAGTGATTGGTCGTTATTTCGAACGGTTGCGAGGCTTGGGAAGTGAATCCTTAGCTTCTTTCGATATACCGCGAGTGGAAAAGGTAAATAACGCGATTCCCAGTCTCCTGCTGTGATTTATCGTTATTTTGAACGAGTACCTGGCTTAGGAAGTGAATCCTAAGTTTCTTTTAGTACACCGTGTGGAAAAGGTAAATATCGCGTTTCGGTGTGACCTTGAGTGATTGGTCGTTATTTCGAACGGTTGCGAAGCTTGGGAAGTGAATCCTTAGATTCTTTCGATATACCGCGAGTGGACAAGGTAAATATCGCCATACCGAGTCTCCTATTGTGATTTATTGTTATTTTGAACGATTGCGAGGGCTAGGATTTGAATCCTTAATTTCTTTTAGTACAACGAGTGGAAAAGGTAAATATCACGTTTCGGTGTGACCTTGAGTGTTTTGTCGTTATTTCGAACTATTGCGAGACTTGGGAAATGAATCCTTAGCTTGTGTCGTTGCACCGTGGGTGGAAAATGTAAATATCGCTACACCGAGTCTCCTACTGTGATTTATCGTTATTTTGAACGATTACGAAGGCGAGGATTTGAATCCTCAGCTTCTTTCGATATACCGCGAGTGGAAAAGGTATAGAACGCGATTCCCAGTCTCCTGCTGTGATTTATCGTTATTTTGAACGATTACGAAGGCGAGGATTTGAATCCTCAGCTTCATTCGATATACCGCGAGTGGAAAAGGTAAATATCGCGATTCCGAGTCTCCTACTGTGATTTATCGTTATTTTGATCGATTGCCTGCCTTTGGAAGTGAATCTTTAGTTTCTTTTAGTACACCGTGTGGAAAAGGTAAATATCACGTTTCGGTGTGACCTTGAGTGTTTTGTCGTTATTTCGAACGATTGCGAGACTTGGGAAATGAATCCTTAGCTTGTGTCGTTACACCGTGGGTGGAAAATGTAAATATCGCTACACCGAGTCTCCTACTGTGATTTATCGTTATTTTGAACGATTACGAAGGCGAGGATTTGAATCCTCAGCTTCTTTCGATATACCGCGAGTGGAAAAGGTAAATATCGCGATTCCCACTCTCCTGCTGTGATTTATCGTTATTTTGAACGATTACCTGGCTTGGGGAGTGAAACCTTAGTTTCTTTTAGTACACCGTGTGGAAAAGGTAAATATCGCGTTCGGAGTGACCTTGAGTGTTTTGTCGTTATTTCGAATATTTGCGAGGCTTGGGAAGTGAATCCTCAGCTTCTTTCGATATACCGCGAGTGGAAAAGGTAAATAACGCGATTCCCAGTCTCCTGCTGTGATTTATCGTTATTTTGAACGATTACCAAGGCGAGGATTTGAATCCTCAGCTTCATTCGATATACCACGAGTGGAAAAGGTAAATATCGCGATTCCAAGTCTCCTACTGTGATTTATCGTTATTTTTAACGATTACCTGGCTTGGGAAGTGAATCCTTAGTTTCTTTTAGTACACCGTGTGGAAAAGGTAAATATCGCGTTCGGAGTGACCTTGAGTCTTTTGTCGATATTTCGAATGGTTGCGAGGCTTGGGAAGTGAATCCTCAGCTTCTTTCGATATACCGCGAGTGGAAATGGTAAATAACGCGATTCCCAGTCTCCTGATGTGATTTATCGTTATTTTGATCGATTACCTGGCTTGGGGAGTGAAACCTTAGTTTCTTTTAGTACACCGTGTGGAAAAGGTAAATATCGCGCTCGGAGTGCCCTTGAGTGTTTTGTCGTTATTTCGAACGATCGCTAGGGTTGTGAAGTGAATCCTTAGCTTCTTTCGATATACCGCGAGTGGAAAAGGTAAATAACGCGATTCCCAGTCTCCTGCCTGTGATTTATCGTTATTTTGAACGATTACGAAGGCGAGGATTTGAATCCTCAGCTTCTTTCGATATACCGCGAGTGGAAAAGGTAAATATCGCGATTCCAAGTCTCCTACTGTGATTTATCGTTATTTTTAACGATTACCTGGCTTGGGAAGTGAATCCTTAGTTTCTTTTAGTACACCGTGTGGAAAAGGTAAATATCGCGTTCGGTGTGACCTTGAGTGTTTTGTCGTTATTTCGAACGATTGCTAGGCTTATGAAGTGAATCCTTAGCTTTAATCGATATACCGCGAGTGGAAAAGGTAAATATCCCGATTCCAGGTCTCCTACTGTGATTTATCGTTATTTTTAACGATTACCTGGCTTGGGAAGTGAATCCTTAGTTTCTTTTAGTACACCGTGTGGAAAAGGTAAATATCACGTTTCGGTGTGACCTTGAGTGTTTTGTCGTTATTTCGAACGATTGCTAGGCTTGTGAAGTGAATCCTTAGCTTCTTTCGATATACCGCGAGTGGAAAAGGTAAATATCCCGATTCGAGGTCTCCTACTGTGATTTATCGTTATTTTTAACGATTACCTGGCTTGGGAAGTGAATCCTTAGTTTCTTTTAGTACACCGTGTGGAAAAGGTAGATGTCGCGTTTCGGAGTGACCTTGAGTGATTGGTCGTTATTTCGAACGGTTGCGAGACTTGGGAAGTGAATCCTTAGCTTCTTTCGATATACCGCGAGTGGAAAAGGTAAATAACGCGATTCCCAGTCTCCTGCTGTGATTTATCGTTATTTTGAACGATTACGAAGGCGAGGATTTGAATCCTCAGCTTCATTCGATATACCGCGAGTGGAAAAGGTAAATATCGCGATTCCAAGTCTCCTACTGTGATTTATCGTTATTTTTAACGATTACCTGGCTTGGGAAGTGAATCCTTAGTTTCTTTTAGTACACCGTGTGGAAAAGGTAAATATCGCGTTTCGGAGTGACCTTGAGTGATTGGTCGTTATTTCGAACGGTTGCGAGGCTTGGGAAGTGAATCCTTAGCTTCTTTCGATATACCGCGAGTGGAAAAGGTAAATAACGCGATTCCCAGTCTCCTGCTGTGATTTATCGTTATTTTGAACGAGTACCTGGCTTAGGAAGTGAATCCTAAGTTTCTTTTAGTACACCGTGTGGAAAAGGTAAATATCGCGTTTCGGTGTGACCTTGAGTGATTGGTCGTTATTTCGAACGGTTGCGAGGCTTGGGAAGTGAATCCTTAGATTCTTTCGATATACCGCGAGTGGACAAGGTAAATATCGCCATACCGAGTCTCCTATTGTGATTTATTGTTATTTTGAACGATTGCGAGGGCTAGGATTTGAATCCTTAATTTCTTTTAGTACAACGAGTGGAAAAGGTAAATATCACGTTTCGGTGTGACCTTGAGTGTTTTGTCGTTATTTCGAACTATTGCGAGACTTGGGAAATGAATCCTTAGCTTGTGTCGTTGCACCGTGGGTGGAAAATGTAAATATCGCTACACCGAGTCTCCTACTGTGATTTATCGTTATTTTGAACGATTACGAAGGCGAGGATTTGAATCCTCAGTTTCTTTCGATATACCGCGAGTGGAAAAGGTATAGAACGCGATTCCCAGTCTCCTGCTGTGATTTATCGTTATTTTGAACGATTACGAAGGCGAGGATTTGAATCCTCAGCTTCATTCGATATACCGCGAGTGGAAAAGGTAAATATCGCGATTCCGAGTCTCCTACTGTGATTTATCGTTATTTTGATCGATTGCCTGCCTTTGGAAGTGAATCTTTAGTTTCTTTTAGTACACCGTGTGGAAAAGGTAAATATCACGTTTCGGTGTGACCTTGAGTGTTTTGTCGTTATTTCGAACGATTGCGAGACTTGGGAAATGAATCCTTAGCTTGTGTCGTTACACCGTGGGTGGAAAATGTAAATATCGCTACACCGAGTCTCCTACTGTGATTTATCGTTATTTTGAACGATTACGAAGGCGAGGATTTGAATCCTCAGCTTCTTTCGATATACCGCGAGTGGAAAAGGAAAATATCGCGATTCCCACTCTCCTGCTGTGATTTATCGTTATTTTGAACGATTACCTGGCTTGGGGAGTGAAACCTTAGTTTCTTTTAGTACACCGTGTGGAAAAGGTAAATATCGCGTTCGGAGTGACCTTGAGTGTTTTGTCGTTATTTCGAATATTTGCGAGGCTTGGGAAGTGAATCCTCAGCTTCTTTCGATATACCGCGAGTGGAAAAGGTAAATAACGCGATTCCCAGTCTCCTGCTGTGATTTATCGTTATTTTGAACGATTACCAAGGCGAGGATTTGAATCCTCAGCTTCATTCGATATACCACGAGTGGAAAAGGTAAATATCGCGATTCCAAGTCTCCTACTGTGATTTATCGTTATTTTTAACGATTACCTGGCTTGGGAAGTGAATCCTTAGTTTCTTTTAGTACACCGTGTGGAAAAGGTAAATATCGCGTTCGGAGTGACCTTGAGTCTTTTGTCGATATTTCGAATGGTTGCGAGGCTTGGGAAGTGAATCCTCAGCTTCTTTCGATATACCGCGAGTGGAAATGGTAAATAACGCGATTCCCAGTCTCCTGATGTGATTTATCGTTATTTTGATCGATTACCTGGCTTGGGAAGTGAATCCTTAGTTTCTTTTAGTACACCGTGTGGAAAAGGTAGATATCGCGTTTCGGAGTGACCTTGAGTGATTGGTCGTTATTTCGAACGGTTGCGAGACTTGGGAAGTGAATCCTTAGCTTCTTTCGATATACCGCGAGTGGAAAAGGTAAATAACGCGATTCCCAGTCTCCTGCTGTGATTTATCGTTATTTTGAACGATTACCTGCCTTGGGAAGTGAATCTTTAGTTTCTTTTAGTACACCGTGTGGAAAAGGTAAATATCGCGTTTCGGTGTGACCTTGAGTGTTTTGTCGTTATTTCGAACGATTGCTAGGCTTGTGAAGTGAATCCTTTACTTCTTTCGATATACCGCGAGTGGAAAAGGTAAATATCCCGATTCCAGGTCTCCTACTGTGCTTTATCGCTATTTTGAACGATTACGAAGGCGAGGATTTGAATCCTCAGCTTCTTTCGATATACCGCGAGTGGAAAAGGTAAATATCGCGATTCCGAGTCTCCTACTGTGATTTATCGCTATTTTGAACGATTACGAAGGCGAGGATTTGAATCCTCAGCTTCTTTCGATATACCGCGTGTGGAAAAGGTAAATAACGCTATTCCCAGTCTCCTACTGTGATTTATCCTTATTTTGAACGATTACGAAGGCGAGGATTTGAATCCTCAGCTCCTTTCGATATACCGCGAGTGGAAAAGGTAAATATCGCGATTCCCAGTCTCCTGCTGTGATTTATCGTTATTTTGAACGATTACCTGGCTTAGGAAGTGAATCCTTAGTTTCTTTTAGTACACCGTGTGGAAAAGGTAAATATCGCGTTTCGGAGTGACCTTGAGTGATTGGTCGTTATTTCGAACGGTTGCGAGGCTTGGGAAGTGAATCCTTAGCTTCTTTCGATATACCGCGAGTGGAAAAGGTAAATAACGCGATTCCCAGTCTCCTGCTGTGATTTATCGTTATTTTGAACGATTGCGAGGGCTAGGATTTGAATCCTTAATTTCTTTAAGTACACCGAGTGGAAAAGGTAAATATCACGTTTCGGTGTGACCTTGAGTGTTTTGTCGTTATTTCGAACGATTGCGAGACTTGGGAAATGAATCCTTAGCTTGTGTCGTTACACCGTGGGTGGAAAATGTAAATATCGCTACACCGAGTCTCCTACTGTGATTTATCGTTATTTTGAACGATTACGAAGGCGAGGATTTGAATCCTCAGCTTCATTCGATATACCACGAGTGGAAAAGGTAAATATCGCGATTCCAAGTCTCCTACTGTGATTTATCGTTATTTTTAACGATTACCTGGCTTGGGAAGTGAATCCTTAGTTTCTTTTAGTACACCGTGTGGAAAAGGTAAATATCGCGTTCGGAGTGACCTTGAGTCTTTTGTCGATATTTCGAATGGTTGCGAGGCTTGGGAAGTGAATCCTCAGCTTCTTTCGATATACCGCGAGTGGAAATGGTAAATAACGCGATTCCCAGTCTCCTGATGTGATTTATCGTTATTTTGATCGATTACCTGGCTTGGGGAGTGAAACCTTAGTTTCTTTTAGTACACCGTGTGGAAAAGGTAAATATCGCGCTCGGAGTGCCCTTGAGTGTTTTGTCGTTATTTCGAACGATCGCTAGGGTTGTGAAGTGAATCCTTAGCTTCTTTCGATATACCGCGAGTGGAAAAGGTAAATAACGCGATTCCCAGTCTCCTGCCTGTGATTTATCGTTATTTTGAACGATTACGAAGGCGAGGATTTGAATCCTCAGCTTCTTTCGATATACCGCGAGTGGAAAAGGTAAATATCGCGATTCCAAGTCTCCTACTGTGATTTATCGTTATTTTTAACGATTACCTGGCTTGGGAAGTGAATCCTTAGTTTCTTTTAGTACACCGTGTGGAAAAGGTAAATATCGCGTTCGGTGTGACCTTGAGTGTTTTGTCGTTATTTCGAACGATTGCTAGGCTTGTGAAGTGAATCCTTAGCTTCAATCGATATACCGCGAGTGGAAAAGGTAAATATCCCGATTCCAGGTCTCCTACTGTGATTTATCGTTATTTTTAACGATTACCTGGCTTGGGAAGTGAATCCTTAGTTTCTTTTAGTACACCGTGTGGAAAAGGTAAATATCACGTTTCGGTGTGACCTTGAGTGTTTTGTCGTTATTTCGAACGATTGCTAGGCTTGTGAAGTGAATCCTTAGCTTTTTTCGATATACCGCGAGTGGAAAAGGTAAATATCCCGATTCGAGGTCTCCAACTGTGATTTATCGTTATTTTTAACGATTACCTGGCTTGGGAAGTGAATCCTTAGTTTCTTTTAGTACACCGTGTGGAAAAGGTAAATATCGCGTTCGGTGTGACCTTGAGTGTTTTGTCGTTATTTCGAACGATTGCTAGGCTTGTGAAGTGAATCCTTAGCTTCTTTCGATATACCGCGAGTGGAAAAGGTAAATATCCCGATTCCAGGTCTCCTACTGTGATTTATCGTTATTTTTAACGATTACCGGGCTTGGGAAGTGAATCCTTAGTTTCTTTTAGTACACCGTGTGGAAAAGGTAAATATCACGTTTCGGTGTGACCTTGAGTGTTTTGTCGTTATTTCGAACGATTGCTAGGCTTGTGAAGTGAATCCTTTGCTTCTTTCGATATACCGCGAGTGGAAAAGGTAAATATCCCGATTCCAGGTCTCCTACTGTGATTTATCGTTATTTTGAACGATTACGAAGGCGAGGATTTGAATCCTCAGCTTCTTTCGATATACCGCGAGTGGAAAAGGTAAATATCCCGATTCCAGGTCTCCTACTGTGATTTATCGTTATTTTGAACGATTACCTGCCCTGGGAAGTGAATCTTTAGTTTCTTTTAGTACACCGTGTGGAAAAGGAAAATATCGCGTTTCGGTGTGACCTTGAGTGTTTTGTCGTTATTTCGAACGATTGCTAGGCTTGTGAAGTGAATCCTTTGCTTCTTTCGATATACCGCGAGTGGAAAAGGTAAATATCCCGATTCCAGGTCTCCTACTGTGATTTATCGTTATTTTGAACGATTACGAAGGCGAGGATTTGAATCCTCAGCTTCTTTCGATATACCGCGAGTGGAAAAGGTAAATATCGCGATTCCGAGTCTCCTACTGTGATTTATCGTTATTTTGATCGATTGCCTGCCTTTGGAAGTGAATCTTTAGTTTCTTTTAGTACACCGTGTGGAAAAGGTAAATATCACGTTTCGGTGTGACCTTGAGTGTTTTGTCGTTATTTCGAACGATTGCGAGACTTGGGAAATGAATCCTTAGCTTGTGTCGTTACACCGTGGGTGGAAAATGTAAATATCGCTACACCGAGTCTCCTACTGTGATTTATCGTTATTTTGAACGATTACGAAGGCGAGGATTTGAATCCTGAGCTTCTTTCGATATACCGCGAGTGGAAAAGGTAAATATCGCGATTCCCAGTCTCCTGCTGTGATTTATCGTTATTTTGATCGATTACCTGGCTTGGGGAGTGAATCCTTAGTTTCTTTTAGTTCACCGTGTGGAAAAGGTAAATATCGCGTTCGGAGTGACCTTGAGTGTTTTGTCGTTATTTCGAATGGTTGCGAGGCTTGGGAAGTGAATCCTCAGCTTCTTTCGATATACCGCGAGTGGAAAAGGTAAATATCGCGATTCCCAGTCTCCTGCTGTGATTTATCGTTATTTTGATCGATTACCTGGCTTGGGGAGGGAAACCTTAGTTTCTTTTAGTACACCGTGTGGAAAAGGTAAATATCGCGCTCGGAGTGCCCTTGAGTGTTTTGTCGTTATTTCGAACGATCGCTAGGGTTGTGAAGTGAATCCTTAGCTTCTTTCGATATACCGCGAGTGGAAAAGGTAAATAACGCGATTCCCAGTCTCCTGCCTGTGATTTATCGTTATTTTGAACGATTACGAAGGCGAGGATTTGAATTCTCAGCTTCTTTCGATATACCGCGAGTGGAAAAGGTAAATATCGCGATTCCAAGTCTCCTACTGTGATTTATCGTTATTTTTAACGATTACCTGGCTTGGGAAGTGAATCCTTAGTTTCTTTTAGTACACCGTGTGGAAAAGGTAAATATCGCGTTCGGTGTGACCTTGAGTGTTTTGTCGTTATTTCGAACGATTGCTAGGCTTGTGAAGTGAATCCTTAGCTTCAATCGATATACCGCGAGTGGAAAAGGTAAATATCCCGATTCCAGGTCTCCTACTGTGATTTATCGTTATTTTTAACGATTACCTGGCTTGGGAAGTGAATCCTTAGTTTCTTTTAGTACACCGTGTGGAAAAGGTAAATATCACGTTTCGGTGTGACCTTGAGTGTTTTGTCGTTATTTCGAACGATTGCTAGGCTTGTGAAGTGAATCCTTAGCTTTTTTCGATATACCGCGAGTGGAAAAGGTAAATATCCCGATTCGAGGTCTCCAACTGTGATTTATCGATATTTTTAACGATTACCTGGCTTGGGAAGTGAATCCTTAGTTTCTTTTAGTACACCGTGTGGAAAAGGTAAATATCGCGTTCGGTGTGACCTTGAGTGTTTTGTCGTTATTTCGAACGATTGCTAGGCTTGTGAAGTGAATCCTTAGCTTTAATCGATATACCGCGAGTGGAAAAGGTAAATATCCCGATTCCAGGTCTCCTACTGTGATTTATCGTTATTTTTAACGATTACCTGGCTTGGGAAGTGAATCCTTAGTTTCTTTTAGTACACCGTGTGGAAAAGGTAAATATCACGTTTCGGTGTGACCTTGAGTGTTTTGTCGTTATTTCGAACGATTGCTAGGCTTGTGAAGTGAATCCTTAGCTTCTTTCGATATACCGCGAGTGGAAAAGGTAAATATCCCGATTCGAGGTCTCCTACTGTGATTTATCGTTATTTTTAACGATTACCTGGCTTGGGAAGTGAATCCTTAGTTTCTTTTAGTACACCGTGTGGAAAAGGTAGATATCGCGTTTCGGAGTGACCTTGAGTGATTGGTCGTTATTTCGAACGGTTGCGAGACTTGGGAAGTGAATCCTTAGCTTCTTTCGATATACCGCGAGTGGAAAAGGTAAATAACGCGATTCCCAGTCTCCTGCTGTGATTTATCGTTATTTTGAACGATTACCTGCCTTGGGAAGTGAATCTTTAGTTTCTTTTAGTACACCGTGTGGAAAAGGTAAATATCGCGTTTCGGTGTGACCTTGAGTGTTTTGTCGTTATTTCGAACGATTGCTAGGCTTGTGAAGTGAATCCTTTACTTCTTTCGATATACCGCGAGTGGAAAAGGTAAATATCCCGATTCCAGGTCTCCTACTGTGCTTTATCGCTATTTTGAACGATTACGAAGGCGAGGATTTGAATCCTCAGCTTCTTTCGATATACCGCGAGTGGAAAAGGTAAATATCGCGATTCCGAGTCTCCTACTGTGATTTATCGCTATTTTGAACGATTACGAAGGCGAGGATTTGAATCCTCAGCTTCTTTCGATATACCGCGTGTGGAAAAGGTAAATAACGCTATTCCCAGTCTCCTACTGTGATTTATCCTTATTTTGAACGATTACGAAGGCGAGGATTTGAATCCTCAGCTCCTTTCGATATACCGCGAGTGGAAAAGGTAAATATCGCGATTCCCAGTCTCCTGCTGTGATTTATCGTTATTTTGAACGATTACCTGGCTTAGGAAGTGAATCCTTAGTTTCTTTTAGTACACCGTGTGGAAAAGGTAAATATCGCGTTTCGGAGTGACCTTGAGTGATTGGTCGTTATTTCGAACGGTTGCGAGGCTTGGGAAGTGAATCCTTAGCTTCTTTCGATATACCGCGAGTGGAAAAGGTAAATAACGCGATTCCCAGTCTCCTGCTGTGATTTATCGTTATTTTGAACGATTGCGAGGGCTAGGATTTGAATCCTTAATTTCTTTAAGTACACCGAGTGGAAAAGGTAAATATCACGTTTCGGTGTGACCTTGAGTGTTTTGTCGTTATTTCGAACGATTGCGAGACTTGGGAAATGAATCCTTAGCTTGTGTCGTTACACCGTGGGTGGAAAATGTAAATATCGCTACACCGAGTCTCCTACTGTGATTTATCGTTATTTTGAACGATTACGAAGGCGAGGATTTGAATCCTCAGCTTCTTTCGATATACCGCGAGTGGAAAAGGTAAATATCGCGATTCCCACTCTCCTGCTGTGATTTATCGTTATTTTGAACGATTACCTGGCTTGGGGAGTGAAACCTTAGTTTCTTTTAGTACACCGTGTGGAAAAGGTAAATATCGCGTTCGGAGTGACCTTGAGTGTTTTGTCGTTATTTCGAACGATCGCTAGGGTTGTGAAGTGAATCCTCAGCTTCTTTCGATATACCGCGAGTGGAAAAGGTAAATAACGCGATTCCCAGTCTCCTGCTGTGATTTATCGTTATTTTGAACGATTACGAAGGCGAGGATTTGAATCCTCAGCTTCATTCGATATACCACGAGTGGAAAAGGTAAATATCGCGATTCCAAGTCTCCTACTGTGATTTATCGTTATTTTTAACGATTACCTGGCTTGGGAAGTGAATCCTTAGTTTCTTTTAGTACACCGTGTGGAAAAGGTAAATATCGCGTTCGGAGTGACCTTGAGTCTTTTGTCGATATTTCGAATGGTTGCGAGGCTTGGGAAGTGAATCCTCAGCTTCTTTCGATATACCGCGAGTGGAAATGGTAAATAACGCGATTCCCAGTCTCCTGATGTGATTTATCGTTATTTTGATCGATTACCTGGCTTGGGGAGTGAAACCTTAGTTTCTTTTAGTACACCGTGTGGAAAAGGTAAATATCGCGCTCGGAGTGCCCTTGAGTGTTTTGTCGTTATTTCGAACGATCGCTAGGGTTGTGAAGTGAATCCTTAGCTTCTTTCGATATACCGCGAGTGGAAAAGGTAAATAACGCGATTCCCAGTCTCCTGCCTGTGATTTATCGTTATTTTGAACGATTACGAAGGCGAGGATTTGAATCCTCAGCTTCTTTCGATATACCGCGAGTGGAAAAGGTAAATATCGCGATTCCAAGTCTCCTACTGTGATTTATCGTTATTTTTAACGATTACCTGGCTTGGGAAGTGAATCCTTAGTTTCTTTTAGTACACCGTGTGGAAAAGGTAAATATCGCGTTCGGTGTGACCTTGAGTGTTTTGTCGTTATTTCGAACGATTGCTAGGCTTGTGAAGTGAATCCTTAGCTTCAATCGATATACCGCGAGTGGAAAAGGTAAATATCCCGATTCCAGGTCTCCTACTGTGATTTATCGTTATTTTTAACGATTACCTGGCTTGGGAAGTGAATCCTTAGTTTCTTTTAGTACACCGTGTGGAAAAGGTAAATATCACGTTTCGGTGTGACCTTGAGTGTTTTGTCGTTATTTCGAACGATTGCTAGGCTTGTGAAGTGAATCCTTAGCTTTTTTCGATATACCGCGAGTGGAAAAGGTAAATATCCCGATTCGAGGTCTCCAACTGTGATTTATCGTTATTTTTAACGATTACCTGGCTTGGGAAGTGAATCCTTAGTTTCTTTTAGTACACCGTGTGGAAAAGGTAAATATCGCGTTCGGTGTGACCTTGAGTGTTTTGTCGTTATTTCGAACGATTGCTAGGCTTGTGAAGTGAATCCTTAGCTTCTTTCGATATACCGCGAGTGGAAAAGGTAAATATCCCGATTCCAGGTCTCCTACTGTGATTTATCGTTATTTTTAACGATTACCGGGCTTGGGAAGTGAATCCTTAGTTTCTTTTAGTACACCGTGTGGAAAAGGTAAATATCACGTTTCGGTGTGACCTTGAGTGTTTTGTCGTTATTTCGAACGATTGCTAGGCTTGTGAAGTGAATCCTTTGCTTCTTTCGATATACCGCGAGTGGAAAAGGTAAATATCCCGATTCCAGGTCTCCTACTGTGATTTATCGTTATTTTGAACGATTACGAAGGCGAGGATTTGAATCCTCAGCTTCTTTCGATATACCGCGAGTGGAAAAGGTAAATATCCCGATTCCAGGTCTCCTACTGTGATTTATCGTTATTTTGAACGATTACCTGCCCTGGGAAGTGAATCTTTAGTTTCTTTTAGTACACCGTGTGGAAAAGGAAAATATCGCGTTTCGGTGTGACCTTGAGTGTTTTGTCGTTATTTCGAACGATTGCTAGGCTTGTGAAGTGAATCCTTTGCTTCTTTCGATATACCGCGAGTGGAAAAGGTAAATATCCCGATTCCAGGTCTCCTACTGTGATTTATCGTTATTTTGAACGATTACGAAGGCGAGGATTTGAATCCTCAGCTTCTTTCGATATACCGCGAGTGGAAAAGGTAAATATCGCGATTCCGAGTCTCCTACTGTGATTTATCGTTATTTTGATCGATTGCCTGCCTTTGGAAGTGAATCTTTAGTTTCTTTTAGTACACCGTGTGGAAAAGGTAAATATCACGTTTCGGTGTGACCTTGAGTGTTTTGTCGTTATTTCGAACGATTGCGAGACTTGGGAAATGAATCCTTAGCTTGTGTCGTTACACCGTGGGTGGAAAATGTAAATATCGCTACACCGAGTCTCCTACTGTGATTTATCGTTATTTTGAACGATTACGAAGGCGAGGATTTGAATCCTGAGCTTCTTTCGATATACCGCGAGTGGAAAAGGTAAATATCGCGATTCCCAGTCTCCTGCTGTGATTTATCGTTATTTTGATCGATTACCTGGCTTGGGGAGTGAATCCTTAGTTTCTTTTAGTTCACCGTGTGGAAAAGGTAAATATCGCGTTCGGAGTGACCTTGAGTGTTTTGTCGTTATTTCGAATTTTTGCGAGGCTTGGGAAGTGAATCCTCAGCTTCTTTCGATATACCGCGAGTGGAAAAGGTAAATATCGCGATTCCCAGTCTCCTGCTGTGATTTATCGTTATTTTGATCGATTACCTGGCTTGGGGAGGGAAACCTTAGTTTCTTTTAGTACACCGTGTGGAAAAGGTAAATATCGCGCTCGGAGTGCCCTTGAGTGTTTTGTCGTTATTTCGAACGATCGCTAGGGTTGTGAAGTGAATCCTTAGCTTCTTTCGATATACCGCGAGTGGAAAAGGTAAATAACGCGATTCCCAGTCTCCTGCCTGTGATTTATCGTTATTTTGAACGATTACGAAGGCGAGGATTTGAATTCTCAGCTTCTTTCGATATACCGCGAGTGGAAAAGGTAAATATCGCGATTCCAAGTCTCCTACTGTGATTTATCGTTATTTTTAACGATTACCTGGCTTGGGAAGTGAATCCTTAGTTTCTTTTAGTACACCGTGTGGAAAAGGTAAATATCGCGTTCGGTGTGACCTTGAGTGTTTTGTCGTTATTTCGAACGATTGCTAGGCTTGTGAAGTGAATCCTTAGCTTCAATCGATATACCGCGAGTGGAAAAGGTAAATATCCCGATTCCAGGTCTCCTACTGTGATTTATCGTTATTTTTAACGATTACCTGGCTTGGGAAGTGAATCCTTAGTTTCTTTTAGTACACCGTGTGGAAAAGGTAAATATCACGTTTCGGTGTGACCTTGAGTGTTTTGTCGTTATTTCGAACGATTGCTAGGCTTGTGAAGTGAATCCTTAGCTTTTTTCGATATACCGCGAGTGGAAAAGGTAAATATCCCGATTCGAGGTCTCCAACTGTGATTTATCGATATTTTTAACGATTACCTGGCTTGGGAAGTGAATCCTTAGTTTCTTTTAGTACACCGTGTGGAAAAGGTAAATATCGCGTTCGGTGTGACCTTGAGTGTTTTGTCGTTATTTCGAACGATTGCTAGGCTTGTGAAGTGAATCCTTAGCTTCTTTCGATATACCGCGAGTGGAAAAGGTAAATATCCCGATTCCAGGTCTCCTACTGTGATTTATCGTTATTTTTACCGATTACCGGGCTTGGGAAGTGAATCCTTAGTTTCTTTTAGTACACCGTGTGGAAAAGGTAAATATCACGTTCGGTGTGACCTTGAGTGTTTTGTCGTTATTTCGAACGATTGCTAGGCTTGTGAAGTGAATCCTTTGCTTCTTTCGATATACCGCGAGTGGAAAAGGTAAATATCCCGATTCCAGGTATCCTACTGTGATTTATCGTTATTTTGAACGATTACGAAGGCGAGGATTTGAATCCTCAGCTTCTTTCGATATACCGCGAGTGGAAAAGGTAAATATCCCGATTCCAGGTCTCCTACTGTGATTTATCGTTATTTTGAACGATTACCTGCCTTGGGAAGTGAATCTTTAGTTTCTTTTAGTACACCGTGTGGAAAAGGAAAATATCGCGTTTCGGTGTGACCTTGAGTGTTTTGTCGTTATTTCGAACGATTGCTAGGCTTGTGAAGTGAATCCTTTGCTTCTTTCGATATACCGCGAGTGGAAAAGGTAAATATCCCGATTCCAGGTCTCCTACTGTGATTTATCGTTATTTTGAACGATTACGAAGGCGAGGATTTGAATCCTCAGCTTCTTTCGATATACCGCGAGTGGAAAAGGTAAATATCGCGATTCCGAGTCTCCTACTGTGATTTATCGTTATTTTGATCGATTGCCTGCCTTTGGAAGTGAATCTTTAGTTTCTTTTAGTACACCGTGTGGAAAAGGTAAATATCACGTTTCGGTGTGACCTTGAGTGTTTTGTCGTTATTTCGAACGATTGCGAGACTTGGGAAATGAATCCTTAGCTTGTGTCGTTACACCGTGGGTGGAAAATGTAAATATCGCTACACCGAGTCTCCTACTGTGATTTATCGTTATTTTGAACGATTACGAAGGCGAGGATTTGAATCCTGAGCTTCTTTCGATATACCGCGAGTGGAAAAGGTAAATATCGCGATTCCCAGTCTCCTGCTGTGATTTATCGTTATTTTGATCGATTACCTGGCTTGGGGAGTGAATCCTTAGTTTCTTTTAGTTCACCGTGTGGAAAAGGTAAATATCGCGTTCGGAGTGACCTTGAGTGTTTTGTCGTTATTTCGAATGGTTGCGAGGCTTGGGAAGTGAATCCTCAGCTTCTTTCGATATACCGCGAGTGGAAAAGGTAAATAACGCGATTCCCAGTCTCCTGCTGTGATTTATCGTTATTTTGATCGATTACCTGGCTTGGGGAGTGAAACCTTAGTTTCTTTTAGTACACCGTGTGGAAAAGGTAAATATCGCGCTCGGAGTGCCCTTGAGTGTTTTGTCGTTATTTCGAACGATCGCTAGGCTTGTGAAGTGAATCCTTAGCTTCTTTCGATATACCGCGAGTGGAAGAGGTAAATAACGCGATTCCCAGTCTCCTGCTGTGATTTATCGTTATTTTGAACGATTACGAAGGCGAGGATTTGAATCCTCAGCTTCTTTCGATATACCGCGAGTGGAAAAGGTAAATATCGCGATTCCAAGTCTCCTACTGTGATTTATCGTTATTTTAAACGATTACCTGGCTTGGGAAGTGAATCCTTAGTTTCTTTTAGTACACCGTGTGGAAAAGGTAAATATCGCGTTCGGTGTGACCTTGAGTGTTTTGTCGTTATTTCGAACGATTGCTAGGCTTGTGAAGTGAATCCTTAGCTTCTTTCGATATACCGCGAGTGGAAAAGGTAAATATGCCGATTCCTTGTCTCCTACTGTGATTTATCGTTATTTTTAACGATTACCTGGCTTGGGAAGTTAATCCTTAGTTTCTTTTAGTACACCGTGTGGAAAAGGTAAATATCACGTTTCGGTGTGACCTTGAGTGTTTTGTCGTTATTTCGAACGATTGCTATGCTTGTGAAGTGAATCCTTAGCTTCTTTCGATATACCGCGAGTGGAAGAGGTAAATAACGCGATTCCCAGTCTCCTGCTGTGATTTATCGTTATTTTGAACGATTACGAAGGCGAGGATTTGAATCCTCAGCTTCTTTCGATATAACGCGAGTGGAAAAGGTAAATATCGCGATTCCAAGTCTCCTACTGTGATTTATCGTTATTTTAAACGATTACCTGGCTTGGGAAGTGAATCCTTAGTTTCTTTTAGTACACCGTGTGGAAAAGGTAAATATCGCGTTCGGTGTGACCTTGAGTGTTTTGTCGTTATTTCGAACGGTTGCGAGGCTTGGGAAGTGAATCCTTAGCTTCTTTCGATATACCGCGAGTGGAAAAGGTAAATAACGCGATTCCCAGTCTCCTATTGTGATTTATTGTTATTTTGAACGATTGCGAGGGCTAGGATTTGAATCCTTAATTTCTTTTCGTAGACCGAGTGGAAAAGGTAAATATCACGTTTCGGTGTGACCTTGAGTGTTTTGTCGTTATTTCGAACTATTGCGAGACTTGGGAAATGAATCCTTAGCTTGTGTCGTTGCACCGTGGGTGGAAAATGTAAATATCGCTACACCGAGTCTCCTACTGTGATTTATCGTTATTTTGAACGATTACGAAGGCGAGGATTTGAATCCTCAGCTTCTTTCGATATACCGCGAGTGGAAAAGGTAAATATCGCGATTCCCAGGCTCCTGCTGTGATTTATCGTTATTTTGAACGATTACCTGGCTTGGGGAGTGAAACCTTAGTTTCTTTTAGTACACCGTGTGGAAAAGGTAAATATCGCGTTCGGAGTGACCTTGAGTGATTGGTCGTTATTTCGAACGGTTGCGAGGCTTGGGAAGTGAATCCTTAGCTTCTTTCGATATACCGCGAGTGGAAAAGGTAAATAACGCGATTCCCAGTCTCCTGCTGTGATTTATCGTTATTTTGAACGATTACCTGTCTTGGGAAGTGAATCCTTAGTTTCTTTTAGTACACCGTGTGGAAAAGGTAAATATCACGTTTCGGTGTGACCTTGAGTGTTTTGTCGTTATTTCGAACGATTGCTAGGCTTGTGAAGTTAATCCTTAGCTTCTTTCGATATACCGCGAGTGGAAAAGGTAAATAACGCGATTCCCAGTCTCCTGCTGTGATTTATCGTTATTTTGAACGATTACGAAGGCGAGGATTTGAATCCTCAGATTCATTCGATATACCGCGAGTGGAAAAGGTAAATATCGCGATTCCAAGTCTCCTACTGTGATTTATCGTTATTTTTAACGATTACCTGGCTTGGGAAGTGAATCCTTAGTTTCTTTTAGTACACCGTGTGGAAAAGGTAAATATCGCGTTTCGGAGTGACCTTGAGTGATTGGTCGTTATTTCGAACGGTTGCGAGGCTTGGGAAGTGAATCCTTAGCTTCTTTCGATATACCGCGAGTGGAAAAGGTAAATAACGCGATTCCCAGTCTCCTGCTGTGATTTATCGTTATTTTGAACGAGTACCTGGCTTAGGAAGTGAATCCTAAGTTTCTTTTAGTACACCGTGAGGAAAAGGTAAATATCGCGTTTCGGTGTGACCTTGAGTGATTGGTCGTTATTTCGAACGGTTGCGAGGCTTGGGAAGTGAATCCTTAGATTCTTTCGATATACCGCGAGTGGACAAGGTAAATATCGCCATACCGAGTCTCCTATTGTGATTTATTGTTATTTTGAACGATTGCGAGGGCTAGGATTTGAATCCTTAATTTCTTTTAGTACACCGAGTGGAAAAGGTAAATATCACGTTTCGGTGTGACCTTGAGTGTTTTGTCGTTATTTCGAACTATTGCGAGACTTGGGAAATGAATCCTTAGCTTGTGTCGTTGCACCGTGGGTGGAAAATGTAAATATCGCTACACCGAGTCTCCTACTGTGATTTATCGTTATTTTGAACGATTACGAAGGCGAGGATTTGAATCAACAGCTTCTTTCGATATACCGCGAGTGGAAAAGGTATAGAACGCGATTCCCAGTCTCCTGCTGTGATTTATCGTTATTTTGAACGATTACGAAGGCGAGGATTTGAATCCTCAGCTTCATTCGATATACCGCGAGTGGAAAAGGTAAATATCGCGATTCCGAGTCTCCTACTGTGATTTATCGTTATTTTGATCGATTGCCTGCCTTTGGAAGTGAATCTTTAGTTTCTTTTAGTACACCGTGTGGAAAAGGTAAATATCACGTTTCGGTGTGACCTTGAGTGTTTTGTCGTTATTTCGAACGATTGCGAGACTTGGGAAATGAATCCTTAGCTTGTGTCGTTACACCGTGGGTGGAAAATGTAAATATCGCTACACCGAGTCTCCTACTGTGATTTATCGTTATTTTGAACGATTACGAAGGCGAGGATTTGAATCCTCAGCTTCTTTCGATATACCGCGAGTGGAAAAGGTAAATATCGCGATTCCCACTCTCCTGCTGTGATTTATCGTTATTTTGAACGATTACCTGGCTTGGGGAGTGAAACCTTAGTTTCTTTTAGTACACCGTGTGGAAAAGGTAAATATCGCGTTCGGAGTGACCTTGAGTGTTTTGTCGTTATTTCGAATATTTGCGAGGCTTGGGAAGTGAATCCTCAGCTTCTTTCGATATACCGCGAGTGGAAAAGGTAAATAACGCGATTCCCAGTCTCCTGCTGTGATTTATCGTTATTTTGAACGATTACGAAGGCGAGGATTTGAATCCTCAGCTTCATTCGATATACCACGAGTGGAAAAGGTAAATATCGCGATTCCAAGTCTCCTACTGTGATTTATCGTTATTTTTAACGATTACCTGGCTTGGGAAGTGAATCCTTAGTTTCTTTTAGTACACCGTGTGGAAAAGGTAAATATCGCGTTCGGAGTGACCTTGAGTCTTTTGTCGATATTTCGAATGGTTGCGAGGCTTGGGAAGTGAATCCTCAGCTTCTTTCGATATACCGCGAGTGGAAATGGTAAATAACGCGATTCCCAGTCTCCTGATGTGATTTATCGTTATTTTGATCGATTACCTGGCTTGGGGAGTGAAACCTTAGTTTCTTTTAGTACACCGTGTGGAAAAGGTAAATATCGCGCTCGGAGTGCCCTTGAGTGTTTTGTCGTTATTTCGAACGATCGCTAGGGTTGTGAAGTGAATCCTTAGCTTCTTTCGATATACCGCGAGTGGAAAAGGTAAATAACGCGATTCCCAGTCTCCTGCCTGTGATTTATCGTTATTTTGAACGATTACGAAGGCGAGGATTTGAATCCTCAGCTTCTTTCGATATACCGCGAGTGGAAAAGGTAAATATCGCGATTCCAAGTCTCCTACTGTGATTTATCGTTATTTTTAACGATTACCTGGCTTGGGAAGTGAATCCTTAGTTTCTTTTAGTACACCGTGTGGAAAAGGTAAATATCGCGTTCGGTGTGACCTTGAGTGTTTTGTCGTTATTTCGAACGATTGCTAGGCTTGTGAAGTGAATCCTTAGCTTCAATCGATATACCGCGAGTGGAAAAGGTAAATATCCCGATTCCAGGTCTCCTACTGTGATTTATCGTTATTTTTAACGATTACCTGGCTTGGGAAGTGAATCCTTAGTTTCTTTTAGTACACCGTGTGGAAAAGGTAAATATCACGTTTCGGTGTGACCTTGAGTGTTTTGTCGTTATTTCGAACGATTGCTAGGCTTGTGAAGTGAATCCTTAGCTTTTTTCGATATACCGCGAGTGGAAAAGGTAAATATCCCGATTCGAGGTCTCCAACTGTGATTTATCGTTATTTTTAACGATTACCTGGCTTGGGAAGTGAATCCTTAGTTTCTTTTAGTACACCGTGTGGAAAAGGTAAATATCGCGTTCGGTGTGACCTTGAGTGTTTTGTCGTTATTTCGAACGATTGCTAGGCTTGTGAAGTGAATCCTTAGCTTCTTTCGATATACCGCGAGTGGAAAAGGTAAATATCCCGATTCCAGGTCTCCTACTGTGATTTATCGTTATTTTTAACGATTACCGGGCTTGGGAAGTGAATCCTTAGTTTCTTTTAGTACACCGTGTGGAAAAGGTAAATATCACGTTTCGGTGTGACCTTGAGTGTTTTGTCGTTATTTCGAACGATTGCTAGGCTTGTGAAGTGAATCCTTTGCTTCTTTCGATATACCGCGAGTGGAAAAGGTAAATATCCCGATTCCAGGTCTCCTACTGTGATTTATCGTTATTTTGAACGATTACGAAGGCGAGGATTTGAATCCTCAGCTTCTTTCGATATACCGCGAGTGGAAAAGGTAAATATCCCGATTCCAGGTCTCCTACTGTGATTTATCGTTATTTTGAACGATTACCTGCCCTGGGAAGTGAATCTTTAGTTTCTTTTAGTACACCGTGTGGAAAAGGAAAATATCGCGTTTCGGTGTGACCTTGAGTGTTTTGTCGTTATTTCGAACGATTGCTAGGCTTGTGAAGTGAATCCTTTGCTTCTTTCGATATACCGCGAGTGGAAAAGGTAAATATCCCGATTCCAGGTCTCCTACTGTGATTTATCGTTATTTTGAACGATTACGAAGGCGAGGATTTGAATCCTCAGCTTCTTTCGATATACCGCGAGTGGAAAAGGTAAATATCGCGATTCCGAGTCTCCTACTGTGATTTATCGTTATTTTGATCGATTGCCTGCCTTTGGAAGTGAATCTTTAGTTTCTTTTAGTACACCGTGTGGAAAAGGTAAATATCACGTTTCGGTGTGACCTTGAGTGTTTTGTCGTTATTTCGAACGATTGCGAGACTTGGGAAATGAATCCTTAGCTTGTGTCGTTACACCGTGGGTGGAAAATGTAAATATCGCTACACCGAGTCTCCTACTGTGATTTATCGTTATTTTGAACGATTACGAAGGCGAGGATTTGAATCCTGAGCTTCTTTCGATATACCGCGAGTGGAAAAGGTAAATATCGCGATTCCCAGTCTCCTGCTGTGATTTATCGTTATTTTTAACGATTACCTGGCTTGGGAAGTGAATCCTTAGTTTCTTTTAGTACACCGTGTGGAAAAGGTAAATATCGCGTTTCGGAGTGACCTTGAGTGATTGGTCGTTATTTCGAACGGTTGCGAGGCTTGGGAAGTGAATCCTTAGCTTCTTTCGATATACCGCGAGTGGAAAAGGTAAATAACGCGATTCCCAGTCTCCTGCTGTGATTTATCGTTATTTTGAACGAGTACCTGGCTTAGGAAGTGAATCCTAAGTTTCTTTTAGTACACCGTGTGGAAAAGGTAAATATCGCGTTTCGGTGTGACCTTGAGTGATTGGTCGTTATTTCGAACGGTTGCGAGGCTTGGGAAGTGAATCCTTAGATTCTTTCGATATACCGCGAGTGGACAAGGTAAATATCGCCATACCGAGTCTCCTATTGTGATTTATTGTTATTTTGAACGATTGCGAGGGCTAGGATTTGAATCCTTAATTTCTTTTAGTACACCGAGTGGAAAAGGTAAATATCACGTTTCGGTGTGACCTTGAGTGTTTTGTCGTTATTTCGAACTATTGCGAGACTTGGGAAATGAATCCTTAGCTTGTGTCGTTGCACCGTGGGTGGAAAATGTAAATATCGCTACACCGAGTCTCCTACTGTGATTTATCGTTATTTTGAACGATTACGAAGGCGAGGATTTGAATCAACAGCTTCTTTCGATATACCGCGAGTGGAAAAGGTATAGAACGCGATTCCCAGTCTCCTGCTGTGATTTATCGTTATTTTGAACGATTACGAAGGCGAGGATTTGAATCCTCAGCTTCATTCGATATACCGCGAGTGGAAAAGGTAAATATCGCGATTCCGAGTCTCCTACTGTGATTTATCGTTATTTTGATCGATTGCCTGCCTTTGGAAGTGAATCTTTAGTTTCTTTTAGTACACCGTGTGGAAAAGGTAAATATCACGTTTCGGTGTGACCTTGAGTGTTTTGTCGTTATTTCGAACGATTGCGAGACTTGGGAAATGAATCCTTAGCTTGTGTCGTTACACCGTGGGTGGAAAATGTAAATATCGCTACACCGAGTCTCCTACTGTGATTTATCGTTATTTTGAACGATTACGAAGGCGAGGATTTGAATCCTCAGCTTCTTTCGATATACCGCGAGTGGAAAAGGTAAATATCGCGATTCCCACTCTCCTGCTGTGATTTATCGTTATTTTGAACGATTACCTGGCTTGGGGAGTGAAACCTTAGTTTCTTTTAGTACACCGTGTGGAAAAGGTAAATATCGCGTTCGGAGTGACCTTGAGTGTTTTGTCGTTATTTCGAATATTTGCGAGGCTTGGGAAGTGAATCCTCAGCTTCTTTCGATATACCGCGAGTGGAAAAGGTAAATAACGCGATTCCCAGTCTCCTGCTGTGATTTATCGTTATTTTGAACGATTACGAAGGCGAGGATTTGAATCCTCAGCTTCATTCGATATACCACGAGTGGAAAAGGTAAATATCGCGATTCCAAGTCTCCTACTGTGATTTATCGTTATTTTTAACGATTACCTGGCTTGGGAAGTGAATCCTTAGTTTCTTTTAGTACACCGTGTGGAAAAGGTAAATATCGCGTTCGGAGTGACCTTGAGTCTTTTGTCGATATTTCGAATGGTTGCGAGGCTTGGGAAGTGAATCCTCAGCTTCTTTCGATATACCGCGAGTGGAAATGGTAAATAACGCGATTCCCAGTCTCCTGATGTGATTTATCGTTATTTTGATCGATTACCTGGCTTGGGGAGTGAAACCTTAGTTTCTTTTAGTACACCGTGTGGAAAAGGTAAATATCGCGCTCGGAGTGCCCTTGAGTGTTTTGTCGTTATTTCGAACGATCGCTAGGGTTGTGAAGTGAATCCTTAGCTTCTTTCGATATACCGCGAGTGGAAAAGGTAAATAACGCGATTCCCAGTCTCCTGCCTGTGATTTATCGTTATTTTGAACGATTACGAAGGCGAGGATTTGAATCCTCAGCTTCTTTCGATATACCGCGAGTGGAAAAGGTAAATATCGCGATTCCAAGTCTCCTACTGTGATTTATCGTTATTTTTAACGATTACCTGGGTTGGGAAGTGAATCCTTAGTTTCTTTTAGTACACCGTGTGGAAAAGGTAAATATCGCGTTCGGTGTGACCTTGAGTGTTTTGTCGTTATTTCGAACGATTGCTAGGCTTGTGAAGTGAATCCTTAGCTTCAATCGATATACCGCGAGTGGAAAAGGTAAATATCCCGATTCCAGGTCTCCTACTGTGATTTATCGTTATTTTTAACGATTACCTGGCTTGGGAAGTGAATCCTTAGTTTCTTTTAGTACACCGTGTGGAAAAGGTAAATATCACGTTTCGGTGTGACCTTGAGTGTTTTGTCGTTATTTCGAACGATTGCTAGGCTTGTGAAGTGAATCCTTAGCTTTTTTCGATATACCGCGAGTGGAAAAGGTAAATATCCCGATTCGAGGTCTCCAACTGTGATTTATCGTTATTTTTAACGATTACCTGGCTTGGGAAGTGAATCCTTAGTTTCTTTTAGTACACCGTGTGGAAAAGGTAAATATCGCGTTCGGTGTGACCTTGAGTGTTTTGTCGTTATTTCGAACGATTGCTAGGCTTGTGAAGTGAATCCTTAGCTTCTTTCGATATACCGCGAGTGGAAAAGGTAAATATCCCGATTCCAGGTCTCCTACTGTGATTTATCGTTATTTTTAACGATTACCGGGCTTGGGAAGTGAATCCTTAGTTTCTTTTAGTACACCGTGTGGAAAAGGTAAATATCACGTTTCGGTGTGACCTTGAGTGTTTTGTCGTTATTTCGAACGATTGCTAGGCTTGTGAAGTGAATCCTTTGCTTCTTTCGATATACCGCGAGTGGAAAAGGTAAATATCCCGATTCCAGGTCTCCTACTGTGATTTATCGTTATTTTGAACGATTACGAAGGCGAGGATTTGAATCCTCAGCTTCTTTCGATATACCGCGAGTGGAAAAGGTAAATATCCCGATTCCAGGTCTCCTACTGTGATTTATCGTTATTTTGAACGATTACCTGCCCTGGGAAGTGAATCTTTAGTTTCTTTTAGTACACCGTGTGGAAAAGGAAAATATCGCGTTTCGGTGTGACCTTGAGTGTTTTGTCGTTATTTCGAACGATTGCTAGGCTTGTGAAGTGAATCCTTTGCTTCTTTCGATATACCGCGAGTGGAAAAGGTAAATATCCCGATTCCAGGTCTCCTACTGTGATTTATCGTTATTTTGAACGATTACGAAGGCGAGGATTTGAATCCTCAGCTTCTTTCGATATACCGCGAGTGGAAAAGGTAAATATCGCGATTCCGAGTCTCCTACTGTGATTTATCGTTATTTTGATCGATTGCCTGCCTTTGGAAGTGAATCTTTAGTTTCTTTTAGTACACCGTGTGGAAAAGGTAAATATCACGTTTCGGTGTGACCTTGAGTGTTTTGTCGTTATTTCGAACGATTGCGAGACTTGGGAAATGAATCCTTAGCTTGTGTCGTTACACCGTGGGTGGAAAATGTAAATATCGCTACACCGAGTCTCCTACTGTGATTTATCGTTATTTTGAACGATTACGAAGGCGAGGATTTGAATCCTGAGCTTCTTTCGATATACCGCGAGTGGAAAAGGTAAATATCGCGATTCCCAGTCTCCTGCTGTGATTTATCGTTATTTTGATCGATTACCTGGCTTGGGGAGTGAATCCTTAGTTTCTTTTAGTTCACCGTGTGGAAAAGGTAAATATCGCGTTCGGAGTGACCTTGTGTGTTTTGTCGTTATTTCGAATGGTTGCGAGGCTTGGGAAGTGAATCCTCAGCTTCTTTCGATATACCGCGAGTGGAAAAGGTAAATATCGCGATTCCCAGTCTCCTGCTGTGATTTATCGTTATTTTGATCGATTACCTGGCTTGGGGAGGGAAACCTTAGTTTCTTTTAGTACACCGTGTGGAAAAGGTAAATATCGCGCTCGGAGTGCCCTTGAGTGTTTTGTCGTTATTTCGAACGATCGCTAGGGTTGTGAAGTGAATCCTTAGCTTCTTTCGATATACCGCGAGTGGAAAAGGTAAATAACGCGATTCCCAGTCTCCTGCCTGTGATTTATCGTTATTTTGAACGATTACGAAGGCGAGGATTTGAATTCTCAGCTTCTTTCGATATACCGCGAGTGGAAAAGGTAAATATCGCGATTCCAAGTCTCCTACTGTGATTTATCGTTATTTTTAACGATTACCTGGCTTGGGAAGTGAATCCTTAGTTTCTTTTAGTACACCGTGTGGAAAAGGTAAATATCGCGTTCGGTGTGACCTTGAGTGTTTTGTCGTTATTTCGAACGATTGCTAGGCTTGTGAAGTGAATCCTTAGCTTCAATCGATATACCGCGAGTGGAAAAGGTAAATATCCCGATTCCAGGTCTCCTACTGTGATTTATCGTTATTTTTAACGATTACCTGGCTTGGGAAGTGAATCCTTAGATTCTTTTAGTACACCGTGTGGAAAAGGTAAATATCACGTTTCGGTGTGACCTTGAGTGTTTTGTCGTTATTTCGAACGATTGCTAGGCTTGTGAAGTGAATCCTTAGCTTTTTTCGATATACCGCGAGTGGAAAAGGTAAATATCCCGATTCGAGGTCTCCAACTGTGATTTATCGATATTTTTAACGATTACCTGGCTTGGGAAGTGAATCCTTAGTTTCTTTTAGTACACCGTGTGGAAAAGGTAAATATCGCGTTCGGTGTGACCTTGAGTGTTTTGTCGTTATTTCGAACGATTGCTAGGCTTGTGAAGTGAATCCTTAGCTTCTTTCGATATACCGCGAGTGGAAAAGGTAAATATCCCGATTCCAGGTCTCCTACTGTGATTTATCGTTATTTTTAACGATTACCGGGCTTGGGAAGTGAATCCTTAGTTTCTTTTAGTACACCGTGTGGAAAAGGTAAATATCACGTTTCGGTGTGACCTTGAGTGTTTTGTCGTTATTTCGAACGATTGCTAGGCTTGTGAAGTGAATCCTTTGCTTCTTTCGATATACCGCGAGTGGAAAAGGTAAATATCCCGATTCCAGGTCTCCTACTGTGATTTATCGTTATTTTGAACGATTACGAAGGCGAGGATTTGAATCCTCAGCTTCTTTCGATATACCGCGAGTGGAAAAGGTAAATATCCCGATTCCAGGTCTCCTACTGTGATTTATCGTTATTTTGAACGATTACCTGCCTTGGGAAGTGAATCTTTAGTTTCTTTTAGTACACCGTGTGGAAAAGGAAAATATCGCGTTTCGGTGTGACCTTGAGTGTTTTGTCGTTATTTCGAACGATTGCTAGGCTTGTGAAGTGAATCCTTTGCTTCTTTCGATATACCGCGAGTGGAAAAGGTAAATATCCCGATTCCAGGTCTGCTACTGTGATTTATCGTTATTTTGAAAGATTACGAAGGCGAGGATTTGAATCCTCAGCTTCTTTCGATATACCGCGAGTGGAAAAGGTAAATATCGCGATTCCGAGTCTCCTACTGTGATTTATCGTTATTTTGATCGATTGCCTGCCTTTGGAAGTGAATCTTTAGTTTCTTTTAGTACACCGTGTGGAAAAGGTAAATATCACGTTTCGGTGTGACCTTGAGTGTTTTGTCGTTATTTCGAACGATTGCGAGACTTGGGAAATGAATCCTTAGCTTGTGTCGTTACACCGTGGGTGGAAAATGTAAATATCGCTACACCGAGTCTCCTACTGTGATTTATCGTTATTTTGAACGATTACGAAGGCGAGGATTTGAATCCTGAGCTTCTTTCGATATACCGCGAGTGGAAAAGGTAAATAACGCGATTCCCAGTCTCCTGCTGTGATTTATCGTTATTTTGATCGATTACCTGGCTTGGGGAGTGAAACCTTAGTTTCTTTTAGTACACCGTGTGGAAAAGGTAAATATCGCGCTCGGAGTGCCCTTGAGTGTTTTGTCGTTATTTCGAACGATCGCTAGGCTTGTGAAGTGAATCCTTAGCTTCTTTCGATATACCGCGAGTGGAAGAGGTAAATAACGCGATTCCCAGTCTCCTGCTGTGATTTATCGTTATTTTGAACGATTACGAAGGCGAGGATTTGAATCCTCAGCTTCTTTCGATATACCGCGAGTGGAAAAGGTAAATATCGCGATTCCAAGTCTCCTACTGTGATTTATCGTTATTTTAAACGATTACCTGGCTTGGGAAGTGAATCCTTAGTTTCTTTTAGTACACCGCGTGGAAAAGGTAAATATCGCGTTCGGTGTGACCTTGAGTGTTTTGTCGTTATTTCGAACGGTTGCGAGGCTTGGGAAGTGAATCCTTAGCTTCTTTCGATATACCGCGAGTGGAAAAGGTAAATAACGCGATTCCCAGTCTCCTATTGTGATTTATTGTTATTTTGAACGATTGCGAGGGCTAGGATTTGAATCCTTAATTTCTTTTAGTAGACCGAGTGGAAAAGGTAAATATCACGTTTCGGTGTGACCTTGAGTGTTTTGTCGTTATTTCGAACTATTGCGAGACTTGGGAAATGAATCCTTAGCTTGTGTCGTTGCACCGTGGGTGGAAAATGTAAATATCGCTACACCGAGTCTCCTACTGTGATTTATCGTTATTTTGAACGATTACGAAGGCGAGGATTTGAATCCTCAGCTTCTTTCGATATACCGCGAGTGGAAAAGGTAAATATCGCGATTCCCAGGCTCCTGCTGTGATTTATCGTTATTTTGAACGATTACCTGGCTTGGGGAGTGAAACCTTAGTTTCTTTTAGTACACCGTGTGGAAAAGGTAAATATCGCGTTCGGAGTGACCTTGAGTGATTGGTCGTTATTTCGAACGGTTGCGAGGCTTGGGAAGTGAATCCTTAGCTTCTTTCGATATACCGCGAGTGGAAAAGGTAAATAACGCGATTCCCAGTCTTCTGCTGTGATTTATCGTTATTTTGAAAGATTACATGGCTTAGGAAGTGAATCCTAAGTTTCTTTTAGTACACCGTGTGGAAAAGGAATATATCGCGTTTCGGTGTGACCTTGAGTGTTTTGTCGTTATTTCGAACGATTGCTAGGCTTGTGAAGTGAATCCTTTGCTTCTTTCGATATACAGCGAGTGGAAAAGGTAAATAACGCTATTCCCAGTCTCCTACTGTGATTTATCCTTATTTTGAACGATTACGAAGGCGAGGATTTGAATCCTCAGCACCTTTCGATATACCGCGAGTGGAAAAGGTAAATATCGCGATTCCCAGTCTCCTGCTGTGATTTATCGTTATTTTGAACGATTACCTGGCTTAGGAAGTGAATCCTTAGTTTCTTTTATTACAACGTGTGGAAAAGGTAGATATCGCGTTTCGGAGTGACATTGAGTGATTGGTCGTTATTTCGAACGGTTGCGAGACTTGGGAAGTGAATCCTCCGATTCTTTCGATATACCGCGAGTGGACAAGGTAAATATTGCCATACCGAGTCTCCTATTGTGATTTATTGTTATTTTGAACGATTGCGAGGGCTAGGATTTGAATCCTTAATTTCTTTTAGTACACCGAGTGGAAAAGGTAAATATCACGTTTCGGTGTGACCTTGAGTGTTTTGTCGTTATTTCGAACTATTGCGAGAGTTGGGAAATGAATCCTTAGCTTGTGTCGTTACACCGTGGGTGGAAAATGTAAATATCGCTACACCGAGTCTCCTACTGTGATTTATCGTTATTTTGAACGATTACGAAGGCGAGGATTTGAATCCTCAGCTTCTTTCGATATACCGCGAGTGGAAAAGGTAAATATCGCGATTCCCAGTCTCCTGCTGTGATTTATCGTTATTTTGAACGATTACCTGGCTTGGGGAGTGAAACCTTAGTTTCTTTTAGTACACCGTGTGGAAAAGGTAAATATCGCGTTTCGGAGTGACCTTGAGTGATTGGTCGTTATTTCGAACGGTTGCGAGGCTTGGGAAGTGAATCCTTAGCTTCTTTCGATATACCGCGAGTGGAAAAGGTAAATAACGCGATTCCCAGTCTCCTATTGTGATTTATTGTTATTTTGAACGATTGCGAGGGCTAGGATTTGAATCCTTAATTTCTTTTAGTAGACCGAGTGGAAAAGGTAAATATCACGTTTCGGTGTGACCTTGAGTGTTTTGTCGTTATTTCGAACTATTGCGAGACTTGGGAAATGAATCCTTAGCTTGTGTCGTTGCACCGTGGGTGGAAAATGTAAATATCGCTACACCGAGTCTCCTACTGTGATTTATCGTTATTTTGAACGATTACGAAGGCGAGGATTTGAATCCTCAGCTTCTTTCGATATACCGCGAGTGGAAAGGGTAAATATCGCGATTCCCAGGCTCCTGCTGTGATTTATCGTTATTTTGAACGATTACCTGGCTTGGGGAGTGAAACCTTAGTTTCTTTTAGTACACCGTGTGGAAAAGGTAAATATCGCGTTCGGAGTGACCTTGAGTGTTTTGTCGTTATTTCGAATGGTTGCGAGGCTTGGGAAGTGAATCCTCAGATTCTTTCGATATACCGCGAGTGGAAAAGGTAAATAACGCGATTCCCAGTCTCCTGCTGTGATTTATCGTTATTTTGAACGATTACGAAGGCGAGGATTTGAATCCTCAGCTTCATTCGATATACCGCGAGTGGAAAAGGTAAATATCGCGATTCCGAGTCTCCTACTGTGATTTATCGTTATTTTGATCGATTGCCTGCCTTTGGAAGTGAATCTTTAGTTTCTTTTAGTACACCGTGTGGAAAAGGAAAATATCGCGTTTCGGTGTGACCTTGAGTGTTTTGTCGTTATTTCGAATATTTGCGAGGCTCGGGAAGTGAATCCTCAGCTTCTTTCGATATACCGCGAGTGGAAAAGGTAAATAACGCGATTCCCAGTCTCCTGCTGTGATTTATCGTTATTTTGAACGATTACGAAGGCGAGGATTTGAATCCTCAGCTTCTTTCGATATACCGCGAGTGGAAATGGTAAATAACGCGATTCCCAGTCTCCTGATGTGATTTATCGTTATTTTGATCGATTACCTGGCTTGGGGAGTGAAACCTTAGTTTCTTTTAGTACACCGTGTGGAAAAGGTAAATATCGCGCTCGGAGTGCCCTTGAGTGTTTTGTCGTTATTTCGAACGATCGCTAGGCTTGTGAAGTGAATGCTTAGCTTCTTTCGATATACCGCGAGTGGAAAAGGTAAATAACGCGATTCCCAGTCTCCTGCCTGTGATTTATCGTTATTTTGAATGATTACGAAGGCGAGGATTTGAATCCTCAGCTTCTTTCGATATACCGCGAGTGGAAAAGGTAAATATCGCGATTCCAAGTCTCCTACTGTGATTTATCGTTATTTTTAACGATTACCTGGCTTGGGAAGTGAATCCTTAGTTTCTTTTAGTACACCGTGTGGAAAAGGTAAATATCGCGTTCGGTGTGACCTTGAGTGTTTTGTCGTTATTTCGAACGATTGCTAGGCTTGTGAAGTGAATCCTTAGCTTCTTTCGATATACCGCGAGTGGAAAAGGTAAATATCCCGATTCCAGGTCTCCTACTGTGATTTATCGTTATTTTTAACGATTACCTGGCTTGGGAAGTGAATCCTTAGTTTCTTTTAGTACACCGTGTGGAAAAGGTAAATATCACGTTTCGGTGTGACCTTGAGTGTTTTGTCGTTATTTCGAACGATTGCTAGGCTTGTGAAGTGAATCCTTAGCTTCTTTCGATATACCGCGAGTGGAAAAGGTAAATATCCCGATTCCAGGTCTCCTACTGTGATTTATCGTTATTTTTAACGATTACCTGGCTTGGGAAGTGAATCCTTAGTTTCTTTTAGTACACCGTGTGGAAAAGGTAAATATCACGTTTCGGTGTGACCTTGAGTGTTTTGTCGTTATTTCGAACGATCGCTAGGCTTGTGAAGTGAATGCTTAGCTTCTTTCGATATACCGCGAGTGGAAAAGGTAAATAACGCGATTCCCAGTCTCCTGCCTGTGATTTATCGTTATTTTGAATGATTACGAAGGCGAGGATTTGAATCCTCAGCTTCTTTCGATATACCGCGAGTGGAAAAGGTAAATATCGCGATTCCAAGTCTCCTACTGTGATTTATCGTTATTTTTAACGATTACCTGGCTTGGGAAGTGAATCCTTAGTTTCTTTTAGTACACCGTGTGGAAAAGGTAAATATCGCGTTCGGTGTGACCTTGAGTGTTTTGTCGTTATTTCGAACGATTGCTAGGCTTGTGAAGGGAATCCTTAGCTTCCTTCGATATACCGCGAGTGGAAAAGGTAAATATCCCGATTCCAGGTCTCCTACTGTGATTTATCGTTATTTTTAACGATTACCTGGCTTGGGAAGTGAATCCTTAGTTTCTTTTAGTACACCGTGTGGAAAAGGTAAATATCACGTTTCGGTGTGACCTTGAGTGTTTTGTCGTTATTTCGAACGATTGCTAGGCTTGTGAAGTGAATCCTTAGCTTCTTTCGATATACCGCGAGTGGAAAAGGTAAATATCCCGATTCGAGGTCTCCTACTGTGATTTATCGTTATTTTTAACGATTACCTGGCTTGGGAAGTGAATCCTTAGTTTCTTTTAGTACACCGTGTGGAAAAGGTAAATATCGCGTTCGGTGTGACCTTGAGTGTTTTGTCGTTATTTCGAACGATTGCTATTCTTGTGAAGTGAATCCTTAGCTTCTTTCGATATACCGCGAGTGGAAAAGGTAAATATCCCGATTCCAGGTCTCCTACTGTGATTTATCGTTATTTTTAACGATTACCGGGCTTGGGAAGTGAATCCTTAGTTTCTTTTAGTACACCGTGTGGAAAAGGTAAATATCACGTTTCGGTGTGACCTTGAGTGTTTTGTCGTTATTTCGAACGATTGCTAGGTTTGTGAAGTGAATCCTTAGCTTCTTTCGATATACCGCGAGTGGAAAAGGTAAATATCCCGATTCGAGGTCTCCTACTGTGATTTATCGTTGTTTTTAACGATTACCTGGCTTGGGAAGTGAATCCTTAGTTTCTTTTAGTACACCGTGTGGAAAAGGTAAATATCGCGTTCGGTGTGACCTTGAGTGTTTTGTCGTTATTTCGAACGATTGCTAGGCTTGTGAAGTGAATCCTTAGCTTCTTTCGATATACCGCGAGTGGAAAAGGTAAATATCCCGATTCCAGGTCTCCTACTGTGATTTATCGTTATTTTTAACGATTACCTGGCTTGGGAAGTGAATCCTTAGTTTCTTTTAGTACACCGTGTGGAAAAGGTAAATATCACGTTTCGGTGTGACCTTGAGTGTTTTGTCGTTATTTCGAACGATTGCTAGGCTTGTGAAGTTAATCCTTAGCTTCTTTCGATATACCGCGAGTGGAAAAGGTAAATAACGCGATTCCCAGTCTCCTGCTGTGATTTATCGTTATTTTGAACGATTACGAAGGCGAGGATTTGAATCCTCAGCTTCATTCGATATACCGCGAGTGGAAAAGGTAAATATCGCGATTCCAAGTCTCCTACTGTGATTTATCGTTATTTTTAACGATTACCTGGCTTGGGAAGTGAATCCTTAGTTTCTTTTAGTACACCGTGTGGAAAAGGTAAATATCGCGTTTCGGAGTGACCTTGAGTGATTGGTCGTTATTTCGAACGGTTGCGAGGCTTGGGAAGTGAATCCTTAGCTTCTTTCGATATACCGCGAGTGGAAAAGGTAAATAACGCGATTCCCAGTCTCCTGCTGTGATTTATCGTTATTTTGAACGATTACCTGGCTTAGGAAGTGAATCCTAAGTTTCTTTTAGTACACCGTGTGGAAAAGGTAAATATCGCGTTTCGGTGTGACCTTGAGTGATTGGTCGTTATTTCGAACGGTTGCGAGGCTTGGGAAGTGAATCCTTAGCTTCTTTCGATATACCGCGAGTGGAAAAGGTAAATAACGCGATTCCCAGTCTCCTATTGTGATTTATTGTTATTTTGAACGATTGCGAGGGCTAGGATTTGAATCCTTAATTTCTTTTAGTAGACCGAGTGGAAAAGGTAAATATCACGTTTCGGTGTGACCTTGAGTGTTTTGTCGTTATTTCGAACTATTGCGAGACTTGGGAAATGAATCCTTAGCTTGTGTCGTTGCACCGTGGGTGGAAAATGTAAATATCGCTACACCGAGTCTCCTACTGTGATTTATCGTTATTTTGAACGATTACGAAGGCGAGGATTTGAATCCTCAGCTTCTTTCGATATACCGCGAGTGGAAAAGGTAAATATCGCGATTCCCAGGCTCCTGCTGTGATTTATCGTTATTTTGAACGATTACCTGGCTTGGGGAGTGAAACCTTAGTTTCTTTTAGTACACCGTGTGGAAAAGGTAAATATCGCGTTCGGAGTGACCTTGAGTGTTTTGTCGTTATTTCGAATGGTTGCGAGGCTTGGGAAGTGAATCCTCAGATTCTTTCGATATACCGCGAGTGGAAAAGGTAAATAACGCGATTCCCAGTCTCCTGCTGTGATTTATCGTTATTTTGAACGATTACGAAGGCGAGGATTTGAATCCTCAGCTTCATTCGATATACCGCGAGTGGAAAAGGTAAATATCGCGATTCCGAGTCTCCTACTGTGATTTATCGTTATTTTGATCGATTGCCTGCCTTTGGAAGTGAATCTTTAGTTTCTTTTAGTACACCGTGTGGAAAAGGAAAATATCGCGTTTCGGTGTGACCTTGAGTGTTTTGTCGTTATTTCGAACGATTGCTAGGCTTGTGAAGTGAATCCTTTGCTTCTTTCGTTATACCGCGAGTGGAAAAGGTAAATATCCCGATTCCAGGTCTCCTACTGTGATTTATCGTTATTTTGAACGATTACGAAGGCGAGGATTTGAATCCTCAGCTTCTTTCGATATACCGCGAGTGGAAAAGGTAAATATCGCGATTCCGAGTCTCCTACTGTGATTTATCGTTATTTTGATCGATTGCCTGCCTTTGGAAGTGAATCTTTAGTTTCTTTTAGTACACCGTGTGGAAAAGGTAAATATCACGTTTCGGTGTGACCTTGAGTGTTTTGTCGTTATTTCGAACGATTGCGAGACTTGGGAAATGAATCCTTAGCTTGTGTCGTTACACCGCGGGTGGAAAATGTAAATATCGCTACACCGAGTCTCCTACTGTGATTTATCGTTATTTTGAACGATTACGAAGGCGAGGATTTGAATCCTCAGCTTCTTTTTATATACCGCGAGTGGAAAAGGTAAATATCGCGATTCCCAGTCTCCTGCTGTGATTTATCGTTATTTTGATCGATTACCTGGCTTGGGGAGTGAATCCTTAGTTTCTTTTAGTACACCGTGTGGAAAAGGTAAATATCGCGCTCGGAGTGCCCTTGAGTGTTTTGTCGTTATTTCGAACGATCGCTAGGCTTGTGAAGTGAATCCTTAGCTTCTTTCGATATACCGCGAGTGGAAAAGGTAAATAACGCGATTCCCAGTCTCCTGCTGTGATTTATCGTTATTTTGAACGATTACGAAGGCGAGGATTTGAATCCTCAGCTTCTTTCGATATACCGCGAGTGGAAATGGTAAATAACGCGATTCCCAGTCTCCTGATGTGATTTATCGTTATTTTGATCGATTACCTGGCTTGGGGAGTGAAACCTTAGTTTCTTTTAGTACACCGTGTGGAAAAGGTAAATATCGCGCTCGGAGTGCCCTTGAGTGTTTTGTCGTTATTTCGAACGATCGCTAGGCTTGTGAAGTGAATCCTTAGCTTCTTTCGATATACCGCGAGTGGAAAAGGTAAATAACGCGATTCCCAGTCTCCTGCCTGTGATTTATCGTTATTTTGAACGATTACGAAGGCGAGGATATGAATCCTCAGCTTCTTTCGATATACCGCGAGTGGAAAAGGTAAATATCGCGATTCCAAGTCTCCTACTGTGATTTATCGTTATTTTTAACGATTACCTGGCTTGGGAAGTGAATCCTTAGTTTCTTTTAGTACACCGTGTGGAAAAGGTAAATATCACGTTTCGGTGTGACCTTGAGTGTTTTGTCGTTATTTCGAACGATTGCTAGGCTTGTGAAGTGAATCCTTAGCTTCTTTCGATATACCGCGAGTGGAAAAGGTAAATATCCCGATTCGAGGTCTCCTACTGTGATTTATCGTTATTTTTAACGATTACCTGGCTTGGGAAGTGAATCCTTAGTTTCTTTTAGTACACCGTGTGGAAAAGGTAAATATCGCGTTCGGTGTGACCTTGAGTGTTTTGTCGTTATTTCGAACGATTGCTATTCTTGTGAAGTGAATCCTTAGCTTCTTTCGATATACCGCGAGTGGAAAAGGTAAATATCCCGATTCCAGGTCTCCTACTGTGATTTATCGTTATTTTTAACGATTACCTGGCTTGGGAAGTGAATCCTTAGTTTCTTTTAGTACACCGTGTGGAAAAGGTAAATATCGCGCTCGGAGTGCCCTTGAGTGTTTTGTCGTTATTTCGAACGATCGCTAGGCTTGTGAAGTGAATCCTTAGCTTCTTTCGATATACCGCGAGTGGAAAAGGTAAATAACGCGATTCCCAGTCTCCTGCTGTGATTTATCGTTATTTTGAACGATTACGAAGGCGAGGATTTGAATCCTCAGCTTCTTTCGATATACCGCGAGTGGAAATGGTAAATAACGCGATTCCCAGTCTCCTGATGTGATTTATCGTTATTTTGATCGATTACCTGGCTTGGGGAGTGAAACCTTAGTTTCTTTTAGTACACCGTGTGGAAAAGGTAAATATCGCGCTCGGAGTGCCCTTGAGTGTTTTGTCGTTATTTCGAACGATCGCTAGGCTTGTGAAGTGAATCCTTAGCTTCTTTCGATATACCGCGAGTGGAAAAGGTAAATAACGCGATTCCCAGTCTCCTGCCTGTGATTTATCGTTATTTTGAACGATTACGAAGGCGAGGATATGAATCCTCAGCTTCTTTCGATATACCGCGAGTGGAAAAGGTAAATATCGCGATTCCAAGTCTCCTACTGTGATTTATCGTTATTTTTAACGATTACCTGGCTTGGGAAGTGAATCCTTAGTTTCTTTTAGTACACCGTGTGGAAAAGGTAAATATCACGTTTCGGTGTGACCTTGAGTGTTTTGTCGTTATTTCGAACGATTGCTAGGCTTGTGAAGTGAATCCTTAGCTTCTTTCGATATACCGCGAGTGGAAAAGGTAAATATCCCGATTCGAGGTCTCCTACTGTGATTTATCGTTATTTTTAACGATTACCTGGCTTGGGAAGTGAATCCTTAGTTTCTTTTAGTACACCGTGTGGAAAAGGTAAATATCGCGTTCGGTGTGACCTTGAGTGTTTTGTCGTTATTTCGAACGATTGCTATTCTTGTGAAGTGAATCCTTAGCTTCTTTCGATATACCGCGAGTGGAAAAGGTAAATATCCCGATTCCAGGTCTCCTACTGTGATTTATCGTTATTTTTAACGATTACCTGGCTTGGGAAGTGAATCCTTAGTTTCTTTTAGTACACCGTGTGGAAAAGGTAAATATCGCGTTCGGAGTGACCTTGAGTGTTTTGTCGTTATTTCGAATGGTTGCGAGGCTTGGGAAGTGAATCCTCAGATTCTTTCGATATACCGCGAGTGGAAAAGGTAAATAACGCGATTCCCAGTCTCCTGCTGTGATTTATCGTTATTTTGAACGATTACGAAGGCGAGGATTTGAATCCTCAGCTTCATTCGATATACCGCGAGTGGAAAAGGTAAATATCGCGATTCCGAGTCTCCTACTGTGATTTATCGTTATTTTGATCGATTGCCTGCCTTTGGAAGTGAATCTTTAGTTTCTTTTAGTACACCGTGTGGAAAAGGAAAATATCGCGTTTCGGTGTGACCTTGAGTGTTTTGTCGTTATTTCGAATATTTGCGAGGCTCGGGAAGTGAATCCTCAGCTTCTTTCGATATACCGCGAGTGGAAAAGGTAAATAACGCGATTCCCAGTCTCCTGCTGTGATTTATCGTTATTTTGAACGATTACGAAGGCGAGGATTTGAATCCTCAGCTTCTTTCGATATACCGCGAGTGGAAATGGTAAATAACGCGATTCCCAGTCTCCTGATGTGATTTATCGTTATTTTGATCGATTACCTGGCTTGGGGAGTGAAACCTTAGTTTCTTTTAGTACACCGTGTGGAAAAGGTAAATATCGCGCTCGGAGTGCCCTTGAGTGTTTTGTCGTTATTTCGAACGATCGCTAGGCTTGTGAAGTGAATGCTTAGCTTCTTTCGATATACCGCGAGTGGAAAAGGTAAATAACGCGATTCCCAGTCTCCTGCCTGTGATTTATCGTTATTTTGAATGATTACGAAGGCGAGGATTTGAATCCTCAGCTTCTTTCGATATACCGCGAGTGGAAAAGGTAAATATCGCGATTCCAAGTCTCCTACTGTGATTTATCGTTATTTTTAACGATTACCTGGCTTGGGAAGTGAATCCTTAGTTTCTTTTAGTACACCGTGTGGAAAAGGTAAATATCGCGTTCGGTGTGACCTTGAGTGTTTTGTCGTTATTTCGAACGATTGCTAGGCTTGTGAAGTGAATCCTTAGCTTCTTTCGATATACCGCGAGTGGAAAAGGTAAATATCCCGATTCCAGGTCTCCTACTGTGATTTATCGTTATTTTTAACGATTACCTGGCTTGGGAAGTGAATCCTTAGTTTCTTTTAGTACACCGTGTGGAAAAGGTAAATATCACGTTTCGGTGTGACCTTGAGTGTTTTGTCGTTATTTCGAACGATTGCTAGGCTTGTGAAGTGAATCCTTAGCTTCTTTCGATATACCGCGAGTGGAAAAGGTAAATATCCCGATTCCAGGTCTCCTACTGTGATTTATCGTTATTTTTAACGATTACCTGGCTTGGGAAGTGAATCCTTAGTTTCTTTTAGTACACCGTGTGGAAAAGGTAAATATCACGTTTCGGTGTGACCTTGAGTGTTTTGTCGTTATTTCGAACGATCGCTAGGCTTGTGAAGTGAATGCTTAGCTTCTTTCGATATACCGCGAGTGGAAAAGGTAAATAACGCGATTCCCAGTCTCCTGCCTGTGATTTATCGTTATTTTGAATGATTACGAAGGCGAGGATTTGAATCCTCAGCTTCTTTCGATATACCGCGAGTGGAAAAGGTAAATATCGCGATTCCAAGTCTCCTACTGTGATTTATCGTTATTTTTAACGATTACCTGGCTTGGGAAGTGAATCCTTAGTTTCTTTTAGTACACCGTGTGGAAAAGGTAAATATCGCGTTCGGTGTGACCTTGAGTGTTTTGTCGTTATTTCGAACGATTGCTAGGCTTGTGAAGGGAATCCTTAGCTTCTTTCGATATACCGCGAGTGGAAAAGGTAAATATCCCGATTCCAGGTCTCCTACTGTGATTTATCGTTATTTTTAACGATTACCTGGCTTGGGAAGTGAATCCTTAGTTTCTTTTAGTACACCGTGTGGAAAAGGTAAATATCACGTTTCGGTGTGACCTTGAGTGTTTTGTCGTTATTTCGAACGATTGCTAGGCTTGTGAAGTGAATCCTTAGCTTCTTTCGATATACCGCGAGTGGAAAAGGTAAATATCCCGATTCGAGGTCTCCTACTGTGATTTATCGTTATTTTTAACGATTACCTGGCTTGGGAAGTGAATCCTTAGTTTCTTTTAGTACACCGTGTGGAAAAGGTAAATATCGCGTTCGGTGTGACCTTGAGTGTTTTGTCGTTATTTCGAACGATTGCTATTCTTGTGAAGTGAATCCTTAGCTTCTTTCGATATACCGCGAGTGGAAAAGGTAAATATCCCGATTCCAGGTCTCCTACTGTGATTTATCGTTATTTTTAACGATTACCGGGCTTGGGAAGTGAATCCTTAGTTTCTTTTAGTACACCGTGTGGAAAAGGTAAATATCACGTTTCGGTGTGACCTTGAGTGTTTTGTCGTTATTTCGAACGATTGCTAGGTTTGTGAAGTGAATCCTTAGCTTCTTTCGATATACCGCGAGTGGAAAAGGTAAATATCCCGATTCGAGGTCTCCTACTGTGATTTATCGTTATTTTTAACGATTACCTGGCTTGGGAAGTGAATCCTTAGTTTCTTTTAGTACACCGTGTGGAAAAGGTAAATATCGCGTTCGGTGTGACCTTGAGTGTTTTGTCGTTATTTCGAACGATTGCTAGGCTTGTGAAGTGAATCCTTAGCTTCTTTCGATATACCGCGAGTGGAAAAGGTAAATATCCCGATTCCAGGTCTCCTACTGTGATTTATCGTTATTTTTAACGATTACCTGGCTTGGGAAGTGAATCCTTAGTTTCTTTTAGTACACCGTGTGGAAAAGGTAAATATCACGTTTCGGTGTGACCTTGAGTGTTTTGTCGTTATTTCGAACGATTGCTAGGCTTGTGAAGTTAATCCTTAGCTTCTTTCGATATACCGCGAGTGGAAAAGGTAAATAACGCGATTCCCAGTCTCCTGCTGTGATTTATCGTTATTTTGAACGATTACGAAGGCGAGGATTTGAATCCTCAGCTTCATTCGATATACCGCGAGTGGAAAAGGTAAATATCGCGATTCCAAGTCTCCTACTGTGATTTATCGTTATTTTTAACGATTACCTGGCTTGGGAAGTGAATCCTTAGTTTCTTTTAGTACACCGTGTGGAAAAGGTAAATATCGCGTTTCGGAGTGACCTTGAGTGATTGGTCGTTATTTCGAACGGTTGCGAGGCTTGGGAAGTGAATCCTTAGCTTCTTTCGATATACCGCGAGTGGAAAAGGTAAATAACGCGATTCCCAGTCTCCTGCTGTGATTTATCGTTATTTTGAACGATTACCTGGCTTAGGAAGTGAATCCTAAGTTTCTTTTAGTACACCGTGTGGAAAAGGTAAATATCGCGTTTCGGTGTGACCTTGAGTGATTGGTCGTTATTTCGAACGGTTGCGAGGCTTGGGAAGTGAATCCTTAGCTTCTTTCGATATACCGCGAGTGGAAAAGGTAAATAACGCGATTCCCAGTCTCCTATTGTGATTTATTGTTATTTTGAACGATTACCTGGCTTAGGATTTGAATCCTTAATTTCTTTTAGTAGACCGAGTGGAAAAGGTAAATATCACGTTTCGGTGTGACCTTGAGTGTTTTGTCGTTATTTCGAACTATTGCGAGACTTGGGAAATGAATCCTTAGCTTGTGTCGTTGCACCGTGGGTGGAAAATGTAAATATCGCTACACCGAGTCTCCTACTGTGATTTATCGTTATTTTGAACGATTACGAAGGCGAGGATTTGAATCCTCAGCTTCTTTCGATATACCGCGAGTGGAAAAGGTAAATATCGCGATTCCCAGGCTCCTGCTGTGATTTATCGTTATTTTGAACGATTACCTGGCTTGGGGAGTGAAACCTTAGTTTCTTTTAGTACACCGTGTGGAAAAGGTAAATATCGCGTTCGGAGTGACCTTGAGTGTTTTGTCGTTATTTCGAATGGTTGCGAGGCTTGGGAAGTGAATCCTCAGATTCTTTCGATATACCGCGAGTGGAAAAGGTAAATAACGCGATTCCCAGTCTCCTGCTGTGATTTATCGTTATTTTGAACGATTACGAAGGCGAGGATTTGAATCCTCAGCTTCATTCGATATACCGCGAGTGGAAAAGGTAAATATCGCGATTCCGAGTCTCCTACTGTGATTTATCGTTATTTTGATCGATTGCCTGCCTTTGGAAGTGAATCTTTAGTTTCTTTTAGTACACCGTGTGGAAAAGGAAAATATCGCGTTTCGGTGTGACCTTGAGTGTTTTGTCGTTATTTCGAACGATTGCTAGGCTTGTGAAGTGAATCCTTTGCTTCTTTCGATATACCGCGAGTGGAAAAGGTAAATATCCCGATTCCAGGTCTCCTACTGTGATTTATCGTTATTTTGAACGATTACGAAGGCGAGGATTTGAATCCTCAGCTTCTTTCGATATACCGCGAGTGGAAAAGGTAAATATCGCGATTCCGAGTCTCCTACTGTGATTTATCGTTATTTTGATCGATTGCCTGCCTTTGGAAGTGAATCTTTAGTTTCTTTTAGTACACCGTGTGGAAAAGGTAAATATCACGTTTCGGTGTGACCTTGAGTGTTTTGTCGTTATTTCGAACGATTGCGAGACTTGGGAAATGAATCCTTAGCTTGTGTCGTTACACCGCGGGTGGAAAATGTAAATATCGCTACACCGAGTCTCCTACTGTGATTTATCGTTATTTTGAACGATTACGAAGGCGAGGATTTGAATCCTCAGCTTCTTTTTATATACCGCGAGTGGAAAAGGTAAATATCGCGATTCCCAGTCTCCTGCTGTGATTTATCGT
Organism: Nomada fucata; assembly: GCA_948146005.1. Lineage (NCBI taxonomy): Eukaryota > Metazoa > Arthropoda > Insecta > Hymenoptera > Apidae > Nomada > Nomada fucata. The sequence goes on from OX411275.1 coordinate 26,809,961, forward strand.
TATTTTGATCGATTACCTGGCTTGGGGAGTGAATCCTTAGTTTCTTTTAGTACACCGTGTGGAAAAGGTAAATATCGCGCTCGGAGTGCCCTTGAGTGTTTTGTCGTTATTTCGAACGATCGCTAGGCTTGTGAAGTGAATCCTTAGCTTCTTTCGATATACCGCGAGTGGAAAAGGTAAATAACGCGATTCCCAGTCTCCTGCTGTGATTTATCGTTATTTTGAACGATTACGAAGGCGAGGATTTGAATCCTCAGCTTCTTTCGATATACCGCGAGTGGAAATGGTAAATAACGCGATTCCCAGTCTCCTGATGTGATTTATCGTTATTTTGATCGATTACCTGGCTTGGGGAGTGAAACCTTAGTTTCTTTTAGTACACCGTGTGGAAAAGGTAAATATCGCGCTCGGAGTGCCCTTGAGTGTTTTGTCGTTATTTCGAACGATCGCTAGGCTTGTGAAGTGAATCCTTAGCTTCTTTCGATATACCGCGAGTGGAAAAGGTAAATAACGCGATTCCCAGTCTCCTGCCTGTGATTTATCGTTATTTTGAACGATTACGAAGGCGAGGATATGAATCCTCAGCTTCTTTCGATATACCGCGAGTGGAAAAGGTAAATATCGCGATTCCAAGTCTCCTACTGTGATTTATCGTTATTTTTAACGATTACCTGGCTTGGGAAGTGAATCCTTAGTTTCTTTTAGTACACCGTGTGGAAAAGGTAAATATCACGTTTCGGTGTGACCTTGAGTGTTTTGTCGTTATTTCGAACGATTGCTAGGCTTGTGAAGTGAATCCTTAGCTTCTTTCGATATACCGCGAGTGGAAAAGGTAAATATCCCGATTCCAGGTCTCCTACTGTGATTTATCGTTATTTTTAACGATTACCTGGCTTGGGAAGTGAATCCTTAGTTTCTTTTAGTACACCGTGTGGAAAAGGTAAATATCACGTTTCGGTGTGACCTTGAGTGTTTTGTCGTTATTTCGAACGATTGCTAGGCTTGTGAAGTGAATCCTTAGCTTCTTTCGATATACCGCGAGTGGAAAAGGTAAATATCCCGATTCGAGGTCTCCTACTGTGATTTATCGTTATTTTTAACGATTACCTGGCTTGGGAAGTGAATCCTTAGTTTCTTTTAGTACACCGTGTGGAAAAGGTAAATATCGCGTTCGGTGTGACCTTGAGTGTTTTGTCGTTATTTCGAACGATTGCTATTCTTGTGAAGTGAATCCTTAGCTTCTTTCGATATACCGCGAGTGGAAAAGGTAAATATCCCGATTCCAGGTCTCCTACTGTGATTTATCGTTATTTTTAACGATTACCGGGCTTGGGAAGTGAATCCTTAGTTTCTTTTAGTACAGCGTGTGGAAAAGGTAAATATCACGTTTCGGTGTGACCTTGAGTGTTTTGTCGTTATTTCGAACGATTGCTAGGCTTGTGAAGTGAATCCTTAGCTTCTTTCGATATACCGCGAGTGGAAAAGGTAAATATCCCGATTCGAGGTCTCCTACTGTGATTTATCGTTATTTTTAACGATTACCTGGCTTGGGAAGTGAATCCTTAGTTTCTTTTAGTACACCGTGTGGAAAAGGTAAATATCGCGTTCGGTGTGACCTTGAGTGTTTTGTCGTTATTTCGAACGATTGCTAGGCTTGTGAAGTGAATCCTTAGCTTCTTTCGATATACCGCGAGTGGAAAAGGTAAATATCCCGATTCCAGGTCTCCTACTGTGATTTATCGTTATTTTTAACGATTACCTGGCTTGGGAAGTGAATCCTTAGTTTCTTTTAGTACACCGTGTGGAAAAGGTAAATATCACGTTTCGGTGTGACCTTGAGTGTTTTGTCGTTATTTCGAACGATTGCTAGGCTTGTGAAGTTAATCCTTAGCTTCTTTCGATATACCGCGAGTGGAAAAGGTAAATAACGCGATTCCCAGTCTCCTGCTGTGATTTATCGTTATTTTGAACGATTACGAAGGCGAGGATTTGAATCCTCAGCTTCATTCGATATACCGCGAGTGGAAAAGGTAAATATCGCGATTCCAAGTCTCCTACTGTGATTTATCGTTATTTTTAACGATTACCTGGCTTGGGAAGTGAATCCTTAGTTTCTTTTAGTACACCGTGTGGAAAAGGTAAATATCGCGTTTCGGAGTGACCTTGAGTGATTGGTCGTTATTTCGAACGGTTGCGAGGCTTGGGAAGTGAATCCTTAGCTTCTTTCGATATACCGCGAGTGGAAAAGGTAAATAACGCGATTCCCAGTCTCCTGCTGTGATTTATCGTTATTTTGAACGATTACCTGGCTTAGGAAGTGAATCCTAAGTTTCTTTTAGTACACCGTGTGGAAAAGGTAAATATCGCGTTTCGGTGTGACCTTGAGTGATTGGTCGTTATTTCGAACGGTTGCGAGGCTTGGGAAGTGAATCCTTAGCTTCTTTCGATATACCGCGAGTGGAAAAGGTAAATAACGCGATTCCCAGTCTCCTATTGTGATTTATTGTTATTTTGAACGATTGCGAGGGCTAGGATTTGAATCCTTAATTTCTTTTAGTAGACCGAGTGGAAAAGGTAAATATCACGTTTCGGTGTGACCTTGAGTGTTTTGTCGTTATTTCGAACTATTGCGAGACTTGGGAAATGAATCCTTAGCTTGTGTCGTTGCACCGTGGGTGGAAAATGTAAATATCGCTACACCGAGTCTCCTACTGTGATTTATCGTTATTTTGAACGATTACGAAGGCGAGGATTTGAATCCTCAGCTTCTTTCGATATACCGCGAGTGGAAAAGGTAAATATCGCGATTCCCAGGCTCCTGCTGTGATTTATCGTTATTTTGAACGATTACCTGGCTTGGGGAGTGAAACCTTAGTTTCTTTTAGTACACCGTGTGGAAAAGGTAAATATCGCGTTCGGAGTGACCTTGAGTGTTTTGTCGTTATTTCGAATGGTTGCGAGGCTTGGGAAGTGAATCCTCAGATTCTTTCGATATACCGCGAGTGGAAAAGGTAAATATCGCGATTCCCAGTCTCCTGCTGTGATTTATCGTTATTTTGAACGATTACGAAGGCGAGGATTTGAATCCTCAGCTTCTTTCGATATACCGCGAGTGGAAATGGTAAATAACGCGATTCCCAGTCTCCTGATGTGATTTATCGTTATTTTGATCGATTACCTGGCTTGGGGAGTGAATCCTTAGTTTCTTTTAGTACACCGTGTGGAAAAGGTAAATATCGCGCTCGGAGTGCCCTTGAGTGTTTTGTCGTTATTTCGAACGATCGCTAGGCTTGTGAAGTGAATCCTTAGCTTCTTTCGATATACCGCGAGTGGAAAAGGTAAATAACGCGATTCCCAGTCTCCTGCTGTGATTTATCGTTATTTTGAACGATTACGAAGGCGAGGATTTGAATCCTCAGCTTCTTTCGATATACCGCGAGTGGAAATGGTAAATAACGCGATTCCCAGTCTCCTGATGTGATTTATCGTTATTTTGATCGATTACCTGGCTTGGGGAGTGAAACCTTAGTTTCTTTTAGTACACCGTGTGGAAAAGGTAAATATCGCGCTCGGAGTGCCCTTGAGTGTTTTGTCGTTATTTCGAACGATCGCTAGGCTTGTGAAGTGAATCCTTAGCTTCTTTCGATATACCGCGAGTGGAAAAGGTATATAACGCGATTCCCAGTCTCCTGCCTGTGATTTATCGTTATTTTGAACGATTACGAAGGCGAGGATATGAATCCTCAGCTTCTTTCGATATACCGCGAGTGGAAAAGGTAAATATCGCGATTCCAAGTCTCCTACTGTGATTTATCGTTATTTTTAACGATTACCTGGCTTGGGAAGTGAATCCTTAGTTTCTTTTAGTACACCGTGTGGAAAAGGTAAATATCGCGTTCGGTGTGACCTTGAGTGTTTTGTCGTTATTTCGAACGATTGCTAGGCTTGTGAAGTGAATCCTTAGCTTCTTTCGATATACCGCGAGTGGAAAAGGTAAATATCGCGATTCCCAGTCTCCTGCTGTGATTTATCGTTATTTTTAACGATTACCTGGCTTGGGAAGTGAATCCTTAGTTTCTTTTAGTACACCGTGTGGAAAAGGTAAATATCACGTTTCGGTGTGACCTTGAGTGTTTTGTCGTTATTTCGAACGATTGCTAGGCTTGTGAAGTGAATCCTTAGCTTCTTCCGATATACCGCGAGTGGAAAAGGTAAATATCCCGATTCGAGGTCTCCTACTGTGATTTATCGTTATTTTGAACGATTACGAAGGCGAGGATTTGAATCCTCAGCTTCTTTCGATATACCGCGAGTGGAAAAGGTAAATATCGCGATTCCCAGGCTCCTGCTGTGATTTATCGTTATTTTGAACGATTACCTGGCTTGGGGAGTGAAACCTTAGTTTCTTTTAGTACACCGTGTGGAAAAGGTAAATATCGCGTTCGGAGTGACCTTGAGTGTTTTGTCGTTATTTCGAATGGTTGCGAGGCTTGGGAAGTGAATCCTCAGATTCTTTCGATATACCGCGAGTGGAAAAGGTAAATAACGCGATTCCCAGTCTCCTGCTGTGATTTATCGTTATTTTGAACGATTACGAAGGCGAGGATTTGAATCCTCAGCTTCATTCGATATACCGCGAGTGGAAAAGGTAAATATCGCGATTCCGAGTCTCCTACTGTGATTTATCGTTATTTTGATCGATTGCCTGCCTTTGGAAGTGAATCTTTAGTTTCTTTTAGTACACCGTGTGGAAAAGGAAAATATCGCGTTTCGGTGTGACCTTGAGTGTTTTGTCGTTATTTCGAACGATTGCTAGGCTTGTGAAGTGAATCCTTTGCTTCTTTCGATATACCGCGAGTGGAAAAGGTAAATATCCCGATTCCAGGTCTCCTACTGTGATTTATCGTTATTTTGAACGATTACGAAGGCGAGGATTTGAATCCTCAGCTTCTTTCGATATACCGCGAGTGGAAAAGGTAAATATCGCGATTCCGAGTCTCCTACTGTGATTTATCGTTATTTTGATCGATTGCCTGCCTTTGGAAGTGAATCTTTAGTTTCTTTTAGTACACCGTGTGGAAAAGGTAAATATCACGTTTCGGTGTGACCTTGAGTGTTTTGTCGTTATTTCGAACGATTGCGAGACTTGGGAAATGAATCCTTAGCTTGTGTCGTTACACCGCGGGTGGAAAATGTAAATATCGCTACACCGAGTCTCCTACTGTGATTTATCGTTATTTTGAACGATTACGAAGGCGAGGATTTGAATCCTCAGCTTCTTTTTATATACCGCGAGTGGAAAAGGTAAATATCGCGATTCCCAGTCTCCTGCTGTGATTTATCGTTATTTTGATCGATTACCTGGCTTGGGGAGTGAATCCTTAGTTTCTTTTAGTTCACCGTGTGGAAAAGGTAAATATCGCGTTCGGAGTGACCTTGAGTGTTTTGTCGTTATTTCGAATGGTTGCGAGGCTTGGGAAGTGAATCCTCAGCTTCTTTCGATATACCGCGAGTGGAAAAGGTAAATAACGCGATTCCCAGTCTCCTGCTGTGATTTATCGTTATTTTGATCGATTACCTGGCTTGGGGAGTGAAACCTTAGTTTCTTTTAGTACACCGTGTGGAAAAGGTAAATATCGCGCTCGGAGTGCCCTTGAGTGTTTTGTCGTTATTTCGAACGATCGCTAGGCTTGTGAAGTGAATCCTTAGCTTCTTTCGATATACCGCGAGTGGAAAAGGTAAATAACGCGATTCCCAGTCTCCTGCTGTGATTTATCGTTATTTTGAACGATTACGAAGGCGAGGATTTGAATCCTCAGCTTCTTTCGATATACCGCGAGTGGAAATGGTAAATAACGCGATTCCCAGTCTCCTGATGTGATTTATCGTTATTTTGATCGATTACCTGGCTTGGGGAGTGAAACCTTAGTTTCTTTTAGTACACCGTGTGGAAAAGGTAAATATCGCGCTCGGAGTGCCCTTGAGTGTTTTGTCGTTATTTCGAACGATCGCTAGGCTTGTGAAGTGAATCCTTAGCTTCTTTCGATATACCGCGAGTGGAAAAGGTAAATAACGCGATTCCCAGTCTCCTGCCTGTGATTTATCGTTATTTTGAACGATTACGAAGGCGAGGATTTGAATCCTCAGCTTCTTTCGATATACCGCGAGTGGAAAAGGTAAATATCGCGATTCCAAGTCTCCTACTGTGATTTATCGTTATTTTTAACGATTACCTGGCTTGGGAAGTGAATCCTTAGTTTCTTTTAGTACACCGTGTGGAAAAGGTAAATATCGCGTTCGGTGTGACCTTGAGTGTTTTGTCGTTATTTCGAACGATTGCTAGGCTTGTGAAGTGAATCCTTAGCTTCTTTCGATATACCGCAAGTGGAAAAGGTAAATATCCCGATTCCAGGTCTCCTACTGTGATTTATCGTTATTTTTAACGATTACCTGGCTTGGGAAGTGAATCCTTAGTTTCTTTTAGTACACCGTGTGGAAAAGGTAAATATCACGTTTCGGTGTGACCTTGAGTGTTTTGTCGTTATTTCGAACGATTGCTAGGCTTGTGAAGTGAATCCTTAGCTTCTTCCGATATACCGCGAGTGGAAAAGGTAAATATCCCGATTCGAGGTCTCCTACTGTGATTTATCGTTATTTTTAACGATTACCTGGCTTGGGAAGTGAATCCTTAGTTTCTTTTAGTACACCGTGTGGAAAAGGTAAATATCGCGTTCGGTGTGACCTTGAGTGTTTTGTCGTTATTTCGAACGATTGCTAGGCTTGTGAAGTGAATCCTTAGCTTCTTTCGATATACCGCGAGTGGAAAAGGTAAATATCCCGATTCCAGGTCTCCTACTGTGATTTATCGTTATTTTTAACGATTACCGGGCTTGGGAAGTGAATCCTTAGTTTCTTTTAGTACACCGTGTGGAAAAGGTAAATATCACGTTTCGTTGTGACCTTGAGTGCTTTGTCGTTATTTCGAACGATTGCTAGGCTTGTGAAGTGAATCCTTAGCTTCTTTCGATATACCGCGAGTGGAAAAGGTAAATATCCCGATTCGAGGTCTCCTACTGTGATTTATCGTTATTTTTAACGATTACCTGGCTTGGGAAGTGAATCCTTAGTTTCTTTTAGTACACCGTGTGGAAAAGGTAAATATCGCGTTCGGTGTGACCTTGAGTGTTTTGTCGTTATTTCGAACGATTGCTAGGCTTGTGAAGTGAATCCTTAGCTTCTTTCGATATACCGCGAGTGGAAAAGGTAAATATCCCGATTCCTGGTCTCCTACTGTGATTTATCGTTATTTTTAACGATTACCTGGCTTGGGAAGTGAATCCTTAGTTTCTTTTAGTACACCGTGTGGAAAAGGTAAATATCACGTTTCGGTGTGACCTTGAGTGTTTTGTCGTTATTTCGAACGATTGCTAGGCTTGTGAAGTTAATCCTTAGCTTCTTTCGATATACCGCGAGTGGAAAAGGTAAATAACGCGATTCCCAGTCTCCTGCTGTGATTTATCGTTATTTTGAACGATTACGAAGGCGAGGATTTGAATCCTCAGCTTCATTCGATATACCGCGAGTGGAAAAGGTAAATATCGCGATTCCAAGTCTCCTACTGTGATTTATCGTTATTTTTAACGATTACCTGGCTTGGGAAGTGAATCCTTAGTTTCTTTTAGTACACCGTGTGGAAAAGGTAAATATCGCGTTTCGGAGTGACCTTGAGTGATTGGTCGTTATTTCGAACGGTTGCGAGGCTTGGGAAGTGAATCCTTAGCTTCTTTCGATATACCGCGAGTGGAAAAGGTAAATAACGCGATTCCCAGTCTCCTGCTGTGATTTATCGTTATTTTGAACGATTACCTGGCTTAGGAAGTGAATCCTAAGTTTCTTTTAGTACACTGTGTGGAAAAGGTAAATATCGCGTTTCGGTGTGACCTTGAGTGATTGGTCGTTATTTCGAACGGTTGCCAGGCTTGGGAAGTGAATCTTTAGTTTCTTTTAGTACACCGTGTGGAAAAGGTAAATAACGCGATTCCCTGTCTCCTATTGTGATTTATTGTTATTTTGAACGATTGCGAGGGCTAGGATTTGAATCCTTAATTTCTTTTAGTACACCGAGTGGAAAAGGTAAATATCACGTTTCGGTGTGACCTTGAGTGTTTTGTCGTTATTTCGAACTATTGCGAGACTTGGGAAATGAATCCTTAGCTTGTGTCGTTGCACCGTGGGTGGAAAATGTAAATATCGCTACACCGAGTCTCCTACTGTGATTTATCGTTATTTTGAACGATTACGAAGGCGAGGATTTGAATCCTCAGCTTCTTTCGACATACCGCGAGTGGAAAAGGTAAATATCGCGATTCCCAGGCTCCTGCTGTGATTTATCGTTATTTTGAACGATTACCTGGCTTGGGGAGTGAAACCTTAGTTTCTTTTAGTACACCGTGTGGAAAAGGTAAATATCGCGTTCGGAGTGACCTTGAGTGTTTTGTCGTTATTTCGAATGGTTGCGAGGCTTGGGAAGTGAATCCTCAGCTTCTTTCGATATACCGCGAGTGGAAAAGGTAAATAACGCGATTCCCAGTCTCCTGCTGTGATTTATCGTTATTTTGAACGATTACGAAGGCGAGGATTTGAATCCTCAGCTTCATTCGATATACCGCGAGTGGAAAAGGTAAATATCGCGATTCCGAGTCTCCTACTGTGATTTATCGTTATTTTGATCGATTGCCTGCCTTTGGAAGTGAATCTTTAGTTTCTTTTAGTACACCGTGTGGAAAAGGAAAATATCGCGTTTCGGTGTGACCTTGAGTGTTTTGTCGTTATTTCGAACGATTGCTAGGCTTGTGAAGTGAATCCTTTGCTTCTTTCGATATACCGCGAGTGGAAAAGGTAAATATCCCGATTCCAGGTCTCCTACTGTGATTTATCGTTATTTTGAACGATTACGAAGGCGAGGATTTGAATCCTCAGCTTCTTTCGATATACCGCGACTGGAAAAGGTAAATATCGCGATTCCGAGTCTCCTACTGTGATTTATCGTTATTTTGATCGATTGCCTGCCTTTGGAAGTGAATCTTTAGTTTCTTTTAGTACACCGTGTGGAAAAGGTAAATATCACGTTTCGGTGTGACCTTGAGTGTTTTGTCGTTATTTCGAACGATTGCGAGACTTGGGAAATGAATCCTTAGCTTGTGTCGTTACACCGTGGGTGGAAAATGTAAATATCGCTACACCGAGTCTCCTACTGTGATTTATCGTTATTTTGAACGATTACGAAGGCGAGGATTTGAATCCTCAGCTTCTTTCGATATACCGCGAGTGGAAAATGTAAATATCGCGATTCCCAGTCTCCTGCTGTGATTTATCGTTATTTTGAACGATTACCTGCCTTGGGAAGTGAATCTTTAGTTTCTTTTAGTACACCGTGTGGAAAAGGAAAATATCGCGTTTCGGTGTGACCTTGAGTGTTTTGTCGTTATTTCGAACGATTGCTAGGCTTGTGAAGTGAATCCTTTGCTTCTTTCGATATACCGCGAGTGGAAAAGGTAAATATCCCGATTCCAGGTCTCCTACTGTGATTTATCGTTATTTTGAACGATTACGAAGGCGAGGATTTGAATCCTCAGCTTCTTTCGATATACCGCGAGTGGAAAAGGTAAATATCGCGATTCCGAGTCTCCTACTGTGATTTATCGTTATTTTGATCGATTGCCTGCCTTTGGAAGTGAATCTTTAGTTTCTTTTAGTACACCGTGTGGAAAAGGTAAATATCACGTTTCGGTGTGACCTTGAGTGTTTTGTCGTTATTTCGAACGATTGCGAGACTTGGGAAATGAATCCTTAGCTTGTGTCGTTACACCGTGGGTGGAAAATGTAAATATCGCTACACCGAGTCTCCTACTGTGATTTATCGTTATTTTGAACGATTACGAAGGCGAGGATTTGAATCCTGAGCTTCTTTCGATATACCGCGAGTGGAAAAGGTAAATATCGCGATTCCCAGTCTCCTGCTGTGATTTATCGTTATTTTGATCGATTACCTGGCTTGGGGAGTGAATCCTTAGTTTCTTTTAGTTCACCGTGTGGAAAAGGTAAATATCGCGTTCGGAGTGACCTTGAGTGTTTTGTCGTTATTTCGAATGGTTGCGAGGCTTGGGAAGTGAATCCTCAGCTTCTTTCGATATACCGCGAGTGGAAAAGGTAAATAACGCGATTCCCAGTCTCCTGCTCTGATTTATCGTTATTTTGATCGATTACCTGGCTTGGGGAGTGAAACCTTAGTTTCTTTTAGTACAAGGTGTGGAAAAGGTAAATATCGCGCTCGGAGTGCCCTTGAGTGTTTTGTCGTTATTTCGAACGATCGCTAGGCTTGTGAAGTGAATCCTTAGCTTCTTTCGATATACCGCGAGTGGAAGAGGTAAATAACGCGATTCCCAGTCTCCTGCTATGATTTATCGTTATTTTGAACGATTACGAAGGCGAGGATTTGGATCCTCAGCTTCTTTCGATATACCGCGAGTGGAAAAGGTAAATATCGCGATTCCAAGTCTCCTACTGTGATTTATCGTTATTTTAAACGATTACCTGGCTTGGGAAGTGAATCCTTAGTTTCTTTTAGTACACCGTGTGGAAAAGGTAAATATCGCGTTTCGGAGTGACCTTGAGTGATTGGTCGTTATTTCGAACGGTTGCGAGGCTTGGGAAGTGAATCCTTAGCTTCTTTCGATATACCGCGAGTGGAAAAGGTAAATAACGCGATTCCCAGTCTCCTGCTGTGATTTATCGTTATTTTGAACGATTACCTGGCTTAGGAAGTGAATCCTAAGTTTCTTTTAGTACACCGTGTGGAAAAGGTAAATATCGCGTTTCGGTGTGACCTTGAGTGATTGGTCGTTATTTCGAACGGTTGCGAGGCTTGGGAAGTGAATCTTTAGTTTCTTTTAGTACACCGTGTGGAAAAGGTAAATAACGCGATTCCCAGTCTCCTATTGTGATTTATTGTTATTTTGAACGATTGCGAGGGCTAGGATTTGAATCCTTAATTTCTTTTAGTACACCGAGTGGAAAAGGTAAATATCACGTTTCGGTGTGACCTTGAGTGTTTTGTCGTTATTTCGAACTATTGCGAGACTTGGGAAATGAATCCTTAGCTTGTGTCGTTGCACCGTGGGTGGAAAATGTAAATATCGCTACACCGAGTCTCCTACTGTGATTTATCGTTATTTTGAACGATTACGAAGGCGAGGATTTGAATCCTCAGCTTCTTTCGATATACCGCGAGTGGAAAAGGTAAATATCGCGATTCCCAGGCTCCTGCTGTGATTTATCGTTATTTTGACCGATTACCTGGCTTGGGGAGTGAAACCTTAGTTTCTTTTAGTACACCGTGTGGAAAAGGTAAATATCGCGTTCGGAGTGACCTTGAGTGTTTTGTCGTTATTTCGAATGGTTGCGAGGCTTGGGAAGTGAATCCTCAGCTTCTTTCGATATACCGCGAGTGGAAAAGGTAAATAACGCGATTCCCAGTCTCCTGCTGTGATTTATCGTTATTTTGAACGATTACGAAGGCGAGGATTTGAATCCTCAGCTTCATTCGATATACCGCGAGTGGAAAAGGTAAATATCGCGATTCCGAGTCTCCTACTGTGATTTATCGTTATTTTGATCGATTGCCTGCCTTTGGAAGTGAATCTTTAGTTTCTTTTAGTACACCGTGTGGAAAAGGAAAATATCGCGTTTCGGTGTGACCTTGAGTGTTTTGTCGTTATTTCGAACGATTGCTAGGCTTGTGAAGTGAATCCTTTGCTTCTTTCGATATACCGCGAGTGGAAAAGGTAAATATCCCGATTCCAGGTCTCCTACTGTGATTTATCGTTATTTTGAACGATTACGAAGGCGAGGATTTGAATCCTCAGCTTCTTTCGATATACCGCGAGTGGAAAAGGTAAATATCGCGATTCCGAGTCTCCTACTGTGATTTATCGTTATTTTGATCGATTGCCTGCCTTTGGAAGTGAATCTTTAGTTTCTTTTAGTACACCGTGTGGAAAAGGTAAATATCACGTTTCGGTGTGACCTTGAGTGTTTTGTCGTTATTTCGAACGATTGCGAGACTTGGGAAATGAATCCTTAGCTTGTGTCGTTACACCGTGGGTGGAAAATGTAAATATCGCTACACCGAGTCTCCTACTGTGATTTATCGTTATTTTGAACGATTACGAAGGCGAGGATTTGAATCCTCATCTTCTTTCGATATACCGCGAGTGGAAAATGTAAATATCGCGATTCCCAGTCTCCTGCTGTGATTTATCGTTATTTTGAACGATTACCTGCCTTGGGAAGTGAATCCTTAATTTCTTTTAGTACACCGAGTGGAAAAGGTAAATATCACGTTTCGGTGTGACCTTGAGTGTTTTGTCGTTATTTCGAACTATTGCGAGACTTGGGAAATGAATCCTTAGCTTGTGTCGTTGCACCGTGGGTGGAAAATGTAAATATCGCTACACCGAGTCTCCTACTGTGATTTATCGTTATTTTGAACGATTACGAAGGCGAGGATTTGAATCCTCAGCTTCTTTCGATATACCGCGAGTGGAAAAGGTAAATATCGCGATTCCCAGGCTCCTGCTGTGATTTATCGTTATTTTGAACGATTACCTGGCTTGGGGAGTGAAACCTTAGTTTCTTTTAGTACACCGTGTGGAAAAGGTAAATATCGCGTTCGGAGTGACCTTGAGTGTTTTGTCGTTATTTCGAATGGTTGCGAGGCTTGGGAAGTGAATCCTCAGCTTCTTTCGATATACCGCGAGTGGAAAAGGTAAATAACGCGATTCCCAGTCTCCTGCTGTGATTTATCGTTATTTTGAACGATTACGAAGGCGAGGATTTGAATCCTCAGCTTCATTCGATATACCGCGAGTGGAAAAGGTAAATATCGCGATTCCGAGTCTCCTACTGTGATTTATCGTTATTTTGATCGATTGCCTGCCTTTGGAAGTGAATCTTTAGTTTCTTTTAGTACACCGTGTGGAAAAGGTAAATATCACGTTTCGGTGTGACCTTGAGTGTTTTGTCGTTATTTCGAACGATTGCGAGACTTGGGAAATGAATCCTTAGCTTGTGTCGTTACACCGTGGGTGGAAAATGTAAATATCGCTACACCGAGTCTCCTACTGTGATTTATCGTTATTTTGAACGATTACGAAGGCGAGGATTTGAATCCTCAGCTTCTTTCGATATACCGCGAGTGGAAAATGTAAATATCGCGATTCCCAGTCTCCTGCTGTGATTTATCGTTATTTTGAACGATTACCTGCCTTGGGAAGTGAATCTTTAGTTTCTTTTAGTACACCGTGTGGAAAAGGAAAATATCGCGTTTCGGTGTGACCTTGAGTGTTTTGTCGTTATTTCGAACGATTGCTAGGCTTGTGAAGTGAATCCTTTGCTTCTTTCGATATACCGCGAGTGGAAAAGGTAAATATCCCGATTCCAGGTCTCCTACTGTGATTTATCGTTATTTTGAACGATTACGAAGGCGAGGATTTGAATCCTCAGCTTCTTTCGATATACCGCGAGTGGAAAAGGTAAATATCGCGATTCCGAGTCTCCTACTGTGATTTATCGTTATTTTGATCGATTGCCTGCCTTTGGAAGTGAATCTTTAGTTTCTTTTAGTACACCGTGTGGAAAAGGTAAATATCACGTTTCGGTGTGACCTTGAGTGTTTTGTCGTTATTTCGAACGATTGCGAGACTTGGGAAATGAATCCTTAGCTTGTGTCGTTACACCGTGGGTGGAAAATGTAAATATCGCTACACCGAGTCTCCTACTGTGATTTATCGTTATTTTGAACGATTACGAAGGCGAGGATTTGAATCCTGAGCTTCTTTCGATATACCGCGAGTGGAAAAGGTAAATATCGCGATTCCCAGTCTCCTGCTGTGATTTATCGTTATTTTGATCGATTACCTGGCTTGGGGAGTGAATCCTTAGTTTCTTTTAGTTCACCGTGTGGAAAAGGTAAATATCGCGTTCGGAGTGACCTTGAGTGTTTTGTCGTTATTTCGAATGGTTGCGAGGCTTGGGAAGTGAATCCTCAGCTTCTTTCGATATACCGCGAGTGGAAAAGGTAAATAACGCGATTCCCAGTCTCCTGCTCTGATTTATCGTTATTTTGATCGATTACCTGGCTTGGGGAGTGAAACCTTAGTTTCTTTTAGTACACCGTGTGGAAAAGGTAAATATCGCGCTCGGAGTGCCCTTGAGTGTTTTGTCGTTATTTCGAACGATCGCTAGGCTTGTGAAGTGAATCCTTAGCTTCTTTCGATATACCGCGAGTGGAAGAGGTAAATAACGCGATTCCCAGTCTCCTGCTGTGATTTATCGTTATTTTGAACGATTACGAAGGCGAGGATTTGGATCCTCAGCTTCTTTCGATATACCGCGAGTGGAAAAGGTAAATATCGCGATTCCAAGTCTCCTACTGTGATTTATCGTTATTTTAAACGATTACCTGGCTTGGGAAGTGAATCCTTAGTTTCTTTTAGTACACCGTGTGGAAAAGGTAAATATCGCGTTTCGGAGTGACCTTGAGTGATTGGTCGTTATTTCGAACGGTTGCGAGGCTTGGGAAGTGAATCCTTAGCTTCTTTCGATATACCGCGAGTGGAAAAGGTAAATAACGCGATTCCCAGTCTCCTGCTGTGATTTATCGTTATTTTGAACGATTACCTGGCTTAGGAAGTGAATCCTAAGTTTCTTTTAGTACACCGTGTGGAAAAGGTAAATATCGCGTTTCGGTGTGACCTTGAGTGATTGGTCGTTATTTCGATCGGTTGCGAGGCTTGGGAAGTGAATCTTTAGTTTCTTTTAGTACACCGTGTGGAAAAGGTAAATAACGCGATTCCCAGTCTCCTATTGTGATTTATTGTTATTTTGAACGATTGCGAGGGCTAGGATTTGAATCCTTAATTTCTTTTAGTACACCGAGTGGAAAAGGTAAATATCACGTTTCGGTGTGACCTTGAGTGTTTTGTCGTTATTTCGAACTATTGCGAGACTTGGGAAATGAATCCTTAGCTTGTGTCGTTGCACCGTGGGTGGAAAATGTAAATATCGCTACACCGAGTCTCCTACTGTGATTTATCGTTATTTTGAACGATTACGAAGGCGAGGATTTGAATCCTCAGCTTCTTTCGATATACCGCGAGTGGAAAAGGTAAATATCGCGATTCCCAGGCTCCTGCTGTGATTTATCGTTATTTTGAACGATTACCTGGCTTGGGGAGTGAAACCTTAGTTTCTTTTAGTACACCGTGTGGAAAAGGTAAATATCGCGTTCGGAGTGACCTTGAGTGTTTTGTCGTTATTTCGAATGGTTGCGAGGCTTGGGAAGTGAATCCTCAGCTTCTTTCGATATACCGCGAGTGGAAAAGGTAAATAACGCGATTCCCAGTCTCCTGCTGTGATTTATCGTTATTTTGAACGATTACGAAGGCGAGGATTTGAATCCTCAGCTTCATTCGATATACCGCGAGTGGAAAAGGTAAATATCGCGATTCCGAGTCTCCTACTGTGATTTATCGTTATTTTGATCGATTGCCTGCCTTTGGAAGTGAATCTTTAGTTTCTTTTAGTACACCGTGTGGAAAAGGAAAATATCGCGTTTCGGTGTGACCTTGAGTGTTTTGTCGTTATTTCGAACGATTGCTAGGCTTGTGAAGTGAATCCTTTGCTTCTTTCGATAAACCGCGAGTGGAAAAGGTAAATATCCCGATTCCAGGTCTCCTACTGTGATTTATCGTTATTTTGAACGATTACGAAGGCGAGGATTTGAATCCTCAGCTTCTTTCGATATACCGCGAGTGGAAAAGGTAAATATCGCGATTCCGAGTCTCCTACTGTGATTTATCGTTATTTTGATCGATTGCCTGCCTTTGGAAGTGAATCTTTAGTTTCTTTTAGTACACCGTGTGGAAAAGGTAAATATCACGTTTCGGTGTGACCTTGAGTGTTTTGTCGTTATTTCGAACGATTGCGAGACTTGGGAAATGAATCCTTAGCTTGTGTCGTTACACCGTGGGTGGAAAATGTAAATATCGCTACACCGAGTCTCCTACTGTGATTTATCGTTATTTTGAACGATTACGAAGGCGAGGATTTGAATCCTCATCTTCTTTCGATATACCGCGAGTGGAAAATGTAAATATCGCGATTCCCAGTCTCCTGCTGTGATTTATCGTTATTTTGAACGATTACCTGCCTTGGGAAGTGAATCCTTAATTTCTTTTAGTACACCGAGTGGAAAAGGTAAATATCACGTTTCGGTGTGACCTTGAGTGTTTTGTCGTTATTTCGAACTATTGCGAGACTTGGGAAATGAATCCTTAGCTTGTGTCGTTGCACCGTGGGTGGAAAATGTAAATATCGCTACACCGAGTCTCCTACTGTGATTTATCGTTATTTTGAACGATTACGAAGGCGAGGATTTGAATCCTCAGCTTCTTTCGATATACCGCGAGTGGAAAAGGTAAATATCGCGATTCCCAGGCTCCTGCTGTGATTTATCGTTATTTTGAACGATTACCTGGCTTGGGGAGTGAAACCTTAGTTTCTTTTAGTACACCGTGTGGAAAAGGTAAATATCGCGTTCGGAGTGACCTTGAGTGTTTTGTCGTTATTTCGAATGGTTGCGAGGCTTGGGAAGTGAATCCTCAGCTTCTTTCGATATACCGCGAGTGGAAAAGGTAAATAACGCGATTCCCAGTCTCCTGCTGTGATTTATCGTTATTTTGAACGATTACGAAGGCGAGGATTTGAATCCTCAGCTTCATTCGATATACCGCGAGTGGAAAAGGTAAATATCGCGATTCCGAGTCTCCTACTGTGATTTATCGTTATTTTGATCGATTGCCTGCCTTTGGAAGTGAAACCTTAGTTTCTTTTAGTACACCGTGTGGAAAAGGTAAATATCACGTTTCGGTGTGACCTTGAGTGTTTTGTCGTTATTTCGAACGATTGCGAGACTTGGGAAATGAATCCTCAGCTTGTGTCGTTACACCGTGGGTGGAAAATGTAAATATCGCTACACCGAGTCTCCTACTGTGATTTATCGTTATTTTGAACGATTACGAAGGCGAGGATTTGAATCCTCATCTTCTTTCGATATACCGCGAGTGGAAAATGTAAATATCGCGATTCCCAGTCTCCTGCTGTGATTTATCGTTATTTTGAACGATTACCTGCCTTGGGAAGTGAATCTTTAGTTTCTTTTAGTACACCGTGTGGAAAAGGAAAATATCGCGTTTCGGTGTGACCTTGAGTGTTTTGTCGTTATTTCGAACGATTGCTAGGCTTGTGAAGTGAATCCTTTGCTTCTTTCGATATACCGCGAGTGGAAAAGGTAAATATCCCGATTCCAGGTCTCCTACTGTGATTTATCGTTATTTTGAACGATTACGAAGGCGAGGATTTGAATCCTCAGCTTCTTTCGATATACCGCGAGTGGAAAAGGTAAATATCGCGATTCCGAGTCTCCTACTGTGATTTATCGTTATTTTGATCGATTGCCTGCCTTTGGAAGTGAATCTTTAGTTTCTTTTAGTACACCGTGTGGAAAAGGTAAATATCACGTTTCGGTGTGACCTTGAGTGTTTTGTCGTTATTTCGAACGATTGCGAGACTTGGGAAATGAATCCTTAGCTTGTGTCGTTACACCGTGGGTGGAAAATGTAAATATCGCTACACCGAGTCTCCTACTGTGATTTATCGTTATTTTGAACGATTACGAAGGCGAGGATTTGAATCCTGAGCTTCTTTCGATATACCGCGAGTGGAAAAGGTAAATATCGCGATTCCCAGTCTCCTGCTGTGATTTATCGTTATTTTGATCGATTACCTGGCTTGGGGAGTGAATCCTTAGTTTCTTTTAGTTCACCGTGTGGAAAAGGTAAATATCGCGTTCGGAGTGACCTTGAGTGTTTTGTCGTTATTTCGAATGGTTGCGAGGCTTGGGAAGTGAATCCTCAGCTTCTTTCGATATACCGCGAGTGGAAAAGGTAAATAACGCGATTCCCAGTCTCCTGCTGTGATTTATCGTTATTTTGATCGATTACCTGGCTTGGGGAGTGAAACCTTAGTTTCTTTTAGTACACCGTGTGGAAAAGGTAAATATCGCGCTCGGAGTGCCCTTGAGTGTTTTGTCGTTATTTCGAACGATCGCTAGGCTTGTGAAGTGAATCCTTAGCTTCTTTCGATATACCGCGAGTGGAAGAGGTAAATAACGCGATTCCCAGTCTCCTGCTGTGATTTATCGTTATTTTGAACGATTACGAAGGCGAGGATTTGAATCCTCAGCTTCTTTCGATATACCGCGAGTGGAAAAGGTAAATATCGCGATTCCAAGTCTCCTACTGTGATTTATCGTTATTTTTAACGATTACCTGGCTTGGGAAGTGAATCCTTAGTTTCTTATAGTACACCGTGTGGAAAAGGTAAATATCGCGTTTCGGAGTGACCTTGAGTGATTGGTCGTTATTTCGAACGGTTGCGAGGCTTGGGAAGTGAATCCTTAGCTTCTTTCGATATACCGCGAGTGGAAAAGGTAAATAACGCGATTCCCAGTCTCCTGCTGTGATTTATCGTTATTTTGAAAGATTACATGGCTTAGGAAGTGAATCCTAAGTTTCTTTTAGTACACCGTGTGGAAAAGGAATATATCGCGTTTCGGTGTGACCTTGAGTGTTTTGTCGTTATTTCGAACGATTGCTAGGCTTGTGAAGTGAATCCTTTGCTTCTTTCGATATACCGCGAGTGGAAAAGGTAAATATCCCGATTCCAGGTCTCCTACTGTGATTTATCGTTATTTTGAACGATTACGAAGGCGAGGATTTGAATCCTCAGCTTCTTTCGATATACCGCGAGTGGAAAAGGTAAATATCGCGATTCCGAGTCTCCTACTGTGATTTATCGCTATTTTGAACGATTACGAAGGCGAGGATTTGAATCCTCAGCTTCTTTCGATATACCGCGAGTGGAAAAGGTAAATAACGCTATTCCCAGTCTCCTACTGTGATTTATCCTTATTTTGAACGATTACGAAGGCGAGGATTTGAATCCTCAGCTCCTTTCGATATACCGCGAGTGGAAAAGGTAAATATCGCGATTCCCAGTCTCCTGCTGTGATTTATCGTTATTTTGAACGATTACCTGGCTTAGGAAGTGAATCCTTAGTTTCTTTTATTACAACGTGTGGAAAAGGTAGATATCGCGTTTCGGAGTGACATTGAGTGATTGGTCGTTATTTCGAACGGTTGCGAGACTTGGGAAGTGAATCCTCAGATTCTTTCGATATACCGCGAGTGGACAAGGTAAATATCGCCATACCGAGTCTCCTATTGTGATTTATCGTTATTTTGAACGATTACGAAGGCGAGGATTTGAATCCTCAGCTTCTTTCGATATACCGCGAGTGGAAAAGGTAAATATCGCGATTCCCAGTCTCCTGCTGTGATTTATCGTTATTTTGAACGATTACAAAGGCGAGGATTTGAATCCTCAGCTTCTTTCGATATACCGCGAGTGGAAAAGGTAAATAACGCTATTCCCAGTCTCCCACTGTGATTTATCCTTATTTTGAACGATTACGAAGGCGAGGATTTGAATCCTCAGCTCCTTTCGATATACCGCGAGTGGAAAAGGTAAATATCCCGATTCCAGGTCTCCTACTGTGATTTATCGCTATTTTGAACGATTACGAAGGCGAGGATTTGAATCCTCAGCTTCTTTCAATATACCGCGAGTGGAAAAGGTAAATATCGCGATTCCGAGTCTCCTACTGTGATTTATCGCTATTTTGAACGATTACGAAGGCGAGGATTTGAATCCTCAGCTTCTTTCGATATACCGCGAGTGGAAAAGGTAAATAACGCTATTCCCAGTCTCCCACTGTGATTTGTCCTTATTTTGAACGATTACGAAGGCGAGGATTTGAATCCTCAGCTCCTTTCGATATACCGCGAGTGGAAAAGGTAAATATCGCGATTCCCAGTCTCCTGCTGTGATTTATCGTTATTTTGAACGATTACCTGGCTTAGGAAGTGAATCCTTAGTTTCTTTTATTACAACGTGTGGAAAAGGTAGATATCGCGTTTCGGAGTGACATTGAGTGATTGGTCGTTATTTCGAACGGTTGCGAGACTTGGGAAGTGAATCCTCAGATTCTTTCGATATACCGCGAGTGGACAAGGTAAATATCGCCATACCGAGTCTCCTATTGTGATTTATTGTTATTTTGAACGAATGCGAGGGCTTGGATTTGAATCCTTAATTTCTTTTAGTACACCGAGTGGAAAAGGTAAATATCACGTTTCGGTGTGACCTTGAGTGTTTTGTCGTTATTTCGAACTATTGCGAGAGTTGGGAAATGAATCCTTAGCTTGTGTCGTTACACCGTGGGTGGAAAATGTAAATATCGCTACACCGAGTCTCCTACTGTGATTTATCGTTATTTTGAACGATTACGAAGGCGAGGATTTGAATCCTCAGCTTCTTTCGATATACCGCGAGTGGAAAAGGTAAATATCGCGATTCCCAGTCTCCTGCTGTGATTTATCGTTATTTTGAACGATTACCTGGCTTGGGGAGTGAAACCTTAGTTTCTTTTAGTACACCGTGTGGAAAAGGTAAATATCGCGTTCGGAGTGACCTTGAGTGTTTTGTCGTTATTTCGAATATTTGCGAGGCTTGGGAAGTGAATCCTCAGCTTCTTTCGATATACCGCGAGTGGAAAAGGTAAATAACGCGATTCCCAGTCTCCTGCTGTGATTTATCGTTATTTTGAACGATTACGAAGGCGAGGATTTGAATCCTCAGCTTCATTCGATATACCACGAGTGGAAAAGGTAAATATCGCGATTCCAAGTCTCCTACTGTGATTTATCGTTATTTTTAACGATTACCTGGCTTGGGAAGTGAATCCTTAGTTTCTTTTAGTACACCGTGTGGAAAAGGTAAATATCGCGTTCGGAGTGACCTTGAGTGTTTTGTCGTTATTTCGAATGGTTGCGAGGCTTGGGAAGTGAATCCTCAGCTTCTTTCGATATACCGCGAGTGGAAATGGTAAATAACGCGATTCCCAGTCTCCTGATGTGATTTATCGTTATTTTGATCGATTACCTGGCTTGGGGAGTGAAACTTTAGTTTCTTTTAGTACACCGTGTTGAAAAGGTAAATATCGCGCTCGGAGTGCCCTTGAGTGTTTTGTCGTTATTTCGAACGATCGCTAGGCTTGTGAAGTGAATCCTTAGCTTCTTTCGATATACCGCGAGTGGAAAAGGTAAATAACGCGATTCCCAGTCTCCTGCCTGTGATTTATCGTTATTTTGAACGATTACGAAGGCGAGGATTTGAATCCTCAGCTTCTTTCGATATACCGCGAGTGGAAAAGGTAAATATCTCGATTCCCAGGCTCCTGCTGTGATTTATCGTTATTTTGAACGATTACCTGGCTTGGGGAGTGAAACCTTAGTTTCTTTTAGTACACCGTGTGGAAAAGGTAAATATCGCGTTCGGAGTGACCTTGAGTGTTTTGTCGTTATTTCGAATGGTTGCGAGGCTTGGGAAGTGAATCCTCAGCTTCTTTCGATATACCGCGAGTGGAAAAGGTATAGAACGCGATTCCCAGTCTCCTGCTGTGATTTATCGTTATTTTGAACGATTACGAAGGCGAGGATTTGAATCCTCAGCTTCATTCGATATACCGCGAGTGGAAAAGGTAAATATCGCGATTCCGAGTCTCCTACTGTGATTTATCGTTATTTTGATCGATTGCCTGCCTTTGGAAGTGAATCTTTAGTTTCTTTTAGTACACCGTGTGGAAAAGGAAAATATCGCGTTCCGGTGTGACCTTGAGTGTTTTGTCGTTATTTCGAACGATTGCTAGGCTTGTGAAGTGAATCCTTTGCTTCTTTCGATATACCGCGAGTGGAAAAGGTAAATATCCCGATTCCAGGTCTCCTACTGTGATTTATCGTTATTTTGAACGATTACGAAGGCGAGGATTTGAATCCTCAGCTTCTTTCGATATACCGCGAGTGGAAAAGGTAAATATCGCGATTCTGAGTCTCCTACTGTGATTTATCGTTATTTTGATCGATTGCCTGCCTTTGGAAGTGAATCTTTAGTTTCTTTTAGTACACCGTGTGGAAAAGGTAAATATCACGTTTCGGTGTGACCTTGAGTGTTTTGTCGTTATTTCGAACGATTGCGAGACTTGGGAAATGAATCCTTAGCTTGTGTCGTTACACCGTGGGTGGAAAATGTAAATATCGCTACACCGAGTCTCCTACTGTGATTTATCGTTATTTTGAACGATTACGAAGGCGAGGATTTGAATCCTCAGCTTCTTTCGATATACCGCGAGTGGAAAAGGTAAATATCGCGATTCCCAGTCTCCTGCTGTGATTTATCGTTATTTTGATCGATTACCTGGCTTGGGGAGTGAATCCTTAGTTTCTTTTAGTTCACCGTGTGGAAAAGGTAAATATCGCGTTCGGAGTGACCTTGAGTGTTTTGTCGTTATTTCGAACGATTGCTAGGCTTGTGAAGTGAATCCTTAGCTTCTTTCGATATACCGCGAGTGGAAAAGGTAAATAACGCGATTCCCAGTCTCCTGCTGTGATTTATCGTTATTTTGAACGATTACGAAGGCGAGGATTTGAATCCTCAGCTTCATTCGATATACCGCGAGTGGAAAAGGTAAATATCGCGATTCCAAGTCTCCTACTGTGATTTATCGTTATTTTTAACGATTACCTGGCTTGGGAAGTGAATCCTTAGTTTCTTTTAGTACACCGTGTGGAAAAGGTAAATATCGCGTTTCGGAGTGACCTTGAGTGATTGGTCGTTATTTCGAACGGTTGCGAGGCTTGGGAAGTGAATCCTTAGCTTCTTTCGATATACCGCGAGTGGAAAAGGTAAATAACGCGATTCCCAGTCTCCTGCTGTGATTTATCGTTATTTTGAAAGATTACATGGCTTAGGAAGTGAATCCTAAGTTTCTTTTAGTACACCGTGTGGAAAAGGTAAATATCGCGTTTCGGTGTGACCTTGAGTGTTTTGTCGTTATTTCGAACGATTGTTAGGCTTGTGAAGTGAATCCTCAATTTCTTTTAGTACACCGAGTGGAAAAGGTAGATATCGCGTTTCGGAGTGACCATGAGTGATTGGTCGTTATTTCGAACGGTTGCGAGACTTGGGAAGTGAATCCTTAGCTTCTTTGGATATACCGCGAGTGGAAAAGGTAAATATCGCGATTCCCAGTCTCCTGCTGTGATTTATCGTTATTTTGATCGATTACCTGGCTTGGGGAGTGAATCCTTAGTTTCTTTTAGTTCACCGTTTGAAAAAGGTAAATATCGCGTTCGGAGTGACCTTGAGTGTTTTGTCGTTATTTCGAATGGTTGCGAGGCTTGGTAAGTGAATCCTCAGCTTCTTTCGATATACCGCGAGTGGAAAAGGTAAATAACGCGATTCCCAGTCTCCTGCTGTGATTTATCGTTATTTTGATCGATTACCTGGCTTGGGCAGTGAAACCTTAGTTTCTTTTAGTACACCGTGTGGAAAAGGTAAATATCGCGCTCGGAGTGCCCTTGAGTGTTTTGTCGTTATTTCGAACGATCGCTAGGCTTGTGAAGTGAATCCTTAGCTTCTTTCGATATACCGCGAGTGGAAAAGGTAAATAACGCGATTCCCAGTCTCCTGCTGTGATTTATCGTTATTTTGAACGATTACGAAGGCGAGGATTTGAATCCTCAGCTTCTTTCGATATACCGCGAGTGGAAAAGGTAAATATCGCGATTCCAAGTCTCCTACTGTGATTTATCGTTATTTTAAACGATTACCTGGCTTGGGAAGTGAATCCTTAGTTTCTTTTAGTACACCGTGTGGAAAAGGTAAATATCGCGTTCGGTGTGACCTTGAGTGTTTTGTCGTTATTTCGAACGATTGCTAGGCTTGTGAAGTGAATCCTTTACTTCTTTCGATATACCGCGAGTGGAAAAGGTAAATATCCCGATTCCAGGTCTCCTACTGTGATTTATCGTTATTTTGAACGATTACGAAGGCGAGGATTTGAATCCTCAGCTTCTTTCGATATACCGCGAGTGGAAAAGGTAAATAACGCTATTCCCAGTCTCCCACTGTGATTTATCCTTATTTTGAACGATTACGAAGGCGAGGATTTGAATCCTCAGCTCCTTTCGATATACCGCGAGTGGAAAAGGTAAATATCGCGATTCCCAGTCTCCTGCTGTGATTTATCGTTATTTTGAACGATTACGAAGGCGAGGATTTGAATCCTCAGCTTCTTTCGATATACCGCGAGTGGAAAAGGTAAATAACGCTATTCCCAGTCTCCCACTGTGATTTATCCTTATTTTGAACGATTACGAAGGCGAGGATTTGAATCCTCAGCTCCTTTCGATATACCGCGAGTGGAAAAGGTAAATATCGCGATTCCCAGTCTCCTGCTGTGATTTATCGTTATTTTGAACGATTACCTGGCTTAGGAAGTGAATCCTTAGTTTCTTTTATTACAACGTGTGGAAAAGGTAGATATCGCGTTTCGGAGTGACATTGAGTGATTGGTCGTTATTTCGAACGGTTGCGAGACTTGGGAAGTGAATCCTCAGATTCTTTCGATATACCGCGAGTGGACAAGGTAAATATCGCCATACCGAGTCTCCTATTGTGATTTATTGTTATTTTGAACGAATGCGAGGGCTAGGATTTGAATCCTTAATTTCTTTTAGTACACCGAGTGGAAAAGGTAAATATCACGTTTCGGTGTGACCTTGAGTGTTTTGTCGTTATTTCGAACTATTGCGAGAGTTGGGAAATGAATCCTTAGCTTGTGTCGTTACACCGTGGGTGGAAAATGTAAATATCGCTACACCGAGTCTCCTACTGTGATTTATCGTTATTTTGAACGATTACGAAGGCGAGGATTTGAATCCTCAGCTTCTTTCGATATACCGCGAGTGGAAAAGGTAAATATCGCGATTCCCAGTCTCCTGCTGTGATTTATCGTTATTTTGAACGATTACCTGGCTTGGGGAGTGAAACCTTAGTTTCTTTTAGTACGCCGTGTGGAAAAGGTAAATATCGCGTTCGGAGTGACCTTGAGTGTTTTGTCGTTATTTCGAATATTTGCGAGGCTTGGGAAGTGAATCCTCAGCTTCTTTCGATATACCGCGAGTGGAAAAGGTAAATAACGCGATTCCCAGTCTCCTGCTGTGATTTATCGTTATTTTGAACGATTACGAAGGCGAGGATTTGAATCCTCAGCTTCATTCGATATACCACGAGTGGAAAAGGTAAATATCGCGATTCCAAGTCTCCTACTGTGATTTATCGTTATTTTTAACGATTACCTGGCTTGGGAAGTGAATCCTTAGTTTCTTTTAGTACACCGTGTGGAAAAGGTAAATATCGCGTTCGGAGTGACCTTGAGTGTTTTGTCGTTATTTCGAATGGTTGCGAGGCTTGGGAAGTGAATCCTCAGCTTCTTTCGATATACCGCGAGTGGAAATGGTAAATAACGCGATTCCCAGTCTCCTGATGTGATTTATCGTTATTTTGATCGATTACCTGGCTTGGGGAGTGAAACTTTAGTTTCTTTTAGTACACCGTGTGGAAAAGGTAAATATCGCGCTCGGAGTGCCCTTGAGTGTTTTGTCGTTATTTCGAACGATCGCTAGGCTTGTGAAGTGAATCCTTAGCTTCTTTCGATATACCGCGAGTGGAAAAGGTAAATAACGCGATTCCCAGTCTCCTGCCTGTGATTTATCGTTATTTTGAACGATTACGAAGGCGAGGATTTGAATCCTCAGCTTCTTTCGATATACCGCGAGTGGAAAAGGTAAATATCTCGATTCCCAGGCTCCTGCTGTGATTTATCGTTATTTTGAACGATTACCTGGCTTGGGGAGTGAAACCTTAGTTTCTTTTAGTACACCGTGTGGAAAAGGTAAATATCGCGTTCGGAGTGACCTTGAGTGTTTTGTCGTTATTTCGAATGGTTGCGAGGCTTGGGAAGTGAATCCTCAGCTTCTTTCGATATACCGCGAGTGGAAAAGGTAAATAACGCGATTCCCAGTCTCCTGCTGTGATTTATCGTTATTTTGAACGATTACGAAGGCGAGGATTTGAATCCTCAGCTTCATTCGATATACCACGAGTGGAAAAGGTAAATATCGCGATTCCAAGTCTCCTACTGTGATTTATCGTTATTTTTAACGATTACCTGGCTTGGGAAGTGAATCCTTAGTTTCTTTTAGTACACCGTGTGGAAAAGGTAAATATCGCGTTCGGAGTGACCTTGAGTGTTTTGTCGTTATTTCGAATGGTTGCGAGGCTTGGGAAGTGAATCCTCAGCTTCTTTCGATATACCGCGAGTGGAAATGGTAAATAACGCGATTCCCAGTCTCCTGATGTGATTTATCGTTATTTTGATCGATTACCTGGCTTGGGGAGTGAAACTTTAGTTTCTTTTAGTACACCGTGTTGAAAAGGTAAATATCGCGCTCGGAGTGCCCTTGAGTGTTTTGTCGTTATTTCGAACGATCGCTAGGCTTGTGAAGTGAATCCTTAGCTTCTTTCGATATACCGCGAGTGGAAAAGGTAAATAACGCGATTCCCAGTCTCCTGCCTGTGATTTATCGTTATTTTGAACGATTACGAAGGCGAGGATTTGAATCCTCAGCTTCTTTCGATATACCGCGAGTGGAAAAGGTAAATATCTCGATTCCCAGGCTCCTGCTGTGATTTATCGTTATTTTGAACGATTACCTGGCTTGGGGAGTGAAACCTTAGTTTCTTTTAGTACACCGTGTGGAAAAGGTAAATATCGCGTTCGGAGTGACCTTGAGTGTTTTGTCGTTATTTCGAATGGTTGCGAGGCTTGGGAAGTGAATCCTCAGCTTCTTTCGATATACCGCGAGTGGAAAAGGTATAGAACGCGATTCCCAGTCTCCTGCTGTGATTTATCGTTATTTTGAACGATTACGAAGGCGAGGATTTGAATCCTCAGCTTCATTCGATATACCGCGAGTGGAAAAGGTAAATATCGCGATTCCGAGTCTCCTACTGTGATTTATCGTTATTTTGATCGATTGCCTGCCTTTGGAAGTGAATCTTTAGTTTCTTTTAGTACACCGTGTGGAAAAGGAAAATATCGCGTTCCGGTGTGACCTTGAGTGTTTTGTCGTTATTTCGAACGATTGCTAGGCTTGTGAAGTGAATCCTTTGCTTCTTTCGATATACCGCGAGTGGAAAAGGTAAATATCCCGATTCCAGGTCTCCTACTGTGATTTATCGTTATTTTGAACGATTACGAAGGCGAGGATTTGAATCCTCAGCTTCTTTCGATATACCGCGAGTGGAAAAGGTAAATATCGCGATTCTGAGTCTCCTACTGTGATTTATCGTTATTTTGATCGATTGCCTGCCTTTGGAAGTGAATCTTTAGTTTCTTTTAGTACACCGTGTGGAAAAGGTAAATATCACGTTTCGGTGTGACCTTGAGTGTTTTGTCGTTATTTCGAACGATTGCGAGACTTGGGAAATGAATCCTTAGCTTGTGTCGTTACACCGTGGGTGGAAAATGTAAATATCGCTACACCGAGTCTCCTACTGTGATTTATCGTTATTTTGAACGATTACGAAGGCGAGGATTTGAATCCTCAGCTTCTTTCGATATACCGCGAGTGGAAAAGGTAAATATCGCGATTCCCAGTCTCCTGCTGTGATTTATCGTTATTTTGATCGATTACCTGGCTTGGGGAGTGAATCCTTAGTTTCTTTTAGTTCACCGTGTGGAAAAGGTAAATATCGCGTTCGGAGTGACCTTGAGTGTTTTGTCGTTATTTCGAACGATTGCTAGGCTTGTGAAGTGAATCCTTAGCTTCTTTCGATATACCGCGAGTGGAAAAGGTAAATAACGCGATTCCCAGTCTCCTGCTGTGATTTATCGTTATTTTGAACGATTACGAAGGCGAGGATTTGAATCCTCAGCTTCATTCGATATACCGCGAGTGGAAAAGGTAAATATCGCGATTCCAAGTCTCCTACTGTGATTTATCGTTATTTTTAACGATTACCTGGCTTGGGAAGTGAATCCTTAGTTTCTTTTAGTACACCGTGTGGAAAAGGTAAATATCGCGTTTCGGAGTGACCTTGAGTGATTGGTCGTTATTTCGAACGGTTGCGAGGCTTGGGAAGTGAATCCTTAGCTTCTTTCGATATACCGCGAGTGGAAAAGGTAAATAACGCGATTCCCAGTCTCCTGCTGTGATTTATCGTTATTTTGAAAGATTACATGGCTTAGGAAGTGAATCCTAAGTTTCTTTTAGTACACCGTGTGGAAAAGGTAAATATCGCGTTTCGGTGTGACCTTGAGTGTTTTGTCGTTATTTCGAACGATTGTTAGGCTTGTGAAGTGAATCCTCAATTTCTTTTAGTACACCGAGTGGAAAAGGTAGATATCGCGTTTCGGAGTGACCATGAGTGATTGGTCGTTATTTCGAACGGTTGCGAGACTTGGGAAGTGAATCCTTAGCTTCTTTGGATATACCGCGAGTGGAAAAGGTAAATATCGCGATTCCCAGTCTCCTGCTGTGATTTATCGTTATTTTGATCGATTACCTGGCTTGGGGAGTGAATCCTTAGTTTCTTTTAGTTCACCGTTTGAAAAAGGTAAATATCGCGTTCGGAGTGACCTTGAGTGTTTTGTCGTTATTTCGAATGGTTGCGAGGCTTGGTAAGTGAATCCTCAGCTTCTTTCGATATACCGCGAGTGGAAAAGGTAAATAACGCGATTCCCAGTCTCCTGCTGTGATTTATCGTTATTTTGATCGATTACCTGGCTTGGGCAGTGAAACCTTAGTTTCTTTTAGTACACCGTGTGGAAAAGGTAAATATCGCGCTCGGAGTGCCCTTGAGTGTTTTGTCGTTATTTCGAACGATCGCTAGGCT
The DNA here is from genome assembly GCA_948146005.1 of Nomada fucata. Taxonomy (NCBI): domain Eukaryota; kingdom Metazoa; phylum Arthropoda; class Insecta; order Hymenoptera; family Apidae; genus Nomada; species Nomada fucata. Next base: position 26,839,001 of record OX411275.1, read on the forward strand.
TGTGAAGTGAATCCTTAGCTTCTTTCGATATACCGCGAGTGGAAAAGGTAAATAACGCGATTCCCAGTCTCCTGCTGTGATTTATCGTTATTTTGAACGATTACGAAGGCGAGGATTTGAATCCTCAGCTTCTTTCGATATACCGCGAGTGGAAAAGGTAAATATCGCGATTCCAAGTCTCCTACTGTGATTTATCGTTATTTTAAACGATTACCTGGCTTGGGAAGTGAATCCTTAGTTTCTTTTAGTACACCGTGTGGAAAAGGTAAATATCGCGTTCGGTGTGACCTTGAGTGTTTTGTCGTTATTTCGAACGATTGCTAGGCTTGTGAAGTGAATCCTTTACTTCTTTCGATATACCGCGAGTGGAAAAGGTAAATATCCCGATTCCAGGTCTCCTACTGTGATTTATCGTTATTTTGAACGATTACGAAGGCGAGGATTTGAATCCTCAGCTTCTTTCGATATACCGCGAGTGGAAAAGGTAAATAACGCTATTCCCAGTCTCCCACTGTGATTTATCCTTATTTTGAACGATTACGAAGGCGAGGATTTGAATCCTCAGCTCCTTTCGATATACCGCGAGTGGAAAAGGTAAATATCGCGATTCCCAGTCTCCTGCTGTGATTTATCGTTATTTTGAACGATTACGAAGGCGAGGATTTGAATCCTCAGCTTCTTTCGATATACCGCGAGTGGAAAAGGTAAATAACGCTATTCCCAGTCTCCCACTGTGATTTATCCTTATTTTGAACGATTACGAAGGCGAGGATTTGAATCCTCAGCTCCTTTCGATATACCGCGAGTGGAAAAGGTAAATATCGCGATTCCCAGTCTCCTGCTGTGATTTATCGTTATTTTGAACGATTACCTGGCTTAGGAAGTGAATCCTTAGTTTCTTTTATTACAACGTGTGGAAAAGGTAGATATCGCGTTTCGGAGTGACATTGAGTGATTGGTCGTTATTTCGAACGGTTGCGAGACTTGGGAAGTGAATCCTCAGATTCTTTCGATATACCGCGAGTGGACAAGGTAAATATCGCCATACCGAGTCTCCTATTGTGATTTATTGTTATTTTGAACGAATGCGAGGGCTAGGATTTGAATCCTTAATTTCTTTTAGTACACCGAGTGGAAAAGGTAAATATCACGTTTCGGTGTGACCTTGAGTGTTTTGTCGTTATTTCGAACTATTGCGAGAGTTGGGAAATGAATCCTTAGCTTGTGTCGTTACACCGTGGGTGGAAAATGTAAATATCGCTACACCGAGTCTCCTACTGTGATTTATCGTTATTTTGAACGATTACGAAGGCGAGGATTTGAATCCTCAGCTTCTTTCGATATACCGCGAGTGGAAAAGGTAAATATCGCGATTCCCAGTCTCCTGCTGTGATTTATCGTTATTTTGAACGATTACCTGGCTTGGGGAGTGAAACCTTAGTTTCTTTTAGTACGCCGTGTGGAAAAGGTAAATATCGCGTTCGGAGTGACCTTGAGTGTTTTGTCGTTATTTCGAATATTTGCGAGGCTTGGGAAGTGAATCCTCAGCTTCTTTCGATATACCGCGAGTGGAAAAGGTAAATAACGCGATTCCCAGTCTCCTGCTGTGATTTATCGTTATTTTGAACGATTACGAAGGCGAGGATTTGAATCCTCAGCTTCATTCGATATACCACGAGTGGAAAAGGTAAATATCGCGATTCCAAGTCTCCTACTGTGATTTATCGTTATTTTTAACGATTACCTGGCTTGGGAAGTGAATCCTTAGTTTCTTTTAGTACACCGTGTGGAAAAGGTAAATATCGCGTTCGGAGTGACCTTGAGTGTTTTGTCGTTATTTCGAATGGTTGCGAGGCTTGGGAAGTGAATCCTCAGCTTCTTTCGATATACCGCGAGTGGAAATGGTAAATAACGCGATTCCCAGTCTCCTGATGTGATTTATCGTTATTTTGATCGATTACCTGGCTTGGGGAGTGAAACTTTAGTTTCTTTTAGTACACCGTGTGGAAAAGGTAAATATCGCGCTCGGAGTGCCCTTGAGTGTTTTGTCGTTATTTCGAACGATCGCTAGGCTTGTGAAGTGAATCCTTAGCTTCTTTCGATATACCGCGAGTGGAAAAGGTAAATAACGCGATTCCCAGTCTCCTGCCTGTGATTTATCGTTATTTTGAACGATTACGAAGGCGAGGATTTGAATCCTCAGCTTCTTTCGATATACCGCGAGTGGAAAAGGTAAATATCTCGATTCCCAGGCTCCTGCTGTGATTTATCGTTATTTTGAACGATTACCTGGCTTGGGGAGTGAAACCTTAGTTTCTTTTAGTACACCGTGTGGAAAAGGTAAATATCGCGTTCGGAGTGACCTTGAGTGTTTTGTCGTTATTTCGAATGGTTGCGAGGCTTGGGAAGTGAATCCTCAGCTTCTTTCGATATACCGCGAGTGGAAAAGGTATAGAACGCGATTCCCAGTCTCCTGCTGTGATTTATCGTTATTTTGAACGATTACGAAGGCGAGGATTTGAATCCTCAGCTTCTTTCGATATACCGCGAGTGGAAAAGGTAAATATCGCGATTCCAAGTCTCCTACTGTGATTTATCGTTATTTTAAACGATTACCTGGCTTGGGAAGTGAATCCTTAGTTTCTTTTAGTACACCGTGTGGAAAAGGTAAATATCGCGTTCGGTGTGACCTTGAGTGTTTTGTCGTTATTTCGAACGATTGCTAGGCTTGTGAAGTGAATCCTTTACTTCTTTCGATATACCGCGAGTGGAAAAGGTAAATATCCCGATTCCAGGTCTCCTACTGTGATTTATCGTTATTTTGAACGATTACGAAGGCGAGGATTTGAATCCTCAGCTTCTTTCGATATACCGCGAGTGGAAAAGGTAAATAACGCTATTCCCAGTCTCCCACTGTGATTTATCCTTATTTTGAACGATTACGAAGGCGAGGATTTGAATCCTCAGCTCCTTTCGATATACCGCGAGTGGAAAAGGTAAATATCGCGATTCCCAGTCTCCTGCTGTGATTTATCGTTATTTTGAACGATTACGAAGGCGAGGATTTGAATCCTCAGCTTCTTTCGATATACCGCGAGTGGAAAAGGTAAATAACGCTATTCCCAGTCTCCCACTGTGATTTATCCTTATTTTGAACGATTACGAAGGCGAGGATTTGAATCCTCAGCTCCTTTCGATATACCGCGAGTGGAAAAGGTAAATATCGCGATTCCCAGTCTCCTGCTGTGATTTATCGTTATTTTGAACGATTACCTGGCTTAGGAAGTGAATCCTTAGTTTCTTTTATTACAACGTGTGGAAAAGGTAGATATCGCGTTTCGGAGTGACATTGAGTGATTGGTCGTTATTTCGAACGGTTGCGAGACTTGGGAAGTGAATCCTCAGATTCTTTCGATATACCGCGAGTGGACAAGGTAAATATCGCCATACCGAGTCTCCTATTGTGATTTATTGTTATTTTGAACGAATGCGAGGGCTAGGATTTGAATCCTTAATTTCTTTTAGTACACCGAGTGGAAAAGGTAAATATCACGTTTCGGTGTGACCTTGAGTGTTTTGTCGTTATTTCGAACTATTGCGAGAGTTGGGAAATGAATCCTTAGCTTGTGTCGTTACACCGTGGGTGGAAAATGTAAATATCGCTACACCGAGTCTCCTACTGTGATTTATCGTTATTTTGAACGATTACGAAGGCGAGGATTTGAATCCTCAGCTTCTTTCGATATACCGCGAGTGGAAAAGGTAAATATCGCGATTCCCAGTCTCCTGCTGTGATTTATCGTTATTTTGAACGATTACCTGGCTTGGGGAGTGAAACCTTAGTTTCTTTTAGTACGCCGTGTGGAAAAGGTAAATATCGCGTTCGGAGTGACCTTGAGTGTTTTGTCGTTATTTCGAATATTTGCGAGGCTTGGGAAGTGAATCCTCAGCTTCTTTCGATATACCGCGAGTGGAAAAGGTAAATAACGCGATTCCCAGTCTCCTGCTGTGATTTATCGTTATTTTGAACGATTACGAAGGCGAGGATTTGAATCCTCAGCTTCATTCGATATACCACGAGTGGAAAAGGTAAATATCGCGATTCCAAGTCTCCTACTGTGATTTATCGTTATTTTTAACGATTACCTGGCTTGGGAAGTGAATCCTTAGTTTCTTTTAGTACACCGTGTGGAAAAGGTAAATATCGCGTTCGGAGTGACCTTGAGTGTTTTGTCGTTATTTCGAATGGTTGCGAGGCTTGGGAAGTGAATCCTCAGCTTCTTTCGATATACCGCGAGTGGAAATGGTAAATAACGCGATTCCCAGTCTCCTGATGTGATTTATCGTTATTTTGATCGATTACCTGGCTTGGGGAGTGAAACTTTAGTTTCTTTTAGTACACCGTGTGGAAAAGGTAAATATCGCGCTCGGAGTGCCCTTGAGTGTTTTGTCGTTATTTCGAACGATCGCTAGGCTTGTGAAGTGAATCCTTAGCTTCTTTCGATATACCGCGAGTGGAAAAGGTAAATAACGCGATTCCCAGTCTCCTGCCTGTGATTTATCGTTATTTTGAACGATTACGAAGGCGAGGATTTGAATCCTCAGCTTCTTTCGATATACCGCGAGTGGAAAAGGTAAATATCTCGATTCCCAGGCTCCTGCTGTGATTTATCGTTATTTTGAACGATTACCTGGCTTGGGGAGTGAAACCTTAGTTTCTTTTAGTACACCGTGTGGAAAAGGTAAATATCGCGTTCGGAGTGACCTTGAGTGTTTTGTCGTTATTTCGAATGGTTGCGAGGCTTGGGAAGTGAATCCTCAGCTTCTTTCGATATACCGCGAGTGGAAAAGGTATAGAACGCGATTCCCAGTCTCCTGCTGTGATTTATCGTTATTTTGAACGATTACGAAGGCGAGGATTTGAATCCTCAGCTTCATTCGATATACCGCGAGTGGAAAAGGTAAATATCGCGATTCCGAGTCTCCTACTGTGATTTATCGTTATTTTGATCGATTGCCTGCCTTTGGAAGTGAATCTTTAGTTTCTTTTAGTACACCGTGTGGAAAAGGAAAATATCGCGTTCCGGTGTGACCTTGAGTGTTTTGTCGTTATTTCGAACGATTGCTAGGCTTGTGAAGTGAATCCTTTGCTTCTTTCGATATACCGCGAGTGGAAAAGGTAAATATCCCGATTCCAGGTCTCCTACTGTGATTTATCGTTATTTTGAACGATTACGAAGGCGAGGATTTGAATCCTCAGCTTCTTTCGATATACCGCGAGTGGAAAAGGTAAATATCGCGATTCTGAGTCTCCTACTGTGATTTATCGTTATTTTGATCGATTGCCTGCCTTTGGAAGTGAATCTTTAGTTTCTTTTAGTACACCGTGTGGAAAAGGTAAATATCACGTTTCGGTGTGACCTTGAGTGTTTTGTCGTTATTTCGAACGATTGCGAGACTTGGGAAATGAATCCTTAGCTTGTGTCGTTACACCGTGGGTGGAAAATGTAAATATCGCTACACCGAGTCTCCTACTGTGATTTATCGTTATTTTGAACGATTACGAAGGCGAGGATTTGAATCCTCAGCTTCTTTCGATATACCGCGAGTGGAAAAGGTAAATATCGCGATTCCCAGTCTCCTGCTGTGATTTATCGTTACTTTGATCGATTACCTGGCTTGGGGAGTGAATCCTTAGTTTCTTTTAGTTCACCGTGTGGAAAAGGTAAATATCGCGTTCGGAGTGACCTTGAGTGTTTTGTCGTTATTTCGAACGATTGCTAGGCTTGTGAAGTGAATCCTTTGCTTCTTTCGATATACCGCGAGTGGAAAAGGTAAATAACGCGATTCCCAGTCTCCTGCTGTGATTTATCGTTATTTTGAACGATTACGAAGGCGAGGATTTGAATCCTCAGCTTCATTCGATATACCGCGAGTGGAAAAGGTAAATATCGCGATTCCAAGTCTCCTACTGTGATTTATCGTTATTTTTAACGATTACCTGGCTTGGGAAGTGAATCCTTAGTTTCTTTTAGTACACCGTGTGGAAAAGGTAAATATCGCGTTTCGGAGTGACCTTGAGTGATTGGTCGTTATTTCGAACGGTTGCGAGGCTTGGGAAGTGAATCCTTAGCTTCTTTCGATATACCGCGAGTGGAAAAGGTAAATAACGCGATTCCCAGTCTCCTGCTGTGATTTATCGTTATTTTGAAAGATTACATGGCTTAGGAAGTGAATCCTAAGTTTCTTTTAGTACACCGTGTGGAAAAGGTAAATATCGCGTTTCGGTGTGACCTTGAGTGTTTTGTCGTTATTTCGAACGATTGTTAGGCTTGTGAAGTGAATCCTCAATTTCTTTTAGTACACCGAGTGGAAAAGGTAGATATCGCGTTTCGGAGTGACCATGAGTGATTGGTCGATATTTCGAACGGTTGCGAGACTTGGGAAGTGAATCCTTAGCTTCTTTGGATATACCGCGAGTGGAAAAGGTAAATATCGCGATTCCCAGTCTCCTGCTGTGATTTATCGTTATTTTGATCGATTACCTGGCTTGGGGAGTGAATCCTTAGTTTCTTTTAGTTCACCGTTTGAAAAAGGTAAATATCGCGTTCGGAGTGACCTTGAGTGTTTTGTCGTTATTTCGAATGGTTGCGAGGCTTGGTAAGTGAATCCTCAGCTTCTTTCGATATACCGCGAGTGGAAAAGGTAAATAACGCGATTCCCAGTCTCCTGCTGTGATTTATCGTTATTTTGATCGATTACCTGGCTTGGGCAGTGAAACCTTAGTTTCTTTTAGTACACCGTGTGGAAAAGGTAAATATCGCGCTCGGAGTGCCCTTGAGTGTTTTGTCGTTATTTCGAACGATCGCTAGGCTTGTGAAGTGAATCCTTAGCTTCTTTCGATATACCGCGAGTGGAAAAGGTAAATAACGCGATTCCCAGTCTCCTGCTGTGATTTATCGTTATTTTGAACGATTACGAAGGCGAGGATTTGAATCCTCAGCTTCTTTCGATATACCGCGAGTGGAAAAGGTAAATATCGCGATTCCAAGTCTCCTACTGTGATTTATCGTTATTTTAAACGATTACCTGGCTTGGGAAGTGAATCCTTAGTTTCTTTTAGTACACCGTGTGGAAAAGGTAAATATCGCGTTCGGTGTGACCTTGAGTGTTTTGTCGTTATTTCGAACGATTGCTAGGCTTGTGAAGTGAATCCTTAGCTTCTTTCGATATACCGCGAGTGGAAAAGGTAAATAACGCGATTCCCAGTCTCCTGCTGTGATTTATCGTTATTTTGAACGATTACGAAGGCGAGGATTTGAATCCTCAGCTTCATTCGATATACCGCGAGTGGAAAAGGTAAATATCGCGATTCCAAGTCTCCTACTGTGATTTATCGTTATTTTTAACGATTACCTGGCTTGGGAAGTGAATCCTTAGTTTCTTTTAGTACACCGTGTGGAAAAGGTAAATATCGCGTTTCGGAGTGACCTTGAGTGATTGGTCGTTATTTCGAACGGTTGCGAGGCTTGGGAAGTGAATCCTCAGCTTCTTTCGATATACCGCGAGTGGAAATGGTAAATAACGCGATTCCCAGTCTCCTGATGTGATTTATCGTTATTTTGATCGATTACCTGGCTTGGGGAGTGAAACCTTAGTTTCTTTTAGTACACCGTGTGGAAAAGGTAAATATCGCGCTCGGAGTGCCCTTGAGTGTTTTGTCGTTATTTCGAACGATCGCTAGGCTTGTGAAGTGAATCCTTAGCTTCTTTCGATATACCGCGAGTGGAAAAGGTAAATAACGCGATTCCCAGTCTCCTGCCTGTGATTTATCGTTATTTTGAACGATTACGAAGGCGAGGATTTGAATCCTCAGCTTCTTTCGATATACCGCGAGTGGAAAAGGTAAATATCTCGATTCCCAGGCTCCTGCTGTGATTTATCGTTATTTTGAACGATTACGAAGGCGAGGATTTGAATCCTCAGCTTCTTTCGATATACCGCGAGTGGAAAAGGTAAATATCGCGATTCCGAGTCTCCTACTGTGATTTATCGTTATTTTGATGGATTGCCTGCCTTTGGAAGTGAATCTTTAGTTTCTTTTAGTACACCGTGTGGAAAAGGTAAATATCACGTTTCGGTGTGACCTTGAGTGTTTTGTCGTTATTTCGAACGATTGCGAGACTTGGGAAATGAATCCTTAGCTTGTGTCGTTACACCGTGGGTGGAAAATGTAAATATCGCTACACCGAGTCTCCTACTGTGATTTATCGTTATTTTGAACGATTACGAAGGCGAGGATTTGAATCCCCAGCTTCTTTCGATATACCGCGAGTGGAAAAGGTAAATATCGCGATTCCCAGTCTCCTGCTGTGATTTATCGTTATTTTGATCGATTACCTGGCTTGGGGAGTGAATCCTTAGTTTCTTTTAGTTCACCGTGTGGAAAAGGTAAATATCGCGTTCGGAGTGACCTTGAGTGTTTTGTCGTTATTTCGAATGGTTGCGAGGCTTGGGAAGTGAATCCTCAGCTTCTTTCGATATACCGCGAGTGGAAAAGGTAAATAACGCGATTCCCAGTCTCCTGCTGTGATTTATCGTTATTTTGATCGATTACCTGGCTTGGGGAGTGAAACCTTAGTTTCTTTTAGTACACCGTGTGGAAAAGGTAAATATCGCGCTCGGAGTGCCCTTGAGTGTTTTGTCGTTATTTCGAACGATCGCTAGGCTTGTGAAGTGAATCCTTAGCTTCTTTCGATATACCGCGAGTGGAAAAGGTAAATAACGCGATTCCCAGTCTCCTGCTGTGATTTATCGTTATTTTGAACGATTACGAAGGCGAGGATTTGAATCCTCAGCTTCTTTCGATATACCGCGAGTGGAAAAGGTAAATATCCCGATTCCAGGTCTCCTACTGTGATTTATCGTTATTTTTAACGATTACCTGGCTTGGGAAGTGAATCCTTAGTTTCTTTTAGTACACCGTGTGGAAAAGGTAAATATCACGTTTCGGTGTGACCTTGAGTGTTTTGTCGTTATTTCGAACGATTGCTAGGCTTGTGAAGTGAATCCTTAGCTTCTTTCGATATACCGCGAGTGGAAAAGGTAAATAACGCGATTCCCAGTCTCCTGCTGTGATTTATCGTTATTTTGAACGATTACGAAGGCGAGGATTTGAATCCTCAGCTTCATTCGATATACCGCGAGTGGAAAAGGTAAATATCGCGATTCCAAGTCTCCTACTGTGATTTATCGTTATTTTTAACGATTACCTGGCTTGGGAAGTGAATCCTTAGTTTCTTTTAGTACACCGTGTGGAAAAGGTAAATATCGCGTTCGGTGTGACCTTGAGTGTTTTGTCGTTATTTCGAACGATTGTTAGGCTTGTGAAGTGAATCCTCAATTTCTTTTAGTACACCGAGTGGAAAAGGTAGATATCGCGTTTCGGAGTGACCATGAGTGATTGGTCGTTATTTCGAACGGTTGCGAGACTTGGGAAGTGAATCCTTAGCTTCTTTGGATATACCGCGAGTGGAAAAGGTAAATATCGCGATTCCCAGTCTCCTGCTGTGATTTATCGTTATTTTGATCGATTACCTGGCTTGGGGAGTGAATCCTTAGTTTCTTTTAGTTCACCGTGTGAAAAAGGTAAATATCGCGTTCGGAGTGACCTTGAGTGTTTTGTCGTTATTTCGAATGGTTGCGAGGCTTGGGAAGTGAATCCTCAGCTTCTTTCGATATACCGCGAGTGGAAAAGGTAAATAACGCGATTCCCAGTCTCCTGCTGTGATTTATCGTTATTTTGATCGATTACCTGGCTTGGGGAGTGAAACCTTAGTTTCTTTTAGTACACCGTGTGGAAAAGGTAAATATCGCGCTCGGAGTGCCCTTGAGTGTTTTGTCGTTATTTCGAACGATCGCTAGGCTTGTGAAGTGAATCCTTAGCTTCTTTCGATATACCGCGAGTGGAAAAGGTAAATAACGCGATTCCCAGTCTCCTGCTGTGATTTATCGTTATTTTGAACGATTACGAAGGCGAGGATTTGAATCCTCAGCTTCTTTCGATATACCGCGAGTGGAAAAGGTAAATATCGCGATTCCAAGTCTCCTACTGTGATTTATCGTTATTTTTAACGATTACCTGGCTTGGGAAGTGAATCCTTAGTTTCTTTTAGTACACCGTGTGGAAAAGGTAAATATCGCGTTCGGTGTGACCTTGAGTGTTTTGTCGTTATTTCGAACGATTGCTAGGCTTGTGAAGTGAATCCTTAGCTTCTTTCGATATACCGCGAGTGGAAATGGTAAATAACGCGATTCCCAGTCTCCTGATGTGATTTATCGTTATTTTGATCGATTACCTGGCTTGGGGAGTGAAACCTTAGTTTCTTTTAGTACACCGTGTGGAAAAGGTAAATATCGCGCTCGGAGTGCCCTTGAGTGTTTTGTCGTTATTTCGAACGATCGCTAGGCTTGTGAAGTGAATCCTTAGCTTCTTTCGATATACCGCGAGTGGAAAAGGTAAATAACGCGATTCCCAGTCTCCTGCTGTGATTTATCGTTATTTTGAACGATTACGAAGGCGAGGATTTGAATCCTCAGCTTCATTCGATATACCGCGAGTGGAAAAGGTAAATATCGCGATTCCGAGTCTCCTACTGTGATTTATCGTTATTTTGATCGATTGCCTGCCTTTGGAAGTGAATCTTTAGTTTCTTTTAGTACACCGTGTGGAAAAGGAAAATATCGCGTTCCGGTGTGACCTTGAGTGTTTTGTCGTTATTTCGAACGATTGCTAGGCTTGTGAAGTGAATCCTTTGCTTCTTTCGATATACCGCGAGTGGAAAAGGTAAATATCCCGATTCCAGGTCTCCTACTGTGATTTATCGTTATTTTGAACGATTACGAAGGCGAGGATTTGAATCCTCAGCTTCTTTCGATATACCGCGAGTGGAAAAGGTAAATATCGCGATTCCGAGTCTCCTACTGTGATTTATCGTTATTTTGATCGATTGCCTGCCTTTGGAAGTGAATCTTTAGTTTCTTTTAGTACACCGTGTGGAAAAGGTAAATATCACGTTTCGGTGTGACCTTGAGTGTTTTGTCGTTATTTCGAACGATTGCGAGACTTGGGAAATGAATCCTTAGCTTGTGTCGTTACACCGTGGGTGGAAAATGTAAATATCGCTACACCGAGTCTCCTACTGTGATTTATCGTTATTTTGAACGATTACGAAGGCGAGGATTTGAATCCCCAGCTTCTTTCGATATTCCGCGAGTGGAAAAGGTAAATATCGCGATTCCCAGTCTCCTGCTGTGATTTATCGTTATTTTGATCGATTACCTGGCTTGGGGAGTGAATCCTTAGTTTCTTTTAGTTCACCGTGTGGAAAAGGTAAATATCGCGTTCGGAGTGACCTTGAGTGTTTTGTCGTTATTTCGAATGGTTGCGAGGCTTGGGAAGTGAATCCTCAGCTTCTTTCGATATACCGCGAGTGGAAAAGGTAAATAACGCGATTCCCAGTCTCCTGCTGTGATTTATCGTTATTTTGATCGATTACCTGGCTTGGGGAGTGAAACCTTAGTTTCTTTTAGTACACCGTGTGGAAAAGGTAAATATCGCGCTCGGAGTGCCCTTGAGTGTTTTGTCGTTATTTCGAACGATCGCTAGGCTTGTGAAGTGAATCCTTAGCTTCTTTCGATATACCGCGAGTGGAAAAGGTAAATAACGCGATTCCCAGTCTCCTGCTGTGATTTATCGTTATTTTGAACGATTACGAAGGCGAGGATTTGAATCCTCAGCTTCTTTCGATATACCGTGAGTGGAAAAGGTAAATATCGCGATTCCAAGTCTCCTACTGTGATTTATCGTTATTTTAAACGATTACCTGGCTTGGGAAGTGAATCCTTAGTTTCTTTTAGTACACCGTGTGGAAAAGGTAAATATCGCGTTTCGGTGTGACCTTGAGTGTTTTGTCGTTATTTCGAACGATTGCTAGGCTTGTGAAGTGAATCCTTTACTTCTTTCGATATACCGCGAGTGGAAAAGGTAAATATCACGATTCCAGGTCTCCTACTGTGATTTATCGCTATTTTGAACGATTACGAAGGCAAGGATTTGAATCCTCAGCTTCTTTCGATATACCGCGAGTGGAAAAGGTAAATATCGCGATTCCGAGTCTCCTACTGTGATTTATCGCTATTTTGAACGATTACGAAGGCGAGGATTTGAATCCTCAGCTTCTTTCGATATACCGCGAGTGGAAAAGGTAAATAACGCTATTCCCAGTCTCCTACTGTGATTTATCCTTATTTTGAACGATTACGAAGGCGAGGATTTGAATCCTCAGCTCCTTTCGATATACCGCGAGTGGAAAAGGTAAATATCGCGATTCCCAGTCTCCTGCTGTGATTTATCGTTATTTTGAACGATTACCTGGCTTAGGAATTGAATCCTTAGTTTCTTTTATTACAACGTGTGGAAAAGGTAAATAACGCGATTCCCAGTCTCCTGCTGTGATTTATCGTTATTTTGAACGATTACCTGGCTTGGGGAGTGAAACCTTAGTTTCTTTTAGTACACCGTGTGGAAAAGGTAAATATCGCGTTCGGAGTGACCTTGAGTGTTTTGTCGTTATTTCGAATATTTGCGAGGCTTGGGAAGTGAATCCTCAGCTTCTTTCGATATACCGCGAGTGGAAAAGGTAAATATCGCGATTCCGAGTCTCCTACTGTGATTTATCGTTATTTTGATCGATTGCCTGCCTTTGGAAGTGAATCTTTAGTTTCTTTTAGTACACCGTGTGGAAAAGGTAAATATCACGTTTCGGTGTGACCTTGAGTGTTTTGTCGTTATTTCGAACGATTGCGAGACTTGGGAAATGAATCCTTAGCTTGTGTCGTTACACCGTGGGTGGAAAATGTAAATATCGCTACACCGAGTCTCCTACTGTGATTTATCGTTATTTTGAACGATTACGAAGGCGAGGATTTGAATCCCCAGCTTCTTTCGATATTCCGCGAGTGGAAAAGGTAAATATCGCGATTCCCAGTCTCCTGCTGTGATTTATCGTTATTTTGATCGATTACCTGGCTTGGGGAGTGAATCCTTAGTTTCTTTTAGTTCACCGTGTGGAAAAGGTAAATATCGCGTTCGGAGTGACCTTGAGTGTTTTGTCGTTATTTCGAATGGTTGCGAGGCTTGGGAAGTGAATCCTCAGCTTCTTTCGATATACCGCGAGTGGAAAAGGTAAATAACGCGATTCCCAGTCTCCTGCTGTGATTTATCGTTATTTTGATCGATTACCTGGCTTGGGGAGTGAAACCTTAGTTTCTTTTAGTACACCGTGTGGAAAAGGTAAATATCGCGCTCGGAGTGCCCTTGAGTGTTTTGTCGTTATTTCGAACGATCGCTAGGCTTGTGAAGTGAATCCTTAGCTTCTTTCGATATACCGCGAGTGGAAAAGGTAAATAACGCGATTCCCAGTCTCCTGCTGTGATTTATCGTTATTTTGAACGATTACGAAGGCGAGGATTTGAATCCTCAGCTTCTTTCGATATACCGTGAGTGGAAAAGGTAAATATCGCGATTCCAAGTCTCCTACTGTGATTTATCGTTATTTTAAACGATTACCTGGCTTGGGAAGTGAATCCTTAGTTTCTTTTAGTACACCGTGTGGAAAAGGTAAATATCGCGTTCGGTGTGACCTTGAGTGTTTTGTCGTTATTTCGAACGATTGCTAGGCTTGTGAAGTGAATCCTTAGCTTCTTTCGATATACCGCGAGTGGAAAAGGTAAATATGCCGATTCCAGGTCTCCTACTGTGATTTATCGTTATTTTTAACGATTACCTGGCTTGGGAAGTGAATCCTTAGTTTCTTTTAGTACACCGTGTGGAAAAGGTAAATATCCCGTTTCGGTGTGACCTTGAGTGTTTTGTCGTTATTTCGAACGATTGCTAGGCTTGTGAAGTGAATCCTTAGCTTCTTTCGATATACCGCGAGTGGAAAAGGTAAATAACGCGATTCCCAGTCTCCTGCTGTGATTTATCGTTATTTTGAACGATTACGAAGGCGAGGATTTGAATCCTCAGCTTCATTCGATATACCGCGAGTGGAAAAGGTAAATATCGCGATTCCAAGTCTCCTACTGTGATTTATCGTTATTTTTAACGATTACCTGGCTTGGGAAGTGAATCCTTAGTTTCTTTTAGTACACCGTGTGGAAAAGGTAAATATCGCGTTTCGGAGTGACCTTGAGTGATTGGTCGTTATTTCGAACGGTTGCGAGGCTTGGGAAGTGAATCCTTAGCTTCTTTCGATATACCTCGAGTGGAAAAGGTAAATAACGCGATTCCCAGTCTCCTGCTGTGATTTATCGTTATTTTGAAAGATTACATGGCTTAGGAAGTGAATCCTAAGTTTATTTTAGTACACCGTGTGGAAAATGTAAATATCGCGTTTCGGTGTGACCTTGAGTGTTTTGTCGTTATTTCGAACGATTGCTAGGCTTGTGAAGTGAATCCTTTGCTTCTTTCGATATACCGCGAGTGGAAAAGGTAAATATCCCGATTCCAGGTCTCCTACTATGATTTATCGTTATTTTGAACGATTACGAAGGCGAGGATTTGAATCCTCAGCTTCTTTCGATATACCGCGAGTGGAAAAGGTAAATATCGCGATTCCCAGTCTCCTGCTGTGATTTATCGTTATTTTGATCGATTACCTGGCTTGGGGAGTGAATCCTTAGTTTCTTTTAGTTCACCGTGTGGAAAAGGTAAATATCGCGTTCGGAGTGACCTTGAGTGTTTTGTCGTTATTTCGAATGGTTGCGAGGCTTGGGAAGTGAATCCTCAGCTTCTTTCGATATACCGCGAGTGGAAATGGTAAATAACGCGATTCCCAGTCTCCTGATGTGATTTATCGTTATTTTGATCGATTACCTGGCTTGGGGAGTGAAACCTTAGTTTCTTTTAGTACACCGTGTGGAAAAGGTAAATATCGCGCTCGGAGTGCCCTTGAGTGTTTTGTCGTTATTTCGAACGATCGCTAGGCTTGTGAAGTGAATCCTTAGCTTCTTTCGATATACCGCGAGTGGAAAAGGTAAATAACGCGATTCCCAGTCTCCTGCCTGTGATTTATCGATATTTTGAACGATTACGAAGGCGAGGATTTGAATCCTCAGCTTCTTTCGATATACCGCGAGTGGAAAAGGTAAATATCGCGATTCCAAGTCTCCTACTGTGATTTATCGTTATTTTTAACGATTACCTGGCTTGGGAAGTGAATCCTTAGTTTCTTTTATTACACCGTGTGGAAAAGGTAAATATCGCGTTCGGTGTGACCTTGAGTGTCTTGTCGTTATTTCGAACGATTGCTAGGCTTGTGAAGTGAATCCTTAGCTTCTTTCGATATACCGCGAGTGGAAAAGGTAAATATCCCGATTCCAGGTCTCCTACTGTGATTTATCGTTATTTTTAACGATTACCTGGCTTGGGAAGTGAATCCTTAGTTTCTTTTAGTACACCGTGTGGAAAAGGTAAATATCATGTTTCGGTGTGACCTTGAGTGTTTTGTCGTTATTTCGAACGATTGCTAGGCTTGTGAAGTGAATCCTTAGCTTCTTTCGATATACCGCGAGTGGAAAAGGTAAATATCCCGATTCGAAGTCTCCTACTGTGATTTATCGTTATTTTTAACGATTACCTGGCTTGGGAAGTGAATCCTTAGTTTCTTTTAGTACACCGTGTGGAAAAGGTAAATATCGCGTTCGGTGTGACCTTGAGTGTTTTGTCGTTATTTCGAACGATTGCTAGGCTTGTGAAGTGAATCCTTAGCTTCTTTCGATATACCGCGAGTGGAAAAGGTAAATATCCCGATTCCAGGTCTCAAACTGTGATTTATCGTTATTTTTAACGATTACCGGGCTTGGGAAGTGAATCCTTAGTTTCTTTTAGTACACCGTGTGGAAAAGGTAAATATCGCGTTCGGTGTGACCTTGAGTGTTTTGTCGTTATTTCGAACGATTGCTAGGCTTGTGAAGTGAATCCTTAGCTTCTTTCGATATACCGCGAGTGGAAAAGGTAAATATCCCGATTCGAGGTCTCCTACTGTGATTTATCGTTATTTTTAACGATTACCTGTCTTGGGAAGTGAATCCTTAGTTTCTTTTAGTACACCGTGTGGAAAAGGTAAATATCGCGTTCGGTGTGACCTTGAGTGTTTTGTCGTTATTTCGAACGATTGCTAGGCTTGTGAAGTGAATCCTTAGCTTCTTTCGATATACCGCGAGTGGAAAAGGTAAATAACGCGATTCCCAGTCTCCTGCTGTGATTTATCGTTATTTTGAACGATTACGAAGGCGAGGATTTGAATCCTCAGCTTCATTCGATATACCGCGAGTGGAAAAGGTAAATATCGCGATTCCAAGTCTCCTACTGTGATTTATCGTTATTTTTAACGATTACCTGGCTTGGGAAGTGAATCCTTAGTTTCTTTTAGTACACCGTGTGGAAAAGGTAAATATCGCGTTTCGGAGTGACCTTGAGTGATTGGTCGTTATTTCGAACGGTTGCGAGGCTTGGGAAGTGAATCCTTAGCTTCTTTCGATATACCGCGAGTGGATAAGGTAAATAACGCGATTCCCAGTCTCCTGCTGTGATTTATCGTTATTTTGAACGAGTACCTGGCTTAGGAAGTGAATCCTAAGTTTCTTTTAGTACACCGTGTGGAAAAGGTAAATATCGCGTTTCGGTGTGACCTTGAGTGATTGGTCGTTATTTCGAACGGTTGCGAGGCTTGGGAAGTGAATCCTTAGATTCTTTCGATATACCGCGAGTGGACAAGGTAAATATCGCCATACCGAGTCTCCTATTGTGATTTATTGTTATTTTGAACGATTGCGAGGGCTAGGATTTGAATCCTTAATTTCTTTTAGTACACCGAGTGGAAAAGGTAAATATCACGTTTCGGTGTGACCTTGAGTGTTTTGTCGTTATTTCGAACTATTGCGAGACTTGGGAAATGAATCCTTAGCTTGTGTCGTTGCACCGTGGGTGGAAAATGTAAATATCGCTACACCGAGTCTCCTACTGTGATTTATCGTTATTTTGAACGATTACGAAGGCGAGGATTTGAATCCTCAGCTTCTTTCGATATACCGCGAGTGGAAAAGGTAAATATCTCGATTCCCAGGCTAATGCTGTGATTTATCGTTATTTTGAACGATTACCTGGCTTGTGGAGTGAAACCTTAGTTTCTTTTAGTACACCGTGTGGAAAAGGTAAATATCGCGTTCGGAGTGACCTTGAGTGTTTTGTCGTTATTTCGAATGGTTGCGAGGCTTGGGAAGTGAATCCTCAGCTTCTTTCGATATACCGCGAGTGGAAAAGGTATAGAACGCGATTCCCAGTCTCCTGCTGTGATTTATCGTTATTTTGAACGATTACGAAGGCGAGGATTTGAATCCTCAGCTTCATTCGATATACCGCGAGTGGAAAAGGTAAATATCGCGATTCCGAGTCTCCTACTGCGATTTATCGTTATTTTGATCGATTGCCTGCCTTTGGAAGTGAATCTTTAGTTTCTTTTAGTACACCGTGTGGAAAAGGAAAATATCGCGTTCCGGTGTGACCTTGAGTGTTTTGTCGTTATTTCGAACGATTGCTAGGCTTGTGAAGTGAATCCTTTGCTTCTTTCGATATACCGCGAGTGGAAAAGGTAAATATCCCGATTCCAGGTCTCCTACTGTGATTTATCGTTATTTTGAACGATTACGAAGGCGAGGATTTGAATCCTCAGCTTCTTTCGATATACCGCGAGTGGAAAAGGTAAATATCGCGATTCCGAGTCTCCTACTGTGATTTACCGTTATTTTGATCGATTGCCTGCCTTTGGAAGTGAATCTTTAGTTTCTTTTAGTACACCGTGTGGAAAAGGTAAATATCACGTTTCGGTGTGACCTTGAGTGTTTTGTCGATATTTCGAACGATTGCGAGACTTGGGAAATGAATCCTTAGCTTGTGTCGTTACACCGTGGGTGGAAAATGTAAATATCGCTACACCGAGTCTCCTACTGTGATTTACCGTTATTTTGAACGATTACGAAGGCGAGGATTTGAATCCTCAGCTTCTTTCGATATACCGCGAGTGGAAAAGGTAAATATCGCGATTCCCAGTCTCCTGCTGTGATTTATCGTTATTTTGATCGATTACCTGGCTTGGGGAGTGAATCCTTAGTTTCTTTTAGTTCACCGTGTGGAAAAGGTAAATATCGCGTTCGGAGTGACCTTGAGTGTTTTGTCGTTATTTCGAATGGTTGCGAGGCTTGGGAAGTGAATCCTCAGCTTCTTTCGATATACCGCGAGTGGAAAAGGTAAATAACGCGATTCCCAGTCTCCTACTGTGATTTATCGTTATTTTGATCGATTGCCTGCCTTTGGAAGTGAATCTTTAGTTTCTTTTAGTACACCGTGTGGAAAAGGAAAATATCGCGTTCCGGTGTGACCTTGAGTGTTTTGTCGTTATTTCGAACGATTGCTAGGCTTGTGAAGTGAATCCTTTGCTTCTTTCGATATACCGCGAGTGGAAAAGGTAAATATCCCGATTCCAGGTCTCCTACTGTGATTTATCGTTATTTTGAACGATTACGAAGGCGAGGATTTGAATCCTCAGCTTCTTTCGATATACCGCGAGTGGAAAAGGTAAATATCGCGATTCCGAGTCTCCTACTGTGATTTACCGTTATTTTGATCGATTGCCTGCCTTTGGAAGTGAATCTTTAGTTTCTTTTAGTACACCGTGTGGAAAAGGTAAATATCACGTTTCGGTGTGACCTTGAGTGTTTTGTCGATATTTCGAACGATTGCGAGACTTGGGAAATGAATCCTTAGCTTGTGTCGTTACACCGTGGGTGGAAAATGTAAATATCGCTACACCGAGTCTCCTACTGTGATTTACCGTTATTTTGAACGATTACGAAGGCGAGGATTTGAATCCTCAGCTTCTTTCGATATACCGCGAGTGGAAAAGGTAAATATCGCGATTCCCAGTCTCCTGCTGTGATTTATCGTTATTTTGATCGATTACCTGGCTTGGGGAGTGAATCCTTAGTTTCTTTTAGTTCACCGTGTGGAAAAGGTAAATATCGCGTTCGGAGTGACCTTGAGTGTTTTGTCGTTATTTCGAATGGTTGCGAGGCTTGGGAAGTGAATCCTCAGCTTCTTTCGATATACCGCGAGTGGAAAAGGTAAATAACGCGATTCCCAGTCTCCTGCTGTGATTTATCGTTATTTTGATCGATTACCTGGCTTGGGGAGTGAAACCTTAGTTTCTTTTAGTACACCGTGTGGAAAAGTAAATATCGCGCTCGGAGTGCCCTTGAGTGTTTTGTCGTTATTTCGAACGATTGCTAGGCTTGTGAAGTGAATCCTTAGCTTCTTTCGATATACCGCGAGTGGAAGAGGTAAATATCCCGATTCCAGGTCTCCTACTGTGATTTATCGTTATTTTTAACGATTACCTGGCTTGGGAAGTGAATCCTTAGTTTCTTTTAGTACACCGTGTGGAAAAGGTAAATATCACGTTTCGGTGTGACCTTGAGTGTTTTGTCGTTATTTCGAACGATTGCTAGGCTTGTGAAGTGAATCCTTAGCTTCTTTCGATATACCGCGAGTGGAAAAGGTAAATAACGCGATTCCCAGTCTCCTGCTGTGATTTATCGTTATTTTGAACGATTACGAAGGCGAGGATTTGAATCCTCAGCTTCATTCGATATACCGCGAGTGGAAAAGGTAAATATCGCGATTCCAAGTCTCCTACTGTGATTTATCGTTATTTTTAACGATTACCTGGCTTGGGAAGTGAATCCTTAGTTTCTTTTAGTAGACCGTGTGGAAAAGGTAAATATCGCGTTTCGGAGTGACCTTGAGTGATTGGTCGTTATTTCGAACGGTTGCGAGGCTTGGGAAGTGAATCCTTAGCTTCTTTCGATATACCGCGAGTGGAAAAGGTAAATAACGCGATTCCCAGTCTCCTGCTGTGATTTATCGTTATTTTGAAAGATTACATGGCTTAGGAAGTGAATCCTAAGTTTCTTTTAGTACACCGTGTGGAAAATGTAAATATCGCGTTTCGGTGTGACCTTGAGTGTTTTGTCGTTATTTCGAACGATTGCTAGGCTTGTGAAGTGAATCCTCAATTTCTTTTAGTACACCGAGTGGAAAAGGTAGATATCGCGTTTCGGAGTGACCATGAGTAATTGGTCGTTATTTCGAACGGTTGCGAGACTTGGGAAGTGATTCCTTAGCTTCTTTGGATATACCGCGAGTGGAAAAGGTAAATATCCCGATTCCAGGTCTCCTACTGTGATTTATCGTTATTTTGAACGATTACCTGCCTTGGGAAGTGAATCTTTAGTTTCTTTTAGTACACCGTGTGGAAAAGGAAAATATCGCGTTTCGGTGTGACCTTGAGTGTTTTGTCGTTATTTCGAACGATTGCTAGGCTTGTGAAGTGAATCCTTAGCTTCTTTCGATATACCGCGAGTGGAAAAGGTAAATAACGCGATTCCCAGTCTCCTGCTGTGATTTATCGTTATTGTGAACGATTACGAAGCCGAGGATTTGAATCCTCAGCTTCTTTCGATATACCGCGAGTGGAAAAGGTAAATATCGCGATTCCGAGTCTCCTACTGTGATTTATCGTTATTTTGATCGATTGCCTGCCTTTGGAAGTGAATCTTTAGTTTCTTTTAGTACACCGTGTGGAAAAGGTAAATATCACGTTTCGGTGTGACCTTGAGTGTTTTGTCGTTATGTCGAACGATTGCTAGGCATGTGAAGTGAATCCTTAGCTTCTTTCGATATACCGCGAGTGGACAAGGTAAATATCGCCATACCGAGTCTCCTACTGTGATTTATTGTTATTTTGAACGATTGCGAGGGCTAGGATTTGAATCCTTAATTTCTTTTAGTACACCGAGTGGAAAAGGTAAATATCACGTTTCGGTGTGACCTTGAGTGTTTTGTCGTTATTTCGAACTATTGCGAGACTTGGGAAATGAATCCTTAGCTTGTGTCGTTACACCGTGGGTGGAAAATGTAAATATCGCTACACCGAGTCTCCTACTGTGATTTATCGTTATTTTGAACGATTACGAAGGCGAGGATTTGAATCCTCAGCTTCTTTCGATATACCGCGAGTGGAAAAGGTAAATATCGCGATTCCGAGTCTCCTACTGTGATTTATCGTTATTTTGATCGATTGCCTGCCTTTGGAAGTGAATCTTTAGTTTCTTTTAGTACACCGTGTGGATAAGGTAAATATCACGTTTCGGTGTGACCTTGAGTGTTTTGCCGCTATTTCGAACGATTGCTAGGCATGTGAAGTGAATCCTTAGCTTCTTTCGATATACCGCGAGTGGACAAGGTAAATATCGCCATACCGAGTCTCCTATTGTGGTTTATTGTTATTTTGAACGATTGCGAGGGCTAGGATTTGAATCCTTAATTTCTTTTATTACACCGAGTGGAAAAGGTAAATATCACGTTTCGGTGTGACCTAGAGTGATTGGTCGTTATTTCGAACGGTTGCGAGGCTTGGGAAGTGAATCCTTAGCTTCTTTCGATATACCGCGAGTGGAAAAGGTAAATAACGCGATTCCCAGTCTCCTGCTGTGATTTATCGTTATTTTGAACGATTACGAAGGCGAGGATTTGAATCCTCAGCTTCATTCGATATACCGCGAGTGGAAAAGGTAAATATCGCGATTCCAAGTCTCCTACTGTGATTTATCGTTATTTTTAACGATTACCTGGCTTGGGAAGTGAATCCTTAGTTTCTTTTAGTACACCGTGTGGAAAAGGTAAATATCGCGTTTCGGAGTGACCTTGAGTGATTGGTCGTTATTTCGAACGGTTGCGAGGCTTGGGAAGTGAATCCTTAGCTTCTTTCGATATACCGCGAGTGGAAAAGGTAAATAACGCGATTCCCAGTCTCCTGCTGTGATTTATCGTTATTTTGAAAGATTACATGGCTTAGGAAGTGAATCCTAAGTTTCTTTTAGTACACCGTGTGGAAAATGTAAATATCGCGTTTCGGTGTGACCTTGAGTGTTTTGTCGTTATTTCGAACGATTGCTAGGCTTGTGAAGTGAATCCTCAATTTCTTTTAGTACACCGAGTGGAAAAGGTAGATATCGCGTTTCGGAGTGACCATGAGTGATTGGTCGTTATTTCGAACGGTTGCGAGACTTGGGAAGTGAATCCTTAGCTTCTTTGGATATACCGCGAGTGGAAAAGGTAAATATCCCGATTCCAGGTCTCCTACTGTGATTTATCGTTATTTTGAACGATTACCTGCCTTGGGAAGTGAATCTTTAGTTTCTTTTAGTACACCGTGTGGAAAAGGAAAATATCGCGTTTCGGTGTGACCTTGAGTGTTTTGTCGTTATTTCGAACGATTGCTAGGCTTGTGAAGTGAATCCTTAGCTTCTTTCGATATACCGCGAGTGGAAAAGGTAAATAACGCGATTCCCAGTCTCCTGCTGTGATTTATCGTTATTTTGAACGATTACGAAGCCGAGGATTTGAATCCTCAGCTTCTTTCGATATACCGCGAGTGGAAAAGGTAAATATCGCGATTCCGAGTCTCCTACTGTGATTTATCGTTATTTTGATCGATTGCCTGCCTTTGGAAGTGAATCTTTAGTTTCTTTTAGTACACCGTGTGGAAAAGGTAAATATCACGTTTCGGTGTGACCTTGAGTGTTTTGTCGTTATGTCGAACGATTGCTAGGCATGTGAAGTGAATCCTTAGCTTCTTTCGATATACCGCGAGTGGACAAGGTAAATATCGCCATACCGAGTCTCCTATTGTGATTTATTGTTATTTTGAACGATTGCGAGGGCTAGGATTTGAATCCTTAATTTCTTTTAGTACACCGAGTGGAAAAGGTAAATATCACGTTTCGGTGTGACCTTGAGTGTTTTGTCGTTATTTCGAACTATAGCGAGACTTGGGAAATGAATCCTTAGCTTGTGTCGTTACACCGTGGGTGGAAAATGTAAATATCGCTACACCGAGTCTCCTACTGTGATTTATCGTTATTTTGAACGATTACGAAGGCGAGGATTTGAATCCTCAGCTTCTTTCGATATACCGCGAGTGGAAAAGGTAAATATCGCGATTCCGAGTCTCCTACTGTGATTTATCGTTATTTTGATCGATTGCCTGCCTTTGGAAGTGAATCTTTAGTTTCTTTTAGTACACCGTGTGGATAAGGTAAATATCACGTTTCGGTGTGACCTTGAGTGTTTTGCCGCTATTTCGAACGATTGCTAGGCATGTGAAGTGAATCCTTAGCTTCTTTCGATATACCGCGAGTGGACAAGGTAAATATCGCCATACCGAGTCTCCTATTGTGGTTTATTGTTATTTTGAACGATTGCGAGGGCTAGGATTTGAATCCTTAATTTCTTTTATTACACCGAGTGGAAAAGGTAAATATCACGTTTCGGTGTGACCTAGAGTGATTGGTCGTTATTTCGAACGGTTGCGAGGCTTGGGAAGTGAATCCTTAGCTTCTTTCGATATACCGCGAGTGGAAAAGGTAAATAACGCGATTCCCAGTCTCCTGCTGTGATTTATCGTTATTTTGAGCGATTACCTGCCTTGGGAAGTGAATCTTTAGTTTCTTTTAGTACACCGTGTGGAAAAGGTAAATATCGCGTTTCGGTGTGACCTTGAGTGTTTTGTCGTTATTTCGAACGATTGCTAGGCTTGTGAAGTGAATCCTTTACTTCTTTCGATATACCGCGAGTGGAAAAGGTAAATATCCCGATTCCAGGTCTCCTACTGTGATTTATCGCTATTTTGAACGATTACGAAGGCGAGGATTTGAATCCTCAGCTTCTTTCGATATACCGCGAGTGGAAAAGGTAAATATCGCGATTCCGAGTCTCCTACTGTGATTTATCGCTATTTTGAACGATTACGAAGGCGAGGATTTGAATCCTCAGCTTCTTTCGATATACCGCGTGTGGAAAAGGTAAATAACGCTATTCCCAGTCTCCTACTGTGATTTATCCTTATTTTGAACGATTACGAAGGCGAGGATTTGAATCCTCAGCTCCTTTCGATATACCGCGCGTGGAAAAGGTAAATATCGCCATACCAAGTCTCCTGCTGTGATTTATCGTTATTTTGAACGATACGAAGGCGAGGATTTGAATCCTCAGCTTCATTCGATATACCGCGAGTGGAAAAGGTAAATATCGCGATTCCGAGTCTCCTACTGTGATTTATCGTTATTTTGATCGATTGCCTGCCTTTGGAAGTGAATCTTTAGTTTCTTTTAGTACACCGTGTGGAAAAGGAAAATATCGCGTTCCGGTGTGACCTTGAGTGTTTTGTCGTTATTTCGAACGATTGCTAGGCTTGTGAAGTGAATCCTTTGCTTCTTTCGATATACCGCGAGTGGAAAAGGTAAATATCCCGATTCCAGGTCTCCTACTGTGATTTATCGTTATTTTGAACGATTACGAAGGCGAGGATTTGAATCCTCAGCTTCTTTCGATATACCGCGAGTGGAAAAGGTAAATATCGCGATTCCGAGTCTCCTACTGTGATTTACCGTTATTTTGATCGATTGCCTGCCTTTGGAAGTGAATCTTTAGTTTCTTTTAGTACACCGTGTGGAAAAGGTAAATATCACGTTTCGGTGTGACCTTGAGTGTTTTGTCGATATTTCGAACGATTGCGAGACTTGGGAAATGAATCCTTAGCTTGTGTCGTTACACCGTGGGTGGAAAATGTAAATATCGCTACACCGAGTCTCCTACTGTGATTTACCGTTATTTTGAACGATTACGAATGCGAGGATTTGAATCCTCAGCTTCTTTCGATATACCGCGAGTGGAAAAGGTAAATATCGCGATTCCCAGTCTCCTGCTGTGATTTATCGTTATTTTGATCGATTACCTGGCTTGGGGAGTGAATCCTTAGTTTCTTTTAGTTCACCGTGTGGAAAAGGTAAATATCGCGCTCGGAGTGCCCTTGAGTGTTTTGTCGTTATTTCGAACGATCGCTAGGCTTGTGAAGTGAATCCTTAGCTTCTTTCGATATACCGCGAGTGGAAAAGGTAAATAACGCGATTCCCAGTCTCCTGCTGTGATTTATCGTTATTTTGAACGATTACGAAGGCGAGGATTTGAATCCTCAGCTTCTTTCGATATACCGCGAGTGGAAAAGGTAAATATCGCGATTCCAAGTCTCCTACTGTGATTTATCGTTATTTTTAACGATTACCTGGCTTGGGAAGTGAATCCTTAGTTTCTTTTAGTACACCGTGTGGAAAAGGTAAATATCGCGTTCGGTGTGACCTTGAGTGTTTTGTCGTTATTTCGAACGATTGCTAGGCTTGTGAAGTGAATCCTTAGCTTCTTTCGATATACCGCGAGTGGAAGAGGTAAATATCCCGATTCCAGGTCTCCTACTGTGATTTATCGTTATTTTTAACGATTACCTGGCTTGGGAAGTGAATGCTTAGTTTCTTTTAGTACACCGTGTGGAAAAGGTAAATATCACGTTTCGGTGTGACCTTGAGTGTTTTGTCGTTATTTCGAACGATTGCTAGGCTTGTGAAGTGAATCCTTAGCTTCTTTCGATATACCGCGAGTGGAAAAGGTAAATAACGCGATTCCCAGTCTCCTGCTGTGATTTATCGTTATTTTGAACGATTACGAAGGCGAGGATTTGAATCCTCAGCTTCATTCGATATACCGCGAGTGGAAAAGGTAAATATCGCGATTCCAAGTCTCCTACTGTGATTTATCGTTATTTTTAACGATTACCTGGCTTGGGAAGTGAATCCTTAGTTTCTTTTAGTACACCGTGTGGAAAAGGTAAATATCGCGTTTCGGAGTGACCTTGAGTGATTGGTCGTTATTTCGAACGGTTGCGAGGCTTGGGAAGTGAATCCTTAGCTTCTTTCGATATACCGCGAGTGGAAAAGGTAAATAACGCGATTCCCAGTCTCCTGCTGTGATTTATCGTTATTTTGAAAGATTACATGGCTTAGGAAGTGAATCCTAAGTTTCTTTTAGTACACCGTGTGGAAAATGTAAATATCGCGTTTCGGTGTGACCTTGAGTGTTTTGTCGTTATTTCGAACGATTGCTAGGCTTGTGAAGTGAATCCTCAATTTCTTTTAGTACACCGAGTGGAAAAGGTAGATATCGCGTTTCGGAGTGACCATGAGTGATTGGTCGTTATTTCGAACGGTTGCGAGACTTGGGAAGTGAATCCTTAGCTTCTTTGGATATACCGCGAGTGGAAAAGGTAAATATCCCGATTCCAGGTCTCCTACTGTGATTTATCGTTATTTTGAACGATTACCTGCCTTGGGAAGTGAATCTTTAGTTTCTTTTAGTACACCGTGTGGAAAAGGAAAATATCGCGTTTCGGTGTGACCTTGAGTGTTTTGTCGTTATTTCGAACGATTGCTAGGCTTGTGAAGTGAATCCTTTGCTTCTTTCGATATACCGCGAGTGGAAAAGGTAAATATCCCGATTCCAGGTCTCCTACTGTGATTTATCGTTATTTTGAACGATTACGAAGCCGAGGATTTGAATCCTCAGCTTCTTTCGATATA
This sequence comes from Nomada fucata, assembly GCA_948146005.1. NCBI lineage: Eukaryota > Metazoa > Arthropoda > Insecta > Hymenoptera > Apidae > Nomada > Nomada fucata. The sequence goes on from OX411275.1 coordinate 26,865,647, forward strand.
CCGCGAGTGGAAAAGGTAAATATCGCGATTCCGAGTCTCCTACTGTGATTTATCGTTATTTCGATCGATTGCCTGCCTTTGGAAGTGAATCTTTAGTTTCTTTTAGTACACCGTGTGGAAAAGGTAAATATCACGTTTCGGTGTGACCTTGAGTGTTTTGTCGTTATGTCGAACTATTGCTAGGCATGTGAAGTGAATCCTTAGCTTCTTTCGATATACCGCGAGTGGACAAGGTAAATATCGCCATACCGAGTCTCCTATTGTGATTTATTGTTATTTTGAACGATTGCGAGGGCTAGGATTTGAATCCTTAATTTCTTTTAGTACACCGAGTGGAAAAGGTAAATATCACGTTTCGGTGTGACCTTGAGTGTTTTGTCGTTATTTCGAACTATTGCGAGACTTGGGAAATGAATCCTTAGCTTGTGTCGTTACACCGTGGGTGGAAAATGTAAATATCGCTACACCGAGTCTCCTACTGTGATTTATCGTTATTTTGAACGATTACGAAGGCGAGGATTTGAATCCTCAGCTTCTTTCGATATACCGCGAGTGGAAAAGGTAAATATCGCGATTCCGAGTCTCCTACTGTGATTTATCGTTATTTTGATCGATTGCCTGCCTTTGGAAGTGAATCTTTAGTTTCTTTTAGTACACCGTGTGGATAAGGTAAATATCACGTTTCGGTGTGACCTTGAGTGTTTTGCCGCTATTTCGAACGATTGCTAGGCATGTGAAGTGAATCCTTAGCTTCTTTCGATATACCGCGAGTGGACAAGGTAAATATCGCCATACCGAGTCTCCTATTATGGTTTATTGTTATTTTGAACGATTGCGAGGGCTAGGATTTGAATCCTTAATTTCTTTTATTACACCGAGTGGAAAAGGTAAATATCACGTTTCGGTGTGACCTAGAGTGATTGGTCGTTATTTCGAACGGTTGCGAGGCTTGGGAAGTGAATCCTTAGCTTCTTTCGATATACCGCGAGTGGAAAAGGTAAATAACGCGATTCCCAGTCTCCTGCTGTGATTTATCGTTATTTTGAACGATTACCTGCCTTGGGAAGTGAATCTTTAGTTTCTTTTAGTACACCGTGTGGAAAAGGTAAATATCGCGTTTCGGTGTGACCTTGAGTGTTTTGTCGTTATTTCGAACGATTGCTAGGCTTGTGAAGTGAATCCTTTACTTCTTTCGATATACCGCGAGTGGAAAAGGTAAATATCCCGATTCCAGGTCTCCTACTGTGATTTATCGCTATTTTGAACGATTACGAAGGCGAGGATTTGAATCCTCAGCTTCTTTCGATATACCGCGAGTGGAAAAGGTAAATATCGCGATTCCGAGTCTCCTACTGTGATTTATCGCTATTTTGAACGATTACGAAGGCGAGGATTTGAATCCTCAGCTTCTTTCGATATACCGCGTGTGGAAAAGGTAAATAACGCTATTCCCAGTCTCCTACTGTGATTTATCCTTATTTTGAACGATTACGAAGGCGAGGATTTGAATCCTCAGCTCCTTTCGATATACCGCGAGTGGAAAAGGTAAATATCGCGATTCCCAGTCTCCTGCTGTGATTTATCGTTATTTTGAACGATTACCTGGCTTAGGAAGTGAATCCTTAGTTTCTTTTATTACAACGTGTGGAAAAGGTAGATATCGCGTTTCGGAGTGACAGTGAGTGATTGGCCGTTATTTCGAACGGTTGCGAGACTTGGGAAGTGAATCCTCAGATTCTTTCGATATACCGCGAGTGGACAAGGTAAATATCGCCATACCAAGTCTCCTATTGTGATTTATTGTTATTTTGAACGATTGCGAGGGCTAGGATTTGAATCCTTAATTTCTTTAAGTACACCGAGTGGAAAAGGTAAATATCACGTTTCGGTGTGACCTTGAGTGTTTTGTCGTTATTTCGAACTATTGCGAGAGTTGGGAAATGAATCCTTAGCTTGTGTCGTTACACCGTGGGTGGAAAATGTAAATATTGCTACACCGAGTCTCCTACTGTGATTTATCGTTATTTTGAACGATTACGAAGGCGAGGATTTGAATCCTCAGCTTCTTTCGATATACCGCGAGTGGAAAAGGTAAATATCGCGATTCCCACTCTCCTGCTGTGATTTATCGTTATTTTGAACGATTACCTGGCTTGGGGAGTGAAACCTTAGTTTCTTTTAGTACACCGTGTGGAAAAGGTAAATATCGCGTTCGGAGTGACCTTGAGTGTTTTGACGTTATTTCGAATATTTGCGAGGCTTGGGAAGTGAATCCTCAGCTTCTTTCGATATACCGCGAGTGGAAAAGGTAAATAACGCGATTCCCAGTCTCCTGCTGTGATTTATCGTTATTTTGAACGATTACGAAGGCGAGGATTTGAATCCTCAGCTTCATTCGATATACCACGAGTGGAAAAGGTAAATATCGCGATTCCAAGTCTCCTACTGTGATTTATCGTTATTTTTAACGATTACCTGGCTTGGGAAGTGAATCCTTAGTTTCTTTTAGTACACCGTGTAGAAAAGGTAAATATCGCGTTCGGAGTGACCTTGAGTCTTTTGTCGTTATTTCGAATGGTTGCGAGGCTTGGGAAGTGAATCCTCAGCTTCTTTCGATATACCGCGAGTGGAAATGGTAAATAACGCGATTCCCAGTCTCCTGATGTGATTTATCGTTATTTTGATCGATTACCTGGCTTGGGGAGTGAAACCTTAGTTTCTTTTAGTACACCGTGTGGAAAAGGTAAATATCGCGCTCGGAGTGCCCTTGAGTGTTTTGTCGTTATTTCGAACGATCGCTAGGGTTGTGAAGTGAATCCTTAGCTTCTTTCGATATACCGCGAGTGGAAAAGGTAAATAACGCGATTCCCAGTCTCCTGCCTGTGATTTATCGTTATTTTGAACGATTACGAAGGCGAGAATTTGAATCCTCAGCTTCTTTCGATATACCGCGAGTGGAAAAGGTAAATATCGCGATTCCAAGTCTGCTACTGTGATTTATCGTTATTTTTAACGATTACCTGGCTTGGGAAGTGAATCCTTAGTTTCTTTTAGTACACCGTGTGGAAAAGGTAAATATCGCGTTCGGTGTGACCTTGAGTGTTTTGTCGTTATTTCGAACGATTGCTAGGCTTCTGAAGTGAATCCTTAGCTTCAATCGATATACCGCGAGTGGAAAAGGTAAATATCCCGATTCCAGGTCTCCTACTGTGATTTATCGTTATTTTGAACGATTACGAAGGCGAGGATTTGAATCCTCAGCTTCTTTCGATATACCGCGAGTGGAAAAGGTAAATATCGCGATTCCGAGTCTCCTACTGTGATTTATCGTTATTTTGATCGATTGCCTGCCTTTGGAAGTGAATCTTTAGTTTCTTTTAGTACACCGTGTGGATAAGGTAAATATCACGTTTCGGTGTGACCTTGAGTGTTTTGCCGCTATTTCGAACGATTGCTAGGCATGTGAAGTGAATCCTTAGCTTCTTTCGATATACCGCGAGTGGACAAGGTAAATATCGCCATACCGAGTCTCCTATTATGGTTTATTGTTATTTTGAACGATTGCGAGGGCTAGGATTTGAATCCTTAATTTCTTTTATTACACCGAGTGGAAAAGGTAAATATCACGTTTCGGTGTGACCTAGAGTGATTGGTCGTTATTTCGAACGGTTGCGAGGCTTGGGAAGTGAATCCTTAGCTTCTTTCGATATACCGCGAGTGGAAAAGGTAAATAACGCGATTCCCAGTCTCCTGCTGTGATTTATCGTTATTTTGAACGATTACCTGCCTTGGGAAGTGAATCTTTAGTTTCTTTTAGTACACCGTGTGGAAAAGGTAAATATCGCGTTTCGGTGTGACCTTGAGTGTTTTGTCGTTATTTCGAACGATTGCTAGGCTTGTGAAGTGAATCCTTTACTTCTTTCGATATACCGCGAGTGGAAAAGGTAAATATCCCGATTCCAGGTCTCCTACTGTGATTTATCGCTATTTTGAACGATTACGAAGGCGAGGATTTGAATCCTCAGCTTCTTTCGATATACCGCGAGTGGAAAAGGTAAATATCGCGATTCCGAGTCTCCTACTGTGATTTATCGCTATTTTGAACGATTACGAAGGCGAGGATTTGAATCCTCAGCTTCTTTCGATATACCGCGTGTGGAAAAGGTAAATAACGCTATTCCCAGTCTCCTACTGTGATTTATCCTTATTTTGAACGATTACGAAGGCGAGGATTTGAATCCTCAGCTCCTTTCGATATACCGCGAGTGGAAAAGGTAAATATCGCGATTCCCAGTCTCCTGCTGTGATTTATCGTTATTTTGAACGATTACCTGGCTTAGGAAGTGAATCCTTAGTTTCTTTTATTACAACGTGTGGAAAAGGTAGATATCGCGTTTCGGAGTGACAGTGAGTGATTGGCCGTTATTTCGAACGGTTGCGAGACTTGGGAAGTGAATCCTCAGATTCTTTCGATATACCGCGAGTGGACAAGGTAAATATCGCCATACCAAGTCTCCTATTGTGATTTATTGTTATTTTGAACGATTGCGAGGGCTAGGATTTGAATCCTTAATTTCTTTAAGTACACCGAGTGGAAAAGGTAAATATCACGTTTCGGTGTGACCTTGAGTGTTTTGTCGTTATTTCGAACTATTGCGAGAGTTGGGAAATGAATCCTTAGCTTGTGTCGTTACACCGTGGGTGGAAAATGTAAATATTGCTACACCGAGTCTCCTACTGTGATTTATCGTTATTTTGAACGATTACGAAGGCGAGGATTTGAATCCTCAGCTTCTTTCGATATACCGCGAGTGGAAAAGGTAAATATCGCGATTCCCACTCTCCTGCTGTGATTTATCGTTATTTTGAACGATTACCTGGCTTGGGGAGTGAAACCTTAGTTTCTTTTAGTACACCGTGTGGAAAAGGTAAATATCGCGTTCGGAGTGACCTTGAGTGTTTTGACGTTATTTCGAATATTTGCGAGGCTTGGGAAGTGAATCCTCAGCTTCTTTCGATATACCGCGAGTGGAAAAGGTAAATAACGCGATTCCCAGTCTCCTGCTGTGATTTATCGTTATTTTGAACGATTACGAAGGCGAGGATTTGAATCCTCAGCTTCATTCGATATACCACGAGTGGAAAAGGTAAATATCGCGATTCCAAGTCTCCTACTGTGATTTATCGTTATTTTTAACGATTACCTGGCTAGGGAAGTGAATCCTTAGTTTCTTTTAGTACACCGTGTAGAAAAGGTAAATATCGCGTTCGGAGTGACCTTGAGTCTTTTGTCGTTATTTCGAATGGTTGCGAGGCTTGGGAAGTGAATCCTCAGCTTCTTTCGATATACCGCGAGTGGAAATGGTAAATAACGCGATTCCCAGTCTCCTGATGTGATTTATCGTTATTTTGATCGATTACCTGGCTTGGGGAGTGAAACCTTAGTTTCTTTTAGTACACCGTGTGGAAAAGGTAAATATCGCGCTCGGAGTGCCCTTGAGTGTTTTGTCGTTATTTCGAACGATCGCTAGGGTTGTGAAGTGAATCCTTAGCTTCTTTCGATATACCGCGAGTGGAAAAGGTAAATAACGCGATTCCCAGTCTCCTGCCTGTGATTTATCGTTATTTTGAACGATTACGAAGGCGAGAATTTGAATCCTCAGCTTCTTTCGATATACCGCGAGTGGAAAAGGTAAATATCGCGATTCCAAGTCTGCTACTGTGATTTATCGTTATTTTTAACGATTACCTGGCTTGGGAAGTGAATCCTTAGTTTCTTTTAGTACACCGTGTGGAAAAGGTAAATATCGCGTTCGGTGTGACCTTGAGTGTTTTGTCGTTATTTCGAACGATTGCTAGGCTTCTGAAGTGAATCCTTAGCTTCAATCGATATACCGCGAGTGGAAAAGGTAAATATCCCGATTCCAGGTCTCCTACTGTGATTTATCGTTATTTTGAACGATTACGAAGGCGAGGATTTGAATCCTCAGCTTCTTTCGATATACCGCGAGTGGAAAAGGTAAATATCGCGATTCCGAGTCTCCTACTGTGATTTATCGTTATTTTGATCGATTGCCTGCCTTTGGAAGTGAATCTTTAGTTTCTTTTAGTACACCGTGTGGATAAGGTAAATATCACGTTTCGGTGTGACCTTGAGTGTTTTGCCGCTATTTCGAACGATTGCTAGGCATGTGAAGTGAATCCTTAGCTTCTTTCGATATACCGCGAGTGGACAAGGTAAATATCGCCATACCGAGTCTCCTATTGTGGTTTATCGTTATTTTGATCGATTACCTGGCTTGGGGAGTGAAACCTTAGTTTCTTTTAGTACACCGTGTGGAAAAGGTAAATATCGCGCTCGGAGTGCCCTTGAGTGTTTTGTCGTTATTTCGAACGATCGCTAGGGTTGTGAAGTGAATCCTTAGCTTCTTTCGATATACCGCGAGTGGAAAAGGTAAATAACGCGATTCCCAGTCTCCTGCCTGTGATTTATCGTTATTTTGAACGATTACGAAGGCGAGAATTTGAATCCTCAGCTTCTTTCGATATACCGCGAGTGGAAAAGGTAAATATCGCGATTCCAAGTCTCCTACTGTGATTTATCGTTATTTTTAACGATTACCTGGCTTGGGAAGTGAATCCTTAGTTTCTTTTAGTACACCGTGTGGAAAAGGTAAATATCACGTTTCGGTGTGACCTAGAGTGATTGGTCGTTATTTCGAACGGTTGCGAGGCTTGGGAAGTGAATTCTTAGCTTCATTCGATATAAAGCGAGTGGAAAAGGTAAATAACGCGATTCCCAGTCTCCTGCTGTGATTTATCGTTATTTTGAACGATTACCTGCCTTGGGAAGTGAATCTTTAGTTTCTTTTAGTACACCGTGTGGAAAAGGTAGATATCGCGTTTCGGAGTGACCTTGAGTGATTGGTCGTTATTTCGAACGGTTGCGAGACTTGGGAAGTGAATCCTTAGCTTCTTTCGATATACCGCGAGTGGAAAAGGTAAATAACGCGATTCCCAGTCTCCTGCTGTGATTTATCGTTATTTTGAACGATTACGAAGGCGAGGATTTGAATCCTCAGCTTCATTCGATATACCGCGAGTGGAAAAGGTAAATATCGCGATTCCAAGTCTCCTACTGTGATTTATCGTTATTTTTAACGATTACCTGGCTTGGGAAGTGAATCCTTAGTTTCTTTTAGTACACCGTGTGGAAAAGGTAAATATCGCGTTTCGGAGTGACCTTGAGTGATTGGTCGTTATTTCGAACGGTTGCGAGGCTTGGGAAGTGAATCCTCAGCTTCTTTCGATATACCGCGAGTGGAAATGGTAAATAACGCGATTCCCAGTCTCCTGATGTGATTTATCGTTATTTTGATCGATTACCTGGCTTGGGGAGTGAAACCTTAGTTTCTTTTAGTACACCGTGTGGAAAAGGTAAATATCGCGCTCGGAGTGCCCTTGAGTGTTTTGTCGTTATTTCGAACGATCGCTAGGGTTGTGAAGTGAATCCTTAGCTTCTTTCGATATACCGCGAGTGGAAAAGGTAAATAACGCGATTCCCAGTCTCCTGCCTGTGATTTATCGTTATTTTGAACGATTACGAAGGCGAGAATTTGAATCCTCAGCTTCTTTCGATATACCGCGAGTGGAAAAGGTAAATATCGCGATTCCAAGTCTCCTACTGTGATTTATCGTTATTTTTAACGATTACCTGGCTTGGGAAGTGAATCCTTAGTTTCTTTTAGTACACCGTGTGGAAAAGGTAAATATCGCGTTCGGTGTGACCTTGAGTGTTTTGTCGTTATTTCGAACGATTGCTAGGCTTCTGAAGTGAATCCTTAGCTTCAATCGATATACCGCGAGTGGAAAAGGTAAATATCGCGATTCCGAGTCTCCTACTGTGATTTATCGCTATTTTGAACGATTACGAAGGCGAGGATTTGAATCCTCAGCTTCATTCGATATACCGCGAGTGGAAAAGGTAAATATCGCGATTCCGAGTCTCCTACTGTGATTTATCGCTATTTTGAACGATTACGAAGGCGAGGATTTGAATTCTCAGCTTCATTCGATATACCGCGAGTGCAAAAGGTAAATATCGCGATTCCAAGTCTCCTACTGTGATTTATCGTTATTTTTAACGATTACCTGGCTTGGGAAGTGAATCCTTAGTTTCTTTTAGTACACCGTGTGGAAAAGGTAAATATCGCGTTCGGTGTGACCTTGAGTGTTTTGTCGTTATTTCGAACGATTGCTAGGCTTGTGAAGTGAATCCTTAGCTTCAATCGATATACCGCGAGTGGAAAAGGTAAATATCCCGATTCCAGGTCTCCTACTGTGATTTATCGTTATTTTGAACGATTACGAAGGCGAGGATTTGAATCCTCAGCTTCTTTCGATATACCGCGAGTGGAAAAGGTAAATATCGCGATTCCGAGTCTCCTACTGTGATTTATCGTTATTTTGATCGATTGCCTGCCTTTGGAAGTGAATCTTTAGTTTCTTTTAGTACACCGTGTGGATAAGGTAAATATCACGTTTCGGTGTGACCTTGAGTGTTTTGCCGCTATTTCGAACGATTGCTAGGCATGTGAAGTGAATCCTTAGCTTCTTTCGATATACCGCGAGTGGACAAGGTAAATATCGCCATACCGAGTCTCCTATTGTGGTTTATTGTTATTTTGAACGATTGCGAGGGCTAGGATTTGAATCCTTAATTTCTTTTATTACACCGAGTGGAAAAGGTAAATATCACGTTTCGGTGTGACCTAGAGTGTTTTGCCGCTATTTCGAACGATTGCTAGGCATGTGAAGTGAATCCTCAGCTTCATTCGATATACCGCGAGTGGAAAAGGTAAATAACGCGATTCCCAGTCTCCTGCTGTGATTTATCGTTATTTTGAACGATTACGAAGGCGAGGATTTGAATCCTCAGCTTCATTCGATATACCGCGAGTGGAAAAGGTAAATATCGCGATTCCAAGTCTCCTACTGTGATTTATCGTTATTTTTAACGATTACCTGGCTTGGGAAGTGAATCCTTAGTTTCTTTTAGTACACCGTGTGGAAAAGGTAAATATCGCGTTTCGGAGTGACCTTGAGTGATTGGTCGTTATTTCGAACGGTTGCGAGGCTTGGGAAGTGAATCCTTAGCTTCTTTCGATATACCGCGAGTGGAAAAGGTAAATAACGCGATTCCCAGTCTCCTGCTGTGATTTATCGTTATTTTGAACGAGTACCTGGCTTAGGAAGTGAATCCTAAGTTTCTTTTAGTACACCGTGTGGAAAAGGTAAATATCGCGTTTCGGTGTGACCTTGAGTGATTGGTCGTTATTTCGAACGGTTGCGAGGCTTGGGAAGTGAATCCTTAGATTCTTTCGATATACCGCGAGTGGACAAGGTAAATATCGCCATACCGAGTCTCCTATTGTGATTTATTGTTATTTTGAACGATTGCGAGGGCTAGGATTTGAATCCTTAATTTCTTTTAGTACACCGAGTGGAAAAGGTAAATATCACGTTTCTGTGTGACCTTGAGTGTTTTGTCGTTATTTCGAACTATTGCGAGACTTGGGAAATGAATCCTTAGCTTGTGTCGTTGCACCGTGGGTGGAAAATGTAAATATCGCTACACCGAGTCTCCTACTGTGATTTATCGTTATTTTGAACGATTACGAAGGCGAGGATTTGAATCCTCAGCTTCTTTCGATATACCGCGAGTGGAAAAGGTATAGAACGCGATTCCCAGTCTCCTGCTGTGATTTATCGTTATTTTGAACGATTACGAAGGCGAGGATTTGAATCCTCAGCTTCATTCGATATACCGCGAGTGGAAAAGGTAAATATCGCGATTCCGAGTCTCCTACTGTGATTTATCGTTATTTTGATCGATTGCCTGCCTTTGGAAGTGAATCTTTAGTTTCTTTTAGTACACCGTGTGGAAAAGGAAAATATCGCGTTCCGGTGTGACCTTGAGTGTTTTGTCGTTATTTCGAACGATTGCTAGGCTTGTGAAGTGAATCCTTTGCTTCTTTCGATATACCGCGAGTGGAAAAGGTAAATATCCCGATTCCAGGTCTCCTACTGTGATTTATCGTTATTTTGAACGATTACGAAGGCGAGGATTTGAATCCTCAGCTTCTTTCGATATACCGCGAGTGGAAAAGGTAAATATCGCGATTCCGAGTCTCCTACTGTGATTTATCGTTATTTTGATCGATTGCCTGCGTTTGGAAGTGAATCTTTAGTTTCTTTTAGTACACCGTGTGGAAAAGGTAAATATCACGTTTCGGTGTGACCTTGAGTGTTTTGTCGTTATTTCGAACGATTGCGAGACTTGGGAAATGAATCCTTAGCTTGTGTCGTTACACCGTGGGTGGAAAATGTAAATATCGCTACACCGAGTCTCCAACTGTGATTTATCGTTATTTTGAACGATTACGAAGGCGAGGATTTGAATCCTCAGCTTCTTTCGATATACCGCGAGTGGAAAAGGTAAATAACGCGATTCCCAGTCTCCTGCTGTGATTTATCGTTATTTTGATCGATTACCTGGCTTGGGGAGTGAAACCTTAGTTTCTTTTAGTACCCCGTGTGGAAAAGGTAAATATCGCGCTCGGAGTGCCCTTGAGTGTTTTGTCGTTATTTCGAACGATCGCTAGGCTTGTGAAGTGAATCCTTAGCTTCTTTCGATATACCGCGAGTGGAAAAGGTAAATAACGCGATTCCCAGTCTCCTGCTGTGATTTATCGTTATTTTGAACGATTACGAAGGCGAGGATTTGAATCCTCAGCTTCTTTCGATATACCGCGAGTGGAAAAGGTAAATATCGCGATTCCAAGTCTCCTACTGTGATTTATCGTTATTTTTAACGATTACCTGGCTTGGGAAGTGAATCCTTACTTTCTTTTAGTACACCGTGTGGAAAAGGTAAATATCGCGTTCGGTGTGACCTTGAGTGTTTTGTCGTTATTTCGAACGATTGCTAGGCTTGTGAAGTGAATCCTTAGCTTCTTTCGATATACCGCGAGTGGAAAAGGTAAATATCCCGATTCCAGGTCTCCTACTGTGATTTATCGTTATTTTTAACGATTACCTGGCTTGGGAAGTGAATCCTTAGTTTCTTTTAGTACACCGTGTGGAAAAGGTAAATATCACGTTTCGGTGTGACCTTGAGTGTTTTGTCGTTATTTCGAACGATTGCTAGGCTTGTGAAGTGAATCCTTAGCTTCTTTCGATATACCGCGAGTGGAAAAGGTAAATAACGCGATTCCCAGTCTCCTGCTGTGATTTATCGTTATTTTGAACGATTACGAAGGCGAGGATTTGAATCCTCAGCTTCATTCGATATACCGCGAGTGGAAAAGGTAAATATCGCGATTCCAAGTCTCCTACTGTGATTTATCGTTATTTTTAACGATTACCCGGCTTGGGAAGTGAATCCTTAGTTTCTTTTAGTACACCGTGTGGAAAAGGTAAATATCGCGTTTCGGAGTGACCTTGAGTGATTGGTCGTTATTTCGAACGGTTGCGAGGCTTGGGAAGTGAATCCTTAGCTTCTTTCGATATACCGCGAGTGGAAAAGGTAAATAACGCGATTCCCAGTCTCCTGCTGTGATTTATCGTTATTTTGAAAGATTACATGGCTTAGGAAGTGAATCTTTAGTTTCTTTTAGTACACCGTGTGGAAAAGGTAAATATCACGTTTCGGTGTGACCTTGAGTGTTTTGTCGTTATGTCGAACGATTGCTAGGCATGTGAAGTGAATCCTTAGCTTCTTTCGATATACCGCGAGTGGACAAGGTAAATATCGCCATACCGAGTCTCCTATTGTGATTTATTGTTATTTTGAACGATTGCGAGGGCTAGGATTTGAATCCTTAATTTCTTTTAGTACACCGAGTGGAAAAGGTAAATATCACGTTTCGGTGTGACCTTGAGTGTTTTGTCGTTATTTCGAACGATTGCTAGGCATGTGAAGTGAATCCTCAGCTTCATTCGATATACCGCGAGTGGAAAAGGTAAATAACGCGATTCCCAGTCTCCTGCTGTGATTTATCGTTATTTTGAACGATTACGAAGGCGAGGATTTGAATCCTCAGCTTCATTCGATATACCGCGAGTGGAAAAGGTAAATATCGCGATTCCAAGTCTCCTACTGTGATTTATCGTTATTTTTAACGATTACCTGGCTTGGGAAGTGAATCCTTAGTTTCTTTTAGTACACCGTGTGGAAAAGGTAAATATCGCGTTTCGGAGTGACCTTGAGTGATTGGTCGTTATTTCGAACGGTTGCGAGGCTTGGGAAGTGAATCCTTAGCTTCTTTCGATATACCGCGAGTGGAAAAGGTAAATAACGCGATTCCCAGTCTCCTGCTGTGATTTATCGTTATTTTGAACGAGTACCTGGCTTAGGAAGTGAATCCTAAGTTTCTTTTAGTACACCGTGTGGAAAAGGTAAATATCGCGTTTCGGTGTGACCTTGAGTGATTGGTCGTTATTTCGAACGGTTGCGAGGCTTGGGAAGTGAATCCTTAGATTCTTTCGATATACCGCGAGTGGACAAGGTAAATATCGCCATACCGAGTCTCCTATTGTGATTTATTGTTATTTTGAACGATTGCGAGGGCTAGGATTTGAATCCTTAATTTCTTTTAGTACACCGAGTGGAAAAGGTAAATATCACGTTTCTGTGTGACCTTGAGTGTTTTGTCGTTATTTCGAACTATTGCGAGACTTGGGAAATGAATCCTTAGCTTGTGTCGTTGCACCGTGGGTGGAAAATGTAAATATCGCTACACCGAGTCTCCTACTGTGATTTATCGTTATTTTGAACGATTACGAAGGCGAGGATTTGAATCCTCAGCTTCTTTCGATATACCGCGAGTGGAAAAGGTATAGAACGCGATCCCCAGTCTCCTGCTGTGATTTATCGTTATTTTGAACGATTACGAAGGCGAGGATTTGAATCCTCAGCTTCATTCGATATACCGCGAGTGGAAAAGGTAAATATCGCGATTCCGAGTCTCCTACTGTGATTTATCGTTATTTTGATCGATTGCCTGCCTTTGGAAGTGAATCTTTAGTTTCTTTTAGTACACCGTGTGGAAAAGGAAAATATCGCGTTCCGGTGTGACCTTGAGTGTTTTGTCGTTATTTCGAACGATTGCTAGGCTTGTGAAGTGAATCCTTTGCTTCTTTCGATATACCGCGAGTGGAAAAGGTAAATATCCCGATTCCAGGTCTCCTACTGTGATTTATCGTTATTTTGAACGATTACGAAGGCGAGGATTTGAATCCTCAGCTTCTTTCGATATACCGCGAGTGGAAAAGGTAAATATCGCGATTCCGAGTCTCCTACTGTGATTTATCGTTATTTTGATCGATTGCCTGCGTTTGGAAGTGAATCTTTAGTTTCTTTTAGTACACCGTGTGGAAAAGGTAAATATCACGTTTCGGTGTGACCTTGAGTGTTTTGTCGTTATTTCGAACGATTGCGAGACTTGGGAAATGAATCCTTAGCTTGTGTCGTTACACCGTGGGTGGAAAATGTAAATATCGCTACACCGAGTCTCCAACTGTGATTTATCGTTATTTTGAACGATTACGAAGGCGAGGATTTGAATCCTCAGCTTCTTTCGATATACCGCGAGTGGAAAAGGTAAATAACGCGATTCCCAGTCTCCTGCTGTGATTTATCGTTATTTTGATCGATTACCTGGCTTGGGGAGTGAAACCTTAGTTTCTTTTAGTACCCCGTGTGGAAAAGGTAAATATCGCGCTCGGAGTGCCCTTGAGTGTTTTGTCGTTATTTCGAACGATCGCTAGGCTTGTGAAGTGAATCCTTAGCTTCTTTCGATATACCGCGAGTGGAAAAGGTAAATAACGCGATTCCCAGTCTCCTGCTGTGATTTATCGTTATTTTGAACGATTACGAAGGCGAGGATTTGAATCCTCAGCTTCTTTCGATATACCGCGAGTGGAAAAGGTAAATATCGCGATTCCAAGTCTCCTACTGTGATTTATCGTTATTTTTAACGATTACCTGGCTTGGGAAGTGAATCCTTACTTTCTTTTAGTACACCGTGTGGAAAAGGTAAATATCGCGTTCGGTGTGACCTTGAGTGTTTTGTCGTTATTTCGAACGATTGCTAGGCTTGTGAAGTGAATCCTTAGCTTCTTTCGATATACCGCGAGTGGAAAAGGTAAATATCCCGATTCCAGGTCTCCTACTGTGATTTATCGTTATTTTTAACGATTACCTGGCTTGGGAAGTGAATCCTTAGTTTCTTTTAGTACACCGTGTGGAAAAGGTAAATATCACGTTTCGGTGTGACCTTGAGTGTTTTGTCGTTATTTCGAACGATTGCTAGGCTTGTGAAGTGAATCCTTAGCTTCTTTCGATATACCGCGAGTGGAAAAGGTAAATAACGCGATTCCCAGTCTCCTGCTGTGATTTATCGTTATTTTGAACGATTACGAAGGCGAGGATTTGAATCCTCAGCTTCATTCGATATACCGCGAGTGGAAAAGGTAAATATCGCGATTCCAAGTCTCCTACTGTGATTTATCGTTATTTTTAACGATTACCCGGCTTGGGAAGTGAATCCTTAGTTTCTTTTAGTACACCGTGTGGAAAAGGTAAATATCGCGTTTCGGAGTGACCTTGAGTGATTGGTCGTTATTTCGAACGGTTGCGAGGCTTGGGAAGTGAATCCTTAGCTTCTTTCGATATACCGCGAGTGGAAAAGGTAAATAACGCGATTCCCAGTCTCCTGCTGTGATTTATCGTTATTTTGAAAGATTACATGGCTTAGGAAGTGAATCTTTAGTTTCTTTTAGTACACCGTGTGGAAAAGGTAAATATCACGTTTCGGTGTGACCTTGAGTGTTTTGTCGTTATGTCGAACGATTGCTAGGCATGTGAAGTGAATCCTTAGCTTCTTTCGATATACCGCGAGTGGACAAGGTAAATATCGCCATACCGAGTCTCCTATTGTGATTTATTGTTATTTTGAACGATTGCGAGGGCTAGGATTTGAATCCTTAATTTCTTTTAGTACACCGAGTGGAAAAGGTAAATATCACGTTTCGGTGTGACCTTGAGTGTTTTGTCGTTATTTCGAACTATTGCGAGACTTGGGAAATGAATCCTTAGCTTGTGTCGTTACACCGTGGGTGGAAAATGTAAATATCGCTACACCGAGTCTCCTACTGTGATTTATCGTTATTTTGAACGATTACGAAGGCGAGGATTTGAATCCTCAGCTTCTTTCGATATACCGCGAGTGGAAAAGGTAAATATCGCGATTCCGAGTCTCCTACTGTGATTTATCGTTATTTTGATCGATTGCCTGCCTTTGGAAGTGAATCTTTAGTTTCTTTTAGTACACCGTGTGCCAAAGGTAAATATCGCGTTTCGGTGTGACCTTGAGTGTTTTGTCGTTATTTCGAACGATTGCTAGGCTTGTGAAGTGAATCCTTTACTTCTTTCGATATACCGCGAGTGGAAAAGGTAAATATCCCGATTCCAGGTCTCCTACTGTGCTTTATCGCTATTTTGAACGATTACGAAGGCGAGGATTTGAATCCTCAGCTTCTTTCGATATACCGCGAGTGGAAAAGGTAAATATCGCGATTCCGAGTCTCCTACTGTGATTTATCGCTATTTTGAACGATTACGAAGGCGAGGATTTGAATCCTCAGCTTCTTTCGATATACCGCGTGTGGAAAAGGTAAATAACGCTATTCCCAGTCTCCTACTGTGATTTATCCTTATTTTGAACGATTACGAAGGCGAGGATTTGAATCCTCAGCTCCTTTCGATATACCGCGAGTGGAAAAGGTAAATATCGCGATTCCCAGTCTCCTGCTGTGATTTATCGTTATTTTGAACGATTACCTGGCTTAGGAAGTGAATCCTTAGTTTCTTTTATTACAACGTGTGGAAAAGGTAGATATCGCGTTTCGGAGTGACATTGAGTGATTGGTCGTTATTTCGAACGGTTGCGAGACTTGGGAAGTGAATCCTCAGATTCTTTCGATATACCGCGAGTGGACAAGGTAAATATCGCCATACCAAGTCTCCTATTGTGATTTATTGTTATTTTGAACGATTGCGAGGGCTAGGATTTGAATCCTTAATTTCTTTAAGTACACCGAGTGGAAAAGGTAAATATCCCGTTTCGGTGTGACCTTGAGTGTTTTGTCGTTATTTCGAACTATTGCGAGAGTTGGGAAATGAATCCTTAGCTTGTGTCGTTACACCGTGGGTGGAAAATGTAAATATCGCTACACCGAGTCTCCTACTGTGATTTATCGTTATTTTGAACGATTACGAAGGCGAGGATTTGAATCCTCAGCTTCTTTCGATATACCGCGAGTGGAAAAGGTAAATATCGCGATTCCCACTCTCCTGCTGTGATTTATCGTTATTTTGAACGATTACCTGGCTTGGGGAGTGAAACCTTAGTTCCTTTTGGTACACCGTGTGGAAAAGGTAAATATCGCGTTCGGTGTGACCTTGAGTGTTTTGTCGTTATTTCGAACGATTGCTAGGCTTGGGAAGTGAATCCTTAGCTTCTTTCGATATACCGCGAGTGGAAAAGGTAAATATCGCGATTCCGAGTCTCCTACTGTGATTTATCGTTATTTTGATCGATTGCCTGCCTTTGGAAGTGAATCTTTAGTTTCTTTTAGTACACCGTGTGCCAAAGGTAAATATCGCGTTTCGGTGTGACCTTGAGTGTTTTGTCGTTATTTCGAACGATTGCTAGGCTTGTGAAGTGAATCCTTAGCTTCTTTCGATATACCGCGAGTGGAAAAGGTAAATATCCCGATTCCAGGTCTCCTACTGTGATTTATCGTTATTTTTAACGATTACCTGGCTTGGGAAGTGAATCCTTACTTTCTTTTAGTACACCGTGTGGAAAAGGTAAATATCACGTTTCGGTGTGACCTAGAGTGATTGGTCGTTATTTCGAACGGTTGCGAGGCTTGGGAAGTGAATTCTTAGCTTCATTCGATATACCGCGAGTGGAAAAGGTAAATAACGCGATTCCCAGTCTCCTGCTGTGATTTATCGTTATTTTGAACGATTACCTGCCTTGGGAAGTGAATCTTTAGTTTCTTTTAGTACACCGTGTGGAAAAGGTAGATATCGCGTTTCGGAGTGACCTTGAGTGATTGGTCGTTATTTCGAACGGTTGCGAGACTTGGGAAGTGAATCCTTAGCTTCTTTCGATATACCGCGAGTGGAAAAGGTAAATAACGCGATTCCCAGTCTCCTGCTGTGATTTATCGTTATTTTGAACGATTACGAAGGCGAGGATTTGAATCCTCAGCTTCATTCGATATACCGCGAGTGGAAAAGGTAAATATCGCGATTCCAAGTCTCCTACTGTGATTTATCGTTATTTTTAACGATTACCTGGCTTGGGAAGTGAATCCTTAGTTTCTTTTAGTACACCGTGTGGAAAAGGTAAATATCGCGTTTCGGAGTGACCTTGAGTGATTGGTCGTTATTTCGAACGGTTGCGAGGCTTGGGAAGTGAATCCTCAGCTTCTTTCGATATACCGCGAGTGGAAATGGTAAATAACGCGATTCCCAGTCTCCTGATGTGATTTATCGTTATTTTGATCGATTACCTGGCTTGGGGAGTGAAACCTTAGTTTCTTTTAGTACACCGTGTGGAAAAGGTAAATATCGCGCTCGGAGTGCCCTTGAGTGTTTTGTCGTTATTTCGAACGGTCGCTAGGGTTGTGAAGTGAATCCTTAGCTTCTTTCGATATACCGCGAGTGGAAAAGGTAAATAACGCGATTCCCAGTCTCCTGCCTGTGATTTATCGTTATTTTGAACGATTACGAAGGCGAGAATTTGAATCCTCAGCTTCTTTCGATATACCGCGAGTGGAAAAGGTAAATATCGCGATTCCAAGTCTCCTACTGTGATTTATCGTTATTTTTAACGATTACCTGGCTTGGGAAGTGAATCCTTAGTTTCTTTTAGTACACCGTGTGGAAAAGGTAAATATCGCGTTCGGTGTGACCTTGAGTGTTTTGTCGTTATTTCGAACGATTGCTAGGCTTCTGAAGTGAATCCTTAGCTTCAATCGATATACCGCGAGTGGAAAAGGTAAATATCGCGATTCCGAGTCTCCTACTGTGATTTATCGCTATTTTGAACGATTACGAAGGCGAGGATTTGAATCCTCAGCTTCATTCGATATACCGCGAGTGGAAAAGGTAAATATCGCGATTCCGAGTCTCCTACTGTGATTTATCGCTATTTTGAACGATTACGAAGGCGAGGATTTGAATTCTCAGCTTCATTCGATATACCGCGAGTGCAAAAGGTAAATATCGCGATTCCAAGTCTCCTACTGTGATTTATCGTTATTTTTAACGATTACCTGGCTTGGGAAGTGAATCCTTAGTTTCTTTTAGTACACCGTGTGGAAAAGGTAAATATCGCGTTCGGTGTGACCTTGAGTGTTTTGTCGTTATTTCGAACGATTGCTAGGCTTGTGAAGTGAATCCTTAGCTTCAATCGATATACCGCGAGTGGAAAAGGTAAATATCCCGATTCCAGGTCTCCTACTGTGATTTATCGTTATTTTGAACGATTACGAAGGCGAGGATTTGAATCCTCAGCTTCTTTCGATATACCGCGAGTGGAAAAGGTAAATATCGCGATTCCGAGTCTCCTACTGTGATTTATCGTTATTTTGATCGATTGCCTGCCTTTGGAAGTGAATCTTTAGTTTCTTTTAGTACACCGTGTGGATAAGGTAAATATCACGTTTCGGTGTGACCTTGAGTGTTTTGCCGCTATTTCGAACGATTGCTAGGCATGTGAAGTGAATCCTTAGCTTCTTTCGATATACCGCGAGTGGACAAGGTAAATATCGCCATACCGAGTCTCCTATTGTGGTTTATTGTTATTTTGAACGATTGCGAGGGCTAGGATTTGAATCCTTAATTTCTTTTATTACACCGAGTGGAAAAGGTAAATATCACGTTTCGGTGTGACCTAGAGTGTTTTGCCGCTATTTCGAACGATTGCTAGGCATGTGAAGTGAATCCTCAGCTTCATTCGATATACCGCGAGTGGAAAAGGTAAATAACGCGATTCCCAGTCTCCTGCTGTGATTTATCGTTATTTTGAACGATTACGAAGGCGAGGATTTGAATCCTCAGCTTCATTCGATATACCGCGAGTGGAAAAGGTAAATATCGCGATTCCAAGTCTCCTACTGTGATTTATCGTTATTTTTAACGATTACCTGGCTTGGGAAGTGAATCCTTAGTTTCTTTTAGTACACCGTGTGGAAAAGGTAAATATCGCGTTTCGGAGTGACCTTGAGTGATTGGTCGTTATTTCGAACGGTTGCGAGGCTTGGGAAGTGAATCCTTAGCTTCTTTCGATATACCGCGAGTGGAAAAGGTAAATAACGCGATTCCCAGTCTCCTGCTGTGATTTATTGTTATTTTGAACGATTGCGAGGGCTAGGATTTGAATCCTTAATTTCTTTTAGTACACCGAGTGGAAAAGGTAAATATCACGTTTCTGTGTGACCTTGAGTGTTTTGTCGTTATTTCGAACTATTGCGAGACTTGGGAAATGAATCCTTAGCTTGTGTCGTTGCACCGTGGGTGGAAAATGTAAATATCGCTACACCGAGTCTCCTACTGTGATTTATCGTTATTTTGAACGATTACGAAGGCGAGGATTTGAATCCTCAGCTTCTTTCGATATACCGCGAGTGGAAAAGGTATAGAACGCGATTCCCAGTCTCCTGCTGTGATTTATCGTTATTTTGAACGATTACGAAGGCGAGGATTTGAATCCTCAGCTTCATTCGATATACCGCGAGTGGAAAAGGTAAATATCGCGATTCCGAGTCTCCTACTGTGATTTATCGTTATTTTGATCGATTGCCTGCCTTTGGAAGTGAATCTTTAGTTTCTTTTAGTACACCGTGTGGAAAAGGAAAATATCGCGTTCCGGTGTGACCTTGAGTGTTTTGTCGTTATTTCGAACGATTGCTAGGCTTGTGAAGTGAATCCTTTGCTTCTTTCGATATACCGCGAGTGGAAAAGGTAAATATCCCGATTCCAGGTCTCCTACTGTGATTTATCGTTATTTTGAACGATTACGAAGGCGAGGATTTGAATCCTCAGCTTCTTTCGATATACCGCGAGTGGAAAAGGTAAATATCGCGATTCCGAGTCTCCTACTGTGATTTATCGTTATTTTGATCGATTGCCTGCGTTTGGAAGTGAATCTTTAGTTTCTTTTAGTACACCGTGTGGAAAAGGTAAATATCACGTTTCGGTGTGACCTTGAGTGTTTTGTCGTTATTTCGAACGATTGCGAGACTTGGGAAATGAATCCTTAGCTTGTGTCGTTACACCGTGGGTGGAAAATGTAAATATCGCTACACCGAGTCTCCAACTGTGATTTATCGTTATTTTGAACGATTACGAAGGCGAGGATTTGAATCCTCAGCTTCTTTCGATATACCGCGAGTGGAAAAGGTAAATAACGCGATTCCCAGTCTCCTGCTGTGATTTATCGTTATTTTGATCGATTACCTGGCTTGGGGAGTGAAACCTTAGTTTCTTTTAGTACCCCGTGTGGAAAAGGTAAATATCGCGCTCGGAGTGCCCTTGAGTGTTTTGTCGTTATTTCGAACGATCGCTAGGCTTGTGAAGTGAATCCTTAGCTTCTTTCGATATACCGCGAGTGGAAAAGGTAAATAACGCGATTCCCAGTCTCCTGCTGTGATTTATCGTTATTTTGAACGATTACGAAGGCGAGGATTTGAATCCTCAGCTTCTTTCGATATACCGCGAGTGGAAAAGGTAAATATCGCGATTCCAAGTCTCCTACTGTGATTTATCGTTATTTTTAACGATTACCTGGCTTGGGAAGTGAATCCTTACTTTCTTTTAGTACACCGTGTGGAAAAGGTAAATATCGCGTTCGGTGTGACCTTGAGTGTTTTGTCGTTATTTCGAACGATTGCTAGGCTTGTGAAGTGAATCCTTAGCTTCTTTCGATATACCGCGAGTGGAAAAGGTAAATAACGCGATTCCCAGTCTCCTGCTGTGATTTATCGTTATTTTGAACGATTACGAAGGCGAGGATTTGAATCCTCAGCTTCATTCGATATACCGCGAGTGGAAAAGGTAAATATCGCGATTCCAAGTCTCCTACTGTGATTTATCGTTATTTTTAACGATTACCCGGCTTGGGAAGTGAATCCTTAGTTTCTTTTAGTACACCGTGTGGAAAAGGTAAATATCGCGTTTCGGAGTGACCTTGAGTGATTGGTCGTTATTTCGAACGGTTGCGAGGCTTGGGAAGTGAATCCTTAGCTTCTTTCGATATACCGCGAGTGGAAAAGGTAAATAACGCGATTCCCAGTCTCCTGCTGTGATTTATCGTTATTTTGAAAGATTACATGGCTTAGGAAGTGAATCCTAAGTTTCTTTTAGTACACCGTGTGGAAAATGTAAATATCGCGTTTCGGTGTGACCTTGAGTGTTTTGTCGTTATTTCGAACGATTGCTAGGCTTGTGAAGTGAATCCTTTGCTTCTTTCGATATACCGCGAGTGGAAAAGGTAAATATCCCGATTCCAGGTCTCCTACTGTGATTTATCGTTATTTTGAACGATTACGAAGCCGAGGATTTGAATCCTCAGCTTCTTTCGATATACCGCGAGTGGAAAAGGTAAATATCGCGATTCCGAGTCTCCTACTGTGATTTATCGTTATTTTGATCGATTGCCTGCCTTTGGAAGTGAATCTTTAGTTTCTTTTAGTACACCGTGTGGAAAAGGTAAATATCACGTTTCGGGGTGACCTTGAGTGTTTTGTCGTTATGTCGAACGATTGCTAGGCATGTGAAGTGAATCCTTAGCTTCTTTCGATATACCGCGAGTGGACAAGGTAAATATCGCCATACCGAGTCTCCTATTGTGATTTATTGTTATTTTGAACGATTGCGAGGGCTAGGATTTGAATCCTTAATTTCTTTTAGTACACCGAGTGGAAAAGGTAAATATCACGTTTCGGTGTGACCTTGAGTGTTTTGTCGTTATTTCGAACTATTGCGAGACTTGGGAAATGAATCCTTAGCTTGTGTCGTTACACCGTGGGTGGAAAATGTAAATATCGCTACACCGAGTCTCCTACTGTGATTTATCGTTATTTTGAACGATTACGAAGGCGAGGATTTGAATCCTCAGCTTCTTTCGATATACCGCGAGTGGAAAAGGTAAATATCGCGATTCCGAGTCTCCTACTGTGATTTATCGTTATTTTGATCGATTGCCTGCCTTTGGAAGTGAATCTTTAGTTTCTTTTAGTACACCGTGTGCCAAAGGTAAATATCGCGTTTCGGTGTGACCTTGAGTGTTTTGTCGTTATTTTGATCGATTACCTGGCTTGGGGAGTGAAACCTTAGTTTCTTTTAGTACCCCGTGTGGAAAAGGTAAATATCGCGCTCGGAGTGCCCTTGAGTGTTTTGTCGTTATTTCGAACGATCGCTAGGCTTGTGAAGTGAATCCTTTACTTCTTTCGATATACCGCGAGTGGAAAAGGTAAATAACGCGATTCCCAGTCTCCTGCTGTGATTTATCGTTATTTTGAACGATTACGAAGGCGAGGATTTGAATCCTCAGCTTCTTTCGATATACCGCGAGTGGAAAAGGTAAATATCGCGATTCCAAGTCTCCTACTGTGATTTATCGTTATTTTTAACGATTACCTGGCTTGGGAAGTGAATCCTTACTTTCTTTTAGTACACCGTGTGGAAAAGGTAAATATCGCGTTCGGTGTGACCTTGAGTGTTTTGTCGTTATTTCGAACGATTGCTAGGCTTGTGAAGTGAATCCTTAGCTTCTTTCGATATACCGCGAGTGGAAAAGGTAAATAACGCGATTCCCAGTCTCCTGCTGTGATTTATCGTTATTTTGAACGATTACGAAGGCGAGGATTTGAATCCTCAGCTTCATTCGATATACCGCGAGTGGAAAAGGTAAATATCGCGATTCCAAGTCTCCTACTGTGATTTATCGTTATTTTTAACGATTACCCGGCTTGGGAAGTGAATCCTTAGTTTCTTTTAGTACACCGTGTGGAAAAGGTAAATATCGCGTTTCGGAGTGACCTTGAGTGATTGGTCGTTATTTCGAACGGTTGCGAGGCTTGGGAAGTGAATCCTTAGCTTCTTTCGATATACCGCGAGTGGAAAAGGTAAATAACGCGATTCCCAGTCTCCTGCTGTGATTTATCGTTATTTTGAAAGATTACATGGCTTAGGAAGTGAATCCTAAGTTTCTTTTAGTACACCGTGTGGAAAATGTAAATATCGCGTTTCGGTGTGACCTTGAGTGTTTTGTCGTTATTTCGAACGATTGCTAGGCTTGTGAAGTGAATCCTTTGCTTCTTTCGATATACCGCGAGTGGAAAAGGTAAATATCCCGATTCCAGGTCTCCTACTGTGATTTATCGTTATTTTGAACGATTACGAAGCCGAGGATTTGAATCCTCAGCTTCTTTCGATATACCGCGAGTGGAAAAGGTAAATATCGCGATTCCGAGTCTCCTACTGTGATTTATCGTTATTTTGATCGATTGCCTGCCTTTGGAAGTGAATCTTTAGTTTCTTTTAGTACACCGTGTGGAAAAGGTAAATATCACGTTTCGGTGTGACCTTGAGTGTTTTGTCGTTATGTCGAACGATTGCTAGGCATGTGAAGTGAATCCTTAGCTTCTTTCGATATACCGCGAGTGGACAAGGTAAATATCGCCATACCGAGTCTCCTATTGTGATTTATTGTTATTTTGAACGATTGCGAGGGCTAGGATTTGAATCCTTAATTTCTTTTAGTACACCGAGTGGAAAAGGTAAATATCGCGTTTCGGAGTGACCTTGAGTGATTGGTCGTTATTTCGAACGGTTGCGAGGCTTGGGAAGTGAATCCTTAGCTTCTTTCGATATACCGCGAGTGGAAAAGGTAAATAACGCGATTCCCAGTCTCCTGCTGTGATTTATCGTTATTTTGAAAGATTACATGGCTTAGGAAGTGAATCTTTAGTTTCTTTTAGTACACCGTGTGGAAAAGGTAAATATCACGTTTCGGTGTGACCTTGAGTGTTTTGTCGTTATGTCGAACGATTGCTAGGCATGTGAAGTGAATCCTTAGCTTCTTTCGATATACCGCGAGTGGACAAGGTAAATATCGCCATACCGAGTCTCCTATTGTGATTTATTGTTATTTTGAACGATTGCGAGGGCTAGGATTTGAATCCTTAATTTCTTTTAGTACACCGAGTGGAAAAGGTAAATATCACGTTTCGGTGTGACCTTGAGTGTTTTGTCGTTATTTCGAACTATTGCGAGACTTGGGAAATGAATCCTTAGCTTGTGTCGTTACACCGTGGGTGGAAAATGTAAATATCGCTACACCGAGTCTCCTACTGTGATTTATCGTTATTTTGAACGATTACGAAGGCGAGGATTTGAATCCTCAGCTTCTTTCGATATACCGCGAGTGGAAAAGGTAAATATCGCGATTCCGAGTCTCCTACTGTGATTTATCGTTATTTTGATCGATTGCCTGCCTTTGGAAGTGAATCTTTAGTTTCTTTTAGTACACCGTGTGCCAAAGGTAAATATCGCGTTTCGGTGTGACCTTGAGTGTTTTGTCGTTATTTCGAACGATTGCTAGGCTTGTGAAGTGAATCCTTTACTTCTTTCGATATACCGCGAGTGGAAAAGGTAAATATCCCGATTCCAGGTCTCCTACTGTGCTTTATCGCTATTTTGAACGATTACGAAGGCGAGGATTTGAATCCTCAGCTTCTTTCGATATACCGCGAGTGGAAAAGGTAAATATCGCGATTCCGAGTCTCCTACTGTGATTTATCGCTATTTTGAACGATTACGAAGGCGAGGATTTGAATCCTCAGCTTCTTTCGATATACCGCGTGTGGAAAAGGTAAATAACGCTATTCCCAGTCTCCTACTGTGATTTATCCTTATTTTGAACGATTACGAAGGCGAGGATTTGAATCCTCAGCTCCTTTCGATATACCGCGAGTGGAAAAGGTAAATATCGCGATTCCCAGTCTCCTGCTGTGATTTATCGTTATTTTGAACGATTACCTGGCTTAGGAAGTGAATCCTTAGTTTCTTTTATTACAACGTGTGGAAAAGGTAGATATCGCGTTTCGGAGTGACATTGAGTGATTGGTCGTTATTTCGAACGGTTGCGAGACTTGGGAAGTGAATCCTCAGATTCTTTCGATATACCGCGAGTGGACAAGGTAAATATCGCCATACCAAGTCTCCTATTGTGATTTATTGTTATTTTGAACGATTGCGAGGGCTAGGATTTGAATCCTTAATTTCTTTAAGTACACCGAGTGGAAAAGGTAAATATCCCGTTTCGGTGTGACCTTGAGTGTTTTGTCGTTATTTCGAACTATTGCGAGAGTTGGGAAATGAATCCTTAGCTTGTGTCGTTACACCGTGGGTGGAAAATGTAAATATCGCTACACCGAGTCTCCTACTGTGATTTATCGTTATTTTGAACGATTACGAAGGCGAGGATTTGAATCCTCAGCTTCTTTCGATATACCGCGAGTGGAAAAGGTAAATATCGCGATTCCCACTCTCCTGCTGTGATTTATCGTTATTTTGAACGATTACCTGGCTTGGGGAGTGAAACCTTAGTTCCTTTTAGTACACCGTGTGGAAAAGGTAAATATCGCGTTCGGTGTGACCTTGAGTGTTTTGTCGTTATTTCGAACGATTGCTAGGCTTGGGAAGTGAATCCTTAGCTTCTTTCGATATACCGCGAGTGGAAAAGGTAAATAACGCGATTCCCAGTCTCCTGCTGTGATTTATCGTTATTTTGAACGATTACCTGTCTTGGGAAGTGAATCCTTAGTTTCTTTTAGTACACCGTGTGGAAAAGGTAAATATCGCGTTCGGTGTGACCTTGAGTGTTTTGTCGTTATTTCGAACGATTGCTAGGCTTGTGAAGTGAATCCTTAGCTTCTTTCGATATACCGCGAGTGGAAAAGGTAAATAACGCGATTCCCAGTCTCCTGCTGTGATTTATCGTTATTTTGAACGATTACGAAGGCGAGGATTTGAATCCTCAGCTTCATTCGATATACCGCGAGTGGAAAAGGTAAATATCGCGATTCCAAGTCTCCTACTGTGATTTATCGTTATTTTTAACGATTACCTGGCTTGGGAAGTGAATCCTTAGTTTCTTTTAGTACACCGTGTGGAAAAGGTAAATATCGCGTTTCGGAGTGACCTTGAGTGATTGGTCGTTATTTCGAACGGTTGCGAGGCTTGGGAAGTGAATCCTTAGCTTCTTTCGATATACCGCGAGTGGAAAAGGTAAATAACGCGATTCCCAGTCTCCTGCTGTGATTTATCGTTATTTTGAACGAGTACCTGGCTTAGGAAGTGAATCCTAAGTTTCTTTTAGTACACCGTGTGGAAAAGGTAAATATCGCGTTTCGGTGTGACCTTGAGTGATTGGTCGTTATTTCGAACGGTTGCGAAGCTTGGGAAGTGAATCCTTAGATTCTTTCGATATACCGCGAGTGGACAAGGTAAATATCGCCATACCGAGTCTCCTATTGTGATTTATTGTTATTTTGAACGATTGCGAGGGCTAGGATTTGAATCCTTAATTTCTTTTAGTACAACGAGTGGAAAAGGTAAATATCACGTTTCGGTGTGACCTTGAGTGTTTTGTCGTTATTTCGAACTATTGCGAGACTTGGGAAATGAATCCTTAGCTTGTGTCGTTGCACCGTGGGTGGAAAATGTAAATATCGCTACACCGAGTCTCCTACTGTGATTTATCGTTATTTTGAACGATTACGAAGGCGAGGATTTGAATCCTCAGCTTCTTTCGATATACCGCGAGTGGAAAAGGTATAGAACGCGATTCCCAGTCTCCTGCTGTGATTTATCGTTATTTTGAACGATTACGAAGGCGAGGATTTGAATCCTCAGCTTCATTCGATATACCGCGAGTGGAAAAGGTAAATATCGCGATTCCGAGTCTCCTACTGTGATTTATCGTTATTTTGATCGATTGCCTGCCTTTGGAAGTGAATCTTTAGTTTCTTTTAGTACACCGTGTGGAAAAGGTAAATATCACGTTTCGGTGTGACCTTGAGTGTTTTGTCGTTATTTCGAACGATTGCGAGACTTGGGAAATGAATCCTTAGCTTGTGTCGTTACACCGTGGGTGGAAAATGTAAATATCGCTACACCGAGTCTCCTACTGTGATTTATCGTTATTTTGAACGATTACGAAGGCGAGGATTTGAATCCTCAGCTTCTTTCGATATACCGCGAGTGGAAAAGGTAAATATCGCGATTCCCACTCTCCTGCTGTGATTTATCGTTATTTTGAACGATTACCTGGCTTGGGGAGTGAAACCTTAGTTTCTTTTAGTACACCGTGTGGAAAAGGTAAATATCGCGTTCGGAGTGACCTTGAGTGTTTTGTCGTTATTTCGAATATTTGCGAGGCTTGGGAAGTGAATCCTCAGCTTCTTTCGATATACCGCGAGTGGAAAAGGTAAATAACGCGATTCCCAGTCTCCTGCTGTGATTTATCGTTATTTTGAACGATTACCAAGGCGAGGATTTGAATCCTCAGCTTCATTCGATATACCACGAGTGGAAAAGGTAAATATCGCGATTCCAAGTCTCCTACTGTGATTTATCGTTATTTTTAACGATTACCTGGCTTGGGAAGTGAATCCTTAGTTTCTTTTAGTACACCGTGTGGAAAAGGTAAATATCGCGTTCGGAGTGACCTTGAGTCTTTTGTCGATATTTCGAATGGTTGCGAGGCTTGGGAAGTGAATCCTCAGCTTCTTTCGATATACCGCGAGTGGAAATGGTAAATAACGCGATTCCCAGTCTCCTGATGTGATTTATCGTTATTTTGATCGATTACCTGGCTTGGGGAGTGAAACCTTAGTTTCTTTTAGTACACCGTGTGGAAAAGGTAAATATCGCGCTCGGAGTGCCCTTGAGTGTTTTGTCGTTATTTCGAACGATCGCTAGGGTTGTGAAGTGAATCCTTAGCTTCTTTCGATATACCGCGAGTGGAAAAGGTAAATAACGCGATTCCCAGTCTCCTGCCTGTGATTTATCGTTATTTTGAACGATTACGAAGGCGAGGATTTGAATCCTCAGCTTCTTTCGATATACCGCGAGTGGAAAAGGTAAATATCGCGATTCCAAGTCTCCTACTGTGATTTATCGTTATTTTTAACGATTACCTGGCTTGGGAAGTGAATCCTTAGTTTCTTTTAGTACACCGTGTGGAAAAGGTAAATATCGCGTTCGGTGTGACCTTGAGTGTTTTGTCGTTATTTCGAACGATTGCTAGGCTTATGAAGTGAATCCTTAGCTTTAATCGATATACCGCGAGTGGAAAAGGTAAATATCCCGATTCCAGGTCTCCTACTGTGATTTATCGTTATTTTTAACGATTACCTGGCTTGGGAAGTGAATCCTTAGTTTCTTTTAGTACACCGTGTGGAAAAGGTAAATATCACGTTTCGGTGTGACCTTGAGTGTTTTGTCGTTATTTCGAACGATTGCTAGGCTTGTGAAGTGAATCCTTAGCTTCTTTCGATATACCGCGAGTGGAAAAGGTAAATATCCCGATTCGAGGTCTCCTACTGTGATTTATCGTTATTTTTAACGATTACCTGGCTTGGGAAGTGAATCCTTAGTTTCTTTTAGTACACCGTGTGGAAAAGGTAGATGTCGCGTTTCGGAGTGACCTTGAGTGATTGGTCGTTATTTCGAACGGTTGCGAGACTTGGGAAGTGAATCCTTAGCTTCTTTCGATATACCGCGAGTGGAAAAGGTAAATAACGCGATTCCCAGTCTCCTGCTGTGATTTATCGTTATTTTGAACGATTACGAAGGCGAGGATTTGAATCCTCAGCTTCATTCGATATACCGCGAGTGGAAAAGGTAAATATCGCGATTCCAAGTCTCCTACTGTGATTTATCGTTATTTTTAACGATTACCTGGCTTGGGAAGTGAATCCTTAGCTTCTTTTAGTACACCGTGTGGAAAAGGTAAATATCGCGTTTCGGAGTGACCTTGAGTGATTGGTCGTTATTTCGAACGGTTGCGAGGCTTGGGAAGTGAATCCTTAGCTTCTTTCGATATACCGCGAGTGGAAAAGGTAAATAACGCGATTCCCAGTCTCCTGCTGTGATTTATCGTTATTTTGAACGAGTACCTGGCTTAGGAAGTGAATCCTAAGTTTCTTTTAGTACACCGTGTGGAAAAGGTAAATATCGCGTTTCGGTGTGACCTTGAGTGATTGGTCGTTATTTCGAACGGTTGCGAGGCTTGGGAAGTGAATCCTTAGATTCTTTCGATATACCGCGAGTGGACAAGGTAAATATCGCCATACCGAGTCTCCTATTGTGATTTATTGTTATTTTGAACGATTGCGAGGGCTAGGATTTGAATCCTTAATTTCTTTTAGTACAACGAGTGGAAAAGGTAAATATCACGTTTCGGTGTGACCTTGAGTGTTTTGTCGTTATTTCGAACTATTGCGAGACTTGGGAAATGAATCCTTAGCTTGTGTCGTTGCACCGTGGGTGGAAAATGTAAATATCGCTACACCGAGTCTCCTACTGTGATTTATCGTTATTTTGAACGATTACGAAGGCGAGGATTTGAATCCTCAGTTTCTTTCGATATACCGCGAGTGGAAAAGGTATAGAACGCGATTCCCAGTCTCCTGCTGTGATTTATCATTATTTTGAACGATTACGAAGGCGAGGATTTGAATCCTCAGCTTCATTCGATATACCGCGAGTGGAAAAGGTAAATATCGCGATTCCGAGTCTCCTACTGTGATTTATCGTTATTTTGATCGATTGCCTGCCTTTGGAAGTGAATCTTTAGTTTCTTTTAGTACACCGTGTGGAAAAGGTAAATATCACGTTTCGGTGTGACCTTGAGTGTTTTGTCGTTATTTCGAACGATTGCGAGACTTGGGAAATGAATCCTTAGCTTGTGTCGTTACACCGTGGGTGGAAAATGTAAATATCGCTACACCGAGTCTCCTACTGTGATTTATCGTTATTTTGAACGATTACGAAGGCGAGGATTTGAATCCTCAGCTTCTTTCGATATACCGCGAGTGGAAAAGGAAAATATCGCGATTCCCACTCTCCTGCTGTGATTTATCGTTATTTTGAACGATTACCTGGCTTGGGGAGTGAAACCTTAGTTTCTTTTAGTACACCGTGTGGAAAAGGTAAATATCGCGTTCGGAGTGACCTTGAGTGTTTTGTCGTTATTTCGAATATTTGCGAGGCTTGGGAAGTGAATCCTCAGCTTCTTTCGATATACCGCGAGTGGAAAAGGTAAATAACGCGATTCCCAGTCTCCTGCTGTGATTTATCGTTATTTTGAACGATTACCAAGGCGAGGATTTGAATCCTCAGCTTCATTCGATATACCACGAGTGGAAAAGGTAAATATCGCGATTCCAAGTCTCCTACTGTGATTTATCGTTATTTTTAACGATTACCTGGCTTGGGAAGTGAATCCTTAGTTTCTTTTAGTACACCGTGTGGAAAAGGTAAATGTCGCGTTCGGAGTGACCTTGAGTCTTTTGTCGATATTTCGAATGGTTGCGAGGCTTGGGAAGTGAATCCTCAGCTTCTTTCGATATACCGCGAGTGGAAATGGTAAATAACGCGATTCCCAGTCTCCTGATGTGATTTATCGTTATTTTGATCGATTACCTGGCTTGGGGAGTGAAACCTTAGTTTCTTTTAGTACACCGTGTGGAAAAGGTAAATATCGCGCTCGGAGTGCCCTTGAGTGTTTTGTCGTTATTTCGAACGATCGCTAGGGTTGTGAAGTGAATCCTTAGCTTCTTTCGATATACCGCGAGTGGAAAAGGTAAATAACGCGATTCCCAGTCTCCTGCCTGTGATTTATCGTTATTTTGAACGATTACGAAGGCGAGGATTTGAATCCTCAGCTTCTTTCGATATACCGCGAGTGGAAAAGGTAAATATCGCGATTCCAAGTCTCCTACTGTGATTTATCGTTATTTTTAACGATTACCTGGCTTGGGAAGTGAATCCTTAGTTTCTTTTAGTACACCGTGTGGAAAAGGTAAATATCGCGTTCGGTGTGACCTTGAGTGTTTTGTCGTTATTTCGAACGATTGCTAGGCTTATGAAGTGAATCCTTAGCTTTAATCGATATACCGCGAGTGGAAAAGGTAAATATCCCGATTCCAGGTCTCCTACTGTGATTTATCGTTATTTTTAACGATTACCTGGCTTGGGAAGTGAATCCTTAGTTTCTTTTAGTACACCGTGTGGAAAAGGTAAATATCACGTTTCGGTGTGACCTTGAGTGTTTTGTCGTTATTTCGAACGATTGCTAGGCTTGTGAAGTGAATCCTTAGCTTCTTTCGATATACCGCGAGTGGAAAAGGTAAATATCCCGATTCGAGGTCTCCTACTGTGATTTATCGTTATTTTTAACGATTACCTGGCTTGGGAAGTGAATCCTTAGTTTCTTTTAGTACACCGTGTGGAAAAGGTAGATATCGCGTTTCGGAGTGACCTTGAGTGATTGGTCGTTATTTCGAACGGTTGCGAGACTTGGGAAGTGAATCCTTAGCTTCTTTCGATATACCGCGAGTGGAAAAGGTAAATAACGCGATTCCCAGTCTCCTGCTGTGATTTATCGTTATTTTGAACGATTACCTGCCTTGGGAAGTGAATCTTTAGTTTCTTTTAGTACACCGTGTGGAAAAGGTAAATATCGCGTTTCGGTGTGACCTTGAGTGTTTTGTCGTTATTTCGAACGATTGCTAGGCTTGTGAAGTGAATCCTTTACTTCTTTCGATATACCGCGAGTGGAAAAGGTAAATATCCCGATTCCAGGTCTCCTACTGTGCTTTATCGCTATTTTGAACGATTACGAAGGCGAGGATTTGAATCCTCAGCTTCTTTCGATATACCGCGAGTGGAAAAGGTAAATATCGCGATTCCGAGTCTCCTACTGTGATTTATCGCTATTTTGAACGATTACGAAGGCGAGGATTTGAATCCTCAGCTTCTTTCGATATACCGCGTGTGGAAAAGGTAAATAACGCTATTCCCAGTCTCCTACTGTGATTTATCCTTATTTTGAACGATTACGAAGGCGAGGATTTGAATCCTCAGCTCCTTTCGATATACCGCGAGTGGAAAAGGTAAATATCGCGATTCCCAGTCTCCTGCTGTGATTTATCGTTATTTTGAACGATTACCTGGCTTAGGAAGTGAATCCTTAGTTTCTTTTATTACAACGTGTGGAAAAGGTAGATATCGCGTTTCGGAGTGACATTGAGTGATTGGTCGTTATTTCGAACGGTTGCGAGACTTGGGAAGTGAATCCTCAGATTCTTTCGATATACCGCGAGTGGACAAGGTAAATATCGCCATACCAAGTCTCCTATTGTGATTTATTGTTATTTTGAACGATTGCGAGGGCTAGGATTTGAATCCTTAATTTCTTTAAGTACACCGAGTGGAAAAGGTAAATATCACGTTTCGGTGTGACCTTGAGTGTTTTGTCGTTATTTCGAACTATTGCGAGAGTTGGGAAATGAATCCTTAGCTTGTGTCGTTACACCGTGGGTGGAAAATGTAAATATCGCTACACCGAGTCTCCTACTGTGATTTATCGTTATTTTGAACGATTACGAAGGCGAGGATTTGAATCCTCAGCTTCTTTCGATATACCGCGAGTGGAAAAGGTAAATAACGCGATTCCCAGTCTCCTGCTGTGATTTATCGTTATTTTGAACGATTACCAAGGCGAGGATTTGAATCCTCAGCTTCATTCGATATACCACGAGTGGAAAAGGTAAATATCGCGATTCCAAGTCTCCTACTGTGATTTATCGTTATTTTTAACGATTACCTGGCTTGGGAAGTGAATCCTTAGTTTCTTTTAGTACACCGTGTGGAAAAGGTAAATATCGCGTTCGGAGTGACCTTGAGTCTTTTGTCGATATTTCGAATGGTTGCGAGGCTTGGGAAGTGAATCCTCAGCTTCTTTCGATATACCGCGAGTGGAAATGGTAAATAACGCGATTCCCAGTCTCCTGATGTGATTTATCGTTATTTTGATCGATTACCTGGCTTGGGGAGTGAAACCTTAGTTTCTTTTAGTACACCGTGTGGAAAAGGTAAATATCGCGCTCGGAGTGCCCTTGAGTGTTTTGTCGTTATTTCGAACGATCGCTAGGGTTGTGAAGTGAATCCTTAGCTTCTTTCGATATACCGCGAGTGGAAAAGGTAAATAACGCGATTCCCAGTCTCCTGCCTGTGATTTATCGTTATTTTGAACGATTACGAAGGCGAGGATTTGAATCCTCAGCTTCTTTCGATATACCGCGAGTGGAAAAGGTAAATATCGCGATTCCAAGTCTCCTACTGTGATTTATCGTTATTTTTAACGATTACCTGGCTTGGGAAGTGAATCCTTAGTTTCTTTTAGTACACCGTGTGGAAAAGGTAAATATCGCGTTCGGTGTGACCTTGAGTGTTTTGTCGTTATTTCGAACGATTGCTAGGCTTATGAAGTGAATCCTTAGCTTTAATCGATATACCGCGAGTGGAAAAGGCAAATATCCCGATTCCAGGTCTCCTACTGTGATTTATCGTTATTTTTAACGATTACCTGGCTTGGGAAGTGAATCCTTAGTTTCTTTTAGTACACCGTGTGGAAAAGGTAAATATCACGTTTCGGTGTGACCTTGAGTGTTTTGTCGTTATTTCGAACGATTGCTAGGCTTGTGAAGTGAATCCTTAGCTTCTTTCGATATACCGCGAGTGGAAAAGGTAAATATCCCGATTCGAGGTCTCCTACTGTGATTTATCGTTATTTTTAACGATTACCTGGCTTGGGAAGTGAATCCTTAGTTTCTTTTAGTACACCGTGTGGAAAAGGTAGATATCGCGTTTCGGAGTGACCTTGAGTGATTGGTCGTTATTTCGAACGGTTGCGAGACTTGGGAAGTGAATCCTTAGCTTCTTTCGATATACCGCGAGTGGAAAAGGTAAATAACGCGATTCCCAGTCTCCTGCTGTGATTTATCGTTATTTTGAACGATTACCTGCCTTGGGAAGTGAATCTTTAGTTTCTTTTAGTACACCGTGTGGAAAAGGTAAATATCGCGTTTCGGTGTGACCTTGAGTGTTTTGTCGTTATTTCGAACGATTGCTAGGCTTGTGAAGTGAATCCTTTACTTCTTTCGATATACCGCGAGTGGAAAAGGTAAATATCCCGATTCCAGGTCTCCTACTGTGCTTTATCGCTATTTTGAACGATTACGAAGGCGAGGATTTGAATCCTCAGCTTCTTTCGATATACCGCGAGTGGAAAAGGTAAATATCGCGATTCCGAGTCTCCTACTGTGATTTATCGCTATTTTGAACGATTACGAAGGCGAGGATTTGAATCCTCAGCTTCTTTCGATATACCGCGTGTGGAAAAGGTAAATAACGCTATTCCCAGTCTCCTACTGTGATTTATCCTTATTTTGAACGATTACGAAGGCGAGGATTTGAATCCTCAGCTCCTTTCGATATACCGCGAGTGGAAAAGGTAAATATCGCGATTCCCAGTCTCCTGCTGTGATTTATCGTTATTTTGAACGATTACCTGGCTTAGGAAGTGAATCCTTAGTTTCTTTTAGTACACCGTGTGGAAAAGGTAAATATCGCGTTTCGGAGTGACCTTGAGTGATTGGTCGTTATTTCGAACGGTTGCGAGGCTTGGGAAGTGAATCCTTAGCTTCTTTCGATATACCGCGAGTGGAAAAGGTAAATAACGCGATTCCCAGTCTCCTGCTGTGATTTATCGTTATTTTGAACGATTGCGAGGGCTAGGATTTGAATCCTTAATTTCTTTAAGTACACCGAGTGGAAAAGGTAAATATCACGTTTCGGTGTGACCTTGAGTGTTTTGTCGTTATTTCGAACGATTGCGAGACTTGGGAAATGAATCCTTAGCTTGTGTCGTTACACCGTGGGTGGAAAATGTAAATATCGCTACACCGAGTCTCCTACTGTGATTTATCGTTATTTTGAACGATTACGAAGGCGAGGATTTGAATCCTCAGCTTCTTTCGATATACCGCGAGTGGAAAAGGTAAATATCGCGATTCCCACTCTCCTGCTGTGATTTATCGTTATTTTGAACGATTACCTGGCTTGGGGAGTGAAACCTTAGTTCCTTTTAGTACACCGTGTGGAAAAGGTAAATATCGCGTTCGGTGTGACCTTGAGTGTTTTGTCGTTATTTCGAACGATTGCTAGGCTTGGGAAGTGAATCCTTAGCTTCTTTCGATATACCGCGAGTGGAAAAGGTAAATAACGCGATTCCCAGTCTCCTGCTGTGATTTATCGTTATTTTGAACGATTACCTGTCTTGGGAAGTGAAT
This sequence comes from Nomada fucata, assembly GCA_948146005.1. NCBI lineage: Eukaryota > Metazoa > Arthropoda > Insecta > Hymenoptera > Apidae > Nomada > Nomada fucata. The sequence goes on from OX411275.1 coordinate 26,901,215, forward strand.
CCTTAGTTTCTTTTAGTACACCGTGTGGAAAAGGTAAATATCGCGTTCGGAGTGACCTTGAGTGTTTTGTCGTTATTTCGAACGATCGCTAGGGTTGTGAAGTGAATCCTCAGCTTCTTTCGATATACCGCGAGTGGAAAAGGTAAATAACGCGATTCCCAGTCTCCTGCTGTGATTTATCGTTATTTTGAACGATTACGAAGGCGAGGATTTGAATCCTCAGCTTCATTCGATATACCACGAGTGGAAAAGGTAAATATCGCGATTCCAAGTCTCCTACTGTGATTTATCGTTATTTTTAACGATTACCTGGCTTGGGAAGTGAATCCTTAGTTTCTTTTAGTACACCGTGTGGAAAAGGTAAATATCGCGTTCGGAGTGACCTTGAGTCTTTTGTCGATATTTCGAATGGTTGCGAGGCTTGGGAAGTGAATCCTCAGCTTCTTTCGATATACCGCGAGTGGAAATGGTAAATAACGCGATTCCCAGTCTCCTGATGTGATTTATCGTTATTTTGATCGATTACCTGGCTTGGGGAGTGAAACCTTAGTTTCTTTTAGTACACCGTGTGGAAAAGGTAAATATCGCGCTCGGAGTGCCCTTGAGTGTTTTGTCGTTATTTCGAACGATCGCTAGGGTTGTGAAGTGAATCCTTAGCTTCTTTCGATATACCGCGAGTGGAAAAGGTAAATAACGCGATTCCCAGTCTCCTGCCTGTGATTTATCGTTATTTTGAACGATTACGAAGGCGAGGATTTGAATCCTCAGCTTCTTTCGATATACCGCGAGTGGAAAAGGTAAATATCGCGATTCCAAGTCTCCTACTGTGATTTATCGTTATTTTTAACGATTACCTGGCTTGGGAAGTGAATCCTTAGTTTCTTTTAGTACACCGTGTGGAAAAGGTAAATATCACGTTTCGGTGTGACCTTGAGTGTTTTGTCGTTATTTCGAACGATTGCTAGGCTTGTGAAGTGAATCCTTAGCTTTTTTCGATATACCGCGAGTGGAAAAGGTAAATATCCCGATTCGAGGTCTCCAACTGTGATTTATCGTTATTTTTAACGATTACCTGGCTTGGGAAGTGAATCCTTAGTTTCTTTTAGTACACCGTGTGGAAAAGGTAAATATCGCGTTCGGTGTGACCTTGAGTGTTTTGTCGTTATTTCGAACGATTGCTAGGCTTGTGAAGTGAATCCTTAGCTTCTTTCGATATACCGCGAGTGGAAAAGGTAAATATCCCGATTCCAGGTCTCCTACTGTGATTTATCGTTATTTTTAACGATTACCGGGCTTGGGAAGTGAATCCTTAGTTTCTTTTAGTACACCGTGTGGAAAAGGTAAATATCACGTTTCGGTGTGACCTTGAGTGTTTTGTCGTTATTTCGAACGATTGCTAGGCTTGTGAAGTGAATCCTTTGCTTCTTTCGATATACCGCGAGTGGAAAAGGTAAATATCCCGATTCCAGGTCTCCTACTGTGATTTATCGTTATTTTGAACGATTACGAAGGCGAGGATTTGAATCCTCAGCTTCTTTCGATATACCGCGAGTGGAAAAGGTAAATATCCCGATTCCAGGTCTCCTACTGTGATTTATCGTTATTTTGAACGATTACCTGCCCTGGGAAGTGAATCTTTAGTTTCTTTTAGTACACCGTGTGGAAAAGGAAAATATCGCGTTTCGGTGTGACCTTGAGTGTTTTGTCGTTATTTCGAACGATTGCTAGGCTTGTGAAGTGAATCCTTTGCTTCTTTCGATATACCGCGAGTGGAAAAGGTAAATATCCCGATTCCAGGTCTCCTACTGTGATTTATCGTTATTTTGAACGATTACGAAGGCGAGGATTTGAATCCTCAGCTTCTTTCGATATACCGCGAGTGGAAAAGGTAAATATCGCGATTCCGAGTCTCCTACTGTGATTTATCGTTATTTTGATCGATTGCCTGCCTTTGGAAGTGAATCTTTAGTTTCTTTTAGTACACCGTGTGGAAAAGGTAAATATCACGTTTCGGTGTGACCTTGAGTGTTTTGTCGTTATTTCGAACGATTGCGAGACTTGGGAAATGAATCCTTAGCTTGTGTCGTTACACCGTGGGTGGAAAATGTAAATATCGCTACACCGAGTCTCCTACTGTGATTTATCGTTATTTTGAACGATTACGAAGGCGAGGATTTGAATCCTGAGCTTCTTTCGATATACCGCGAGTGGAAAAGGTAAATATCGCGATTCCCAGTCTCCTGCTGTGATTTATCGTTATTTTGATCGATTACCTGGCTTGGGGAGTGAATCCTTAGTTTCTTTTAGTTCACCGTGTGGAAAAGGTAAATATCGCGTTCGGAGTGACCTTGAGTGTTTTGTCGTTATTTCGAATGGTTGCGAGGCTTGGGAAGTGAATCCCCAGCTTCTTTCGATATACCGCGAGTGGAAAAGGTAAATATCGCGATTCCCAGTCTCCTGCTGTGATTTATCGTTATTTTGATCGATTACCTGGCTTGGGGAGGGAAACCTTAGTTTCTTTTAGTACACCGTGTGGAAAAGGTAAATATCGCGCTCGGAGTGCCCTTGAGTGTTTTGTCGTTATTTCGAACGATCGCTAGGGTTGTGAAGTGAATCCTTAGCTTCTTTCGATATACCGCGAGTGGAAAAGGTAAATAACGCGATTCCCAGTCTCCTGCCTGTGATTTATCGTTATTTTGAACGATTACGAAGGCGAGGATTTGAATTCTCAGCTTCTTTCGATATACCGCGAGTGGAAAAGGTAAATATCGCGATTCCAAGTCTCCTACTGTGATTTATCGTTATTTTTAACGATTACCTGGCTTGGGAAGTGAATCCTTAGTTTCTTTTAGTACACCGTGTGGAAAAGGTAAATATCGCGTTCGGTGTGACCTTGAGTGTTTTGTCGTTATTTCGAACGATTGCTAGGCTTGTGAAGTGAATCCTTAGCTTCAATCGATATACCGCGAGTGGAAAAGGTAAATATCCCGATTCCAGGTCTCCTACTGTGATTTATCGTTATTTTTAACGATTACCTGGCTTGGGAAGTGAATCCTTAGTTTCTTTTAGTACACCGTGTGGAAAAGGTAAATATCACGTTTCGGTGTGACCTTGAGTGTTTTGTCGTTATTTCGAACGATTGCTAGGCTTGTGAAGTGAATCCTTAGCTTTTTTCGATATACCGCGAGTGGAAAAGGTAAATATCCCGATTCGAGGTCTCCAACTGTGATTTATCGATATTTTTAACGATTACCTGGCTTGGGAAGTGAATCCTTAGTTTCTTTTAGTACACCGTGTGGAAAAGGTAAATATCGCGTTCGGTGTGACCTTGAGTGTTTTGTCGTTATTTCGAACGATTGCTAGGCTTGTGAAGTGAATCCTTAGCTTTAATCGATATACCGCGAGTGGAAAAGGTAAATATCCCGATTCCAGGTCTCCTACTGTGATTTATCGTTATTTTTAACGATTACCTGGCTTGGGAAGTGAATCCTTAGTTTCTTTTAGTACACCGTGTGGAAAAGGTAAATATCACGTTTCGGTGTGACCTTGAGTGTTTTGTCGTTATTTCGAACGATTGCTAGGCTTGTGAAGTGAATCCTTAGCTTCTTTCGATATACCGCGAGTGGAAAAGGTAAATAACGCGATTCCCAGTCTCCTGCTGTGATTTATCGTTATTTTGAACGATTACCTGGCTTAGGAAGTGAATCCTTAGTTTCTTTTAGTACACCGTGTGGAAAAGGTAAATATCACGTTTCGGTGTGACCTTGAGTGTTTTGTCGTTATTTCGAACGATTGCTAGGCTTGTGAAGTGAATCCTTAGCTTCTTTCGATATACCGCGAGTGGAAAAGGTAAATATCCCGATTCGAGGTCTCCTACTGTGATTTATCGTTATTTTTAACGATTACCTGGCTTGGGAAGTGAATCCTTAGTTTCTTTTAGTACACCGTGTGGAAAAGGTAAATGTCACGTTTCGGTGTGACCTTGAGTGATTGGTCGTTATTTCGAACGGTTGCGAGGCTTGGGAAGTGAATCCTTAGCTTCTTTCGATATACCGCGAGTGGAAATGGTAAATAACGCGATTCCCAGTCTCCTGATGTGATTTATCGTTATTTTGATCGATTACCTGGCTTGGGGAGTGAAACCTTAGTTTCTTTTAGTACACCGTGTGGAAAAGGTAAATATCGCGTTCGGTGTGACCTTGAGTGTTTTGTCGTTATTTCGAACGATTGCTAGGCTTGTGAAGTGAATCCTTAGCTTCAATCGATATACCGCGAGTGGAAAAGGTAAATATCCCGATTCCAGGTCTCCTACTGTGATTTATCGTTATTTTTAACGATTACCTGGCTTGGGAAGTGAATCCTTAGTTTCTTTTAGTACACCGTGTGGAAAAGGTAAATATCACGTTTCGGTGTGACCTTGAGTGTTTTGTCGTTATTTCGAACGATTGCTAGGCTTGTGAAGTGAATCCTTAGCTTCTTTCGATATACCGCGAGTGGAAAAGGTAAATATCCCGATTCGAGGTCTCCTACTGTGATTTATCGTTATTTTTAACGATTACCTGGCTTGGGAAGTGAATCCTTAGTTTCTTTTAGTACACCGTGTGGAAAAGGTAGATATCGCGTTTCGGAGTGACCTTGAGTGATTGGTCGTTATTTCGAACGGTTGCGAGACTTGGGAAGTGAATCCTTAGCTTCTTTCGATATACCGCGAGTGGAAAAGGTAAATAACGCGATTCCCAGTCTCCTGCTGTGATTTATCGTTATTTTGAACGATTACCTGCCTTGGGAAGTGAATCTTTAGTTTCTTTTAGTACACCGTGTGGAAAAGGTAAATATCGCGTTTCGGTGTGACCTTGAGTGTTTTGTCGTTATTTCGAACGATTGCTAGGCTTGTGAAGTGAATCCTTTACTTCTTTCGATATACCGCGAGTGGAAAAGGTAAATATCCCGATTCCAGGTCTCCTACTGTGCTTTATCGCTATTTTGAACGATTACGAAGGCGAGGATTTGAATCCTCAGCTTCTTTCGATATACCGCGAGTGGAAAAGGTAAATATCGCGATTCCGAGTCTCCTACTGTGATTTATCGCTATTTTGAACGATTACGAAGGCGAGGATTTGAATCCTCAGCTTCTTTCGATATACCGCGTGTGGAAAAGGTAAATAACGCTATTCCCAGTCTCCTACTGTGATTTATCCTTATTTTGAACGATTACGAAGGCGAGGATTTGAATCCTCAGCTCCTTTCGATATACCGCGAGTGGAAAAGGTAAATATCGCGATTCCCAGTCTCCTGCTGTGATTTATCGTTATTTTGAACGATTACCTGGCTTAGGAAGTGAATCCTTAGTTTCTTTTAGTACACCGTGTGGAAAAGGTAAATATCGCGTTTCGGAGTGACCTTGAGTGATTGGTCGTTATTTCGAACGGTTGCGAGGCTTGGGAAGTGAATCCTTAGCTTCTTTCGATATACCGCGAGTGGAAAAGGTAAATAACGCGATTCCCAGTCTCCTGCTGTGATTTATCGTTATTTTGAACGATTGCGAGGGCTAGGATTTGAATCCTTAATTTCTTTAAGTACACCGAGTGGAAAAGGTAAATATCACGTTTCGGTGTGACCTTGAGTGTTTTGTCGTTATTTCGAACGATTGCGAGACTTGGGAAATGAATCCTTAGCTTGTGTCGTTACACCGTGGGTGGAAAATGTAAATATCGCTACACCGAGTCTCCTACTGTGATTTATCGTTATTTTGAACGATTACGAAGGCGAGGATTTGAATCCTCAGCTTCTTTCGATATACCGCGAGTGGAAAAGGTAAATATCGCGATTCCCACTCTCCTGCTGTGATTTATCGTTATTTTGAACGATTACCTGGCTTGGGGAGTGAAACCTTAGTTTCTTTTAGTACACCGTGTGGAAAAGGTAAATATCGCGTTCGGAGTGACCTTGAGTGTTTTGTCGTTATTTCGAACGATCGCTAGGGTTGTGAAGTGAATCCTCAGCTTCTTTCGATATACCGCGAGTGGAAAAGGTAAATAACGCGATTCCCAGTCTCCTGCTGTGATTTATCGTTATTTTGAACGATTACGAAGGCGAGGATTTGAATCCTCAGCTTCATTCGATATACCACGAGTGGAAAAGGTAAATATCGCGATTCCAAGTCTCCTACTGTGATTTATCGTTATTTTTAACGATTACCTGGCTTGGGAAGTGAATCCTTAGTTTCTTTTAGTACACCGTGTGGAAAAGGTAAATATCGCGTTCGGAGTGACCTTGAGTCTTTTGTCGATATTTCGAATGGTTGCGAGGCTTGGGAAGTGAATCCTCAGCTTCTTTCGATATACCGCGAGTGGAAATGGTAAATAACGCGATTCCCAGTCTCCTGATGTGATTTATCGTTATTTTGATCGATTACCTGGCTTGGGGAGTGAAACCTTAGTTTCTTTTAGTACACCGTGTGGAAAAGGTAAATATCGCGCTCGGAGTGCCCTTGAGTGTTTTGTCGTTATTTCGAACGATCGCTAGGGTTGTGAAGTGAATCCTTAGCTTCTTTCGATATACCGCGAGTGGAAAAGGTAAATAACGCGATTCCCAGTCTCCTGCCTGTGATTTATCGTTATTTTGAACGATTACGAAGGCGAGGATTTGAATCCTCAGCTTCTTTCGATATACCGCGAGTGGAAAAGGTAAATATCGCGATTCCAAGTCTCCTACTGTGATTTATCGTTATTTTTAACGATTACCTGGCTTGGGAAGTGAATCCTTAGTTTCTTTTAGTACACCGTGTGGAAAAGGTAAATATCGCGTTCGGTGTGACCTTGAGTGTTTTGTCGTTATTTCGAACGATTGCTAGGCTTGTGAAGTGAATCCTTAGCTTCAATCGATATACCGCGAGTGGAAAAGGTAAATATCCCGATTCCAGGTCTCCTACTGTGATTTATCGTTATTTTTAACGATTACCTGGCTTGGGAAGTGAATCCTTAGTTTCTTTTAGTACACCGTGTGGAAAAGGTAAATATCACGTTTCGGTGTGACCTTGAGTGTTTTGTCGTTATTTCGAACGATTGCTAGGCTTGTGAAGTGAATCCTTAGCTTTTTTCGATATACCGCGAGTGGAAAAGGTAAATATCCCGATTCGAGGTCTCCAACTGTGATTTATCGTTATTTTTAACGATTACCTGGCTTGGGAAGTGAATCCTTAGTTTCTTTTAGTACACCGTGTGGAAAAGGTAAATATCGCGTTCGGTGTGACCTTGAGTGTTTTGTCGTTATTTCGAACGATTGCTAGGCTTGTGAAGTGAATCCTTAGCTTCTTTCGATATACCGCGAGTGGAAAAGGTAAATATCCCGATTCCAGGTCTCCTACTGTGATTTATCGTTATTTTTAACGATTACCGGGCTTGGGAAGTGAATCCTTAGTTTCTTTTAGTACACCGTGTGGAAAAGGTAAATATCACGTTTCGGTGTGACCTTGAGTGTTTTGTCGTTATTTCGAACGATTGCTAGGCTTGTGAAGTGAATCCTTTGCTTCTTTCGATATACCGCGAGTGGAAAAGGTAAATATCCCGATTCCAGGTCTCCTACTGTGATTTATCGTTATTTTGAACGATTACGAAGGCGAGGATTTGAATCCTCAGCTTCTTTCGATATACCGCGAGTGGAAAAGGTAAATATCCCGATTCCAGGTCTCCTACTGTGATTTATCGTTATTTTGAACGATTACCTGCCCTGGGAAGTGAATCTTTAGTTTCTTTTAGTACACCGTGTGGAAAAGGAAAATATCGCGTTTCGGTGTGACCTTGAGTGTTTTGTCGTTATTTCGAACGATTGCTAGGCTTGTGAAGTGAATCCTTTGCTTCTTTCGATATACCGCGAGTGGAAAAGGTAAATATCCCGATTCCAGGTCTCCTACTGTGATTTATCGTTATTTTGAACGATTACGAAGGCGAGGATTTGAATCCTCAGCTTCTTTCGATATACCGCGAGTGGAAAAGGTAAATATCGCGATTCCGAGTCTCCTACTGTGATTTATCGTTATTTTGATCGATTGCCTGCCTTTGGAAGTGAATCTTTAGTTTCTTTTAGTACACCGTGTGGAAAAGGTAAATATCACGTTTCGGTGTGACCTTGAGTGTTTTGTCGTTATTTCGAACGATTGCGAGACTTGGGAAATGAATCCTTAGCTTGTGTCGTTACACCGTGGGTGGAAAATGTAAATATCGCTACACCGAGTCTCCTACTGTGATTTATCGTTATTTTGAACGATTACGAAGGCGAGGATTTGAATCCTGAGCTTCTTTCGATATACCGCGAGTGGAAAAGGTAAATATCGCGATTCCCAGTCTCCTGCTGTGATTTATCGTTATTTTGATCGATTACCTGGCTTGGGGAGTGAATCCTTAGTTTCTTTTAGTTCACCGTGTGGAAAAGGTAAATATCGCGTTCGGAGTGACCTTGAGTGTTTTGTCGTTATTTCGAATGGTTGCGAGGCTTGGGAAGTGAATCCTCAGCTTCTTTCGATATACCGCGAGTGGAAAAGGTAAATATCGCGATTCCCAGTCTCCTGCTGTGATTTATCGTTATTTTGATCGATTACCTGGCTTGGGGAGGGAAACCTTAGTTTCTTTTAGTACACCGTGTGGAAATTGTAAATATCGCGCTCGGAGTGCCCTTGAGTGTTTTGTCGTTATTTCGAACGATCGCTAGGGTTGTGAAGTGAATCCTTAGCTTCTTTCGATATACCGCGAGTGGAAAAGGTAAATAATGCGATTCCCAGTCTCCTGCCTGTGATTTATCGTTATTTTGAACGATTACGAAGGCGAGGATTTGAATTCTCAGCTTCTTTCGATATACCGCGAGTGGAAAAGGTAAATATCGCGATTCCAAGTCTCCTACTGTGATTTATCGTTATTTTTAACGATTACCTGGCTTGGGAAGTGAATCCTTAGTTTCTTTTAGTACACCGTGTGGAAAAGGTAAATATCGCGTTCGGTGTGACCTTGAGTGTTTTGTCGTTATTTCGAACGATTGCTAGGCTTGTGAAGTGAATCCTTAGCTTCAATCGATATACCGCGAGTGGAAAAGGTAAATATCCCGATTCCAGGTCTCCTACTGTGATTTATCGTTATTTTTAACGATTACCTGGCTTGGGAAGTGAATCCTTAGTTTCTTTTAGTACACCGTGTGGAAAAGGTAAATATCACGTTTCGGTGTGACCTTGAGTGTTTTGTCGTTATTTCGAACGATTGCTAGGCTTGTGAAGTGAATCCTTAGCTTTTTTCGATATACCGCGAGTGGAAAAGGTAAATATCCCGATTCGAGGTCTCCAACTGTGATTTATCGATATTTTTAACGATTACCTGGCTTGGGAAGTGAATCCTTAGTTTCTTTTAGTACACCGTGTGGAAAAGGTAAATATCGCGTTCGGTGTGACCTTGAGTGTTTTGTCGTTATTTCGAACGATTGCTAGGCTTGTGAAGTGAATCCTTAGCTTCTTTCGATATACCGCGAGTGGAAAAGGTAAATATCCCGATTCCAGGTCTCCTACTGTGATTTATCGTTATTTTTAACGATTACCGGGCTTGGGAAGTGAATCCTTAGTTTCTTTTAGTACACCGTGTGGAAAAGGTAAATATCACGTTTCGGTGTGACCTTGAGTGTTTTGTCGTTATTTCGAACGATTGCTAGGCTTGTGAAGTGAATCCTTTGCTTCTTTCGATATACCGCGAGTGGAAAAGGTAAATATCCCGATTCCAGGTATCCTACTGTGATTTATCGTTATTTTGAACGATTACGAAGGCGAGGATTTGAATCCTCAGCTTCTTTCGATATACCGCGAGTGGAAAAGGTAAATATCCCGATTCCAGGTCTCCTACTGTGATTTATCGTTATTTTGAACGATTACCTGCCTTGGGAAGTGAATCTTTAGTTTCTTTTAGTACACCGTGTGGAAAAGGAAAATATCGCGTTTCGGTGTGACCTTGAGTGTTTTGTCGTTATTTCGAACGATTGCTAGGCTTGTGAAGTGAATCCTTTGCTTCTTTCGATATACCGCGAGTGGAAAAGGTAAATATCCCGATTCCAGGTCTCCTACTGTGATTTATCGTTATTTTGAACGATTACGAAGGCGAGGATTTGAATCCTCAGCTTCTTTCGATATACCGCGAGTGGAAAAGGTAAATATCGCGATTCCGAGTCTCCTACTGTGATTTATCGTTATTTTGATCGATTGCCTGCCTTTGGAAGTGAATCTTTAGTTTCTTTTAGTACACCGTGTGGAAAAGGTAAATATCACGTTTCGGTGTGACCTTGAGTGTTTTGTCGTTATTTCGAACGATTGCGAGACTTGGGAAATGAATCCTTAGCTTGTGTCGTTACACCGTGGGTGGAAAATGTAAATATCGCTACACCGAGTCTCCTACTGTGATTTATCGTTATTTTGAACGATTACGAAGGCGAGGATTTGAATCCTGAGCTTCTTTCGATATACCGCGAGTGGAAAAGGTAAATATCGCGATTCCCAGTCTCCTGCTGTGATTTATCGTTATTTTGATCGATTACCTGGCTTGGGGAGTGAATCCTTAGTTTCTTTTAGTTCACCGTGTGGAAAAGGTAAATATCGCGTTCGGAGTGACCTTGAGTGTTTTGTCGTTATTTCGAATGGTTGCGAGGCTTGGGAAGTGAATCCTCAGCTTCTTTCGATATACCGCGAGTGGAAAAGGTAAATAACGCGATTCCCAGTCTCCTGCTGTGATTTATCGTTATTTTGATCGATTACCTGGCTTGGGGAGTGAAACCTTAGTTTCTTTTAGTACACCGTGTGGAAAAGGTAAATATCGCGCTCGGAGTGCCCTTGAGTGTTTTGTCGTTATTTCGAACGATCGCTAAGCTTGTGAAGTGAATCCTTAGCTTCTTTCGATATACCGCGAGTGGAAGAGGTAAATAACGCGATTCCCAGTCTCCTGCTGTGATTTATCGTTATTTTGAACGATTACGAAGGCGAGGATTTGAATCCTCAGCTTCTTTCGATATACCGCGAGTGGAAAAGGTAAATATCGCGATTCCAAGTCTCCTACTGTGATTTATCGTTATTTTAAACGATTACCTGGCTTGGGAAGTGAATCCTTAGTTTCTTTTAGTACACCGTGTGGAAAAGGTAAATATCGCGTTCGGTGTGACCTTGAGTGTTTTGTCGTTATTTCGAACGATTGCTAGGCTTGTGAAGTGAATCCTTAGCTTCTTTCGATATACCGCGAGTGGAAAAGGTAAATATGCCGATTCCTTGTCTCCTACTGTGATTTATCGTTATTTTTAACGATTACCTGGCTTGGGAAGTTAATCCTTAGTTTCTTTTAGTACACCGTGTGGAAAAGGTAAATATCACGTTTCGGTGTGACCTTGAGTGTTTTGTCGTTATTTCGAACGATTGCTATGCTTGTGAAGTGAATCCTTAGCTTCTTTCGATATACCGCGAGTGGAAGAGGTAAATAACGCGATTCCCAGTCTCCTGCTGTGATTTATCGTTATTTTGAACGATTACGAAGGCGAGGATTTGAATCCTCAGCTTCTTTCGATATAACGCGAGTGGAAAAGGTAAATATCGCGATTCCAAGTCTCCTACTGTGATTTATCGTTATTTTAAACGATTACCTGGCTTGGGAAGTGAATCCTTAGTTTCTTTTAGTACACCGTGTGGAAAAGGTAAATATCGCGTTCGGTGTGACCTTGAGTGTTTTGTCGTTATTTCGAACGGTTGCGAGGCTTGGGAAGTGAATCCTTAGCTTCTTTCGATATACCGCGAGTGGAAAAGGTAAATAACGCGATTCCCAGTCTCCTATTGTGATTTATTGTTATTTTGAACGATTGCGAGGGCTAGGATTTGAATCCTTAATTTCTTTTCGTAGACCGAGTGGAAAAGGTAAATATCACGTTTCGGTGTGACCTTGAGTGTTTTGTCGTTATTTCGAACTATTGCGAGACTTGGGAAATGAATCCTTAGCTTGTGTCGTTGCACCGTGGGTGGAAAATGTAAATATCGCTACACCGAGTCTCCTACTGTGATTTATCGTTATTTTGAACGATTACGAAGGCGAGGATTTGAATCCTCAGCTTCTTTCGATATACCGCGAGTGGAAAAGGTAAATATCGCGATTCCCAGGCTCCTGCTGTGATTTATCGTTATTTTGAACGATTACCTGGCTTGGGGAGTGAAACCTTAGTTTCTTTTAGTACACCGTGTGGAAAAGGTAAATATCGCGTTCGGAGTGACCTTGAGTGATTGGTCGTTATTTCGAACGGTTGCGAGGCTTGGGAAGTGAATCCTTAGCTTCTTTCGATATACCGCGAGTGGAAAAGGTAAATAACGCGATTCCCAGTCTCCTGCTGTGATTTATCGTTATTTTGAACGATTACCTGTCTTGGGAAGTGAATCCTTAGTTTCTTTTAGTACACCGTGTGGAAAAGGTAAATATCACGTTCGGTGTGACCTTGAGTGTTTTGTCGTTATTTCGAACGATTGCTAGGCTTGTGAAGTGAATCCTTAGCTTCTTTCGATATACCGCGAGTGGAAAAGGTAAATATCCCGATTCGAGGTCTCCTACTGTGATTTATCGTTATTTTTAACGATTACCTGGCTTGGGAAGTGAATCCTTAGTTTCTTTTAGTACACCGTGTGGAAAAGGTAGATATCGCGTTTCGGAGTGACCTTGAGTGATTGGTCGTTATTTCGAACGGTTGCGAGACTTGGGAAGTGAATCCTTAGCTTCTTTCGATATACCGCGAGTGGAAAAGGTAAATAACGCGATTCCCAGTCTCCTGCTGTGATTTATCGTTATTTTGAACGATTACCTGCCTTGGGAAGTGAATCTTTAGTTTCTTTTAGTACACCGTGTGGAAAAGGTAAATATCGCGTTTCGGTGTGACCTTGAGTGTTTTGTCGTTATTTCGAACGATTGCTAGGCTTGTGAAGTGAATCCTTTACTTCTTTCGATATACCGCGAGTGGAAAAGGTAAATATCCCGATTCCAGGTCTCCTACTGTGCTGTATCGCTATTTTGAACGATTACGAAGGCGAGGATTTGAATCCTCAGCTTCTTTCGATATACCGCGAGTGGAAAAGGTAAATATCGCGATTCCGAGTCTCCTACTGTGATTTATCGCTATTTTGAACGATTACGAAGGCGAGGATTTGAATCCTCAGCTTCTTTCGATATACCGCGTGTGGAAAAGGTAAATAACGCTATTCCCAGTCTCCTACTGTGATTTATCCTTATTTTGAACGATTACGAAGGCGAGGATTTGAATCCTCAGCTCCTTTCGATATACCGCGAGTGGAAAAGGTAAATATCGCGATTCCCAGTCTCCTGCTGTGATTTATCGTTATTTTGAACGATTACCTGGCTTAGGAAGTGAATCCTTAGTTTCTTTTAGTACACCGTGTGGAAAAGGTAAATATCGCGTTTCGGAGTGACCTTGAGTGATTGGTCGTTATTTCGAACGGTTGCGAGGCTTGGGAAGTGAATCCTTAGCTTCTTTCGATATACCGCGAGTGGAAAAGGTAAATAACGCGATTCCCAGTCTCCTGCTGTGATTTATCGTTATTTTGAACGATTGCGAGGGCTAGGATTTGAATCCTTAATTTCTTTAAGTACACCGAGTGGAAAAGGTAAATATCACGTTTCGGTGTGACCTTGAGTGTTTTGTCGTTATTTCGAACGATTGCGAGACTTGGGAAATGAATCCTTAGCTTGTGTCGTTACACCGTGGGTGGAAAATGTAAATATCGCTACACCGAGTCTCCTACTGTGATTTATCGTTATTTTGAACGATTACGAAGGCGAGGATTTGAATCCTCAGCTTCTTTCGATATACCGCGAGTGGAAAAGGTAAATATCGCGATTCCCACTCTCCTGCTGTGATTTATCGTTATTTTGAACGATTACCTGGCTTGGGGAGTGAAACCTTAGTTTCTTTTAGTACACCGTGTGGAAAAGGTAAATATCGCGTTCGGAGTGACCTTGAGTGTTTTGTCGTTATTTCGAACGATCGCTAGGGTTGTGAAGTGAATCCTCAGCTTCTTTCGATATACCGCGAGTGGAAAAGGTAAATAACGCGATTCCCAGTCTCCTGCTGTGATTTATCGTTATTTTGAACGATTACGAAGGCGAGGATTTGAATCCTCAGCTTCATTCGATATACCACGAGTGGAAAAGGTAAATATCGCGATTCCAAGTCTCCTACTGTGATTTATCGTTATTTTTAACGATTACCTGGCTTGGGAAGTGAATCCTTAGTTTCTTTTAGTACACCGTGTGGAAAAGGTAAATATCGCGTTCGGAGTGACCTTGAGTCTTTTGTCGATATTTCGAATGGTTGCGAGGCTTGGGAAGTGAATCCTCAGCTTCTTTCGATATACCGCGAGTGGAAATGGTAAATAACGCGATTCCCAGTCTCCTGATGTGATTTATCGTTATTTTGATCGATTACCTGGCTTGGGGAGTGAAACCTTAGTTTCTTTTAGTACACCGTGTGGAAAAGGTAAATATCGCGCTCGGAGTGCCCTTGAGTGTTTTGTCGTTATTTCGAACGATCGCTAGGGTTGTGAAGTGAATCCTTAGCTTCTTTCGATATACCGCGAGTGGAAAAGGTAAATAACGCGATTCCCAGTCTCCTGCCTGTGATTTATCGTTATTTTGAACGATTACGAAGGCGAGGATTTGAATCCTCAGCTTCTTTCGATATACCGCGAGTGGAAAAGGTAAATATCGCGATTCCAAGTGTCCTACTGTGATTTATCGTTATTTTTAACGATTACCTGGCTTGGGAAGTGAATCCTTAGTTTCTTTTAGTACACCGTGTGGAAAAGGTAAATATCGCGTTCGGTGTGACCTTGAGTGTTTTGTCGTTATTTCGAATGATTGCTAGGCTTGTGAAGTGAATCCTTAGCTTCAATCGATATACCGCGAGTGGAAAAGGTAAATATCCCGATTCCAGGTCTCCTACTGTGATTTATCGTTATTTTTAACGATTACCTGGCTTGGGAAGTGAATCCTTAGTTTCTTTTAGTACACCGTGTGGAAAAGGTAAATATCACGTTTCGGTGTGACCTTGAGTGTTTTGTCGTTATTTCGAACGATTGCTAGGCTTGTGAAGTGAATCCTTAGCTTTTTTCGATATACCGCGAGTGGAAAAGGTAAATATCCCGATTCGAGGTCTCCAACTGTGATTTATCGTTATTTTTAACGATTACCTGGCTTGGGAAGTGAATCCTTAGTTTCTTTTAGTACACCGTGTGGAAAAGGTAAATATCGCGTTCGGTGTGACCTTGAGTGTTTTGTCGTTATTTCGAACGATTGCTAGGCTTGTGAAGTGAATCCTTAGCTTCTTTCGATATACCGCGAGTGGAAAAGGTAAATATCCCGATTCCAGGTCTCCTACTGTGATTTATCGTTATTTTTAACGATTACCGGGCTTGGGAAGTGAATCCTTAGTTTCTTTTAGTACACCGTGTGGAAAAGGTAAATATCACGTTTCGGTGTGACCTTGAGTGTTTTGTCGTTATTTCGAACGATTGCTAGGCTTGTGAAGTGAATCCTTTGCTTCTTTCGATATACCGCGAGTGGAAAAGGTAAATATCCCGATTCCAGGTCTCCTACTGTGATTTATCGTTATTTTGAACGATTACGAAGGCGAGGATTTGAATCCTCAGCTTCTTTCGATATACCGCGAGTGGAAAAGGTAAATATCCCGATTCCAGGTCTCCTACTGTGATTTATCGTTATTTTGAACGATTACCTGCCCTGGGAAGTGAATCTTTAGTTTCTTTTAGTACACCGTGTGGAAAAGGAAAATATCGCGTTTCGGTGTGACCTTGAGTGTTTTGTCGTTATTTCGAACGATTGCTAGGCTTGTGAAGTGAATCCTTTGCTTCTTTCGATATACCGCGAGTGGAAAAGGTAAATATCCCGATTCCAGGTCTCCTACTGTGATTTATCGTTATTTTGAACGATTACGAAGGCGAGGATTTGAATCCTCAGCTTCTTTCGATATACCGCGAGTGGAAAAGGTAAATATCGCGATTCCGAGTCTCCTACTGTGATTTATCGTTATTTTGATCGATTGCCTGCCTTTGGAAGTGAATCTTTAGTTTCTTTTAGTACACCGTGTGGAAAAGGTAAATATCACGTTTCGGTGTGACCTTGAGTGTTTTGTCGTTATTTCGAACGATTGCGAGACTTGGGAAATGAATCCTTAGCTTGTGTCGTTACACCGTGGGTGGAAAATGTAAATATCGCTACACCGAGTCTCCTACTGTGATTTATCGTTATTTTGAACGATTACGAAGGCGAGGATTTGAATCCTGAGCTTCTTTCGATATACCGCGAGTGGAAAAGGTAAATATCGCGATTCCCAGTCTCCTGCTGTGATTTATCGTTATTTTGATCGATTACCTGGCTTGGGGAGTGAATCCTTAGTTTCTTTTAGTTCACCGTGTGGAAAAGGTAAATATCGCGTTCGGAGTGACCTTGAGTGTTTTGTCGTTATTTCGAATGGTTGCGAGGCTTGGGAAGTGAATCCTCAGCTTCTTTCGATATACCGCGAGTGGAAAAGGTAAATATCGCGATTCCCAGTCTCCTGCTGTGATTTATCGTTATTTTGATCGATTACCTGGCTTGGGGAGGGAAACCTTAGTTTCTTTTAGTACACCGTGTGGAAAAGGTAAATATCGCGCTCGGAGTGCCCTTGAGTGTTTTGTCGTTATTTCGAACGATCGCTAGGGTTGTGAAGTGAATCCTTAGCTTCTTTCGATATACCGCGAGTGGAAAAGGTAAATAACGCGATTCCCAGTCTCCTGCCTGTGATTTATCGTTATTTTGAACGATTACGAAGGCGAGGATTTGAATTCTCAGCTTCTTTCGATATACCGCGAGTGGAAAAGGTAAATATCGCGATTCCAAGTCTCCTACTGTGATTTATCGTTATTTTTAACGATTACCTGGCTTGGGAAGTGAATCCTTAGTTTCTTTTAGTACACCGTGTGGAAAAGGTAAATATCGCGTTCGGTGTGACCTTGAGTGTTTTGTCGTTATTTCGAACGATTGCTAGGCTTGTGAAGTGAATCCTTAGCTTCAATCGATATACCGCGAGTGGAAAAGGTAAATATCCCGATTCCAGGTCTCCTACTGTGATTTATCGTTATTTTTAACGATTACCTGGCTTGGGAAGTGAATCCTTAGTTTCTTTTAGTACACCGTGTGGAAAAGGTAAATATCACGTTTCGGTGTGACCTTGAGTGTTTTGTCGTTATTTCGAACGATTGCTAGGCTTGTGAAGTGAATCCTTAGCTTTTTTCGATATACCGCGAGTGGAAAAGGTAAATATCCCGATTCGAGGTCTCCAACTGTGATTTATCGATATTTTTAACGATTACCTGGCTTGGGAAGTGAATCCTTAGTTTCTTTTAGTACACCGTGTGGAAAAGGTAAATATCGCGTTCGGTGTGACCTTGAGTGTTTTGTCGTTATTTCGAACGATTGCTAGGCTTGTGAAGTGAATCCTTAGCTTTAATCGATATACCGCGAGTGGAAAAGGTAAATATCCCGATTCCAGGTCTCCTACTGTGATTTATCGTTATTTTTAACGATTACCTGGCTTGGGAAGTGAATCCTTAGTTTCTTTTAGTACACCGTGTGGAAAAGGTAAATATCACGTTTCGGTGTGACCTTGAGTGTTTTGTCGTTATTTCGAACGATTGCTAGGCTTGTGAAGTGAATCCTTAGCTTCTTTCGATATACCGCGAGTGGAAAAGGTAAATAACGCGATTCCCAGTCTCCTGCTGTGATTTATCGTTATTTTGAACGATTACCTGGCTTAGGAAGTGAATCCTTAGTTTCTTTTAGTACACCGTGTGGAAAAGGTAAATATCACGTTTCGGTGTGACCTTGAGTGTTTTGTCGTTATTTCGAACGATTGCTAGGCTTGTGAAGTGAATCCTTAGCTTCTTTCGATATACCGCGAGTGGAAAAGGTAAATATCCCGATTCGAGGTCTCCTACTGTGATTTATCGTTATTTTTAACGATTACCTGGCTTGGGAAGTGAATCCTTAGTTTCTTTTAGTACACCGTGTGGAAAAGGTAAATGTCACGTTTCGGTGTGACCTTGAGTGATTGGTCGTTATTTCGAACGGTTGCGAGGCTTGGGAAGTGAATCCTTAGCTTCTTTCGATATACCGCGAGTGGAAATGGTAAATAACGCGATTCCCAGTCTCCTGATGTGATTTATCGTTATTTTGATCGATTACCTGGCTTGGGGAGTGAAACCTTAGTTTCTTTTAGTACACCGTGTGGAAAAGGTAAATATCGCGTTCGGTGTGACCTTGAGTGTTTTGTCGTTATTTCGAACGATTGCTAGGCTTGTGAAGTGAATCCTTAGCTTCAATCGATATACCGCGAGTGGAAAAGGTAAATATCCCGATTCCAGGTCTCCTACTGTGATTTATCGTTATTTTTAACGATTACCTGGCTTGGGAAGTGAATCCTTAGTTTCTTTTAGTACACCGTGTGGAAAAGGTAAATATCACGTTTCGGTGTGACCTTGAGTGTTTTGTCGTTATTTCGAACGATTGCTAGGCTTGTGAAGTGAATCCTTAGCTTCTTTCGATATACCGCGAGTGGAAAAGGTAAATATCCCGATTCGAGGTCTCCTACTGTGATTTATCGTTATTTTTAACGATTACCTGGCTTGGGAAGTGAATCCTTAGTTTCTTTTAGTACACCGTGTGGAAAAGGTAGATATCGCGTTTCGGAGTGACCTTGAGTGATTGGTCGTTATTTCGAACGGTTGCGAGACTTGGGAAGTGAATCCTTAGCTTCTTTCGATATACCGCGAGTGGAAAAGGTAAATAACGCGATTCCCAGTCTCCTGCTGTGATTTATCGTTATTTTGAACGATTACCTGCCTTGGGAAGTGAATCTTTAGTTTCTTTTAGTACACCGTGTGGAAAAGGTAAATATCGCGTTTCGGTGTGACCTTGAGTGTTTTGTCGTTATTTCGAACGATTGCTAGGCTTGTGAAGTGAATCCTTTACTTCTTTCGATATACCGCGAGTGGAAAAGGTAAATATCCCGATTCCAGGTCTCCTACTGTGCTTTATCGCTATTTTGAACGATTACGAAGGCGAGGATTTGAATCCTCAGCTTCTTTCGATATACCGCGAGTGGAAAAGGTAAATATCGCGATTCCGAGTCTCCTACTGTGATTTATCGCTATTTTGAACGATTACGAAGGCGAGGATTTGAATCCTCAGCTTCTTTCGATATACCGCGTGTGGAAAAGGTAAATAACGCTATTCCCAGTCTCCTACTGTGATTTATCCTTATTTTGAACGATTACGAAGGCGAGGATTTGAATCCTCAGCTCCTTTCGATATACCGCGAGTGGAAAAGGTAAATATCGCGATTCCCAGTCTCCTGCTGTGATTTATCGTTATTTTGAACGATTACCTGGCTTAGGAAGTGAATCCTTAGTTTCTTTTAGTACACCGTGTGGAAAAGGTAAATATCGCGTTTCGGAGTGACCTTGAGTGATTGGTCGTTATTTCGAACGGTTGCGAGGCTTGGGAAGTGAATCCTTAGCTTCTTTCGATATACCGCGAGTGGAAAAGGTAAATAACGCGATTCCCAGTCTCCTGCTGTGATTTATCGTTATTTTGAACGATTGCGAGGGCTAGGATTTGAATCCTTAATTTCTTTAAGTACACCGAGTGGAAAAGGTAAATATCACGTTTCGGTGTGACCTTGAGTGTTTTGTCGTTATTTCGAACGATTGCGAGACTTGGGAAATGAATCCTTAGCTTGTGTCGTTACACCGTGGGTGGAAAATGTAAATATCGCTACACCGAGTCTCCTACTGTGATTTATCGTTATTTTGAACGATTACGAAGGCGAGGATTTGAATCCTCAGCTTCTTTCGATATACCGCGAGTGGAAAAGGTAAATATCGCGATTCCCACTCTCCTGCTGTGATTTATCGTTATTTTGAACGATTACCTGGCTTGGGGAGTGAAACCTTAGTTTCTTTTAGTACACCGTGTGGAAAAGGTAAATATCGCGTTCGGAGTGACCTTGAGTGTTTTGTCGTTATTTCGAACGATCGCTAGGGTTGTGAAGTGAATCCTCAGCTTCTTTCGATATACCGCGAGTGGAAAAGGTAAATAACGCGATTCCCAGTCTCCTGCTGTGATTTATCGTTATTTTGAACGATTACGAAGGCGAGGATTTGAATCCTCAGCTTCATTCGATATACCACGAGTGGAAAAGGTAAATATCGCGATTCCAAGTCTCCTACTGTGATTTATCGTTATTTTTAACGATTACCTGGCTTGGGAAGTGAATCCTTAGTTTCTTTTAGTACACCGTGTGGAAAAGGTAAATATCGCGTTCGGAGTGACCTTGAGTCTTTTGTCGATATTTCGAATGGTTGCGAGGCTTGGGAAGTGAATCCTCAGCTTCTTTCGATATACCGCGAGTGGAAATGGTAAATAACGCGATTCCCAGTCTCCTGATGTGATTTATCGTTATTTTGATCGATTACCTGGCTTGGGGAGTGAAACCTTAGTTTCTTTTAGTACACCGTGTGGAAAAGGTAAATATCGCGCTCGGAGTGCCCTTGAGTGTTTTGTCGTTATTTCGAACGATCGCTAGGGTTGTGAAGTGAATCCTTAGCTTCTTTCGATATACCGCGAGTGGAAAAGGTAAATAACGCGATTCCCAGTCTCCTGCCTGTGATTTATCGTTATTTTGAACGATTACGAAGGCGAGGATTTGAATCCTCAGCTTCTTTCGATATACCGCGAGTGGAAAAGGTAAATATCGCGATTCCAAGTCTCCTACTGTGATTTATCGTTATTTTTAACGATTACCTGGCTTGGGAAGTGAATCCTTAGTTTCTTTTAGTACACCGTGTGGAAAAGGTAAATATCGCGTTCGGTGTGACCTTGAGTGTTTTGTCGTTATTTCGAACGATTGCTAGGCTTGTGAAGTGAATCCTTAGCTTCAATCGATATACCGCGAGTGGAAAAGGTAAATATCCCGATTCCAGGTCTCCTACTGTGATTTATCGTTATTTTTAACGATTACCTGGCTTGGGAAGTGAATCCTTAGTTTCTTTTAGTACACCGTGTGGAAAAGGTAAATATCACGTTTCGGTGTGACCTTGAGTGTTTTGTCGTTATTTCGAACGATTGCTAGGCTTGTGAAGTGAATCCTTAGCTTTTTTCGATATACCGCGAGTGGAAAAGGTAAATATCCCGATTCGAGGTCTCCAACTGTGATTTATCGTTATTTTTAACGATTACCTGGCTTGGGAAGTGAATCCTTAGTTTCTTTTAGTACACCGTGTGGAAAAGGTAAATATCGCGTTCGGTGTGACCTTGAGTGTTTTGTCGTTATTTCGAACGATTGCTAGGCTTGTGAAGTGAATCCTTAGCTTCTTTCGATATACCGCGAGTGGAAAAGGTAAATATCCCGATTCCAGGTCTCCTACTGTGATTTATCGTTATTTTTAACGATTACCGGGCTTGGGAAGTGAATCCTTAGTTTCTTTTAGTACACCGTGTGGAAAAGGTAAATATCACGTTTCGGTGTGACCTTGAGTGTTTTGTCGTTATTTCGAACGATTGCTAGGCTTGTGAAGTGAATCCTTTGCTTCTTTCGATATACCGCGAGTGGAAAAGGTAAATATCCCGATTCCAGGTCTCCTACTGTGATTTATCGTTATTTTGAACGATTACGAAGGCGAGGATTTGAATCCTCAGCTTCTTTCGATATACCGCGAGTGGAAAAGGTAAATATCCCGATTCCAGGTCTCCTACTGTGATTTATCGTTATTTTGAACGATTACCTGCCCTGGGAAGTGAATCTTTAGTTTCTTTTAGTACACCGTGTGGAAAAGGAAAATATCGCGTTTCGGTGTGACCTTGAGTGTTTTGTCGTTATTTCGAACGATTGCTAGGCTTGTGAAGTGAATCCTTTGCTTCTTTCGATATACCGCGAGTGGAAAAGGTAAATATCCCGATTCCAGGTCTCCTACTGTGATTTATCGTTATTTTGAACGATTACGAAGGCGAGGATTTGAATCCTCAGCTTCTTTCGATATACCGCGAGTGGAAAAGGTAAATATCGCGATTCCGAGTCTCCTACTGTGATTTATCGTTATTTTGATCGATTGCCTGCCTTTGGAAGTGAATCTTTAGTTTCTTTTAGTACACCGTGTGGAAAAGGTAAATATCACGTTTCGGTGTGACCTTGAGTGTTTTGTCGTTATTTCGAACGATTGCGAGACTTGGGAAATGAATCCTTAGCTTGTGTCGTTACACCGTGGGTGGAAAATGTAAATATCGCTACACCGAGTCTCCTACTGTGATTTATCGTTATTTTGAACGATTACGAAGGCGAGGATTTGAATCCTGAGCTTCTTTCGATATACCGCGAGTGGAAAAGGTAAATATCGCGATTCCCAGTCTCCTGCTGTGATTTATCGTTATTTTGATCGATTACCTGGCTTGGGGAGTGAATCCTTAGTTTCTTTTAGTTCACCGTGTGGAAAAGGTAAATATCGCGTTCGGAGTGACCTTGAGTGTTTTGTCGTTATTTCGAATGGTTGCGAGGCTTGGGAAGTGAATCCTCAGCTTCTTTCGATATACCGCGAGTGGAAAAGGTAAATATCGCGATTCCCAGTCTCCTGCTGTGATTTATCGTTATTTTGATCGATTACCTGGCTTGGGGAGGGAAACCTTAGTTTCTTTTAGTACACCGTGTGGAAATTGTAAATATCGCGCTCGGAGTGCCCTTGAGTGTTTTGTCGTTATTTCGAACGATCGCTAGGGTTGTGAAGTGAATCCTTAGCTTCTTTCGATATACCGCGAGTGGAAAAGGTAAATAACGCGATTCCCAGTCTCCTGCCTGTGATTTATCGTTATTTTGAACGATTACGAAGGCGAGGATTTGAATTCTCAGCTTCTTTCGATATACCGCGAGTGGAAAAGGTAAATATCGCGATTCCAAGTCTCCTACTGTGATTTATCGTTATTTTTAACGATTACCTGGCTTGGGAAGTGAATCCTTAGTTTCTTTTAGTACACCGTGTGGAAAAGGTAAATATCGCGTTCGGTGTGACCTTGAGTGTTTTGTCGTTATTTCGAACGATTGCTAGGCTTGTGAAGTGAATCCTTAGCTTCAATCGATATACCGCGAGTGGAAAAGGTAAATATCCCGATTCCAGGTCTCCTACTGTGATTTATCGTTATTTTTAACGATTACCTGGCTTGGGAAGTGAATCCTTAGTTTCTTTTAGTACACCGTGTGGAAAAGGTAAATATCACGTTTCGGTGTGACCTTGAGTGTTTTGTCGTTATTTCGAACGATTGCTAGGCTTGTGAAGTGAATCCTTAGCTTTTTTCGATATACCGCGAGTGGAAAAGGTAAATATCCCGATTCGAGGTCTCCAACTGTGATTTATCGATATTTTTAACGATTACCTGGCTTGGGAAGTGAATCCTTAGTTTCTTTTAGTACACCGTGTGGAAAAGGTAAATATCGCGTTCGGTGTGACCTTGAGTGTTTTGTCGTTATTTCGAACGATTGCTAGGCTTGTGAAGTGAATCCTTAGCTTCTTTCGATATACCGCGAGTGGAAAAGGTAAATATCCCGATTCCAGGTCTCCTACTGTGATTTATCGTTATTTTTAACGATTACCGGGCTTGGGAAGTGAATCCTTAGTTTCTTTTAGTACACCGTGTGGAAAAGGTAAATATCACGTTTCGGTGTGACCTTGAGTGTTTTGTCGTTATTTCGAACGATTGCTAGGCTTGTGAAGTGAATCCTTTGCTTCTTTCGATATACCGCGAGTGGAAAAGGTAAATATCCCGATTCCAGGTATCCTACTGTGATTTATCGTTATTTTGAACGATTACGAAGGCGAGGATTTGAATCCTCAGCTTCTTTCGATATACCGCGAGTGGAAAAGGTAAATATCCCGATTCCAGGTCTCCTACTGTGATTTATCGTTATTTTGAACGATTACCTGCCTTGGGAAGTGAATCTTTAGTTTCTTTTAGTACACCGTGTGGAAAAGGAAAATATCGCGTTTCGGTGTGACCTTGAGTGTTTTGTCGTTATTTCGAACGATTGCTAGGCTTGTGAAGTGAATCCTTTGCTTCTTTCGATATACCGCGAGTGGAAAAGGTAAATATCCCGATTCCAGGTCTCCTACTGTGATTTATCGTTATTTTGAACGATTACGAAGGCGAGGATTTGAATCCTCAGCTTCTTTCGATATACCGCGAGTGGAAAAGGTAAATATCGCGATTCCGAGTCTCCTACTGTGATTTATCGTTATTTTGATCGATTGCCTGCCTTTGGAAGTGAATCTTTAGTTTCTTTTAGTACACCGTGTGGAAAAGGTAAATATCACGTTTCGGTGTGACCTTGAGTGTTTTGTCGTTATTTCGAACGATTGCGAGACTTGGGAAATGAATCCTTAGCTTGTGTCGTTACACCGTGGGTGGAAAATGTAAATATCGCTACACCGAGTCTCCTACTGTGATTTATCGTTATTTTGAACGATTACGAAGGCGAGGATTTGAATCCTGAGCTTCTTTCGATATACCGCGAGTGGAAAAGGTAAATATCGCGATTCCCAGTCTCCTGCTGTGATTTATCGTTATTTTGATCGATTACCTGGCTTGGGGAGTGAATCCTTAGTTTCTTTTAGTTCACCGTGTGGAAAAGGTAAATATCGCGTTCGGAGTGACCTTGAGTGTTTTGTCGTTATTTCGAATGGTTGCGAGGCTTGGGAAGTGAATCCTCAGCTTCTTTCGATATACCGCGAGTGGAAAAGGTAAATAACGCGATTCCCAGTCTCCTGCTGTGATTTATCGTTATTTTGATCGATTACCTGGCTTGGGGAGTGAAACCTTAGTTTCTTTTAGTACACCGTGTGGAAAAGGTAAATATCGCGCTCGGAGTGCCCTTGAGTGTTTTGTCGTTATTTCGAACGATCGCTAAGCTTGTGAAGTGAATCCTTAGCTTCTTTCGATATACCGCGAGTGGAAGAGGTAAATAACGCGATTCCCAGTCTCCTGCTGTGATTTATCGTTATTTTGAACGATTACGAAGGCGAGGATTTGAATCCTCAGCTTCTTTCGATATACCGCGAGTGGAAAAGGTAAATATCGCGATTCCAAGTCTCCTACTGTGATTTATCGTTATTTTAAACGATTACCTGGCTTGGGAAGTGAATCCTTAGTTTCTTTTAGTACACCGTGTGGAAAAGGTAAATATCGCGTTCGGTGTGACCTTGAGTGTTTTGTCGTTATTTCGAACGATTGCTAGGCTTGTGAAGTGAATCCTTAGCTTCTTTCGATATACCGCGAGTGGAAAAGGTAAATATGCCGATTCCTTGTCTCCTACTGTGATTTATCGTTATTTTTAACGATTACCTGGCTTGGGAAGTTAATCCTTAGTTTCTTTTAGTACACCGTGTGGAAAAGGTAAATATCACGTTTCGGTGTGACCTTGAGTGTTTTGTCGTTATTTCGAACGATTGCTATGCTTGTGAAGTGAATCCTTAGCTTCTTTCGATATACCGCGAGTGGAAGAGGTAAATAACGCGATTCCCAGTCTCCTGCTGTGATTTATCGTTATTTTGAACGATTACGAAGGCGAGGATTTGAATCCTCAGCTTCTTTCGATATAACGCGAGTGGAAAAGGTAAATATCGCGATTCCAAGTCTCCTACTGTGATTTATCGTTATTTTAAACGATTACCTGGCTTGGGAAGTGAATCCTTAGTTTCTTTTAGTACACCGTGTGGAAAAGGTAAATATCGCGTTCGGTGTGACCTTGAGTGTTTTGTCGTTATTTCGAACGGTTGCGAGGCTTGGGAAGTGAATCCTTAGCTTCTTTCGATATACCGCGAGTGGAAAAGGTAAATAACGCGATTCCCAGTCTCCTATTGTGATTTATTGTTATTTTGAACGATTGCGAGGGCTAGGATTTGAATCCTTAATTTCTTTTCGTAGACCGAGTGGAAAAGGTAAATATCACGTTTCGGTGTGACCTTGAGTGTTTTGTCGTTATTTCGAACTATTGCGAGACTTGGGAAATGAATCCTTAGCTTGTGTCGTTGCACCGTGGGTGGAAAATGTAAATATCGCTACACCGAGTCTCCTACTGTGATTTATCGTTATTTTGAACGATTACGAAGGCGAGGATTTGAATCCTCAGCTTCTTTCGATATACCGCGAGTGGAAAAGGTAAATATCGCGATTCCCAGGCTCCTGCTGTGATTTATCGTTATTTTGAACGATTACCTGGCTTGGGGAGTGAAACCTTAGTTTCTTTTAGTACACCGTGTGGAAAAGGTAAATATCGCGTTCGGAGTGACCTTGAGTGATTGGTCGTTATTTCGAACGGTTGCGAGGCTTGGGAAGTGAATCCTTAGCTTCTTTCGATATACCGCGAGTGGAAAAGGTAAATAACGCGATTCCCAGTCTCCTGCTGTGATTTATCGTTATTTTGAACGATTACCTGTCTTGGGAAGTGAATCCTTAGTTTCTTTTAGTACACCGTGTGGAAAAGGTAAATATCGCGTTCGGTGTGACCTTGAGTGTTTTGTCGTTATTTCGAACGATTGCTAGGCTTGTGAAGTGAATCCTTAGCTTCTTTCGATATACCGCGAGTGGAAAAGGTAAATATCCCGATTCCAGGTCTCCTACTGTGATTTATCGTTATTTTTAACGATTACCGGGCTTGGGAAGTGAATCCTTAGTTTCTTTTAGTACACCGTGTGGAAAAGGTAAATATCACGTTTCGGTGTGACCTTGAGTGTTTTGTCGTTATTTCGAACGATTGCTAGGCTTGTGAAGTGAATCCTTAGCTTCTTTCGATATACCGCGAGTGGAAAAGGTAAATATCCCGATTCCAGGTCTCCTACTGTGATTTATCGTTATTTTTAACGATTACCGGGCTTGGGAAGTGAATCCTTAGTTTCTTTTAGTACACCGTGTGGAAAAGGTAAATATCACGTTTCGGTGTGACCTTGAGTGTTTTGTCGTTATTTCGAACGATTGCTAGGCTTGTGAAGTGAATCCTTTGCTTCTTTCGATATACCGCGAGTGGAAAAGGTAAATATCCCGATTCCAGGTCTCCTACTGTGATTTATCGTTATTTTGAACGATTACGAAGGCGAGGATTTGAATCCTCAGCTTCTTTCGATATACCGCGAGTGGAAAAGGTAAATATCCCGATTCCAGGTCTCCTACTGTGATTTATCGTTATTTTGAACGATTACCTGCCCTGGGAAGTGAATCTTTAGTTTCTTTTAGTACACCGTGTGGAAAAGGAAAATATCGCGTTTCGGTGTGACCTTGAGTGTTTTGTCGTTATTTCGAACGATTGCTAGGCTTGTGAAGTGAATCCTTTGCTTCTTTCGATATACCGCGAGTGGAAAAGGTAAATATCCCGATTCCAGGTCTCCTACTGTGATTTATCGTTATTTTGAACGATTACGAAGGCGAGGATTTGAATCCTCAGCTTCTTTCGATATACCGCGAGTGGAAAAGGTAAATATCCCGATTCCAGGTCTCCTACTGTGATTTATCGTTATTTTGATCGATTGCCTGCCTTTGGAAGTGAATCTTTAGTTTCTTTTAGTACACCGTGTGGAAAAGGTAAATATCACGTTTCGGTGTGACCTTGAGTGTTTTGTCGTTATTTCGAACGATTGCGAGACTTGGGAAATGAATCCTTAGCTTGTGTCGTTACACCGTGGGTGGAAAATGTAAATATCGCTACACCGAGTCTCCTACTGTGATTTATCGTTATTTTGAACGATTACGAAGGCGAGGATTTGAATCCTGAGCTTCTTTCGATATACCGCGAGTGGAAAAGGTAAATATCGCGATTCCCAGTCTCCTGCTGTGATTTATCGTTATTTTTAACGATTACCTGGCTTGGGAAGTGAATCCTTAGTTTCTTTTAGTACACCGTGTGGAAAAGGTAAATATCGCGTTTCGGAGTGACCTTGAGTGATTGGTCGTTATTTCGAACGGTTGCGAGGCTTGGGAAGTGAATCCTTAGCTTCTTTCGATATACCGCGAGTGGAAAAGGTAAATAACGCGATTCCCAGTCTCCTGCTGTGATTTATCGTTATTTTGAACGAGTACCTGGCTTAGGAAGTGAATCCTAAGTTTCTTTTAGTACACCGTGTGGAAAAGGTAAATATCGCGTTTCGGTGTGACCTTGAGTGATTGGTCGTTATTTCGAACGGTTGCGAGGCTTGGGAAGTGAATCCTTAGATTCTTTCGATATACCGCGAGTGGACAAGGTAAATATCGCCATACCGAGTCTCCTATTGTGATTTATTGTTATTTTGAACGATTGCGAGGGCTAGGATTTGAATCCTTAATTTCTTTTAGTACACCGAGTGGAAAAGGTAAATATCACGTTTCGGTGTGACCTTGAGTGTTTTGTCGTTATTTCGAACTATTGCGAGACTTGGGAAATGAATCCTTAGCTTGTGTCGTTGCACCGTGGGTGGAAAATGTAAATATCGCTACACCGAGTCTCCTACTGTGATTTATCGTTATTTTGAACGATTACGAAGGCGAGGATTTGAATCAACAGCTTCTTTCGATATACCGCGAGTGGAAAAGGTATAGAACGCGATTCCCAGTCTCCTGCTGTGATTTATCGTTATTTTGAACGATTACGAAGGCGAGGATTTGAATCCTCAGCTTCATTCGATATACCGCGAGTGGAAAAGGTAAATATCGCGATTCCGAGTCTCCTACTGTGATTTATCGTTATTTTGATCGATTGCCTGCCTTTGGAAGTGAATCTTTAGTTTCTTTTAGTACACCGTGTGGAAAAGGTAAATATCACGTTTCGGTGTGACCTTGAGTGTTTTGTCGTTATTTCGAACGATTGCGAGACTTGGGAAATGAATCCTTAGCTTGTGTCGTTACACCGTGGGTGGAAAATGTAAATATCGCTACACCGAGTCTCCTACTGTGATTTATCGTTATTTTGAACGATTACGAAGGCGAGGATTTGAATCCTCAGCTTCTTTCGATATACCGCGAGTGGAAAAGGTAAATATCGCGATTCCCACTCTCCTGCTGTGATTTATCGTTATTTTGAACGATTACCTGGCTTGGGGAGTGAAACCTTAGTTTCTTTTAGTACACCGTGTGGAAAAGGTAAATATCGCGTTCGGAGTGACCTTGAGTGTTTTGTCGTTATTTCGAATATTTGCGAGGCTTGGGAAGTGAATCCTCAGCTTCTTTCGATATACCGCGAGTGGAAAAGGTAAATAACGCGATTCCCAGTCTCCTGCTGTGATTTATCGTTATTTTGAACGATTACGAAGGCGAGGATTTGAATCCTCAGCTTCATTCGATATACCACGAGTGGAAAAGGTAAATATCGCGATTCCAAGTCTCCTACTGTGATTTATCGTTATTTTTAACGATTACCTGGCTTGGGAAGTGAATCCTTAGTTTCTTTTAGTACACCGTGTGGAAAAG
This sequence comes from Nomada fucata, assembly GCA_948146005.1. Taxonomy (NCBI): domain Eukaryota; kingdom Metazoa; phylum Arthropoda; class Insecta; order Hymenoptera; family Apidae; genus Nomada; species Nomada fucata. Next base: position 26,930,800 of record OX411275.1, read on the forward strand.
GTAAATATCGCGTTCGGAGTGACCTTGAGTCTTTTGTCGATATTTCGAATGGTTGCGAGGCTTGGGAAGTGAATCCTCAGCTTCTTTCGATATACCGCGAGTGGAAATGGTAAATAACGCGATTCCCAGTCTCCTGATGTGATTTATCGTTATTTTGATCGATTACCTGGCTTGGGGAGTGAAACCTTAGTTTCTTTTAGTACACCGTGTGGAAAAGGTAAATATCGCGCTCGGAGTGCCCTTGAGTGTTTTGTCGTTATTTCGAACGATCGCTAGGGTTGTGAAGTGAATCCTTAGCTTCTTTCGATATACCGCGAGTGGAAAAGGTAAATAACGCGATTCCCAGTCTCCTGCCTGTGATTTATCGTTATTTTGAACGATTACGAAGGCGAGGATTTGAATCCTCAGCTTCTTTCGATATACCGCGAGTGGAAAAGGTAAATATCGCGATTCCAAGTCTCCTACTGTGATTTATCGTTATTTTTAACGATTACCTGGGTTGGGAAGTGAATCCTTAGTTTCTTTTAGTACACCGTGTGGAAAAGGTAAATATCGCGTTCGGTGTGACCTTGAGTGTTTTGTCGTTATTTCGAACGATTGCTAGGCTTGTGAAGTGAATCCTTAGCTTCAATCGATATACCGCGAGTGGAAAAGGTAAATATCCCGATTCCAGGTCTCCTACTGTGATTTATCGTTATTTTTAACGATTACCTGGCTTGGGAAGTGAATCCTTAGTTTCTTTTAGTACACCGTGTGGAAAAGGTAAATATCACGTTTCGGTGTGACCTTGAGTGTTTTGTCGTTATTTCGAACGATTGCTAGGCTTGTGAAGTGAATCCTTAGCTTTTTTCGATATACCGCGAGTGGAAAAGGTAAATATCCCGATTCGAGGTCTCCAACTGTGATTTATCGTTATTTTTAACGATTACCTGGCTTGGGAAGTGAATCCTTAGTTTCTTTTAGTACACCGTGTGGAAAAGGTAAATATCGCGTTCGGTGTGACCTTGAGTGTTTTGTCGTTATTTCGAACGATTGCTAGGCTTGTGAAGTGAATCCTTAGCTTCTTTCGATATACCGCGAGTGGAAAAGGTAAATATCCCGATTCCAGGTCTCCTACTGTGATTTATCGTTATTTTTAACGATTACCGGGCTTGGGAAGTGAATCCTTAGTTTCTTTTAGTACACCGTGTGGAAAAGGTAAATATCACGTTTCGGTGTGACCTTGAGTGTTTTGTCGTTATTTCGAACGATTGCTAGGCTTGTGAAGTGAATCCTTTGCTTCTTTCGATATACCGCGAGTGGAAAAGGTAAATATCCCGATTCCAGGTCTCCTACTGTGATTTATCGTTATTTTGAACGATTACGAAGGCGAGGATTTGAATCCTCAGCTTCTTTCGATATACCGCGAGTGGAAAAGGTAAATATCCCGATTCCAGGTCTCCTACTGTGATTTATCGTTATTTTGAACGATTACCTGCCCTGGGAAGTGAATCTTTAGTTTCTTTTAGTACACCGTGTGGAAAAGGAAAATATCGCGTTTCGGTGTGACCTTGAGTGTTTTGTCGTTATTTCGAACGATTGCTAGGCTTGTGAAGTGAATCCTTTGCTTCTTTCGATATACCGCGAGTGGAAAAGGTAAATATCCCGATTCCAGGTCTCCTACTGTGATTTATCGTTATTTTGAACGATTACGAAGGCGAGGATTTGAATCCTCAGCTTCTTTCGATATACCGCGAGTGGAAAAGGTAAATATCGCGATTCCGAGTCTCCTACTGTGATTTATCGTTATTTTGATCGATTGCCTGCCTTTGGAAGTGAATCTTTAGTTTCTTTTAGTACACCGTGTGGAAAAGGTAAATATCACGTTTCGGTGTGACCTTGAGTGTTTTGTCGTTATTTCGAACGATTGCGAGACTTGGGAAATGAATCCTTAGCTTGTGTCGTTACACCGTGGGTGGAAAATGTAAATATCGCTACACCGAGTCTCCTACTGTGATTTATCGTTATTTTGAACGATTACGAAGGCGAGGATTTGAATCCTGAGCTTCTTTCGATATACCGCGAGTGGAAAAGGTAAATATCGCGATTCCCAGTCTCCTGCTGTGATTTATCGTTATTTTGATCGATTACCTGGCTTGGGGAGTGAATCCTTAGTTTCTTTTAGTTCACCGTGTGGAAAAGGTAAATATCGCGTTCGGAGTGACCTTGAGTGTTTTGTCGTTATTTCGAATGGTTGCGAGGCTTGGGAAGTGAATCCTCAGCTTCTTTCGATATACCGCGAGTGGAAAAGGTAAATATCGCGATTCCCAGTCTCCTGCTGTGATTTATCGTTATTTTGATCGATTACCTGGCTTGGGGAGGGAAACCTTAGTTTCTTTTAGTACACCGTGTGGAAAAGGTAAATATCGCGCTCGGAGTGCCCTTGAGTGTTTTGTCGTTATTTCGAACGATCGCTAGGGTTGTGAAGTGAATCCTTAGCTTCTTTCGATATACCGCGAGTGGAAAAGGTAAATAACGCGATTCCCAGTCTCCTGCCTGTGATTTATCGTTATTTTGAACGATTACGAAGGCGAGGATTTGAATTCTCAGCTTCTTTCGATATACCGCGAGTGGAAAAGGTAAATATCGCGATTCCAAGTCTCCTACTGTGATTTATCGTTATTTTTAACGATTACCTGGCTTGGGAAGTGAATCCTTAGTTTCTTTTAGTACACCGTGTGGAAAAGGTAAATATCGCGTTCGGTGTGACCTTGAGTGTTTTGTCGTTATTTCGAACGATTGCTAGGCTTGTGAAGTGAATCCTTAGCTTCAATCGATATACCGCGAGTGGAAAAGGTAAATATCCCGATTCCAGGTCTCCTACTGTGATTTATCGTTATTTTTAACGATTACCTGGCTTGGGAAGTGAATCCTTAGATTCTTTTAGTACACCGTGTGGAAAAGGTAAATATCACGTTTCGGTGTGACCTTGAGTGTTTTGTCGTTATTTCGAACGATTGCTAGGCTTGTGAAGTGAATCCTTAGCTTTTTTCGATATACCGCGAGTGGAAAAGGTAAATATCCCGATTCGAGGTCTCCAACTGTGATTTATCGATATTTTTAACGATTACCTGGCTTGGGAAGTGAATCCTTAGTTTCTTTTAGTACACCGTGTGGAAAAGGTAAATATCGCGTTCGGTGTGACCTTGAGTGTTTTGTCGTTATTTCGAACGATTGCTAGGCTTGTGAAGTGAATCCTTAGCTTCTTTCGATATACCGCGAGTGGAAAAGGTAAATATCCCGATTCCAGGTCTCCTACTGTGATTTATCGTTATTTTTAACGATTACCGGGCTTGGGAAGTGAATCCTTAGTTTCTTTTAGTACACCGTGTGGAAAAGGTAAATATCACGTTTCGGTGTGACCTTGAGTGTTTTGTCGTTATTTCGAACGATTGCTAGGCTTGTGAAGTGAATCCTTTGCTTCTTTCGATATACCGCGAGTGGAAAAGGTAAATATCCCGATTCCAGGTCTCCTACTGTGATTTATCGTTATTTTGAACGATTACGAAGGCGAGGATTTGAATCCTCAGCTTCTTTCGATATACCGCGAGTGGAAAAGGTAAATATCCCGATTCCAGGTCTCCTACTGTGATTTATCGTTATTTTGAACGATTACCTGCCTTGGGAAGTGAATCTTTAGTTTCTTTTAGTACACCGTGTGGAAAAGGAAAATATCGCGTTTCGGTGTGACCTTGAGTGTTTTGTCGTTATTTCGAACGATTGCTAGGCTTGTGAAGTGAATCCTTTGCTTCTTTCGATATACCGCGAGTGGAAAAGGTAAATATCCCGATTCCAGGTCTCCTACTGTGATTTATCGTTATTTTGAACGATTACGAAGGCGAGGATTTGAATCCTCAGCTTCTTTCGATATACCGCGAGTGGAAAAGGTAAATATCGCGATTCCGAGTCTCCTACTGTGATTTATCGTTATTTTGATCGATTGCCTGCCTTTGGAAGTGAATCTTTAGTTTCTTTTAGTACACCGTGTGGAAAAGGTAAATATCACGTTTCGGTGTGACCTTGAGTGTTTTGTCGTTATTTCGAACGATTGCGAGACTTGGGAAATGAATCCTTAGCTTGTGTCGTTACACCGTGGGTGGAAAATGTAAATATCGCTACACCGAGTCTCCTACTGTGATTTATCGTTATTTTGAACGATTACGAAGGCGAGGATTTGAATCCTGAGCTTCTTTCGATATACCGCGAGTGGAAAAGGTAAATATCGCGATTCCCAGTCTCCTGCTGTGATTTATCGTTATTTTGATCGATTACCTGGCTTGGGGAGTGAATCCTTAGTTTCTTTTAGTTCACCGTGTGGAAAAGGTAAATATCGCGTTCGGAGTGACCTTGAGTGTTTTGTCGTTATTTCGAATGGTTGCGAGGCTTGGGAAGTGAATCCTCAGCTTCTTTCGATATACCGCGAGTGGAAAAGGTAAATAACGCGATTCCCAGTCTCCTGCTGTGATTTATCGTTATTTTGATCGATTACCTGGCTTGGGGAGTGAAACCTTAGTTTCTTTTAGTACACCGTGTGGAAAAGGTAAATATCGCGCTCGGAGTGCCCTTGAGTGTTTTGTCGTTATTTCGAACGATCGCTAGGCTTGTGAAGTGAATCCTTAGCTTCTTTCGATATACCGCGAGTGGAAGAGGTAAATAACGCGATTCCCAGTCTCCTGCTGTGATTTATCGTTATTTTGAACGATTACGAAGGCGAGGATTTGAATCCTCAGCTTCTTTCGATATACCGCGAGTGGAAAAGGTAAATATCGCGATTCCAAGTCTCCTACTGTGATTTATCGTTATTTTAAACGATTACCTGGCTTGGGAAGTGAATCCTTAGTTTCTTTTAGTACACCGTGTGGAAAAGGTAAATATCGCGTTCGGTGTGACCTTGAGTGTTTTGTCGTTATTTCGAACGATTGCTAGGCTTGTGAAGTGAATCCTTAGCTTCTTTCGATATACCGCGAGTGGAAAAGGTAAATATGCCGATTCCTTGTCTCCTACTGTGATTTATCGTTATTTTTAACGATTACCTGGCTTGGGAAGTTAATCCTTAGTTTCTTTTAGTACACCGTGTGGAAAAGGTAAATATCACGTTTCGGTGTGACCTTGAGTGTTTTGTCGTTATTTCGAACGATTGCTATGCTTGTGAAGTGAATCCTTAGCTTCTTTCGATATACCGTGAGTGGAAGAGGTAAATAACGCGATTCCCAGTCTCCTGCTGTGATTTATCGTTATTTTGAACGATTACGAAGGCGAGGATTTGAATCCTCAGCTTCTTTCGATATACCGCGAGTGGAAAAGGTAAATATCGCGATTCCAAGTCTCCTACTGTGATTTATCGTTATTTTAAACGATTACCTGGCTTGGGAAGTGAATCCTTAGTTTCTTTTAGTACACCGTGTGGAAAAGGTAAATATCGCGTTCGGTGTGACCTTGAGTGTTTTGTCGTTATTTCGAACGGTTGCGAGGCTTGGGAAGTGAATCCTTAGCTTCTTTCGATATACCGCGAGTGGAAAAGGTAAATAACGCGATTCCCAGTCTCCTATTGTGATTTATTGTTATTTTGAACGATTGCGAGGGCTAGGATTTGAATCCTTAATTTCTTTTAGTAGACCGAGTGGAAAAGGTAAATATCACGTTTCGGTGTGACCTTGAGTGTTTTGTCGTTATTTCGAACTATTGCGAGACTTGGGAAATGAATCCTTAGCTTGTGTCGTTGCACCGTGGGTGGAAAATGTAAATATCGCTACACCGAGTCTCCTACTGTGATTTATCGTTATTTTGAACGATTACGAAGGCGAGGATTTGAATCCTCAGCTTCTTTCGATATACCGCGAGTGGAAAAGGTAAATATCGCGATTCCCAGGCTCCTGCTGTGATTTATCGTTATTTTGAACGATTACCTGGCTTGGGGAGTGAAACCTTAGTTTCTTTTAGTACACCGTGTGGAAAAGGTAAATATCGCGTTCGGAGTGACCTTGAGTGATTGGTCGTTATTTCGAACGGTTGCGAGGCTTGGGAAGTGAATCCTTAGCTTCTTTCGATATACCGCGAGTGGAAAAGGTAAATAACGCGATTCCCAGTCTTCTGCTGTGATTTATCGTTATTTTGAAAGATTACATGGCTTAGGAAGTGAATCCTAAGTTTCTTTTAGTACACCGTGTGGAAAAGGAATATATCGCGTTTCGGTGTGACCTTGAGTGTTTTGTCGTTATTTCGAACGATTGCTAGGCTTGTGAAGTGAATCCTTTGCTTCTTTCGATATACCGCGAGTGGAAAAGGTAAATAACGCTATTCCCAGTCTCCTACTGTGATTTATCCTTATTTTGAACGATTACGAAGGCGAGGATTTGAATCCTCAGCTCCTTTCGATATACCGCGAGTGGAAAAGGTAAATATCGCGATTCCCAGTCTCCTGCTGTGATTTATCGTTATTTTGAACGATTACCTGGCTTAGGAAGTGAATCCTTAGTTTCTTTTATTACAACGTGTGGAAAAGGTAGATATCGCGTTTCGGAGTGACATTGAGTGATTGGTCGTTATTTCGAACGGTTGCGAGACTTGGGAAGTGAATCCTCCGATTCTTTCGATATACCGCGAGTGGACAAGGTAAATATTGCCATACCGAGTCTCCTATTGTGATTTATTGTTATTTTGAACGATTGCGAGGGCTAGGATTTGAATCCTTAATTTCTTTTAGTACACCGAGTGGAAAAGGTAAATATCACGTTTCGGTGTGACCTTGAGTGTTTTGTCGTTATTTCGAACTATTGCGAGAGTTGGGAAATGAATCCTTAGCTTGTGTCGTTACACCGTGGGTGGAAAATGTAAATATCGCTACACCGAGTCTCCTACTGTGATTTATCGTTATTTTGAACGATTACGAAGGCGAGGATTTGAATCCTCAGCTTCTTTCGATATACCGCGAGTGGAAAAGGTAAATATCGCGATTCCCAGTCTCCTGCTGTGATTTATCGTTATTTTGAACGATTACCTGGCTTGGGGAGTGAAACCTTAGTTTCTTTTAGTACACCGTGTGGAAAAGGTAAATATCGCGTTTCGGAGTGACCTTGAGTGATTGGTCGTTATTTCGAACGGTTGCGAGGCTTGGGAAGTGAATCCTTAGCTTCTTTCGATATACCGCGAGTGGAAAAGGTAAATAACGCGATTCCCAGTCTCCTATTGTGATTTATTGTTATTTTGAACGATTGCGAGGGCTAGGATTTGAATCCTTAATTTCTTTTAGTAGACCGAGTGGAAAAGGTAAATATCACGTTTCGGTGTGACCTTGAGTGTTTTGTCGTTATTTCGAACTATTGCGAGACTTGGGAAATGAATCCTTAGCTTGTGTCGTTGCACCGTGGGTGGAAAATGTAAATATCGCTACACCGAGTCTCCTACTGTGATTTATCGTTATTTTGAACGATTACGAAGGCGAGGATTTGAATCCTCAGCTTCTTTCGATATACCGCGAGTGGAAAGGGTAAATATCGCGATTCCCAGGCTCCTGCTGTGATTTATCGTTATTTTGAACGATTACCTGGCTTGGGGAGTGAAACCTTAGTTTCTTTTAGTACACCGTGTGGAAAAGGTAAATATCGCGTTCGGAGTGACCTTGAGTGTTTTGTCGTTATTTCGAATGGTTGCGAGGCTTGGGAAGTGAATCCTCAGATTCTTTCGATATACCGCGAGTGGAAAAGGTAAATAACGCGATTCCCAGTCTCCTGCTGTGATTTATCGTTATTTTGAACGATTACGAAGGCGAGGATTTGAATCCTCAGCTTCATTCGATATACCGCGAGTGGAAAAGGTAAATATCGCGATTCCGAGTCTCCTACTGTGATTTATCGTTATTTTGATCGATTGCCTGCCTTTGGAAGTGAATCTTTAGTTTCTTTTAGTACACCGTGTGGAAAAGGAAAATATCGCGTTTCGGTGTGACCTTGAGTGTTTTGTCGTTATTTCGAATATTTGCGAGGCTCGGGAAGTGAATCCTCAGCTTCTTTCGATATACCGCGAGTGGAAAAGGTAAATAACGCGATTCCCAGTCTCCTGCTGTGATTTATCGTTATTTTGAACGATTACGAAGGCGAGGATTTGAATCCTCAGCTTCTTTCGATATACCGCGAGTGGAAATGGTAAATAACGCGATTCCCAGTCTCCTGATGTGATTTATCGTTATTTTGATCGATTACCTGGCTTGGGGAGTGAAACCTTAGTTTCTTTTAGTACACCGTGTGGAAAAGGTAAATATCGCGCTCGGAGTGCCCTTGAGTGTTTTGTCGTTATTTCGAACGATCGCTAGGCTTGTGAAGTGAATGCTTAGCTTCTTTCGATATACCGCGAGTGGAAAAGGTAAATAACGCGATTCCCAGTCTCCTGCCTGTGATTTATCGTTATTTTGAATGATTACGAAGGCGAGGATTTGAATCCTCAGCTTCTTTCGATATACCGCGAGTGGAAAAGGTAAATATCGCGATTCCAAGTCTCCTACTGTGATTTATCGTTATTTTTAACGATTACCTGGCTTGGGAAGTGAATCCTTAGTTTCTTTTAGTACACCGTGTGGAAAAGGTAAATATCGCGTTCGGTGTGACCTTGAGTGTTTTGTCGTTATTTTGAACGATTGCTAGGCTTGTGAAGTGAATCCTTAGCTTCTTTCGATATACCGCGAGTGGAAAAGGTAAATATCCCGATTCCAGGTCTCCTACTGTGATTTATCGTTATTTTTAACGATTACCTGGCTTGGGAAGTGAATCCTTAGTTTCTTTTAGTACACCGTGTGGAAAAGGTAAATATCACGTTTCGGTGTGACCTTGAGTGTTTTGTCGTTATTTCGAACGATTGCTAGGCTTGTGAAGTGAATCCTTAGCTTCTTTCGATATACCGCGAGTGGAAAAGGTAAATATCCCGATTCCAGGTCTCCTACTGTGATTTATCGTTATTTTTAACGATTACCTGGCTTGGGAAGTGAATCCTTAGTTTCTTTTAGTACACCGTGTGGAAAAGGTAAATATCACGTTTCGGTGTGACCTTGAGTGTTTTGTCGTTATTTCGAACGATCGCTAGGCTTGTGAAGTGAATGCTTAGCTTCTTTCGATATACCGCGAGTGGAAAAGGTAAATAACGCGATTCCCAGTCTCCTGCCTGTGATTTATCGTTATTTTGAATGATTACGAAGGCGAGGATTTGAATCCTCAGCTTCTTTCGATATACCGCGAGTGGAAAAGGTAAATATCGCGATTCCAAGTCTCCTACTGTGATTTATCGTTATTTTTAACGATTACCTGGCTTGGGAAGTGAATCCTTAGTTTCTTTTAGTACACCGTGTGGAAAAGGTAAATATCGCGTTCGGTGTGACCTTGAGTGTTTTGTCGTTATTTCGAACGATTGCTAGGCTTGTGAAGTGAATCCTTAGCTTCTTTCGATATACCGCGAGTGGAAAAGGTAAATATCCCGATTCCAGGTCTCCTACTGTGATTTATCGTTATTTTTAACGATTACCTGGCTTGGGAAGTGAATCCTTAGTTTCTTTTAGTACACCGTGTGGAAAAGGTAAATATCACGTTTCGGTGTGACCTTGAGTGTTTTGTCGTTATTTCGAACGATTGCTAGGCTTGTGAAGTGAATCCTTAGCTTCTTTCGATATACCGCGAGTGGAAAAGGTAAATATCCCGATTCGAGGTCTCCTACTGTGATTTATCGTTATTTTTAAATATTACCTGGCTTGGGAAGTGAATCCTTAGTTTCTTTTAGTACACCGTGTGGAAAAGGTAAATATCGCGTTCGGTGTGACCTTGAGTGTTTTGTCGTTATTTCGAACGATTGCTATTCTTGTGAAGTGAATCCTTAGCTTCTTTCGATATACCGCGAGTGGAAAAGGTAAATATCCCGATTCCAGGTCTCCTACTGTGATTTATCGTTATTTTTAACGATTACCGGGCTTGGGAAGTGAATCCTTAGTTTCTTTTAGTACACCGTGTGGAAAAGGTAAATATCACGTTTCGGTGTGACCTTGAGTGTTTTGTCGTTATTTCGAACGATTGCTAGGCTTGTGAAGTGAATCCTTAGCTTCTTTCGATATACCGCGAGTGGAAAAGGTAAATATCCCGATTCGAGGTCTCCTACTGTGATTTATCGTTATTTTTAACGATTACCTGGCTTGGGAAGTGAATCCTTAGTTTCTTTTAGTACACCGTGTGGAAAAGGTAAATATCGCGTTCGGTGTGACCTTGAGTGTTTTGTCGTTATTTCGAACGATTGCTAGGCTTGTGAAGTGAATCCTTAGCTTCTTTCGATATACCGCGAGTGGAAAAGGTAAATATCCCGATTCCAGGTCTCCTACTGTGATTTATCGTTATTTTTAACGATTACCTGGCTTGGGAAGTGAATCCTTAGTTTCTTTTAGTACACCGTGTGGAAAAGGTAAATATCACGTTTCGGTGTGACCTTGAGTGTTTTGTCGTTATTTCGAACGATTGCTAGGCTTGTGAAGTTAATCCTTAGCTTCTTTCGATATACCGCGAGTGGAAAAGGTAAATAACGCGATTCCCAGTCTCCTGCTGTGATTTATCGTTATTTTGAACGATTACGAAGGCGAGGATTTGAATCCTCAGCTTCATTCGATATACCGCGAGTGGAAAAGGTAAATATCGCGATTCCAAGTCTCCTACTGTGATTTATCGTTATTTTTAACGATTACCTGGCTTGGGAAGTGAATCCTTAGTTTCTTTTAGTACACCGTGTGGAAAAGGTAAATATCGCGTTTCGGAGTGACCTTGAGTGATTGGTCGTTATTTCGAACGGTTGCGAGGCTTGGGAAGTGAATCCTTAGCTTCTTTCGATATACCGCGAGTGGAAAAGGTAAATAACGCGATTCCCAGTCTCCTGCTGTGATTTATCGTTATTTTGAACGATTACCTGGCTTAGGAAGTGAATCCTAAGTTTCTTTTAGTACACCGTGTGGAAAAGGTAAATATCGCGTTCGGTGTGACCTTGAGTGTTTTGTCGTTATTTCGAACGATTGCTAGGCTTGTGAAGTGAATCCTTAGCTTCTTTCGATATACCGCGAGTGGAAAAGGTAAATATCCCGATTCCAGGTCTCCTACTGTGATTTATCGTTATTTTTAACGATTACCTGGCTTGGGAAGTGAATCCTTAGTTTCTTTTAGTACACCGTGTGGAAAAGGTAAATATCACGTTTCGGTGTGACCTTGAGTGTTTTGTCGTTATTTCGAACGATTGCTAGGCTTGTGAAGTTAATCCTTAGCTTCTTTCGATATACCGCGAGTGGAAAAGGTAAATAACGCGATTCCCAGTCTCCTGCTGTGATTTATCGTTATTTTGAACGATTACGAAGGCGAGGATTTGAATCCTCAGCTTCATTCGATATACCGCGAGTGGAAAAGGTAAATATCGCGATTCCAAGTCTCCTACTGTGATTTATCGTTATTTTTAACGATTACCTGGCTTGGGAAGTGAATCCTTAGTTTCTTTTAGTACACCGTGTGGAAAAGGTAAATATCGCGTTTCGGAGTGACCTTGAGTGATTGGTCGTTATTTCGAACGGTTGCGAGGCTTGGGAAGTGAATCCTTAGCTTCTTTCGATATACCGCGTGTGGAAAAGGTAAATAACGCGATTCCCAGTCTCCTGCTGTGATTTATCGTTATTTTGAACGATTACCTGGCTTAGGAAGTGAATCCTAAGTTTCTTTTAGTACACCGTGTGGAAAAGGTAAATATCGCGTTTCGGTGTGACCTTGAGTGATTGGTCGTTATTTCGAACGGTTGCGAGGCTTGGGAAGTGAATCCTTAGCTTCTTTCGATATACCGCGAGTGGAAAAGGTAAATAACGCGATTCCCAGTCTCCTATTGTGATTTATTGTTATTTTGAACGATTGCGAGGGCTAGGATTTGAATCCTTAATTTCTTTTAGTAGACCGAGTGGAAAAGGTAAATATCACGTTTCGGTGTGACCTTGAGTGTTTTGTCGTTATTTCGAACTATTGCGAGACTTGGGAAATGAATCCTTAGCTTGTGTCGTTGCACCGTGGGTGGAAAATGTAAATATCGCTACACCGAGTCTCCTACTGTGATTTATCGTTATTTTGAACGATTACGAAGGCGAGGATTTGAATCCTCAGCTTCTTTCGATATACCGCGAGTGGAAAAGGTAAATATCGCGATTCCCAGGCTCCTGCTGTGATTTATCGTTATTTTGAACGATTACCTGGCTTGGGGAGTGAAACCTTAGTTTCTTTTAGTACACCGTGTGGAAAAGGTAAATATCGCGTTCGGAGTGACCTTGAGTGTTTTGTCGTTATTTCGAATGGTTGCGAGGCTTGGGAAGTGAATCCTCAGATTCTTTCGATATACCGCGAGTGGAAAAGGTAAATAACGCGATTCCCAGTCTCCTGCTGTGATTTATCGTTATTTTGAACGATTACGAAGGCGAGGATTTGAATCCTCAGCTTCATTCGATATACCGCGAGTGGAAAAGGTAAATATCGCGATTCCGAGTCTCCTACTGTGATTTATCGTTATTTTGATCGATTGCCTGCCTTTGGAAGTGAATCTTTAGTTTCTTTTAGTACACCGTGTGGAAAAGGAAAATATCGCGTTTCGGTGTGACCTTGAGTGTTTTGTCGTTATTTCGAACGATTGCTAGGCTTGTGAAGTGAATCCTTTGCTTCTTTCGATATACCGCGAGTGGAAAAGGTAAATATCCCGATTCCAGGTCTCCTACTGTGATTTATCGTTATTTTGAACGATTACGAAGGCGAGGATTTGAATCCTCAGCTTCTTTCGATATACCGCGAGTGGAAAAGGTAAATATCGCGATTCCGAGTCTCCTACTGTGATTTATCGTTATTTTGATCGATTGCCTGCCTTTGGAAGTGAATCTTTAGTTTCTTTTAGTACACCGTGTGGAAAAGGTAAATATCACGTTTCGGTGTGACCTTGAGTGTTTTGTCGTTATTTCGAACGATTGCGAGACTTGGGAAATGAATCCTTAGCTTGTGTCGTTACACCGCGGGTGGAAAATGTAAATATCGCTACACCGAGTCTCCTACTGTGATTTATCGTTATTTTGAACGATTACGAAGGCGAGGATTTGAATCCTCAGCTTCTTTTTATATACCGCGAGTGGAAAAGGTAAATATCGCGATTCCCAGTCTCCTGCTGTGATTTATCGTTATTTTGATCGATTACCTGGCTTGGGGAGTGAATCCTTAGTTTCTTTTAGTACACCGTGTGGAAAAGGTAAATATCGCGCTCGGAGTGCCCTTGAGTGTTTTGTCGTTATTTCGAACGATCGCTAGGCTTGTGAAGTGAATCCTTAGCTTCTTTCGATATACCGCGAGTGGAAAAGGTAAATAACGCGATTCCCAGTCTCCTGCTGTGATTTATCGATATTTTGAACGATTACGAAGGCGAGGATTTGAATCCTCAGCTTCTTTCGATATACCGCGAGTGGAAATGGTAAATAACGCGATTCCCAGTCTCCTGATGTGATTTATCGTTATTTTGATCGATTACCTGGCTTGGGGAGTGAAACCTTAGTTTCTTTTAGTACACCGTGTGGAAAAGGTAAATATCGCGCTCGGAGTGCCCTTGAGTGTTTTGTCGTTATTTCGAACGATCGCTAGGCTTGTGAAGTGAATCCTTAGCTTCTTTCGATATACCGCGAGTGGAAAAGGTAAATAACGCGATTCCCAGTCTCCTGCCTGTGATTTATCGTTATTTTGAACGATTACGAAGGCGAGGATATGAATCCTCAGCTTCTTTCGATATACCGCGAGTGGAAAAGGTAAATATCGCGATTCCAAGTCTCCTACTGTGATTTATCGTTATTTTTAACGATTACCTGGCTTGGGAAGTGAATCCTTAGTTTCTTTTAGTACACCGTGTGGAAAAGGTAAATATCACGTTTCGGTGTGACCTTGAGTGTTTTGTCGTTATTTCGAACGATTGCTAGGCTTGTGAAGTGAATCCTTAGCTTCTTTCGATATACCGCGAGTGGAAAAGGTAAATATCCCGATTCCAGGTCTCCTACTGTGATTTATCGTTATTTTTAACGATTACCTGGCTTGGGAAGTGAATCCTTAGTTTCTTTTAGTACACCGTGTGGAAAAGGTAAATATCACGTTTCGGTGTGACCTTGAGTGTTTTGTCGTTATTTCGAACGATTGCTAGGCTTGTGAAGTGAATCCTTAGCTTCTTTCGATATACCGCGAGTGGAAAAGGTAAATATCCCGATTCGAGGTCTCCTACTGTGATTTATCGTTATTTTTAACGATTACCTGGCTTGGGAAGTGAATCCTTAGTTTCTTTTAGTACACCGTGTGGAAAAGGTAAATATCGCGTTCGGTGTGACCTTGAGTGTTTTGTCGTTATTTCGAACGATTGCTATTCTTGTGAAGTGAATCCTTAGCTTCTTTCGATATACCGCGAGTGGAAAAGGTAAATATCCCGATTCCAGGTCTCCTACTGTGATTTATCGTTATTTTTAACGATTACCGGGCTTGGGAAGTGAATCCTTAGTTTCTTTTAGTACACCGTGTGGAAAAGGTAAATATCACGTTTCGGTGTGACCTTGAGTGTTTTGTCGTTATTTCGAACGATTGCTAGGCTTGTGAAGTGAATCCTTAGCTTCTTTCGATATACCGCGAGTGGAAAAGGTAAATATCCCGATTCGAGGTCTCCTACTGTGATTTATCGTTATTTTTAACGATTACCTGGCTTGGGAAGTGAATCCTTAGTTTCTTTTAGTACACCGTGTGGAAAAGGTAAATATCGCGTTCGGTGTGACCTTGAGTGTTTTGTCGTTATTTCGAACGATTGCTAGGCTTGTGAAGTGAATCCTTAGCTTCTTTCGATATACCGCGAGTGGAAAAGGTAAATATCCCGATTCCAGGTCTCCTACTGTGATTTATCGTTATTTTTAACGATTACCTGGCTTGGGAAGTGAATCCTTAGTTTCTTTTAGTACACCGTGTGGAAAAGGTAAATATCACGTTTCGGTGTGACCTTGAGTGTTTTGTCGTTATTTCGAACGATTGCTAGGCTTGTGAAGTTAATCCTTAGCTTCTTTCGATATACCGCGAGTGGAAAAGGTAAATAACGCGATTCCCAGTCTCCTGCTGTGATTTATCGTTATTTTGAACGATTACGAAGGCGAGGATTTGAATCCTCAGCTTCATTCGATATACCGCGAGTGGAAAAGGTAAATATCGCGATTCCAAGTCTCCTACTGTGATTTATCGTTATTTTTAACGATTACCTGGCTTGGGAAGTGAATCCTTAGTTTCTTTTAGTACACCGTGTGGAAAAGGTAAATATCGCGTTTCGGAGTGACCTTGAGTGATTGGTCGTTATTTCGAACGGTTGCGAGGCTTGGGAAGTGAATCCTTAGCTTCTTTCGATATACCGCGAGTGGAAAAGGTAAATAACGCGATTCCCAGTCTCCTGCTGTGATTTATCGTTATTTTGAACGATTACCTGGCTTAGGAAGTGAATCCTAAGTTTCTTTTAGTACACCGTGTGGAAAAGGTAAATATCGCGTTTCGGTGTGACCTTGAGTGATTGGTCGTTATTTCGAACGGTTGCGAGGCTTGGGAAGTGAATCCTTAGCTTCTTTCGATATACCGCGAGTGGAAAAGGTAAATAACGCGATTCCCAGTCTCCTATTGTGATTTATTGTTATTTTGAACGATTGCGAGGGCTAGGATTTGAATCCTTAATTTCTTTTAGTAGACCGAGTGGAAAAGGTAAATATCACGTTTCGGTGTGACCTTGAGTGTTTTGTCGTTATTTCGAACTATTGCGAGACTTGGGAAATGAATCCTTAGCTTGTGTCGTTGCACCGTGGGTGGAAAATGTAAATATCGCTACACCGAGTCTCCTACTGTGATTTATCGTTATTTTGAACGATTACGAAGGCGAGGATTTGAATCCTCAGCTTCTTTCGATATACCGCGAGTGGAAAAGGTAAATATCGCGATTCCCAGGCTCCTGCTGTGATTTATCGTTATTTTGAACGATTACCTGGCTTGGGGAGTGAAACCTTAGTTTCTTTTAGTACACCGTGTGGAAAAGGTAAATATCGCGTTCGGAGTGACCTTGAGTGTTTTGTCGTTATTTCGAATGGTTGCGAGGCTTGGGAAGTGAATCCTCAGATTCTTTCGATATACCGCGAGTGGAAAAGGTAAATAACGCGATTCCCAGTCTCCTGCAGTGATTTATCGTTATTTTGAACGATTACGAAGGCGAGGATTTGAATCCTCAGCTTCATTCGATATACCGCGAGTGGAAAAGGTAAATATCGCGATTCCGAGTCTCCTACTGTGATTTATCGTTATTTTGATCGATTGCCTGCCTTTGGAAGTGAATCTTTAGTTTCTTTTAGTACACCGTGTGGAAAAGGTAAATATCACGTTTCGGTGTGACCTTGAGTGTTTTGTCGTTATTTCGAACGATTGCGAGACTTGGGAAATGAATCCTTAGCTTGTGTCGTTACACCGCGGGTGGAAAATGTAAATATCGCTACACCGAGTCTCCTACTGTGATTTATCGTTATTTTGAACGATTACGAAGGCGAGGATTTGAATCCTCAGCTTCTTTTTATATACCGCGAGTGGAAAAGGTAAATATCGCGATTCCCAGTCTCCTGCTGTGATTTATCGTTATTTTGAACGATTACGAAGGCGAGGATTTGAATCCTCAGCTTCTTTCGATATACCGCGAGTGGAAATGGTAAATAACGCGATTCCCAGTCTCCTGATGTGATTTATCGTTATTTTGATCGATTACCTGGCTTGGGGAGTGAATCCTTAGTTTCTTTTAGTACACCGTGTGGAAAAGGTAAATATCGCGCTCGGAGTGCCCTTGAGTGTTTTGTCGTTATTTCGAACGATCGCTAGGCTTGTGAAGTGAATCCTTAGCTTCTTTCGATATACCGCGAGTGGAAAAGGTAAATAACGCGATTCCCAGTCTCCTGCTGTGATTTATCGTTATTTTGAACGATTACGAAGGCGAGGATTTGAATCCTCAGCTTCTTTCGATATACCGCGAGTGGAAATGGTAAATAACGCGATTCCCAGTCTCCTGATGTGATTTATCGTTATTTTGATCGATTACCTGGCTTGGGGAGTGAAACCTTAGTTTCTTTTAGTACACCGTGTGGAAAAGGTAAATATCGCGCTCGGAGTGCCCTTGAGTGTTTTGTCGTTATTTCGAACGATCGCTAGGCTTGTGAAGTGAATCCTTAGCTTCTTTCGATATACCGCGAGTGGAAAAGGTAAATAACGCGATTCCCAGTCTCCTGCCTGTGATTTATCGTTATTTTGAACGATTACGAAGGCGAGGATATGAATCCTCAGCTTCTTTCGATATACCGCGAGTGGAAAAGGTAAATATCGCGATTCCAAGTCTCCTACTGTGATTTATCGTTATTTTTAACGATTACCTGGCTTGGGAAGTGAATCCTTAGTTTCTTTTAGTACACCGTGTGGAAAAGGTAAATATCGCGTTCGGTGTGACCTTGAGTGTTTTGTCGTTATTTCGAACGATTGCTAGGCTTGTGAAGTGAATCCTTAGCTTCTTTCGATATACCGCAAGTGGAAAAGGTAAATATCCCGATTCCAGGTCTCCTACTGTGATTTATCGTTATTTTTAACGATTACCTGGCTTGGGAAGTGAATCCTTAGTTTCTTTTAGTACACCGTGTGGAAAAGGTAAATATCACGTTTCGGTGTGACCTTGAGTGTTTTGTCGTTATTTCGAACGATTGCTAGGCTTGTGAAGTGAATCCTTAGCTTCTTCCGATATACCGCGAGTGGAAAAGGTAAATATCCCGATTCGAGGTCTCCTACTGTGATTTATCGTTATTTTGAACGATTACGAAGGCGAGGATTTGAATCCTCAGCTTCTTTCGATATACCGCGAGTGGAAAAGGTAAATATCGCGATTCCCAGGCTCCTGCTGTGATTTATCGTTATTTTGAACGATTACCTGGCTTGGGGAGTGAAACCTTAGTTTCTTTTAGTACACCGTGTGGAAAAGGTAAATATCGCGTTCGGAGTGACCTTGAGTGTTTTGTCGTTATTTCGAATGGTTGCGAGGCTTGGGAAGTGAATCCTCAGATTCTTTCGATATACCGCGAGTGGAAAAGGTAAATAACGCGATTCCCAGTCTCCTGCTGTGATTTATCGTTATTTTGAACGATTACGAAGGCGAGGATTTGAATCCTCAGCTTCATTCGATATACCGCGAGTGGAAAAGGTAAATATCGCGATTCCGAGTCTCCTACTGTGATTTATCGTTATTTTGATCGATTGCCTGCCTTTGGAAGTGAATCTTTAGTTTCTTTTAGTACACCGTGTGGAAAAGGAAAATATCGCGTTTCGGTGTGACCTTGAGTGTTTTGTCGTTATTTCGAACGATTGCTAGGCTTGTGAAGTGAATCCTTTGCTTCTTTCGATATACCGCGAGTGGAAAAGGTAAATATCCCGATTCCAGGTCTCCTACTGTGATTTATCGTTATTTTGAACGATTACGAAGGCGAGGATTTGAATCCTCAGCTTCTTTCGATATACCGCGAGTGGAAAAGGTAAATATCGCGATTCCGAGTCTCCTACTGTGATTTATCGTTATTTTGATCGATTGCCTGCCTTTGGAAGTGAATCTTTAGTTTCTTTTAGTACACCGTGTGGAAAAGGTAAATATCACGTTTCGGTGTGACCTTGAGTGTTTTGTCGTTATTTCGAACGATTGCGAGACTTGGGAAATGAATCCTTAGCTTGTGTCGTTACACCGCGGGTGGAAAATGTAAATATCGCTACACCGAGTCTCCTACTGTGATTTATCGTTATTTTGAACGATTACGAAGGCGAGGATTTGAATCCTCAGCTTCTTTTTATATACCGCGAGTGGAAAAGGTAAATATCGCGATTCCCAGTCTCCTGCTGTGATTTATCGTTATTTTGATCGATTACCTGGCTTGGGGAGTGAATCCTTAGTTTCTTTTAGTTCACCGTGTGGAAAAGGTAAATATCGCGTTCGGAGTGACCTTGAGTGTTTTGTCGTTATTTCGAATGGTTGCGAGGCTTGGGAAGTGAATCCTCAGCTTCTTTCGATATACCGCGAGTGGAAAAGGTAAATAACGCGATTCCCAGTCTCCTGCTGTGATTTATCGTTATTTTGATCGATTACCTGGCTTGGGGAGTGAAACCTTAGTTTCTTTTAGTACACCGTGTGGAAAAGGTAAATATCGCGCTCGGAGTGCCCTTGAGTGTTTTGTCGTTATTTCGAACGATCGCTAGGCTTGTGAAGTGAATCCTTAGCTTCTTTCGATATACCGCGAGTGGAAAAGGTAAATAACGCGATTCCCAGTCTCCTGCTGTGATTTATCGTTATTTTGAACGATTACGAAGGCGAGGATTTGAATCCTCAGCTTCTTTCGATATACCGCGAGTGGAAATGGTAAATAACGCGATTCCCAGTCTCCTGATGTGATTTATCGTTATTTTGATCGATTACCTGGCTTGGGGAGTGAAACCTTAGTTTCTTTTAGTACACCGTGTGGAAAAGGTAAATATCGCGCTCGGAGTGCCCTTGAGTGTTTTGTCGTTATTTCGAACGATCGCTAGGCTTGTGAAGTGAATCCTTAGCTTCTTTCGATATACCGCGAGTGGAAAAGGTAAATAACGCGATTCCCAGTCTCCTGCCTGTGATTTATCGTTATTTTGAACGATTACGAAGGCGAGGATTTGAATCCTCAGCTTCTTTCGATATACCGCGAGTGGAAAAGGTAAATATCGCGATTCCAAGTCTCCTACTGTGATTTATCGTTATTTTTAACGATTACCTGGCTTGGGAAGTGAATCCTTAGTTTCTTTTAGTACACCGTGTGGAAAAGGTAAATATCGCGTTCGGTGTGACCTTGAGTGTTTTGTCGTTATTTCGAACGATTGCTAGGCTTGTGAAGTGAATCCTTAGCTTCTTTCGATATACCGCAAGTGGAAAAGGTAAATATCCCGATTCCAGGTCTCCTACTGTGATTTATCGTTATTTTTAACGATTACCTGGCTTGGGAAGTGAATCCTTAGTTTCTTTTAGTACACCGTGTGGAAAAGGTAAATATCACGTTTCGGTGTGACCTTGAGTGTTTTGTCGTTATTTCGAACGATTGCTAGGCTTGTGAAGTGAATCCTTAGCTTCTTCCGATATACCGCGAGTGGAAAAGGTAAATATCCCGATTCGAGGTCTCCTACTGTGATTTATCGTTATTTTTAACGATTACCTGGCTTGGGAAGTGAATCCTTAGTTTCTTTTAGTACACCGTGTGGAAAAGGTAAATATCGCGTTCGGTGTGACCTTGAGTGTTTTGTCGTTATTTCGAACGATTGCTAGGCTTGTGAAGTGAATCCTTAGCTTCTTTCGATATACCGCGAGTGGAAAAGGTAAATATCCCGATTCCAGGTCTCCTACTGTGATTTATCGTTATTTTTAACGATTACCGGGCTTGGGAAGTGAATCCTTAGTTTCTTTTAGTACACCGTGTGGAAAAGGTAAATATCACGTTTCGTTGTGACCTTGAGTGCTTTGTCGTTATTTCGAACGATTGCTAGGCTTGTGAAGTGAATCCTTAGCTTCTTTCGATATACCGCGAGTGGAAAAGGTAAATATCCCGATTCGAGGTCTCCTACTGTGATTTATCGTTATTTTTAACGATTACCTGGCTTGGGAAGTGAATCCTTAGTTTCTTTTAGTACACCGTGTGGAAAAGGTAAATATCGCGTTCGGTGTGACCTTGAGTGTTTTGTCGTTATTTCGAACGATTGCTAGGCTTGTGAAGTGAATCCTTAGCTTCTTTCGATATACCGCGAGTGGAAAAGGTAAATATCCCGATTCCTGGTCTCCTACTGTGATTTATCGTTATTTTTAACGATTACCTGGCTTGGGAAGTGAATCCTTAGTTTCTTTTAGTACACCGTGTGGAAAAGGTAAATATCACGTTTCGGTGTGACCTTGAGTGTTTTGTCGTTACTTCGAACGATTGCTAGGCTTGTGAAGTTAATCCTTAGCTTCTTTCGATATACCGCGAGTGGAAAAGGTAAATAACGCGATTCCCAGTCTCCTGCTGTGATTTATCGTTATTTTGAACGATTACGAAGGCGAGGATTTGAATCCTCAGCTTCATTCGATATACCGCGAGTGGAAAAGGTAAATATCGCGATTCCAAGTCTCCTACTGTGATTTATCGTTATTTTTAACGATTACCTGGCTTGGGAAGTGAATCCTTAGTTTCTTTTAGTACACCGTGTGGAAAAGGTAAATATCGCGTTTCGGAGTGACCTTGAGTGATTGGTCGTTATTTCGAACGGTTGCGAGGCTTGGGAAGTGAATCCTTAGCTTCTTTCGATATACCGCGAGTGGAAAAGGTAAATAACGCGATTCCCAGTCTCCTGCTGTGATTTATCGTTATTTTGAACGATTACCTGGCTTAGGAAGTGAATCCTAAGTTTCTTTTAGTACACTGTGTGGAAAAGGTAAATATCGCGTTTCGGTGTGACCTTGAGTGATTGGTCGTTATTTCGAACGGTTGCCAGGCTTGGGAAGTGAATCTTTAGTTTCTTTTAGTACACCGTGTGGAAAAGGTAAATAACGCGATTCCCTGTCTCCTATTGTGATTTATTGTTATTTTGAACGATTGCGAGGGCTAGGATTTGAATCCTTAATTTCTTTTAGTACACCGAGTGGAAAAGGTAAATATCACGTTTCGGTGTGACCTTGAGTGTTTTGTCGTTATTTCGAACTATTGCGAGACTTGGGAAATGAATCCTTAGCTTGTGTCGTTGCACCGTGGGTGGAAAATGTAAATATCGCTACACCGAGTCTCCTACTGTGATTTATCGTTATTTTGAACGATTACGAAGGCGAGGATTTGAATCCTCAGCTTCTTTCGACATACCGCGAGTGGAAAAGGTAAATATCGCGATTCCCAGGCTCCTGCTGTGATTTATCGTTATTTTGAACGATTACCTGGCTTGGGGAGTGAAACCTTAGTTTCTTTTAGTACACCGTGTGGAAAAGGTAAATATCGCGTTCGGAGTGACCTTGAGTGTTTTGTCGTTATTTCGAATGGTTGCGAGGCTTGGGAAGTGAATCCTCAGCTTCTTTCGATATACCGCGAGTGGAAAAGGTAAATAACGCGATTCCCAGTCTCCTGCTGTGATTTATCGTTATTTTGAACGATTACGAAGGCGAGGATTTGAATCCTCAGCTTCATTCGATATACCGCGAGTGGAAAAGGTAAATATCGCGATTCCGAGTCTCCTACTGTGATTTATCGTTATTTTGATCGATTGCCTGCCTTTGGAAGTGAATCTTTAGTTTCTTTTAGTACACCGTGTGGAAAAGGAAAATATCGCGTTTCGGTGTGACCTTGAGTGTTTTGTCGTTATTTCGAACGATTGCTAGGCTTGTGAAGTGAATCCTTTGCTTCTTTCGATATACCGCGAGTGGAAAAGGTAAATATCCCGATTCCAGGTCTCCTACTGTGATTTATCGTTATTTTGAACGATTACGAAGGCGAGGATTTGAATCCTCAGCTTCTTTCGATATACCGCGACTGGAAAAGGTAAATATCGCGATTCCGAGTCTCCTACTGTGATTTATCGTTATTTTGATCGATTGCCTGCCTTTGGAAGTGAATCTTTAGTTTCTTTTAGTACACCGTGTGGAAAAGGTAAATATCACGTTTCGGTGTGACCTTGAGTGTTTTGTCGTTATTTCGAACGATTGCGAGACTTGGGAAATGAATCCTTAGCTTGTGTCGTTACACCGTGGGTGGAAAATGTAAATATCGCTACACCGAGTCTCCTACTGTGATTTATCGTTATTTTGAACGATTACGAAGGCGAGGATTTGAATCCTCAGCTTCTTTCGATATACCGCGAGTGGAAAATGTAAATATCGCGATTCCCAGTCTCCTGCTGTGATTTATCGTTATTTTGAACGATTACCTGCCTTGGGAAGTGAATCTTTAGTTTCTTTTAGTACACCGTGTGGAAAAGGAAAATATCGCGTTTCGGTGTGACCTTGAGTGTTTTGTCGTTATTTCGAACGATTGCTAGGCTTGTGAAGTGAATCCTTTGCTTCTTTCGATATACCGCGAGTGGAAAAGGTAAATATCCCGATTCCAGGTCTCCTACTGTGATTTATCGTTATTTTGAACGATTACGAAGGCGAGGATTTGAATCCTCAGCTTCTTTCGATATACCGCGAGTGGAAAAGGTAAATATCGCGATTCCGAGTCTCCTACTGTGATTTATCGTTATTTTGATCGATTGCCTGCCTTTGGAAGTGAATCTTTAGTTTCTTTTAGTACACCGTGTGGAAAAGGTAAATATCACGTTTCGGTGTGACCTTGAGTGTTTTGTCGTTATTTCGAACGATTGCGAGACTTGGGAAATGAATCCTTAGCTTGTGTCGTTACACCGTGGGTGGAAAATGTAAATATCGCTACACCGAGTCTCCTACTGTGATTTATCGTTATTTTGAACGATTACGAAGGCGAGGATTTGAATCCTGAGCTTCTTTCGATATACCGCGAGTGGAAAAGGTAAATATCGCGATTCCCAGTCTCCTGCTGTGATTTATCGTTATTTTGATCGATTACCTGGCTTGGGGAGTGAATCCTTAGTTTCTTTTAGTTCACCGTGTGGAAAAGGTAAATATCGCGTTCGGAGTGACCTTGAGTGTTTTGTCGTTATTTCGAATGGTTGCGAGGCTTGGGAAGTGAATCCTCAGCTTCTTTCGATATACCGCGAGTGGAAAAGGTAAATAACGCATTCCCAGTCTCCTGCTCTGATTTATCGTTATTTTGATCGATTACCTGGCTTGGGGAGTGAAACCTTAGTTTCTTTTAGTACACCGTGTGGAAAAGGTAAATATCGCGCTCGGAGTGCCCTTGAGTGTTTTGTCGTTATTTCGAACGATCGCTAGGCTTGTGAAGTGAATCCTTAGCTTCTTTCGATATACCGCGAGTGGAAGAGGTAAATAACGCGATTCCCAGTCTCCTGCTATGATTTATCGTTATTTTGAACGATTACGAAGGCGAGGATTTGGATCCTCAGCTTCTTTCGATATACCGCGAGTGGAAAAGGTAAATATCGCGATTCCAAGTCTCCTACTGTGATTTATCGTTATTTTAAACGATTACCTGGCTTGGGAAGTGAATCCTTAGTTTCTTTTAGTACACCGTGTGGAAAAGGTAAATATCGCGTTTCGGAGTGACCTTGAGTGATTGGTCGTTATTTCGAACGGTTGCGAGGCTTGGGAAGTGAATCCTTAGCTTCTTTCGATATACCGCGAGTGGAAAAGGTAAATAACGCGATTCCCAGTCTCCTGCTGTGATTTATCGTTATTTTGAACGATTACCTGGCTTAGGAAGTGAATCCTAAGTTTCTTTTAGTACACCGTGTGGAAAAGGTAAATATCGCGTTTCGGTGTGACCTTGAGTGATTGGTCGTTATTTCGAATGGTTGCGAGGCTTGGGAAGTGAATCCTCAGCTTCTTTCGATATACCGCGAGTGGAAAAGGTAAATAACGCGATTCCCAGTCTCCTGCTCTGATTTATCGTTATTTTGATCGATTACCTGGCTTGGGGAGTGAAACCTTAGTTTCTTTTAGTACACCGTGTGGAAAAGGTAAATATCGCGCTCGGAGTGCCCTTGAGTGTTTTGTCGTTATTTCGAACGATCGCTAGGCTTGTGAAGTGAATCCTTAGCTTCTTTCGATATACCGCGAGTGGAAGAGGTAAATAACGCGATTCCCAGTCTCCTGCTATGATTTATCGTTATTTTGAACGATTACGAAGGCGAGGATTTGGATCCTCAGCTTCTTTCGATATACCGCGAGTGGAAAAGGTAAATATCGCGATTCCAAGTCTCCTACTGTGATTTATCGTTATTTTAAACGATTACCTGGCTTGGGAAGTGAATCCTTAGTTTCTTTTAGTACACCGTGTGGAAAAGGTAAATATCGCGTTTCGGAGTGACCTTGAGTGATTGGTCGTTATTTCGAACGGTTGCGAGGCTTGGGAAGTGAATCCTTAGCTTCTTTCGATATACCGCGAGTGGAAAAGGTAAATAACGCGATTCCCAGTCTCCTGCTGTGATTTATCGTTATTTTGAACGATTACCTGGCTTAGGAAGTGAATCCTAAGTTTCTTTTAGTACACCGTGTGGAAAAGGTAAATATCGCGTTTCGGTGTGACCTTGAGTGATTGGTCGTTATTTCGAACGGTTGCGAGGCTTGGGAAGTGAATCTTTAGTTTCTTTTAGTACACCGTGTGGAAAAGGTAAATAACGCGATTCCCAGTCTCCTATTGTGATTTATTGTTATTTTGAACGATTGCGAGGGCTAGGATTTGAATCCTTAATTTCTTTTAGTACACCGAGTGGAAAAGGTAAATATCACGTTTCGGTGTGACCTTGAGTGTTTTGTCGTTATTTCGAACTATTGCGAGACTTGGGAAATGAATCCTTAGCTTGTGTCGTTGCACCGTGGGTGGAAAATGTAAATATCGCTACACCGAGTCTCCTACTGTGATTTATCGTTATTTTGAACGATTACGAAGGCGAGGATTTGAATCCTCAGCTTCTTTCGATATACCGCGAGTGGAAAAGGTAAATATCGCGATTCCCAGGCTCCTGCTGTGATTTATCGTTATTTTGAACGATTACCTGGCTTGGGGAGTGAAACCTTAGTTTCTTTTAGTACACCGTGTGGAAAAGGTAAATATCGCGTTCGGAGTGACCTTGAGTGTTTTGTCGTTATTTCGAATGGTTGCGAGGCTTGGGAAGTGAATGCTCAGCTTCTTTCGATATACCGCGAGTGGAAAAGGTAAATAACGCGATTCCCAGTCTCCTGCTGTGATTTATCGTTATTTTGAACGATTACGAAGGCGAGGATTTGAATCCTCAGCTTCATTCGATATACCGCGAGTGGAAAAGGTAAATATCGCGATTCCGAGTCTCCTACTGTGATTTATCGTTATTTTGATCGATTGCCTGCCTTTGGAAGTGAATCTTTAGTTTCTTTTAGTACACCGTGTGGAAAAGGAAAATATCGCGTTTCGGTGTGACCTTGAGTGTTTTGTCGTTATTTCGAACGATTGCTAGGCTTGTGAAGTGAATCCTTTGCTTCTTTCGATATACCGCGAGTGGAAAAGGTAAATATCCCGATTCCAGGTCTCCTACTGTGATTTATCGTTATTTTGAACGATTACGAAGGCGAGGATTTGAATCCTCAGCTTCTTTCGATATACCGCGAGTGGAAAAGGTAAATATCGCGATTCCGAGTCTCCTACTGTGATTTATCGTTATTTTGATCGATTGCCTGCCTTTGGAAGTGAATCTTTAGTTTCTTTTAGTACACCGTGTGGAAAAGGTAAATATCACGTTTCGGTGTGACCTTGAGTGTTTTGTCGTTATTTCGAACGATTGCGAGACTTGGGAAATGAATCCTTAGCTTGTGTCGTTACACCGTGGGTGGAAAATGTAAATATCGCTACACCGAGTCTCCTACTGTGATTTATCGTTATTTTGAACGATTACGAAGGCGAGGATTTGAATCCTGAGCTTCTTTCGATATACCGCGAGTGGAAAAGGTAAATATCGCGATTCCCAGTCTCCTGCTGTGATTTATCGTTATTTTGATCGATTACCTGGCTTGGGGAGTGAATCCTTAGTTTCTTTTAGTTCACCGTGTGGAAAAGGTAAATATCGCGTTCGGAGTGACCTTGAGTGTTTTGTCGTTATTTCGAATGGTTGCGAGGCTTGGGAAGTGAATCCTCAGCTTCTTTCGATATACCGCGAGTGGAAAAGGTAAATAACGCGATTCCCAGTCTCCTGCTCTGATTTATCGTTATTTTGATCGATTACCTGGCTTGGGGAGTGAAACCTTAGTTTCTTTTAGTACACCGTGTGGAAAAGGTAAATATCGCGCTCGGAGTGCCCTTGAGTGTTTTGTCGTTATTTCGAACGATCGCTAGGCTTGTGAAGTGAATCCTTAGCTTCTTTCGATATACCGCGAGTGGAAGAGGTAAATAACGCGATTCCCAGTCTCCTGCTATGATTTATCGTTATTTTGAACGATTACGAAGGCGAGGATTTGGATCCTCAGCTTCTTTCGATATACCGCGAGTGGAAAAGGTAAATATCGCGATTCCAAGTCTCCTACTGTGATTTATCGTTATTTTAAACGATTACCTGGCTTGGGAAGTGAATCCTTAGTTTCTTTTAGTACACCGTGTGGAAAAGGTAAATATCGCGTTTCGGAGTGACCTTGAGTGATTGGTCGTTATTTCGAACGGTTGCGAGGCTTGGGAAGTGAATCCTTAGCTTCTTTCGATATACCGCGAGTGGAAAAGGTAAATAACGCGATTCCCAGTCTCCTGCTGTGATTTATCGTTATTTTGATCGATTACCTGGCTTGGGGAGTGAAACCTTAGTTTCTTTTAGTACACCGTGTGGAAAAGGTAAATATCGCGCTCGGAGTGCCCTTGAGTGTTTTGTCGTTATTTCGAACGATCGCTAGGCTTGTGAAGTGAATCCTTAGCTTCTTTCGATATACCGCGAGTGGAAGAGGTAAATAACGCGATTCCCAGTCTCCTGCTATGATTTATCGTTATTTTGAACGATTACGAAGGCGAGGATTTGGATCCTCAGCTTCTTTCGATATACCGCGAGTGGAAAAGGTAAATATCGCGATTCCAAGTCTCCTACTGTGATTTATCGTTATTTTAAACGATTACCTGGCTTGGGAAGTGAATCCTTAGTTTCTTTTAGTACACCGTGTGGAAAAGGTAAATATCGCGTTTCGGAGTGACCTTGAGTGATTGGTCGTTATTTCGAACGGTTGCGAGGCTTGGGAAGTGAATCCTTAGCTTCTTTCGATATACCGCGAGTGGAAAAGGTAAATAACGCGATTCCCAGTCTCCTGCTGTGATTTATCGTTATTTTGAACGATTACCTGGCTTAGGAAGTGAATCCTAAGTTTCTTTTAGTACACCGTGTGGAAAAGGTAAATATCGCGTTTCGGTGTGACCTTGAGTGATTGGTCGTTATTTCGAATGGTTGCGAGGCTTGGGAAGTGAATCCTCAGCTTCTTTCGATATACCGCGAGTGGAAAAGGTAAATAACGCGATTCCCAGTCTCCTGCTCTGATTTATCGTTATTTTGATCGATTACCTGGCTTGGGGAGTGAAACCTTAGTTTCTTTTAGTACACCGTGTGGAAAAGGTAAATATCGCGCTCGGAGTGCCCTTGAGTGTTTTGTCGTTATTTCGAACGATCGCTAGGCTTGTGAAGTGAATCCTTAGCTTCTTTCGATATACCGCGAGTGGAAGAGGTAAATAACGCGATTCCCAGTCTCCTGCTATGATTTATCGTTATTTTGAACGATTACGAAGGCGAGGATTTGGATCCTCAGCTTCTTTCGATATACCGCGAGTGGAAAAGGTAAATATCGCGATTCCAAGTCTCCTACTGTGATTTATCGTTATTTTAAACGATTACCTGGCTTGGGAAGTGAATCCTTAGTTTCTTTTAGTACACCGTGTGGAAAAGGTAAATATCGCGTTTCGGAGTGACCTTGAGTGATTGGTCGTTATTTCGAACGGTTGCGAGGCTTGGGAAGTGAATCCTTAGCTTCTTTCGATATACCGCGAGTGGAAAAGGTAAATAACGCGATTCCCAGTCTCCTGCTGTGATTTATCGTTATTTTGAACGATTACCTGGCTTAGGAAGTGAATCCTAAGTTTCTTTTAGTACACCGTGTGGAAAAGGTAAATATCGCGTTTCGGTGTGACCTTGAGTGATTGGTCGTTATTTCGAACGGTTGCGAGGCTTGGGAAGTGAATCTTTAGTTTCTTTTAGTACACCGTGTGGAAAAGGTAAATAACGCGATTCCCAGTCTCCTATTGTGATTTATTGTTATTTTGAACGATTGCGAGGGCTAGGATTTGAATCCTTAATTTCTTTTAGTACACCGAGTGGAAAAGGTAAATATCACGTTTCGGTGTGACCTTGAGTGTTTTGTCGTTATTTCGAACTATTGCGAGACTTGGGAAATGAATCCTTAGCTTGTGTCGTTGCACCGTGGGTGGAAAATGTAAATATCGCTACACCGAGTCTCCTACTGTGATTTATCGTTATTTTGAACGATTACGAAGGCGAGGATTTGAATCCTCAGCTTCTTTCGATATACCGCGAGTGGAAAAGGTAAATATCGCGATTCCCAGGCTCCTGCTGTGATTTATCGTTATTTTGAACGATTACCTGGCTTGGGGAGTGAAACCTTAGTTTCTTTTAGTACACCGTGTGGAAAAGGTAAATATCGCGTTCGGAGTGACCTTGAGTGTTTTGTCGTTATTTCGAATGGTTGCGAGGCTTGGGAAGTGAATCCTCAGCTTCTTTCGATATACCGCGAGTGGAAAAGGTAAATAACGCGATTCCCAGTCTCCTGCTGTGATTTATCGTTATTTTGAACGATTACGAAGGCGAGGATTTGAATCCTCAGCTTCATTCGATATACCGCGAGTGGAAAAGGTAAATATCGCGATTCCGAGTCTCCTACTGTGATTTATCGTTATTTTGATCGATTGCCTGCCTTTGGAAGTGAATCTTTAGTTTCTTTTAGTACACCGTGTGGAAAAGGAAAATATCGCGTTTCGGTGTGACCTTGAGTGTTTTGTCGTTATTTCGAACGATTGCTAGGCTTGTGAAGTGAATCCTTTGCTTCTTTCGATATACCGCGAGTGGAAAAGGTAAATATCCCGATTCCAGGTCTCCTACTGTGATTTATCGTTATTTTGAACGATTACGAAGGCGAGGATTTGAATCCTCAGCTTCTTTCGATATACCGCGAGTGGAAAAGGTAAATATCGCGATTCCGAGTCTCCTACTGTGATTTATCGTTATTTTGATCGATTGCCTGCCTTTGGAAGTGAATCTTTAGTTTCTTTTAGTACACCGTGTGGAAAAGGTAAATATCACGTTTCGGTGTGACCTTGAGTGTTTTGTCGTTATTTCGAACGATTGCGAGACTTGGGAAATGAATCCTTAGCTTGTGTCGTTACACCGTGGGTGGAAAATGTAAATATCGCTACACCGAGTCTCCTACTGTGATTTATCGTTATTTTGAACGATTACGAAGGCGAGGATTTGAATCCTGAGCTTCTTTCGATATACCGCGAGTGGAAAAGGTAAATATCGCGATTCCCAGTCTCCTGCTGTGATTTATCGTTATTTTGATCGTTTACCTGGCTTGGGGAGTGAATCCTTAGTTTCTTTTAGTTCACCGTGTGGAAAAGGTAAATATCGCGTTCGGAGTGACCTTGAGTGTTTTGTCGTTATTTCGAATGGTTGCGAGGCTTGGGAAGTGAATCCTCAGCTTCTTTCGATATACCGCGAGTGGAAAAGGTAAATAACGCGATTCCCAGTCTCCTGCTCTGATTTATCGTTATTTTGATCGATTACCTGGCTTGGGGAGTGAAACCTTAGTTTCTTTTAGTACACCGTGTGGAAAAGGTAAATATCGCGCTCGGAGTGCCCTTGAGTGTTTTGTCGTTATTTCGAACGATCGCTAGGCTTGTGAAGTGAATCCTTAGCTTCTTTCGATATACCGCGAGTGGAAGAGGTAAATAACGCGATTCCCAGTCTCCTGCTATGATTTATCGTTATTTTGAACGATTACGAAGGCGAGGATTTGGATCCTCAGCTTCTTTCGATATACCGCGAGTGGAAAAGGTAAATATCGCGATTCCAAGTCTCCTACTGTGATTTATCGTTATTTTAAACGATTACCTGGCTTGGGAAGTGAATCCTTAGTTTCTTTTAGTACACCGTGTGGAAAAGGTAAATATCGCGTTTCGGAGTGACCTTGAGTGATTGGTCGTTATTTCGAACGGTTGCGAGGCTTGGGAAGTGAATCCTTAGCTTCTTTCGATATACCGCGAGTGGAAAAGGTAAATAACGCGATTCCCAGTCTCCTGCTGTGATTTATCGTTATTTTGAACGATTACCTGGCTTAGGAAGTGAATCCTAAGTTTCTTTTAGTACACCGTGTGGAAAAGGTAAATATCGCGTTTCGGTGTGACCTTGAGTGATTGGTCGTTATTTCGAACGGTTGCGAGGCTTGGGAAGTGAATCTTTAGTTTCTTTTAGTACACCGTGTGGAAAAGGTAAATAACGCGATTCCCAGTCTCCTATTGTGATTTATTGTTATTTTGAACGATTGCGAGGGCTAGGATTTGAATCCTTAATTTCTTTTAGTACACCGAGTGGAAAAGGTAAATATCACGTTTCGGTGTGACCTTGAGTGTTTTGTCGTTATTTCGAACTATTGCGAGACTTGGGAAATGAATCCTTAGCTTGTGTCGTTGCACCGTGGGTGGAAAATGTAAATATCGCTACACCGAGTCTCCTACTGTGATTTATCGTTATTTTGAACGATTACGAAGGCGAGGATTTGAATCCTCAGCTTCTTTCGATATACCGCGAGTGGAAAAGGTAAATATCGCGATTCCCAGGCTCCTGCTGTGATTTATCGTTATTTTGAACGATTACCTGGCTTGGGGAGTGAAACCTTAGTTTCTTTTAGTACACCGTGTGGAAAAGGTAAATATCGCGTTCGGAGTGACCTTGAGTGTTTTGTCGTTATTTCGAATGGTTGCGAGGCTTGGGAAGTGAATCCTCAGCTTCTTTCGATATACCGCGAGTGGAAAAGGTAAATAACGCGATTCCCAGTCTCCTGCTGTGATTTATCGTTATTTTGAACGATTACGAAGGCGAGGATTTGAATCCTCAGCTTCATTCGATATACCGCGAGTGGAAAAGGTAAATATCGCGATTCCGAGTCTCCTACTGTGATTTATCGTTATTTTGATCGATTGCCTGCCTTTGGAAGTGAATCTTTAGTTTCTTTTAGTACACCGTGTGGAAAAGGAAAATATCGCGTTTCGGTGTGACCTTGAGTGTTTTGTCGTTATTTCGAACGATTGCTAGGCTTGTGAAGTGAATCCTTTGCTTCTTTCGATATACCGCGAGTGGAAAAGGTAAATATCCCGATTCCAGGTCTCCTACTGTGATTTATCGTTATTTTGAACGATTACGAAGGCGAGGATTTGAATCCTCAGCTTCTTTCGATATACCGCGAGTGGAAAAGGTAAATATCGCGATTCCGAGTCTCCTACTGTGATTTATCGTTATTTTGATCGATTGCCTGCCTTTGGAAGTGAATCTTTAGTTTCTTTTAGTACACCGTGTGGAAAAGGTAAATATCACGTTTCGGTGTGACCTTGAGTGTTTTGTCGTTATTTCGAACGATTGCGAGACTTGGGAAATGAATCCTTAGCTTGTGTCGTTACACCGTGGGTGGAAAATGTAAATATCGCTACACCGAGTCTCCTACTGTGATTTATCGTTATTTTGAACGATTACGAAGGCGAGGATTTGAATCCTGAGCTTCTTTCGATATACCGCGAGTGGAAAAGGTAAATATCGCGATTCCCAGTCTCCTGCTGTGATTTATCGTTATTTTGATCGATTACCTGGCTTGGGGAGTGAATCCTTAGTTTCTTTTAGTTCACCGTGTGGAAAAGGTAAATATCGCGTTCGGAGTGACCTTGAGTGTTTTGTCGTTATTTCGAATGGTTGCGAGGCTTGGGAAGTGAATCCTCAGCTTCTTTCGATATACCGCGAGTGGAAAAGGTAAATAACGCGATTCCCAGTCTCCTGCTCTGATTTATCGTTATTTTGATCGATTACCTGGCTTGGGGAGTGAAACCTTAGTTTCTTTTAGTACACCGTGTGGAAAAGGTAAATATCGCGCTCGGAGTGCCCTTGAGTGTTTTGTCGTTATTTCGAACGATCGCTAGGCTTGTGAAGTGAATCCTTAGCTTCTTTCGATATACCGCGAGTGGAAGAGGTAAATAACGCGATTCCCAGTCTCCTGCTATGATTTATCGTTATTTTGAACGATTACGAAGGCGAGGATTTGGATCCTCAGCTTCTTTCGATATACCGCGAGTGGAAAAGGTAAATATCGCGATTCCAAGTCTCCTACTGTGATTTATCGTTATTTTAAACGATTACCTGGCTTGGGAAGTGAATCCTTAGTTTCTTTTAGTACACCGTGTGGAAAAGGTAAATATCGCGTTTCGGAGTGACCTTGAGTGATTGGTCGTTATTTCGAACGGTTGCGAGGCTTGGGAAGTGAATCCTTAGCTTCTTTCGATATACCGCGAGTGGAAAAGGTAAATAACGCGATTCCCAGTCTCCTGCTGTGATTTATCGTTATTTTGAACGATTACCTGGCTTAGGAAGTGAATCCTAAGTTTCTTTTAGTACACCGTGTGGAAAAGGTAAATATCGCGTTTCGGTGTGACCTTGAGTGATTGGTCGTTATTTCGAATGGTTGCGAGGCTTGGGAAGTGAATCCTCAGCTTCTTTCGATATACCGCGAGTGGAAAAGGTAAATAACGCGATTCCCAGTCTCCTGCTCTGATTTATCGTTATTTTGATCGATTACCTGGCTTGGGGAGTGAAACCTTAGTTTCTTTTAGTACACCGTGTGGAAAAGGTAAATATCGCGCTCGGAGTGCCCTTGAGTGTTTTGTCGTTATTTCGAACGATCGCTAGGCTTGTGAAGTGAATCCTTAGCTTCTTTCGATATACCGCGAGTGGAAGAGGTAAATAACGCGATTCCCAGTCTCCTGCTATGATTTATCGTTATTTTGAACGATTACGAAGGCGAGGATTTGGATCCTCAGCTTCTTTCGATATACCGCGAGTGGAAAAGGTAAATATCGCGATTCCAAGTCTCCTACTGTGATTTATCGTTATTTTAAACGATTACCTGGCTTGGGAAGTGAATCCTTAGTTTCTTTTAGTACACCGTGTGGAAAAGGTAAATATCGCGTTTCGGAGTGACCTTGAGTGATTGGTCGTTATTTCGAACGGTTGCGAGGCTTGGGAAGTGAATCCTTAGCTTCTTTCGATATACCGCGAGTGGAAAAGGTAAATAACGCGATTCCCAGTCTCCTGCTGTGATTTATCGTTATTTTGAACGATTACCTGGCTTAGGAAGTGAATCCTAAGTTTCTTTTAGTACACCGTGTGGAAAAGGTAAATATCGCGTTTCGGTGTGACCTTGAGTGATTGGTCGTTATTTCGAACGGTTGCGAGGCTTGGGAAGTGAATCTTTAGTTTCTTTTAGTACACCGTGTGGAAAAGGTAAATAACGCGATTCCCAGTCTCCTATTGTGATTTATTGTTATTTTGAACGATTGCGAGGGCTAGGATTTGAATCCTTAATTTCTTTTAGTACACCGAGTGGAAAAGGTAAATATCACGTTTCGGTGTGACCTTGAGTGTTTTGTCGTTATTTCGAACTATTGCGAGACTTGGGAAATGAATCCTTAGCTTGTGTCGTTGCACCGTGGGTGGAAAATGTAAATATCGCTACACCGAGTCTCCTACTGTGATTTATCGTTATTTTGAACGATTACGAAGGCGAGGATTTGAATCCTCAGCTTCTTTCGATATACCGCGAGTGGAAAAGGTAAATATCGCGATTCCCAGGCTCCTGCTGTGATTTATCGTTATTTTGAACGATTACCTGGCTTGGGGAGTGAAACCTTAGTTTCTTTTAGTACACCGTGTGGAAAAGGTAAATATCGCGTTCGGAGTGACCTTGAGTGTTTTGTCGTTATTTCGAATGGTTGCGAGGCTTGGGAAGTGAATCCTCAGCTTCTTTCGATATACCGCGAGTGGAAAAGGTAAATAACGCGATTCCCAGTCTCCTGCTGTGATTTATCGTTATTTTGAACGATTACGAAGGCGAGGATTTGAATCCTCAGCTTCATTCGATATACCGCGAGTGGAAAAGGTAAATATCGCGATTCCGAGTCTCCTACTGTGATTTATCGTTATTTTGATCGATTGCCTGCCTTTGGAAGTGAATCTTTAGTTTCTTTTAGTACACCGTGTGGAAAAGGAAAATATCGCGTTTCGGTGTGACCTTGAGTGTTTTGTCGTTATTTCGAACGATTGCTAGGCTTGTGAAGTGAATCCTTTGCTTCTTTCGATATACCGCGAGTGGAAAAGGTAAATATCCCGATTCCAGGTCTCCTACTGTGATTTATCGTTATTTTGAACGATTACGAAGGCGAGGATTTGAATCCTCAGCTTCTTTCGATATACCGCGAGTGGAAAAGGTAAATATCGCGATTCCGAGTCTCCTACTGTGATTTATCGTTATTTTGATCGATTGCCTGCCTTTGGAAGTGAATCTTTAGTTTCTTTTAGTACACCGTGTGGAAAAGGTAAATATCACGTTTCGGTGTGACCTTGAGTGTTTTGTCGTTATTTCGAACGATTGCGAGACTTGGGAAATGAATCCTTAGCTTGTGTCGTTACACCGTGGGTGGAAAATGTAAATATCGCTACACCGAGTCTCCTACTGTGATTTATCGTTATTTTGAACGATTACGAAGGCGAGGATTTGAATCCTGAGCTTCTTTCGATATACCGCGAGTGGAAAAGGTAAATATCGCGATTCCCAGTCTCCTGCTGTGATTTATCGTTATTTTGATCGATTACCTGGCTTGGGGAGTGAATCCTTAGTTTCTTTTAGTTCACCGTGTGGAAAAGGTAAATATCGCGTTCGGAGTGACCTTGAGTGTTTTGTCGTTATTTCGAATGGTTGCGAGGCTTGGGAAGTGAATCCTCAGCTTCTTTCGATATACCGCGAGTGGAAAAGGTAAATAACGCGATTCCCAGTCTCCTGCTCTGATTTATCGTTATTTTGATCGATTACCTGGCTTGGGGAGTGAAACCTTAGTTTCTTTTAGTACACCGTGTGGAAAAGGTAAATATCGCGCTCGGAGTGCCCTTGAGTGTTTTGTCGTTATTTCGAACGATCGCTAGGCTTGTGAAGTGAATCCTTAGCTTCTTTCGATATACCGCGAGTGGAAGAGGTAAATAACGCGATTCCCAGTCTCCTGCTATGATTTATCGTTATTTTGAACGATTACGAAGGCGAGGATTTGGATCCTCAGCTTCTTTCGATATACCGCGAGTGGAAAAGGTAAATATCGCGATTCCAAGTCTCCTACTGTGATTTATCGTTATTTTAAACGATTACCTGGCTTGGGAAGTGAATCCTTAGTTTCTTTTAGTACACCGTGTGGAAAAGGTAAATATCGCGTTTCGGAGTGACCTTGAGTGATTGGTCGTTATTTCGAACGGTTGCGAGGCTTGGGAAGTGAATCCTTAGCTTCTTTCGATATACCGCGAGTGGAAAAGGTAAATAACGCGATTCCCAGTCTCCTGCTGTGATTTATCGTTATTTTGAACGATTACCTGGCTTAGGAAGTGAATCCTAAGTTTCTTTTAGTACACCGTGTGGAAAAGGTAAATATCGCGTTCGGAGTGACCTTGAGTGTTTTGTCGTTATTTCGAATGGTTGCGAGGCTTGGGAAGTGAATCCTCAGCTTCTTTCGATATACCGCGAGTGGAAAAGGTAAATAACGCGATTCCCAGTCTCCTGCTGTGATTTATCGTTATTTTGAACGATTACGAAGGCGAGGATTTGAATCCTCAGCTTCATTCGATATACCGCGAGTGGAAAAGGTAAATATCGCGATTCCGAGTCTCCTACTGTGATTTATCGTTATTTTGATCGATTGCCTGCCTTTGGAAGTGAATCTTTAGTTTCTTTTAGTACACCGTGTGGAAAAGGTAAATATCACGTTTCGGTGTGACCTTGAGTGTTTTGTCGTTATTTCGAACGATTGCGAGACTTGGGAAATGAATCCTTAGCTTGTGTCGTTACACCGTGGGTGGAAAATGTAAATATCGCTACACCGAGTCTCCTACTGTGATTTATCGTTATTTTGAACGATTACGAAGGCGAGGATTTGAATCCTCAGCTTCTTTCGATATACCGCGAGTGGAAAAGGTAAATATCGCGATTCCCAGGCTCCTGCTGTGATTTATCGTTATTTTGAACGATTACCTGGCTTGGGGAGTGAAACCTTAGTTTCTTTTAGTACACCGTGTGGAAAAGGTAAATATCGCGTTCGGAGTGACCTTGAGTGTTTTGTCGTTATTTCGAATGGTTGCGAGGCTTGGGAAGTGAATCCTCAGCTTCTTTCGATATACCGCGAGTGGAAAAGGTAAATAACGCGATTCCCAGTCTCCTGCTGTGATTTATCGTTATTTTGAACGATTACGAAGGCGAGGATTTGAATCCTCAGCTTCATTCGATATACCGCGAGTGGAAAAGGTAAATATCGCGATTCCGAGTCTCCTACTGTGATTTATCGTTATTTTGATCGATTGCCTGCCTTTGGAAGTGAATCTTTAGTTTCTTTTAGTACACCGTGTGGAAAAGGTAAATATCACGTTTCGGTGTGACCTTGAGTGTTTTGTCGTTATTTCGAACGATTGCGAGACTTGGGAAATGAATCCTTAGCTTGTGTCGTTACACCGTGGGTGGAAAATGTAAATATCGCTACACCGAGTCTCCTACTGTGATTTATCGTTATTTTGAACGATTACGAAGGCGAGGATTTGAATCCTCAGCTTCTTTCGATATACCGCGAGTGGAAAATGTAAATATCGCGATTCCCAGTCTCCTGCTGTGATTTATCGTTATTTTGAACGATTACCTGCCTTGGGAAGTGAATCTTTAGTTTCTTTTAGTACACCGTGTGGAAAAGGAAAATATCGCGTTTCGGTGTGACCTTGAGTGTTTTGTCGTTATTTCGAACGATTGCTAGGCTTGTGAAGTGAATCCTTTGCTTCTTTCGATATACCGCGAGTGGAAAAGGTAAATATCCCGATTCCAGGTCTCCTACTGTGATTTATCGTTATTTTGAACGATTACGAAGGCGAGGATTTGAATCCTCAGCTTCTTTCGATATACCGCGAGTGGAAAAGGTAAATATCGCGATTCCGAGTCTCCTACTGTGATTTATCGTTATTTTGATCGATTGCCTGCCTTTGGAAGTGAATCTTTAGTTTCTTTTAGTACACCGTGTGGAAAAGGTAAATATCACGTTTCGGTGTGACCTTGAGTGTTTTGTCGTTATTTCGAACGATTGCGAGACTTGGGAAATGAATCCTTAGCTTGTGTCGTTACACCGTGGGTGGAAAATGTAAATATCGCTACACCGAGTCTCCTACTGTGATTTATCGTTATTTTGAACGATTACGAAGGCGAGGATTTGAATCCTGAGCTTCTTTCGATATACCGCGAGTGGAAAAGGTAAATATCGCGATTCCCAGTCTCCTGCTGTGATTTATCGTTATTTTGATCGATTACCTGGCTTGGGGAGTGAATCCTTAGTTTCTTTTAGTTCACCGTGTGGAAAAGGTAAATATCGCGTTCGGAGTGACCTTGAGTGTTTTGTCGTTATTTCGAATGGTTGCGAGGCTTGGGAAGTGAATCCTCAGCTTCTTTCGATATACCGCGAGTGGAAAAGGTAAATAACGCGATTCCCAGTCTCCTGCTCTGATTTATCGTTATTTTGATCGATTACCTGGCTTGGGGAGTGAAACCTTAGTTTCTTTTAGTACACCGTGTGGAAAAGGTAAATATCGCGCTCGGAGTGCCCTTGAGTGTTTTGTCGTTATTTCGAACGATCGCTAGGCTTGTGAAGTGAATCCTTAGCTTCTTTCGATATACCGCGAGTGGAAGAGGTAAATAACGCGATTCCCAGTCTCCTGCTGTGATTTATCGTTATTTTGAACGATTACGAAGGCGAGGATTTGGATCCTCAGCTTCTTTCGATATACCGCGAGTGGAAAAGGTAAATATCGCGATTCCAAGTCTCCTACTGTGATTTATCGTTATTTTAAACGATTACCTGGCTTGGGAAGTGAATCCTTAGTTTCTTTTAGTACACCGTGTGGAAAAGGTAAATATCGCGTTTCGGAGTGACCTTGAGTGATTGGTCGTTATTTCGAACGGTTGCGAGGCTTGGGAAGTGAATCCTTAGCTTCTTTCGATATACCGCGAGTGGAAAAGGTAAATAACGCGATTCCCAGTCTCCTGCTGTGATTTATCGTTATTTTGAACGATTACCTGGCTTAGGAAGTGAATCCTAAGTTTCTTTTAGTACACCGTGTGGAAAAGGTAAATATCGCGTTTCGGTGTGACCTTGAGTGATTGGTCGTTATTTCGATCGGTTGCGAGGCTTGGGAAGTGAATCTTTAGTTTCTTTTAGTACACCGTGTGGAAAAGGTAAATAACGCGATTCCCAGTCTCCTATTGTGATTTATTGTTATTTTGAACGATTGCGAGGGCTAGGATTTGAATCCTTAATTTCTTTTAGTACACCGAGTGGAAAAGGTAAATATCACGTTTCGGTGTGACCTTGAGTGTTTTGTCGTTATTTCGAACTATTGCGAGACTTGGGAAATGAATCCTTAGCTTGTGTCGTTGCACCGTGGGTGGAAAATGTAAATATCGCTACACCGAGTCTCCTACTGTGATTTATCGTTATTTTGAACGATTACGAAGGCGAGGATTTGAATCCTCAGCTTCTTTCGATATACCGCGAGTGGAAAAGGTAAATATCGCGATTCCCAGGCTCCTGCTGTGATTTATCGTTATTTTGAACGATTACCTGGCTTGGGGAGTGAAACCTTAGTTTCTTTTAGTACACCGTGTGGAAAAGGTAAATATCGCGTTCGGAGTGACCTTGAGTGTTTTGTCGTTATTTCGAATGGTTGCGAGGCTTGGGAAGTGAATCCTCAGCTTCTTTCGATATACCGCGAGTGGAAAAGGTAAATAACGCGATTCCCAGTCTCCTGCTGTGATTTATCGTTATTTTGAACGATTACGAAGGCGAGGATTTGAATCCTCAGCTTCATTCGATATACCGCGAGTGGAAAAGGTAAATATCGCGATTCCGAGTCTCCTACTGTGATTTATCGTTATTTTGATCGATTGCCTGCCTTTGGAAGTGAATCTTTAGTTTCTTTTAGTACACCGTGTGGAAAAGGAAAATATCGCGTTTCGGTGTGACCTTGAGTGTTTTGTCGTTATTTCGAACGATTGCTAGGCTTGTGAAGTGAATCCTTTGCTTCTTTCGATAAACCGCGAGTGGAAAAGGTAAATATCCCGATTCCAGGTCTCCTACTGTGATTTATCGTTATTTTGAACGATTACGAAGGCGAGGATTTGAATCCTCAGCTTCTTTCGATATACCGCGAGTGGAAAAGGTAAATATCGCGATTCCGAGTCTCCTACTGTGATTTATCGTTATTTTGATCGATTGCCTGCCTTTGGAAGTGAATCTTTAGTTTCTTTTAGTACACCGTGTGGAAAAGGTAAATATCACGTTTCGGTGTGACCTTGAGTGTTTTGTCGTTATTTCGAACGATTGCGAGACTTGGGAAATGAATCCTTAGCTTGTGTCGTTACACCGTGGGTGGAAAATGTAAATATCGCTACACCGAGTCTCCTACTGTGATTTATCGTTATTTTGAACGATTACGAAGGCGAGGATTTGAATCCTCATCTTCTTTCGATATACCGCGAGTGGAAAATGTAAATATCGCGATTCCCAGTCTCCTGCTGTGATTTATCGTTATTTTGAACGATTACCTGCCTTGGGAAGTGAATCCTTAATTTCTTTTAGTACACCGAGTGGAAAAGGTAAATATCACGTTTCGGTGTGACCTTGAGTGTTTTGTCGTTATTTCGAACGGTTGCGAGGCTTGGGAAGTGAATCCTTAGCTTCTTTCGATATACCGCGAGTGGAAAAGGTAAATAACGCGATTCCCAGTCTCCTGCTATGATTTATCGTTATTTTGAACGATTACGAAGGCGAGGATTTGGATCCTCAGCTTCTTTCGATATACCGCGAGTGGAAAAGGTAAATATCGCGATTCCAAGTCTCCTACTGTGATTTATCGTTATTTTAAACGATTACCTGGCTTGGGAAGTGAATCCTTAGTTTCTTTTAGTACACCGTGTGGAAAAGGTAAATATCGCGTTTCGGAGTGACCTTGAGTGATTGGTCGTTATTTCGAACGGTTGCGAGGCTTGGGAAGTGAATCCTTAGCTTCTTTCGATATACCGCGAGTGGAAAAGGTAAATAACGCGATTCCCAGTCTCCTGCTGTGATTTATCGTTATTTTGAACGATTACCTGGCTTAGGAAGTGAATCCTAAGTTTCTTTTAGTACACCGTGTGGAAAAGGTAAATATCGCGTTCGGAGTGACCTTGAGTGTTTTGTCGTTATTTCGAATGGTTGCGAGGCTTGGGAAGTGAATCCTCAGCTTCTTTCGATATACCGCGAGTGGAAAAGGTAAATAACGCGATTCCCAGTCTCCTGCTGTGATTTATCGTTATTTTGAACGATTACGAAGGCGAGGATTTGAATCCTCAGCTTCATTCGATATACCGCGAGTG
Organism: Nomada fucata; assembly: GCA_948146005.1. Classification (NCBI taxonomy): domain Eukaryota; kingdom Metazoa; phylum Arthropoda; class Insecta; order Hymenoptera; family Apidae; genus Nomada; species Nomada fucata. The sequence continues at coordinate 26,972,341 of OX411275.1, forward strand.
GAAAAGGTAAATATCGCGATTCCGAGTCTCCTACTGTGATTTATCGTTATTTTGATCGATTGCCTGCCTTTGGAAGTGAATCTTTAGTTTCTTTTAGTACACCGTGTGGAAAAGGTAAATATCACGTTTCGGTGTGACCTTGAGTGTTTTGTCGTTATTTCGAACGATTGCGAGACTTGGGAAATGAATCCTTAGCTTGTGTCGTTACACCGTGGGTGGAAAATGTAAATATCGCTACACCGAGTCTCCTACTGTGATTTATCGTTATTTTGAACGATTACGAAGGCGAGGATTTGAATCCTCAGCTTCTTTCGATATACCGCGAGTGGAAAAGGTAAATATCGCGATTCCCAGGCTCCTGCTGTGATTTATCGTTATTTTGAACGATTACCTGGCTTGGGGAGTGAAACCTTAGTTTCTTTTAGTACACCGTGTGGAAAAGGTAAATATCGCGTTCGGAGTGACCTTGAGTGTTTTGTCGTTATTTCGAATGGTTGCGAGGCTTGGGAAGTGAATCCTCAGCTTCTTTCGATATACCGCGAGTGGAAAAGGTAAATAACGCGATTCCCAGTCTCCTGCTGTGATTTATCGTTATTTTGAACGATTACGAAGGCGAGGATTTGAATCCTCAGCTTCATTCGATATACCGCGAGTGGAAAAGGTAAATATCGCGATTCCGAGTCTCCTACTGTGATTTATCGTTATTTTGATCGATTGCCTGCCTTTGGAAGTGAATCTTTAGTTTCTTTTAGTACACCGTGTGGAAAAGGTAAATATCACGTTTCGGTGTGACCTTGAGTGTTTTGTCGTTATTTCGAACGATTGCGAGACTTGGGAAATGAATCCTTAGCTTGTGTCGTTACACCGTGGGTGGAAAATGTAAATATCGCTACACCGAGTCTCCTACTGTGATTTATCGTTATTTTGAACGATTACGAAGGCGAGGATTTGAATCCTCAGCTTCTTTCGATATACCGCGAGTGGAAAATGTAAATATCGCGATTCCCAGTCTCCTGCTGTGATTTATCGTTATTTTGAACGATTACCTGCCTTGGGAAGTGAATCTTTAGTTTCTTTTAGTACACCGTGTGGAAAAGGAAAATATCGCGTTTCGGTGTGACCTTGAGTGTTTTGTCGTTATTTCGAACGATTGCTAGGCTTGTGAAGTGAATCCTTTGCTTCTTTCGATATACCGCGAGTGGAAAAGGTAAATATCCCGATTCCAGGTCTCCTACTGTGATTTATCGTTATTTTGAACGATTACGAAGGCGAGGATTTGAATCCTCAGCTTCTTTCGATATACCGCGAGTGGAAAAGGTAAATATCGCGATTCCGAGTCTCCTACTGTGATTTATCGTTATTTTGATCGATTGCCTGCCTTTGGAAGTGAATCTTTAGTTTCTTTTAGTACACCGTGTGGAAAAGGTAAATATCACGTTTCGGTGTGACCTTGAGTGTTTTGTCGTTATTTCGAACGATTGCGAGACTTGGGAAATGAATCCTTAGCTTGTGTCGTTACACCGTGGGTGGAAAATGTAAATATCGCTACACCGAGTCTCCTACTGTGATTTATCGTTATTTTGAACGATTACGAAGGCGAGGATTTGAATCCTGAGCTTCTTTCGATATACCGCGAGTGGAAAAGGTAAATATCGCGATTCCCAGTCTCCTGCTGTGATTTATCGTTATTTTGATCGATTACCTGGCTTGGGGAGTGAATCCTTAGTTTCTTTTAGTTCACCGTGTGGAAAAGGTAAATATCGCGTTCGGAGTGACCTTGAGTGTTTTGTCGTTATTTCGAATGGTTGCGAGGCTTGGGAAGTGAATCCTCAGCTTCTTTCGATATACCGCGAGTGGAAAAGGTAAATAACGCGATTCCCAGTCTCCTGCTCTGATTTATCGTTATTTTGATCGATTACCTGGCTTGGGGAGTGAAACCTTAGTTTCTTTTAGTACACCGTGTGGAAAAGGTAAATATCGCGCTCGGAGTGCCCTTGAGTGTTTTGTCGTTATTTCGAACGGTTGCGAGGCTTGGGAAGTGAATCCTTAGCTTCTTTCGATATACCGCGAGTGGAAAAGGTAAATAACGCGATTCCCAGTCTCCTGCTGTGATTTATCGTTATTTTGAACGATTACCTGGCTTAGGAAGTGAATCCTAAGTTTCTTTTAGTACACCGTGTGGAAAAGGTAAATATCGCGTTCGGAGTGACCTTGAGTGTTTTGTCGTTATTTCGAATGGTTGCGAGGCTTGGGAAGTGAATCCTCAGCTTCTTTCGATATACCGCGAGTGGAAAAGGTAAATAACGCGATTCCCAGTCTCCTGCTGTGATTTATCGTTATTTTGAACGATTACGAAGGCGAGGATTTGAATCCTCAGCTTCATTCGATATACCGCGAGTGGAAAAGGTAAATATCGCGATTCCGAGTCTCCTACTGTGATTTATCGTTATTTTGATCGATTGCCTGCCTTTGGAAGTGAATCTTTAGTTTCTTTTAGTACACCGTGTGGAAAAGGTAAATATCACGTTTCGGTGTGACCTTGAGTGTTTTGTCGTTATTTCGAACGATTGCGAGACTTGGGAAATGAATCCTTAGCTTGTGTCGTTACACCGTGGGTGGAAAATGTAAATATCGCTACACCGAGTCTCCTACTGTGATTTATCGTTATTTTGAACGATTACGAAGGCGAGGATTTGAATCCTCAGCTTCTTTCGATATACCGCGAGTGGAAAAGGTAAATATCGCGATTCCCAGGCTCCTGCTGTGATTTATCGTTATTTTGAACGATTACCTGGCTTGGGGAGTGAAACCTTAGTTTCTTTTAGTACACCGTGTGGAAAAGGTAAATATCGCGTTCGGAGTGACCTTGAGTGTTTTGTCGTTATTTCGAATGGTTGCGAGGCTTGGGAAGTGAATCCTCAGCTTCTTTCGATATACCGCGAGTGGAAAAGGTAAATAACGCGATTCCCAGTCTCCTGCTGTGATTTATCGTTATTTTGAACGATTACGAAGGCGAGGATTTGAATCCTCAGCTTCATTCGATATACCGCGAGTGGAAAAGGTAAATATCGCGATTCCGAGTCTCCTACTGTGATTTATCGTTATTTTGATCGATTGCCTGCCTTTGGAAGTGAATCTTTAGTTTCTTTTAGTACACCGTGTGGAAAAGGTAAATATCACGTTTCGGTGTGACCTTGAGTGTTTTGTCGTTATTTCGAACGATTGCGAGACTTGGGAAATGAATCCTTAGCTTGTGTCGTTACACCGTGGGTGGAAAATGTAAATATCGCTACACCGAGTCTCCTACTGTGATTTATCGTTATTTTGAACGATTACGAAGGCGAGGATTTGAATCCTCAGCTTCTTTCGATATACCGCGAGTGGAAAATGTAAATATCGCGATTCCCAGTCTCCTGCTGTGATTTATCGTTATTTTGAACGATTACCTGCCTTGGGAAGTGAATCTTTAGTTTCTTTTAGTACACCGTGTGGAAAAGGAAAATATCGCGTTTCGGTGTGACCTTGAGTGTTTTGTCGTTATTTCGAACGATTGCTAGGCTTGTGAAGTGAATCCTTTGCTTCTTTCGATAAACCGCGAGTGGAAAAGGTAAATATCCCGATTCCAGGTCTCCTACTGTGATTTATCGTTATTTTGAACGATTACGAAGGCGAGGATTTGAATCCTCAGCTTCTTTCGATATACCGCGAGTGGAAAAGGTAAATATCGCGATTCCGAGTCTCCTACTGTGATTTATCGTTATTTTGATCGATTGCCTGCCTTTGGAAGTGAATCTTTAGTTTCTTTTAGTACACCGTGTGGAAAAGGTAAATATCACGTTTCGGTGTGACCTTGAGTGTTTTGTCGTTATTTCGAACGATTGCGAGACTTGGGAAATGAATCCTTAGCTTGTGTCGTTACACCGTGGGTGGAAAATGTAAATATCGCTACACCGAGTCTCCTACTGTGATTTATCGTTATTTTGAACGATTACGAAGGCGAGGATTTGAATCCTCATCTTCTTTCGATATACCGCGAGTGGAAAATGTAAATATCGCGATTCCCAGTCTCCTGCTGTGATTTATCGTTATTTTGAACGATTACCTGCCTTGGGAAGTGAATCCTTAATTTCTTTTAGTACACCGAGTGGAAAAGGTAAATATCACGTTTCGGTGTGACCTTGAGTGTTTTGTCGTTATTTCGAACTATTGCGAGACTTGGGAAATGAATCCTTAGCTTGTGTCGTTGCACCGTGGGTGGAAAATGTAAATATCGCTACACCGAGTCTCCTACTGTGATTTATCGTTATTTTGAACGATTACGAAGGCGAGGATTTGAATCCTCAGCTTCTTTCGATATACCGCGAGTGGAAAAGGTAAATATCGCGATTCCCAGGCTCCTGCTGTGATTTATCGTTATTTTGAACGATTACCTGGCTTGGGGAGTGAAACCTTAGTTTCTTTTAGTACACCGTGTGGAAAAGGTAAATATCGCGTTCGGAGTGACCTTGAGTGTTTTGTCGTTATTTCGAATGGTTGCGAGGCTTGGGAAGTGAATCCTCAGCTTCTTTCGATATACCGCGAGTGGAAAAGGTAAATAACGCGATTCCCAGTCTCCTGCTGTGATTTATCGTTATTTTGAACGATTACGAAGGCGAGGATTTGAATCCTCAGCTTCATTCGATATACCGCGAGTGGAAAAGGTAAATATCGCGATTCCGAGTCTCCTACTGTGATTTATCGTTATTTTGATCGATTGCCTGCCTTTGGAAGTGAAACCTTAGTTTCTTTTAGTACACCGTGTGGAAAAGGTAAATATCACGTTTCGGTGTGACCTTGAGTGTTTTGTCGTTATTTCGAACGATTGCGAGACTTGGGAAATGAATCCTCAGCTTGTGTCGTTACACCGTGGGTGGAAAATGTAAATATCGCTACACCGAGTCTCCTACTGTGATTTATCGTTATTTTGAACGATTACGAAGGCGAGGATTTGAATCCTCATCTTCTTTCGATATACCGCGAGTGGAAAATGTAAATATCGCGATTCCCAGTCTCCTGCTGTGATTTATCGTTATTTTGAACGATTACCTGCCTTGGGAAGTGAATCTTTAGTTTCTTTTAGTACACCGTGTGGAAAAGGAAAATATCGCGTTTCGGTGTGACCTTGAGTGTTTTGTCGTTATTTCGTACGATTGCTAGGCTTGTGAAGTGAATCCTTTGCTTCTTTCGATATACCGCGAGTGGAAAAGGTAAATATCCCGATTCCAGGTCTCCTACTGTGATTTATCGTTATTTTGAACGATTACGAAGGCGAGGATTTGAATCCTCAGCTTCTTTCGATATACCGCGAGTGGAAAAGGTAAATATCGCGATTCCGAGTCTCCTACTGTGATTTATCGTTATTTTGATCGATTGCCTGCCTTTGGAAGTGAATCTTTAGTTTCTTTTAGTACACCGTGTGGAAAAGGTAAATATCACGTTTCGGTGTGACCTTGAGTGTTTTGTCGTTATTTCGAACGTTTGCGAGACTTGGGAAATGAATCCTTAGCTTGTGTCGTTACACCGTGGGTGGAAAATGTAAATATCGCTACACCGAGTCTCCTACTGTGATTTATCGTTATTTTGAACGATTACGAAGGCGAGGATTTGAATCCTGAGCTTCTTTCGATATACCGCGAGTGGAAAAGGTAAATATCGCGATTCCCAGTCTCCTGCTGTGATTTATCGTTATTTTGATCGATTACCTGGCTTGGGGAGTGAAACCTTAGTTTCTTTTAGTACACCGTGTGGAAAAGGTAAATATCGCGCTCGGAGTGCCCTTGAGTGTTTTGTCGTTATTTCGAACGATCGCTAGGCTTGTGAAGTGAATCCTTAGCTTCTTTCGATATACCGCGAGTGGAAGAGGTAAATAACGCGATTCCCAGTCTCCTGCTGTGATTTATCGTTATTTTGAACGATTACGAAGGCGAGGATTTGAATCCTCAGCTTCTTTCGATATACCGCGAGTGGAAAAGGTAAATATCGCGATTCCAAGTCTCCTACTGTGATTTATCGTTATTTTTAACGATTACCTGGCTTGGGAAGTGAATCCTTAGTTTCTTATAGTACACCGTGTGGAAAAGGTAAATATCGCGTTTCGGAGTGACCTTGAGTGATTGGTCGTTATTTCGAACGGTTGCGAGGCTTGGGAAGTGAATCCTTAGCTTCTTTCGATATACCGCGAGTGGAAAAGGTAAATAACGCGATTCCCAGTCTCCTGCTGTGATTTATCGTTATTTTGAAAGATTACATGGCTTAGGAAGTGAATCCTAAGTTTCTTTTAGTACACCGTGTGGAAAAGGAATATATCGCGTTTCGGTGTGACCTTGAGTGTTTTGTCGTTATTTCGAACGATTGCTAGGCTTGTGAAGTGAATCCTTTGCTTCTTTCGATATACCGCGAGTGGAAAAGGTAAATATCCCGATTCCAGGTCTCCTACTGTGATTTATCGTTATTTTGAACGATTACGAAGGCGAGGATTTGAATCCTCAGCTTCTTTCGATATACCGCGAGTGGAAAAGGTAAATATCGCGATTCCGAGTCTCCTACTGTGATTTATCGCTATTTTGAACGATTACGAAGGCGAGGATTTGAATCCTCAGCTTCTTTCGATATACCGCGAGTGGAAAAGGTAAATAACGCTATTCCCAGTCTCCTACTGTGATTTATCCTTATTTTGAACGATTACGAAGGCGAGGATTTGAATCCTCAGCTCCTTTCGATATACCGCGAGTGGAAAAGGTAAATATCGCGATTCCCAGTCTCCTGCTGTGATTTATCGTTATTTTGAACGATTACCTGGCTTAGGAAGTGAATCCTTAGTTTCTTTTATTACAACGTGTGGAAAAGGTAGATATCGCGTTTCGGAGTGACATTGAGTGATTGGTCGTTATTTCGAACGGTTGCGAGACTTGGGAAGTGAATCCTCAGATTCTTTCGATATACCGCGAGTGGACAAGGTAAATATCGCCATACCGAGTCTCCTATTGTGATTTATCGTTATTTTGAACGATTACGAAGGCGAGGATTTGAATCCTCAGCTTCTTTCGATATACCGCGAGTGGAAAAGGTAAATATCGCGATTCCGAGTCTCCTACTGTGATTTATCGCTATTTTGAACGATTACGAAGGCGAGGATTTGAATCCTCAGCTTCTTTCGATATACCGCGAGTGGAAAAGGTAAATAACGCTATTCCCAGTCTCCTACTGTGATTTATCCTTATTTTGAACGATTACGAAGGCGAGGATTTGAATCCTCAGCTCCTTTCGATATACCGCGAGTGGAAAAGGTAAATATCGCGATTCCCAGTCTCCTGCTGTGATTTATCGTTATTTTGAACGATTACCTGGCTTAGGAAGTGAATCCTTAGTTTCTTTTATTACAACGTGTGGAAAAGGTAAATATCACGTTTCGGAGTGCCCTTGAGTGTTTTGTCGTTATTTCGAACGATCGCTAGGCTTGTGAAGTGAATGCTTAGCTTCTTTCGATATACCGCGAGTGGAAAAGGTAAATAACGCGATTCCCAGTCTCCTGCCTGTGATTTATCGTTATTTTGAATGATTACGAAGGCGAGGATTTGAATCCTCAGCTTCTTTCGATATACCGCGAGTGGAAAAGGTAAATATCGCGATTCCAAGTCTCCTACTGTGATTTATCGTTATTTTTAACGATTACCTGGCTTGGGAAGTGAATCCTTAGTTTCTTTTAGTACACCGTGTGGAAAAGGTAAATATCGCGTTCGGTGTGACCTTGAGTGTTTTGTCGTTATTTCGAACGATTGCTAGGCTTGTGAAGTGAATCCTTAGCTTCTTTCGATATACCGCGAGTGGAAAAGGTAAATATCCCGATTCCAGGTCTCCTACTGTGATTTATCGTTATTTTTAACGATTACCTGGCTTGGGAAGTGAATCCTTAGTTTCTTTTAGTACACCGTGTGGAAAAGGTAAATATCACGTTTCGGTGTGACCTTGAGTGTTTTGTCGTTATTTCGAACGATTGCTAGGCTTGTGAAGTGAATCCTTAGCTTCTTTCGATATACCGCGAGTGGAAAAGGTAAATATCCCGATTCGAGGTCTCCTACTGTGATTTATCGTTATTTTTAACGATTACCTGGCTTGGGAAGTGAATCCTTAGTTTCTTTTAGTACACCGTGTGGAAAAGGTAAATATCGCGTTCGGTGTGACCTTGAGTGTTTTGTCGTTATTTCGAACGATTGCTATTCTTGTGAAGTGAATCCTTAGCTTCTTTCGATATACCGCGAGTGGAAAAGGTAAATATCCCGATTCCAGGTCTCCTACTGTGATTTATCGTTATTTTTAACGATTACCGGGCTTGGGAAGTGAATCCTTAGTTTCTTTTAGTACACCGTGTGGAAAAGGTAAATATCACGTTTCGGTGTGACCTTGAGTGTTTTGTCGTTATTTCGAACGATTGCTAGGCTTGTGAAGTGAATCCTTAGCTTCTTTCGATATACCGCGAGTGGAAAAGGTAAATATCCCGATTCGAGGTCTCCTACTGTGATTTATCGTTATTTTTAACGATTACCTGGCTTGGGAAGTGAATCCTTAGTTTCTTTTAGTACACCGTGTGGAAAAGGTAAATATCGCGTTCCGTGTGACCTTGAGTGTTTTGTCGTTATTTCGAACGATTGCTAGGCTTGTGAAGTGAATCCTTAGCTTCTTTCGATATACCGCGAGTGGAAAACATAAATATCCCGATTCCAGGTCTCCTACTGTGATTTATCGTTATTTTTAACGATTACCTGGCTTGGGAAGTGAATCCTTAGTTTCTTTTAGTACACCGTGTGGAAAAGGTAAATATCACGTTTCGGTGTGACCTTGAGTGTTTTGTCGTTATTTCGAACGATTGCTAGGCTTGTGAAATTAATCCTTAGCTTCTTTCGATATACCGCGAGTGGAAAAGGTAAATAACGCGATTCCCAGTCTCCTGCTGTGATTTATCGTTATTTTGAACGATTACGAAGGCGAGGATTTGAATCCTCAGCTTCATTCGATATACCGCGAGTGGAAAAGGTAAATATCGCGATTCCAAGTCTCCTACTGTGATTTATCGTTATTTTTAACGATTACCTGGCTTGGGAAGTGAATCCTTAGTTTCTTTTAGTACACCGTGTGGAAAAGGTAAATATCGCGTTTCGGAGTGACCTTGAGTGATTGGTCGTTATTTCGAACGGTTGCGAGGCTTGGGAAGTGAATCCTTAGCTTCTTTCGATATACCGCGAGTGGAAAAGGTAAATAACGCGATTCCAAGTCTCCTACTGTGATTTATCGTTATTTTTAACGATTACCTGGCTTGGGAAGTGAATCCTTAGTTTCTTTTAGTACACCGTGTGGAAAAGGTAAATATCACGTTTCGGTGTGACCTTGAGTGTTTTGTCGTTATTTCGAACGATTGCTAGGCTTGTGAAGTTAATCCTTAGCTTCTTTCGATATACCGCGAGTGGAAAAGGTAAATAACGCGATTCCCAGTCTCCTGCTGTGATTTATCGTTATTTTGAACGATTACGAAGGCGAGGATTTGAATCCTCAGCTTCATTCGATATACCGCGAGTGGAAAAGGTAAATATCGCGATTCCAAGTCTCCTACTGTGATTTATCGTTATTTTTAACGATTACCTGGCTTGGGAAGTGAATCCTTAGTTTCTTTTAGTACACCGTGTGGAAAAGGTAAATATCGCGTTTCGGAGTGACCTTGAGTGATTGGTCGTTATTTCGAACGGTTGCGAGGCTTGGGAAGTGAATCTTTAGTTTCTTTTAGTACACCGTGTGGAAAAGGTAAATAACGCGATTCCCAGTCTCCTATTGTGATTTATTGTTATTTTGAACGATTGCGAGGGCTAGGATTTGAATCCTCAGCTTCATTCGATATACCGCGAGTGGAAAAGGTAAATATCGCGATTCCGAGTCTCCTACTGTGATTTATCGTTATTTTGATCGATTGCCTGCCTTTGGAAGTGAAACCTTAGTTTCTTTTAGTACACCGTGTGGAAAAGGAAAATATCGCGTTTCGGTGTGACCTTGAGTGTTTTGTCGTTATTTCGAACGATTGCTAGGCTTGTGAAGTGAATCCTTTGCTTCTTTCGATATACCGCGAGTGGAAAAGGTAAATAACGCGATTCCCAGTCTCCTGCTGTGATTTATCGTTATTTTGAACGATTACGAAGGCGAGGATTTGAATCCTCAGCTTCATTCGATATACCGCGAGTGGAAAAGGTAAATATCGCGATTCCGAGTCTCCTACTGTGATTTATCGTTATTTTGATCGATTGCCTGCCTTTGGAAGTGAATCTTTAGTTTCTTTTAGTACACCGTGTGGAAAAGGAAAATATCGCGTTTCGGTGTGACCTTGAGTGTTTTGTCGTTATTTCGAACGATTGCTAGGCTTGTGAAGTGAATCCTTTGCTTCTTTCGATATACCGCGAGTGGAAAAGGTAAATATCCCGATTCCAGGTCTCCTACTGTGATTTATCGTTATTTTGAACGATTACGAAGGCGAGGATTTGAATCCTCAGCTTCTTTCGATATACCGCGAGTGGAAAAGGTAAATATCGCGATTCCGAGTCTCCTACTGTGATTTATCGCTATTTTGAACGATTACGAAGGCGAGGATTTGAATCCTCAGCTTCTTTCGATATACCGCGAGTGGAAAAGGTAAATAACGCTATTCCCAGTCTCCTACTGTGATTTATCCTTATTTTGAACGATTACGAAGGCGAGGATTTGAATCCTCAGCTCCTTTCGATATACCGCGAGTGGAAAAGGTAAATATCGCGATTCCGAGTCTCCTGATGTGATTTATCGTTATTTTGAACGATTACGAAGGCGAGGATTTGAATCCTCAGCTTCTTTCGATATACCGCGAGTGGAAATGGTAAATAACGCGATTCCCAGTCTCCTGATGTGATTTATCGTTATTTTGATCGATTACCTGGCTTGGGGAGTGAAACCTTAGTTTCTTTTAGTACACCGTGTGGAAAAGGTAAATATCGCGCTCGGAGTGCCCTTGAGTGTTTTGTCGTTATTTCGAACGATCGCTAGGCTTGTGAAGTGAATGCTTAGCTTCTTTCGATATACCGCGAGTGGAAAAGGTAAATAACGCGATTCCCAGTCTCCTGCCTGTGATTTATCGTTATTTTGAATGATTACGAAGGCGAGGATTTGAATCCTCAGCTTCTTTCGATATACCGCGAGTGGAAAAGGTAAATATCGCGATTCCAAGTCTCCTACTGTGATTTATCGTTATTTTTAACGATTACCTGGCTTGGGAAGTGAATCCTTAGTTTCTTTTAGTACACCGTGTGGAAAAGGTAAATATCGCGTTCGGTGTGACCTTGAGTGTTTTGTCGTTATTTCGAACGATTGCTAGGCTTGTGAAGTGAATCCTTAGCTTCTTTCGATATACCGCGAGTGGAAAAGGTAAATATCCCGATTCCAGGTCTCCTACTGTGATTTATCGTTATTTTTAACGATTACCTGGCTTGGGAAGTGAATCCTTAGTTTCTTTTAGTACACCGTGTGGAAAAGGTAAATATCACGTTTCGGTGTGACCTTGAGTGTTTTGTCGTTATTTCGAACGATTGCTAGGCTTGTGAAGTGAATCCTTAGCTTCTTTCGATATACCGCGAGTGGAAAAGGTAAATATCCCGATTCGAGGTCTCCTACTGTGATTTATCGTTATTTTTAACGATTACCTGGCTTGGGAAGTGAATCCTTAGTTTCTTTTAGTACACCGTGTGGTAAAGGTAAATATCGCGTTCGGTGTGACCTTGAGTGTTTTGTCGTTATTTCGAACGATTGCTATTCTTGTGAAGTGAATCCTTAGCTTCTTTCGATATACCGCGAGTGGAAAAGGTAAATATCCCGATTCCAGGTCTCCTACTGTGATTTATCGTTATTTTTAACGATTACCGGGCTTGGGAAGTGAATCCTTAGTTTCTTTTAGTACACCGTGTGGAAAAGGTAAATATCACGTTTCGGTGTGACCTTGAGTGTTTTGTCGTTATTTCGAACGATTGCTAGGCTTGTGAAGTGAATCCTTAGCTTCTTTCGATATACCGCGAGTGGAAAAGGTAAATATCCCGATTCGAGGTCTCCTACTGTGATTTATCGTTATTTTTAACGATTACCTGGCTTGGGAAGTGAATCCTTAGTTTCTTTTAGTACACCGTGTGGAAAAGGTAAATATCGCGTTCGGTGTGACCTTGAGTGTTTTGTCGTTATTTCGAACGATTGCTAGGCTTGTGAAGTGAATCCTTAGCTTCTTTCGATATACCGCGAGTGGAAAAGGTAAATATCCCGATTCCAGGTCTCCTACTGTGATTTATCGTTATTTTTAACGATTACCTGGCTTGGGAAGTGAATCCTTAGTTTCTTTTAGTACACCGTGTGGAAAAGGTAAATATCACGTTTCGGTGTGACCTTGAGTGTTTTGTCGTTATTTCGAACGATTGCTAGGCTTGTGAAGTTAATCCTTAGCTTCTTTCGATATACCGCGAGTGGAAAAGGTAAATAACGCGATTCCCAGTCTCCTGCTGTGATTTATCGTTATTTTGAACGATTACGAAGGCGAGGATTTGAATCCTCAGCTTCATTCGATATACCGCGAGAGGAAAAGGTAAATATCGCGATTCCAAGTCTCCTACTGTGATTTATCGTTATTTTTAACGATTACCTGGCTTGGGAAGTGAATCCTTAGTTTCTTTTAGTACACCGTGTGGAAAAGGTAAATATCGCGTTTCGGAGTGACCTTGAGTGATTGGTCGTTATTTCGCACGGTTGCGAGGCTTGGGAAGTGAATCCTTAGCTTCTTTCGATATACCGCGAGTGGAAAAGGTAAATAACGCGATTCCAAGTCTCCTACTGTGATTTATCGTTATTTTTAACGATTACCTGGCTTGGGAAGTGAATCCTTAGTTTCTTTTAGTACACCGTGTGGAAAAGGTAAATATCACGTTTCGGTGTGACCTTGAGTGTTTTGTCGTTATTTCGAACGATTGCTAGGCTTGTGAAGTTAATCCTTAGCTTCTTTCGATATACCGCGAGTGGAAAAGGTAAATAACGCGATTCCCAGTCTCCTGCTGTGATTTATCGTTATTTTGAACGATTACGAAGGCGAGGATTTGAATCCTCAGCTTCATTCGATATACCGCGAGTGGAAAAGGTAAATATCGCGATTCCAAGTCTCCTACTGTGATTTATCGTTATTTTTAACGATTACCTGGCTTGGGAAGTGAATCCTTAGTTTCTTTTAGTACACCGTGTGGAAAAGGTAAATATCGCGTTTCGGAGTGACCTTGAGTGATTGGTCGTTATTTCGCACGGTTGCGAGGCTTGGGAAGTGAATCCTTAGCTTCTTTCGATATACCGCGAGTGGAAAAGGTAAATAACGCGATTCCCAGTCTCCTGCTGTGATTTATCGTTATTTTGAACGATTACCTGGCTTAGGAAGTGAATCCTAAGTTTCTTTTAGTACACCGTGTGGAAAAGGTAAATATTGCGTTTCGGTGTGACCTTGAGTGATTGGTCGTTATTTCGAACGGTTGCGAGGCTTGGGAAGTGAATCTTTAGTTTCTTTTAGTACACCGTGTGGAAAAGGTAAATAACGCGATTCCCAGTCTCCTATTGTGATTTATTGTTATTTTGAACGATTGCGAGGGCTAGGATTTGAATCCTTAATTTCTTTTAGTACACCGGGTGGAAAAGGTAAATATCACGTTTCGGTGTGACCTTGAGTGTTTTGTCGTTATTTCGAACTATTGCGAGACTTGGGAAATGAATCCTTAGCTTGTGTCGTTGCACCGTGGGTGGAAAATGTAAATATCGCTACACCGAGTCTCCTACTGTGATTTATCGTTATTTTGAACGATTACGAAGGCGAGGATTTGAATCTTCAGCTTCTTTCGATATACCGCGAGTGGAAAAGGTAAATATCGCGATTCCCAGGCTCCTGCTGTGATTTATCGTTATTTTGAACGATTACCTGGCTTGGGGAGTGAAACCTTAGTTTCTTTTAGTACACCGTGTGGAAAAGGTAAATATCGCGTTCGGAGTGACCTTGAGTGTTTTGTCGTTATTTCGAATGGTTGCGAGGCTTGGGAAGTGAATCCTCAGCTTCTTTCGATATACCGCGAGTGGAAAAGGTAAATAACGCGATTCCCAGTCTCCTGCTGTGATTTATCGTTATTTTGAACGATTACGAAGGCGAGGATTTGAATCCTCAGCTTCATTCGATATACCGCGAGTGGAAAAGGTAAATATCGCGATTCCGAGTCTCCTACTGTGATTTATCGTTATTTTGATCGATTGCCTGCCTTTGGAAGTGAATCTTTAGTTTCTTTTAGTACACCGTGTGGAAAAGGAAAATATCGCGTTTCGGTGTGACCTTGAGTGTTTTGTCGTTATTTCGAACGATTGCTAGGCTTGTGAAGTGAATCCTTTGCTTCTTTCGATATACCGCGAGTGGAAAAGGTAAATATCCCGATTCCAGGTCTCCTACTGTGATTTATCGTTATTTTGAACGATTACGAAGGCGAGGATTTGAATCCTCAGCTTCTTTCGATATACCGCGAGTGGAAAAGGTAAATATCGCGATTCCGAGTCTCCTACTGTGATTTATCGTTATTTTGATCGATTGCCTGCCTTTGGGAGTGAATCTTTAGTTTCTTTTATTACACCGTGTGGAAAAGGTAAATATCACGTTTCGGTGTGACCTTGAGTGTTTTGTCGTTATTTCGAACGATTGCGAGACTTGGGAAATGAATCCTTAGCTTGTGTCGTTACACCGTGGGTGGAAAATGTAAATATCGCTACACCGAGTCTCCTACTGTGATTTATCGTTATTTTGAACGATTACGAAGGCGAGGATTTGAATCCTCAGCTTCTTTCGATATACCGCGAGTGGAAAATGTAAATATCGCGATTCCCAGTCTCCTGCTGTGATTTATCGTTATTTTGAACGATTACCTGCCTTGGGAAGTGAATCTTTAGTTTCTTTTAGTACACCGTGTGGAAAAGGAAAATATCGCGTTTCGGTGTGACCTTGAGTGTTTTGTCGTTATTTCGAACGATTGCTAGGCTTGTGAAGTGAATCCTTTGCTTCTTTCGATATACCGCGAGTGGAAAAGGTAAATATCCCGATTCCTTGTCTCCTACTGTGATTTATCGTTATTCTGAACGATTACGAAGGCGAGGATTTGAATCCTCAGCTTCTTTCGATATACCGCGAGTGGAAAAGGTAAATATCGCGATTCCGAGTCTCCTACTGTGATTTATCGTTATTTTGATCGATTGCCTGCCTTTGGAAGTGAATCTTTAGTTTCTTTTAGTACACCGTGTGGAAAAGGTAAATATCACGTTTCGGTGTGACCTTGAGTGTTTTGTCGTTATTTCGAACGATTGCGAGACTTGGGAAATGAATCCTTAGCTTGTGTCGTTACACCGTGGGTGGAAAATGTAAATATCGCTACACCGAGTCTCCTACTGTGATTTATCGTTATTTTGAACGATTACGAAGGCGAGGATTTGAATCCTGAGCTTCTTTCGATATACCGCGAGTGGAAAAGGTAAATATCGCGATTCCCAGTCTCCTGCTGTGATTTATCGTTATTTTGATCGATTACCTGGCTTGGGGAGTGAATCCTTAGTTTCTTTTAGTTCACCGTGTGGAAAAGGTAAATATCGCGTTCGGAGTGACCTTGAGTGTTTTGTCGTTATTTCGAATGGTTGCGAGGCTTGGGAAGTGAATCCTCAGCTTCTTTCGATATACCGCGAGTGGAAAAGGTAAATAACGCGATTCCCAGTCTCCTGCTGTGATTTATCGTTATTTTGATCGATTACCTGGCTTGGGGAGTGAAACCTTAGTTTCTTTTAGTACACCGTGTGGAAAAGGTAAATATCGCGCTCGGAGTGCCCTTGAGTGTTTTGTCGTTATTTCGAACGATCGCTAGGCTTGTGAAGTGAATCCTTAGCTTCTTTCGATATACCGCGAGTGGAAGAGGTAAATAACGCGATTCCCAGTCTCCTGCCTGTGATTTATCGTTATTTTGAATGATTACGAAGGCGAGGATTTGAATCCTCAGCTTCTTTCGATATACCGCGAGTGGAAAAGGTAAATATCGCGATTCCAAGTCTCCTACTGTGATTTATCGTTATTTTTAACGATTACCTGGCTTGGGAAGTGAATCCTTAGTTTCTTTTAGTACACCGTGTGGAAAAGGTAAATATCGCGTTCGGTGTGACCTTGAGTGTTTTGTCGTTATTTCGAACGATTGCTAGGCTTGTGAAGTGAATCCTTAGCTTCTTTCGATATACCGCGAGTGGAAAAGGTAAATATCCCGATTCCAGGTCTCCTACTGTGATTTATCGTTATTTTTAACGATTACCTGGCTTGGGAAGTGAATCCTTAGTTTCTTTTAGTACACCGTGTGGAAAAGGTAAATATCACGTTTCGGTGTGACCTTGAGTGTTTTGTCGTTATTTCGAACGATTGCTAGGCTTGTGAAGTGAATCCTTAGCTTCTTTCGATATACCGCGAGTGGAAAAGGTAAATATCCCGATTCGAGGTCTCCTACTGTGATTTATCGTTATTTTTAACGATTACCTGGCTTGGGAAGTGAATCCTTAGTTTCTTTTAGTACACCGTGTGGTAAAGGTAAATATCGCGTTCGGTGTGACCTTGAGTGTTTTGTCGTTATTTCGAACGATTGCTATTCTTGTGAAGTGAATCCTTAGCTTCTTTCGATATACCGCGAGTGGAAAAGGTAAATATCCCGATTCCAGGTCTCCTACTGTGATTTATCGTTATTTTTAACGATTACCGGGCTTGGGAAGTGAATCCTTAGTTTCTTTTAGTACACCGTGTGGAAAAGGTAAATATCACGTTTCGGTGTGACCTTGAGTGTTTTGTCGTTATTTCGAACGATTGCTAGGCTTGTGAAGTGAATCCTTAGCTTCTTTCGATATACCGCGAGTGGAAAAGGTAAATATCCCGATTCGAGGTCTCCTACTGTGATTTATCGTTATTTTTAACGATTACCTGGCTTGGGAAGTGAATCCTTAGTTTCTTTTAGTACACCGTGTGGAAAAGGTAAATATCGCGTTCGGTGTGACCTTGAGTGTTTTGTCGTTATTTCGAACGATTGCTAGGCTTGTGAAGTGAATCCTTAGCTTCTTTCGATATACCGCGAGTGGAAAAGGTAAATATCCCGATTCCAGGTCTCCTACTGTGATTTATCGTTATTTTTAACGATTACCTGGCTTGGGAAGTGAATCCTTAGTTTCTTTTAGTACACCGTGTGGAAAAGGTAAATATCACGTTTCGGTGTGACCTTGAGTGTTTTGTCGTTATTTCGAACGATTGCTAGGCTTGTGAAGTTAATCCTTAGCTTCTTTCGATATACCGCGAGTGGAAAAGGTAAATAACGCGATTCCCAGTCTCCTGCTGTGATTTATCGTTATTTTGAACGATTACGAAGGCGAGGATTTGAATCCTCAGCTTCATTCGATATACCGCGAGAGGAAAAGGTAAATATCGCGATTCCAAGTCTCCTACTGTGATTTATCGTTATTTTTAACGATTACCTGGCTTGGGAAGTGAATCCTTAGTTTCTTTTAGTACACCGTGTGGAAAAGGTAAATATCGCGTTTCGGAGTGACCTTGAGTGATTGGTCGTTATTTCGCACGGTTGCGAGGCTTGGGAAGTGAATCCTTAGCTTCTTTCGATATACCGCGAGTGGAAAAGGTAAATAACGCGATTCCAAGTCTCCTACTGTGATTTATCGTTATTTTTAACGATTACCTGGCTTGGGAAGTGAATCCTTAGTTTCTTTTAGTACACCGTGTGGAAAAGGTAAATATCACGTTTCGGTGTGACCTTGAGTGTTTTGTCGTTATTTCGAACGATTGCTAGGCTTGTGAAGTTAATCCTTAGCTTCTTTCGATATACCGCGAGTGGAAAAGGTAAATAACGCGATTCCCAGTCTCCTGCTGTGATTTATCGTTATTTTGAACGATTACGAAGGCGAGGATTTGAATCCTCAGCTTCATTCGATATACCGCGAGTGGAAAAGGTAAATATCGCGATTCCAAGTCTCCTACTGTGATTTATCGTTATTTTTAACGATTACCTGGCTTGGGAAGTGAATCCTTAGTTTCTTTTAGTACACCGTGTGGAAAAGGTAAATATCGCGTTTCGGAGTGACCTTGAGTGATTGGTCGTTATTTCGCACGGTTGCGAGGCTTGGGAAGTGAATCCTTAGCTTCTTTCGATATACCGCGAGTGGAAAAGGTAAATAACGCGATTCCCAGTCTCCTGCTGTGATTTATCGTTATTTTGAACGATTACCTGGCTTAGGAAGTGAATCCTAAGTTTCTTTTAGTACACCGTGTGGAAAAGGTAAATATTGCGTTTCGGTGTGACCTTGAGTGATTGGTCGTTATTTCGAACGGTTGCGAGGCTTGGGAAGTGAATCTTTAGTTTCTTTTAGTACACCGTGTGGAAAAGGTAAATAACGCGATTCCCAGTCTCCTATTGTGATTTATTGTTATTTTGAACGATTGCGAGGGCTAGGATTTGAATCCTTAATTTCTTTTAGTACACCGGGTGGAAAAGGTAAATATCACGTTTCGGTGTGACCTTGAGTGTTTTGTCGTTATTTCGAACTATTGCGAGACTTGGGAAATGAATCCTTAGCTTGTGTCGTTGCACCGTGGGTGGAAAATGTAAATATCGCTACACCGAGTCTCCTACTGTGATTTATCGTTATTTTGAACGATTACGAAGGCGAGGATTTGAATCTTCAGCTTCTTTCGATATACCGCGAGTGGAAAAGGTAAATATCGCGATTCCCAGGCTCCTGCTGTGATTTATCGTTATTTTGAACGATTACCTGGCTTGGGGAGTGAAACCTTAGTTTCTTTTAGTACACCGTGTGGAAAAGGTAAATATCGCGTTCGGAGTGACCTTGAGTGTTTTGTCGTTATTTCGAATGGTTGCGAGGCTTGGGAAGTGAATCCTCAGCTTCTTTCGATATACCGCGAGTGGAAAAGGTAAATAACGCGATTCCCAGTCTCCTGCTGTGATTTATCGTTATTTTGAACGATTACGAAGGCGAGGATTTGAATCCTCAGCTTCATTCGATATACCGCGAGTGGAAAAGGTAAATATCGCGATTCCGAGTCTCCTACTGTGATTTATCGTTATTTTGATCGATTGCCTGCCTTTGGAAGTGAATCTTTAGTTTCTTTTAGTACACCGTGTGGAAAAGGAAAATATCGCGTTTCGGTGTGACCTTGAGTGTTTTGTCGTTATTTCGAACGATTGCTAGGCTTGTGAAGTGAATCCTTTGCTTCTTTCGATATACCGCGAGTGGAAAAGGTAAATATCCCGATTCCAGGTCTCCTACTGTGATTTATCGTTATTTTGAACGATTACGAAGGCGAGGATTTGAATCCTCAGCTTCTTTCGATATACCGCGAGTGGAAAAGGTAAATATCGCGATTCCGAGTCTCCTACTGTGATTTATCGTTATTTTGATCGATTGCCTGCCTTTGGGAGTGAATCTTTAGTTTCTTTTATTACACCGTGTGGAAAAGGTAAATATCACGTTTCGGTGTGACCTTGAGTGTTTTGTCGTTATTTCGAACGATTGCGAGACTTGGGAAATGAATCCTTAGCTTGTGTCGTTACACCGTGGGTGGAAAATGTAAATATCGCTACACCGAGTCTCCTACTGTGATTTATCGTTATTTTGAACGATTACGAAGGCGAGGATTTGAATCCTCAGCTTCTTTCGATATACCGCGAGTGGAAAATGTAAATATCGCGATTCCCAGTCTCCTGCTGTGATTTATCGTTATTTTGAACGATTACCTGCCTTGGGAAGTGAATCTTTAGTTTCTTTTAGTACACCGTGTGGAAAAGGAAAATATCGCGTTTCGGTGTGACCTTGAGTGTTTTGTCGTTATTTCGAACGATTGCTAGGCTTGTGAAGTGAATCCTTTGCTTCTTTCGATATACCGCGAGTGGAAAAGGTAAATATCCCGATTCCTTGTCTCCTACTGTGATTTATCGTTATTCTGAACGATTACGAAGGCGAGGATTTGAATCCTCAGCTTCTTTCGATATACCGCGAGTGGAAAAGGTAAATATCGCGATTCCGAGTCTCCTACTGTGATTTATCGTTATTTTGATCGATTGCCTGCCTTTGGAAGTGAATCTTTAGTTTCTTTTAGTACACCGTGTGGAAAAGGTAAATATCACGTTTCGGTGTGACCTTGAGTGTTTTGTCGTTATTTCGAACGATTGCGAGACTTGGGAAATGAATCCTTAGCTTGTGTCGTTACACCGTGGGTGGAAAATGTAAATATCGCTACACCGAGTCTCCTACTGTGATTTATCGTTATTTTGAACGATTACGAAGGCGAGGATTTGAATCCTGAGCTTCTTTCGATATACCGCGAGTGGAAAAGGTAAATATCGCGATTCCCAGTCTCCTGCTGTGATTTATCGTTATTTTGATCGATTACCTGGCTTGGGGAGTGAATCCTTAGTTTCTTTTAGTTCACCGTGTGGAAAAGGTAAATATCGCGTTCGGAGTGACCTTGAGTGTTTTGTCGTTATTTCGAATGGTTGCGAGGCTTGGGAAGTGAATCCTCAGCTTCTTTCGATATACCGCGAGTGGAAAAGGTAAATAACGCGATTCCCAGTCTCCTGCTGTGATTTATCGTTATTTTGATCGATTACCTGGCTTGGGGAGTGAAACCTTAGTTTCTTTTAGTACACCGTGTGGAAAAGGTAAATATCGCGCTCGGAGTGCCCTTGAGTGTTTTGTCGTTATTTCGAACGATCGCTAGGCTTGTGAAGTGAATCCTTAGCTTCTTTCGATATACCGCGAGTGGAAGAGGTAAATAACGCGATTCCCAGTCTCCTGCCTGTGATTTATCGTTATTTTGAACGATTACGAAGGCGAGGATTTGAATTCTCAGCTTCTTTCGATATACCGCGAGTGGAAAAGGTAAATATCGCGATTCCAAGTCTCCTACTGTGATTTATCGTTATTTTGAACGATTACGAAGGCGAGGATTTGAATCCTCAGCTTCTTTCGATATACCGCGAGTGGAAAAGGTAAATATCGCGATTCCAAGTCTCCTACTGTGATTTATCGTTATTTTAAACGATTACCTGGCTTGGGAAGTGAATCCTTAGTTTCTTTTAGTACACCGTGTGGAAAAGGTAAATATCGCGTTTCGGAGTGACCTTGAGTGATTGGTCGTTATTTCGAACGGTTGCGAGGCTTGGGAAGTGAATCCTTAGCTTCTTTCGATATACCGCGAGTGGAAAAGGTAAATAACGCGATTCCCAGTCTCCTGCTGTGATTTATCGTTATTTTGAACGATTACCTGGCTTAGGAAGTGAATCCTAAGTTTCTTTTAGTACACCGTGTGGAAAAGGTAAATATCGCGTTTCGGTGTGACCTTGAGTGATTGGTCGTTATTTCGAACGGTTGCGAGGCTTGGGAAGTGAATCTTTAGTTTCTTTTAGTACACCGTGTGGAAAAGGTAAATAACGCGATTCCCAGTCTCCTATTGTGATTTATTGTTATTTTGAACGATTGCGAGGGCTAGGATTTGAATCCTTAATTTCTTTTAGTACACCGAGTGGAAAAGGTAAATATCACGTTTCGGTGTGACCTTGAGTGTTTTGTCGTTATTTCGAACTATTGCGAGACTTGGGAAATGAATCCTTAGCTTGTGTCGTTGCACCGTGGGTGGAAAATGTAAATATCGCTACACCGAGTCTCCTACTGTGATTTATCGTTATTTTGAACGATTACGAAGGCGAGGATTTGAATCCTCAGCTTCTTTCGATATACCGCGAGTGGAAAAGGTAAATATCGCGATTCCCAGGCTCCTGCTGTGATTTATCGTTATTTTGAACGATTACCTGGCTTGGGGAGTGAAACCTTAGTTTCTTTTAGTACACCGTGTGGAAAAGGTAAATATCGCGTTCGGAGTGACCTTGAGTGTTTTGTCGTTATTTCGAACGATTGCTAGGCTTGTGAAGTGAATCCTTTGCTTCTTTCGATATACCGCGAGTGGAAAAGGTAAATATGCCGATTCCAGGTCTCCTACTGTGATTTATCGTTATTTTTAACGATTACCTGGCTTGGGAAGTGAATCCTTAGTTTCTTTTAGTACACCGTGTGGAAAAGGTAAATATCACGTTTCGGTGTGACCTTGAGTGTTTTGTCGTTATTTCGAACGATTGCTAGGCTTGTGAAGTGAATCCTTTGCTTCTTTCGATATACCGCGAGTGGAAAAGGTAAATATCCCGATTCCAGGTCTCCTACTGTGATTTATCGTTATTTTGAACGATTACGAAGGCGAGGATTTGAATCCTCAGCTTCTTTCGATATACCGCGAGTGGAAAAGGTAAATATCGCGATTCCGAGTCTCCTACTGTGATTTATCGTTATTTTGATCGATTGCCTGCCTTTGGAAGTGAATCTTTAGTTTCTTTTAGTACACCGTGTGGAAAAGGTAAATATCACGTTTCGGTGTGACCTTGAGTGTTTTGTCGTTATTTCGAACGATTGCGAGACTTGGGAAATGAATCCTTAGCTTGTGTCGTTACACCGTGGGTGGAAAATGTAAATATCGCTACACCGAGTCTCCTAATGTGATTTATCGTTATTTTGAACGATTACGAAGGCGAGGATTTGAATCCTCAGCTTCTTTCGATATACCGCGAGTGGAAAATGTAAATATCGCGATTCCCAGTCTCCTGCTGTGATTTATCGTTATTTTGAACGATTACCTGCCTTGGGAAGTGAATCTTTAGTTTCTTTTAGTACACCGTGTGGAAAAGGAAAATATCGCGTTTCGGTGTGACCTTGAGTGTTTTGTCGTTATTTCGAACGATTGCTAGGCTTGTGAAGTGAATCCTTTGCTTCTTTCGATATACCGCGAGTGGAAAAGGTAAATATCCCGATTCCAGGTCTCCTACTGTGATTTATCGTTATTTTGAACGATTACGAAGGCGAGGATTTGAATCCTCAGCTTCTTTCGATATACCGCGAGTGGAAAAGGTAAATATCGCGATTCCCAGTCTCCTGCTGTGATTTATCGTTATTTTGATCGATTACCTGGCTTGGGGAGTGAATCCTTAGTTTCTTTTAGTTCACCGTGTGGAAAAGGTAAATATCGCGTTCGGAGTGACCTTGAGTGTTTTGTCGTTATTTCGAATGGTTGCGAGGCTTGGGAAGTGAATCCTCAGCTTCTTTCGATATACCGCGAGTGGAAAAGGTAAATAACGCGATTCCCAGTCTCCTGCTGTGATTTATCGTTATTTTGATCGATTACCTGGCTTGGGGAGTGAAACCTTAGTTTCTTTTAGTACACCGTGTGGAAAAGGTAAATATCGCGCTCGGAGTGCCCTTGAGTGTTTTGTCGTTATTTCGAACGATCGCTAGGCTTGTGAAGTGAATCCTTAGCTTCTTTCGATATACCGCGAGTGGAAGAGGTAAATAACGCGATTCCCAGTCTCCTGCTGTGATTTATCGTTATTTTGAACGATTACGAAGGCGAGGATTTGAATCCTCAGCTTCTTTCGATATACCGCGAGTGGAAAAGGTAAATATCGCGATTCCAAGTCTCCTACTGTGATTTATCGTTATTTTAAACGATTACCTGGCTTGGGTAGTGAATCCTTAGTTTCTTTTAGTACACCGTGTGGAAAAGGTAAATATCGCGTTCGGTGTGACCTTGAGTGTTTTGTCGTTATTTCGAACGATTGCTAGGCTTGTGAAGTGAATCCTTAGCTTCTTTCGATATACCGCGAGTGGAAAAGGTAAATATGCCGATTCCAGGTCTCCTACTGTGATTTATCGTTATTTTTAACGATTACCTGGCTTGGGAAGTGAATCCTTAGTTTCTTTTAGTACACCGTGTGGAAAAGGTAAATATCACGTTTCGGTGTGACCTTGAGTGTTTTGTCGTTATTTCGAACGATTGCTATGCTTGTGAAGTGAATCCTTAGCTTCTTTCGATATACCGCGAGTGGAAAAGGTAAATAACGCGATTCCCAGTCTCCTGCTGTGATTTATCGTTATTTTGAACGATTACGAAGGCGAGGATTTGAATCCTCAGCTTCATTCGATATACCGCGAGTGGAAAAGGTAAATATCGCGATTCCAAGTCTCCTACTGTGATTTATCGTTATTTTTAACGATTACCTGGCTTGGGAAGTGAATCCTTAGTTTCTTATAGTACACCGTGTGGAAAAGGTAAATATCGCGTTTCGGAGTGACCTTGAGTGATTGGTCGTTATTTCGAACGGTTGCGAGGCTTGGGAAGTGAATCCTTAGCTTCTTTCGATATACCGCGAGTGGAAAAGGTAAATAACGCGATTCCCAGTCTCCTGCTGTGATTTATCGTTATTTTGAAAGATTACATGGCTTAGGAAGTGAATCCTAAGTTTCTTTTAGTACACCGTGTGGAAAAGGAATATATCGCGTTTCGGTGTGACCTTGAGTGTTTTGTCGTTATTTCGAACGATTGCTAGGCTTGTGAAGTGAATCCATTGCTTCTTTCGATATACCGCGAGTGGAAAAGGTAAATATCCCGATTCCAGGTCTCCTACTGTGATTTATCGTTATTTTGAACGATTACGAAGGCGAGGATTTGAATCCTCAGCTTCTTTCGATATACCGCGAGTGGAAAAGGTAAATATCGCGATTCCGAGTCTCCTACTGTGATTTATCGCTATTTTGAACGATTACGAAGGCGAGGATTTGAATCCTCAGCTTCTTTCGATATACCGCGAGTGGAAAAGGTAAATAACGCTATTCCCAGTCTCCTACTGTGATTTATCCTTATTTTGAACGATTACGAAGGCGAGGATTTGAATCCTCAGCTCCTTTCGATATACCGCGAGTGGAAAAGGTAAATATCGCGATTCCCAGTCTCCTGCTGTGATTTATCGTTATTTTGAACGATTACCTGGCTTAGGAAGTGAATCCTTAGTTTCTTTTATTACAACGTGTGGAAAAGGTAGATATCGCGTTTCGGAGTGACATTGAGTGATTGGTCGTTATTTCGAACGGTTGCGAGACTTGGGAAGTGAATCCTCAGATTCTTTCGATATACCGCGAGTGGACAAGGTAAATATCGCCATACCGAGTCTCCTATTGTGATTTATCGTTATTTTGGTCGATTACGAAGGCGAGGATTTGAATCCTCAGCTTCTTTCGATATACCGCGAGTGGAAATGGTAAATAACGCGATTCCCAGTCTCCTGATGTGATTTATCGTTATTTTGATCGATTACCTGGCTTGGGGAGTGAAACCTTAGTTTCTTTTAGTACACCGTGTGGAAAAGGTAAATATCGCGCTCGGAGTGCCCTTGAGTGTTTTGTCGTTATTTCGAACGATCGCTAGGCTTGTGAAGTGAATGCTTAGCTTCTTTCGATATACCGCGAGTGGAAAAGGTAAATAACGCGATTCCCAGTCTCCTGCCTGTGATTTATCGTTATTTTGAATGATTACGAAGGCGAGGATTTGAATCCTCAGCTTCTTTCGATATACCGCGAGTGGAAAAGGTAAATATCGCGATTCCAAGTCTCCTACTGTGATTTATCGTTATTTTTAACGATTACCTGGCTTGGGAAGTGAATCCTTAGTTTCTTTTAGTACACCGTGTGGAAAAGGTAAATATCGCGTTCGGTGTGACCTTGAGTGTTTTGTCGTTATTTCGAACGATTGCTAGGCTTGTGAAGTGAATCCTTAGCTTCTTTCGATATACCGCGAGTGGAAAAGGTAAATATCCCGATTCCAGGTCTCCTACTGTGATTTATCGTTATTTTTAACGATTACCTGGCTTGGGAAGTGAATCCTTAGTTTCTTTTAGTACACCGTGTGGAAAAGGTAAATATCACGTTTCGGTGTGACCTTGAGTGTTTTGTCGTTATTTCGAACGATTGCTAGGCTTGTGAAGTGAATCCTTAGCTTCTTTCGATATACCGCGAGTGGAAAAGGTAAATATCCCGATTCGAGGTCTCCTACTGTGATTTATCGTTATTTTTAACGATTACCTGGCTTGGGAAGTGAATCCTTAGTTTCTTTTAGTACACCGTGTGGAAAAGGTAAATATCGCGTTCGGTGTGACCTTGAGTGTTTTGTCGTTATTTCGAACGATTGCTATTCTTGTGAAGTGAATCCTTAGCTTCTTTCGATATACCGCGAGTGGAAAAGGTAAATATCCCGATTCCAGGTCTCCTACTGTGATTTATCGTTATTTTTAACGATTACCGGGCTTGGGAAGTGAATCCTTAGTTTCTTTTAGTACACCGTGTGGAAAAGGTAAATATCACGTTTCGGTGTGACCTTGAGTGTTTTGTCGTTATTTCGAACGATTGCTAGGCTTGTGAAGTGAATCCTTAGCTTCTTTCGATATACCGCGAGTGGAAAAGGTAAATATCCCGATTCGAGGTCTCCTACTGTGATTTATCGTTATTTTTAACGATTACCTGGCTTGGGAAGTGAATCCTTAGTTTCTTTTAGTACACCGTGTGGAAAAGGTAAATATCGCGTTCGGTGTGACCTTGAGTGTTTTGTCGTTATTTCGAACGATTGCTAGGCTTGTGAAGTGAATCCTTAGCTTCTTTCGATATACCGCGAGTGGAAAAGGTAAATATCCCGATTCCAGGTCTCCTACTGTGATTTATCGTTATTTTTAACGATTACCTGGCTTGGGAAGTGAATCCTTAGTTTCTTTTAGTACACCGTGTGGAAAAGGTAAATATCACGTTTCGGTGTGACCTTGAGTGTTTTGTCGTTATTTCGAACGATTGCTAGGCTTGTGAAGTTAATCCTTAGCTTCTTTCGATATACCGCGAGTGGAAAAGGTAAATAACGCGATTCCCAGTCTCCTGCTGTGATTTATCGTTATTTTGAACGATTACGAAGGCGAGGATTTGAATCCTCAGCTTCATTCGATATACCGCGAGTGGAAAAGGTAAATATCGCGATTCCAAGTCTCCTACTGTGATTTATCGTTATTTTTAACGATTACCTGGCTTGGGAAGTGAATCCTTAGTTTCTTTTAGTACACCGTGTGGAAAAGGTAAATATCACGTTTCGGTGTGACCTTGAGTGTTTTGTCGTTATTTCGAACGATTGCTATGCTTGTGAAGTGAATCCTTAGCTTCTTTCGATATACCGCGAGTGGAAAAGGTAAATAACGCGATTCCCAGTCTCCTGCTGTGATTTATCGTTATTTTGAACGATTACGAAGGCGAGGATTTGAATCCTCAGCTTCATTCGATATACCGCGAGTGGAAAAGGTAAATATCGCGATTCCAAGTCTCCTACTGTGATTTATCGTTATTTTTAACGATTACCTGGCTTGGGAAGTGAATCCTTAGTTTCTTATAGTACACCGTGTGGAAAAGGTAAATATCGCGTTTCGGAGTGACCTTGAGTGATTGGTCGTTATTTCGAACGGTTGCGAGGCTTGGGAAGTGAATCCTTAGCTTCTTTCGATATACCGCGAGTGGAAAAGGTAAATAACGCGATTCCCAGTCTCCTGCTGTGATTTATCGTTATTTTGAAAGATTACATGGCTTAGGAAGTGAATCCTAAGTTTCTTTTAGTACACCGTGTGGAAAAGGAATATATCGCGTTTCGGTGTGACCTTGAGTGTTTTGTCGTTATTTCGAACGATTGCTAGGCTTGTGAAGTGAATCCTTTGCTTCTTTCGATATACCGCGAGTGGAAAAGGTAAATATCCCGATTCCAGGTCTCCTACTGTGATTTATCGTTATTTTGAACGATTACGAAGGCGAGGATTTGAATCCTCAGCTTCTTTCGATATACCGCGAGTGGAAAAGGTAAATATCGCGATTCCGAGTCTCCTACTGTGATTTATCGTTATTTTGAACGATTACGAAGGCGAGGATTTGAATCTTCAGCTTCTTTCGATATACCGCGAGTGGAAAAGGTAAATATCGCGATTCCCAGGCTCCTGCTGTGATTTATCGTTATTTTGAACGATTACCTGGCTTGGGGAGTGAAACCTTAGTTTCTTTTAGTACACCGTGTGGAAAAGGTAAATATCGCGTTCGGAGTGACCTTGAGTGTTTTGTCGTTATTTCGAATGGTTGCGAGGCTTGGGAAGTGAATCCTCAGCTTCTTTCGATATACCGCGAGTGGAAAAGGTAAATAACGCGATTCCCAGTCTCCTGCTGTGATTTATCGTTATTTTGAACGATTACGAAGGCGAGGATTTGAATCCTCAGCTTCATTCGATATACCGCGAGTGGAAAAGGTAAATATCGCGATTCCGAGTCTCCTACTGTGATTTATCGTTATTTTGATCGATTGCCTGCCTTTGGAAGTGAATCTTTAGTTTCTTTTAGTACACCGTGTGGAAAAGGAAAATATCGCGTTTCGGTGTGACCTTGAGTGTTTTGTCGTTATTTCGAACGATTGCTAGGCTTGTGAAGTGAATCCTTTGCTTCTTTCGATATACCGCGAGTGGAAAAGGTAAATATCCCGATTCCAGGTCTCCTACTGTGATTTATCGTTATTTTGAACGATTACGAAGGCGAGGATTTGAATCCTCAGCTTCTTTCGATATACCGCGAGTGGAAAAGGTAAATATCGCGATTCCGAGTCTCCTACTGTGATTTATCGTTATTTTGATCGATTGCCTGCCTTTGGGAGTGAATCTTTAGTTTCTTTTATTACACCGTGTGGAAAAGGTAAATATCACGTTTCGGTGTGACCTTGAGTGTTTTGTCGTTATTTCGAACGATTGCGAGACTTGGGAAATGAATCCTTAGCTTGTGTCGTTACACCGTGGGTGGAAAATGTAAATATCGCTACACCGAGTCTCCTACTGTGATTTATCGTTATTTTGAACGATTACGAAGGCGAGGATTTGAATCCTCAGCTTCTTTCGATATACCGCGAGTGGAAAATGTAAATATCGCGATTCCCAGTCTCCTGCTGTGATTTATCGTTATTTTGAACGATTACCTGCCTTGGGAAGTGAATCTTTAGTTTCTTTTAGTACACCGTGTGGAAAAGGAAAATATCGCGTTTCGGTGTGACCTTGAGTGTTTTGTCGTTATTTCGAACGATTGCTAGGCTTGTGAAGTGAATCCTTTGCTTCTTTCGATATACCGCGAGTGGAAAAGGTAAATATCCCGATTCCTTGTCTCCTACTGTGATTTATCGTTATTCTGAACGATTACGAAGGCGAGGATTTGAATCCTCAGCTTCTTTCGATATACCGCGAGTGGAAAAGGTAAATATCGCGATTCCGAGTCTCCTACTGTGATTTATCGTTATTTTGATCGATTGCCTGCCTTTGGAAGTGAATCTTTAGTTTCTTTTAGTACACCGTGTGGAAAAGGTAAATATCACGTTTCGGTGTGACCTTGAGTGTTTTGTCGTTATTTCGAACGATTGCGAGACTTGGGAAATGAATCCTTAGCTTGTGTCGTTACACCGTGGGTGGAAAATGTAAATATCGCTACACCGAGTCTCCTACTGTGATTTATCGTTATTTTGAACGATTACGAAGGCGAGGATTTGAATCCTGAGCTTCTTTCGATATACCGCGAGTGGAAAAGGTAAATATCGCGATTCCCAGTCTCCTGCTGTGATTTATCGTTATTTTGATCGATTACCTGGCTTGGGGAGTGAATCCTTAGTTTCTTTTAGTTCACCGTGTGGAAAAGGTAAATATCGCGTTCGGAGTGACCTTGAGTGTTTTGTCGTTATTTCGAATGGTTGCGAGGCTTGGGAAGTGAATCCTCAGCTTCTTTCGATATACCGCGAGTGGAAAAGGTAAATAACGCGATTCCCAGTCTCCTGCTGTGATTTATCGTTATTTTGATCGATTACCTGGCTTGGGGAGTGAAACCTTAGTTTCTTTTAGTACACCGTGTGGAAAAGGTAAATATCGCGCTCGGAGTGCCCTTGAGTGTTTTGTCGTTATTTCGAACGATCGCTAGGCTTGTGAAGTGAATCCTTAGCTTCTTTCGATATACCGCGAGTGGAAGAGGTAAATAACGCGATTCCCAGTCTCCTGCCTGTGATTTATCGTTATTTTGAACGATTACGAAGGCGAGGATTTGAATTCTCAGCTTCTTTCGATATACCGCGAGTGGAAAAGGTAAATATCGCGATTCCAAGTCTCCTACTGTGATTTATCGTTATTTTGAACGATTACGAAGGCGAGGATTTGAATCCTCAGCTTCTTTCGATATACCGCGAGTGGAAAAGGTAAATATCGCGATTCCAAGTCTCCTACTGTGATTTATCGTTATTTTAAACGATTACCTGGCTTGGGAAGTGAATCCTTAGTTTCTTTTAGTACACCGTGTGGAAAAGGTAAATATCGCGTTTCGGAGTGACCTTGAGTGATTGGTCGTTATTTCGAACGGTTGCGAGGCTTGGGAAGTGAATCCTTAGCTTCTTTCGATATACCGCGAGTGGAAAAGGTAAATAACGCGATTCCCAGTCTCCTGCTGTGATTTATCGTTATTTTGAACGATTACCTGGCTTAGGAAGTGAATCCTAAGTTTCTTTTAGTACACCGTGTGGAAAAGGTAAATATCGCGTTTCGGTGTGACCTTGAGTGATTGGTCGTTATTTCGAACGGTTGCGAGGCTTGGGAAGTGAATCTTTAGTTTCTTTTAGTACACCGTGTGGAAAAGGTAAATAACGCGATTCCCAGTCTCCTATTGTGATTTATTGTTATTTTGAACGATTGCGAGGGCTAGGATTTGAATCCTTAATTTCTTTTAGTACACCGAGTGGAAAAGGTAAATATCACGTTTCGGTGTGACCTTGAGTGTTTTGTCGTTATTTCGAACTATTGCGAGACTTGGGAAATGAATCCTTAGCTTGTGTCGTTGCACCGTGGGTGGAAAATGTAAATATCGCTACACCGAGTCTCCTACTGTGATTTATCGTTATTTTGAACGATTACGAAGGCGAGGATTTGAATCCTCAGCTTCTTTCGATATACCGCGAGTGGAAAAGGTAAATATCGCGATTCCCAGGCTCCTGCTGTGATTTATCGTTATTTTGAACGATTACCTGGCTTGGGGAGTGAAACCTTAGTTTCTTTTAGTACACCGTGTGGAAAAGGTAAATATCGCGTTCGGAGTGACCTTGAGTGTTTTGTCGTTATTTCGAACGATTGCTAGGCTTGTGAAGTGAATCCTTTGCTTCTTTCGATATACCGCGAGTGGAAAAGGTAAATATGCCGATTCCAGGTCTCCTACTGTGATTTATCGTTATTTTTAACGATTACCTGGCTTGGGAAGTGAATCCTTAGTTTCTTTTAGTACACCGTGTGGAAAAGGTAAATATCACGTTTCGGTGTGACCTTGAGTGTTTTGTCGTTATTTCGAACGATTGCTAGGCTTGTGAAGTGAATCCTTTGCTTCTTTCGATATACCGCGAGTGGAAAAGGTAAATATCCCGATTCCAGGTCTCCTACTGTGATTTATCGTTATTTTGAACGATTACGAAGGCGAGGATTTGAATCCTCAGCTTCTTTCGATATACCGCGAGTGGAAAAGGTAAATATCGCGATTCCGAGTCTCCTACTGTGATTTATCGTTATTTTGATCGATTGCCTGCCTTTGGAAGTGAATCTTTAGTTTCTTTTAGTACACCGTGTGGAAAAGGTAAATATCACGTTTCGGTGTGACCTTGAGTGTTTTGTCGTTATTTCGAACGATTGCGAGACTTGGGAAATGAATCCTTAGCTTGTGTCGTTACACCGTGGGTGGAAAATGTAAATATCGCTACACCGAGTCTCCTAATGTGATTTATCGTTATTTTGAACGATTACGAAGGCGAGGATTTGAATCCTCAGCTTCTTTCGATATACCGCGAGTGGAAAATGTAAATATCGCGATTCCCAGTCTCCTGCTGTGATTTATCGTTATTTTGAACGATTACCTGCCTTGGGAAGTGAATCTTTAGTTTCTTTTAGTACACCGTGTGGAAAAGGAAAATATCGCGTTTCGGTGTGACCTTGAGTGTTTTGTCGTTATTTCGAACGATTGCTAGGCTTGTGAAGTGAATCCTTTGCTTCTTTCGATATACCGCGAGTGGAAAAGGTAAATATCCCGATTCCAGGTCTCCTACTGTGATTTATCGTTATTTTGAACGATTACGAAGGCGAGGATTTGAATCCTCAGCTTCTTTCGATATACCGCGAGTGGAAAAGGTAAATATCGCGATTCCCAGTCTCCTGCTGTGATTTATCGTTATTTTGATCGATTACCTGGCTTGGGGAGTGAATCCTTAGTTTCTTTTAGTTCACCGTGTGGAAAAGGTAAATATCGCGTTCGGAGTGACCTTGAGTGTTTTGTCGTTATTTCGAATGGTTGCGAGGCTTGGGAAGTGAATCCTCAGCTTCTTTCGATATACCGCGAGTGGAAAAGGTAAATAACGCGATTCCCAGTCTCCTGCTGTGATTTATCGTTATTTTGATCGATTACCTGGCTTGGGGAGTGAAACCTTAGTTTCTTTTAGTACACCGTGTGGAAAAGGTAAATATCGCGCTCGGAGTGCCCTTGAGTGTTTTGTCGTTATTTCGAACGATCGCTAGGCTTGTGAAGTGAATCCTTAGCTTCTTTCGATATACCGCGAGTGGAAGAGGTAAATAACGCGATTCCCAGTCTCCTGCTGTGATTTATCGTTATTTTGAA
Organism: Nomada fucata; assembly: GCA_948146005.1. Lineage (NCBI taxonomy): Eukaryota > Metazoa > Arthropoda > Insecta > Hymenoptera > Apidae > Nomada > Nomada fucata. The sequence goes on from OX411275.1 coordinate 27,005,134, forward strand.
CGATTACGAAGGCGAGGATTTGAATCCTCAGCTTCTTTCGATATACCGCGAGTGGAAAAGGTAAATATCGCGATTCCAAGTCTCCTACTGTGATTTATCGTTATTTTAAACGATTACCTGGCTTGGGTAGTGAATCCTTAGTTTCTTTTAGTACACCGTGTGGAAAAGGTAAATATCGCGCTCGGAGTGCCCTTGAGTGTTTTGTCGTTATTTCGAACGATCGCTAGGCTTGTGAAGTGAATCCTTAGCTTCTTTCGATATACCGCGAGTGGAAGAGGTAAATAACGCGATTCCCAGTCTCCTGCTGTGATTTATCGTTATTTTGAACGATTACGAAGGCGAGGATTTGAATCCTCAGCTTCTTTCGATATACCGCGAGTGGAAAAGGTAAATATCGCGATTCCAAGTCTCCTACTGTGATTTATCGTTATTTTAAACGATTACCTGGCTTGGGTAGTGAATCCTTAGTTTCTTTTAGTACACCGTGTGGAAAAGGTAAATATCGCGTTCGGTGTGACCTTGAGTGTTTTGTCGTTATTTCGAACGATTGCTAGGCTTGTGAAGTGAATCCTTAGCTTCTTTCGATATACCGCGAGTGGAAAAGGTAAATATGCCGATTCCAGGTCTCCTACTGTGATTTATCGTTATTTTTAACGATTACCTGGCTTGGGAAGTGAATCCTTAGTTTCTTTTAGTACACCGTGTGGAAAAGGTAAATATCACGTTTCGGTGTGACCTTGAGTGTTTTGTCGTTATTTCGAACGATTGCTATGCTTGTGAAGTGAATCCTTAGCTTCTTTCGATATACCGCGAGTGGAAAAGGTAAATAACGCGATTCCCAGTCTCCTGCTGTGATTTATCGTTATTTTGAACGATTACGAAGGCGAGGATTTGAATCCTCAGCTTCATTCGATATACCGCGAGTGGAAAAGGTAAATATCGCGATTCCAAGTCTCCTACTGTGATTTATCGTTATTTTTAACGATTACCTGGCTTGGGAAGTGAATCCTTAGTTTCTTATAGTACACCGTGTGGAAAAGGTAAATATCGCGTTTCGGAGTGACCTTGAGTGATTGGTCGTTATTTCGAACGGTTGCGAGGCTTGGGAAGTGAATCCTTAGCTTCTTTCGATATACCGCGAGTGGAAAAGGTAAATAACGCGATTCCCAGTCTCCTGCTGTGATTTATCGTTATTTTGAAAGATTACATGGCTTAGGAAGTGAATCCTAAGTTTCTTTTAGTACACCGTGTGGAAAAGGAATATATCGCGTTTCGGTGTGACCTTGAGTGTTTTGTCGTTATTTCGAACGATTGCTAGGCTTGTGAAGTGAATCCATTGCTTCTTTCGATATACCGCGAGTGGAAAAGGTAAATATCCCGATTCCAGGTCTCCTACTGTGATTTATCGTTATTTTGAACGATTACGAAGGCGAGGATTTGAATCCTCAGCTTCTTTCGATATACCGCGAGTGGAAAAGGTAAATATCGCGATTCCGAGTCTCCTACTGTGATTTATCGCTATTTTGAACGATTACGAAGGCGAGGATTTGAATCCTCAGCTTCTTTCGATATACCGCGAGTGGAAAAGGTAAATAACGCTATTCCCAGTCTCCTACTGTGATTTATCCTTATTTTGAACGATTACGAAGGCGAGGATTTGAATCCTCAGCTCCTTTCGATATACCGCGAGTGGAAAAGGTAAATATCGCGATTCCCAGTCTCCTGCTGTGATTTATCGTTATTTTGAACGATTACCTGGCTTAGGAAGTGAATCCTTAGTTTCTTTTATTACAACGTGTGGAAAAGGTAGATATCGCGTTTCGGAGTGACATTGAGTGATTGGTCGTTATTTCGAACGGTTGCGAGACTTGGGAAGTGAATCCTCAGATTCTTTCGATATACCGCGAGTGGACAAGGTAAATATCGCCATACCGAGTCTCCTATTGTGATTTATCGTTATTTTGGTCGATTACGAAGGCGAGGATTTGAATCCTCAGCTTCTTTCGATATACCGCGAGTGGAAATGGTAAATAACGCGATTCCCAGTCTCCTGATGTGATTTATCGTTATTTTGATCGATTACCTGGCTTGGGGAGTGAAACCTTAGTTTCTTTTAGTACACCGTGTGGAAAAGGTAAATATCGCGCTCGGAGTGCCCTTGAGTGTTTTGTCGTTATTTCGAACGATCGCTAGGCTTGTGAAGTGAATGCTTAGCTTCTTTCGATATACCGCGAGTGGAAAAGGTAAATAACGCGATTCCCAGTCTCCTGCCTGTGATTTATCGTTATTTTGAATGATTACGAAGGCGAGGATTTGAATCCTCAGCTTCTTTCGATATACCGCGAGTGGAAAAGGTAAATATCGCGATTCCAAGTCTCCTACTGTGATTTATCGTTATTTTTAACGATTACCTGGCTTGGGAAGTGAATCCTTAGTTTCTTTTAGTACACCGTGTGGAAAAGGTAAATATCGCGTTCGGTGTGACCTTGAGTGTTTTGTCGTTATTTCGAACGATTGCTAGGCTTGTGAAGTGAATCCTTAGCTTCTTTCGATATACCGCGAGTGGAAAAGGTAAATATCCCGATTCCAGGTCTCCTACTGTGATTTATCGTTATTTTTAACGATTACCTGGCTTGGGAAGTGAATCCTTAGTTTCTTTTAGTACACCGTGTGGAAAAGGTAAATATCACGTTTCGGTGTGACCTTGAGTGTTTTGTCGTTATTTCGAACGATTGCTAGGCTTGTGAAGTGAATCCTTAGCTTCTTTCGATATACCGCGAGTGGAAAAGGTAAATATCCCGATTCGAGGTCTCCTACTGTGATTTATCGTTATTTTTAACGATTACCTGGCTTGGGAAGTGAATCCTTAGTTTCTTTTAGTACACCGTGTGGAAAAGGTAAATATCGCGTTCGGTGTGACCTTGAGTGTTTTGTCGTTATTTCGAACGATTGCTATTCTTGTGAAGTGAATCCTTAGCTTCTTTCGATATACCGCGAGTGGAAAAGGTAAATATCCCGATTCCAGGTCTCCTACTGTGATTTATCGTTATTTTTAACGATTACCGGGCTTGGGAAGTGAATCCTTAGTTTCTTTTAGTACACCGTGTGGAAAAGGTAAATATCACGTTTCGGTGTGACCTTGAGTGTTTTGTCGTTATTTCGAACGATTGCTAGGCTTGTGAAGTGAATCCTTAGCTTCTTTCGATATACCGCGAGTGGAAAAGGTAAATATCCCGATTCGAGGTCTCCTACTGTGATTTATCGTTATTTTTAACGATTACCTGGCTTGGGAAGTGAATCCTTAGTTTCTTTTAGTACACCGTGTGGAAAAGGTAAATATCGCGTTCGGTGTGACCTTGAGTGTTTTGTCGTTATTTCGAACGATTGCTAGGCTTGTGAAGTGAATCCTTAGCTTCTTTCGATATACCGCGAGTGGAAAAGGTAAATATCCCGATTCCAGGTCTCCTACTGTGATTTATCGTTATTTTTAACGATTACCTGGCTTGGGAAGTGAATCTTTAGTTTCTTTTAGTACACCGTGTGGAAAAGGTAAATATCACGTTTCGGTGTGACCTTGAGTGTTTTGTCGTTATTTCGAACGATTGCTAGGCTTGTGAAGTTAATCCTTAGCTTCTTTCGATATACCGCGAGTGGAAAAGGTAAATAACGCGATTCCCAGTCTCCTGCTGTGATTTATCGTTATTTTGAACGATTACGAAGGCGAGGATTTGAATCCTCAGCTTCATTCGATATACCGCGAGTGGAAAAGGTAAATATCGCGATTCCAAGTCTCCTACTGTGATTTATCGTTATTTTTAACGATTACCTGGCTTGGGAAGTGAATCCTTAGTTTCTTTTAGTACACCGTGTGGAAAAGGTAAATATCACGTTTCGGTGTGACCTTGAGTGTTTTGTCGTTATTTCGAACGATTGCTATGCTTGTGAAGTGAATCCTTAGCTTCTTTCGATATACCGCGAGTGGAAAAGGTAAATAACGCGATTCCCAGTCTCCTGCTGTGATTTATCGTTATTTTGAACGATTACGAAGGCGAGGATTTGAATCCTCAGCTTCATTCGATATACCGCGAGTGGAAAAGGTAAATATCGCGATTCCAAGTCTCCTACTGTGATTTATCGTTATTTTTAACGATTACCTGGCTTGGGAAGTGAATCCTTAGTTTCTTATAGTACACCGTGTGGAAAAGGTAAATATCGCGTTTCGGAGTGACCTTGAGTGATTGGTCGTTATTTCGAACGGTTGCGAGGCTTGGGAAGTGAATCCTTAGCTTCTTTCGATATACCGCGAGTGGAAAAGGTAAATAACGCGATTCCCAGTCTCCTGCTGTGATTTATCGTTATTTTGAAAGATTACATGGCTTAGGAAGTGAATCCTAAGTTTCTTTTAGTACACCGTGTGGAAAAGGAATATATCGCGTTTCGGTGTGACCTTGAGTGTTTTGTCGTTATTTCGAACGATTGCTAGGCTTGTGAAGTGAATCCTTTGCTTCTTTCGATATACCGCGAGTGGAAAAGGTAAATATCCCGATTCCAGGTCTCCTACTGTGATTTATCGTTATTTTGAACGATTACGAAGGCGAGGATTTGAATCCTCAGCTTCTTTCGATATACCGCGAGTGGAAAAGGTAAATATCGCGATTCCGAGTCTCCTACTGTGATTTATCGCTATTTTGAACGATTACGAAGGCGAGGATTTGAATCCTCAGCTTCTTTCGATATACCGCGAGTGGAAAAGGTAAATAACGCTATTCCCAGTCTCCTACTGTGATTTATCCTTATTTTGAACGATTACGAAGGCGAGGATTTGAATCCTCAGCTCCTTTCGATATACCGCGAGTGGAAAAGGTAAATATCGCGATTCCCAGTCTCCTGCTGTGATTTATCGTTATTTTGAACGATTACCTGGCTTAGGAAGTGAATCCTTAGTTTCTTTTATTACAACGTGTGGAAAAGGTAGATATCGCGTTTCGGAGTGACATTGAGTGATTGGTCGTTATTTCGAACGGTTGCGAGACTTGGGAAGTGAATCCTCAGATTCTTTCGATATACCGCGAGTGGACAAGGTAAATATCGCCATACCGAGTCTCCTATTGTGATTTATCGTTATTTTGAACGATTACGAAGGCGAGGATTTGAATCCTCAGCTTCTTTCGATATACCGCGAGTGGAAATGGTAAATAACGCGATTCCCAGTCTCCTGATGTGATTTATCGTTATTTTGATCGATTACCTGGCTTGGGGAGTGAAACCTTAGTTTCTTTTAGTACACCGTGTGGAAAAGGTAAATATCGCGCTCGGAGTGCCCTTGAGTGTTTTGTCGTTATTTCGAACGATCGCTAGGCTTGTGAAGTGAATGCTTAGCTTCTTTCGATATACCGCGAGTGGAAAAGGTAAATAACGCGATTCCCAGTCTCCTGCCTGTGATTTATCGTTATTTTGAATGATTACGAAGGCGAGGATTTGAATCCTCAGCTTCTTTCGATATACCGCGAGTGGAAAAGGTAAATATCGCGATTCCAAGTCTCCTACTGTGATTTATCGTTATTTTTAACGATTACCTGGCTTGGGAAGTGAATCCTTAGTTTCTTTTAGTACACCGTGTGGAAAAGGTAAATATCGCGTTCGGTGTGACCTTGAGTGTTTTGTCGTTATTTCGAACGATTGCTAGGCTTGTGAAGTGAATCCTTAGCTTCTTTCGATATACCGCGAGTGGAAAAGGTAAATATCCCGATTCCAGGTCTCCTACTGTGATTTATCGTTATTTTTAACGATTACCTGGCTTGGGAAGTGAATCCTTAGTTTCTTTTAGTACACCGTGTGGAAAAGGTAAATATCACGTTTCGGTGTGACCTTGAGTGTTTTGTCGTTATTTCGAACGATTGCTAGGCTTGTGAAGTGAATCCTTAGCTTCTTTCGATATACCGCGAGTGGAAAAGGTAAATATCCCGATTCGAGGTCTCCTACTGTGATTTATCGTTATTTTTAACGATTACCTGGCTTGGGAAGTGAATCCTTAGTTTCTTTTAGTACACCGTGTGGAAAAGGTAAATATCGCGTTCGGTGTGACCTTGAGTGTTTTGTCGTTATTTCGAACGATTGCTATTCTTGTGAAGTGAATCCTTAGCTTCTTTCGATATACCGCGAGTGGAAAAGGTAAATATCCCGATTCCAGGTCTCCTACTGTGATTTATCGTTATTTTTAACGATTACCGGGCTTGGGAAGTGAATCCTTAGTTTCTTTTAGTACACCGTGTGGAAAAGGTAAATATCACGTTTCGGTGTGACCTTGAGTGTTTTGTCGTTATTTCGAACGATTGCTAGGCTTGTGAAGTGAATCCTTAGCTTCTTTCGATATACCGCGAGTGGAAAAGGTAAATATCCCGATTCGAGGTCTCCTACTGTGATTTATCGTTATTTTTAACGATTACCTGGCTTGGGAAGTGAATCCTTAGTTTCTTTTAGTACACCGTGTGGAAAAGGTAAATATCGCGTTCGGTGTGACCTTGAGTGTTTTGTCGTTATTTCGAACGATTGCTAGGCTTGTGAAGTGAATCCTTAGCTTCTTTCGATATACCGCGAGTGGAAAAGGTAAATATCCCGATTCCAGGTCTCCTACTGTGATTTATCGTTATTTTTAACGATTACCTGGCTTGGGAAGTGAATCCTTAGTTTCTTTTAGTACACCGTGTGGAAAAGGTAAATATCACGTTTCGGTGTGACCTTGAGTGTTTTGTCGTTATTTCGAACGATTGCTAGGCTTGTGAAGTTAATCCTTAGCTTCTTTCGATATACCGCGAGTGGAAAAGGTAAATAACGCGATTCCCAGTCTCCTGCTGTGATTTATCGTTATTTTGAACGATTACGAAGGCGAGGATTTGAATCCTCAGCTTCATTCGATATACCGCGAGTGGAAAAGGTAAATATCGCGATTCCAAGTCTCCTACTGTGATTTATCGTTATTTTTAACGATTACCTGGCTTGGGAAGTGAATCCTTAGTTTCTTTTAGTACACCGTGTGGAAAAGGTAAATATCGCGTTCGGTGTGACCTTGAGTGTTTTGTCGTTATTTCGAACGATTGCTAGGCTTGTGAAGTGAATCCTTAGCTTCTTTCGATATACCGCGAGTGGAAAAGGTAAATATCCCGATTCCAGGTCTCCTACTGTGATTTATCGTTATTTTTAACGATTACCTGGCTTGGGAAGTGAATCCTTAGTTTCTTTTAGTACACCGTGTGGAAAAGGTAAATGTCACGTTTCGGTGTGACCTTGAGTGTTTTGTCGTTATTTCGAACGATTGCTAGGCTTGTGAAGTTAATCCTTAGCTTCTTTCGATATACCGCGAGTGGAAAAGGTAAATAACGCGATTCCCAGTCTCCTGCTGTGATTTATCGTTATTTTGAACGATTACGAAGGCGAGGATTTGAATCCTCAGCTTCATTCGATATACCGCGAGTGGAAAAGGTAAATATCGCGATTCCAAGTCTCCTACTGTGATTTATCGTTATTTTTAACGATTACCTGGCTTGGGAAGTGAATCCTTAGTTTCTTTTAGTACACCGTGTGGAAAAGGTAAATATCGCGTTTCGGAGTGACCTTGAGTGATTGGTCGTTATTTCGAACGGTTGCGAGGCTTGGGAAGTGAATCCTTAGCTTCTTTCGATATACCGCGAGTGGAAAAGGTAAATAACGCGATTCCCAGTCTCCTGCTGTGATTTATCGTTATTTTGAACGATTACCTGGCTTAGGAAGTGAATCCTAAGTTTCTTTTAGTGCACCGTGTGGAAAAGGTAAATATCGCGTTTCGGTGTGACCTTGAGTGATTGGTCGTTATTTCGAACGGTTGCGAGGCTTGGGAAGTGAATCCTTAGCTTCTTTCGATATACCGCGAGTGGAAAAGGTAAATAACGCGATTCCCAGTCTCCTATTGTGATTTATTGTTATTTTGAACGATTGCGAGGGCTAGGATTTGAATCCTTAATTTCTTTTAGTAGACCGAGTGGAAAGGGTAAATATCACGTTTCGGTGTGACCTTGAGTGTTTTGTCGTTATTTCGAACTATTGCGAGACTTGGGAAATGAATCCTTAGCTTGTGTCGTTGCACCGTGGGTGGAAAATGTAAATATCGCTACACCGAGTCTCCTACTGTGATTTATCGTTATTTTGAACGATTACGAAGGCGAGGATTTGAATCCTCAGCTTCTTTCGATATACCGCGAGTGGAAAAGGTAAATATCGCGATTCCCAGGCTCCTGCTGTGATTTATCGTTATTTTGAACGATTACCTGGCTTGGGGAGGGAAACCTTAGTTTCTTTTAGTACACCGTGTGGAAAAGGTAAATATCGCGTTCGGAGTGACCTTGAGTGTTTTGTCGTTATTTCGAATGGTTGCGAGGCTTGGGAAGTGAATCCTCAGATTCTTTCGATATACCGCGAGTGGAAAAGGTAAATAACGCGATTCCCAGTCTCCTGCTGTGATTTATCGTTATTTTGAACGATTACGAAGGCGAGGATTTGAATCCTCAGCTTCATTCGATATACCGCGAGTGGAAAAGGTAAATATCGCGATTCCGAGTCTCCTACTGTGATTTATCGTTATTTTGATCGATTGCCTGCCTTTGGAAGTGAATCTTTAGTTTCTTTTAGTACACCGTGTGGAAAAGGAAAATATCGCGTTTCGGTGTGACCTTGAGTGTTTTGTCGTTATTTCGAACGATTGCTAGGCTTGTGAAGTGAATCCTTTGCTTCTTTCAATATACCGCGAGTGGAAAAGGTAAATATCCCGATTCCAGGTCTCCTACTGTGATTTATCGTTATTTTGAACGATTACGAAGGCGAGGATTTGAATCCTCAGCTTCTTTCGATATACCGCGAGTGGAAAAGGTAAATATCGCGATTCCGAGTCTCCTACTGTGATTTATCGTTATTTTGATCGATTGCCTGCCTTTGGAAGTGAATCTTTAGTTTCTTTTAGTACACCGTGTGGAAAAGGTAAATATCACGTTTCGGTGTGACCTTGAGTGATTTGTCGTTATTTCGAACGATTGCGAGACTTGGGAAATGAATCCTTAGCTTGTGTCGTTACACCGCGGGTGGAAAATGTAAATATCGCTACACCGAGTCTCCTACTGTGATTTATCGTTATTTTGAACGATTACGAAGGCGAGGATTTGAATCCTCAGCTTCTTTTTATATACCGCGAGTGGAATAGGTAAATATCGCGATTCCCAGTCTCCTGCTGTGATTTATCGTTATTTTGATCGATTACCTGGCTTGGGGAGTGAATCCTTAGTTTCTTTTAGTTCACCGTGTGGAAAAGGTAAATATCGCGTTCGGAGTGACCTTGAGTGTTTTGTCGTTATTTCGAATGGTTGCGAGGCTTGGGAAGTGAATCCTCAGCTTCTTTCGATATACCGCGAGTGGAAAAGGTAAATAACGCGATTCCCAGTCTCCTGCTGTGATTTATCGTTATTTTGATCGATTACCTGGCTTGGGGAGTGAAACCTTAGTTTCTTTTAGTACACCGTGTGGAAAAGGTAAATATCGCGCTCGGAGTGCCCTTGAGTGTTTTGTCGTTATTTCGAACGATCGCTAGGCTTGTGAAGTGAATCCTTAGCTTCTTTCGATATACCGCGAGTGGAAAAGGTAAATAACGCGATTCCCAGCCTCCTGCTGTGATTTATCGTTATTTTGAACGATTACGAAGGCGAGGATTTGAATCCTCAGCTTCTTTCGATATACCGCGAGTGGAAATGGTAAATAACGCGATTCCCAGTCTCCTGATGTGATTTATCGTTATTTTGATCGATTACCTGGCTTGGGGAGTGAAACCTTAGTTTCTTTTAGTACACCGTGTGGAAAAGGTAAATATCGCGCTCGGAGTGCCCTTGAGTGTTTTGTCGTTATTTCGAACGATCGCTAGGCTTGTGAATTGAATCCTTAGCTTCTTTCGATATACCGCGAGTGGAAAAGGTAAATAACGCGATTCCCAGTCTCCTGCCTGTGATTTATCGTTATTTTGAACGATTACGAAGGCGAGGATTTGAATCCTCAGCTTCTTTCGATATACCGCGAGTGGAAAAGGTAAATATTGCGATTCCAAGTCTCCTACTGTGATTTATCGTTATTTTTAACGATTACCTGGCTTGGGAAGTGAATCCTTAGTTTCTTTTAGTACACCGTGTGGAAAAGGTAAATATCGCGTTCGGTGTGACCTTGAGTGTTTTGTCGTTATTTCGAACGATTGCTAGGCTTGTGAAGTGAATCCTTAGCTTCTTTCGATATACCGCAAGTGGAAAAGGTAAATATCCCGATTCCAGGTCTCCTACTGTGATTTATCGTTATTTTTAACGATTACCTGGCTTGGGAAGTGAATCCTTAGTTTCTTTTAGTACACCGTGTGGAAAAGGTAAATATCACGTTTCGGTGTGACCTTGAGTGTTTTGTCGTTATTTCGAACGATTGCTAGGCTTGTGAAGTGAATCCTTAGCTTCTTCCGATATACCGCGAGTGGAAAAGGTAAATATCCCGATTCGAGGTCTCCTACTGTGATTTATCGTTATTTTTAACGATTACCTGGCTTGGGAAGTGAATCCTTAGTTTCTTTTAGTACACCGTGTGGAAAAGGTAAATATCGCGTTCGGTGTGACCTTGAGTGTTTTGTCGTTATTTCGAACGATTGCTAGGCTTGTGAAGTGAATCCTTAGCTTCTTTCGATATACCGCGAGTGGAAAAGGTAAATATCCCGATTCCAGGTCTCCTACTGTGATTTATCGTTATTTTTAACGATTACCGGGCTTGGGAAGTGAATCCTTAGTTTCTTTTAGTACACCGTGTGGAAAAGGTAAATATCACGTTTCGTTGTGACCTTGAGTGCTTTGTCGTTATTTCAAACGATTGCTAGGCTTGTGAAGTGAATCCTTAGCTTCTTTCGATATACCGCGAGTGGAAAAGGTAAATATCCCGATTCGAGGTCTCCTACTGTGATTTATCGTTATTTTTAACGATTACCTGGCTTGGGAAGTGAATCCTTAGTTTCTTTTAGTACACCGTGTGGAAAAGGTAAATATCGCGTTCGGTGTGACCTTGAGTGTTTTGTCGTTATTTCGAACGATTGCTAGGCTTGTGAAGTGAATCCTTAGCTTCTTTCGATATACCGCGAGTGGAAAAGGTAAATATCCCGATTCCAGGTCTCCTACTGTGATTTATCGTTATTTTTAACGATTACCTGGCTTGGGAAGTGAATCCTTAGTTTCTTTTAGTACACCGTGTGGAAAAGGTAAATATCACGTTTCGTTGTGACCTTCAGTGCTTTGTCGTTATTTCAAACGATTGCTAGGCTTGTGAAGTGAATCCTTAGCTTCTTTCGATATACCGCGAGTGGAAAAGGTAAATATCCCGATTCGAGGTCTCCTACTGTGATTTATCGTTATTTTTAACGATTACCTGGCTTAGGAAGTGAATCCTAAGTTTCTTTTAGTACACCGTGTGGAAAAGGTAAATATCGCGTTTCGGTGTGACCTTGAGTGATTGGTCGTTATTTCGAACGGTTGCGAGGCTTGGGAAGTGAATCTTTAGTTTCTTTTAGTACACCGTGTGGAAAAGGTAAATAACGCGATTCCCAGTCTCCTATTGTGATTTATTGTTATTTTGAACGATTGCGAGGGCTAGGATTTGAATCCTTAATTTCTTTTAGTACACCGAGTGGAAAAGGTAAATATCACGTTTCGGTGTGACCTTGAGTGTTTTGTCGTTATTTCGAACTATTGCGAGACTTGGGAAATGAATCCTTAGCTTGTGTCGTTGCACCGTGGGTGGAAAATGTAAATATCGCTACACCGAGTCTCCTACTGTGATTTATCGTTATTTTGAACGATTACGAAGGCGAGGATTTGAATCCTCAGCTTCTTTCGATATACCGCGAGTGGAAAAGGTAAATATCGCGATTCCCAGGCTCCTGCTGTGATTTATCGTTATTTTGAACGATTACCTGGCTTGGGGAGTGAAACCTTAGTTTCTTTTAGTACACCGTGTGGAAAAGGTAAATATCGCGTTCGGAGTGACCTTGAGTGTTTTGTCGTTATTTCGAACGATTGCTAGGCTTGTGAAGTGAATCCTTTGCTTCTTTCGATATACCGCGAGTGGAAAAGGTAAATATCCCGATTCCAGGTCTCCTACTGTGATTTATCGTTATTTTGAACGATTACGAAGGCGAGGATTTGAATCCTCAGCTTCTTTCGATATACCGCGAGTGGAAAAGGTAAATATCCCGATTCCAGGTCTCCTACTGTGATTTATCGTTATTTTGAACGATTACCTGCCTTGGGAAGTGAATCTTTAGTTTCTTTTAGTACACCGTGTGGAAAAGGAAAATATCGCGTTTCGGTGTGACCTTGAGTGTTTTGTCGTTATTTCGAACGATTGCTAGGCTTGTGAAGTGAATCCTTTGCTTCTTTCGATATACCGCGAGTGGAAAAGGTAAATATCCCGATTCCAGGTCTCCTACTATGATTTATCGTTATTTTGAACGGTTACGAAGGCGAGGATTTGAATCCTCAGCTTCTTTCGATATACCGCGAGTGGAAAAGGTAAATATCGCGATTCCGAGTCTCCTACTGTGATTTATCGTTATTTTGATCGATTGCCTGCCTTTGGAAGTGAATCTTTAGTTTCTTTTAGTACACCGTGTGGAAAAGGTAAATATCACGTTTCGGTGTGACCTTGAGTGTTTTGTCGTTATTTCGAACGATTGCGAGACTTGGGAAATGAATCCTTAGCTTGTGTCGTTACACCGTGGGTGGAAAATGTAAATATCGCTACACCGAGTCTCCTACTGTGATTTATCGTTATTTTGAACGATTACGAAGGCGAGGATTTGAATCCTCAGCTTCTTTCGATATACCGCGAGTGGAAAATGTAAATATCGCGATTCCCAGTCTCCTGCTGTGATTTATCGTTATTTTGAACGATTACCTGCCTTGGGAAGTGAATCTTTAGTTTCTTTTAGTACACCGTGTGGAAAAGGAAAATATCGCGTTTCGGTGTGACCTTGAGTGTTTTGTCGTTATTTCGAACGATTGCTAGGCTTGTGAAGTGAATCCTTTGCTTCTTTCGATATACCGCGAGTGGAAAAGGTAAATATCCCGATTCCAGGTCTCCTACTGTGATTTATCGTTATTTTGAACGATTACGAAGGCGAGGATTTGAATCCTCAGCTTCTTTCGATATACCGCGAGTGGAAAAGGTAAATATCGCGATTCCGAGTCTCCTACTGTGATTTATCGTTATTTTGATCGATTGCCTGCCTTTGGAAGTGAATCTTTAGTTTCTTTTAGTACACCGTGTGGAAAAGGTAAATATCACGTTTCGGTGTGACCTTGAGTGTTTTGTCGTTATTTCGAACGATTGCGAGACTTGGGAAATGAATCCTTAGCTTGTGTCGTTACACCGTGGGTGGAAAATGTAAATATCGCTACACCGAGTCTCCTACTGTGATTTATCGTTATTTTGAACGATTACGAAGGCGAGGATTTGAATCCTGAGCTTCTTTCGATATACCGCGAGTGGAAAAGGTAAATATCGCGATTCCCAGTCTCCTGCTGTGATTTATCGTTATTTTGATCGATTACCTGGCTTGGGGAGTGAATCCTTAGTTTCTTTTAGTTCACCGTGTGGAAAAGGTAAATATCGCGTTCGGAGTGACCTTGAGTGTTTTGTCGTTATTTCGAATGGTTGCGAGGCTTGGGAAGTGAATCCTCAGCTTCTTTCGATATACCGCGAGTGGAAAAGGTAAATAACGCGATTCCCAGTCTCCTGCTGTGATTTATCGTTATTTTGATCGATTACCTGGCTTGGGGAGTGAAACCTTAGTTTCTTTTAGTACACCGTGTGGAAAAGGTAAATATCGCGCTCGGAGTGCCCTTGAGTGTTTTGTCGTTATTTCGAACGATCGCTAGGCTTGTGAAGTGAATCCTTAGCTTCTTTCGATATACCGCGAGTGGAAGAGGTAAATAACGCGATTCCCAGTCTCCTGCTGTGATTTATCGTTATTTTGAACGATTACGAAGGCGAGGATTTGAATCCTCAGCTTCTTTCGATATACCGCGAGTGGAAAAGGTAAATATCGCGATTCCAAGTCTCCTACTGTGATTTATCGTTATTTTAAACGATTACCTGGCTTGGGAAGTGAATCCTTAGTTTCTTTTAGTACACCGTGTGGAAAAGGTAAATATCGCGTTCGGTGTGACCTTGAGTGTTTTGTCGTTATTTCGAACGATTGCTAGGCTTGTGAAGTGAATCCTTAGCTTCTTTCGATATACCGCGAGTGGAAAAGGTAAATATGCCGATTCCAGGTCTCCTACTGTGATTTATCGTTATTTTTAACGATTACCTGGCTTGGGAAGTGAATCCTTAGTTTCTTTTAGTACACCGTGTGGAAAAGGTAAATATCACGTTTCGGTGTGACCTTGAGTGTTTTGTCGTTATTTCGAACGATTGCTATGCTTGTGAAGTGAATCCTTAGCTTCTTTCGATATACCGCGAGTGGAAAAGGTAAATAACGCGATTCCCAGTCTCCTGCTGTGATTTATCGTTATTTTGAACGATTACGAAGGCGAGGATTTGAATCCTCAGCTTCATTCGATATACCGCGAGTGGAAAAGGTAAATATCGCGATTCCAAGTCTCCTACTGTGATTTATCGTTATTTTTAACGATTACCTGGCTTGGGAAGTGAATCCTTAGTTTCTTATAGTACACCGTGTGGAAAAGGTAAATATCGCGTTTCGGAGTGACCTCGAGTGATTGGTCGTTATTTCGAACGGTTGCGAGGCTTGGGAAGTGAATCCTTAGCTTCTTTCGATATACCGCGAGTGGAAAAGGTAAATAACGCGATTCCCAGTCTCCTGCTGTGATTTATCGTTATTTTGAAAGATTACATGGCTTAGGAAGTGAATCCTAAGTTTCTTTTAGTACACCGTGTGGAAAAGGAATATATCGCGTTTCGGTGTGACCTTGAGTGTTTTGTCGTTATTTCGAACGATTGCTAGGCTTGTGAAGTGAATCCTTTGCTTCTTTCGATATACCGCGAGTGGAAAAGGTAAATATCCCGATTCCAGGTCTCCTACTGTGATTTATCGTTATTTTGAACGATTACGAAGGCGAGGATTTGAATCCTCAGCTTCTTTCGATATACCGCGAGTGGAAAAGGTAAATATCGCGATTCCGAGTCTCCTACTGTGATTTATCGCTATTTTGAACGATTACGAAGGCGAGGATTTGAATCCTCAGCTTCTTTCGATATACCGCGAGTGGAAAAGGTAAATAACGCTATTCCCAGTCTCCTACTGTGATTTATCCTTATTTTGAACGATTACGAAGGCGAGGATTTGAATCCTCAGCTCCTTTCGATATACCGCGAGTGGAAAAGGTAAATATCCCGATTCCAGGTCTCCTACTGTGATTTATCGTTATTTTTAACGATTACCGGGCTTGGGAAGTGAATCCTTAGTTTCTTTTAGTACACCGTGTGGAAAAGGTAAATATCACGTTTCGGTGTGACCTTGAGTGTTTTGTCGTTATTTCGAACGATTGCTAGGCTTGTGAAGTGAATCCTTTGCTTCTTTCGATATACCGCGAGTGGAAAAGGTAAATATCCCGATTCCAGGTCTCCTACTGTGATTTATCGTTATTTTGAACGATTACGAAGGCGAGGATTTGAATCCTCAGCTTCTTTCGATATACCGCGAGTGGAAAAGGTAAATATCGCGATTCCGAGTCTCCTACTGTGATTTATCGCTATTTTGAACGATTACGAAGGCGAGGATTTGAATCCTCAGCTTCTTTCGATATACCGCGAGTGGAAAAGGTAAATAACGCTATTCCCAGTCTCCTACTGTGATTTATCCTTATTTTGAACGATTACGAAGGCGAGGATTTGAATCCTCAGCTCCTTTCGATATACCGCGAGTGGAAAAGGTAAATATCGCGATTCCCAGTCTCCTGCTGTGATTTATCGTTATTTTGAACGATTACCTGGCTTAGGAAGTGAATCCTTAGTTTCTTTTATTACAACGTGTGGAAAAGGTAGATATCGCGTTTCGGAGTGACATTGAGTGATTGGTCGTTATTTCGAACGGTTGCGAGACTTGGGAAGTGAATCCTCAGATTCTTTCGATATACCGCGAGTGGACAAGGTAAATATCGCCATACCGAGTCTCCTATTGTGATTTATCGTTATTTTGAACGATTACGAAGGCGAGGATTTGAATCCTCAGCTTCTTTCGATATACCGCGAGTGGAAATGGTAAATAACGCGATTCCCAGTCTCCTGATGTGATTTATCGTTATTTTGATCGATTACCTGGCTTGGGGAGTGAAACCTTAGTTTCTTTTAGTACACCGTGTGGAAAAGGTAAATATCGCGCTCGGAGTGCCCTTGAGTGTTTTGTCGTTATTTCGAACGATCGCTAGGCTTGTGAAGTGAATGCTTAGCTTCTTTCGATATACCGCGAGTGGAAAAGGTAAATAACGCGATTCCCAGTCTCCTGCCTGTGATTTATCGTTATTTTGAATGATTACGAAGGCGAGGATTTGAATCCTCAGCTTCTTTCGATATACCGCGAGTGGAAAAGGTAAATATCGCGATTCCAAGTCTCCTACTGTGATTTATCGTTATTTTTAACGATTACCTGGCTTGGGAAGTGAATCCTTAGTTTCTTTTAGTACACCGTGTGGAAAAGGTAAATATCGCGTTCGGTGTGACCTTGAGTGTTTTGTCGTTATTTCGAACGATTGCTAGGCTTGTGAAGTGAATCCTTAGCTTCTTTCGATATACCGCGAGTGGAAAAGGTAAATATCCCGATTCCAGGTCTCCTACTGTGATTTATCGTTATTTTTAACGATTACCTGGCTTGGGAAGTGAATCCTTAGTTTCTTTTAGTACACCGTGTGGAAAAGGTAAATATCACGTTTCGGTGTGACCTTGAGTGTTTTGTCGTTATTTCGAACGATTGCTAGGCTTGTGAAGTGAATCCTTAGCTTCTTTCGATATACCGCGAGTGGAAAAGGTAAATATCCCGATTCGAGGTCTCCTACTGTGATTTATCGTTATTTTTAACGATTACCTGGCTTGGGAAGTGAATCCTTAGTTTCTTTTAGTACACCGTGTGGAAAAGGTAAATATCGCGTTCGGTGTGACCTTGAGTGTTTTGTCGTTATTTCGAACGATTGCTATTCTTGTGAAGTGAATCCTTAGCTTCTTTCGATATACCGCGAGTGGAAAAGGTAAATATCCCGATTCCAGGTCTCCTACTGTGATTTATCGTTATTTTTAACGATTACCGGGCTTGGGAAGTGAATCCTTAGTTTCTTTTAGTACACCGTGTGGAAAAGGTAAATATCACGTTTCGGTGTGACCTTGAGTGTTTTGTCGTTATTTCGAACGATTGCTAGGCTTGTGAAGTGAATCCTTAGCTTCTTTCGATATACCGCGAGTGGAAAAGGTAAATATCCCGATTCGAGGTCTCCTACTGTGATTTATCGTTATTTTTAACGATTACCTGGCTTGGGAAGTGAATCCTTAGTTTCTTTTAGTACACCGTGTGGAAAAGGTAAATATCGCGTTCGGTGTGACCTTGAGTGTTTTGTCGTTATTTCGAACGATTGCTAGGCTTGTGAAGTGAATCCTTAGCTTCTTTCGATATACCGCGAGTGGAAAAGGTAAATATCCCGATTCCAGGTCTCCTACTGTGATTTATCGTTATTTTTAACGATTACCTGGCTTGGGAAGTGAATCCTTAGTTTCTTTTAGTACACCGTGTGGAAAAGGTAAATATCACGTTTCGGTGTGACCTTGAGTGTTTTGTCGTTATTTCGAACGATTGCTAGGCTTGTGAAGTGAATCCTTAGCTTCTTTCGATATACCGCGAGTGGAAAAGGTAAATATCCCGATTCCAGGTCTCCTACTGTGATTTATCGTTATTTTTAACGATTACCTGGCTTGGGAAGTGAATCCTTAGTTTCTTTTAGTACACCGTGTGGAAAAGGTAAATATCACGTTTCGGTGTGACCTTGAGTGTTTTGTCGTTATTTCGAACGATTGCTAGGCTTGTGAAGTTAATCCTTAGCTTCTTTCGATATACCGCGAGTGGAAAAGGTAAATAACGCGATTCCCAGTCTCCTGCTGTGATTTATCGTTATTTTGAACGATTACGAAGGCGAGGATTTGAATCCTCAGCTTCATTCGATATACCGCGAGTGGAAAAGGTAAATATCGCGATTCCAAGTCTCCTACTGTGATTTATCGTTATTTTTAACGATTACCTGGCTTGGGAAGTGAATCCTTAATTTCTTTTAGTACACCGTGTGGAAAAGGTAAATATCGCGTTCGGTGTGACCTTGAGTGTTTTGTCGTTATTTCGAACGATTGCTAGGCTTGTGAAGTGAATCCTTAGCTTCTTTCGATATACCGCAAGTGGAAAAGGTAAATATCCCGATTCCAGGTCTCCTACTGTGATTTATCGTTATTTTTAACGATTACCTGGCTTGGGAAGTGAATCCTTAGTTTCTTTTAGTACACCGTGTGGAAAAGGTAAATATCACGTTTCGGTGTGACCTTGAGTGTTTTGTCGTTATTTCGAACGATTGCTAGGCTTGTGAAGTGAATCCTTAGCTTCTTCCGATATACCGCGAGTGGAAAAGGTAAATATCCCGATTCGAGGTCTCCTACTGTGATTTATCGTTATTTTTAACGATTACCTGGCTTGGGAAGTGAATCCTTAGTTTCTTTTAGTACACCGTGTGGAAAAGGTAAATATCGCGTTCGGTGTGACCTTGAGTGTTTTGTCGTTATTTCGAACGATTGCTAGGCTTGTGAAGTGAATCCTTAGCTTCTTTCGATATACCGCGAGTGGAAAAGGTAAATATCCCGATTCCAGGTCTCCTACTGTGATTTATCGTTATTTTTAACGATTACCGGGCTTGGGAAGTGAATCCTTAGTTTCTTTTAGTACACCGTGTGGAAAAGGTAAATATCACGTTTCGGTGTGACCTTGAGTGTTTTGTCGTTATTTCGAACGATTGCTAGGCTTGTGAAGTGAATCCTTAGCTTCTTTCGATATACCGCGAGTGGAAAAGGTAAATATCCCGATTCGAGGTCTCCTACTGTGATTTATCGTTATTTTTAACGATTACCTGGCTTGGGAAGTGAATCCTTAGTTTCTTTTAGTACACCGTGTGGAAAAGGTAAATATCGCGTTCGGTGTGACCTTGAGTGTTTTGTCGTTATTTCGAACGATTGCTAGGCTTGTGAAGTGAATCCTTAGCTTCTTTCGATATACCGCGAGTGGAAAAGGTAAATATCCCGATTCCAGGTCTCCTACTGTGATTTATCGTTATTTTTAACGATTACCTGGCTTGGGAAGTGAATCCTTAGTTTCTTTTAGTACACCGTGTGGAAAAGGTAAATATCACGTTTCGGTGTGACCTTGAGTGTTTTGTCGTTATTTCGAACGATTGCTAGGCTTGTGAAGTTAATCCTTAGCTTCTTTCGATATACCGCGAGTGGAAAAGGTAAATAACGCGATTCCCAGTCTCCTGCTGTGATTTATCGTTATTTTGAACGATTACGAAGGCGAGGATTTGAATCCTCAGCTTCATTCGATATACCGCGAGTGGAAAAGGTAAATATCGCGATTCCAAGTCTCCTACTGTGATTTATCGTTATTTTTAACGATTACCTGGCTTGGGAAGTGAATCCTTAGTTTCTTTTAGTACACCGTGTGGAAAAGGTAAATATCGCGTTTCGGAGTGACCTTGAGTGATTGGTCGTTATTTCGAACGGTTGCGAGGCTTGGGAAGTGAATCCTTAGCTTCTTTCGATATACCGCGAGTGGAAAAGGTAAATAACGCGATTCCCAGTCTCCTGCTGTGATTTATCGTTATTTTGAACGATTACCTGGCTTAGGAAGTGAATCCTAAGTTTCTTTTAGTACACCGTGTGGAAAAGGTAAATATCGCGTTTCGGTGTGACCTTGAGTGATTGGTCGTTATTTCGAACGGTTGCGAGGCTTGGGAAGTGAATCCTTAGCTTCTTTCGATATACCGCGAGTGGAAAAGGTAAATAACGCGATTCCCAGTCTCCTATTGTGATTTATTGTTATTTTGAACGATTGCGAGGGCTAGGATTTGAATCCTTAATTTCTTTTAGTAGACCGAGTGGAAAAGGTAAATATCACGTTTCGGTGTGACCTTGAGTGTTTTGTCGTTATTTCGAACTATTGCGAGACTTGGGAAATGAATCCTTAGCTTGTGTCGTTGCACCGCGGGTGGAAAATGTAAATATCGCTACACCGAGTCTCCTACTGTGATTTATCGTTATTTTGAACGATTACGAAGGCGAGGATTTGAATCCTCAGCTTCTTTCGATATACCGCGAGTGGAAAAGGTAAATATCGCGATTCCCAGGCTCCTGCTGTGATTTATCGTTATTTTGAACGATTACCTGGCTTGGGGAGTGAAACCTTAGTTTCTTTTAGTACACCGTGTGGAAAAGGTAAATATCGCGTTCGGAGTGACCTTGAGTGTTTTGTCGTTATTTCGAATGGTTGCGAGGCTTGGGAAGTGAATCCTCAGCTTCTTTCGATATACCGCGAGTGGAAAAGGTAAATAACGCGATTCCCAGTCTCCTGCTGTGATTTATCGTTATTTTGAACGATTACGAAGGCGAGGATTTGAATCCTCAGCTTC
Source organism: Nomada fucata (assembly GCA_948146005.1). Classification (NCBI taxonomy): domain Eukaryota; kingdom Metazoa; phylum Arthropoda; class Insecta; order Hymenoptera; family Apidae; genus Nomada; species Nomada fucata. The sequence goes on from OX411275.1 coordinate 27,025,893, forward strand.
ATTCGATATACCGCGAGTGGAAAAGGTAAATATCGCGATTCCGAGTCTCCTACTGTGATTTATCGTTATTTTGATCGATTGCCTGCCTTTGGAAGTGAATCTTTAGTTTCTTTTAGTACACCGTGTGGAAAAGGAAAATATCGCGTTTCGGTGTGACCTTGAGTGTTTTGTCGTTATTTCGAACGATTGCTAGGCTTGTGAAGTGAATCCTTTGCTTCTTTCGATATACCGCGAGTGGAAAAAGTAAATATCCCGATTCCAGGTCTCCTACTGTGATTTATCGTTATTTTGAACGATTACGAAGGCGAGGATTTGAATCCTCAGCTTCTTTCGATATACCGCGAGTGGAAAAGGTAAATATCGCGATTCCCAGGCTCCTGCTGTGATTTATCGTTATTTTGAACGATTACCTGGCTTGGGGAGGGAAACCTTAGTTTCTTTTAGTACACCGTGTGGAAAAGGTAAATATCGCGTTCGGAGTGACCTTGAGTGTTTTGTCGTTATTTCGAATGGTTGCGAGGCTTGGGAAGTGAATCCTCAGATTCTTTCGATATACCGCGAGTGGAAAAGGTAAATAACGCGATTCCCAGTCTCCTGCTGTGATTTATCGTTATTTTGAACGATTACGAAGGCGAGGATTTGAATCCTCAGCTTCATTCGATATACCGCGAGTGGAAAAGGTAAATATCGCGATTCCGAGTCTCCTACTGTGATTTATCGTTATTTTGATCGATTGCCTGCCTTTGGAAGTGAATCTTTAGTTTCTTTTAGTACACCGTGTGGAAAAGGAAAATATCGCGTTTCGGTGTGACCTTGAGTGTTTTGTCGTTATTTCGAACGATTGCTAGGCTTGTGAAGTGAATCCTTTGCTTCTTTCGATATACCGCGAGTGGAAAAGGTAAATATCCCGATTCCAGGTCTCCTACTGTGATTTATCGTTATTTTGAACGATTACGAAGGCGAGGATTTGAATCCTCAGCTTCTTTCGATATACCGCGAGTGGAAAAGGTAAATATCGCGATTCCGAGTCTCCTGCTGTGATTTATCGTTATTTTGATCGATTACCTGGCTTGGGGAGTGAATCCTTAGTTTCTTTTAGTACACCGTGTGGAAAAGGTAAATATCGCGTTCGGTGTGACCTTGAGTGTTTTGTCGTTATTTCGAATGGTTGCGAGGCTTGGGAAGTGAATCCTCAGCTTCTTTCGATATACCGCGAGTGGAAAAGGTAAATAACGCGATTCCCAGTCTCCTGCTGTGATTTATCGTTATTTTGATCGATTACCTGGCTTGGGGAGTGAAACCTTAGTTTCTTTTAGTACACCGTGTGGAAAAGGTAAATATCGCGCTCGGAGTGCCCTTGAGTGTTTTGTCGTTATTTCGAACGATCGCTAGGCTTGTGAAGTGAATCCTTAGCTTCTTTCGATATACCGCGAGTGGAAAAGGTAAATAACGCGATTCCCAGTCTCCTGCTGTGATTTATCGTTATTTTGAACGATTACGAAGGCGAGGATTTGAATCCTCAGCTTCTTTCGATATACCGCGAGTGGAAATGGTAAATAACGCGATGCCCAGTCTCCTGATGTGATTTATCGTTATTTTGATCGATTACCTGGCTTGGGGAGTGAAACCTTAGTTTCTTTTAGTACACCGTGTGGAAAAGGTAAATATCGCGCTCGGAGTGCCCTTGAGTGTTTTGTCGTTATTTCGAACGATCGCTAGGCTTGTGAAGTGAATCCTTAGCTTCTTTCGATATACCGCGAGTGGAAAAGGTAAATAACGCGATTCCCAGTCTCCTGCCTGTGATTTATCGTTATTTTGAACGATTACGAAGGCGAGGATTTGAATCCTCAGCTTCTTTCGATATACCGCGAGTGGAAAAGGTAAATATCGCGATTCCAAGTCTCCTACTGTGATTTATCGTTATTTTTAACGATTACCTGGCTTGGGAAGTGAATCCTTAATTTCTTTTAGTACACCGTGTGGAAAAGGTAAATATCGCGTTCGGTGTGACCTTGAGTGTTTTGTCGTTATTTCGAACGATTGCTAGGCTTGTGAAGTGAATCCTTAGCTTCTTTCGATATACCGCAAGTGGAAAAGGTAAATATCCCGATTCCAGGTCTCCTACTGTGATTTATCGTTATTTTTAACGATTACCTGGCTTGGGAAGTGAATCCTTAGTTTCTTTTAGTACACCGTGTGGAAAAGGTAAATATCACGTTTCGGTGTGACCTTGAGTGTTTTGTCGTTATTTCGAACGATTGCTAGGCTTGTGAAGTGAATCCTTAGCTTCTTCCGATATACCGCGAGTGGAAAAGGTAAATATCCCGATTCGAGGTCTCCTACTGTGATTTATCGTTATTTTTAACGATTACCTGGCTTGGGAAGTGAATCCTTAGTTTCTTTTAGTACACCGTGTGGAAAAGGTAAATATCGCGTTCGGTGTGACCTTGAGTGTTTTGTCGTTATTTCGAACGATTGCTAGGCTTGTGAAGTGAATCCTTAGCTTCTTTCGATATACCGCGAGTGGAAAAGGTAAATATCCCGATTCCAGGTCTCCTACTGTGATTTATCGTTATTTTTAACGATTACCGGGCTTGGGAAGTGAATCCTTAGTTTCTTTTAGTACACCGTGTGGAAAAGGTAAATATCACGTTTCGTTGTGACCTTGAGTGCTTTGTCGTTATTTCAAACGATTGCTAGGCTTGTGAAGTGAATCCTTAGCTTCTTTCGATATACCGCGAGTGGAAAAGGTAAATATCCCGATTCGAGGTCTCCTACTGTGATTTATCGTTATTTTTAACGATTACCTGGCTTGGGAAGTGAATCCTTAGTTTCTTTTAGTACACCGTGTGGAAAAGGTAAATATCGCGTTCGGTGTGACCTTGAGTGTTTTGTCGTTATTTCGAACGATTGCTAGGCTTGTGAAGTGAATCCTTAGCTTCTTTCGATATACCGCGAGTGGAAAAGGTAAATATCCCGATTCCAGGTCTCCTACTGTGATTTATCGTTATTTTTAACGATTACCTGGCTTGGGAAGTGAATCCTTAGTTTCTTTTAGTACACCGTGTGGAAAAGGTAAATATCACGTTTCGGTGTGACCTTGAGTGTTTTGTCGTTATTTCGAACGATTGCTAGGCTTGTGAAGTTAATCCTTAGCTTCTTTCGATATACCGCGAGTGGAAAAGGTAAATAACGCGATTCCCAGTCTCCTGCTGTGATTTATCGTTATTTTGAACGATTACGAAGGCGAGGATTTGAATCCTCAGCTTCATTCGATATACCGCGAGTGGAAAAGGTAAATATCGCGATTCCAAGTCTCCTACTGTGATTTATCGTTATTTTTAACGATTACCTGGCTTGGGAAGTGAATCCTTAATTTCTTTTAGTACACCGTGTGGAAAAGGTAAATATCGCGTTCGGTGTGACCTTGAGTGTTTTGTCGTTATTTCGAACGATTGCTAGGCTTGTGAAGTGAATCCTTAGCTTCTTTCGATATACCGCAAGTGGAAAAGGTAAATATCCCGATTCCAGGTCTCCTACTGTGATTTATCGTTATTTTTAACGATTACCTGGCTTGGGAAGTGAATCCTTAGTTTCTTTTAGTACACCGTGTGGAAAAGGTAAATATCACGTTTCGGTGTGACCTTGAGTGTTTTGTCGTTATTTCGAACGATTGCTAGGCTTGTGAAGTGAATCCTTAGCTTCTTCCGATATACCGCGAGTGGAAAAGGTAAATATCCCGATTCGAGGTCTCCTACTGTGATTTATCGTTATTTTTAACGATTACCTGGCTTGGGAAGTGAATCCTTAGTTTCTTTTAGTACACCGTGTGGAAAAGGTAAATATCGCGTTCGGTGTGACCTTGAGTGTTTTGTCGTTATTTCGAACGATTGCTAGGCTTGTGAAGTGAATCCTTAGCTTCTTTCGATATACCGCGAGTGGAAAAGGTAAATATCCCGATTCCAGGTCTCCTACTGTGATTTATCGTTATTTTTAACGATTACCGGGCTTGGGAAGTGAATCCTTAGTTTCTTTTAGTACACCGTGTGGAAAAGGTAAATATCACGTTTCGTTGTGACCTTGAGTGCTTTGTCGTTATTTCAAACGATTGCTAGGCTTGTGAAGTGAATCCTTAGCTTCTTTCGATATACCGCGAGTGGAAAAGGTAAATATCCCGATTCGAGGTCTCCTACTGTGATTTATCGTTATTTTTAACGATTACCTGGCTTGGGAAGTGAATCCTTAGTTTCTTTTAGTACACCGTGTGGAAAAGGTAAATATCGCGTTCGGTGTGACCTTGAGTGTTTTGTCGTTATTTCGAACGATTGCTAGGCTTGTGAAGTGAATCCTTAGCTTCTTTCGATATACCGCGAGTGGAAAAGGTAAATATCCCGATTCCAGGTCTCCTACTGTGATTTATCGTTATTTTTAACGATTACCTGGCTTGGGAAGTGAATCCTTAGTTTCTTTTAGTACACCGTGTGGAAAAGGTAAATATCACGTTTCGGTGTGACCTTGAGTGTTTTGTCGTTATTTCGAACGATTGCTAGGCTTGTGAAGTTAATCCTTAGCTTCTTTCGATATACCGCGAGTGGAAAAGGTAAATAACGCGATTCCCAGTCTCCTGCTGTGATTTATCGTTATTTTGAACGATTACGAAGGCGAGGATTTGAATCCTCAGCTTCATTCGATATACCGCGAGTGGAAAAGGTAAATATCGCGATTCCAAGTCTCCTACTGTGATTTATCGTTATTTTTAACGATTACCTGGCTTGGGAAGTGAATCCTTAGTTTCTTTTAGTACACCGTGTGGAAAAGGTAAATATCGCGTTTCGGAGTGACCTTGAGTGATTGGTCGTTATTTCGAACGGTTGCGAGGCTTGGGAAGTGAATCCTTAGCTTCTTTCGATATACCGCGAGTGGAAAAGGTAAATAACGCGATTCCCAGTCTCCTGCTGTGATTTATCGTTATTTTGAACGATTACCTGGCTTAGGAAGTGAATCCTAAGTTTCTTTTAGTACACCGTGTGGAAAAGGTAAATATCGCGTTTCGGTGTGACCTTGAGTGATTGGTCGTTATTTCGAACGGTTGCGAGGCTTGGGAAGTGAATCTTTAGTTTCTTTTAGTACACCGTGTGGAAAAGGTAAATAACGCGATTCCCAGTCTCCTATTGTGATTTATTGTTATTTTGAACGATTGCGAGGGCTAGGATTTGAATCCTTAATTTCTTTTAGTACACCGAGTGGAAAAGGTAAATATCACGTTTCGGTGTGACCTTGAGTGTTTTGTCGTTATTTCGAACTATTGCGAGACTTGGGAAATGAATCCTTAGCTTGTGTCGTTGCACCGCGGGTGGAAAATGTAAATATCGCTACACCGAGTCTCCTACTGTGATTTATCGTTATTTTGAACGATTACGAAGGCGAGGATTTGAATCCTCAGCTTCTTTCGATATACCGCGAGTGGAAAAGGTAAATATCGCGATTCCCAGGCTCCTGCTGTGATTTATCGTTATTTTGAACGATTACCTGGCTTGGGGAGTGAAACCTTAGTTTCTTTTAGTACACCGTGTGGAAAAGGTAAATATCGCGTTCGGAGTGACCTTGAGTGTTTTGTCGTTATTTCGAATGGTTGCGAGGCTTGGGAAGTGAATCCTCAGCTTCTTTCGATATACCGCGAGTGGAAAAGGTAAATAACGCGATTCCCAGTCTCCTGCTGTGATTTATCGTTATTTTGAACGATTACGAAGGCGAGGATTTGAATCCTCAGCTTCATTCGATATACCGCGAGTGGAAAAGGTAAATATCGCGATTCCGAGTCTCCTACTGTGATTTATCGTTATTTTGATCGATTGCCTGCCTTTGGAAGGGAATCTTTAGTTTCTTTTAGTACACCGTGTGGAAAAGGAAAATATCGCGTTTCGGTGTGACCTTGAGTGTTTTGTCGTTATTTCGAACGATTGCTAGGCTTGTGAAGTGAATCCTTTGCTTCTTTCGATATACCGCGAGTGGAAAAAGTAAATATCCCGATTCCAGGTCTCCTACTGTGATTTATCGTTATTTTGAACGATTACGAAGGCGAGGATTTGAATCCTCAGCTTCTTTCGATATACCGCGAGTGGAAAAGGTAAATATCGCGATTCCGAGTCTCCTACTGTGATTTATCGTTATTTTGATCGATTGCCTGCCTTTGGAAGTGAATCTTTAGTTTCTTTTAGTACACCGTGTGGAAAAGGTAAATATCACGTTTCGGTGTGACCTTGAGTGTTTTGTCGTTATTTCGAACGATTGCGAGACTTGGGAAATGAATCCTTTGCTTGTGTCGTTACACCGTGGGTGGAAAATGTAAATATCGCTACACCGAGTCTCCTACTGTGATTTATCGTTATTTTGAACGATTACGAAGGCGAGGATTTGAATCCTCAGCTGCTTTCGATATACCGCGAGTGGAAAATGTAAATATCGCGATTCCCAGTCTCCTGCTGTGATTTATCGTTATTTTGATCGATTACCTGGCTTGGGGAGTGAATCCTTAGTTTCTTTTAGTTCACCGTGTGGAAAAGGTAAATATCGCGTTCGGAGTGACCTTGAGTGTTTTGTCGTTATTTCGAACGGTTGCGAGGCTTGGGAAGTGAATCCTCAGCTTCTTTCGATATACCGCGAGTGGAAAAGGTAAATAACGCGATTCCCAGTCTCCTGCTGTGATTTATCGTTATTTTGATCGATTACCTGGCTTGGGGAGTGAATCCTTAGTTTCTTTTAGTTCACCGTGTGGAAAAGGTAAATATCGCGCTCGGAGTGCCCTTGAGTGTTTTGTCGTTATTTCGAACGATCGCTAGGCTTGTGAAGTGAATCCTTAGCTTCTTTCGATATACCGCGAGTGGAAAAGGTAAATAACGCGATTCCCAGTCTCCTGCTGTGATTTATCGTTATTTTGAACGATTACGAAGGCGAGGATTTGAATCCTCAGCTTCTTTCGATATACCGCGAGTGGAAAAGGTAAATATCGCGATTCCGAGTCTCCTACTGTGATTTATCGTTATTTTGATCGATTGCCTGCCTTTGGAAGTGAATCTTTAGTTTCTTTTAGTACACCGTGTGGAAAAGGTAAATATCACGTTTCGGTGTGACCTTGAGTGTTTTGTCGTTATTTCGAACGATTGCGAGACTTGGGAAATGAATCCTTAGCTTGTGTCGTTACACCGTGGGTGGAAAATGTAAATATCGCTACACCGAGTCTCCTACTGTGATTTATCGTTATTTTGAACGATTACGAAGGCGAGGATTTGAATCCTCAGCTTCTTTCGATATACCGCGAGTGGAAAATGTAAATATCGCGATTCCCAGTCTCCTGCTGTGATTTATCGTTATTTTGATCGATTACCTGGCTTGGGGAGTGAATCCTTAGTTTCTTTTAGTTCACCATGTGGAAAAGGTAAATATCGCGTTCGGAGTGACCTTGAGTGTTTTGTCGTTATTTCGAATGGTTGCGAGGCTTGGGAAGTGAATCCTCAGCTTCTTTCGATATACCGCGAGTGGAAAAGGTAAATAACGCGATTCCCAGTCTCCTGCTGTGATTTATCGTTATTTTGATCGATTACCTGGCTTGGGGAGTGAATCCTTAGTTTCTTTTAGTTCACCGTGTGGAAAAGGTAAATATCGCGCTCGGAGTGCCCTTGAGTGTTTTGTCGTTATTTCGAACGATCGCTAGGCTTGTGAAGTGAATCCTTAGCTTCTTTCGATATACCGCGAGTGGAAAAGGTAAATAACGCGATTCCCAGTCTCCTGCTGTGATTTATCGTTATTTTGAACGATTACGATTGCGAGGATTTGAATCCTCAGCTTCTTTCGATATACCGCGAGTGGAAAAGGTAAATATCGCGATTCCAAGTCTCCTACTGTGATTTATCGTTATTTTTAACGATTACGAAGGCGAGGATTTGAATCCTCAGCTTCTTTCGATATACCGCGAGTGGAAAAGGTAAATATCGCGATTCCGAGTCTCCTACTGTGATTTATCGTTATTTTGATCGATTGCCTGCCTTTGGAAGTGAATCTTTAGTTTCTTTTAGTACACCGTGTGGAAAAGGTAAATATCACGTTTCGGTGTGACCTTGAGTGTTTTGTCGTTATTTCGAACGATTGCGAGACTTGGGAAATGAATCCTTAGCTTGTGTCGTTACACCGCGGGTGGAAAATGTAAATATCGCTACACCGAGTCTCCTACTGTGATTTATCGTTATTTTGAACGATTACGAAGGCGAGGATTTGAATCCTCAGCTTCTTTTTATATACCGCGAGTGGAAAAGGTAAATATCGCGATTCCCAGTCTCCTGCTGTGATTTATCGTTATTTTGATCGATTACCTGGCTTGGGGAGTGAATCCTTAGTTTCTTTTAGTTCACCGTGTGGAAAAGGTAAATATCGCGTTCGGAGTGACCTTGAGTGTTTTGTCGTTATTTCGAATGGTTGCGAGGCTTGGGAAGTGAATCCTCAGCTTCTTTCGATATACCGCGAGTGGAAAAGGTAAATAACGCGATTCCCAGTCTCCTGCTGTGATTTATCGTTATTTTGATCGATTACCTGGCTTGGGGAGTGAAACCTTAGTTTCTTTTAGTACACCGTGTGGAAAAGGTAAATATCGCGCTCGGAGTGCCCTTGAGTGTTTTGTCGTTATTTCGAACGATCGCTAGGCTTGTGAAGTGAATCCTTAGCTTCTTTCGATATACCGCGAGTGGAAAAGGTAAATAACGCGATTCCCAGTCTCCTGCTGTGATTTATCGTTATTTTGAACGATTACCTGGCTTAGGAAGTGAATCCTAAGTTTCTTTTAGTACACCGTGTGGAAAAGGTAAATATCGCGTTTCGGTGTGACCTTGAGTGATTGGTCGTTATTTCGAACGGTTGCGAGGCTTGGGAAGTGAATCTTTAGTTTCTTTTAGTACACCGTGTGGAAAAGGTAAATAACGCGATTCCCAGTCTCCTATTGTGATTTATTGTTATTTTGAACGATTGCGAGGGCTAGGATTTGAATCCTTAATTTCTTTTAGTACACCGAGTGGAAAAGGTAAATATCACGTTTCGGTGTGACCTTGAGTGTTTTGTCGTTATTTCGAACTATTGCGAGACTTGGGAAATGAATCCTTAGCTTGTGTCGTTGCACCGCGGGTGGAAAATGTAAATATCGCTACACCGAGTCTCCTACTGTGATTTATCGTTATTTTGAACGATTACGAAGGCGAGGATTTGAATCCTCAGCTTCTTTCGATATACCGCGAGTGGAAAAGGTAAATATCGCGATTCCCAGGCTCCTGCTGTGATTTATCGTTATTTTGAACGATTACCTGGCTTGGGGAGTGAAACCTTAGTTTCTTTTAGTACACCGTGTGGAAAAGGTAAATATCGCGTTCGGAGTGACCTTGAGTGTTTTGTCGTTATTTCGAATGGTTGCGAGGCTTGGGAAGTGAATCCTCAGCTTCTTTCGATATACCGCGAGTGGAAAAGGTAAATAACGCGATTCCCAGTCTCCTGCTGTGATTTATCGTTATTTTGAACGATTACGAAGGCGAGGATTTGAATCCTCAGCTTCATTCGATATACCGCGAGTGGAAAAGGTAAATATCGCGATTCCGAGTCTCCTACTGTGATTTATCGTTATTTTGATCGATTGCCTGCCTTTGGAAGGGAATCTTTAGTTTCTTTTAGTACACCGTGTGGAAAAGGAAAATATCGCGTTTCGGTGTGACCTTGAGTGTTTTGTCGTTATTTCGAACGATTGCTAGGCTTGTGAAGTGAATCCTTTGCTTCTTTCGATATACCGCGAGTGGAAAAAGTAAATATCCCGATTCCAGGTCTCCTACTGTGATTTATCGTTATTTTGAACGATTACGAAGGCGAGGATTTGAATCCTCAGCTTCTTTCGATATACCGCGAGTGGAAAAGGTAAATATCGCGATTCCGAGTCTCCTACTGTGATTTATCGTTATTTTGATCGATTGCCTGCCTTTGGAAGTGAATCTTTAGTTTCTTTTAGTACACCGTGTGGAAAAGGTAAATATCACGTTTCGGTGTGACCTTGAGTGTTTTGTCGTTATTTCGAACGATTGCGAGACTTGGGAAATGAATCCTTTGCTTGTGTCGTTACACCGTGGGTGGAAAATGTAAATATCGCTACACCGAGTCTCCTACTGTGATTTATCGTTATTTTGAACGATTACGAAGGCGAGGATTTGAATCCTCAGCTTCTTTCGATATACCGCGAGTGGAAAATGTAAATATCGCGATTCCCAGTCTCCTGCTGTGATTTATCGTTATTTTGATCGATTACCTGGCTTGGGGAGTGAATCCTTAGTTTCTTTTAGTTCACCGTGTGGAAAAGGTAAATATCGCGTTCGGAGTGACCTTGAGTGTTTTGTCGTTATTTCGAATGGTTGCGAGGCTTGGGAAGTGAATCCTCAGCTTCTTTCGATATACCGCGAGTGGAAAAGGTAAATAACGCGATTCCCAGTCTCCTGCTGTGATTTATCGTTATTTTGATCGATTACCTGGCTTGGGGAGTGAATCCTTAGTTTCTTTTAGTTCACCGTGTGGAAAAGGTAAATATCGCGCTCGGAGTGCCCTTGAGTGTTTTGTCGTTATTTCGAACGATCGCTAGGCTTGTGAAGTGAATCCTTAGCTTCTTTCGATATACCGCGAGTGGAAAAGGTAAATAACGCGATTCCCAGTCTCCTGCTGTGATTTATCGTTATTTTGAACGATTACGAAGGCGAGGATTTGAATCCTCAGCTTCTTTCGATATACCGCGAGTGGAAAAGGTAAATATCGCGATTCCGAGTCTCCTACTGTGATTTATCGTTATTTTGATCGATTGCCTGCCTTTGGAAGTGAATCTTTAGTTTCTTTTAGTACACCGTGTGGAAAAGGTAAATATCACGTTTCGGTGTGACCTTGAGTGTTTTGTCGTTATTTCGAACGATTGCGAGACTTGGGAAATGAATCCTTAGCTTGTGTCGTTACACCGTGGGTGGAAAATGTAAATATCGCTACACCGAGTCTCCTACTGTGATTTATCGTTATTTTGAACGATTACGAAGGCGAGGATTTGAATCCTCAGCTTCTTTCGATATACCGCGAGTGGAAAATGTAAATATCGCGATTCCCAGTCTCCTGCTGTGATTTATCGTTATTTTGATCGATTACCTGGCTTGGGGAGTGAATCCTTAGTTTCTTTTAGTTCACCATGTGGAAAAGGTAAATATCGCGTTCGGAGTGACCTTGAGTGTTTTGTCGTTATTTCGAATGGTTGCGAGGCTTGGGAAGTGAATCCTCAGCTTCTTTCGATATACCGCGAGTGGAAAAGGTAAATAACGCGATTCCCAGTCTCCTGCTGTGATTTATCGTTATTTTGATCGATTACCTGGCTTGGGGAGTGAATCCTTAGTTTCTTTTAGTTCACCGTGTGGAAAAGGTAAATATCGCGCTCGGAGTGCCCTTGAGTGTTTTGTCGTTATTTCGAACGATCGCTAGGCTTGTGAAGTGAATCCTTAGCTTCTTTCGATATACCGCGAGTGGAAAAGGTAAATAACGCGATTCCCAGTCTCCTGCTGTGATTTATCGTTATTTTGAACGATTACGATTGCGAGGATTTGAATCCTCAGCTTCTTTCGATATACCGCGAGTGGAAAAGGTAAATATCGCGATTCCAAGTCTCCTACTGTGATTTATCGTTATTTTTAACGATTACGAAGGCGAGGATTTGAATCCTCAGCTTCTTTCGATATACCGCGAGTGGAAAAGGTAAATATCGCGATTCCGAGTCTCCTACTGTGATTTATCGTTATTTTGATCGATTGCCTGCCTTTGGAAGTGAATCTTTAGTTTCTTTTAGTACACCGTGTGGAAAAGGTAAATATCACGTTTCGGTGTGACCTTGAGTGTTTTGTCGTTATTTCGAACGATTGCGAGACTTGGGAAATGAATCCTTAGCTTGTGTCGTTACACCGCGGGTGGAAAATGTAAATATCGCTACACCGAGTCTCCTACTGTGATTTATCGTTATTTTGAACGATTACGAAGGCGAGGATTTGAATCCTCAGCTTCTTTTTATATACCGCGAGTGGAAAAGGTAAATATCGCGATTCCCAGTCTCTGCTGTGATTTATCGTTATTTTGATCGATTACCTGGCTTGGGGAGTGAATCCTTAGTTTCTTTTAGTTCACCGTGTGGAAAAGGTAAATATCGCGTTCGGAGTGACCTTGAGTGTTTTGTCGTTATTTCGAATGGTTGCGAGGCTTGGGAAGTGAATCCTCAGCTTCTTTCGATATACCGCGAGTGGAAAAGGTAAATAACGCGATTCCCAGTCTCCTGCTGTGATTTATCGTTATTTTGATCGATTACCTGGCTTGGGGAGTGAAACCTTAGTTTCTTTTAGTACACCGTGTGGAAAAGGTAAATATCGCGCTCGGAGTGCCCTTGAGTGTTTTGTCGTTATTTCGAACGATCGCTAGGCTTGTGAAGTGAATCCTTAGCTTCTTTCGATATACCGCGAGTGGAAAAGGTAAATAACGCGATTCCCAGTCTCCTGCTGTGATTTATCGTTATTTTGAACGATTACGAAGGCGAGGATTTGAATCCTCAGCTTCTTTCGATATACCGCGAGTGGAAATGGTAAATAACGCGATTCCCAGTCTCCTGATGTGATTTATCGTTATTTTGATCGATTACCTGGCTTGGGGAGTGAAACCTTAGTTTCTTTTAGTACACCGTGTGGAAAAGGTAAATATCGCGCTCGGAGTGCCCTTGAGTGTTTTGTCGTTATTTCGAACGATCGCTAGGCTTGTGAAGTGAATCCTTAGCTTCTTTCGATATACCGCGAGTGGAAAAGGTAAATAACGCGATTCCCAGTCTCCTGCCTGTGATTTATCGTTATTTTGAACGATTACGAAGGCGAGGATTTGAATCCTCAGCTTCTTTCGATATACCGCGAGTGGAAAAGGTAAATATCCCGATTCCAGGTCTCCTACTGTGATTTATCGTTATTTTGAACGATTACCTGCCTTGGGAAGGGAATCTTTAGTTTCTTTTAGTACACCGTGTGGAAAAGGAAAATATCGCGTTTCGGTGTGACCTTGAGTGTTTTGTCGTTATTTCGAACGATTGCTAGGCTTGTGAAGTGAATCCTTTGCTTCTTTCGATATACCGGGAGTGGAAAAGGTAAATATCCCGATTCCAGGTCTCCTACTATGATTTATCGTTATTTTGAACGATTACGAAGGCGAGGATTTGAATCCTCAGCTTCTTTCGATATACCGCGAGTGGAAAAGGTAAATATCGCGATTCCGAGTCTCCTACTGTGATTTATCGTTATTTTGATCGATTGCCTGCCTTTGGAAGTGAATCTTTAGTTTCTTTTAGTACACCGTGTGGAAAAGGTAAATATCACGTTTCGGTGTGACCTTGAGTGTTTTGTCGTTATTTCGAACGATTGCGAGACTTGGGAAATGAATCCTTAGCTTGTGTCGTTACACCGTGGGTGGAAAATGTAAATATCGCTACACCGAGTCTCCTACTGTGATTTATCGTTATTTTGAACGATTACGAAGGCGAGGATTTGAATCCTCAGCTTCTTTCGATATACCGCGAGTGGAAAATGTAAATATCGCGATTCCCAGTCTCCTGCTGTGATTTATCGTTATTTTGAACGATTACCTGCCTTGGGAAGTGAATCTTTAGTTTCTTTTAGTACACCGTGTGGAAAAGGAAAATATCGCGTTTCGGTGTGACCTTGAGTGTTTTGTCGTTATTTCGAACGATTGCTAGGCTTGTGAAGTGAATCCTTAGCTTCTTTCGATATACCGCGAGTGGAAAAGGTAAATATCCCGATTCCAGGTCTCCTACTGTGATTTATCGTTATTTTTAACGATTACCTGGCTTGGGAAGTGAATCCTTAGCTTCTTTCGATATACCGCGAGTGGAAAAGGTAAATAACGCGAATCCCAGTCTCCTACTGTGATTTATCGTTATTTTTAACGATTACCTGGCTTGGGAAGTGAATCCTTAGTTTCTTTTAGTACACCGTGTGGAAAAGGTAAATATCGCGTTCGGTGTGACCTTGAGTGTTTTGTCGTTATTTCGAACGATTGCTAGGCTTGTGAAGTGAATCCTTAGCTTCTTTCGATATACCGCGAGTGGAAAAGGTAAATATCCCGATTCCAGGTCTCCTACTGTGATTTATCGTTATTTTTAACGATTACCTGGCTTGGGAAGTGAATCCTTAGTTTCTTTTAGTACACCGTGTGGAAAAGGTAAATATCACGTTTCGGTGTGACCTTGAGTGTTTTGTCGTTATTTCGAACGATTGCTAGGCTTGTGAAGTGAATCCTTAGCTTCTTTCGATATACCGCGAGTGGAAAAGGTAAATATCCCGATTCGAGGTCTCCTACTGTGATTTATCGTTATTTTTAACGATTACCTGGCTTGGGAAGTGAATCCTTAGTTTCTTTTAGTACACCGTGTGGAAAAGGTAAATATCGCGTTCGGTGTGACCTTGAGTGTTTTGTCGTTATTTCGAACGATTGCTATTCTTGTGAAGTGAATCCTTAGCTTCTTTCGATATACCGCGAGTGGAAAAGGTAAATATCCCGATTCCAGGTCTCCTACTGTGATTTATCGTTATTTTTAACGATTACCGGGCTTGGGAAGTGAATCCTTAGTTTCTTTTAGTACACCGTGTGGAAAAGGTAAATATCACGTTTCGGTGTGACCTTGAATGTTTTGTCGTTATTTCGAACGATTGCTAGGCTTGTGAAGTGAATCCTTAGCTTCTTTCGATATACCGCGAGTGGAAAAGGTAAATATCCCGATTCGAGGTCTCCTACTGTGATTTATCGTTATTTTTAACGATTACCTGGCTTGGGAAGTGAATCCTTAGTTTCTTTTAGTACACCGTGTGGAAAAGGTAAATATCGCGTTCGGTGTGACCTTGAGTGTTTTGTCGTTATTTCGAACGATTGCTAGGCTTGTGAAGTGAATCCTTAGCTTCTTTCGATATACCGCGAGTGGAAAAGGTAAATATCCCGATTCCAGGTCTCCTACTGTGATTTATCGTTATTTTTAACGATTACCTGGCTTGGGAAGTGAATCCTTAGTTTCTTTTAGTACACCGTGTGGAAAAGGTAAATATCACGTTTCGGTGTGACCTTGAGTGTTTTGTCGTTATTTCGAACGATTGCTAGGCTTGTGAAGTTAATCCTTAGCTTCTTTCGATATACCGCGAGTGGAAAAGGTAAATAACGCGATTCCCAGTCTCCTGCTGTGATTTATCGTTATTTTGAACGATTACGAAGGCGAGGATTTGAATCCTCAGCTTCATTCGATATACCGCGAGTGGAAAAGGTAAATATCGCGATTCCGAGTCTCCTACTGTGATTTATCGTTATTTTGATCGATTGCCTGCCTTTGGAAGTGAATCTTTAGTTTCTTTTAGTACACCGTGTGGAAAAGGTAAATATCACGTTTCGGTGTGACCTTGAGTGTTTTGTCGTTATTTCGAACGATTGCGAGACTTGGGAAATGAATCCTTAGCTTGTGTCGTTACACCGTGGGTGGAAAATGTAAATATCGCTACACCGAGTCTCCTACTGTGATTTATCGTTATTTTGAACGATTACGAAGGCGAGGATTTGAATCCTCAGCTTCTTTCGATATACCGCGAGTGGAAAATGTAAATATCGCGATTCCCAGTCTCCTGCTGTGATTTATCGTTATTTTGAACGATTACCTGCCTTGGGAAGTGAATCTTTAGTTTCTTTTAGTACACCGTGTGGAAAAGGAAAATATCGCGTTTCGGTGTGACCTTGAGTGTTTTGTCGTTATTTCGAACGATTGCTAGGCTTGTGAAGTGAATCCTTAGCTTCTTTCGATATACCGCGAGTGGAAAAGGTAAATATCCCGATTCCAGGTCTCCTACTGTGATTTATCGTTATTTTTAACGATTACCTGGCTTGGGAAGTGAATCCTTAGCTTCTTTCGATATACCGCGAGTGGAAAAGGTAAATAACGCGAATCCCAGTCTCCTACTGTGATTTATCGTTATTTTTAACGATTACCTGGCTTGGGAAGTGAATCCTTAGTTTCTTTTAGTACACCGTGTGGAAAAGGTAAATATCGCGTTCGGTGTGACCTTGAGTGTTTTGTCGTTATTTCGAACGATTGCTAGGCTTGTGAAGTGAATCCTTAGCTTCTTTCGATATACCGCGAGTGGAAAAGGTAAATATCCCGATTCCAGGTCTTCTACTGTGATTTATCGTTATTTTTAACGATTACCTGGCTTGGGAAGTGAATCCTTAGTTTCTTTTAGTACACCGTGTGGAAAAGGTAAATATCACGTTTCGGTGTGACCTTGAGTGTTTTGTCGTTATTTCGAACGATTGCTAGGCTTGTGAAGTGAATCCTTAGCTTCTTTCGATATACCGCGAGTGGAAAAGGTAAATATCCCGATTCGAGGTCTCCTACTGTGATTTATCGTTATTTTTAACGATTACCTGGCTTGGGAAGTGAATCCTTAGTTTCTTTTAGTACACCGTGTGGAAAAGGTAAATATCGCGTTCGGTGTGACCTTGAGTGTTTTGTCGTTATTTCGAACGATTGCTATTCTTGTGAAGTGAATCCTTAGCTTCTTTCGATATACCGCGAGTGGAAAAGGTAAATATCCCGATTCCAGGTCTCCTACTGTGATTTATCGTTATTTTTAACGATTACCGGGCTTGGGAAGTGAATCCTTAGTTTCTTTTAGTACACCGTGTGGAAAAGGTAAATATCACGTTTCGGTGTGACCTTGAATGTTTTGTCGTTATTTCGAACGATTGCTAGGCTTGTGAAGTGAATCCTTAGCTTCTTTCGATATACCGCGAGTGGAAAAGGTAAATATCCCGATTCGAGGTCTCCTACTGTGATTTATCGTTATTTTTAACGATTACCTGGCTTGGGAAGTGAATCCTTAGTTTCTTTTAGTACACCGTGTGGAAAAGGTAAATATCGCGTTCGGTGTGACCTTGAGTGTTTTGTCGTTATTTCGAACGATTGCTAGGCTTGTGAAGTGAATCCTTAGCTTCTTTCGATATACCGCGAGTGGAAAAGGTAAATATCCCGATTCCAGGTCTCCTACTGTGATTTATCGTTATTTTTAACGATTACCTGGCTTGGGAAGTGAATCCTTAGTTTCTTTTAGTACACCGTGTGGAAAAGGTAAATATCACGTTTCGGTGTGACCTTGAGTGTTTTGTCGTTATTTCGAACGATTGCTAGGCTTGTGAAGTTAATCCTTAGCTTCTTTCGATATACCGCGAGTGGAAAAGGTAAATAACGCGATTCCCAGTCTCCTGCTGTGATTTATCGTTATTTTGAACGATTACGAAGGCGAGGATTTGAATCCTCAGCTTCATTCGATATACCGCGAGTGGAAAAGGTAAATATCGCGATTCCAAGTCTCCTACTGTGATTTATCGTTATTTTTAACGATTACCTGGCTTGGGAAGTGAATCCTTAGTTTCTTTTAGTACACCGTGTGGAAAAGGTAAATATCGCGTTTCGGAGTGACCTTGAGTGATTGGTCGTTATTTCGAACGGTTGCGAGGCTTGGGAAGTGAATCCTTAGCTTCTTTCGATATACCGCGAGTGGAAAAGGTAAATAACGCGATTCCCAGTCTCCTGCTGTGATTTATCGTTATTTTGAACGATTACCTGGCTTAGGAAGTGAATCCTAAGTTTCTTTTAGTACACCGTGTGGAAAAGGTAAATATCGCGTTTCGGTGTGACCTTGAGTGATTGGTCGTTATTTCGAACGGTTGCGAGGCTTGGGAAGTGAATCCTTAGCTTCTTTCGATATACCGCGAGTGGAAAAGGTAAATAACGCGATTCCCAGTCTCCTATTGTGATTTATTGTTATTTTGAACGATTGCGAGGGCTAGGATTTGAATCCTTAATTTCTTTTAGTAGACCGAGTGGAAAAGGTAAATATCACGTTTCGGTGTGACCTTGAGTGTTTTGTCGTTATTTCGAACTATTGCGAGACTTGGGAAATGAATCCTTAGCTTGTGTCGTTGCACCGCGGGTGGAAAATGTAAATATCGCTACACCGAGTCTCCTACTGTGATTTATCGTTATTTTGAACGATTACGAAGGCGAGGATTTGAATCCTCAGCTTCTTTCGATATACCGCGAGTGGAAAAGGTAAATATCGCGATTCCCAGGCTCCTGCTGTGATTTATCGTTATTTTGAACGATTACCTGGCTTGGGGAGTGAAACCTTAGTTTCTTTTAGTACACCGTGTGGAAAAGGTAAATATCGCGTTCGGTGTGACCTTGAGTGTTTTGTCGTTATTTCGAACGATTGCTAGGCTTGTGAAGTTAATCCTTAGCTTCTTTCGATATACCGCGAGTGGAAAAGGTAAATAACGCGATTCCCAGTCTCCTGCTGTGATTTATCGTTATTTTGAACGATTACGAAGGCGAGGATTTGAATCCTCAGCTTCATTCGATATACCGCGAGTGGAAAAGGTAAATATCGCGATTCCAAGTCTCCTACTGTGATTTATCGTTATTTTTAACGATTACCTGGCTTGGGGAGTGAAACCTTAGTTTCTTTTAGTACACCGTGTGGAAAAGGTAAATATCGCGTTCGGAGTGACCTTGAGTGTTTTGTCGTTATTTCGAATGGTTGCGAGGCTTGGGAAGTGAATCCTCAGCTTCTTTCGATATACCGCGAGTGGAAAAGGTAAATAACGCGATTCCCAGTCTCCTGCTGTGATTTATCGTTATTTTGAACGATTACGAAGGCGAGGATTTGAATCCTCAGCTTCATTCGATATACCGCGAGTGGAAAAGGTAAATATCGCGATTCCGAGTCTCCTACTGTGATTTATCGTTATTTTGATCGATTGCCTGCCTTTGGAAGTGAATCTTTAGTTTCTTTTAGTACACCGTGTGGAAAAGGAAAATATCGCGTTTCGGTGTGACCTTGAGTGTTTTGTCGTTATTTCGAACGATTGCTAGGCTTGTGAAGTGAATCCTTTGCTTCTTTCGATATACCGCGAGTGGAAAAAGTAAATATCCCGATTCCAGGTCTCCTACTGTGATTTATCGTTATTTTGAACGATTACGAAGGCGAGGATTTGAATCCTCAGCTTCTTTCGATATACCGCGAGTGGAAAAGGTAAATATCGCGATTCCCAGGCTCCTGCTGTGATTTATCGTTATTTTGAACGATTACCTGGCTTGGGGAGGGAAACCTTAGTTTCTTTTAGTACACCGTGTGGAAAAGGTAAATATCGCGTTCGGAGTGACCTTGAGTGTTTTGTCGTTATTTCGAATGGTTGCGAGGCTTGGGAAGTGAATCCTCAGATTCTTTCGATATACCGCGAGTGGAAAAGGTAAATAACGCGATTCCCAGTCTCCTGCTGTGATTTATCGTTATTTTGAACGATTACGAAGGCGAGGATTTGAATCCTCAGCTTCATTCGATATACCGCGAGTGGAAAAGGTAAATATCGCGATTCCGAGTCTCCTACTGTGATTTATCGTTATTTTGATCGATTGCCTGCCTTTGGAAGTGAATCTTTAGTTTCTTTTAGTACACCGTGTGGAAAAGGAAAATATCGCGTTTCGGTGTGACCTTGAGTGTTTTGTCGTTATTTCGAACGATTGCTAGGCTTGTGAAGTGAATCCTTTGCTTCTTTCGATATACCGCGAGTGGAAAAGGTAAATATCCCGATTCCAGGTCTCCTACTGTGATTTATCGTTATTTTGAACGATTACGAAGGCGAGGATTTGAATCCTCAGCTTCTTTCGATATACCGCGAGTGGAAAAGGTAAATATCGCGATTCCGAGTCTCCTACTGTGATTTATCGTTATTTTGATCGATTGCCTGCCTTTGGAAGTGAATCTTTAGTTTCTTTTAGTACACCGTGTGGAAAAGGTAAATATCACGTTTCGGTGTGACCTTGAGTGTTTTGTCGTTATTTCGAACGATTGCGAGACTTGGGAAATGAATCCTTAGCTTGTGTCGTTACACCGCGGGTGGAAAATGTAAATATCGCTACACCGAGTCTCCTACTGTGATTTATCGTTATTTTGAACGATTACGAAGGCGAGGATTTGAATCCTCAGCTTCTTTTTATATACCGCGAGTGGAAAAGGTAAATATCGCGATTCCCAGTCTCCTGCTGTGATTTATCGTTATTTTGATCGATTACCTGGCTTGGGGAGTGAATCCTTAGTTTCTTTTAGTTCACCGTGTGGAAAAGGTAAATATCGCGTTCGGAGTGACCTTGAGTGTTTTGTCGTTATTTCGAATGGTTGCGAGGCTTGGGAAGTGAATCCTCAGCTTCTTTCGATATACCGCGAGTGGAAAAGGTAAATAACGCGATTCCCAGTCTCCTGCTGTGATTTATCGTTATTTTGATCGATTACCTGGCTTGGGGAGTGAAACCTTAGTTTCTTTTAGTACACCGTGTGGAAAAGGTAAATATCGCGCTCGGAGTGCCCTTGAGTGTTTTGTCGTTATTTCGAACGATCGCTAGGCTTGTGAAGTGAATCCTTAGCTTCTTTCGATATACCGCGAGTGGAAAAGGTAAATAACGCGATTCCCAGTCTCCTGCTGTGATTTATCGTTATTTTGAACGATTACGAAGGCGAGGATTTGAATCCTCAGCTTCTTTCGATATACCGCGAGTGGAAATGGTAAATAACGCGATGCCCAGTCTCCTGATGTGATTTATCGTTATTTTGATCGATTACCTGGCTTGGGGAGTGAAACCTTAGTTTCTTTTAGTACACCGTGTGGAAAAGGTAAATATCGCGCTCGGAGTGCCCTTGAGTGTTTTGTCGTTATTTCGAACGATCGCTAGGCTTGTGAAGTGAATCCTTAGCTTCTTTCGATATACCGCGAGTGGAAAAGGTAAATAACGCGATTCCCAGTCTCCTGCCTGTGATTTATCGTTATTTTGAACGATTACGAAGGCGAGGATTTGAATCCTCAGCTTCTTTCGATATACCGCGAGTGGAAAAGGTAAATATCGCGATTCCAAGTCTCCTACTGTGATTTATCGTTATTTTTAACGATTACCTGGCTTGGGAAGTGAATCCTTAATTTCTTTTAGTACACCGTGTGGAAAAGGTAAATATCGCGTTCGGTGTGACCTTGAGTGTTTTGTCGTTATTTCGAACGATTGCTAGGCTTGTGAAGTGAATCCTTAGCTTCTTTCGATATACCGCAAGTGGAAAAGGTAAATATCCCGATTCCAGGTCTCCTACTGTGATTTATCGTTATTTTTAACGATTACCTGGCTTGGGAAGTGAATCCTTAGTTTCTTTTAGTACACCGTGTGGAAAAGGTAAATATCACGTTTCGGTGTGACCTTGAGTGTTTTGTCGTTATTTCGAACGATTGCTAGGCTTGTGAAGTGAATCCTTAGCTTCTTCCGATATACCGCGAGTGGAAAAGGTAAATATCCCGATTCGAGGTCTCCTACTGTGATTTATCGTTATTTTTAACGATTACCTGGCTTGGGAAGTGAATCCTTAGTTTCTTTTAGTACACCGTGTGGAAAAGGTAAATATCGCGTTCGGTGTGACCTTGAGTGTTTTGTCGTTATTTCGAACGATTGCTAGGCTTGTGAAGTGAATCCTTAGCTTCTTTCGATATACCGCGAGTGGAAAAGGTAAATATCCCGATTCCAGGTCTCCTACTGTGATTTATCGTTATTTTTAACGATTACCGGGCTTGGGAAGTGAATCCTTAGTTTCTTTTAGTACACCGTGTGGAAAAGGTAAATATCACGTTTCGGTGTGACCTTGAGTGTTTTGTCGTTATTTCGAACGATTGCTAGGCTTGTGAAGTGAATCCTTAGCTTCTTTCGATATACCGCGAGTGGAAAAGGTAAATATCCCGATTCGAGGTCTCCTACTGTGATTTATCGTTATTTTTAACGATTACCTGGCTTGGGAAGTGAATCCTTAGTTTCTTTTAGTACACCGTGTGGAAAAGGTAAATATCGCGTTCGGTGTGACCTTGAGTGTTTTGTCGTTATTTCGAACGATTGCTAGGCTTGTGAAGTGAATCCTTAGCTTCTTTCGATATACCGCGAGTGGAAAAGGTAAATATCCCGATTCCAGGTCTCCTACTGTGATTTATCGTTATTTTTAACGATTACCTGGCTTGGGAAGTGAATCCTTAGTTTCTTTTAGTACACCGTGTGGAAAAGGTAAATATCACGTTTCGGTGTGACCTTGAGTGTTTTGTCGTTATTTCGAACGATTGCTAGGCTTGTGAAGTTAATCCTTAGCTTCTTTCGATATACCGCGAGTGGAAAAGGTAAATAACGCGATTCCCAGTCTCCTGCTGTGATTTATCGTTATTTTGAACGATTACGAAGGCGAGGATTTGAATCCTCAGCTTCATTCGATATACCGCGCGTGGAAAAGGTAAATATCGCGATTCCAAGTCTCCTACTGTGATTTATCGTTATTTTTAACGATTACCTGGCTTGGGAAGTGAATACTTAATTTCTTTTAGTACACCGTGTGGAAAAGGTAAATATCGCGTTCGGTGTGACCTTGAGTGTTTTGTCGTTATTTCGAACGATTGCTAGGCTTGTGAAGTGAATCCTTAGCTTCTTTCGATATACCGCAAGTGGAAAAGGTAAATATCCCGATTCCAGGTCTCCTACTGTGATTTATCGTTATTTTTAACGATTACCTGGCTTGGGAAGTGAATCCTTAGTTTCTTTTAGTACACCGTGTGGAAAAGGTAAATATCACGTTTCGGTGTGACCTTGAGTGTTTTGTCGTTATTTCGAACGATTGCTAGGCTTGTGAAGTGAATCCTTAGCTTCTTTCGATATACCGCGAGTGGAAAAGGTAAATATCCCGATTCGAGGTCTCCTACTGTGATTTATCGTTATTTTTAACGATTACCTGGCTTGGGAAGTGAATCCTTAGTTTCTTTTAGTACACCGTGTGGAAAAGGTAAATATCGCGTTCGGTGTGACCTTGAGTGTTTTGTCGTTATTTCGAACGATTGCTAGGCTTGTGAAGTGAATCCTTAGCTTCTTTCGATATACCGCGAGTGGAAAAGGTAAATATCCCGATTCCAGGTCTCCTACTGTGATTTATCGTTATTTTTAACGATTACCTGCCTTGGGAAGTGAATCCTTAGTTTCTTTTAGTACACCGTGTGGAAAAGGTAAATATCACGTTTCGGTGTGACCTTGAGTGTTTTGTCGTTATTTCGAACGATTGCTAGGCTTGTGAAGTTAATCCTTAGCTTCTTTCGATATACCGCGAGTGGAAAAGGTAAATAACGCGATTCCCAGTCTCCTGCTGTGATTTATCGTTATTTTGAACGATTACGAAGGCGAGGATTTGAATCCTCAGCTTCATTCGATATACCGCGAGTGGAAAAGGTAAATATCGCGATTCCAAGTCTCCTACTGTGATTTATCGTTATTTTTAACGATTACCTGGCTTGGGAAGTGAATCCTTAGTTTCTTTTAGTACACCGTGTGGAAAAGGTAAATATCGCGTTTCGGAGTGACCTTGAGTGATTGGTCGTTATATCGAACGGTTGCGAGGCTTGGGAAGTGAATCCTTAGCTTCTTTCGATATACCGCGAGTGGAAAAGGTAAATAACGCGATTCCCAGTCTCCTGCTGTGATTTATCGTTATTTTGAACGATTACCTGGCTTAGGAAGTGAATCCTAAGTTTCTTTTAGTACACCGTGTGGAAAAGGTAAATATCGCGTTTCGGTGTGACCTTGAGTGATTGGTCGTTATTTCGAACGGTTGCGAGGCTTGGGAAGTGAATCTTTAGTTTCTTTTAGTACACCGTGTGGAAAAGGTAAATAACGCGATTCCCAGTCTCCTATTGTGATTTATTGTTATTTTGAACGATTGCGAGGGCTAGGATTTGAATCCTTAATTTCTTTTAGTACACCGAGTGGAAAAGGTAAATATCACGTTTCGGTGTGACCTTGAGTGTTTTGTCGTTATTTCGAACTATTGCGAGACTTGGGAAATGAATCCTTAGCTTGTGTCGTTGCACCGCGGGTGGAAAATGTAAATATCGCTACACCGAGTCTCCTACTGTGATTTATCGTTATTTTGAACGATTACGAAGGCGAGGATTTGAATCCTCAGCTTCTTTCGATATACCGCGAGTGGAAAAGGTAAATATCGCGATTCCCAGGCTCCTGCTGTGATTTATCGTTATTTTGAACGATTACCTGGCTTGGGGAGTGAAACCTTAGTTTCTTTTAGTACACCGTGTGGAAAAGGTAAATATCGCGTTCGGAGTGACCTTGAGTGTTTTGTCGTTATTTCGAATGGTTGCGAGGCTTGGGAAGTGAATCCTCAGCTTCTTTCGATATACCGCGAGTGGAAAAGGTAAATAACGCGATTCCCAGTCTCCTGCTGTGATTTATCGTTATTTTGAACGATTACGAAGGCGAGGATTTGAATCCTCAGCTTCATTCGATATACCGCGAGTGGAAAAGGTAAATATCGCGATTCCGAGTCTCCTACTGTGATTTATCGTTATTTTGATCGATTGCCTGCCTTTGGAAGGGAATCTTTAGTTTCTTTTAGTACACCGTGTGGAAAAGGAAAATATCGCGTTTCGGTGTGACCTTGAGTGTTTTGTCGTTATTTCGAACGATTGCTAGGCTTGTGAAGTGAATCCTTTGCTTCTTTCGATATACCGCGAGTGGAAAAAGTAAATATCCCGATTCCAGGTCTCCTACTGTGATTTATCGTTATTTTGAACGATTACGAAGGCGAGGATTTGAATCCTCAGCTTCTTTCGATATACCGCGAGTGGAAAATGTAAATATCGCGATTCCCAGTCTCCTGCTGTGATTTATCGTTATTTTGATCGATTACCTGGCTTGGGGAGTGAATCCTTAGTTTCTTTTAGTTCACCGTGTGGAAAAGGTAAATATCGCGTTCGGAGTGACCTTGAGTGTTTTGTCGTTATTTCGAATGGTTGCGAGGCTTGGGAAGTGAATCCTCAGCTTCTTTCGATATACCGCGAGTGGAAAAGGTAAATAACGCGATTCCCAGTCTCCTGCTGTGATTTATCGTTATTTTGATCGATTACCTGGCTTGGGGAGTGAATCCTTAGTTTCTTTTAGTTCACCGTGTGGAAAAGGTAAATATCGCGCTCGGAGTGCCCTTGAGTGTTTTGTCGTTATTTCGAACGATTGCTAGGCTTGTGAAGTGAATCCTTAGCTTCTTCCGATATACCGCGAGTGGAAAAGGTAAATATCCCGATTCGAGGTCTCCTACTGTGATTTATCGTTATTTTTAACGATTACCTGGCTTGGGAAGTGAATCCTTAGTTTCTTTTAGTACACCGTGTGGAAAAGGTAAATATCGCGTTCGGTGTGACCTTGAGTGTTTTGTCGTTATTTCGAACGATTGCTAGGCTTGTGAAGTGAATCCTTAGCTTCTTTCGATATACCGCGAGTGGAAAAGGTAAATATCCCGATTCCAGGTCTCCTACTGTGATTTATCGTTATTTTTAACGATTACCTGGCTTGGGAAGTGAATCCTTAGTTTCTTTTAGTACACCGTGTGGAAAAGGTAAATATCACGTTTCGGTGTGACCTTGAGTGTTTTGTCGTTATTTCGAACGATTGCTAGGCTTGTGAAGTGAATCCTTAGCTTCTTTCGATATACCGCGAGTGGAAAAGGTAAATAACGCGATTCCCAGTCTCCTGCCTGTGATTTATCGTTATTTTGAACGATTACGAAGGCGAGGATTTGAATCCTCAGCTTCTTTCGATATACCGCGAGTGGAAAAGGTAAATATCGCGATTCCAAGTCTCCTACTGTGATTTATCGTTATTTTTAACGATTACCTGGCTTGGGAAGTGAATCCTTAATTTCTTTTAGTACACCGTGTGGAAAAGGTAAATATCGCGTTCGGTGTGACCTTGAGTGTTTTGTCGTTATTTCGAACGATTGCTAGGCTTGTGAAGTGAATCCTTAGCTTCTTTCGATATACCGCAAGTGGAAAAGGTAAATATCCCGATTCCAGGTCTCCTACTGTGATTTATCGTTATTTTTAACGATTACCTGGCTTGGGAAGTGAATCCTTAGTTTCTTTTAGTACACCGTGTGGAAAAGGTAAATATCACGTTTCGGTGTGACCTTGAGTGTTTTGTCGTTATTTCGAACGATTGCTAGGCTTGTGAAGTGAATCCTTAGCTTCTTCCGATATACCGCGAGTGGAAAAGGTAAATATCCCGATTCGAGGTCTCCTACTGTGATTTATCGTTATTTTTAACGATTACCTGGCTTGGGAAGTGAATCCTTAGTTTCTTTTAGTACACCGTGTGGAAAAGGTAAATATCGCGTTCGGTGTGACCTTGAGTGTTTTGTCGTTATTTCGAACGATTGCTAGGCTTGTGAAGTGAATCCTTAGCTTCTTTCGATATACCGCGAGTGGAAAAGGTAAATATCCCGATTCCAGGTCTCCTACTGTGATTTATCGTTATTTTTAACGATTACCGGGCTTGGGAAGTGAATCCTTAGTTTCTTTTAGTACACCGTGTGGAAAAGGTAAATATCACGTTTCGGTGTGACCTTGAGTGTTTTGTCGTTATTTCGAACGATTGCTAGGCTTGTGAAGTGAATCCTTAGCTTCTTTCGATATACCGCGAGTGGAAAAGGTAAATATCCCGATTCGAGGTCTCCTACTGTGATTTATCGTTATTTTTAACGATTACCTGGCTTGGGAAGTGAATCCTTAGTTTCTTTTAGTACACCGTGTGGAAAAGGTAAATATCGCGTTCGGTGTGACCTTGAGTGTTTTGTCGTTATTTCGAACGATTGCTAGGCTTGTGAAGTGAATCCTTAGCTTCTTTCGATATACCGCGAGTGGAAAAGGTAAATATCCCGATTCCAGGTCTCCTACTGTGATTTATCGTTATTTTTAACGATTACCTGGCTTGGGAAGTGAATCCTTAGTTTCTTTTAGTACACCGTGTGGAAAAGGTAAATATCACGTTTCGGTGTGACCTTGAGTGTTTTGTCGTTATTTCGAACGATTGCTAGGCTTGTGAAGTTAATCCTTAGCTTCTTTCGATATACCGCGAGTGGAAAAGGTAAATAACGCGATTCCCAGTCTCCTGCTGTGATTTATCGTTATTTTGAACGATTACGAAGGCGAGGATTTGAATCCTCAGCTTCATTCGATATACCGCGCGTGGAAAAGGTAAATATCGCGATTCCAAGTCTCCTACTGTGATTTATCGTTATTTTTAACGATTACCTGGCTTGGGAAGTGAATACTTAATTTCTTTTAGTACACCGTGTGGAAAAGGTAAATATCGCGTTCGGTGTGACCTTGAGTGTTTTGTCGTTATTTCGAACGATTGCTAGGCTTGTGAAGTGAATCCTTAGCTTCTTTCGATATACCGCAAGTGGAAAAGGTAAATATCCCGATTCCAGGTCTCCTACTGTGATTTATCGTTATTTTTAACGATTACCTGGCTTGGGAAGTGAATCCTTAGTTTCTTTTAGTACACCGTGTGGAAAAGGTAAATATCACGTTTCGGTGTGACCTTGAGTGTTTTGTCGTTATTTCGAACGATTGCTAGGCTTGTGAAGTGAATCCTTAGCTTCTTTCGATATACCGCGAGTGGAAAAGGTAAATATCCCGATTCGAGGTCTCCTACTGTGATTTATCGTTATTTTTAACGATTACCTGGCTTGGGAAGTGAATCCTTAGTTTCTTTTAGTACACCGTGTGGAAAAGGTAAATATCGCGTTCGGTGTGACCTTGAGTGTTTTGTCGTTATTTCGAACGATTGCTAGGCTTGTGAAGTGAATCCTTAGCTTCTTTCGATATACCGCGAGTGGAAAAGGTAAATATCCCGATTCCAGGTCTCCTACTGTGATTTATCGTTATTTTTAACGATTACCTGGCTTGGGAAGTGAATCCTTAGTTTCTTTTAGTACACCGTGTGGAAAAGGTAAATATCACGTTTCGGTGTGACCTTGAGTGTTTTGTCGTTATTTCGAACGATTGCTAGGCTTGTGAAGTTAATCCTTAGCTTCTTTCGATATACCGCGAGTGGAAAAGGTAAATAACGCGATTCCCAGTCTCCTGCTGTGATTTATCGTTATTTTGAACGATTACGAAGGCGAGGATTTGAATCCTCAGCTTCATTCGATATACCGCGAGTGGAAAAGGTAAATATCGCGATTCCAAGTCTCCTACTGTGATTTATCGTTATTTTTAACGATTACCTGGCTTGGGAAGTGAATCCTTAGTTTCTTTTAGTACACCGTGTGGAAAAGGTAAATATCGCGTTTCGGAGTGACCTTGAGTGATTGGTCGTTATTTCGAACGGTTGCGAGGCTTGGGAAGTGAATCCTTAGCTTCTTTCGATATACCGCGAGTGGAAAAGGTAAATAACGCGATTCCCAGTCTCCTGCTGTGATTTATCGTTATTTTGAACGATTACCTGGCTTAGGAAGTGAATCCTAAGTTTCTTTTAGTACACCGTGTGGAAAAGGTAAATATCGCGTTTCGGTGTGACCTTGAGTGATTGGTCGTTATTTCGAACGGTTGCGAGGCTTGGGAAGTGAATCTTTAGTTTCTTTTAGTACACCGTGTGGAAAAGGTAAATAACGCGATTCCCAGTCTCCTATTGTGATTTATTGTTATTTTGAACGATTGCGAGGGCTAGGATTTGAATCCTTAATTTCTTTTAGTACACCGAGTGGAAAAGGTAAATATCACGTTTCGGTGTGACCTTGAGTGTTTTGTCGTTATTTCGAACTATTGCGAGACTTGGGAAATGAATCCTTAGCTTGTGTCGTTGCACCGCGGGTGGAAAATGTAAATATCGCTACACCGAGTCTCCTACTGTGATTTATCGTTATTTTGAACGATTACGAAGGCGAGGATTTGAATCCTCAGCTTCTTTCGATATACCGCGAGTGGAAAAGGTAAATATCGCGATTCCCAGGCTCCTGCTGTGATTTATCGTTATTTTGAACGATTACCTGGCTTGGGGAGTGAAACCTTAGTTTCTTTTAGTACACCGTGTGGAAAAGGTAAATATCGCGTTCGGAGTGACCTTGAGTGTTTTGTCGTTATTTCGAATGGTTGCGAGGCTTGGGAAGTGAATCCTCAGCTTCTTTCGATATACCGCGAGTGGAAAAGGTAAATAACGCGATTCCCAGTCTCCTGCTGTGATTTATCGTTATTTTGAACGATTACGAAGGCGAGGATTTGAATCCTCAGCTTCATTCGATATACCGCGAGTGGAAAAGGTAAATATCGCGATTCCGAGTCTCCTACTGTGATTTATCGTTATTTTGATCGATTGCCTGCCTTTGGAAGGGAATCTTTAGTTTCTTTTAGTACACCGTGTGGAAAAGGAAAATATCGCGTTTCGGTGTGACCTTGAGTGTTTTGTCGTTATTTCGAACGATTGCTAGGCTTGTGAAGTGAATCCTTTGCTTCTTTCGATATACCGCGAGTGGAAAAAGTAAATATCCCGATTCCAGGTCTCCTACTGTGATTTATCGTTATTTTGAACGATTACGAAGGCGAGGATTTGAATCCTCAGCTTCTTTCGATATACCGCGAGTGGAAAAGGTAAATATCGCGATTCCGAGTCTCCTACTGTGATTTATCGTTATTTTGATCGATTGCCTGCCTTTGGAAGTGAATCTTTAGTTTCTTTTAGTACACCGTGTGGAAAAGGTAAATATCACGTTTCGGTGTGACCTTGAGTGTTTTGTCGTTATTTCGAACGATTGCGAGACTTGGGAAATGAATCCTTTGCTTGTGTCGTTACACCGTGGGTGGAAAATGTAAATATCGCTACACCGAGTCTCCTACTGTGATTTATCGTTATTTTGAACGATTACGAAGGCGAGGATTTGAATCCTCAGCTTCTTTCGATATACCGCGAGTGGAAAATGTAAATATCGCGATTCCCAGTCTCCTGCTGTGATTTATCGTTATTTTGATCGATTACCTGGCTTGGGGAGTGAATCCTTAGTTTCTTTTAGTTCACCGTGTGGAAAAGGTAAATATCGCGCTCGGAGTGCCCTTGAGTGTTTTGTCGTTATTTCGAACGATCGCTAGGCTTGTGAAGTGAATCCTTAGCTTCATTCGATATACCGCGAGTGGAAAAGGTAAATAACGCGATTCCCAGTCTCCTGCTGTGATTTATCGTTATTTTGAACGATTACGAAGGCGAGGATTTGAATCCTCAGCTTCTTTCGATATACCGCGAGTGGAAAAGGTAAATATCGCGATTCCGAGTCTCCTACTGTGATTTATCGTTATTTTGATCGATTGCCTGCCTTTGGAAGTGAATCTTTAGTTTCTTTTAGTACACCGTGTGGAAAAGGTAAATATCACGTTTCGGTGTGACCTTGAGTGTTTTGTCGTTATTTCGAACGATTGCGAGACTTGGGAAATGAATCCTTAGCTTGTGTCGTTACACCGTGGGTGGAAAATGTAAATATCGCTACACCGAGTCTCCTACTGTGATTTATCGTTATTTTGAACGATTACGAAGGCGAGGATTTGAATCCTCAGCTTCTTTCGATATACCGCGAGTGGAAAATGTAAATATCGCGATTCCCAGTCTCCTGCTGTGATTTATCGTTATTTTGATCGATTACCTGGCTTGGGGAGTGAATCCTTAGTTTCTTTTAGTTCACCATGTGGAAAAGGTAAATATCGCGTTCGGAGTTACCTTGAGTGTTTTGTCGTTATTTCGAATGGTTGCGAGGCTTGGGAAGTGAATCCTCAGCTTCTTTCGATATACCGCGAGTGGAAAAGGTAAATAACGCGATTCCCAGTCTCCTGCTGTGATTTATCGTTATTTTGATCGATTACCTGGCTTGGGGAGTGAAACCTTAGTTTCTTTTAGTACACCGTGTGGAAAAGGTAAATATCGCGCTCGGAGTGCCCTTGAGTGTTTTGTCGTTATTTCGAACGATCGCTAGGCTTGTGAAGTGAATCCTTAGCTTCTTTCGATATACCGCGAGTGGAAAAGGTAAATAACGCGATTCCCAGTCTCCTGCTGTGATTTATCGTTATTTTGAACGATTACGAAGGCGAGGATTTGAATCCTCAGCTTCTTTCGATATACCGCGAGTGGAAATGGTAAATAACGCGATTCCCAGTCTCCTGATGTGATTTATCGTTATTTTGATCGATTACCTGGCTTGGGGAGTGAAACCTTAGTTTCTTTTAGTACACCGTGTGGAAAAGGTAAATATCGCGCTCGGAGTGCCCTTGAGTGTTTTGTCGTTATTTCGAACGATCGCTAGGCTTGTGAAGTGAATCCTTAGCTTCTTTCGATATACCGCGAGTGGAAAAGGTAAATAACGCGATTCCCAGTCTCCTGCCTGTGATTTATCGTTATTTTGAACGATTACGAAGGCGAGGATTTGAATCCTCAGCTTCTTTCGATATACCGCGAGTGGAAAAGGTAAATATCGCGATTCCAAGTCTCCTACTGTGATTTATCGTTATTTTTAACGATTACCTGGCTTGGGAAGTGAATCCTTAATTTCTTTTAGTACACCGTGTGGAAAAGGTAAATATCGCGTTCGGTGTGACCTTGAGTGTTTTGTCGTTATTTCGAACGATTGCTAGGCTTGTGAAGTGAATCCTTAGCTTCTTTCGATATACCGCAAGTGGAAAAGGTAAATATCCCGATTCCAGGTCTCCTACTGTGATTTATCGTTATTTTTAACGATTACCTGGCTTGGGAAGTGAATCCTTAGTTTCTTTTAGTACACCGTGTGGAAAAGGTAAATATCACGTTTCGGTGTGACCTTGAGTGTTTTGTCGTTATTTCGAACGATTGCTAGGCTTGTGAAGTGAATCCTTAGCTTCTTCCGATATACCGCGAGTGGAAAAGGTAAATATCCCGATTCGAGGTCTCCTACTGTGATTTATCGTTATTTTTAACGATTACCTGGCTTGGGAAGTGAATCCTTAGTTTCTTTTAGTACACCGTGTGGAAAAGGTAAATATCGCGTTCGGTGTGACCTTGAGTGTTTTGTCGTTATTTCGAACGATTGCTAGGCTTGTGAAGTGAATCCTTAGCTTCTTTCGATATACCGCGAGTGGAAAAGGTAAATATCCCGATTCCAGGTCTCCTACTGTGATTTATCGTTATTTTTAACGATTACCGGGCTTGGGAAGTGAATCCTTAGTTTCTTTTAGTACACCGTGTGGAAAAGGTAAATATCACGTTTCGTTGTGACCTTGAGTGCTTTGTCGTTATTTCAAACGATTGCTAGGCTTGTGAAGTGAATCCTTAGCTTCTTTCGATATACCGCGAGTGGAAAAGGTAAATATCCCGATTCGAGGTCTCCTACTGTGATTTATCGTTATTTTTAACGATTACCTGGCTTGGGAAGTGAATCCTTAGTTTCTTTTAGTACACCGTGTGGAAAAGGTAAATATCGCGTTCGGTGTGACCTTGAGTGTTTTGTCGTTATTTCGAACGATTGCTAGGCTTGTGAAGTGAATCCTTAGCTTCTTTCGATATACCGCGAGTGGAAAAGGTAAATATCCCGATTCCAGGTCTCCTACTGTGATTTATCGTTATTTTTAACGATTACCTGGCTTGGGAAGTGAATCCTTAGTTTCTTTTAGTACACCGTGTGGAAAAGGTAAATATCACGTTTCGGTGTGACCTTGAGTGTTTTGTCGTTATTTCGAACGATTGCTAGGCTTGTGAAGTTAATCCTTAGCTTCTTTCGATATACCGCGAGTGGAAAAGGTAAATAACGCGATTCCCAGTCTCCTGCTGTGATTTATCGTTATTTTGAACGATTACGAAGGCGAGGATTTGAATCCTCAGCTTCATTCGATATACCGCGAGTGGAAAAGGTAAATATCGCGATTCCAAGTCTCCTACTGTGATTTATCGTTATTTTTAACGATTACCTGGCTTGGGAAGTGAATCCTTAGTTTCTTTTAGTACACCGTGTGGAAAAGGTAAATATCGCGTTTCGGAGTGACCTTGAGTGATTGGTCGTTATTTCGAACGGTTGCGAGGCTTGGGAAGTGAATCCTTAGCTTCTTTCGATATACCGCGAGTGGAAAAGGTAAATAACGCGATTCCCAGTCTCCTGCTGTGATTTATCGTTATTTTGAACGATTACCTGGCTTAGGAAGTGAATCCTAAGTTTCTTTTAGTACACCGTGTGGAAAAGGTAAATATCGCGTTTCGGTGTGACCTTGAGTGATTGGTCGTTATTTCGAACGGTTGCGAGGCTTGGGAAGTGAATCTTTAGTTTCTTTTAGTACACCGTGTGGAAAAGGAAAATATCGCGTTTCGGTGTGACCTTGAGTGTTTTGTCGTTATTTCGAACGATTGCTAGGCTTGTGAAGTGAATCCTTTGCTTCTTTCGATATACCGCGAGTGGAAAAGGTAAATATCCCGATTCCAGGTCTCCTACTGTGATTTATCGTTATTTTGAACGATTACGAAGGCGAGGATTTGAATCCTCAGCTTCTTTCGATATACCGCGAGTGGAAAAGGTAAATATCGCGATTCCGAGTCTCCTACTGTGATTTATCGTTATTTTGATCGATTACCTGGCTTGGGGAGTGAATCCTTAGTTTCTTTTAGTTCACCGTGTGGAAAAGGTAAATATCGCGTTCGGAGTGACCTTGAGTGTTTTGTCGTTATTTCGAATGGTTGCGAGGCTTGGGAAGTGAATCTTTAGTTTCTTTTAGTACACCGTGTGGAAAAGGAAAATATCGCGTTTCGGTGTGACCTTGAGTGTTTTGTCGTTATTTCGAACGATTGCGAGACTTGGGAAATGAATCCTTAGCTTGTGTCGTTACACCGCGGGTGGAAAATGTAAATATCGCTACACCGAGTCTCCTACTGTGATTTATCGTTATTTTGAACGATTACGAAGGCGAGGATTTGAATCCTCAGCTTCTTTTTATATACCGCGAGTGGAAAAGGTAAATATCGCGATTCCCAGTCTCCTGCTGTGATTTATCGTTATTTTGATCGATTACCTGGCTTGGGGAGTGAATCCTTAGTTTCTTTTAGTTCACCGTGTGGAAAAGGTAAATATCGCGTTCGGAGTGACCTTGAGTGTTTTGTCGTTATTTCGAATGGTTGCGAGGCTTGGGAAGTGAATCCTCAGCTTCTTTCGATATACCGCGAGTGGAAAAGGTAAATAACGCGATTCCCAGTCTCCTGCTGTGATTTATCGTTATTTTGATCGATTACCTGGCTTGGGGAGTGAAACCTTACTTTCTTTTAGTACACCGTGTGGAAAAGGTAAATATCGCGCTCGGAGTGCCCTTGAGTGTTTTGTCGTTATTTCGAACGATCGCTAGGCTTGTGAAGTGAATCCTTAGCTTCTTTCGATATACCGCGAGTGGAAAAGGTAAATAACGCGATTCCCAGTCTCCTGCTGTGATTTATCGTTATTTTGAACGATTACGAAAGCGAGGATTTGAATCCTCAGCTTCTTTCGATATACCGCGAGTGGAAATGGTAAATAACGCGATTCCCAGTCTCCTGATGTGATTTATCGTTATTTTGATCGATTACCTGGCTTGGGGAGTGAAACCTTAGTTTCTTTTAGTACACCGTGTGGAAAAGGTAAATATCGCGCTCGGAGTGCCCTTGAGTGTTTTGTCGTTATTTCGAACGATCGCTAGGCTTGTGAAGTGAATCCTTAGCTTCTTTCGATATACCGCGAGTGGAAAAGGTAAATAACGCGATTCCCAGTCTCCTGCCTGTGATTTATCGTTATTTTGAACGATTACGAAGGCGAGGATTTGAATCCTCAGCTTCTTTCGATATACCGCGAGTGGAAAAGGTAAATATCGCGATTCCAAGTCTCCTACTGTGATTTATCGTTATTTTTAACGATTACCTGGCTTGGGAAGTGAATCCTTAATTTCTTTTAGTACACCGTGTGGAAAAGGTAAATATCGCGTTCGGTGTGACCTTGAGTGTTTTGTCGTTATTTCGAACGATTGCTAGGCTTGTGAAGTGAATCCTTAGCTTCTTTCGATATACCGCAAGTGGAAAAGGTAAATATCCCGATTCCAGGTCTCCTACTGTGATTTATCGTTATTTTTAACGATTACCTGGCTTGGGAAGTGAATCCTTAGTTTCTTTTAGTACACCGTGTGGAAAAGGTAAATATCACGTTTCGGTGTGACCTTGAGTGTTTTGTCGTTATTTCGAACGATTGCTAGGCTTGTGAAGTGAATCCTTAGCTTCTTCCGATATACCGCGAGTGGAAAAGGTAAATATCCCGATTCGAGGTCTCCTACTGTGATTTATCGTTATTTTTAACGATTACCTGGCTTGGGAAGTGAATCCTTAGTTTCTTTTAGTACACCGTGTGGAAAAGGTAAATATCGCGTTCGGTGTGACCTTGAGTGTTTTGTCGTTATTTCGAACGATTGCTAGGCTTGTGAAGTGAATCCTTAGCTTCTTTCGATATACCGCGAGTGGAAAAGGTAAATATCCCGATTCCAGGTCTCCTACTGTGATTTATCGTTATTTTTAACGATTACCTGGCTTGGGAAGTGAATCCTTAGTTTCTTTTAGTACACCGTGTGGAAAAGGTAAATATCACGTTTCGGTGTGACCTTGAGTGTTTTGTCGTTATTTCGAACGATTGCTAGGCTTGTGAAGTTAATCCTTAGCTTCTTTCGATATACCGCGAGTGGAAAAGGTAAATAACGCGATTCCCAGTCTCCTGCTGTGATTTATCGTTATTTTGAACGATTACGAAGGCGAGGATTTGAATCCTCAGCTTCATTCGATATACCGCGAGTGGAAAAGGTAAATATCGCGATTCCAAGTCTCCTACTGTGATTTATCGTTATTTTTAACGATTACCTGGCTTGGGAAGTGAATCCTTAGTTTCTTTTAGTACACCGTGTGGAAAAGGTAAATATCGCGTTTCGGAGTGACCTTGAGTGATTGGTCGTTATTTCGAACGGTTGCGAGGCTTGGGAAGTGAATCCTTAGCTTCTTTCGATATACCGCGAGTGGAAAAGGTAAATAACGCGATTCCCAGTCTCCTGCTGTGATTTATCGTTATTTTGAACGATTACCTGGCTTAGGAAGTGAATCCTAAGTTTCTTTTAGTACACCGTGTGGAAAAGGTAAATATCGCGTTTCGGTGTGACCTTGAGTGATTGGTCGTTATTTCGAACGGTTGCGAGGCTTGGGAAGTGAATCTTTAGTTTCTTTTAGTACACCGTGTGGAAAAGGTAAATAACGCGATGCCCAGTCTCCTATTGTGATTTATTGTTATTTTGAACGATTGCGAGGGCTAGGATTTGAATCCTTAATTTCTTTTAGTACACCGAGTGGAAAAGGTAAATATCACGTTTCGGTGTGACCTTGAGTGTTTTGTCGTTATTTCGAACTATTGCGAGACTTGGGAAATGAATCCTTAGCTTGTGTCGTTGCACCGTGGGTGGAAAATGTAAATATCGCTACACCGAGTCTCCTACTGTGATTTATCGTTATTTTGAACGATTACGAAGGCGAGGATTTGAATCCTCAGCTTCTTTCGATATACCGCGAGTGGAAAAGGTAAATATCGCGATTCCCAGGCTCCTGCTGTGATTTATCGTTATTTTGAACGATTACCTGGCTTGGGGAGTGAAACCTTAGTTTCTTTTAGTACACCGTGTGGAAAAGGTAAATATCGCGTTCGGAGTGACCTTGAGTGTTTTGTCGTTATTTCGAATGGTTGCGAGGCTTGGGAAGTGAATCCTCAGCTTCTTTCGATATACCGCGAGTGGAAAAGGTAAATAACGCGATTCCCAGTCTCCTGCTGTGATTTATCGTTATTTTGAACGATTACGAAGGCGAGGATTTGAATCCTCAGCTTCATTCGATATACCGCGAGTGGAAAAGGTAAATATCGCGATTCCGAGTCTGCTACTGTGATTTATCGTTATTTTGATCGATTGCCTGCCTTTGGAAGTGAATCTTTAGTTTCTTTTAGTTCACCGTGTGGAAAAGGAAAATATCGCGTTTCGGTGTGACCTTGAGTGTTTTGTCGTTATTTCGAACGATTGCTAGGCTTGTGAAGTGAATCCTTTGCTTCTTTCGATATACCGCGAGTGGAAAAAGTAAATATCCCGATTCCAGGTCTCCTACTGTGATTTATCGTTATTTTGAACGATTACGAAGGCGAGGATTTGAATCCTCAGCTTCTTTCGATATACCGCGAGTGGAAAAGGTAAATATCGCGATTCCGAGTCTCCTACTGTGATTTATCGTTATTTTGATCGATTGCCTGCCTTTGGAAGTGAATCTTTAGTTTCTTTTAGTACACCGTGTGGAAAAGGTAAATATCACGTTTCGGTGTGACCTTGAGTGTTTTGTCGTTATTTCGAACGATTGCGAGACTTGGGAAATGAATCCTTTGCTTGTGTCGTTACACCGTGGGTGGAAAATGTAAATATCGCTACACCGAGTCTCCTACTGTGATTTATCGTTATTTTGAACGATTACGAAGGCGAGGATTTGAATCCTCAGCTTCTTTCGATATACCGCGAGTGGAAAATGTAAATATCGCGATTCCCAGTCTCCTGCTGTGATTTATCGTTATTTTGATCGATTACCTGGCTTGGGGAGTGAATCCTTAGTTTCTTTTAGTTCACCGTGTGGAAAAGGTAAATATCGCGTTCGGAGTGACCTTGAGTGTTTTGTCGTTATTTCGAATGGTTGCGAGGCTTGGGAAGTGAATCCTCAGCTTCTTTCGATATACCGCGAGTGGAAAAGGTAAATAACGCGATTCCCAGTCTCCTGCTGTGATTTATCGTTATTTTGATCGATTACCTGGCTTGGGGAGTGAATCCTTAGTTTCTTTTAGTTCACCGTGTGGAAAAGGTAAATATCGCGCTCGGAGTGCCCTTGAGTGTTTTGTCGTTATTTCGAACGATCGCTAGGCTTGTGAAGTGAATCCTTAGCTTCTTTCGATATACCGCGAGTGGAAAAGGTAAATAACGCGATTCCCAGTCTCCTGCTGTGATTTATCGTTATTTTGAACGATTACGAAGGCGAGGATTTGAATCCTCAGCTTCTTTCGATATACCGCGAGTGGAAAAGGTAAATATCGCGATTCCGAGTCTCCTACTGTGATTTATCGTTATTTTGAACGATTACGAAGGCGAGGATTTGAATCCTCAGCTTCTTTCGATATACCGCGAGTGGAAAATGTAAATATCGCGATTCCCAGTCTCCTGCTGTGATTTATCGTTATTTTGATCGATTACCTGGCTTGGGGAGTGAATCCTTAGTTTCTTTTAGTTCACCATGTGGAAAAGGTAAATATCGCGTTCGGAGTGACCTTGAGTGTTTTGTCGTTATTTCGAATGGTTGCGAGGCTTGGGAAGTGAATCCTCAGCTTCTTTCGATATACCGCGAGTGGAAAAGGTAAATAACGCGATTCCCAGTCTCCTGCTGTGATTTATCGTTATTTTGATCGATTACCTGGCTTGGGGAGTGAATCCTTAGTTTCTTTTAGTTCACCGTGTGGAAAAGGTAAATATCGCGCTCGGAGTGCCCTTGAGTGTTTTGTCGTTATTTCGAACGATCGCTAGGCTTGTGAAGTGAATCCTTAGCTTCTTTCGATATACCGCGAGTGGAAAAGGTAAATAACGCGATTCCCAGTCTCCTGCTGTGATTTATCGTTATTTTGAACGATTACGATTGCGAGGATTTGAATCCTCAGCTTCTTTCGATATACCGCGAGTGGAAAAGGTAAATATCG
The DNA here is from genome assembly GCA_948146005.1 of Nomada fucata. NCBI lineage: Eukaryota > Metazoa > Arthropoda > Insecta > Hymenoptera > Apidae > Nomada > Nomada fucata. The sequence goes on from OX411275.1 coordinate 27,064,727, forward strand.
CGATTCCAAGTCTCCTACTGTGATTTATCGTTATTTTTAACGATTACCTGGCTTGGGAAGTGAATCCTTAGTTTCTTTTAGTACACCGTGTGGAAAAGGTAAATATCGCGTTCGGTGTGACCTTGAGTGTTTTGTCGTTATTTCGAACGATTGCTAGGCTTGTGAAGTGAATCCTTAGCTTCTTTCGATATACCGCGAGTGGAAAAGGTAAATATGCCGATTCCAGGTCTCCTACTGTGATTTATCGTTATTTTTAACGATTACCTGGCTTGGGAAGTGAATCCTTAGTTTCTTTTAGTACACCGTGTGGAAAAGGTAAATATCACGTTTCGGTGTGACCTTGAGTGTTTTGTCGTTATTTCGAACGATTGCTAGGCTTGTGAAGTGAATCCTTAGCTTCTTTCGATATACCGCGAGTGGAAAAGGTAAATAACGCGATTCCCAGTCTCCTGCTGTGATTTATCGTTATTTTGAACGATTACGAAGGCGAGGATTTGAATCCTCAGCTTCATTCGATATACCGCGAGTGGAAAAGGTAAATATCGCGATTCCAAGTCTCCTACTGTGATTTATCGTTATTTTTAACGATTACCTGGCTTGGGAAGTAAATCCTTAGTTTCTTTTAGTACACCGTGTGGAAAAGGTAAATATCGCGTTTCGGAGTGACCTTGAGTGATTGGTCGTTATTTCGAACGGTTGCGAGGCTTGGGAAGTGAATCCTTAGCTTCTTTCGATATACCGCGAGTGGAAAAGGTAAATAACGCGATTCCCAGTCTCCTGCTGTGATTTATCGTTATTTTAAAAGATTACATGGCTTAGGAAGTGAATCCTAAGTTTCTTTTAGTACACCGTGTGGAAAATGTAAATATCGCGTTTCGGTGTGACCTTGAGTGTTTTGTCGTTATTTCGAACGATTGCTAGGCTTGTGAAGTGAATCCTCAATTTCTTTTAGTACACCGACTGGAAAAGGTAGATATCGCGTTTCGGAGTGACCATGAGTGATTGGTCGTTATTTCGAACGGTTGCGAGACTTGGGAAGTGAATCCTTAGCTTCTTTGGATATACCGCGAGTGGAAAAGGTAAATATCCCGATTCCAGGTCTCCTACTGTGATTTATCGTTATTTTGAACGATTACCTGCCTTGGGAAGTGAATCTTTAGTTACTTTTAGTACACCGTGTGGAAAAGGAAAATATCGCGTTTCGGTGTGACCTTGAGTGTTTTGTCGTTATTTCGAACGATTGCTAGGCTTGTGAAGTGAATCCTTTGCTTCTTTCGATATACCGCGAGTGGAAAAGGTAAATATCCCGATTCCAGGTCTCCTACTGTGATTTATCGTTATTTTGAACGATTACGAATCCGAGGATTTGAATCCTCAGCTTCTTTCGATATACCGCGAGTGGAAAAGGTAAATATCGCGATTCCGAGTCTCCTACTGTGATTTATCGTTATTTTGATCGATTGCGAGGGCTAGGATTTGAATCCTTAATTTCTTTTAGTACACCGAGTGGAAAAGGTAAATATCACGTTTCGGTGTGACCTTGAGTGTTTTGTCGTTATTTCGAACTATTGCGAGACTTGGGAAATGAATCCTTAGCTTGTGTCGTTACACCGTGGGTGGAAAATGTAAATATCGCTACACCGAGTCTCCTACTGTGATTTATCGTTATTTTGAACGATTACGAAGGCGAGGATTTGAATCCTCAGCTTCTCTTGATATACCGCGAGTGGGAAAGGTAAATATCGCGATTCCGAGTCTCCTACTGTGATTTATCGTTATTTTGATCGATTGCCTGCCTTTGGAAGTGAATCTTTAGTTTCTTTTAGTACACCGTGTGGATAAGGTAAATATCACGTTTCGGTGTGACCTTGAGTGTTTTGCCGTTATTTCGAACGATTGCTAGGCATGTGAAGTGAATCCTTAGCTTCTTTCGATATACCGCGAGTGGACAAGGTAAATATCGCCATACCGAGTCTCCTATTGTGGTTTATTGTTATTTTGAACGATTGCGAGGGCTAGGATTTGAATCCTTAATTTCTTTTATTACACCGAGTGGAAAAGGTAAATATCATGTTTCGGTGTGACCTAGAGTGATTGGTCGTTATTTCGAACGGTTGCGTGACTTGGGAAGTGAATCCTTAGCTTCTTTCGATATACCGCGAGTGGAAAAGGTAAATAACGCGATTCCCAGTCTCCTGCTGTGATTTATCGTTATTTTGAACGATTACCTGCCTTGGGAAGTGAATCTTTAGTTTCTTTTAGTACACCGTGTGGAAAAGGTAGATATCGCGTTTCGGAGTGACCTTGAGTGATTGGTCGTTATTTCGAACGGTTGCGTGACTTGGGAAGTGAATCCTTAGCTTCTTTCGATATACCGCGAGTGGAAAAGGTAAATATCGCGATTCCCAGTCTCCTGCTGTGATTTATCGTTATTTTGATCGATTACCTGGCTTGGGGAGTGAATCCTTAGTTTCTTTTAGTTCACCGTGTGGAAAAGGTAAATATCGCGTTCGGAGTGACCTTGAGTGTTTTGTCGTTATTTCGAATGGTTGCGAGGCTTGGGAAGTGAATCCTCAGCTTCTTTCGATATACCGCGAGTGGAAAAGGTAAATAACGCGATTCCCAGTCTCCTGCTGTGATTTATCGTTATTTTGATCGATTACCTGGCTTGGGGAGTGAAACCTTAGTTTCTTTTAGTACACCGTGTGGAAAAGGTAAATATCGCGCTCGGAGTGCCCTTGAGTGTTTTGTCGTTATTTCGAACGATCGCTAGGCTTGTGAAGTGAATCCTTAGCTTCTTTCGATATACCGCGAGTGGAAAAGGTAAATAACGCGATTCCCAGTCTCCTGCTGTGATTTATCGTTATTTTGAACGATTACGAAGGCGAGGATTTGAATCCTCAGCTTCTTTCGATATACCGCGAGTGGAAAAGGTAAATATCGCGATTCCAAGTCTCCTACTGTGATTTATCGTTATTTTTAACGATTACCTGGCTTGGGAAGTGAATCCTTAGTTTCTTTTAGTACACCGTGTGGAAAAGGTAAATATCGCGTTCGGTGTGACCTTGAGTGTTTTGTCGTTATTTCGAATGGTTGCGAGGCTTGGGAAGTGAATCCTCAGCTTCTTTCGATATACCGCGAGTGGAAAAGGTAAATAACGCGATTCCCAGTCTCCTGCTGTGATTTATCGTTATTTTGAACGATTACGAAGGCGAGGATTTGAATCCTCAGCTTCTTTCGATATACCGCGAGTGGAAAAGGTAAATATCGCGATTCCGAGTCTCCTACTGTGATTTATCGTTATTTTGATCGATTGCCTGCCTTTGGAAGTGAATCTTTAGTTTCTTTTAGTACACCGTGTGGAAAAGGTAAATATCACGTTTCGGTGTGACCTTGAGTGTTTTGTCGTTATTTCGAACGATTGCGAGACTTGGGAAATGAATCCTTAGCTTGTGTCGTTACACCGTGGGTGGAAAATGTAAATATCGCTACACCGAGTCTCCTACTGTGATTTATCGTTATTTTGAACGATTACGAAGGCGAGGATTTGAATCCTCAGCTTCTTTCGATATACCGCGAGTGGAAAAGGTAAATATCGCGATTCCGAGTCTCCTACTGTGATTTATCGTTATTTTGATCGATTGCCTGCCTTTGGAAGTGAATCTTTAGTTTCTTTTAGTACACCGTGTGGAAAAGGAAAATATCGCGTTTCGGTGTGACCTTGAGTGTTTTGTCGTTATTTCGAACGATTGCTAGGCTTGTGAAGTGAATCCTTTGCTTCTTTCGATATACCGCGAGTGGAAAAGGTAAATATCCCGATTCCAGGTCTCCTACTGTGATTTATCGTTATTTTGAACGATTACGAAGGCGAGGATTTGAATCCTCAGCTTCTTTCGATATACCGCGAGTGGAAAAGGTAAATATCGCGATTCCGAGTCTCCTACTGTGATTTATCGTTATTTTGATCGATTGCCTGCCTTTGGAAGTGAATCTTTAGTTTCTTTTAGTACACCGTGTGGAAAAGGTAAATATCACGTTTCGGTGTGACCTTGAGTGTTTTGTCGTTATTTCGAATGGTTGCGAGGCTTGGGAAGTGAATCCTCAGCTTCTTTCGATATACCGCGAGTGGAAAAGGTAAATAACGCGATTCCCAGTCTCCTGCTGTGATTTATCGTTATTTTGATCGATTACCTGGCTTGGGGAGTGAATCCTTAGTTTCTTTTAGTTCACCGTGTGGAAAAGGTAAATATCGCGTTCGGTGTGACCTTGAGTGTTTTGTCGTTATTTCGAACGATTGCTAGGCTTGTGAAGTGAATCCTTAGCTTCTTTCGATATACCGCGAGTGGAAAAGGTAAATATCGCGATTCCCAGTCTCCTGCTGTGATTTATCGTTATTTTGATCGATTACCTGGCTTGGGGAGTGAATCCTTAGTTTCTTTTAGTTCACCGTGTGGAAAAGGTAAATATCGCGTTCGGAGTGACCTTGAGTGTTTTGTCGTTATTTCGAATGGTTGCGAGGCTTGGGAAGTGAATCCTCAGCTTCTTTCGATATACCGCGAGTGGAAAAGGTAAATAACGCGATTCCCAGTCTCCTGCTGTGATTTATCGTTATTTTGATCGATTACCTGGCTTGGGGAGTGAAACCTTAGTTTCTTTTAGTACACCGTGTGGAAAAGGTAAATATCGCGCTCGGAGTGCCCTTGAGTGTTTTGTCGTTATTTCGAACGATCGCTAGGCTTGTGAAGTGAATCCTTAGCTTCTTTCGATATACCGCGAGTGGAAAAGGTAAATAACGCGATTCCCAGTCTCCTGCTGTGATTTATCGTTATTTTGAACGATTACGAAGGCGAGGATTTGAATCCTCAGCTTCTTTCGATATACCGCGAGTGGAAAAGGTAAATATCGCGATTCCAAGTCTCCTACTGTGATTTATCGTTATTTTTAACGATTACCTGGCTTGGGAAGTGAATCCTTAGTTTCTTTTAGTACACCGTGTGGAAAAGGTAAATATCGCGTTCGGTGTGACCTTGAGTGTTTTGTCGTTATTTCGAATGGTTGCGAGGCTTGGGAAGTGAATCCTCAGCTTCTTTCGATATACCGCGAGTGGAAAAGGTAAATAACGCGATTCCCAGTCTCCTGCTGTGATTTATCGTTATTTTGAACGATTACGAAGGCGAGGATTTGAATCCTCAGCTTCTTTCGATATACCGCGAGTGGAAAAGGTAAATATCGCGATTCCGAGTCTCCTACTGTGATTTATCGTTATTTTGATCGATTGCCTGCCTTTGGAAGTGAATCTTTAGTTTCTTTTAGTACACCGTGTGGAAAAGGTAAATATCACGTTTCGGTGTGACCTTGAGTGTTTTGTCGTTATTTCGAACGATTGCGAGACTTGGGAAATGAATCCTTAGCTTGTGTCGTTACACCGTGGGTGGAAAATGTAAATATCGCTACACCGAGTCTCCTACTGTGATTTATCGTTATTTTGAACGATTACGAAGGCGAGGATTTGAATCCTCAGCTTCTTTCGATATACCGCGAGTGGAAAATGTAAATATCGCGATTCCCAGTCTCCTGCTGTGATTTATCGTTATTTTGATCGATTACCTGGCTTGGGGAGTGAATCCTTAGTTTCTTTTAGTTCACCGTGTGGAAAAGGTAAATATCGCGTTCGGAGTGACCTTGAGTGTTTTGTCGTTATTTCGAATGGTTGCGAGGCTTGGGAAGTGAATCCTCAGCTTCTTTCGATATACCGCGAGTGGAAAAGGTAAATAACGCGATTCCCAGTCTCCTGCTGTGATTTATCGTTATTTTGATCGATTACCTGGCTTGGGGAGTGAATCCTTAGTTTCTTTTAGTTCACCGTGTGGAAAAGGTAAATATAGCGCTCGGAGTGCCCTTGAGTGTTTTGTCGTTATTTCGAACGATCGCTAGGCTTGTGAAGTGAATCCTTAGCTTCTTTCGATATACCGCGAGTGGAAAAGGTAAATAACGCGATTCCCAGTCTCCTGCTGTGATTTATCGTTATTTTGAACGATTACGAAGGCGAGGATTTGAATCCTCAGCTTCTTTCGATATACCGCGAGTGGAAAATGTAAATATCGCGATTCCCAGTCTCCTGCTGTGATTTATCGTTATTTTGATCGATTACCTGGCTTGGGGAGTGAATCCTTAGTTTCTTTTAGTTCACCGTGTGGAAAAGGTAAATATCGCGTTCGGAGTGACCTTGAGTGTTTTGTCGTTATTTCGAATGGTTGCGAGGCTTGGGAAGTGAATCCTCAGCTTCTTTCGATATACCGCGAGTGGAAAAGGTAAATAACGCGATTCCCAGTCTCCTGCTGTGATTTATCGTTATTTTGATCGATTACCTGGCTTGGGGAGTGAATCCTTAGTTTCTTTTAGTTCACCGTGTGGAAAAGGTAAATATCGCGCTCGGAGTGCCCTTGAGTGTTTTGTCGTTATTTCGAACGATCGCTAGGCTTGTGAAGTGAATCCTTAGCTTCTTTCGATATACCGCGAGTGGAAAAGGTAAATAACGCGATTCCCAGTCTCCTGCTGTGATTTATCGTTATTATGAACGATTACGAAGGCGAAGATTTGAATCCTCAGCTTCTTTCGATATACCGCGAGTGGAAAAGGTAAATATCGCGATTCCAAGTCTCCTACTGTGATTTATCGTTATTTTTAACGATTACCTGGCTTGGGAAGTGAATCCTTAGTTTCTTTTAGTACACCGTGTGGAAAAGGTAAATATCGCGTTCGGTGTGACCTTGAGTGTTTTGTCGTTATTTCGAACGATTGCTAGGCTTGTGAAGTGAATCCTTAGCTTCTTTCGATATACCGCGAGTGGAAAAGGTAAATATGCCGATTCCAGGTCTCCTACTGTGATTTATCGTTATTTTTAACGATTACCTGGCTTGGGAAGTGAATCCTTAGTTTCTTTTAGTACACCGTGTGGAAAAGGTAAATATCACGTTTCGGTGTGACCTTGAGTGTTTTGTCGTTATTTCGAACGATTGCTAGGATTGTGAAGTGAATCCTTAGCTTCTTTCGATATACCGCGAGTGGAAAAGGTAAATAACGCGATTCCCAGTCTCCTGCTGTGATTTATCGTTATTTTGAACGATTACGAAGGCGAGGATTTGAATCCTCAGCTTCATTCGATATACCGCGAGTGGAAAAGGTAAATATCGCGATTCCAAGTCTCCAACTGTGATTTATCGTTATTTTTAACGATTACCTGGCTTGGGAAGTAAATCCTTAGTTTCTTTTAGTACACCGTGTGGAAAAGGTAAATATCGCGTTTCGGAGTGACCTTGAGTGATTGGTCGTTATTTCGAACGGTTGCGAGGCTTGGGAAGTGAATCCTTAGCTTCTTTCGATATACCGCGAGTGGAAAACGTAAATAACGCGATTCCCAGTCTCCTGCTGTGATTTATCGTTATTTTGAAAGATTACATGGCTTAGGAAGTGAATCCTAAGTTTCTTTTAGTACACCGTGTGGAAAATGTAAATATCGCGTTTCGGTGTGACCTTGAGTGTTTTGTCGTTATTTCGAACGATTGCTAGGCTTGTGAAGTGAATCCTCAATTTCTTTTAGTACACCGACTGGAAAAGGTAGATATCGCGTTTCGGAGTGACCATGAGTGATTGGTCGTTATTTCGAACGGTTGCGAGACTTGGGAAGTGAATCCTTAGCTTCTTTGGATATACCGCGAGTGGAAAAGGTAAATATCCCGATTCCAGGTCTCCTACTGTGATTTATCGTTATTTTGAACGATTACCTGCCTTGGGAAGTGAATCTTTAGTTTCTTTTAGTACACCGTGTGGAAAAGGAAAATATCGCGTTTCGGTGTGACCTTGAGTGTTTTGTCGTTATTTCGAACGATTGCTAGGCTTGTGAAGTGAATCCTTTGCTTCTTTCGATATACCGCGAGTGGAAAAGGTAAATATCCCGATTCCAGGTCTCCTACTGTGATTTATCGTTATTTTGAACGATTACCTGCCTTGGGAAGTGAATCTTTAGTTTCTTTTAGTACACCGTGTGGAAAAGGAAAATATCGCGTTTCGGTGTGACCTTGAGTGTTTTGTCGTTATTTCGAACGATTGCTAGGCTTGTGAAGTGAATCCTTTGCTTCTTTCGATATACCGCGAGTGGAAAAGGTAAATATCCCGATTCCAGGTCTCTTACTGTGATTTATCGTTATTTTGAACGATTACGAATCCGAGGATTTGAATCCTCAGCTTCTTTCGATATACCGCGAGTGGAAAAGGTAAATATCGCGATTCCAAGTCTCCTACTGTGATTTATCGTTATTTTTAACGATTACCTGGCTTGGGAAGTGAATCCTTAGTTTCTTTTAGTACACCGTGTGGAAAAGGTAAATATCGCGTTCGGTGTGACCTTGAGTGTTTTGTCGTTATTTCGAACGATTGCTAGGCTTGTGAAGTGAATCCTTAGCTTCTTTCGATATACCGCGAGTGGAAAAGGTAAATATGCCGATTCCAGGTCTCCTACTGTGATTTATCGTTATTTTTAACGATTACCTGGCTTGGGAAGTGAATCCTTAGTTTCTTTTAGTACACCGTGTGGAAAAGGTAAATATCACGTTTCGGTGTGACCTTGAGTGTTTTGTCGTTATTTCGAACGATTGCTAGGCTTGTGAAGTGAATCCTTAGCTTCTTTCGATATACCGCGAGTGGAAAAGGTAAATAACGCGATTCCCAGTCTCCTGCTGTGATTTATCGTTATTTTGAACGATTACGAAGGCGAGGATTTGAATCCTCAGCTTCATTCGATATACCGCGAGTGGAAAAGGTAAATATCGCGATTCCAAGTCTCCAACTGTGATTTATCGTTATTTTTAACGATTACCTGGCTTGGGAAGTAAATCCTTAGTTTCTTTTAGTACACCGTGTGGAAAAGGTAAATATCACGTTTCGGTGTGACCTTGAGTGATTGGTCGTTATTTCGAACGGTTGCGAGGCTTGGGAAGTGAATCCTTAGCTTCTTTCGATATACCGCGAGTGGAAAAGGTAAATAACGCGATTCCCAGTCTCCTGCTGTGATTTATCGTTATTTTGAAAGATTACATGGCTTAGGAAGTGAATCCTAAGTTTCTTTTAGTACACCGTGTGGAAAATGTAAATATCGCGTTTCGGTGTGACCTTGAGTGTTTTGTCGTTATTTCGAACGATTGCTAGGCTTGTGAAGTGAATCCTCAATTTCTTTTAGTACACCGACTGGAAAAGGTAGATATCGCGTTTCGGAGTGACCATGAGTGATTGGTCGTTATTTCGAACGGTTGCGAGACTTGGGAAGTGAATCCTTAGCTTCTTTGGATATACCGCGAGTGGAAAAGGTAAATATCCCGATTCCAGGTCTCCTACTGTGATTTATCGTTATTTTGAACGATTACCTGCCTTGGGAAGTGAATCTTTAGTTTCTTTTAGTACACCGTGTGGAAAAGGAAAATATCGCGTTTCGGTGTGACCTTGAGTGTTTTGTCGTTATTTCGAACGATTGCTAGGCTTGTGAAGTGAATCCTTTGCTTCTTTCGATATACCGCGAGTGGAAAAGGTAAATATCCCGATTCCAGGTCTCTTACTGTGATTTATCGTTATTTTGAACGATTACGAATCCGAGGATTTGAATCCTCAGCTTCTTTCGATATACCGCGAGTGGAAAATGTAAATATCGCGATTCCAAGTCTCCTACTGTGATTTATCGTTATTTTTAACGATTACCTGGCTTGGGAAGTGAATCCTTAGTTTCTTTTAGTACACCGTGTGGAAAAGGTAAATATCGCGTTCGGTGTGACCTTGAGTGTTTTGTCGTTATTTCGAATGGTTGCGAGGCTTGGGAAGTGAATCCTCAGCTTCTTTCGATATACCGCGAGTGGAAAAGGTAAATAACGAGATTCCCAGTCTCCTGCTGTGATTTATCGTTATTTTGATCGATTACCTGGCTTGGGGAGTGAATCCTTAGTTTCTTTTAGTTCACCGTGTGGAAAAGGTAAATATCGCGCTCGGAGTGCCCTTGAGTGTTTTGTCGTTATTTCGAACGATCGCTAGGCTTGTGAAGTGAATCCTTAGCTTCTTTCGATATACCGCGAGTGGAAAAGGTAAATAACGCGATTCCCAGTCTCCTGCTGTGATTTATCGTTATTATGAACGATTACGAAGGCGAAGATTTGAATCCTCAGCTTCTTTCGATATACCGCGAGTGGAAAAGGTAAATATCGCGATTCCAAGTCTCCTACTGTGATTTATCGTTATTTTTAACGATTACCTGGCTTGGGAAGTGAATCCTTAGTTTCTTTTAGTACACCGTGTGGAAAAGGTAAATATCGCGTTCGGTGTGACCTTGAGTGTTTTGTCGTTATTTCGAACGATTGCTAGGCTTGTGAAGTGAATCCTTAGCTTCTTTCGATATACCGCGAGTGGAAAAGGTAAATATGCCGATTCCAGGTCTCCTACTGTGATTTATCGTTATTTTTAACGATTACCTGGCTTGGGAAGTGAATCCTTAGTTTCTTTTAGTACACCGTGTGGAAAAGGTAAATATCACGTTTCGGTGTGACCTTGAGTGTTTTGTCGTTATTTCGAACGATTGCTAGGATTGTGAAGTGAATCCTTAGCTTCTTTCGATATACCGCGAGTGGAAAAGGTAAATAACGCGATTCCCAGTCTCCTGCTGTGATTTATCGTTATTTTGAACGATTACGAAGGCGAGGATTTGAATCCTCAGCTTCATTCGATATACCGCGAGTGGAAAAGGTAAATATCGCGATTCCAAGTCTCCAACTGTGATTTATCGTTATTTTTAACGATTACCTGGCTTGGGAAGTAAATCCTTAGTTTCTTTTAGTACACCGTGTGGAAAAGGTAAATATCGCGTTTCGGAGTGACCTTGAGTGATTGGTCGTTATTTCGAACGGTTGCGAGGCTTGGGAAGTGAATCCTTAGCTTCTTTCGATATACCGCGAGTGGAAAACGTAAATAACGCGATTCCCAGTCTCCTGCTGTGATTTATCGTTATTTTGAAAGATTACATGGCTTAGGAAGTGAATCCTAAGTTTCTTTTAGTACACCGTGTGGAAAATGTAAATATCGCGTTTCGGTGTGACCTTGAGTGTTTTGTCGTTATTTCGAACGATTGCTAGGCTTGTGAAGTGAATCCTCAATTTCTTTTAGTACACCGACTGGAAAAGGTAGATATCGCGTTTCGGAGTGACCATGAGTGATTGGTCGTTATTTCGAACGGTTGCGAGACTTGGGAAGTGAATCCTTAGCTTCTTTGGATATACCGCGAGTGGAAAAGGTAAATATCCCGATTCCAGGTCTCCTACTGTGATTTATCGTTATTTTGAACGATTACCTGCCTTGGGAAGTGAATCTTTAGTTTCTTTTAGTACACCGTGTGGAAAAGGAAAATATCGCGTTTCGGTGTGACCTTGAGTGTTTTGTCGTTATTTCGAACGATTGCTAGGCTTGTGAAGTGAATCCTTTGCTTCTTTCGATATATAGCGAGTGGAAAAGGTAAATATCCCGATTCCAGGTCTCCTACTGTGATTTATCGTTATTTTGAACGATTACCTGCCTTGGGAAGTGAATCTTTAGTTTCTTTTAGTACACCGTGTGGAAAAGGAAAATATCGCGTTTCGGTGTGACCTTGAGTGTTTTGTCGTTATTTCGAACGATTGCTAGGCTTGTGAAGTGAATCCTTTGCTTCTTTCGATATACCGCGAGTGGAAAAGGTAAATATCCCGATTCCAGGTCTCTTACTGTGATTTATCGTTATTTTGAACGATTACGAATCCGAGGATTTGAATCCTCAGCTTCTTTCGATATACCGCGAGTGGAAAAGGTAAATATCGCGATTCCAAGTCTCCTACTGTGATTTATCGTTATTTTTAACGATTACCTGGCTTGGGAAGTGAATCCTTAGTTTCTTTTAGTACACCGTGTGGAAAAGGTAAATATCGCGTTCGGTGTGACCTTGAGTGTTTTGTCGTTATTTCGAACGATTGCTAGGCTTGTGAAGTGAATCCTTAGCTTCTTTCGATATACCGCGAGTGGAAAAGGTAAATATGCCGATTCCAGGTCTCCTACTGTGATTTATCGTTATTTTTAACGATTACCTGGCTTGGGAAGTGAATCCTTAGTTTCTTTTAGTACACCGTGTGGAAAAGGTAAATATCACGTTTCGGTGTGACCTTGAGTGTTTTGTCGTTATTTCGAACGATTGCTAGGCTTGTGAAGTGAATCCTTAGCTTCTTTCGATATACCGCGAGTGGAAAAGGTAAATAACGCGATTCCCAGTCTCCTGCTGTGATTTATCGTTATTTTGAACGATTACGAAGGCGAGGATTTGAATCCTCAGCTTCATTCGATATACCGCGAGTGGAAAAGGTAAATATCGCGATTCCAAGTCTCCAACTGTGATTTATCGTTATTTTTAACGATTACCTGGCTTGGGAAGTAAATCCTTAGTTTCTTTTAGTACACCGTGTGGAAAAGGTAAATATCACGTTTCGGTGTGACCTTGAGTGATTGGTCGTTATTTCGAACGGTTGCGAGGCTTGGGAAGTGAATCCTTAGCTTCTTTCGATATACCGCGAGTGGAAAAGGTAAATAACGCGATTCCCAGTCTCCTGCTGTGATTTATCGTTATTTTGAAAGATTACATGGCTTAGGAAGTGAATCCTAAGTTTCTTTTAGTACACCGTGTGGAAAATGTAAATATCGCGTTTCGGTGTGACCTTGAGTGTTTTGTCGTTATTTCGAACGATTGCTAGGCTTGTGAAGTGAATCCTCAATTTCTTTTAGTACACCGACTGGAAAAGGTAGATATCGCGTTTCGGAGTGACCATGAGTGATTGGTCGTTATTTCGAACGGTTGCGAGACTTGGGAAGTGAATCCTTAGCTTCTTTGGATATACCGCGAGTGGAAAAGGTAAATATCCCGATTCCAGGTCTCCTACTGTGATTTATCGTTATTTTGAACGATTACCTGCCTTGGGAAGTGAATCTTTAGTTTCTTTTAGTACACCGTGTGGAAAAGGAAAATATCGCGTTTCGGTGTGACCTTGAGTGTTTTGTCGTTATTTCGAACGATTGCTAGGCTTGTGAAGTGAATCCTTTGCTTCTTTCGATATACCGCGAGTGGAAAAGGTAAATATCCCGATTCCAGGTCTCTTACTGTGATTTATCGTTATTTTGAACGATTACGAATCCGAGGATTTGAATCCTCAGCTTCTTTCGATATACCGCGAGTGGAAAAGGTAAATATCGCGATTCCAAGTCTCCTACTGTGATTTATCGTTATTTTTAACGATTACCTGGCTTGGGAAGTGAATCCTTAGTTTCTTTTAGTACACCGTGTGGAAAAGGTAAATATCGCGTTCGGTGTGACCTTGAGTGTTTTGTCGTTATTTCGAACGATTGCTAGGCTTGTGAAGTGAATCCTTAGCTTCTTTCGATATACCGCGAGTGGAAAAGGTAAATATGCCGATTCCAGGTCTCCTACTGTGATTTATCGTTATTTTTAACGATTACCTGGCTTGGGAAGTGAATCCTTAGTTTCTTTTAGTACACCGTGTGGAAAAGGTAAATATCACGTTTCGGTGTGACCTTGAGTGTTTTGTCGTTATTTCGAACGATTGCTAGGCTTGTGAAGTGAATCCTTAGCTTCTTTCGATATACCGCGAGTGGAAAAGGTAAATAACGCGATTCCCAGTCTCCTGCTGTGATTTATCGTTATTTTGAACGATTACGAAGGCGAGGATTTGAATCCTCAGCTTCATTCGATATACCGCGAGTGGAAAAGGTAAATATCGCGATTCCAAGTCTCCAACTGTGATTTATCGTTATTTTTAACGATTACCTGGCTTGGGAAGTAAATCCTTAGTTTCTTTTAGTACACCGTGTGGAAAAGGTAAATATCACGTTTCGGTGTGACCTTGAGTGATTGGTCGTTATTTCGAACGGTTGCGAGGCTTGGGAAGTGAATCCTTAGCTTCTTTCGATATACCGCGAGTGGAAAAGGTAAATAACGCGATTCCCAGTCTCCTGCTGTGATTTATCGTTATTTTGAAAGATTACATGGCTTAGGAAGTGAATCCTAAGTTTCTTTTAGTACACCGTGTGGAAAATGTAAATATCGCGTTTCGGTGTGACCTTGAGTGTTTTGTCGTTATTTCGAACGATTGCTAGGCTTGTGAAGTGAATCCTCAATTTCTTTTAGTACACCGACTGGAAAAGGTAGATATCGCGTTTCGGAGTGACCATGAGTGATTGGTCGTTATTTCGAACGGTTGCGAGACTTGGGAAGTGAATCCTTAGCTTCTTTGGATATACCGCGAGTGGAAAAGGTAAATATCCCGATTCCAGGTCTCCTACTGTGATTTATCGTTATTTTGAACGATTACCTGCCTTGGGAAGTGAATCTTTAGTTTCTTTTAGTACACCGTGTGGAAAAGGAAAATATCGCGTTTCGGTGTGACCTTGAGTGTTTTGTCGTTATTTCGAACGATTGCTAGGCTTGTGAAGTGAATCCTTTGCTTCTTTCGATATACCGCGAGTGGAAAAGGTAAATATCCCGATTCCAGGTCTCTTACTGTGATTTATCGTTATTTTGAACGATTACGAATCCGAGGATTTGAATCCTCAGCTTCTTTCGATATACCGCGAGTGGAAAAGGTAAATATCGCGATTCCGAGTCTCCTACTGTGATTTATCGTTATTTTGATCGATTGCGAGGGCTAGGATTTGAATCCTTAATTTCTTTTAGTACACCGAGTGGAAAAGGTAAATATCACGTTTCGGTGTGACCTTGAGTGTTTTGTCGTTATTTCGAACTATTGCGAGACTTGGGAAATGAATCCTTAGCTTGTGTCGTTACACCGTGGGTGGAAAATGTAAATATCGCTACACCGAGTCTCCTACTGTGATTTATCGTTATTTTGAACGATTACGAAGGCGAGGATTTGAATCCTCAGCTTCTTTCGATATACCGCGATTGGGAAAGGTAAATATCGCGATTCCGAGTCTCCTACTGTGATTTATCGTTATTTTGATCGATTGCCTGCCTTTGGAAGTGAATCTTTAGTTTCTTTTAGTACACCGTGTGGATAAGGTAAATATCACGTTTCGGTGTGACCTTGAGTGTTTTGCCGTTATTTCGAACGATTGCTAGGCATGTGAAGTGAATCCTTAGCTTCTTTCGATATACCGCGAGTGGACAAGGTAAATATCGCCATACCGAGTCTCCTATTGTGGTTTATTGTTATTTTGAACGATTGCGAGGGCTAGGATTTGAATCCTTTATTTCTTTTATTACACCGAGTGGAAAAGGTAAATATCGCGATTCCCAGTCTCCTGCTGTGATTTATCGTTATTTTGATCGATTACCTGGCTTGGGGAGTGAATCCTTAGTTTCTTTTAGTTCACCGTGTGGAAAAGGTAAATATCGCGTTCGGAGTGACCTTGAGTGTTTTGTCGTTATTTCGAATGGTTGCGAGGCTTGGGAAGTGAATCCTCAGCTTCTTTCGATATACCGCGAGTGGAAAAGGTAAATAACGCGATTCCCAGTCTCCTGCTGTGATTTATCGTTATTTTGATCGATTACCTGGCTTGGGGAGTGAATCCTTAGTTTCTTTTAGTTCACCGTGTGGAAAAGGTAAATATCGCGCTCGGAGTGCCCTTGAGTGTTTTGTCGTTATTTCGAACGATCGCTAGGCTTGTGAAGTGAATCCTTAGCTTCTTTCGATATACCGCGAGTGGAAAAGGTAAATAACGCGATTCCCAGTCTCCTGCTGTGATTTATCGTTATTTTGAACGATTACGAAGGCGAGGATTTGAATCCTCAGCTTCTTTCGATATACCGCGAGTGGAAAAGGTAAATATCGCGATTCCAAGTCTCCTACTGTGATTTATCGTTATTTTTAACGATTACCTGGCTTGGGAAGTGCATCCTTAGTTTCTTTTAGTTCACCGTGTGGAAAAGGTAAATATCGCGCTCGGAGTGCCCTTGAGTGTTTTGTCGTTATTTCGAACGATCGCTAGGCTTGTGAAGTGAATCCTTAGCTTCTTTCGATATACCGCGAGTGGAAAAGGTAAATAACGCGATTCCCAGTCTCCTGCTGTGATTTATCGTTATTTTGAACGATTACGAAGGCGAGGATTTGAATCCTCAGCTTCTTTCGATATACCGCGAGTGGAAAAGGTAAATATCGCGATTCCAAGTCTCCTACTGTGATTTATCGTTATTTTTAACGATTACCTGGCTTGGGAAGTGAATCCTTAGTTTCTTTTAGTACACCGTGTGGAAAAGGTAAATATCGCTTTCGGTGTGACCTTGAGTGTTTTGTCGTTATTTCGAACGATTGCTAGGCTTGTGAAGTGAATCCTTAGCTTCTTTCGATATTCCGCGAGTGGAAAAGGTAAATATGCCGATTCCAGGTCTCCTACTGTGATTTATCGTTATTTTTAACGATTACCTGGCTTGGGAAGTGAATCCTTAGTTTCTTTTAGTACACCGTGTGGAAAAGGTAAATATCACGTTTCGGTGTGACCTTGAGTGTTTTGTCGTTATTTCGAACGATTGCTAGGCTTGTGAAGTGAATCCTTAGCTTCTTTCGATATACCGCGAGTGGAAAAGGTAAATAACGCGATTCCCAGTCTCCTGCTGTGATTTATCGTTATTTTGAACGATTACGAAGGCGAGGATTTGAATCCTCAGCTTCATTCGATATACCGCGAGTGGAAAAGGTAAATATCGCGATTCCAAGTCTCCTACTGTGATTTATCGTTATTTTTAACGATTACCTGGCTTGGGAAGTAAATCCTTAGTTTCTTTTAGTACACCGTGTGGAAAAGGTAAATATCGCGTTTCGGAGTGACCTTGAGTGATTGGTCGTTATTTCGAACGGTTGCGAGGCTTGGGAAGTGAATCCTTAGCTTCTTTCGATATACCGCGAGTGGAAAAGGTAAATAACGCGATTCCCAGTCTCCTGCTGTGATTTATCGTTATTTTGAAAGATTACATGGCTTAGGAAGTGAATCCTAAGTTTCTTTTAGTACACCGTGTGGAAAATGTAAATATCGCGTTTCGGTGTGACCTTGAGTGTTTTGTCGTTATTTCGAACGATTGCTAGGCTTGTGAAGTGAATCCTCAATTTCTTTTAGTACACCGACTGGAAAAGGTAGATATCGCGTTTCGGAGTGACCATGAGTGATTGGTCGTTATTTCGAACGGTTGCGAGACTTGGGAAGTGAATCCTTAGCTTCTTTGGATATACCGCGAGTGGAAAAGGTAAATATCCCGATTCCAGGTCTCCTACTGTGATTTATCGTTATTTTGAACGATTACCTGCCTTGGGAAGTGAATCTTTAGTTTCTTTTAGTACACCGTGTGGAAAAGGAAAATATCGCGTTTCGGTGTGACCTTGAGTGTTTTGTCGTTATTTCGAACGATTGCTAGGCTTGTGAAGTGAATCCTTTGCTTCTTTCGATATACCGCGAGTGGAAAAGGTAAATATCCCGATTCCAGGTCTCTTACTGTGATTTATCGTTATTTTGAACGATTACGAATCCGAGGATTTGAATCCTCAGCTTCTTTCGATATACCGCGAGTGGAAAAGGTAAATATCGCGATTCCGAGTCTCCTACTGTGATTTATCGTTATTTTGATCGATTGCGAGGGCTAGGATTTGAATCCTTAATTTCTTTTAGTACACCGAGTGGAAAAGGTAAATATCACGTTTCGGTGTGACCTTGAGTGTTTTGTCGTTATTTCGAACTATTGCGAGACTTGGGAAATGAATCCTTAGCTTGTGTCGTTACACCGTGGGTGGAAAATGTAAATATCGCTACACCGAGTCTCCTACTGTGATTTATCGTTATTTTGAACGATTACGAAGGCGAGGATTTGAATCCTCAGCTTCTTTCGATATACCGCGATTGGGAAAGGTAAATATCGCGATTCCGAGTCTCCTACTGTGATTTATCGTTATTTTGATCGATTGCCTGCCTTTGGAAGTGAATCTTTAGTTTCTTTTAGTACACCGTGTGGATAAGGTAAATATCACGTTTCGGTGTGACCTTGAGTGTTTTGCCGTTATTTCGAACGATTGCTAGGCATGTGAAGTGAATCCTTAGCTTCTTTCGATATACCGCGAGTGGACAAGGTAAATATCGCCATACCGAGTCTCCTATTGTGGTTTATTGTTATTTTGAACGATTGCGAGGGCTAGGATTTGAATCCTTTATTTCTTTTATTACACCGAGTGGAAAAGGTAAATATCGCGATTCCCAGTCTCCTGCTGTGATTTATCGTTATTTTGATCGATTACCTGGCTTGGGGAGTGAATCCTTAGTTTCTTTTAGTTCACCGTGTGGAAAAGGTAAATATCGCGTTCGGAGTGACCTTGAGTGTTTTGTCGTTATTTCGAATGGTTGCGAGGCTTGGGAAGTGAATCCTCAGCTTCTTTCGATATACCGCGAGTGGAAAAGGTAAATAACGCGATTCCCAGTCTCCTGCTGTGATTTATCGTTATTTTGATCGATTACCTGGCTTGGGGAGTGAATCCTTAGTTTCTTTTAGTTCACCGTGTGGAAAAGGTAAATATCGCGCTCGGAGTGCCCTTGAGTGTTTTGTCGTTATTTCGAACGATCGCTAGGCTTGTGAAGTGAATCCTTAGCTTCTTTCGATATACCGCGAGTGGAAAAGGTAAATAACGCGATTCCCAGTCTCCTGCTGTGATTTATCGTTATTTTGAACGATTACGAAGGCGAGGATTTGAATCCTCAGCTTCTTTCGATATACCGCGAGTGGAAAAGGTAAATATCGCGATTCCAAGTCTCCTACTGTGATTTATCGTTATTTTTAACGATTACCTGGCTTGGGAAGTGCATCCTTAGTTTCTTTTAGTTCACCGTGTGGAAAAGGTAAATATCGCGCTCGGAGTGCCCTTGAGTGTTTTGTCGTTATTTCGAACGATCGCTAGGCTTGTGAAGTGAATCCTTAGCTTCTTTCGATATACCGCGAGTGGAAAAGGTAAATAACGCGATTCCCAGTCTCCTGCTGTGATTTATCGTTATTTTGAACGATTACGAAGGCGAGGATTTGAATCCTCAGCTTCTTTCGATATACCGCGAGTGGAAAAGGTAAATATCGCGATTCCAAGTCTCCTACTGTGATTTATCGTTATTTTTAACGATTACCTGGCTTGGGAAGTGAATCCTTAGTTTCTTTTAGTACACCGTGTGGAAAAGGTAAATATCGCGTTCGGTGTGACCTTGAGTGTTTTGTCGTTATTTCGAACGATTGCTAGGCTTGTGAAGTGAATCCTTAGCTTCTTTCGATATACCGCGAGTGGAAAAGGTAAATATGCCGATTCCAGGTCTCCTACTGTGATTTATCGTTATTTTTAACGATTACCTGGCTTGGGAAGTGAATCCTTAGTTTCTTTTAGTACACCGTGTGGAAAAGGTAAATATCACGTTTCGGTGTGACCTTGAGTGTTTTGTCGTTATTTCGAACGATTGCTAGGCTTGTGAAGTGAATCCTTAGCTTCTTTCGATATACCGCGAGTGGAAAAGGTAAATAACGCGATTCCCAGTCTCCTGCTGTGATTTATCGTTATTTTGAACGATTACGAAGGCGAGGATTTGAATCCTCAGCTTCATTCGATATACCGCGAGTGGAAAAGGTAAATATCGCGATTCCAAGTCTCCTACTGTGATTTATCGTTATTTTTAACGATTACCTGGCTTGGGAAGTAAATCCTTAGTTTCTTTTAGTACACCGTGTGGAAAAGGTAAATATCGCGTTTCGGAGTGACCTTGAGTGATTGGTCGTTATTTCGAACGGTTGCGAGGCTTGGGAAGTGAATCCTTAGCTTCTTTCGATATACCGCGAGTGGAAAAGGTAAATAACGCGATTCCCAGTCTCCTGCTGTGATTTATCGTTATTTTGAAAGATTACATGGCTTAGGAAGTGAATCCTAAGTTTCTTTTAGTACACCGTGTGGAAAATGTAAATATCGCGTTTCGGTGTGACCTTGAGTGTTTTGTCGTTATTTCGAACGATTGCTAGGCTTGTGAAGTGAATCCTCAATTTCTTTTAGTACACCGACTGGAAAAGGTAGATATCGCGTTTCGGAGTGACCATGAGTGATTGGTCGTTATTTCGAACGGTTGCGAGACTTGGGAAGTGAATCCTTAGCTTCTTTGGATATACCGCGAGTGGAAAAGGTAAATATCCCGATTCCAGGTCTCCTACTGTGATTTATCGTTATTTTGAACGATTACCTGCCTTGGGAAGTGAATCTTTAGTTTCTTTTAGTACACCGTGTGGAAAAGGAAAATATCGCGTTTCGGTGTGACCTTGAGTGTTTTGTCGTTATTTCGAACGATTGCTAGGCTTGTGAAGTGAATCCTTTGCTTCTTTCGATATACCGCGAGTGGAAAAGGTAAATATCCCGATTCCAGGTCTCTTACTGTGATTTATCGTTATTTTGAACGATTACGAATCCGAGGATTTGAATCCTCAGCTTCTTTCGATATACCGCGAGTGGAAAAGGTAAATATCGCGATTCCGAGTCTCCTACTGTGATTTATCGTTATTTTGATCGATTGCGAGGGCTAGGATTTGAATCCTTAATTTCTTTTAGTACACCGAGTGGAAAAGGTAAATATCACGTTTCGGTGTGACCTTGAGTGTTTTGTCGTTATTTCGAACTATTGCGAGACTTGGGAAATGAATCCTTAGCTTGTGTCGTTACACCGTGGGTGGAAAATGTAAATATCGCTACACCGAGTCTCCTACTGTGATTTATCGTTATTTTGAACGATTACGAAGGCGAGGATTTGAATCCTCAGCTTCTTTCGATATACCGCGAGTGGGAAAGGTAAATATCGCGATTCCGAGTCTCCTACTGTGATTTATCGTTATTTTGATCGATTGCCTGCCTTTGGAAGTGAATCTTTAGTTTCTTTTAGTACACCGTGTGGATAAGGTAAGTATCACGTTTCGGTGTGACCTTGAGTGTTTTGCCGTTATTTCGAACGATTGCTAGGCATGTGAAGTGAATCCTTAGCTTCTTTCGATATACCGCGAGTGGACAAGGTAAATATCGCCATACCGAGTCTCCTATTGTGGTTTATTGTTATTTTGAACGATTGCGAGGGCTAGGATTTGAATCCTTAATTTCTTTTATTACACCGAGTGGAAAAGGTAAATATCACGTTTCGGTGTGACCTAGAGTGATTGGTCGTTATTTCGAACGGTTGCGTGACTTGGGAAGTGAATCCTTAGTTTCTTTCGATATACCGCGAGTGGAAAAGGTAAATAACGCGATTCCCAGTCTCCTGCTGTGATTTATCGTTATTTTGAACGATTACCTGCCTTGGGAAGTGAATCTTTAGTTTCTTTTAGTACACCGTGTGGAAAAGGTAGATATCGCGTTTCGGAGTCACCTTGAGTGATTGGTCGTTATTTCGAACGGTTGCGTGACTTGGGAAGTGAATCCTTAGCTTCCTTCGATATACCGCGAGTGGAAAAGGTAAATATCCCGATTCCAGGTCTCCTACTGTGATTTATCGTTATTTTTAACGATTACCGGGCTTGGGAAGTGAATCCTTAGTTTCTTTTAGTACACCGTGTGGAAAAGGTAAATATCACGTTTCGGTGTGACCTTGAGTGTTTTGTCGTTATTTCGAACGATTGCTAGGCTTGTGAAGTGAATCCTTACCTTCTTTCGATATACCGCGAGTGGAAAAGGTAAATATCCCGATTCGAGGTCTCCTACTGTGATTTATCGTTATTTTTAACGATTACCTGGCTTGGGAAGTGAATCCTTAGTTTCTTTTAGTACACCGTGTGGAAAAGGTAAATATCGCGTTCGGTGTGACCTTGAGTGTTTTGTCGTTATTTCGAACGATTGCTAGGCTTGTGAAGTGAATCCTTAGCTTCTTTCGATATACCGCGAGTGGAAATGGTAAATAACGCGATTCCCAGTCTCCTGCTGTGATTTATCGTTATTTTGAACGATTACGAAGGCGAGGATTTGAATCCTCAGCTTCATTCGATATACCGCGAGTGGAAAAGGTAAATATCGCGATTCCAAGTCTCCTACTGTGATTTATCGTTATTTTTAACGATTACCTGGCTTGGGAAGTGAATCCTTAGTTTCTTTTAGTACACCGTGTGGAAAAGGTAAATATCGCGTTCGGAGTGACCTTGAGTGTTTTGTCGTTATTTCGAATGGTTGCGAGGCTTGGGAAGTGAATCCTCAGCTTCTTTCGATATACCGCGAGTGGAAAAGGTAAATAACGCGATTCCCAGTCTCCTGCTGTGATTTATCGTTATTTTGAACGATTACCTGCCTTGGGAAGTGAATCTTTAGTTTCTTTTAGTACACCGTGTGGAAAAGGTAAATATCACGTTTCGGTGTGACCTTGAGTGTTTTGTCGTTATTTCGAACGATTGCTAGGCTTGTGAAGTGAATCCTTAGCTTCTTTCGATATACCGCGAGTGGAAAAGGTAAATAACGCGATTCCCAGTCTCCTGCTGTGATTTATCGTTATTTTGAACGATTACGAAGGCGAGGATTTGAATCCTCAGCTTCATTCGATATACCGCGAGTGGAAAAGGTAAATATCGCGATTCCAAGTCTCCTACTGTGATTTATCGTTATTTTTAACGATTACCTGGCTTGGGAAGTAAATCCTTAGTTTCTTTTAGTACACCGTGTGGAAAAGGTAAATATCGCGTTTCGGAGTGACCTTGAGTGATTGGTCGTTATTTCGAACGGTTGCGAGGCTTGGGAAGTGAATCCTTAGCTTCTTTCGATATACCGCGAGTGGAAAAGGTAAATATCCCGATTCCAGGTCTCCTACTGTGATTTATCGTTATTTTTAACGATTACCTGCCTTGGGAAGTGAATCTTTAGTTTCTTTTAGTACACCGTGTGGAAAAGGAAAATATCGCGTTTCGGTGTGACCTTGAGTGTTTTGTCGTTATTTCGAACGATTGCTAGGCTTGTGAAGTGAATCCTTTGCTTCTTTCGATATACCGCGAGTGGAAAAGGTAAATATCCCGATTCCAGGTCTCCTACTGTGATTTATCGTTATTTTGAACGATTACGAAGCCCAGGATTTGAATCCTCAGCTTCTTTCGATATACCGCGAGTTTAAAAGGTAAATATCGCGATTCCGAGTCTCCTACTGTGATTTATCGTTATTTTGATCGAATGCCTGCCTTTGGAAGTGAATCTTTAGTTTCTTTTAGTACACCGTGTGGAAAAGGTAAATATCACGTTTCGGTGTGACCTTGAGTGTTTTGTCGTTATGTCGAACGATTGCTAGGCATGTGAAGTGAATCCTTAGCTTCTTTCGATATACCGCGAGTGGACAAGGTAAATATCGCCATACCGAGTCTCCTATTGTGAGTTATTGTTATTTTGAACGATTGCGAGGGCTAGGATTTGAATCCTTAATTTCTTTTAGTACACCGAGTGGAAAAGGTAAATATCACGTTTCGGTGTGACCTTGAGTGTTTTGTCGTTATTTCGAACTATTGCGAGACTTGGGAAATGAATCCTTAGCTTGTGTCGTTACACCGTGGGTGGAAAATGTAAATATCGCTACACCGAGTCTCCTACTGTGATTTATCGTTATTTTGATCGATTGCCTGCCTTTGGAAGTGAATCTTTAGTTTCTTTTAGTACACCGTGTGGATAAGGTAAATATCACGTTTCGGTGTGACCTTGAGTGTTTTGCCGTTATTTCGAACGATTGCTAGGCATGTGAAGTGAATCCTTAGCTTCTTTCGATATACCGCGAGTGGACAAGGTAAATATCGCCATACCGAGTCTCCTATTGTGGTTTATTGTTATTTTGAACGATTGCGAGGGCTAGGATTTGAATCCTTAATTTCTTTTATTACACCGAGTGGAAAAGGTAAATATCACGTTTCGGTGTGACCTAGAGTGATTTATCGCTATTTTGAACGATTACGAAGGCGAGGATTTGAATCCTCAGCTTCATTCGATATACCACGAGTGGAAAAGGTAAATATCGCGATTCCAAGTCTCCTACTGTGATTTATCGTTATTTTTAACGATTACCTGGCTTGGGAAGTGAATCCTTAGTTTCTTTTAGTACACCGTGTGGAAAAGGTAAATATCGCGTTCGGAGTGACCTTGAGTGTTTTGTCTTTATTTCGAATGGTTGCGAGGCTTGGGAAGTGAATCCTCAGCTTCTTTCGATATACCGCGAGTGGAAATGGTAAATAACGCGATTCCCAGTCTCCTGATGTGATTTATCGTTATTTTGATCGATTACCTGGCTTGGGGAGTGAAACCTTAGTTTCTTTTAGTACACCGTGTGGAAAAGGTAAATATCGCGCTCGGAGTGCCCTTGAGTGTTTTGTCGTTATTTCGAACGATCGCTAGGCTTGTGAAGTGAATCCTTAGCTTCTTTCGATATACCGCGAGTGGAAAAGGTAAATAACGCGATTCCCAGTCTCCTGCCTGTGATTTATCGTTATTTTGAACGATTACGAAGGCGAGGATTTGAATCCTCAGCTCCTTTCGATATACCGCGAGTGGAAAATTTAAATATCGCGATTCCAAGTCTCCTACTGTGATTTATCGTTATTTTTAACGATTACCTGGCTTGGGAAGTGAATTCTTAGTTTCTTTTAGTACACCGTGTGGAAAAGGTAAATATCGCGTTCGGTGTGACCTTGAGTGTTTTGTCGTTATTTCGAACGATTGCTAGGCTTGTGAAGTGAATCCTTAGCTTCTTTCGATATACCGCGAGTGGAAAAGGTAAATATCCCGATTCCAGGTCTCCTACTGTGATTTATCGTTATTTTTAACGATTACCTGGCTTGGGAAGTGAATCCTTAGTTTCTTTTAGTACACCGTGTGGAAAAGGTAAATATCACGTTTCGGTGTGACCTTGAGTGTTTTGTCGTTATTTCGAACGATTGCTAGGCTTGTGAAGTGAATCCTTAACTTCTTTCGATATACCGCGAGTGGAAAAGGTAAATAACGCGATTCCCAGTCTCCTGCCTGTGATTTATCGTTATTTTGAACGATTACGAAGGCGAGGATTTGAATCCTCAGCTTCTTTCGATATACCGCGAGTGGAAAAGGTAAATATCGCGATTCCAAGTCTCCTACTGTGATTTATCGTTATTTTTAACGATTACCTGGCTTGGGAAGTGAATCCTTAGTTTCTTTTAGTACACCGTGTGGAAAAGGTAAATATCGCGTTCGGTGTGACCTTGAGTGTTTTGTCGTTATTTCGAACGATTGCTAGGCTTGTGAAGTGAATCCTTAGCTTCCTTCGATATACCGCGAGTGGAAAAGGTAAATATCCCGATTCCAGGTCTCCTACTGTGATTTATCGTTATTTTTAACGATTACCGGGCTTGGGAAGTGAATCCTTAGTTTCTTTTAGTACACCGTGTGGAAAAGGTAAATATCACGTTTCGGTGTGACCTTGAGTGTTTTGTCGTTATTTCGAACGATTGCTAGGCTTGTGAAGTGAATCCTTACCTTCTTTCGATATACCGCGAGTGGAAAAGGTAAATATCCCGATTCGAGGTCTCCTACTGTGATTTATCGTTATTTTTAACGATTACCTGGCTTGGGAAGTGAATCCTTAGTTTCTTTTAGTACACCGTGTGGAAAAGGTAAATATCGCGTTCGGTGTGACCTTGAGTGTTTTGTCGTTATTTCGAACGATTGCTAGGCTTGTGAAGTGAATCCTTAGCTTCTTTCGATATACCGCGAGTGGAAATGGTAAATAACGCGATTCCCAGTCTCCTGCTGTGATTTATCGTTATTTTGAACGATTACGAAGGCGAGGATTTGAATCCTCAGCTTCATTCGATATACCGCGAGTGGAAAAGGTAAATATCGCGATTCCAAGTCTCCTACTGTGATTTATCGTTATTTTTAACGATTACCTGGCTTGGGAAGTGAATCCTTAGTTTCTTTTAGTACACCGTGTGGAAAAGGTAAATATCGCGTTCGGAGTGACCTTGAGTGTTTTGTCGTTATTTCGAATGGTTGCGAGGCTTGGGAAGTGAATCCTCAGCTTCTTTCGATATACCGCGAGTGGAAAAGGTAAATAACGCGATTCCCAGTCTCCTGCTGTGATTTATCGTTATTTTGAACGATTACGAAGGCGAGGATTTGAATCCTCAGCTTCATTCGATATACCACGAGAGGAAAAGGTAAATATCGCGATTCCGAGTCTCCTACTGTGATTTATCGTTATTTTGATCGATTGCCTGCCTTTGGAAGTGAATCTTTAGTTTCTTTTAGTACACCGTGTGGAAAAGGTAAATATCACGTTTCGGTGTGACCTTGAGTGTTTTGTCGTTATGTCGAACGATTGCTAGGCATGTGAAGTGAATCCTTAGCTTCTTTCGATATACCGCGAGTGGACAAGGTAAATATCGCCATACCGAGTCTCCTATTGTGATTTATTGTTATTTTGAACGATTGCGAGGGCTAGGATTTGAATCCTTAATTTCTTTTCGTACACCGAGTGGAAAAGGTAAATATCACGTTTCGGTGTGACCTTGAGTGTTTTGTCGTTATTTCGAACTATTGCGAGACTTGGGAAATGAATCCTTAGCTTGTGTCGTTACACCGTGGGTGGAAAATGTAAATATCGCTACACCGAGTCTCCTACTGTGATTTATCGTTATTTTGAACGATTACGAAGGCGAGGATTTGAATCCTCAGCTTCTTTCGATATACCGCGAGTGGAAAAGGTAAATATCGCGATTCCGAGTCTCCTACTGTGATTTATCGTTATTTTGATCGATTGCCTGCCTTTGGAAGTGAATCTTTAGTTTCTTTTAGTACACCGTGTGGATAAGGTAAATATCACGTTTCGGTGTGACCTTGAGTGTTTTGCCGTTATTTCGAACGATTGCTAGGCTTGTGAAGTGAATCCTTAGCTTCCTTCGATATACCGCGAGTGGAAAAGGTAAATATCCCGATTCCAGGTCTCCTACTGTGATTTATCGTTATTTTTAACGATTACCGGGCTTGGGAAGTGAATCCTTAGTTTCTTTTAGTACACCGTGTGGAAAAGGTAAATATCACGTTTCGGTGTGACCTTGAGTGTTTTGTCGTTATTTCGAACGATTGCTAGGCTTGTGAAGTGAATCCTTACCTTCTTTCGATATACCGCGAGTGGAAAAGGTAAATATCCCGATTCGAGGTCTCCTACTGTGATTTATCGTTATTTTTAACGATTACCTGGCTTGGGAAGTGAATCCTTAGTTTCTTTTAGTACACCGTGTGGAAAAGGTAAATATCGCGTTCGGTGTGACCTTGAGTGTTTTGTCGTTATTTCGAACGATTGCTAGGCTTGTGAAGTGAATCCTTAGCTTCTTTCGATATACCGCGAGTGGAAATGGTAAATAACGCGATTCCCAGTCTCCTGCTGTGATTTATCGTTATTTTGAACGATTACGAAGGCGAGGATTTGAATCCTCAGCTTCATTCGATATACCGCGAGTGGAAAAGGTAAATATCGCGATT
Source organism: Nomada fucata (assembly GCA_948146005.1). NCBI lineage: Eukaryota > Metazoa > Arthropoda > Insecta > Hymenoptera > Apidae > Nomada > Nomada fucata. The sequence continues at coordinate 27,092,308 of OX411275.1, forward strand.
CCAAGTCTCCTACTGTGATTTATCGTTATTTTTAACGATTACCTGGCTTGGGAAGTGAATCCTTAGTTTCTTTTAGTACACCGTGTGGAAAAGGTAAATATCGCGTTCGGAGTGACCTTGAGTGTTTTGTCGTTATTTCGAATGGTTGCGAGGCTTGGGAAGTGAATCCTCAGCTTCTTTCGATATACCGCGAGTGGAAAAGGTAAATAACGCGATTCCCAGTCTCCTGCTGTGATTTATCGTTATTTTGAACGATTACGAAGGCGAGGATTTGAATCCTCAGCTTCATTCGATATACCACGAGAGGAAAAGGTAAATATCGCGATTCCGAGTCTCCTACTGTGATTTATCGTTATTTTGATCGATTGCCTGCCTTTGGAAGTGAATCTTTAGTTTCTTTTAGTACACCGTGTGGAAAAGGTAAATATCACGTTTCGGTGTGACCTTGAGTGTTTTGTCGTTATGTCGAACGATTGCTAGGCATGTGAAGTGAATCCTTAGCTTCTTTCGATATACCGCGAGTGGACAAGGTAAATATCGCCATACCGAGTCTCCTATTGTGATTTATTGTTATTTTGAACGATTGCGAGGGCTAGGATTTGAATCCTTAATTTCTTTTCGTACACCGAGTGGAAAAGGTAAATATCACGTTTCGGTGTGACCTTGAGTGTTTTGTCGTTATTTCGAAATATTGCGAGACTTGGGAAATGAATCCTTAGCTTGTGTCGTTACACCGTGGGTGGAAAATGTAAATATCGCTACACCGAGTCTCCTACTGTGATTTATCGTTATTTTGAACGATTACGAAGGCGAGGATTTGAATCCTCAGCTTCTTTCGATATACCGCGAGTGGAAAAGGTAAATATCGCGATTCCGAGTCTCCTACTGTGATTTATCGTTATTTTGATCGATTGCCTGCCTTTGGAAGTGAATCTTTAGTTTCTTTTAGTACACCGTGTGGATAAGGTAAATATCACGTTTCGGTGTGACCTTGAGTGTTTTGCCGTTATTTCGAACGGTTGCGAGACTTGGGAAGTGAATCCTTTGCTTCTTTCGATATACCGCGAGTGGACAAGGTAAATATCGCCATACCGAGTCTCCTATTGTGGTTTATTGTTATTTTGAACGATTGCGAGGGCTAGGATTTGAATCCTTAATTTCTTTTATTACACCGAGTGGAAAAGGTAAATATCACGTTTCGGTGTGACCTAGAGTGATTGGTCGTTATTTCGAACGGTTGCGAGGCTTGGGAAGTGAATTCTTAGCTTCATTCGATATACCGCCAGTGGAAAAGGTAAATAACGCGATTCCCAGTCTCCTGCTGTGATTTATCGTTATTTTGAACGATTACCTGCCTTGGGAAGTGAATCTTTAGTTTCTTTTAGTACACCGTGTGGAAAAGGTAGATATCGCGTTTCGGAGTGACCTTGAGTGATTGGTCGTTATTTCGAACGGTTGCGAGACTTGGGAAGTGAATCCTTAGCTTCTTTCGATATACCGCGAGTGGAAAAGGTAAATAACGCGATTCCCAGTCTCCTGCTGTGATTTATCGTTATTTTGAACGATTACCTGCCTTGGGAAGTGAATCTTTAGTTTCTTTTAGTACACCGTGTGGAAAAGGTAAATATCGCGTTTCGGTGTGACCTTGAGTGTTTTGTCGTTATTTCGAACGATTGCTAGGCTTGTGAAGTGAATCCTTAGCTTCTTTCGATATACCGCGAGTGGAAAAGGTAAATAACGCGATTCCCAGTCTCCTGCTGTGATTTATCGTTATTTTGAACGATTACGAAGGCGAGGATTTGAATCCTCAGCTTCTTTCGATATACCGCGAGTGGAAAAGGTAAATATCGCGATTCCAAGTCTCCTACTGTGATTTATCGTTATTTTTAACGATTACCTGGCTTGGGAAGTGAATCCTTAGTTTCTTTTAGTACACCGTGTGGAAAAGGTAAATATCGCGTTCGGTGTGACCTTGAGTGTTTTGTCGTTATTTCGAATGGTTGCGAGGCTTGGGAAGTGAATCCTCAGCTTCTTTCGATATACCGCGAGTGGAAAAGGTAAATAACGCGATTCCCAGTCTCCTGCTGTGATTTATCGTTATTTTGAACGATTACGAAGGCGAGGATTTGAATCCTCAGCTTCATTCGATATACCGCGAGTGGAAAAGGTAAATATCGCGATTCCAAGTCTCCTACTGTGATTTATCGTTATTTTTAACGATTACCTGGCTTGGGAAGTAAATCCTTAGTTTCTTTTAGTACACCGTGTGGAAAAGGTAAATATCGCGTTTCGGAGTGAAGTTGAGTGATTGGTCGTTATTTCGAACGGTTGCGAGGCTTGGGAAGTGAATCCTTAGCTTCTTTCGATATACCGCGAGTGGAAAAGGTAAATAACGCGATTCCCAGTCTCCTGCTGTGATTTATCGTTATTTTAAAAGATTACATGGCTTAGGAAGTGAATCCTAAGTTTCTTTTAGTACACCGTGTGGAAAATGTAAATATCGCGTTTCGGTGTGACCTTGAGTGTTTTGTCGTTATTTCGAACGATTGCTAGGCTTGTGAAGTGAATCCTCAATTTCTTTTAGTACACCGACTGGAAAAGGTAGATATCGCGTTTCGGAGTGACCATGAGTGATTGGTCGTTATTTCGAACGGTTGCGAGACTTGGGAAGTGAATCCTTAGCTTCTTTGGATATACCGCGAGTGGAAAAGGTAAATATCCCGATTCCAGGTCTCCTACTGTGATTTATCGTTATTTTGAACGATTACCTGCCTTGGGAAGTGAATCTTTAGTTACTTTTAGTACACCGTGTGGAAAAGGAAAATATCGCGTTTCGGTGTGACCTTGAGTGTTTTGTCGTTATTTCGAACGATTGCTAGGCTTGTGAAGTGAATCCTTTGCTTCTTTCGATATACCGCGAGTGGAAAAGGTAAATATCCCGATTCCAGGTCTCCTACTGTGATTTATCGTTATTTTGAACGATTACGAATCCGAGGATTTGAATCCTCAGCTTCTTTCGATATACCGCGAGTGGAAAAGGTAAATATCGCGATTCCGAGTCTCCTACTGTGATTTATCGTTATTTTGATCGATTGCGAGGGCTAGGATTTGAATCCTTAATTTCTTTTAGTACACCGAGTGGAAAAGGTAAATATCACGTTTCGGTGTGACCTTGAGTGTTTTGTCGTTATTTCGAACTATTGCGAGACTTGGGAAATGAATCCTTAGCTTGTGTCGTTACACCGTGGGTGGAAAATGTAAATATCGCTACACCGAGTCTCCTACTGTGATTTATCGTTATTTTGAACGATTACGAAGGCGAGGATTTGAATCCTCAGCTTCTTTCGATATACCGCGAGTGGGAAAGGTAAATATCGCGATTCCGAGTCTCCTACTGTGATTTATCGTTATTTTGATCGATTGCCTGCCTTTGGAAGTGAATCTTTAGTTTCTTTTAGTACACCGTGTGGATAAGGTAAATATCACGTTTCGGTGTGACCTTGAGTGTTTTGCCGTTATTTCGAACGATTGCTAGGCATGTGAAGTGAATCCTTAGCTTCTTTCGATATACCGCGAGTGGACAAGGTAAATATCGCCATACCGAGTCTCCTATTGTGGTTTATTGTTATTTTGAACGATTGCGAGGGCTAGGATTTGAATCCTTAATTTCTTTTATTACACCGAGTGGAAAAGGTAAATATCATGTTTCGGTGTGACCTAGAGTGATTGGTCGTTATTTCGAACGGTTGCGTGACTTGGGAAGTGAATCCTTAGCTTCTTTCGATATACCGCGAGTGGAAAAGGTAAATAACGCGATTCCCAGTCTCCTGCTGTGATTTATCGTTATTTTGAACGATTACCTGCCTTGGGAAGTGAATCTTTAGTTTCTTTTAGTACACCGTGTGGAAAAGGTAGATATCGCGTTTCGGAGTGACCTTGAGTGATTGGTCGTTATTTCGAACGGTTGCGTGACTTGGGAAGTGAATCCTTAGCTTCTTTCGATATACCGCGAGTGGAAAAGGTAAATATCGCGATTCCCAGTCTCCTGCTGTGATTTATCGTTATTTTGATCGATTACCTGGCTTGGGGAGTGAATCCTTAGTTTCTTTTAGTTCACCGTGTGGAAAAGGTAAATATCGCGTTCGGAGTGACCTTGAGTGTTTTGTCGTTATTTCGAATGGTTGCGAGGCTTGGGAAGTGAATCCTCAGCTTCTTTCGATATACCGCGAGTGGAAAAGGTAAATAACGCGATTCCCAGTCTCCTGCTGTGATTTATCGTTATTTTGATCGATTACCTGGCTTGGGGAGTGAAACCTTAGTTTCTTTTAGTACACCGTGTGGAAAAGGTAAATATCGCGCTCGGAGTGCCCTTGAGTGTTTTGTCGTTATTTCGAACGATCGCTAGGCTTGTGAAGTGAATCCTTAGCTTCTTTCGATATACCGCGAGTGGAAAAGGTAAATAACGCGATTCCCAGTCTCCTGCTGTGATTTATCGTTATTTTGAACGATTACGAAGGCGAGGATTTGAATCCTCAGCTTCTTTCGATATACCGCGAGTGGAAAAGGTAAATATCGCGATTCCAAGTCTCCTACTGTGATTTATCGTTATTTTTAACGATTACCTGGCTTGGGAAGTGAATCCTTAGTTTCTTTTAGTACACCGTGTGGAAAAGGTAAATATCGCGTTCGGTGTGACCTTGAGTGTTTTGTCGTTATTTCGAATGGTTGCGAGGCTTGGGAAGTGAATCCTCAGCTTCTTTCGATATACCGCGAGTGGAAAAGGTAAATAACGCGATTCCCAGTCTCCTGCTGTGATTTATCGTTATTTTGAACGATTACGAAGGCGAGGATTTGAATCCTCAGCTTCTTTCGATATACCGCGAGTGGAAAAGGTAAATATCGCGATTCCGAGTCTCCTACTGTGATTTATCGTTATTTTGATCGATTGCCTGCCTTTGGAAGTGAATCTTTAGTTTCTTTTAGTACACCGTGTGGAAAAGGTAAATATCACGTTTCGGTGTGACCTTGAGTGTTTTGTCGTTATTTCGAACGATTGCGAGACTTGGGAAATGAATCCTTAGCTTGTGTCGTTACACCGTGGGTGGAAAATGTAAATATCGCTACACCGAGTCTCCTACTGTGATTTATCGTTATTTTGAACGATTACGAAGGCGAGGATTTGAATCCTCAGCTTCTTTCGATATACCGCGAGTGGAAAAGGTAAATATCGCGATTCCGAGTCTCCTACTGTGATTTATCGTTATTTTGATCGATTGCCTGCCTTTGGAAGTGAATCTTTAGTTTCTTTTAGTACACCGTGTGGAAAAGGAAAATATCGCGTTTCGGTGTGACCTTGAGTGTTTTGTCGTTATTTCGAACGATTGCTAGGCTTGTGAAGTGAATCCTTTGCTTCTTTCGATATACCGCGAGTGGAAAAGGTAAATATCCCGATTCCAGGTCTCCTACTGTGATTTATCGTTATTTTGAACGATTACGAAGGCGAGGATTTGAATCCTCAGCTTCTTTCGATATACCGCGAGTGGAAAAGGTAAATATCGCGATTCCGAGTCTCCTACTGTGATTTATCGTTATTTTGATCGATTGCCTGCCTTTGGAAGTGAATCTTTAGTTTCTTTTAGTACACCGTGTGGAAAAGGTAAATATCACGTTTCGGTGTGACCTTGAGTGTTTTGTCGTTATTTCGAATGGTTGCGAGGCTTGGGAAGTGAATCCTCAGCTTCTTTCGATATACCGCGAGTGGAAAAGGTAAATAACGCGATTCCCAGTCTCCTGCTGTGATTTATCGTTATTTTGATCGATTACCTGGCTTGGGGAGTGAATCCTTAGTTTCTTTTAGTTCACCGTGTGGAAAAGGTAAATATCGCGTTCGGTGTGACCTTGAGTGTTTTGTCGTTATTTCGAACGATTGCTAGGCTTGTGAAGTGAATCCTTAGCTTCTTTCGATATACCGCGAGTGGAAAAGGTAAATATCGCGATTCCCAGTCTCCTGCTGTGATTTATCGTTATTTTGATCGATTACCTGGCTTGGGGAGTGAATCCTTAGTTTCTTTTAGTTCACCGTGTGGAAAAGGTAAATATCGCGTTCGGAGTGACCTTGAGTGTTTTGTCGTTATTTCGAATGGTTGCGAGGCTTGGGAAGTGAATCCTCAGCTTCTTTCGATATACCGCGAGTGGAAAAGGTAAATAACGCGATTCCCAGTCTCCTGCTGTGATTTATCGTTATTTTGATCGATTACCTGGCTTGGGGAGTGAAACCTTAGTTTCTTTTAGTACACCGTGTGGAAAAGGTAAATATCGCGCTCGGAGTGCCCTTGAGTGTTTTGTCGTTATTTCGAACGATCGCTAGGCTTGTGAAGTGAATCCTTAGCTTCTTTCGATATACCGCGAGTGGAAAAGGTAAATAACGCGATTCCCAGTCTCCTGCTGTGATTTATCGTTATTTTGAACGATTACGAAGGCGAGGATTTGAATCCTCAGCTTCTTTCGATATACCGCGAGTGGAAAAGGTAAATATCGCGATTCCAAGTCTCCTACTGTGATTTATCGTTATTTTTAACGATTACCTGGCTTGGGAAGTGAATCCTTAGTTTCTTTTAGTACACCGTGTGGAAAAGGTAAATATCGCGTTCGGTGTGACCTTGAGTGTTTTGTCGTTATTTCGAATGGTTGCGAGGCTTGGGAAGTGAATCCTCAGCTTCTTTCGATATACCGCGAGTGGAAAAGGTAAATAACGCGATTCCCAGTCTCCTGCTGTGATTTATCGTTATTTTGAACGATTACGAAGGCGAGGATTTGAATCCTCAGCTTCTTTCGATATACCGCGAGTGGAAAAGGTAAATATCGCGATTCCGAGTCTCCTACTGTGATTTATCGTTATTTTGATCGATTGCCTGCCTTTGGAAGTGAATCTTTAGTTTCTTTTAGTACACCGTGTGGAAAAGGTAAATATCACGTTTCGGTGTGACCTTGAGTGTTTTGTCGTTATTTCGAACGATTGCGAGACTTGGGAAATGAATCCTTAGCTTGTGTCGTTACACCGTGGGTGGAAAATGTAAATATCGCTACACCGAGTCTCCTACTGTGATTTATCGTTATTTTGAACGATTACGAAGGCGAGGATTTGAATCCTCAGCTTCTTTCGATATACCGCGAGTGGAAAATGTAAATATCGCGATTCCCAGTCTCCTGCTGTGATTTATCGTTATTTTGATCGATTACCTGGCTTGGGGAGTGAATCCTTAGTTTCTTTTAGTTCACCGTGTGGAAAAGGTAAATATCGCGTTCGGAGTGACCTTGAGTGTTTTGTCGTTATTTCGAATGGTTGCGAGGCTTGGGAAGTGAATCCTCAGCTTCTTTCGATATACCGCGAGTGGAAAAGGTAAATAACGCGATTCCCAGTCTCCTGCTGTGATTTATCGTTATTTTGATCGATTACCTGGCTTGGGGAGTGAATCCTTAGTTTCTTTTAGTTCACCGTGTGGAAAAGGTAAATATAGCGCTCGGAGTGCCCTTGAGTGTTTTGTCGTTATTTCGAACGATCGCTAGGCTTGTGAAGTGAATCCTTAGCTTCTTTCGATATACCGCGAGTGGAAAAGGTAAATAACGCGATTCCCAGTCTCCTGCTGTGATTTATCGTTATTTTGAACGATTACGAAGGCGAGGATTTGAATCCTCAGCTTCTTTCGATATACCGCGAGTGGAAAATGTAAATATCGCGATTCCCAGTCTCCTGCTGTGATTTATCGTTATTTTGATCGATTACCTGGCTTGGGGAGTGAATCCTTAGTTTCTTTTAGTTCACCGTGTGGAAAAGGTAAATATCGCGTTCGGAGTGACCTTGAGTGTTTTGTCGTTATTTCGAATGGTTGCGAGGCTTGGGAAGTGAATCCTCAGCTTCTTTCGATATACCGCGAGTGGAAAAGGTAAATAACGCGATTCCCAGTCTCCTGCTGTGATTTATCGTTATTTTGATCGATTACCTGGCTTGGGGAGTGAATCCTTAGTTTCTTTTAGTTCACCGTGTGGAAAAGGTAAATATCGCGCTCGGAGTGCCCTTGAGTGTTTTGTCGTTATTTCGAACGATCGCTAGGCTTGTGAAGTGAATCCTTAGCTTCTTTCGATATACCGCGAGTGGAAAAGGTAAATAACGCGATTCCCAGTCTCCTGCTGTGATTTATCGTTATTATGAACGATTACGAAGGCGAAGATTTGAATCCTCAGCTTCTTTCGATATACCGCGAGTGGAAAAGGTAAATATCGCGATTCCAAGTCTCCTACTGTGATTTATCGTTATTTTTAACGATTACCTGGCTTGGGAAGTGAATCCTTAGTTTCTTTTAGTACACCGTGTGGAAAAGGTAAATATCGCGTTCGGTGTGACCTTGAGTGTTTTGTCGTTATTTCGAACGATTGCTAGGCTTGTGAAGTGAATCCTTAGCTTCTTTCGATATACCGCGAGTGGAAAAGGTAAATATGCCGATTCCAGGTCTCCTACTGTGATTTATCGTTATTTTTAACGATTACCTGGCTTGGGAAGTGAATCCTTAGTTTCTTTTAGTACACCGTGTGGAAAAGGTAAATATCACGTTTCGGTGTGACCTTGAGTGTTTTGTCGTTATTTCGAACGATTGCTAGGATTGTGAAGTGAATCCTTAGCTTCTTTCGATATACCGCGAGTGGAAAAGGTAAATAACGCGATTCCCAGTCTCCTGCTGTGATTTATCGTTATTTTGAAAGATTACATGGCTTAGGAAGTGAATCCTAAGTTTCTTTTAGTACACCGTGTGGAAAATGTAAATATCGCGTTTCGGTGTGACCTTGAGTGTTTTGTCGTTATTTCGAACGATTGCTAGGCTTGTGAAGTGAATCCTCAATTTCTTTTAGTACACCGACTGGAAAAGGTAGATATCGCGTTTCGGAGTGACCATGAGTGATTGGTCGTTATTTCGAACGGTTGCGAGACTTGGGAAGTGAATCCTTAGCTTCTTTGGATATACCGCGAGTGGAAAAGGTAAATATCCCGATTCCAGGTCTCCTACTGTGATTTATCGTTATTTTGAACGATTACCTGCCTTGGGAAGTGAATCTTTAGTTTCTTTTAGTACACCGTGTGGAAAAGGAAAATATCGCGTTTCGGTGTGACCTTGAGTGTTTTGTCGTTATTTCGAACGATTGCTAGGCTTGTGAAGTGAATCCTTTGCTTCTTTCGATATACCGCGAGTGGAAAAGGTAAATATCCCGATTCCAGGTCTCCTACTGTGATTTATCGTTATTTTGAACGATTACCTGCCTTGGGAAGTGAATCTTTAGTTTCTTTTAGTACACCGTGTGGAAAAGGAAAATATCGCGTTTCGGTGTGACCTTGAGTGTTTTGTCGTTATTTCGAACGATTGCTAGGCTTGTGAAGTGAATCCTTTGCTTCTTTCGATATACCGCGAGTGGAAAAGGTAAATATCCCGATTCCAGGTCTCTTACTGTGATTTATCGTTATTTTGAACGATTACGAATCCGAGGATTTGAATCCTCAGCTTCTTTCGATATACCGCGAGTGGAAAAGGTAAATATCGCGATTCCAAGTCTCCTACTGTGATTTATCGTTATTTTTAACGATTACCTGGCTTGGGAAGTGAATCCTTAGTTTCTTTTAGTACACCGTGTGGAAAAGGTAAATATCGCGTTCGGTGTGACCTTGAGTGTTTTGTCGTTATTTCGAACGATTGCTAGGCTTGTGAAGTGAATCCTTAGCTTCTTTCGATATACCGCGAGTGGAAAAGGTAAATATGCCGATTCCAGGTCTCCTACTGTGATTTATCGTTATTTTTAACGATTACCTGGCTTGGGAAGTGAATCCTTAGTTTCTTTTAGTACACCGTGTGGAAAAGGTAAATATCACGTTTCGGTGTGACCTTGAGTGTTTTGTCGTTATTTCGAACGATTGCTAGGCTTGTGAAGTGAATCCTTAGCTTCTTTCGATATACCGCGAGTGGAAAAGGTAAATAACGCGATTCCCAGTCTCCTGCTGTGATTTATCGTTATTTTGAACGATTACGAAGGCGAGGATTTGAATCCTCAGCTTCATTCGATATACCGCGAGTGGAAAAGGTAAATATCGCGATTCCAAGTCTCCAACTGTGATTTATCGTTATTTTTAACGATTACCTGGCTTGGGAAGTAAATCCTTAGTTTCTTTTAGTACACCGTGTGGAAAAGGTAAATATCACGTTTCGGTGTGACCTTGAGTGATTGGTCGTTATTTCGAACGGTTGCGAGGCTTGGGAAGTGAATCCTTAGCTTCTTTCGATATACCGCGAGTGGAAAAGGTAAATAACGCGATTCCCAGTCTCCTGCTGTGATTTATCGTTATTTTGAAAGATTACATGGCTTAGGAAGTGAATCCTAAGTTTCTTTTAGTACACCGTGTGGAAAATGTAAATATCGCGTTTCGGTGTGACCTTGAGTGTTTTGTCGTTATTTCGAACGATTGCTAGGCTTGTGAAGTGAATCCTCAATTTCTTTTAGTACACCGACTGGAAAAGGTAGATATCGCGTTTCGGAGTGACCATGAGTGATTGGTCGTTATTTCGAACGGTTGCGAGACTTGGGAAGTGAATCCTTAGCTTCTTTGGATATACCGCGAGTGGAAAAGGTAAATATCCCGATTCCAGGTCTCCTACTGTGATTTATCGTTATTTTGAACGATTACCTGCCTTGGGAAGTGAATCTTTAGTTTCTTTTAGTACACCGTGTGGAAAAGGAAAATATCGCGTTTCGGTGTGACCTTGAGTGTTTTGTCGTTATTTCGAACGATTGCTAGGCTTGTGAAGTGAATCCTCAATTTCTTTTAGTACACCGACTGGAAAAGGTAGATATCGCGTTTCGGAGTGACCATGAGTGATTGGTCGTTATTTCGAACGGTTGCGAGACTTGGGAAGTGAATCCTTAGCTTCTTTGGATATACCGCGAGTGGAAAAGGTAAATATCCCGATTCCAGGTCTCCTACTGTGATTTATCGTTATTTTGAACGATTACCTGCCTTGGGAAGTGAATCTTTAGTTTCTTTTAGTACACCGTGTGGAAAAGGAAAATATCGCGTTTCGGTGTGACCTTGAGTGTTTTGTCGTTATTTCGAACGATTGCTAGGCTTGTGAAGTGAATCCTTTGCTTCTTTCGATATACCGCGAGTGGAAAAGGTAAATATCCCGATTCCAGGTCTCTTACTGTGATTTATCGTTATTTTGAACGATTACGAATCCGAGGATTTGAATCCTCAGCTTCTTTCGATATACCGCGAGTGGAAAAGGTAAATATCGCGATTCCGAGTCTCCTACTGTGATTTATCGTTATTTTGATCGATTGCGAGGGCTAGGATTTGAATCCTTAATTTCTTTTAGTACACCGAGTGGAAAAGGTAAATATCACGTTTCGGTGTGACCTTGAGTGTTTTGTCGTTATTTCGAACTATTGCGAGACTTGGGAAATGAATCCTTAGCTTGTGTCGTTACACCGTGGGTGGAAAATGTAAATATCGCTACACCGAGTCTCCTACTGTGATTTATCGTTATTTTGAACGATTACGAAGGCGAGGATTTGAATCCTCAGCTTCTTTCGATATACCGCGATTGGGAAAGGTAAATATCGCGATTCCGAGTCTCCTACTGTGATTTATCGTTATTTTGATCGATTGCCTGCCTTTGGAAGTGAATCTTTAGTTTCTTTTAGTACACCGTGTGGATAAGGTAAATATCACGTTTCGGTGTGACCTTGAGTGTTTTGCCGTTATTTCGAACGATTGCTAGGCATGTGAAGTGAATCCTTAGCTTCTTTCGATATACCGCGAGTGGACAAGGTAAATATCGCCATACCGAGTCTCCTATTGTGGTTTATTGTTATTTTGAACGATTGCGAGGGCTAGGATTTGAATCCTTTATTTCTTTTATTACACCGAGTGGAAAAGGTAAATATCGCGATTCCCAGTCTCCTGCTGTGATTTATCGTTATTTTGATCGATTACCTGGCTTGGGGAGTGAATCCTTAGTTTCTTTTAGTTCACCGTGTGGAAAAGGTAAATATCGCGTTCGGAGTGACCTTGAGTGTTTTGTCGTTATTTCGAATGGTTGCGAGGCTTGGGAAGTGAATCCTCAGCTTCTTTCGATATACCGCGAGTGGAAAAGGTAAATAACGCGATTCCCAGTCTCCTGCTGTGATTTATCGTTATTTTGATCGATTACCTGGCTTGGGGAGTGAATCCTTAGTTTCTTTTAGTTCACCGTGTGGAAAAGGTAAATATCGCGCTCGGAGTGCCCTTGAGTGTTTTGTCGTTATTTCGAACGATCGCTAGGCTTGTGAAGTGAATCCTTAGCTTCTTTCGATATACCGCGAGTGGAAAAGGTAAATAACGCGATTCCCAGTCTCCTGCTGTGATTTATCGTTATTTTGAACGATTACGAAGGCGAGGATTTGAATCCTCAGCTTCTTTCGATATACCGCGAGTGGAAAAGGTAAATATCGCGATTCCAAGTCTCCTACTGTGATTTATCGTTATTTTTAACGATTACCTGGCTTGGGAAGTGCATCCTTAGTTTCTTTTAGTTCACCGTGTGGAAAAGGTAAATATCGCGCTCGGAGTGCCCTTGAGTGTTTTGTCGTTATTTCGAACGATCGCTAGGCTTGTGAAGTGAATCCTTAGCTTCTTTCGATATACCGCGAGTGGAAAAGGTAAATAACGCGATTCCCAGTCTCCTGCTGTGATTTATCGTTATTTTGAACGATTACGAAGGCGAGGATTTGAATCCTCAGCTTCTTTCGATATACCGCGAGTGGAAAAGGTAAATATCGCGATTCCAAGTCTCCTACTGTGATTTATCGTTATTTTTAACGATTACCTGGCTTGGGAAGTGAATCCTTAGTTTCTTTTAGTACACCGTGTGGAAAAGGTAAATATCGCTTTCGGTGTGACCTTGAGTGTTTTGTCGTTATTTCGAACGATTGCTAGGCTTGTGAAGTGAATCCTTAGCTTCTTTCGATATACCGCGAGTGGAAAAGGTAAATATGCCGATTCCAGGTCTCCTACTGTGATTTATCGTTATTTTTAACGATTACCTGGCTTGGGAAGTGAATCCTTAGTTTCTTTTAGTACACCGTGTGGAAAAGGTAAATATCACGTTTCGGTGTGACCTTGAGTGTTTTGTCGTTATTTCGAACGATTGCTAGGCTTGTGAAGTGAATCCTTAGCTTCTTTCGATATACCGCGAGTGGAAAAGGTAAATAACGCGATTCCCAGTCTCCTGCTGTGATTTATCGTTATTTTGAACGATTACGAAGGCGAGGATTTGAATCCTCAGCTTCATTCGATATACCGCGAGTGGAAAATGTAAATATCGCGTTTCGGTGTGACCTTGAGTGTTTTGTCGTTATTTCGAACGATTGCTAGGCTTGTGAAGTGAATCCTCAATTTCTTTTAGTACACCGACTGGAAAAGGTAGATATCGCGTTTCGGAGTGACCATGAGTGATTGGTCGTTATTTCGAACGGTTGCGAGACTTGGGAAGTGAATCCTTAGCTTCTTTGGATATACCGCGAGTGGAAAAGGTAAATATCCCGATTCCAGGTCTCCTACTGTGATTTATCGTTATTTTGAACGATTACCTGCCTTGGGAAGTGAATCTTTAGTTTCTTTTAGTACACCGTGTGGAAAAGGAAAATATCGCGTTTCGGTGTGACCTTGAGTGTTTTGTCGTTATTTCGAACGATTGCTAGGCTTGTGAAGTGAATCCTCAATTTCTTTTAGTACACCGACTGGAAAAGGTAGATATCGCGTTTCGGAGTGACCATGAGTGATTGGTCGTTATTTCGAACGGTTGCGAGACTTGGGAAGTGAATCCTTAGCTTCTTTGGATATACCGCGAGTGGAAAAGGTAAATATCCCGATTCCAGGTCTCCTACTGTGATTTATCGTTATTTTGAACGATTACCTGCCTTGGGAAGTGAATCTTTAGTTTCTTTTAGTACACCGTGTGGAAAAGGAAAATATCGCGTTTCGGTGTGACCTTGAGTGTTTTGTCGTTATTTCGAACGATTGCTAGGCTTGTGAAGTGAATCCTTAGCTTCTTTCGATATACCGTTAGTGGAAAAGGTAAATATCCCGATTCCAGGTCTCCTACTGTGATTTATCGTTATTTTTAACGATTACCTGGCTTGGGGAGTGAATCCTTAGTTTCTTTTAGTTCACCGTGTGGAAAAGGTAAATATCGCGCTCGGAGTGCCCTTGAGTGTTTTGTCGTTATTTCGAACGATCGCTAGGCTTGTGAAGTGAATCCTTAGCTTCTTTCGATATACCGCGAGTGGAAAAGGTAAATAACGCGATTCCCAGTCTCCTGCTGTGATTTATCGTTATTTTGAACGATTACGAAGGCGAGGATTTGAATCCTCAGCTTCTTTCGATATACCGCGAGTGGAAAAGGTAAATATCGCGATTCCAAGTCTCCTACTGTGATTTATCGTTATTTTTAACGATTACCTGGCTTGGGAAGTGCATCCTTAGTTTCTTTTAGTTCACCGTGTGGAAAAGGTAAATATCGCGCTCGGAGTGCCCTTGAGTGTTTTGTCGTTATTTCGAACGATCGCTAGGCTTGTGAAGTGAATCCTTAGCTTCTTTCGATATACCGCGAGTGGAAAAGGTAAATAACGCGATTCCCAGTCTCCTGCTGTGATTTATCGTTATTTTGAACGATTACGAAGGCGAGGATTTGAATCCTCAGCTTCTTTCGATATACCGCGAGTGGAAAAGGTAAATATCGCGATTCCAAGTCTCCTACTGTGATTTATCGTTATTTTTAACGATTACCTGGCTTGGGAAGTGAATCCTTAGTTTCTTTTAGTACACCGTGTGGAAAAGGTAAATATCGCGTTCGGTGTGACCTTGAGTGTTTTGTCGTTATTTCGAACGATTGCTAGGCTTGTGAAGTGAATCCTTAGCTTCTTTCGATATACCGCGAGTGGAAAAGGTAAATATGCCGATTCCAGGTCTCCTACTGTGATTTATCGTTATTTTTAACGATTACCTGGCTTGGGAAGTGAATCCTTAGTTTCTTTTAGTACACCGTGTGGAAAAGGTAAATATCACGTTTCGGTGTGACCTTGAGTGTTTTGTCGTTATTTCGAACGATTGCTAGGCTTGTGAAGTGAATCCTTAGCTTCTTTCGATATACCGCGAGTGGAAAAGGTAAATAACGCGATTCCCAGTCTCCTGCTGTGATTTATCGTTATTTTGAACGATTACGAAGGCGAGGATTTGAATCCTCAGCTTCATTCGATATACCGCGAGTGGAAAAGGTAAATATCGCGATTCCAAGTCTCCTACTGTGATTTATCGTTATTTTTAACGATTACCTGGCTTGGGAAGTAAATCCTTAGTTTCTTTTAGTACACCGTGTGGAAAAGGTAAATATCGCGTTTCGGAGTGACCTTGAGTGATTGGTCGTTATTTCGAACGGTTGCGAGGCTTGGGAAGTGAATCCTTAGCTTCTTTCGATATACCGCGAGTGGAAAAGGTAAATAACGCGATTCCCAGTCTCCTGCTGTGATTTATCGTTATTTTGAAAGATTACATGGCTTAGGAAGTGAATCCTAAGTTTCTTTTAGTACACCGTGTGGAAAATGTAAATATCGCGTTTCGGTGTGACCTTGAGTGTTTTGTCGTTATTTCGAACGATTGCTAGGCTTGTGAAGTGAATCCTCAATTTCTTTTAGTACACCGACTGGAAAAGGTAGATATCGCGTTTCGGAGTGACCATGAGTGATTGGTCGTTATTTCGAACGGTTGCGAGACTTGGGAAGTGAATCCTTAGCTTCTTTGGATATACCGCGAGTGGAAAAGGTAAATATCCCGATTCCAGGTCTCCTACTGTGATTTATCGTTATTTTGAACGATTACCTGCCTTGGGAAGTGAATCTTTAGTTTCTTTTAGTACACCGTGTGGAAAAGGAAAATATCGCGTTTCGGTGTGACCTTGAGTGTTTTGTCGTTATTTCGAACGATTGCTAGGCTTGTGAAGTGAATCCTTAGCTTCTTTCGATATACCGCGAGTGGAAAAGGTAAATAACGCGATTCCCAGTCTCCTGCTGTGATTTATCGTTATTTTGAACGATTACGAAGGCGAGGATTTGAATCCTCAGCTTCATTCGATATACCGCGAGTGGAAAATGTAAATATCGCGTTTCGGTGTGACCTTGAGTGTTTTGTCGTTATTTCGAACGATTGCTAGGCTTGTGAAGTGAATCCTCAATTTCTTTTAGTACACCGACTGGAAAAGGTAGATATCGCGTTTCGGAGTGACCATGAGTGATTGGTCGTTATTTCGAACGGTTGCGAGACTTGGGAAGTGAATCCTTAGCTTCTTTGGATATACCGCGAGTGGAAAAGGTAAATATCCCGATTCCAGGTCTCCTACTGTGATTTATCGTTATTTTGAACGATTACCTGCCTTGGGAAGTGAATCTTTAGTTTCTTTTAGTACACCGTGTGGAAAAGGAAAATATCGCGTTTCGGTGTGACCTTGAGTGTTTTGTCGTTATTTCGAACGATTGCTAGGCTTGTGAAGTGAATCCTCAATTTCTTTTAGTACACCGACTGGAAAAGGTAGATATCGCGTTTCGGAGTGACCATGAGTGATTGGTCGTTATTTCGAACGGTTGCGAGACTTGGGAAGTGAATCCTTAGCTTCTTTGGATATACCGCGAGTGGAAAAGGTAAATATCCCGATTCCAGGTCTCCTACTGTGATTTATCGTTATTTTGAACGATTACCTGCCTTGGGAAGTGAATCTTTAGTTTCTTTTAGTACACCGTGTGGAAAAGGAAAATATCGCGTTTCGGTGTGACCTTGAGTGTTTTGTCGTTATTTCGAACGATTGCTAGGCTTGTGAAGTGAATCCTTAGCTTCTTTCGATATACCGTTAGTGGAAAAGGTAAATATCCCGATTCCAGGTCTCCTACTGTGATTTATCGTTATTTTTAACGATTACCTGGCTTGGGGAGTGAATCCTTAGTTTCTTTTAGTTCACCGTGTGGAAAAGGTAAATATCGCGCTCGGAGTGCCCTTGAGTGTTTTGTCGTTATTTCGAACGATCGCTAGGCTTGTGAAGTGAATCCTTAGCTTCTTTCGATATACCGCGAGTGGAAAAGGTAAATAACGCGATTCCCAGTCTCCTGCTGTGATTTATCGTTATTTTGAACGATTACGAAGGCGAGGATTTGAATCCTCAGCTTCTTTCGATATACCGCGAGTGGAAAAGGTAAATATCGCGATTCCAAGTCTCCTACTGTGATTTATCGTTATTTTTAACGATTACCTGGCTTGGGAAGTGCATCCTTAGTTTCTTTTAGTTCACCGTGTGGAAAAGGTAAATATCGCGCTCGGAGTGCCCTTGAGTGTTTTGTCGTTATTTCGAACGATCGCTAGGCTTGTGAAGTGAATCCTTAGCTTCTTTCGATATACCGCGAGTGGAAAAGGTAAATAACGCGATTCCCAGTCTCCTGCTGTGATTTATCGTTATTTTGAACGATTACGAAGGCGAGGATTTGAATCCTCAGCTTCTTTCGATATACCGCGAGTGGAAAAGGTAAATATCGCGATTCCAAGTCTCCTACTGTGATTTATCGTTATTTTTAACGATTACCTGGCTTGGGAAGTGAATCCTTAGTTTCTTTTAGTACACCGTGTGGAAAAGGTAAATATCGCGTTCGGTGTGACCTTGAGTGTTTTGTCGTTATTTCGAACGATTGCTAGGCTTGTGAAGTGAATCCTTAGCTTCTTTCGATATACCGCGAGTGGAAAAGGTAAATATGCCGATTCCAGGTCTCCTACTGTGATTTATCGTTATTTTTAACGATTACCTGGCTTGGGAAGTGAATCCTTAGTTTCTTTTAGTACACCGTGTGGAAAAGGTAAATATCACGTTTCGGTGTGACCTTGAGTGTTTTGTCGTTATTTCGAACGATTGCTAGGCTTGTGAAGTGAATCCTTAGCTTCTTTCGATATACCGCGAGTGGAAAAGGTAAATAACGCGATTCCCAGTCTCCTGCTGTGATTTATCGTTATTTTGAACGATTACGAAGGCGAGGATTTGAATCCTCAGCTTCATTCGATATACCGCGAGTGGAAAAGGTAAATATCGCGATTCCAAGTCTCCTACTGTGATTTATCGTTATTTTTAACGATTACCTGGCTTGGGAAGTAAATCCTTAGTTTCTTTTAGTACACCGTGTGGAAAAGGTAAATATCGCGTTTCGGAGTGACCTTGAGTGATTGGTCGTTATTTCGAACGGTTGCGAGGCTTGGGAAGTGAATCCTTAGCTTCTTTCGATATACCGCGAGTGGAAAAGGTAAATAACGCGATTCCCAGTCTCCTGCTGTGATTTATCGTTATTTTGAAAGATTACATGGCTTAGGAAGTGAATCCTAAGTTTCTTTTAGTACACCGTGTGGAAAATGTAAATATCGCGTTTCGGTGTGACCTTGAGTGTTTTGTCGTTATTTCGAACGATTGCTAGGCTTGTGAAGTGAATCCTCAATTTCTTTTAGTACACCGACTGGAAAAGGTAGATATCGCGTTTCGGAGTGACCATGAGTGATTGGTCGTTATTTCGAACGGTTGCGAGACTTGGGAAGTGAATCCTTAGCTTCTTTGGATATACCGCGAGTGGAAAAGGTAAATATCCCGATTCCAGGTCTCCTACTGTGATTTATCGTTATTTTGAACGATTACCTGCCTTGGGAAGTGAATCTTTAGTTTCTTTTAGTACACCGTGTGGAAAAGGAAAATATCGCGTTTCGGTGTGACCTTGAGTGTTTTGTCGTTATTTCGAACGATTGCTAGGCTTGTGAAGTGAATCCTTTGCTTCTTTCGATATACCGCGAGTGGAAAAGGTAAATATCCCGATTCCAGGTCTCTTACTGTGATTTATCGTTATTTTGAACGATTACGAATCCGAGGATTTGAATCCTCAGCTTCTTTCGATATACCGCGAGTGGAAAAGGTAAATATCGCGATTCCGAGTCTCCTACTGTGATTTATCGTTATTTTGATCGATTGCGAGGGCTAGGATTTGAATCCTTAATTTCTTTTAGTACACCGAGTGGAAAAGGTAAATATCACGTTTCGGTGTGACCTTGAGTGTTTTGTCGTTATTTCGAACTATTGCGAGACTTGGGAAATGAATCCTTAGCTTGTGTCGTTACACCGTGGGTGGAAAATGTAAATATCGCTACACCGAGTCTCCTACTGTGATTTATCGTTATTTTGAACGATTACGAAGGCGAGGATTTGAATCCTCAGCTTCTTTCGATATACCGCGAGTGGGAAAGGTAAATATCGCGATTCCGAGTCTCCTACTGTGATTTATCGTTATTTTGATCGATTGCCTGCCTTTGGAAGTGAATCTTTAGTTTCTTTTAGTACACCGTGTGGATAAGGTAAGTATCACGTTTCGGTGTGACCTTGAGTGTTTTGCCGTTATTTCGAACGATTGCTAGGCATGTGAAGTGAATCCTTAGCTTCTTTCGATATACCGCGAGTGGACAAGGTAAATATCGCCATACCGAGTCTCCTATTGTGGTTTATTGTTATTTTGAACGATTGCGAGGGCTAGGATTTGAATCCTTAATTTCTTTTATTACACCGAGTGGAAAAGGTAAATATCACGTTTCGGTGTGACCTAGAGTGATTGGTCGTTATTTCGAACGGTTGCGTGACTTGGGAAGTGAATCCTTAGTTTCTTTCGATATACCGCGAGTGGAAAAGGTAAATAACGCGATTCCCAGTCTCCTGCTGTGATTTATCGTTATTTTGAACGATTACCTGCCTTGGGAAGTGAATCTTTAGTTTCTTTTAGTACACCGTGTGGAAAAGGTAGATATCGCGTTTCGGAGTGACCTTGAGTGATTGGTCGTTATTTCGAACGGTTGCGTGACTTGGGAAGTGAATCCTTAGCTTCTTTCGATATACCGCGAGTGGAAAAGGTAAATATCGCGATTCCCAGTCTCCTGCTGTGATTTATCGTTATTTTGATCGATTACCTGGCTTGGGGAGTGAATCCTTAGTTTCTTTTAGTTCACCGTGTGGAAAAGGTAAATATCGCGTTCGGAGTGACCTTGAGTGTTTTGTCGTTATTTCGAATGGTTGCGAGGCTTGGGAAGTGAATCCTCAGCTTCTTTCGATATACCGCGAGTGGAAAAGGTAAATAACGCGATTCCCAGTCTCCTGCTGTGATTTATCGTTATTTTGATCGATTACCTGGCTTGGGGAGCGAAACCTTAGTTTCTTTTAGTACACCGTGTGGAAAAGGTAAATATCGCGCTCGGAGTGCCCTTGAGTGTTTTGTCGTTATTTCGAACGATCGCTAGGCTTGTGAAGTGAATCCTTAGCTTCTTTCGATATACCGCAAGTGGAAAAGGTAAATAACGCGATTCCCAGTCTCCTGCTGTGATTTATCGTTATTTTGAACGATTACGAAGGCGAGGATTTGAATCCTCAGCTTCTTTCGATATACCGCGAGTGGAAAAGGTAAATATCGCGATTCCAAGTCTCCTACTGTGATTTATCGTTATTTTTAACGATTACCTGGCTTGGGAAGTGAATCCTTAGTTTCTTTTAGTACACCGTGTGGAAAAGGTAAATATCGCGTTCGGTGTGACCTTGAGTGTTTTGTCGTTATTTCGAACGATTGCTAGGCTTGTGAAGTGAATACTTAGCTTCTTTCGATATACCGCGAGTGGAAAAGGTAAATATGCCGATTCCAGGTCTCCTACTGTGATTTATCGTTATTTTTAACGATTACCTGGCTTGGGAAGTGAATCCTTAGTTTCTTTTAGTACACCGTGTGGAAAAGGTAAATATCACGTTTCGGTGTGACCTTGAGTGTTTTGTCGTTATTTCGAACGATTGCTAGGCTTGTGAAGTGAATCCTTAGCTTCTTTCGATATACCGCGAGTGGAAAAGGTAAATAACGCGATTCCCAGTCTCCTGCTGTGATTTATCGTTATTTTGAACGATTACGAAGGCGAGGATTTGAATCCTCAGCTTCATTCGATATACCGCGAGTGGAAAAGGTAAATATCGCGATTCCAAGTCTCCTACTGTGATTTATCGTTATTTTTAACGATTACCTGGCTTGGGAAGTAAATCCTTAGTTTCTTTTAGTACACCGTGTGGAAAAGGTAAATATCGCGTTTCGGAGTGACCTTGAGTGATTGGTCGTTATTTCGAACGGTTGCGAGGCTTGGGAAGTGAATCCTTAGCTTCTTTCGATATACCGCGAGTGGAAAAGGTAAATATCCCGATTCCAGGTCTCCTACTGTGATTTATCGTTATTTTTAACGATTACCTGCCTTGGGAAGTGAATCTTTAGTTTCTTTTAGTACACCGTGTGGAAAAGGAAAATATCGCGTTTCGGTGTGACCTTGAGTGTTTTGTCGTTATTTCGAACGATTGCTAGGCTTGTGAAGTGAATCCTTTGCTTCTTTCGATATACCGCGAGTGGAAAAGGTAAATATCCCGATTCCAGGTCTCCTACTGTGATTTATCGTTATTTTGAACGATTACGAAGCCCAGGATTTGAATCCTCAGCTTCTTTCGATATACCGCGAGTTTAAAAGGTAAATATCGCGATTCCGAGTCTCCTACTGTGATTTATCGTTATTTTGATCGAATGCCTGCCTTTGGAAGTGAATCTTTAGTTTCTTTTAGTACACCGTGTGGAAAAGGTAAATATCACGTTTCGGTGTGACCTTGAGTGTTTTGTCGTTATGTCGAACGATTGCTAGGCATGTGAAGTGAATCCTTAGCTTCTTTCGATATACCGCGAGTGGACAAGGTAAATATCGCCATACCGAGTCTCCTATTGTGAGTTATTGTTATTTTGAACGATTGCGAGGGCTAGGATTTGAATCCTTAATTTCTTTTAGTACACCGAGTGGAAAAGGTAAATATCACGTTTCGGTGTGACCTTGAGTGTTTTGTCGTTATTTCGAACTATTGCGAGACTTGGGAAATGAATCCTTAGCTTGTGTCGTTACACCGTGGGTGGAAAATGTAAATATCGCTACACCGAGTCTCCTACTGTGATTTATCGTTATTTTGAACGATTACGAAGGCGAGGATTTGAATCCTCAGCTTCTTTCGATATACCGCGAGTGGAAAAGGTAAATATCGCGATTCCGAGTCTCCTACTGTGATTTATCGTTATTTTGATCGATTGCCTGCCTTTGGAAGTGAATCTTTAGTTTCTTTTAGTACACCGTGTGGATAAGGTAAATATCACGTTTCGGTGTGACCTTGAGTGTTTTGCCGTTATTTCGAACGATTGCTAGGCATGTGAAGTGAATCCTTAGCTTCTTTCGATATACCGCGAGTGGACAAGGTAAATATCGCCATACCGAGTCTCCTATTGTGGTTTATTGTTATTTTGAACGATTGCGAGGGCTAGGATTTGAATCCTTAATTTCTTTTATTACACCGAGTGGAAAAGGTAAATATCACGTTTCGGTGTGACCTAGAGTGATTTATCGCTATTTTGAACGATTACGAAGGCGAGGATTTGAATCCTCAGCTTCATTCGATATACCACGAGTGGAAAAGGTAAATATCGCGATTCCAAGTCTCCTACTGTGATTTATCGTTATTTTTAACGATTACCTGGCTTGGGAAGTGAATCCTTAGTTTCTTTTAGTACACCGTGTGGAAAAGGTAAATATCGCGTTCGGAGTGACCTTGAGTGTTTTGTCGTTATTTCGAATGGTTGCGAGGCTTGGGAAGTGAATCCTCAGCTTCTTTCGATATACCGCGAGTGGAAATGGTAAATAACGCGATTCCCAGTCTCCTGATGTGATTTATCGTTATTTTGATCGATTACCTGGCTTGGGGAGTGAAACCTTAGTTTCTTTTAGTACACCGTGTGGAAAAGGTAAATATCGCGCTCGGAGTGCCCTTGAGTGTTTTGTCGTTATTTCGAACGATCGCTAGGCTTGTGAAGTGAATCCTTAGCTTCTTTCGATATACCGCGAGTGGAAAAGGTAAATAACGCGATTCCCAGTCTCCTGCCTGTGATTTATCGTTATTTTGAACGATTACGAAGGCGAGGATTTGAATCCTCAGCTCCTTTCGATATACCGCGAGTGGAAAATTTAAATATCGCGATTCCAAGTCTCCTACTGTGATTTATCGTTATTTTTAACGATTACCTGGCTTGGGAAGTGAATTCTTAGTTTCTTTTAGTACACCGTGTGGAAAAGGTAAATATCGCGTTCGGTGTGACCTTGAGTGTTTTGTCGTTATTTCGAACGATTGCTAGGCTTGTGAAGTGAATCCTTAGCTTCTTTCGATATACCGTTAGTGGAAAAGGTAAATATCCCGATTCCAGGTCTCCTACTGTGATTTATCGTTATTTTTAACGATTACCTGGCTTGGGAAGTGAATCCTTAGTTTCTTTTAGTACACCGTGTGGAAAAGGTAAATATCACGTTTCGGTGTGACCTTGAGTGTTTTGTCGTTATTTCGAACGATTGCTAGGCTTGTGAAGTGAATCCTTAACTTCTTTCGATATACCGCGAGTGGAAAAGGTAAATAACGCGATTCCCAGTCTCCTGCCTGTGATTTATCGTTATTTTGAACGATTACGAAGGCGAGGATTTGAATCCTCAGCTTCTTTCGATATACCGCGAGTGGAAAAGGTAAATATCGCGATTCCAAGTCTCCTACTGTGATTTATCGTTATTTTTAACGATTACCTGGCTTGGGAAGTGAATCCTTAGTTTCTTTTAGTACACCGTGTGGAAAAGGTAAATATCGCGTTCGGTGTGACCTTGAGTGTTTTGTCGTTATTTCGAACGATTGCTAGGCTTGTGAAGTGAATCCTTAGCTTCCTTCGATATACCGCGAGTGGAAAAGGTAAATATCCCGATTCCAGGTCTCCTACTGTGATTTATCGTTATTTTTAACGATTACCGGGCTTGGGAAGTGAATCCTTAGTTTCTTTTAGTACACCGTGTGGAAAAGGTAAATATCACGTTTCGGTGTGACCTTGAGTGTTTTGTCGTTATTTCGAACGATTGCTAGGCTTGTGAAGTGAATCCTTACCTTCTTTCGATATACCGCGAGTGGAAAAGGTAAATATCCCGATTCGAGGTCTCCTACTGTGATTTATCGTTATTTTTAACGATTACCTGGCTTGGGAAGTGAATCCTTAGTTTCTTTTAGTACACCGTGTGGAAAAGGTAAATATCGCGTTCGGTGTGACCTTGAGTGTTTTGTCGTTATTTCGAACGATTGCTAGGCTTGTGAAGTGAATCCTTAGCTTCTTTCGATATACCGCGAGTGGAAATGGTAAATAACGCGATTCCCAGTCTCCTGCTGTGATTTATCGTTATTTTGAACGATTACGAAGGCGAGGATTTGAATCCTCAGCTTCATTCGATATACCGCGAGTGGAAAAGGTAAATATCGCGATTCCAAGTCTCCTACTGTGATTTATCGTTATTTTTAACGATTACCTGGCTTGGGAAGTGAATCCTTAGTTTCTTTTAGTACACCGTGTGGAAAAGGTAAATATCGCGTTCGGAGTGACCTTGAGTGTTTTGTCGTTATTTCGAATGGTTGCGAGGCTTGGGAAGTGAATCCTCAGCTTCTTTCGATATACCGCGAGTGGAAAAGGTAAATAACGCGATTCCCAGTCTCCTGCTGTGATTTATCGTTATTTTGAACGATTACGAAGGCGAGGATTTGAATCCTCAGCTTCATTCGATATACCACGAGAGGAAAAGGTAAATATCGCGATTCCGAGTCTCCTACTGTGATTTATCGTTATTTTGATCGATTGCCTGCCTTTGGAAGTGAATCTTTAGTTTCTTTTAGTACACCGTGTGGAAAAGGTAAATATCACGTTTCGGTGTGACCTTGAGTGTTTTGTCGTTATGTCGAACGATTGCTAGGCATGTGAAGTGAATCCTTAGCTTCTTTCGATATACCGCGAGTGGACAAGGTAAATATCGCCATACCGAGTCTCCTATTGTGATTTATTGTTATTTTGAACGATTGCGAGGGCTAGGATTTGAATCCTTAATTTCTTTTCGTACACCGAGTGGAAAAGGTAAATATCACGTTTCGGTGTGACCTTGAGTGTTTTGTCGTTATTTCGAACTATTGCGAGACTTGGGAAATGAATCCTTAGCTTGTGTCGTTACACCGTGGGTGGAAAATGTAAATATCGCTACACCGAGTCTCCTACTGTGATTTATCGTTATTTTGAACGATTACGAAGGCGAGGATTTGAATCCTCAGCTTCTTTCGATATACCGCGAGTGGAAAAGGTAAATATCGCGATTCCGAGTCTCCTACTGTGATTTATCGTTATTTTGATCGATTGCCTGCCTTTGGAAGTGAATCTTTAGTTTCTTTTAGTACACCGTGTGGATAAGGTAAATATCACGTTTCGGTGTGACCTTGAGTGTTTTGCCGTTATTTCGAACGATTGCTAGGCTTGTGAAGTGAATCCTTAGCTTCCTTCGATATACCGCGAGTGGAAAAGGTAAATATCCCGATTCCAGGTCTCCTACTGTCATTTATCGTTATTTTTAACGATTACCGGGCTTGGGAAGTGAATCCTTAGTTTCTTTTAGTACACCGTGTGGAAAAGGTAAATATCACGTTTCGGTGTGACCTTGAGTGTTTTGTCGTTATTTCGAACGATTGCTAGGCTTGTGAAGTGAATCCTTACCTTCTTTCGATATACCGCGAGTGGAAAAGGTAAATATCCCGATTCGAGGTCTCCTACTGTGATTTATCGTTATTTTTAACGATTACCTGGCTTGGGAAGTGAATCCTTAGTTTCTTTTAGTACACCGTGTGGAAAAGGTAAATATCGCGTTCGGTGTGACCTTGAGTGTTTTGTCGTTATTTCGAACGATTGCTAGGCTTGTGAAGTGAATCCTTAGCTTCTTTCGATATACCGCGAGTGGAAATGGTAAATAACGCGATTCCCAGTCTCCTGCTGTGATTTATCGTTATTTTGAACGATTACGAAGGCGAGGATTTGAATCCTCAGCTTCATTCGATATACCGCGAGTGGAAAAGGTAAATATCGCGATTCCAAGTCTCCTACTGTGATTTATCGTTATTTTTAACGATTACCTGGCTTGGGAAGTGAATCCTTAGTTTCTTTTAGTACACCGTGTGGAAAAGGTAAATATCGCGTTCGGAGTGACCTTGAGTGTTTTGTCGTTATTTCGAATGGTTGCGAGGCTTGGGAAGTGAATCCTCAGCTTCTTTCGATATACCGCGAGTGGAAAAGGTAAATAACGCGATTCCCAGTCTCCTGCTGTGATTTATCGTTATTTTGAACGATTACGAAGGCGAGGATTTGAATCCTCAGCTTCATTCGATATACCACGAGAGGAAAAGGTAAATATCGCGATTCCGAGTCTCCTACTGTGATTTATCGTTATTTTGATCGATTGCCTGCCTTTGGAAGTGAATCTTTAGTTTCTTTTAGTACACCGTGTGGAAAAGGTAAATATCACGTTTCGGTGTGACCTTGAGTGTTTTGTCGTTATGTCGAACGATTGCTAGGCATGTGAAGTGAATCCTTAGCTTCTTTCGATATACCGCGAGTGGACAAGGTAAATATCGCCATACCGAGTCTCCTATTGTGATTTATTGTTATTTTGAACGATTGCGAGGGCTAGGATTTGAATCCTTAATTTCTTTTCGTACACCGAGTGGAAAAGGTAAATATCACGTTTCGGTGTGACCTTGAGTGTTTTGTCGTTATTTCGAACTATTGCGAGACTTGGGAAATGAATCCTTAGCTTGTGTCGTTACACCGTGGGTGGAAAATGTAAATATCGCTACACCGAGTCTCCTACTGTGATTTATCGTTATTTTGAACGATTACGAAGGCGAGGATTTGAATCCTCAGCTTCTTTCGATATACCGCGAGTGGAAAAGGTAAATATCGCGATTCCGAGTCTCCTACTGTGAT
Organism: Nomada fucata; assembly: GCA_948146005.1. Lineage (NCBI taxonomy): Eukaryota > Metazoa > Arthropoda > Insecta > Hymenoptera > Apidae > Nomada > Nomada fucata. The sequence continues at coordinate 27,119,359 of OX411275.1, forward strand.
TTATCGTTATTTTGATCGATTGCCTGCCTTTGGAAGTGAATCTTTAGTTTCTTTTAGTACACCGTGTGGATAAGGTAAATATCACGTTTCGGTGTGACCTTGAGTGTTTTGCCGTTATTTCGAACGATTGCTATGCATGTGAAGTGAATCCTTAGCTTCTTTCGATATACCGCGAGTGGACAAGGTAAATATCGCCATACCGAGTCTCCTATTGTGGTTTATTGTTATTTTGAACGATTGCGAGGGCTAGGATTTGAATCCTTAATTTCTTTTATTACACCGAGTGGAAAAGGTAAATATCACGTTTCGGTGTGACCTAGAGTGATTGGTCGTTATTTCGAACGGTTGCGAGGCTTGGGAAGTGAATTCTTAGCTTCATTCGATATACCGCCAGTGGAAAAGGTAAATAACGCGATTCCCAGTCTCCTGCTGTGATTTATCGTTATTTTGAACGATTACCTGCCTTGGGAAGTGAATCTTTAGTTTCTTTTAGTACACCGTGTGGAAAAGGTAGATATCGCGTTTCGGAGTGACCTTGAGTGATTGGTCGTTATTTCGAACGGTTGCGAGACTTGGGAAGTGAATCCTTAGCTTCTTTCGATATACCGCGAGTGGAAAAGGTAAATAACGCGATTCCCAGTCTCCTGCTGTGATTTATCGTTATTTTGAACGATTACCTGCCTTGGGAAGTGAATCTTTAGTTTCTTTTAGTACACCGTGTGGAAAAGGTAAATATCGCGTTTCGGTGTGACCTTGAGTGTTTTGTCGTTATTTCGAACGATTGCTAGGCTTGTGAAGTGAATCCTTAGCTTCTTTCGATATACCGCGAGTGGACAAGGTAAATATCGCCATTCCGAGTCTCCTATTGTGGTTTATTGTTATTTTGAACGATTGCGAGGGCTTGGATTTGAATCCTTAATTTCTTTTATTACACCGAGTGGAAAAGGTAAATATCACGTTTCGGTGTGACCTAGAGTGATTTATCGCTATTTTGAACGATTACGAAGGCGAGGATTTGAATCCTCAGCTTCTTTCGATATACCGCGAGTGGAAAAGGTAAATATCGCGATTCCGAGTCTCAAACTGTGATTTATCCTTATTTTGAACGATTACGAAGGCGAGGATTTGAATCCTCAGCTCCTTTCGATATACCGCGAGTGGAAAAGGTAAATATCGCGATTCCCAGCCTCCTGCTGTGATTTATCGTTATTTTGAACGATTACCTGGCTTAGGAAGTGAATCCTTAGTTTCTATTATTACAACGTGTGGAAAAGGTAGATATCGCGTTTCGGAGTGACATTGAGTGATTGGTCGTTATTTCGAACGGTTGCGGGACTTGGGAAGTGAATCCTCAGATTCTTTCGATATACCGCGAGTGGACAAGGTAAATATCGCCATACCGAGTCTCCTATTGTGATTTATTGTTATTTTGAACGATTGCGAGGGCTAGGATTTGAATCCTTAATTTCTTTTAGTACACCGAGTGGAAAAGGTAAATATCACGTTTCGGTGTGACCTTGAGTCTTTTGTCGTTATTTCGAACTATTGCGAGAGTTGGGAAATGAATCCTTAGCTTGTGTCGTTACACCGTGGGTGGAAAATATAAATATCGCTACACCGAGTCTCCTACTGTGATTTATCGTTATTTTGAACGATTACGAAGGCGAGGATTTGAATCCTCAGCTTCTTTCGATATACCGCGAGTGGAAAAGGTAAATATCGCGATTCCAAGTCTCCTACTGTGATTTATCGTTATTTTTAACGATTACCTGGCTTGGGAAGTGAATCCTTAGTTTCTTTTAGTACACCGTGTGGAAAAGGTAAATATCGCGTTCGGAGTGACCTTGAGTGTTTTGTCGTTATTTCGAATGGTTGCGAGGCTTGGGAAGTGAATCCTCAGCTTCTTCCGATATACCGCGAGTGGAAATGGTAAATAACGCGATTCCCAGTCTCCTGATGTGATTTATCGTTATTTTGATCGATTACCTGGCTTGGGGAGTGAAACCTTAGTTTCTTTTAGTACACCGTGTGGAAAAGGTAAATATCGCGCTCGGAGTGCCCTTGAGTGTTTTGTCGTTATTTCGAACGATCGCTAGGCTTGTGAAGTGAATCCTTAACTTCTTTCGATATACCGCGAGTGGAAAAGGTAAATAACGCGATTCCCATTCTCCTGCCTGTGATTTATCGTTATTTTGAACGATTACGAAGGCGAGGATTTGAATCCTCAGCTTCTTTCGATATACCGCGAGTGGAAAAGGTAAATATCCCGATTCCAGGTCTCCTACTGTGATTTATCGTTATTTTTAACGATTACCTGGCTTGGGAAGTGAATCCTTAGTTTCTTTTAGTACACCGTGTGGAAAAGGTAAATATCACGTTTCGGTGTGACCTTGAGTGTTTTGTCGTTATTTCGAACGATTGCTAGGCTTGTGAAGTGAATCCTTAACTTCTTTCGATATACCGCGAGTGGAAAAGGTAAATAACGCGATTCCCATTCTCCTGCCTGTGATTTATCGTTATTTTGAACGATTACGAAGGCGAGGATTTGAATCCTCAGCTTCTTTCGATATACCGCGAGTGGAAAAGGTAAATATCGCGATTCCAAGTCTCCTACTGTGATTTATCGTTATTTTTAACGATTACCTGGCTTGGGAAGTGAATCCTTAGTTTCTTTTAGTACACCGTGTGGAAAAGGTAAATATCGCGTTCGGTGTGTCCTTGAGTGTTTTGTCGTTATTTCGAACGATTGCTAGGCTTGTGAAGTGAATCCTTAGCTTCCTTCGATATACCGCGAGTGGAAAAGGTAAATATCCCGATTCCAGGTCTCCTACTGTGATTTATCGTTATTTTTAACGATTACCGGGCTTGGGAAGTGAATCCTTAGTTTCTTTTAGTACACCGTGTGGAAAAGGTAAATATCACGTTTCGGTGTGACCTTGAGTGTTTTGTCGTTATTTCGAACGATTGCTAGGCTTGTGAAGTGAATCCTTACCTTCTTTCGATATACCGCGAGTGGAAAAGGTAAATATCCCGATTCGAGGTCTCCTACTGTGATTTATCGTTATTTTTAACGATTACCTGGCTTGGGAAGTGAATCCTTAGTTTCTTTTAGTACACCGTGTGGAAAAGGTAAATATCGCGTTCGGTGTGACCTTGAGTGTTTTGTCGTTATTTCGAACGATTGCTAGGCTTGTGAAGTGAATCCTTAGCTTCTTTCGATATACCGCGAGTGGAAAAGGTAAATAACGCGATTCCCAGTCTCCTGCTGTGATTTATCGTTATTTTGAACGATTACGAAGGCGAGGATTTGAATCCTCAGCTTCATTCGATATACCGCGAGTGGAAAAGGTAAATATCGCGATTCCAAGTCTCCTACTGTGATTTATCGTTATTTTTAACGATTACCTGGCTTGGGAAGTGAATCCTTAGTTTCTTTTAGTACACCGTGTGGAAAAGGTAAATATCACGTTTCGGTGTGACCTTGAGTGTTTTGTCGTTATGTCGAACGATTGCTAGGCATGTGAAGTGAATCCTTAGCTTCTTTCGATATACCGCGAGTGGACAAGGTAAATATCGCCATACCGAGTCTCCTATTGTGATTTATTGTTATTTTGAACGATTACGAAGGCGAGGATTTGAATCCTCAGCTTCTTTCGATATACCGCGAGTGGAAAAGGTAAATATCCCGATTCCAGGTCTCCTACTGTGATTTATCGTTATTTTTAACGATTACCTGGCTTGGGAAGTGAATCCTTAGTTTCTTTTAGTACACCGTGTGGAAAAGGTAAATATCACGTTTCGGTGTGACCTTGAGTGTTTTGTCGTTATTTCGAACGATTGCTAGGCTTGTGAAGTGAATCCTTAACTTCTTTCGATATACCGCGAGTGGAAAAGGTAAATAACGCGATTCCCATTCTCCTGCCTGTGATTTATCGTTATTTTGAACGATTACGAAGGCGAGGATTTGAATCCTCAGCTTCTTTCGATATACCGCGAGTGGAAAAGGTAAATATCGCGATTCCAAGTCTCCTACTGTGATTTATCGTTATTTTTAACGATTACCTGGCTTGGGAAGTGAATCCTTAGTTTCTTTTAGTACACCGTGTGGAAAAGGTAAATATCGCGTTCGGTGTGACCTTGAGTGTTTTGTCGTTATTTCGAACGATTGCTAGGCTTGTGAAGTGAATCCTTAGCTTCCTTCGATATACCGCGAGTGGAAAAGGTAAATATCCCGATTCCAGGTCTCCTACTGTGATTTATCGTTATTTTTAACGATTACCGGGCTTGGGAAGTGAATCCTTAGTTTCTTTTAGTACACCGTGTGGAAAAGGTAAATATCACGTTTCGGTGTGACCTTGAGTGTTTTGTCGTTATTTCGAACGATTGCTAGGCTTGTGAAGTGAATCCTTACCTTCTTTCGATATACCGCGAGTGGAAAAGGTAAATATCCCGATTCGAGGTCTCCTACTGTGATTTATCGTTATTTTTAACGATTACCTGGCTTGGGAAGTGAATCCTTAGTTTCTTTTAGTACACCGTGTGGAAAAGGTAAATATCGCGTTCGGTGTGACCTTGAGTGTTTTGTCGTTATTTCGAACGATTGCTAGGCTTGTGAAGTGAATCCTTAGCTTCTTTCGATATACCGCGAGTGGAAAAGGTAAATAACGCGATTCCCAGTCTCCTGCTGTGATTTATCGTTATTTTGAACGATTACGAAGGCGAGGATTTGAATCCTCAGCTTCATTCGATATACCGCGAGTGGAAAAGGTAAATATCGCGATTCCAAGTCTCCTACTGTGATTTATCGTTATTTTTAACGATTACCTGGCTTGGGAAGTGAATCCTTAGTTTCTTTTAGTACACCGTGTGGAAAAGGTAAATATCACGTTTCGGTGTGACCTTGAGTGTTTTGTCGTTATGTCGAACGATTGCTAGGCATGTGAAGTGAATCCTTAGCTTCTTTCGATATACCGCGAGTGGACAAGGTAAATATCGCCATACCGAGTCTCCTATTGTGATTTATTGTTATTTTGAACGATTGCGAGGGCTAGGATTTGAATCCTTAATTTCTTTTAGTACACCGAGTGGAAAAGGTAAATATCACGTTTCGGTGTGACCTTGAGTGTTTTGTCGTTATTTCGAACTATTGCGAGACTTGGGAAATGAATCCTTAGCTTGTGTCGTTACACCGTGGGTGGAAAATGTAAATATCGCTACACCGAGTCTCCTACTGTGATTTATCGTTATTTTGAACGATTACGAAGGCGAGGATTTGAATCCTCAGCTTCTTTCGATATACCGCGAGTGGAAAAGGTAAATATCGCGATTCCGAGTCTCCTACTGTGATTTATCGTTATTTTGATCGATTGCCTGCCTTTGGAAGTGAATCTTTAGTTTCTTTTAGTACACCGTGTGGATAAGGTAAATATCACGTTTCGGTGTGACCTTGAGTGTTTTGCCGTTATTTCGAACGATTGCTAGGCATGTGAAGTGAATCCTTAGCTTCTTTCGATATACCGCGAGTGGACAAGGTAAATATCGCCATACCGAGTCTCCTATTGTGGTTTATTGTTATTTTGAACGATTGCGAGGGCTAGGATTTGAATCCTTAATTTCTTTTATTACACCGAGTGGAAAAGGTAAATATCACGTTTCGGTGTGACCTAGAGTGATTGGTCGTTATTTCGAACGGTTGCGAGGCTTGGGAAGTGAATTCTTAGCTTCATTCGATATACCGCCAGTGGAAAAGGTAAATAACGCGATTCCCAGTCTCCTGCTGTGATTTATCGTTATTTTGAACGATTACCTGCCTTGGGAAGTGAATCTTTAGTTTCTTTTAGTACACCGTGTGGAAAAGGTAGATATCGCGTTTCGGAGTGACCTTGAGTGATTGGTCGTTATTTCGAACGGTTGCGAGACTTGGGAAGTGAATCCTTAGCTTCTTTCGATATACCGCGAGTGGAAAAGGTAAATAACGCGATTCCCAGTCTCCTGCTGTGATTTATCGTTATTTTGAACGATTACCTGCCTTGGGAAGTGAATCTTTAGTTTCTTTTAGTACACCGTGTGGAAAAGGTAAATATCGCGTTTCGGTGTGACCTTGAGTGTTTTGTCGTTATTTCGAACGATTGCTAGGCTTGTGAAGTGAATCCTTAGCTTCTTTCGATATACCGCGAGTGGACAAGGTAAATATCGCCATACCGAGTCTCCTATTGTGGTTTATTGTTATTTTGAACGATTGCGAGGGCTAGGATTTGAATCCTTAATTTCTTTTATTACACCGAGTGGAAAAGGTAAATATCACGTTTCGGTGTGACCTAGAGTGATTTATCGCTATTTTGAACGATTACGAAGGCGAGGATTTGAATCCTCAGCTTCTTTCGATATACCGCGAGTGGAAAAGGTAAATATCGCGATTCCGAGTCTCCTACTGTGATTTATCCTTATTTTGAACGATTACGAAGGCGAGGATTTGAATCCTCAGCTTCTTTCGATATACCGCGAGTGGAAAAGGTAAATATCGCGATTCCAAGTCTCCTACTGTGATTTATCGTTATTTTTAACGATTACCTGGCTTGGGAAGTGAATCCTTAGTTTCTTTTAGTACACCGTGTGGAAAAGGTAAATATCGCGTTCGGTGTGACCTTGAGTGTTTTGTCGTTATTTCGAACGATTGCTAGGCTTGTGAAGTGAATCCTTAGCTTCTTTCGATATACCGCGAGTGGAAAAGGTAAATATCCCGATTCCAGGTCTCCTACTGTGATTTATCGTTATTTTTAACGATTACCTGGCTTGGGAAGTGAATCCTTAGTTTCTTTTAGTACACCGTGTGGAAAAGGTAAATATCACGTTTCGGTGTGACCTTGAGTGTTTTGTCGTTATTTCGAACGATTGCTAGGCTTGTGAAGTGAATCCTTAGCTTCTTTCGATATACCGCGAGTGGAAAAGGTAAATATCCCGATTCGAGGTCTCCTACTGTGATTTATCGTTATTTTTAACGATTACCTGGCTTGGGAAGTGAATCCTTAGTTTCTTTTAGTACACCGTGTGGAAAAGGTAAATATCGCGTTCGGAGTGACCTTGAGTGTTTTGTCGTTATTTCGAATGGTTGCGAGGCTTGGGAAGTGAATCCTCAGCTTCTTTCGATATACCGCGAGTGGAAATGGTAAATAACGCGATTCCCAGTCTCCTGATGTGATTTATCGTTATTTTGATCGATTACCTGGCTTGGGGAGTGAAACCTTAGTTTCTTTTAGTACACCGTGTGGAAAAGGTAAATATCGCGTTCGGAGTGACCTTGAGTGTTTTGTCGTTATTTCGAACGATTGCTAGGCTTGTGAAGTGAATCCTTAGCTTCTTTCGATATACCGCGAGTGGAAAAGGTAAATATCCCGATTCGAGGTCTCCTACTGTGATTTATCGTTATTTTTAACGATTACCTGGCTTGGGAAGTGAATCCTTAGTTTCTTTTAGTACACCGTGTGGAAAAGGTAAATATCGCGTTCGGAGTGACCTTGAGTGTTTTGTCGTTATTTCGAATGGTTGCGAGGCTTGGGAAGTGAATCCTCAGCTTCTTTCGATATACCGCGAGTGGAAATGGTAAATAACGCGATTCCCAGTCTCCTGATGTGATTTATCGTTATTTTGATCGATTACCTGGCTTGGGGAGTGAAACCTTAGTTTCTTTTAGTACACCGTGTGGAAAAGGTAAATATCGCGTTCGGAGTGACCTTGAGTGTTTTGTCGTTATTTCGAATGGTTGCGAGGCTTGGGAAGTGAATCCTCAGCTTCTTTCGATATACCGCGAGTGGACAAGGTAAATATCGCCATACCGAGTCTCCTATTGTGGTTTATTGTTATTTTGAACGATTGCGAGGGCTAGGATTTGAATCCTTAATTTCTTTTATTACACCGAGTGGAAAAGGTAAATATCACGTTTCGGTGTGACCTAGAGTGATTGGTCGTTATTTCGAACGGTTGCGAGGCTTGGGAAGTGAATTCTTAGCTTCATTCGATATACCGCCAGTGGAAAAGGTAAATAACGCGATTCCCAGTCTCCTGCTGTGATTTATCGTTATTTTGAACGATTACCTGCCTTGGGAAGTGAATCTTTAGTTTCTTTTAGTACACCGTGTGGAAAAGGTAGATATCGCGTTTCGGAGTGACCTTGAGTGATTGGTCGTTATTTCGAACGGTTGCGAGACTTGGGAAGTGAATCCTTAGCTTCTTTCGATATACCGCGAGTGGAAAAGGTAAATAACGCGATTCCCAGTCTCCTGCTGTGATTTATCGTTATTTTGAACGATTACCTGCCTTGGGAAGTGAATCTTTAGTTTCTTTTAGTACACCGTGTGGAAAAGGTAAATATCGCGTTTCGGTGTGACCTTGAGTGTTTTGTCGTTATTTCGAACGATTGCTAGGCTTGTGAAGTGAATCCTTCACTTCTTTCGATATACCGCGAGTGGAAAAGGTAAATATCCCGATTCCAGGTCTCCTACTGTGATTTATCGCTATTTTGAACGATTACGAAGGCGAGGATTTGAATCCTCAGCTTCTTTCGATATACCGCGAGTGGAAAAGGTAAATATCGCGATTCCGAGTCTCCTACTGTGATTTATCGCTATTTTGAACGATTACGAAGGCGAATATTTGAATCCTCAGCTTCTTTCGATATACCGCGAGTGGAAAAGGTAAATAACGCTATTCCCAGTCTCCTACTGTGATTTATCCTTATTTTGAACGATTACGAAGGCGAGGATTTGAATCCTCAGCTCCTTTCGATATACCGCGAGTGGAAAAGGTAAATATCGCGATTCCCAGCCTCCTGCTGTGATTTATCGTTATTTTGAACGATTACCTGGCTTAGGAAGTGAATCCTTAGTTTCTTTTATTACAACGTGTGGAAAAGGTAGATATCGCGTTTCGGAGTGACATTGAGTGATTGGTCGTTATTTCGAACGGTTGCGGGACTTGGGAAGTGAATCCTCAGATTCTTTCGATATACCGCGAGTGGACAAGGTAAATATCGCCATACCGAGTCTCCTATTGTGATTTATTGTTATTTTGAACGATTGCGAGGGCTAGGATTTGAATCCTTAATTTCTTTTAGTACACCGAGTGGAAAAGGTAAATATCACGATTCGGTGTGACCTTGAGTCTTTTGTCGTTATTTCGAACTATTGCGAGAGTTGGGAAATGAATCCTTAGCTTGTGTCGTTACACCGTGGGTGGAAAATGTAAATATCGCTACACCGAGTCTCCTACTGTGATTTATCGTTATTTTGAACGATTACGAAGGCGAGGATTTGAATCCTCAGCTTCTTTCGATATACCGCGAGTGGAAAAGGTAAATATCGCGATTCCGAGTCTCCTACTGTGATTTATCGTTATTTTGATCGATTGCCTGCCTTTGGAAGTGAATCTTTAGTTTCTTTTAGTACACCGTGTGGATAAGGTAAATATCACGTTTCGGTGTGACCTTGAGTGTTTTGCCGTTATTTCGAACGATTGCTAGGCATGTGAAGTGAATCCTTAGCTTCTTTCGATATACCGCGAGTGGACAAGGTAAATATCGCCATACCGAGTCTCCTATTGTGGTTTATTGTTATTTTGAACGATTGCGAGGGCTAGGATTTGAATCCTTAATTTCTTTTATTACACCGAGTGGAAAAGGTAAATATCACGTTTCGGTGTGACCTAGAGTGATTGGTCGTTATTTCGAACGGTTGCGAGGCTTGGGAAGTGAATTCTTAGCTTCATTCGATATACCGCCAGTGGAAAAGGTAAATAACGCGATTCCCAGTCTCCTGCTGTGATTTATCGTTATTTTGAACGATTACCTGCCTTGGGAAGTGAATCTTTAGTTTCTTTTAGTACACCGTGTGGAAAAGGTAGATATCGCGTTTCGGAGTGACCTTGAGTGATTGGTCGTTATTTCGAACGGTTGCGAGACTTGGGAAGTGAATCCTTAGCTTCTTTCGATATACCGCGAGTGGAAAAGGTAAATAACGCGATTCCCAGTCTCCTGCTGTGATTTATCGTTATTTTGAACGATTACCTGCCTTGGGAAGTGAATCTTTAGTTTCTTTTAGTACACCGTGTGGAAAAGGTAAATATCGCGTTTCGGTGTGACCTTGAGTGTTTTGTCGTTATTTCGAACAATTGCTAGGCTTGTGAAGTGAATCCTTAGCTTCTTTCGATATACCGCGAGTGGACAAGGTAAATATCGCCATACCGAGTCTCCTATTGTGGTTTATTGTTATTTTGAACGATTGCGAGGGCTAGGATTTGAATCCTTAATTTCTTTTATTACACCGAGTGGAAAAGGTAAATATCACGTTTCGGTGTGACCTAGAGTGATTTATCGCTATTTTGAACGATTACGAAGGCGAGGATTTGAATCCTCAGCTTCTTTCGATATACCGCGAGTGGAAAAGGTAAATATCGCGATTCCGAGTCTCCTACTGTGATTTATCCTTATTTTGAACGATTACGAAGGCGAGGATTTGAATCCTCAGCTTCTTTCGATATACCGCGAGTGGAAAAGGTAAATATCGCGATTCCAAGTCTCCTACTGTGATTTATCGTTATTTTTAACGATTACCTGGCTTGGGAAGTGAATCCTTAGTTTCTTTTAGTACACCGTGTGGAAAAGGTAAATATCGCGTTCGGTGTGACCTTGAGTGTTTTGTCGTTATTTCGAACGATTGCTAGGCTTGTGAAGTGAATCCTTAGCTTCTTTCGATATACCGCGAGTGGAAAAGGTAAATATCCCGATTCCAGGTCTCCTACTGTGATTTATCGTTATTTTTAACGATTACCTGGCTTGGGAAGTGAATCCTTAGTTTCTTTTAGTACACCGTGTGGAAAAGGTAAATATCACGTTTCGGTGTGACCTTGAGTGTTTTGTCGTTATTTCGAACGATTGCTAGGCTTGTGAAGTGAATCCTTAGCTTCTTTCGATATACCGCGAGTGGAAAAGGTAAATATCCCGATTCGAGGTCTCCTACTGTGATTTATCGTTATTTTTAACGATTACCTGGCTTGGGAAGTGAATCCTTAGTTTCTTTTAGTACACCGTGTGGAAAAGGTAAATATCGCGTTCGGAGTGACCTTGAGTGTTTTGTCGTTATTTCGAATGGTTGCGAGGCTTGGGAAGTGAATCCTCAGCTTCTTTCGATATACCGCGAGTGGAAATGGTAAATAACGCGATTCCCAGTCTCCTGATGTGATTTATCGTTATTTTGATCGATTACCTGGCTTGGGGAGTGAAACCTTAGTTTCTTTTAGTACACCGTGTGGAAAAGGTAAATATCGCGTTCGGAGTGACCTTGAGTGTTTTGTCGTTATTTCGAACGATTGCTAGGCTTGTGAAGTGAATCCTTAGCTTCTTTCGATATACCGCGAGTGGAAAAGGTAAATATCCCGATTCGAGGTCTCCTACTGTGATTTATCGTTATTTTTAACGATTACCTGGCTTGGGAAGTGAATCCTTAGTTTCTTTTAGTACACCGTGTGGAAAAGGTAAATATCGCGTTCGGAGTGACCTTGAGTGTTTTGTCGTTATTTCGAATGGTTGCGAGGCTTGGGAAGTGAATCCTCAGCTTCTTTCGATATACCGCGAGTGGAAATGGTAAATAACGCGATTCCTAGTCTCCTGATGTGATTTATCGTTATTTTGATCGATTACCTGGCTTGGGGAGTGAAACCTTAGTTTCTTTTAGTACACCGTGTGGAAAAGGTAAATATCGCGTTCGGAGTGACCTTGAGTGTTTTGTCGTTATTTCGAATGGTTGCGAGGCTTGGGAAGTGAATCCTCAGCTTCTTTCGATATACCGCGAGTGGACAAGGTAAATATCGCCATACGGAGTCTCCTATTGTGGTTTATTGTTATTTTGAACGATTGCGAGGGCTAGGATTTGAATCCTTAATTTCTTTTATTACACCGAGTGGAAAAGGTAAATATCACGTTTCGGTGTGACCTAGAGTGATTGGTCGTTATTTCGAACGGTTGCGAGGCTTGGGAAGTGAATTCTTAGCTTCATTCGATATACCGCCAGTGGAAAAGGTAAATAACGCGATTCCCAGTCTCCTGCTGTGATTTATCGTTATTTTGAACGATTACCTGCCTTGGGAAGTGAATCTTTAGTTTCTTTTAGTACACCGTGTGGAAAAGGTAGATATCGCGTTTCGGAGTGACCTTGAGTGATTGGTCGTTATTTCGAACGGTTGCGAGACTTGGGAAGTGAATCCTTAGCTTCTTTCGATATACCGCGAGTGGAAAAGGTAAATAACGCGATTCCCAGTCTCCTGCTGTGATTTATCGTTATTTTGAACGATTACCTGCCTTGGGAAGTGAATCTTTAGTTTCTTTTAGTACACCGTGTGGAAAAGGTAAATATCGCGTTTCGGTGTGACCTTGAGTGTTTTGTCGTTATTTCGAACGATTGCTAGGCTTGTGAAGTGAATCCTTCACTTCTTTCGATATACCGCGAGTGGAAAAGGTAAATATCCCGATTCCAGGTCTCCTACTGTGATTTATCGCTATTTTGAACGATTACGAAGGCGAGGATTTGAATCCTCAGCTTCTTTCGATATACCGCGAGTGGAAAAGGTAAATATCGCGATTCCGAGTCTCCTACTGTGATTTATCGCTATTTTGAACGATTACGAAGGCGAATATTTGAATCCTCAGCTTCTTTCGATATACCGCGAGTGGAAAAGGTAAATAACGCTATTCCCAGTCTCCTACTGTGATTTATCCTTATTTTGAACGATTACGAAGGCGAGGATTTGAATCCTCAGCTCCTTTCGATATACCGCGAGTGGAAAAGGTAAATATCGCGATTCCCAGCCTCCTGCTGTGATTTATCGTTATTTTGAACGATTACCTGGCTTAGGAAGTGAATCCTTAGTTTCTTTTATTACAACGTGTGGAAAAGGTAGATATCGCGTTTCGGAGTGACATTGAGTGATTGGTCGTTATTTCGAACGGTTGCGGGACTTGGGAAGTGAATCCTCAGATTCTTTCGATATACCGCGAGTGGACAAGGTAAATATCGCCATACCGAGTCTCCTATTGTGATTTATTGTTATTTTGAACGATTGCGAGGGCTAGGATTTGAATCCTTAATTTCTTTTAGTACACCGAGTGGAAAAGGTAAATATCACGATTCGGTGTGACCTTGAGTCTTTTGTCGTTATTTCGAACTATTGCGAGAGTTGGGAAATGAATCCTTAGCTTGTGTCGTTACACCGTGGGTGGAAAATGTAAATATCGCTGCACCGAGTCTCCTACTGTGATTTATCGTTATTTTGAACGATTACGAAGGCGAGGATTTGAATCCTCAGCTTCTTTCGATATACCGCGAGTGGAAAAGGTAAATATCGCGATTCCCAGCCTCCTGCTGTGATTTATCGTTATTTTGAACGATTACCTGGCTTAGGAAGTGAATCCTTAGTTTCTTTTATTACACCGTGTGGAAAAGGTAAATATCGCGTTCGGAGTGACCTTGAGTGTTTTGTCGTTATTTCGAATGGTTGCGAGGCTTGGGAAGTGAATCCTCAGCTTCTTTCGATATACCGCGAGTGGAAATGGTAAATAACGCGATTCCCAGTCTCCTGATGTGATTTATCGTTATTTTGATCGATTACCTGGCTTGGGGAGTGAAACCTTAGTTTCTTTTAGTACACCGTGTGGAAAAGGTAAATATCGCGCTCGGAGTGCCCTTGAGTGTTTTGTCGTTATTTCGAACGATCGCTAGGCTTGTGAAGTGAATCCTTAGCTTCTTTCGATATACCGCGAGTGGAAAAGGTAAATAACGCGATTCCCAGTCTCCTGCCTGTGATTTATCGTTATTTTGAACGATTACGAAGGCGAGGATTTGAATCCTCAGCTTCTTTCGATATACCGCGAGTGGAAAAGGTAAATATCGCGATTCCAAGTCTCCTACTGTGATTTATCGTTATTTTTAACGATTACCTGGCTTGGGAAGTGAATCCTTAGTTTCTTTTAGTACACCGTGTGGAAAAGGTAAATATCGCGTTCGGTGTGACCTTGAGTGTTTTGTCGTTATTTCGAACGATTGCTAGGCTTGTGAAGTGAATCCTTAGCTTCTTTCGATATACCGCGAGTGGAAAAGGTAAATATCCCGATTCCAGGTCTCCTACTGTGATTTATCGTTATTTTTAACAATTACCTGGCTTGGGAAGTGAATCCTTAGTTTCTTTTAGTACACCGTGTGGAAAAGGTAAATATCACGTTTCGGTGTGACCTTGAGTGTTTTGTCGTTATTTCGAACGATTGCTAGGCTTGTGAAGTGAATCCTTAGCTTCTTTCGATATACCGCGAGTGGAAAAGGTAAATATCCCGATTCGATGTCTCCTACTGTGATTTATCGTTATTTTTAACGATTACCTGGCTTGGGAAGTGAATCCTTAGTTTCTTTTAGTACACCGTGTGGAAAAGGTAAATATCACGTTTCGGTGTGACCTTGAGTGTTTTGTCGTTATTTCGAACGATTGCTAGGCTTGTGAAGTGAATCCTTAGCTTCTTTCGATATACCGCGAGTGGAAAAGGTAAATATCCCGATTCCAGGTCTCCTACTGTGATTTATCGTTATTTTTAACGATTACCTGGCTTGGGAAGTGAATCCTTAGTTTCTTTTAGTACACATTGTGGAAAAGGTAAATATCACGTTTCGGTGTGACCTTGAGTGTTTTGTCGTTATTTCGAACGATTGCTAGGCTTGTGAAGTGAATCCTTAGCTTCTTTCGATATACCGCGAGTGGAAAAGGTAAATAACGCGATTCCCAGTCTCCTGCTGTGATTTATCGTTATTTTGAACGATTACGAAGGCGAGGATTTGAATCCTCAGCTTCATTCGATATACCGCGAGTGGAAAAGGTAAATATCGCGATTCCAAGTCTCCTACTGTGATTTATCGTTATTTTTAACGATTACCTGGCTTGGGAAGTGAATCCTTAGTTTCTTTTAGTACACCGTGTGGAAAAGGTAAATATCGCGTTTCGGAGTGACCTTGAGTGATTGGTCGTTATTTCGAACGGTTGCGAGGCTTGGGAAGTGAATCCTTAGCTTCTTTCGATATACCGCGAGTGGAAAAGGTAAATATCGATATTCCCAGTCTCCTGCTGTGATTTATCGTTATTTTGAACGATTACCTGGCTTGGGGAGTGAAACCTTAGTTTCTTTTAGTACACCGTGTGGAAAAGGTAAATATCGCGTTCGGAGTGACCTTGAGTGTTTTGTCGTTATTTCGAATGGTTGCGAGACTTGGGAAGTGAATCTTCAGCTTCTTTCGATATACCGCGAGTGGAAAAGGTAAATAACGCGATTCCCAGTCTCCTGCTGTGATTTATCGTTATTTTGAACGATTTCGAAGGCGAGGATTTGAATCCTCAGCTTCATTCGATATACCGCGAGTGGAAAAGGTAAATAACGCGATTCCCAGTCTCCTGCTGTGATTTATCGTTATTTTGAACGATTTCGAAGGCGAGGATTTGAATCCTCAGCTTCATTCGATATACCACGAGTGGAAAAGGTAAATATCGCGATTCCGAGTCTCCTACTGTGATTTATCGTTATTTTGATCGATTGCCTGCCTTTGGAAGTGAATCTTTAGTTTCTTTTAGTACACCGTGTGGAAAAGGTAAATATCACGTTTCGGTGTGACCTTGAGTGTTTTGTCGTTATGTCGAACGATTGCTAGGCATGTGAAGTGAATCCTTAGCTTCTTTCGATATACCGCGAGTGGACAAGGTAAATATCGCCATACCGAGTCTCCTATTGTGATTTATTGTTATTTTGAACGATTGCGAGGGCTAGGATTTGAATCCTTAATTTCTTTTAGTACACCGAGTGGAAAAGGTAAATATCACGTTTCGGTGTGACCTAGAGTGATTGGTCGTTATTTCGAACGGTTGCGAGGCTTGGGAAGTGAATTCTTAGCTTCATTCGATATACCGCGAGTGGAAAAGGTAAATAACGCGATTCCCAGTCTCCTGCTGTGATTTATCGTTATTTTGAACGATTACCTGCCTTGGGAAGTGAATCTTTAGTTTCTTTTAGTACACCGTGTGGAAAAGGTAGATATCGCGTTTCGGAGTGACCTTGAGTGATTGGTCGTTATTTCGAACGGTTGCGAGACTTGGGAAGTGAATCCTTAGCTTCTTTCGATATACCGCGAGTGGAAAAGGTAAATAACGCGATTCCCAGTCTCCTGCTGTGATTTATCGTTATTTTGAACGATTACCTGCCTTGGGAAGTGAATCTTTAGTTTCTTTTAGTACACCGTGTGGAAAAGGTAAATATCGCGTTTCGGTGTGACCTTGAGTGTTTTGTCGTTATTTCGAACGATTGCTAGGCTTGTGAAGTGAATCCTTTACTTCTTTCGATATACCGCGAGTGGAAAAGGTAAATATCCCGATTCCAGGTCTCCTACTGTGATTTATCGCTATTTTGAACGATTACGAAGGCGAGGATTTGAATCCTCAGCTTCTTTCGATATACCGCGAGTGGAAAGGGTAAATATCGCGATTCCGAGTCTCCTACTGTGATTTATCGCTATTTTGAACGATTACGAAGGCGAGGATTTGAATCCTCAGCTTCTTTCGATATACCGCGAGTGGAAAAGGTAAATAACGCTATTCCCATTCTCCTGCTGTGATTTATCGTTATTTTGAACGATTACCTGGCTTAGGAAGTGAATCCTTAGTTTCTTTTATTACAACGTGTGGAAAAGGTAGATATCGCGTTTCGGAGTGACATTGAGTGATTGGTCGTTATTTCGAACGTTTGCGGGACTTGGGAAGTGAATCCTCAGATTCTTTCGATATACCGCGAGTGGACAAGGTAAATATCGCCATACCGAGTCTCCTATTGTGATTTATTGTTATTTTGAACGATTGCGAGGGCTAGGATTTGAATCCTTAATTTCTTTTAGTACACCGAGTGGAAAAGGTAAATATCACGTTTCGGTGTGACCTTGAGTCTTTTGTCGTTATTTCGAACTATTGCGAGAGTTGGGAAATGAATCCTTAGCTTGTGTCGTTACACCGTGGGTGGAAAATGTAAATATCGCTACACCGAGTCTCCTACTGTGATTTATCGTTATTTTGAACGATTACGAAGGCGAGGATTTGAATCCTCAGCTTCTTTCGATATACCGCGAGTGGAAAAGGTAAATATCGCGATTCCCAGCCTCCTGCTGTGATTTATCGTTATTTTGAACGATTACCTGGCTTAGGAAGTGAATCCTTAGTTTCTTTTATTACACCGTGTGGAAAAGGTAAATATCGCGTTCGGAGTGACCTTGAGTGTTTTGTCGTTATTTCGAATGGTTGCGAGGCTTGGGAAGTGAATCCTCAGCTTCTTTCGATATACCGCGAGTGGAAATGGTAAATAACGCGATTCCCAGTCTCCTGATGTGATTTATCGTTATTTTGATCGATTACCTGGCTTGGGGAGTGAAACCTTAGTTTCTTTTAGTACACCGTGTGGAAAAGGTAAATATCGCGCTCGGAGTGCCCTTGAGTGTTTTGTCGTTATTTCGAACGATCGCTAGGCTTGTGAAGTGAATCCTTAGCTTCTTTCGATATACCGCGAGTGGAAAAGGTAAATAACGCGATTCCCAGTCTCCTGCCTGTGATTTATCGTTATTTTGAACGATTACGAAGGCGAGGATTTGAATCCTCAGCTTCTTTCGATATACCGCGAGTGGAAAAGGTAAATATCGCGATTCCAAGTCTCCTACTGTGATTTATCGTTATTTTTAACGATTACCTGGCTTGGGAAGTGAATCCTTAGTTTCTTTTAGTACACCGTGTGGAAAAGGTAAATATCGCGTTCGGTGTGACCTTGAGTGTTTTGTCGTTATTTCGAACGATTGCTAGGCTTGTGAAGTGAATCCTTAGCTTCTTTCGATATACCGCGAGTGGAAAAGGTAAATATCCCGATTCCAGGTCTCCTACTGTGATTTATCGTTATTTTTAACAATTACCTGGCTTGGGAAGTGAATCCTTAGTTTCTTTTAGTACACCGTGTGGAAAAGGTAAATATCACGTTTCGGTGTGACCTTGAGTGTTTTGTCGTTATTTCGAACGATTGCTAGGCTTGTGAAGTGAATCCTTAGCTTCTTTCGATATACCGCGAGTGGAAAAGGTAAATATCCCGATTCGATGTCTCCTACTGTGATTTATCGTTATTTTTAACGATTACCTGGCTTGGGAAGTGAATCCTTAGTTTCTTTTAGTACACCGTGTGGAAAAGGTAAATATCACGTTTCGGTGTGACCTTGAGTGTTTTGTCGTTATTTCGAACGATTGCTAGGCTTGTGAAGTGAATCCTTACCTTCTTTCGATATACCGCGAGTGGAAAAGGTAAATATCCCGATTCGAGGTCTCCTACTGTGATTTATCGTTATTTTTAACGATTACCTGACTTGGGAAGTGAATCCTTAGTTTCTTTTAGTCCACCGTGTGGAAAAGGTAAATATCGCGTTCGGTGTGACCTTGAGTGTTTTGTCGTTATTTCGAACGATTGCTAGGCTTGTGAAGTGAATCCTTAGCTTCTTTCGATATACCGCGAGTGGAAAAGGTAAATATCCCGATTCCAGGTCTCCTACTGTGATTTATCGTTATTTTTAACGATTACCTGGCTTGGGAAGTGAATCCTTAGTTTCTTTTAGTACACATTGTGGAAAAGGTAAATATCACGTTTCGGTGTGACCTTGAGTGTTTTGTCGTTATTTCGAACGATTGCTAGGCTTGTGAAGTGAATCCTTAGCTTCTTTCGATATACCGCGAGTGGAAAAGGTAAATAACGCGATTCCCAGTCTCCTGCTGTGATTTATCGTTATTTTGAACGATTACGAAGGCGAGGATTTGAATCCTCAGCTTCATTCGATATACCGCGAGTGGAAAAGGTAAATATCGCGATTCCAAGTCTCCTACTGTGATTTATCGTTATTTTTAACGATTACCTGGCTTGGGAAGTGAATCCTTAGTTTCTTTTAGTACACCGTGTGGAAAAGGTAAATATCGCGTTTCGGAGTGACCTTGAGTGATTGGTCGTTATTTCGAACGGTTGCGAGGCTTGGGAAGTGAATCCTTAGCTTCTTTCGATATACCGCGAGTGGAAAAGGTAAATATCGATATTCCCAGTCTCCTGCTGTGATTTATCGTTATTTTGAACGATTACCTGGCTTGGGGAGTGAAACCTTAGTTTCTTTTAGTACACCGTGTGGAAAAGGTAAATATCGCGTTCGGAGTGACCTTGAGTGTTTTGTCGTTATTTCGAATGGTTGCGAGACTTGGGAAGTGAATCATCAGCTTCTTTCGATATACCGCGAGTGGAAAAGGTAAATAACGCGATTCCCAGTCTCCTGCTGTGATTTATCGTTATTTTGAACGATTTCGAAGGCGAGGATTTGAATCCTCAGCTTCATTCGATATACCACGAGTGGAAAAGGTAAATATCGCGATTCCGAGTCTCCTACTGTGATTTATCGTTATTTTGATCGATTGCCTGCCTTTGGAAGTGAATCTTTAGTTTCTTTTAGTACACCGTGTGGAAAAGGTAAATATCACGTTTCGGTGTGACCTTGAGTGTTTTGTCGTTATGTCGAACGATTGCTAGGCATGTGAAGTGAATCCTTAGCTTCTTTCGATATACCGCGAGTGGACAAGGTAAATATCGCCATACCGAGTCTCCTATTGTGATTTATTGTTATTTTGAACGATTGCGAGGGCTAGGATTTGAATCCTTAATTTCTTTTAGTACACCGAGTGGAAAAGGTAAATATCACGTTTCGGTGTGACCTAGAGTGATTGGTCGTTATTTCGAACGGTTGCGAGGCTTGGGAAGTGAATTCTTAGCTTCATTCGATATACCGCGAGTGGAAAAGGTAAATAACGCGATTCCCAGTCTCCTGCTGTGATTTATCGTTATTTTGAACGATTACCTGCCTTGGGAAGTGAATCTTTAGTTTCTTTTAGTACACCGTGTGGAAAAGGTAGATATCGCGTTTCGGAGTGACCTTGAGTGATTGGTCGTTATTTCGAACGGTTGCGAGACTTGGGAAGTGAATCCTTAGCTTCTTTCGATATACCGCGAGTGGAAAAGGTAAATAACGCGATTCCCAGTCTCCTGCTGTGATTTATCGTTATTTTGAACGATTACCTGCCTTGGGAAGTGAATCTTTAGTTTCTTTTAGTACACCGTGTGGAAAAGGTAAATATCGCGTTTCGGTGTGACCTTGAGTGTTTTGTCGTTATTTCGAACGATTGCTAGGCTTGTGAAGTGAATCCTTTACTTCTTTCGATATACCGCGAGTGGAAAAGGTAAATATCCCGATTCCAGGTCTCCTACTGTGATTTATCGCTATTTTGAACGATTACGAAGGCGAGGATTTGAATCCTCAGCTTCTTTCGATATACCGCGAGTGGAAAGGGTAAATATCGCGATTCCGAGTCTCCTACTGTGATTTATCGCTATTTTGAACGATTACGAAGGCGAGGATTTGAATCCTCAGCTTCTTTCGATATACCGCGAGTGGAAAAGGTAAATAACGCTATTCCCATTCTCCTGCTGTGATTTATCGTTATTTTGAACGATTACCTGGCTTAGGAAGTGAATCCTTAGTTTCTTTTATTACAACGTGTGGAAAAGGTAGATATCGCGTTTCGGAGTGACATTGAGTGATTGGTCGTTATTTCGAACGGTTGCGGGACTTGGGAAGTGAATCCTCAGATTCTTTCGATATACCGCGAGTGGACAAGGTAAATATCGCCATACCGAGTCTCCTATTGTGATTTATTGTTATTTTGAACGATTGCGAGGGCTAGGATTTGAATCCTTAATTTCTTTTAGTACACCGAGTGGAAAAGGTAAATATCACGTTTCGGTGTGACCTTGAGTCTTTTGTCGTTATTTCGAACTATTGCGAGAGTTGGGAAATGAATCCTTAGCTTGTGTCGTTACACCGTGGGTGGAAAATGTAAATATCGCTACACCGAGTCTCCTACTGTGATTTATCGTTATTTTGAACGATTACGAAGGCGAGGATTTGAATCCTCAGCTTCTTTCGATATACCGCGAGTGGAAAAGGTAAATATCGCGATTCCCAGTCTCCTGCTGTGATTTATCGTTATTTTGAACGATTACCTGGCTTGGGGAGTGAAACCTTAGTTTCTTTTATTACAACGTGTGGAAAAGGTAGATATCGCGTTTCGGAGTGACATTGAGTGATTGGTCGTTATTTCGAACGGTTGCGGGACTTGGGAAGTGAATCCTCAGATTCTTTCGATATACCGCGAGTGGACAAGGTAAATATCGCCATACCGAGTCTCCTATTGTGATTTATTGTTATTTTGAACGATTGCGAGGGCTAGGATTTGAATCCTTAATTTCTTTTAGTACACCGAGTGGAAAAGGTAAATATCACGTTTCGGTGTGACCTTGAGTCTTTTGTCGTTATTTCGAATTATTGCGAGAGTTGGGAAATGAATCCTTAGCTTGTGTCGTTACACCGTGGGTGGAAAATGTAAATATCGCTACACCGAGTCTCCTACTGTGATTTATCGTTATTTTGAACGATTACGAAGGCGAGGATTTGAATCCTCAGCTTCTTTCGATATACCGCGAGTGGAAAAGGTAAATATCGCGATTCCCAGTCTCCTGCTGTGATTTATCGTTATTTTGAACGATTACCTGGCTTGGGGAGTGAAACCTTAGTTTCTTTTAGTACACCGTGTGGAAAAGGTAAATATCGCGTTCGGAGTGACCTTGAGTGTTTTGTCGTTATTTCGAATATTTGCGAGGCTTGGGAAGTGAATCCTCAGCTTCTTTCGATATACCGCGAGTGGGAAAGGTAAATAACGCGATTCCCAGTCTCCTGCTGTGATTTATCGTTATTTTGAACGATTACGAAGGCGAGGATTTGAATCCTCAGCTTCATTCGATATACCACGAGTGGAAAAGGTAAATATCGCGATTCCAAGTCTCCTACTGTGATTTATCGTTATTTTTAACGATTACCTGGCTTGGGAAGTGAATCCTTAGTTTCTTTTAGTACACCGTGTGGAAAAGGTAAATATCGCGTTCGGAGTGACCTTGAGTGTTTTGTCGTTATTTCGAATGGTTGCGAGGCTTGGGAAGTGAATCCTCAGCTTCTTTCGATATACCGCGAGTGGAAATGGTAAATAACGCGATTCCCAGTCTCCTGCTGTGATTTATCGTTATTTTGAACGATTACGAAGGCGAGGATTTGAATCCTCAGCTTCATTCGATATACCACGAGTGGAAAAGGTAAATATCGCGATTCCAAGTCTCCTACTGTGATTTATCGTTATTTTTAACGATTACCTGGCTTGGGAAGTGAATCCTTAGTTTCTTTTAGTACACCGTGTGGAAAAGGTAAATATCGCGTTCGGAGTGCCCTTGAGTGTTTTGTCGTTATTTCGAACGATCGCTAGGCTTGTGAAGTGAATCCTTAGCTTCTTTCGATATACCGCGAGTGGAAAAGGTAAATAACGCGATTCCCAGTCTCCTGCCTGTGATTTATCGTTATTTTGAACGATTACGAAGGCGAGGATTTGAATCCTCAGCTTCTTTCGATATACCGCGAGTGGAAAAGGTAAATATCGCGATTCCAAGTCTCCTACTGTGATTTATCGTTATTTTTAACGATTACCTGGCTTGGGAAGTGAATCCTTAGTTTCTTTTAGTACACCGTGTGGAAAAGGTAAATATCGCGTTCGGTGTGACCTTGAGTGTTTTGTCGTTATTTCGAACGATTGCTAGGCTTGTGAAGTGAATCCTTTACTTCTTTCGATATACCGCGAGTGGAAAAGGTAAATATCCCGATTCCAGGTCTCCTACTGTGATTTATCGCTATTTTGAACGATTACGAAGGCGAGGATTTGAATCCTCAGCTTCTTTCGATATACCGCGAGTGGAAAAGGTAAATAACGCGATTCCCAGTGTCCTGCTGTGAATTATCGTTATTTTGAACGATTACCAGCCTTGGGAAGTGAATCTTTAGTTTCTTTTAGTACACCGTGTGGAAAAGGTAAATATCGCGTTTCGGTGTGACCTTGAGTGTTTTGTCGTTATTTCGAACGATTGCTAGGCTTGTGAAGTGAATCCTTTACTTCTTTCGATATACCGCGAGTGGAAAAGGTAAATATCCCGATTCCAGGTCTCCTACTGTGATTTATCGCTATTTTGAACGATTACGAAGGCGAGGGTTTGAATCCTCAGCTTCTTTCGATATACCGCGAGTGGAAAAGGTAAATATCGCGATTCCGAGTCTCCTACTGTGATTTATCTTTATTTTGATCGAATGCCTGCCTTTGGAAGTGAATCTTTAGTTTCTTTTAGTACACCGTGTGGAAAAGGTAAATATCGCGTTTCGGAGTGACCTAGACTGATTGGTCGTTATTTCGAACGGTTGCAAGGCTTGGGAAGTGAATTCTTAGCTTCTTTCGATATTCCGCGAGTGGAAAAGGTAAATAACGCTATTCCCAGTCTCCTGCTGTGATTTATCGTTATTTTGAACGATTACCTGGCTTAGGAAGTGAATCCTTAGTTTCTTTTATTACAACGTGTGGAAAAGGTAGATATCGCGTTTCGGAGTGACATTGAGTGATTGGTCGTTATTTCGAACGGTTGCGAGACTTGGGAAGTGAATCCTTAGATTCTTTCGATATACCGCGAGTGGACAAGGTAAATATCGCCATACCGAGTCTCCTATTGTGATTTATTGTTATTTTGAACGATTGCGAGGGCTAGGATTTGAATCCTTAATTTCTTTTAGTACACCGAGTGGAAAAGGTTAATATCACGTTTCGGTGTGACCTTGAGTGTTTTGTCGTTATTTCGAACTATTGCGAGACTTGGGAAATGAATGCTTAGCTTGTGTTGTTACACCGTGGGTGGAAAATGTAAATATCGCTACACCGAGTCTCCTACTGTGATTTATCGTTATTTTGAACGATTACGAAGGCGAGGATTTGAATCCTCAGCTTCTTTCGATATACCGCGAGTGGAAAAGGTAAATATCGCGATTCCCAGTCTCCTGCTGTGATTTATCGTTATTTTGATCGATTACCTGGCTTGGGGAGTGAAACCTTAGTTTCTTTTAGTACACCGTGTGGAAAAGGTAAATATCGCGCTCGGAGTGCCCTTGAGTGTTTTGTCGTTATTTCGAACGATTGCTAGGCTTGTGAAGTGAATCCTTAGCTTCTATCGATATACCGCGAGTGGAAAAGGTAAATAACGCGGTTCCCAGTCTCCTGCTGTGATTTATCGTTATTTTGAACGATTACGAAGGCGAGGATTTGAATCCTCAGCTTCATTCGATATACCACGAGTGGAAAAGGTAAATATCGCGATTCCAAGTCTCCTACTGTGATTTATCGTTATTTTTAACGATTACCTGGCTTGGGAAGTGGATCCTTAGTTTCTTTTAGTACACTGTGTGGAAAAGGTAAATATCGCGTTCGGAGTGACCTTGAGTGTTTTGTCGTTATTTCGAATGGTTGCGAGGCTTGGGAAGTGAATCCTTAGCTTCTTTCGATATACCGCGAGTGGAAAAGGTAAATATCCCGATTCGAGGTCTCCTACTGTGATTTATCGTTATTTTTAACGATTACCTGGCTTGGGAAGTGAATCCTTAGTTTCTTTTAGTACACCGTGTGGAAAAGGTAAATATCGCGTTCGGTGTGACCTTGAGTGTTTTGTCGTTATTTCGAACGATTGCTAGGCATGTGAAGTGAATCCTTAGCTTCTTTCGATATACCGCGAGTGGACAAGGTAAATATCGCGATTCCAGGTCTCCTACTGTGATTTATCGTTATTTTTAACGATTACCTGGCTTGGGAAGTGAATCCTTAGTTTCTTTTAGTACACCGTGTGGAAAAGGTAAATATCACGTTTCGGTGTGACCTTGAGTGTTTTGTCGTTATTTCGAACGATTGCTAGGCTTGTGAAGTGAATCCTTAGCTTCTTTCGATATACCGCGAGTGGAAAAGGTAAATAACGCGATTCCCAGTCTCCTGCTGTGATTTATCGTTATGTTGAACGATTCCGAAGGCGAGGATTTGAATCCTCAGCTTCATTCGATATACCGCGAGTGGAAAAGGTAAATATCGCGATTCCAAGTCTCCTACTGTGATTTATCGTTATTTTTAACGATTACCTGGCTTGGGAAGTGAATCCTTAGTTTCTTTTAGTACACCGTGTGGCAAAGGTAAATATCGCGTTTCGGAGTGACCTTGAGTGATTGGTCGTTATTTCGAACGGTTGCGAGGCTTGGGAAGTGAATCCTTAGCTTCTTTCGATATACCACGAGTGGAAAAGGTAAATATCGCCATACCGAGTCTCCTATTGTGGTTTATTGTTATTTTGAACGATTGCGAGGGCTAGGATTTGAATCCTTTATTTCTTTTATTACACCGAGTGGAAAAGGTAAATATCGCGATTCCCAGTCTCCTGCTGTGATTTATCGTTATTTTGATCGATTACCTGGCTTGGGGAGTGAATCCTTAGTTTCTTTTAGTTCACCGTGTGGAAAAGGTAAATATCGCGTTCGGAGTGACCTTGAGTGTTTTGTCGTTATTTCGAATGGTTGCGAGGCCTGGGAAGTGAATCCTCAGCTTCTTTCGATATACCGCGAGTGGAAAAGGTAAATAACGCGATTCCCAGTCTCCTGCTGTGATTTATCGTTATTTTGATCGATTACCTGGCTTGGGGAGTGAATCCTTAGTTTCTTTTAGTTCACCGTGTGGAAAAGGTAAATATCGCGCTCGGAGTGCCCTTGAGTGTTTTGTCGTTATTTCGAACGATCGCTAGGCTTGTGAAGTGAATCCTTAGCTTCTTGCGATATACCGCGAGTGGAAAAGGTAAATAACGCGATTCCCAGTCTCCTGCTGTGATTTATCGTTATTTTGAACGATTACGAAGGCGAGGATTTGAATCCTCAGCTTCTTTCGATATACCGCGAGTGGAAAAGGTAAATATCGCGATTCCAAGTCTCCTACTGTGATTTATCGTTATTTTTAACGATTACCTGGCTTGGGAAGTGCATCCTTAGTTTCTTTTAGTTCACCGTGTGGAAAAGGTAAATATCGCGCTCGGAGTGCCCTTGAGTGTTTTGTCGTTATTTCGAACGATCGCTAGGCTTGTGAAGTGAATCCTTAGCTTCTTTCGATATACCGCGAGTGGAAAAGGTAAATAACGCGATTCCTAGTCTCCTGCTGTGATTTATCGTTATTTTGAACGATTACGAAGGCGAGGATTTGAATCCTCAGCTTCTTTCGATATACCGCGAGTGGAAAAGGTAAATATCGCGATTCCAAGTCTCCTACTGTGATTTATCGTTATTTTTAACGATTACCTGGCTTGGGAAGTGAATCCTTAGTTTCTTTTAGTACACCGTGTGGAAAAGGTAAATATCGCGTTCGGTGTGACCTTGAGTGTTTTGTCGTTATTTCGAACGATTGCTAGGCTTGTGAAGTGAATCCTTAGCTTCTTTCGATATACCGCGAGTGGAAAAGGTAAATATGCCGATTCCAGGTCTCCTACTGTGATTTATCGTTATTTTTAACGATTACCTGGCTTGGGAAGTGAATCCTTAGTTTCTTTTAGTACACCGTGTGGAAAAGGTAAATATCACGTTTCGGTGTGACCTTGAGTGTTTTGTCGTTATTTCGAACGATTGCTAGGCTTGTGAAGTGAATCCTTAGCTTCTTTCGATATACCGCGAGTGGAAAAGGTAAATAACGCGATTCCCAGTCTCCTGCTGTGATTTATCGTTATTTTGAACGATTACGAAGGCGAGGATTTGAATCCTCAGCTTCATTCGATATACCGCGAGTGGAAAAGGTAAATATCGCGATTCCAAGTCTCCTACTGTGATTTATCGTTATTTTTAACGATTACCTGGCTTGGGAAGTAAATCCTTAGTTTCTTTTAGTACACCGTGTGGAAAAGGTAAATATCGCGTTTCGGAGTGACCTTGAGTGATTGGTCGTTATTTCGAACGGTTGCGAGGCTTGGGAAGTGAATCCTTAGCTTCTTTCGATATACCGCGAGTGGAAAAGGTAAATAACGCGATTCCCAGTCTCCTGCTGTGATTTATCGTTATTTTGAAAGATTACATGGCTTAGGAAGTGAATCCTAAGTTTCTTTTAGTACACCGTGTGGAAAATGTAAATATCGCGTTTCGGTGTGACCTTGAGTGTTTTGTCGTTATTTCGAACGATTGCTAGGCTTGTGAAGTGAATCCTCAATTTCTTTTAGTACACCGACTGGAAAAGGTAGATATCGCGTTTCGGAGTGACCATGAGTGATTGGTCGTTATTTCGAACGGTTGCGAGACTTGGGAAGTGAATCCTTAGCTTCTTTGGATATACCGCGAGTGGAAAAGGTAAATATCCCGATTCCAGGTCTCCTACTGTGATTTATCGTTATTTTGAACGATTACCTGCCTTGGGAAGTGAATCTTTAGTTTCTTTTAGTACACCGTGTGGAAAAGGAAAATATCGCGTTTCGGTGTGACCTTGAGTGTTTTGTCGTTATTTCGAACGATTGCTAGGCTTGTGAAGTGAATCCTTTGCTTCTTTCGATATACCGCGAGTGGAAAAGGTAAATATCCCGATTCCAGGTCTCTTACTGTGATTTATCGTTATTTTGAACGATTACGAATCCGAGGATTTGAATCCTCAGCTTCTTTCGATATACCGCGAGTGGAAAAGGTAAATATCGCGATTCCGAGTCTCCTACTGTGATTTATCGTTATTTTGATCGATTGCGAGGGCTAGGATTTGAATCCTTAATTTCTTTTAGTACACCGAGTGGAAAAGGTAAATATCACGTTTCGGTGTGACCTTGAGTGTTTTGTCGTTATTTCGAACTATTGCGAGACTTGGGAAATGAATCCTTAGCTTGTGTCGTTACACCGTGGGTGGAAAATGTAAATATCGCTACACCGAGTCTCCTACTGTGATTTATCGTTATTTTGAACGATTACGAAGGCGAGGATTTGAATCCTCAGCTTCTTTCGATATACCGCGATTGGGAAAGGTAAATATCGCGATTCCGAGTCTCCTACTGTGATTTATCGTTATTTTGATCGATTGCCTGCCTTTGGAAGTGAATCTTTAGTTTCTTTTAGTACACCGTGTGGATAAGGTAAATATCACGTTTCGGTGTGACCTTGAGTGTTTTGCCGTTATTTCGAACGATTGCTAGGCATGTGAAGTGAATCCTTAGCTTCTTTCGATATACCGCGAGTGGACAAGGTAAATATCGCCATACCGAGTCTCCTATTGTGGTTTATTGTTATTTTGAACGATTGCGAGGGCTAGGATTTGAATCCTTTATTTCTTTTATTACACCGAGTGGAAAAGGTAAATATCGCGATTCCCAGTCTCCTGCTGTGATTTATCGTTATTTTGATCGATTACCTGGCTTGGGGAGTGAATCCTTAGTTTCTTTTAGTTCACCGTGTGGAAAAGGTAAATATCGCGTTCGGAGTGACCTTGAGTGTTTTGTCGTTATTTCGAATGGTTGCGAGGCTTGGGAAGTGAATCCTCAGCTTCTTTCGATATACCGCGAGTGGAAAAGGTAAATAACGCGATTCCCAGTCTCCTGCTGTGATTTATCGTTATTTTGATCGATTACCTGGCTTGGGGAGTGAATCCTTAGTTTCTTTTAGTTCACCGTGTGGAAAAGGTAAATATCGCGCTCGGAGTGCCCTTGAGTGTTTTGTCGTTATTTCGAACGATCGCTAGGCTTGTGAAGTGAATCCTTAGCTTCTTTCGATATACCGCGAGTGGAAAAGGTAAATAACGCGATTCCCAGTCTCCTGCTGTGATTTATCGTTATTTTGAACGATTACGAAGGCGAGGATTTGAATCCTCAGCTTCTTTCGATATACCGCGAGTGGAAAAGGTAAATATCGCGATTCCAAGTCTCCTACTGTGATTTATCGTAATTTTTAACGATTACCTGGCTTGGGAAGTGCATCCTTAGTTTCTTTTAGTTCACCGTGTGGAAAAGGTAAATATCGCGCTCGGAGTGCCCTTGAGTGTTTTGTCGTTATTCCGAACGATCGCTAGGCTTGTGAAGTGAATCCTTAGCTTCTTTCGATATACCGCGAGTGGAAAAGGTAAATAACGCGATTCCCAGTCTCCTGCTGTGATTTATCGTTATTTTGAACGATTACGAAGGCGAGGATTTGAATCCTCAGCTTCTTTCGATATACCGCGAGTGGAAAAGGTAAATATCGCGATTCCAAGTCTCCTACTGTGATTTATCGTTATTTTTAACGATTACCTGGCTTGGGAAGTGAATCCTTAGTTTCTTTTAGTACACCGTGTGGAAAAGGTAAATATCGCGTTCGGTGTGACCTTGAGTGTTTTGTCGTTATTTCGAACGATTGCTAGGCTTGTGAAGTGAATCCTTAGCTTCTTTCGATATACCGCGAGTGGAAAAGGTAAATATGCCGATTCCAGGTCTCCTACTGTGATTTATCGTTATTTTTAACGATTACCTGGCTTGGGAAGTGAATCCTTAGTTTCTTTTAGTACACCGTGTGGAAAAGGTAAATATCACGTTTCGGTGTGACCTTGAGTGTTTTGTCGTTATTTCGAACGATTGCTAGGCTTGTGAAGTGAATCCTTAGCTTCTTTCGATATACCGCGAGTGGAAAAGGTAAATAACGCGATTCCCAGTCTCCTGCTGTGATTTATCGTTATTTTGAACGATTACGAAGGCGAGGATTTGAATCCTCAGCTTCATTCGATATACCGCGAGTGGAAAAGGTAAATATCGCGATTCCAAGTCTCCTACTGTGATTTATCGTTATTTTTAACGATTACCTGGCTTGGGAAGTAAATCCTTAGTTTCTTTTAGTACACCGTGTGGAAAAGGTAAATATCGCGTTTCGGTGTGACCTTGAGTGTTTTGTCGTTATTTCGAACGATTGCTAGGCTTGTGAAGTGAATCCTCAATTTCTTTTAGTACACCGACTGGAAAAGGTAGATATCGCGTTTCGGAGTGACCATGAGTGATTGGTCGTTATTTCGAACGGTTGCGAGACTTGGGAAGTGAATCCTTAGCTTCTTTGGATATACCGCGAGTGGAAAAGGTAAATATCCCGATTCCAGGTCTCCTACTGTGATTTATCGTTATTTTGAACGATTACCTGCCTTGGGAAGTGAATCTTTAGTTTCTTTTAGTACACCGTGTGGAAAAGGAAAATATCGCGTTTCGGTGTGACCTTGAGTGTTTTGTCGTTATTTCGAACGATTGCTAGGCTTGTGAAGTGAATCCTTTGCTTCTTTCGATATACCGCGAGTGGAAAAGGTAAATATCCCGATTCCAGGTCTCTTACTGTGATTTATCGTTATTTTGAACGATTACGAATCCGAGGATTTGAATCCTCAGCTTCTTTCGATATACCGCGAGTGGAAAAGGTAAATATCGCGATTCCGAGTCTCCTACTGTGATTTATCGTTATTTTGATCGATTGCGAGGGCTAGGATTTGAATCCTTAATTTCTTTTAGTACACCGAGTGGAAAAGGTAAATATCACGTTTCGGTGTGACCTTGAGTGTTTTGTCGTTATTTCGAACTATTGCGAGACTTGGGAAATGAATCCTTAGCTTGTGTCGTTACACCGTGGGTGGAAAATGTAAATATCGCTACACCGAGTCTCCTACTGTGATTTATCGTTATTTTGAACGATTACGAAGGCGAGGATTTGAATCCTCAGCTTCTTTCGATATACCGCGAGTGGGAAAGGTAAATATCGCGATTCCGAGTCTCCTACTGTGATTTATCGTTATTTTGATCGATTGCCTGCCTTTGGAAGTGAATCTTTAGTTTCTTTTAGTACACCGTGTGGATAAGGTAAGTATCACGTTTCGGTGTGACCTTGAGTGTTTTGCCGTTATTTCGAACGATTGCTAGGCATGTGAAGTGAATCCTTAGCTTCTTTCGATATACCGCGAGTGGACAAGGTAAATATCGCCATACCGAGTCTCCTATTGTGGTTTATTGTTATTTTGAACGATTGCGAGGGCTAGGATTTGAATCCTTAATTTCTTTTATTACACCGAGTGGAAAAGGTAAATATCACGTTTCGGTGTGACCTAGAGTGATTGGTCGTTATTTCGAACGGTTGCGTGACTTGGGAAGTGAATCCTTAGTTTCTTTCGATATACCGCGAGTGGAAAAGGTAAATAACGCGATTCCCAGTCTCCTGCTGTGATTTATCGTTATTTTGAACGATTACCTGCCTTGGGAAGTGAATCTTTAGTTTCTTTTAGTACACCGTGTGGAAAAGGTAGATATCGCGTTTCGGAGTGACCTTGAGTGATTGGTCGTTATTTCGAACGGTTGCGTGACTTGGGAAGTGAATCCTTAGCTTCTTTCGATATACCGCGAGTGGAAAAGGTAAATATCGCGATTCCCAGTCTCCTGCTGTGATTTATCGTTATTTTGATCGATTACCTGGCTTGGGGAGTGAATCCTTAGTTTCTTTTAGTTCACCGTGTGGAAAAGGTAAATATCGCGTTCGGAGTGACCTTGAGTGTTTTGTCGTTATTTCGAATGGTTGCGAGGCTTGGGAAGTGAATCCTCAGCTTCTTTCGATATACCGCGAGTGGAAAAGGTAAATAACGCGATTCCCAGTCTCCTGCTGTGATTTATCGTTATTTTGATCGATTACCTGGCTTGGGGAGCGAAACCTTAGTTTCTTTTAGTACACCGTGTGGAAAAGGTAAATATCGCGCTCGGAGTGCCCTTGAGTGTTTTGTCGTTATTTCGAACGATCGCTAGGCTTGTGAAGTGAATCCTTAGCTTCTTTCGATATACCGCGAGTGGAAAAGGTAAATAACGCGATTCCCAGTCTCCTGCTGTGATTTATCGTTATTTTGAACGATTACGAAGGCGAGGATTTGAATCCTCAGCTTCTTTCGATATACCGCGAGTGGAAAAGGTAAATATCGCGATTCCAAGTCTCCTACTGTGATTTATCGTTATTTTTAACGATTACCTGGCTTGGGAAGTGAATCCTTAGTTTCTTTTAGTACACCGTGTGGAAAAGGTAAATATCGCGTTCGGTGTGACCTTGAGTGTTTTGTCGTTATTTCGAACGATTGCTAGGCTTGTGAAGTGAATACTTAGCTTCTTTCGATATACCGCGAGTGGAAAAGGTAAATATGCCGATTCCATGTCTCCTACTGTGATTTATCGTTATTTTTAACGATTACCTGGCTTGGGAAGTGAATCCTTAGTTTCTTTTAGTACACCGTGTGGAAAAGGTAAATATCACGTTTCGGTGTGACCTTGAGTGTTTTGTCGTTATTTCGAACGATTGCTAGGCTTGTGAAGTGAATCCTTAGCTTCTTTCGATATACCGAAAGTGGAAAAGGTAAATAACGCGATTCCCAGTCTCCTGCTGTGATTTATCGTTATTTTGAACGATTACGAAGGCGAGGATTTGAATCCTCAGCTTCTTTCGATATACCGCGAGTGGAAAAGGTAAATATCGCGATTCCAAGTCTCCTACTGTGATTTATCGTTATTTTTAACGATTACCTGGCTTGGGAAGTGAATCCTTAGTTTCTTTTAGTACACCGTGTGGAAAAGGTAAATATCGCGTTCGGTGTGACCTTGAGTGTTTTGTCGTTATTTCGAACGATTGCTAGGCTTGTGAAGTGAATACTTAGCTTCTTTCGATATACCGCGAGTGGAAAAGGTAAATATGCCGATTCCAGGTCTCCTACTGTGATTTATCGTTATTTTTAACGATTACCTGGCTTGGGAAGTGAATCCTTAGTTTCTTTTAGTACACCGTGTGGAAAAGGTAAATATCACGTTTCGGTGTGACCTTGAGTGTTTTGTCGTTATTTCGAACGATTGCTAGGCTTGTGAAGTGAATCCTTAGCTTCTTTCGATATACCGCGAGTGGAAAAGGTAAATAACGCGATTCCCAGTCTCCTGCTGTGATTTATCGTTATTTTGAACGATTACGAAGGCGAGGATTTGAATCCTCAGCTTCATTCGATATACCGCGAGTGGAAAAGGTAAATATCGCGATTCCAAGTCTCCTACTGTGATTTATCGTTATTTTTAACGATTACCTGGCTTGGGAAGTAAATCCTTAGTTTCTTTTAGTACACCGTGTGGAAAAGGTAAATATCGCGTTTCGGAGTGACCTTGAGTGATTGGTCGTTATTTCGAACGGTTGCGAGGCTTGGGAAGTGAATCCTCAGCTTCTTTCGATATACCGCGAGTGGAAAAGGTAAATAACGCGATTCCCAGTCTCCTGCTGTGATTTATCGTTATTTTGAAAGATTACATGGCTTAGGAAGTGAATCCTAAGTTTCTTTTAGTACACCGTGTGGAAAATGTAAATATCGCGTTTCGGTGTGACCTTGAGTGTTTTGTCGTTATTTCGAACGATTGCTAGGCTTGTGAAGTGAATCCTCAATTTCTTTTAGTACACCGACTGGAAAAGGTAGATATCGCGTTTCGGAGTGACCTTGAGTGATTGGTCGTTATTTCGAACGGTTGCGAGGCTTGGGAAGTGAATCCTTAGCTTCTTTCGATATACCGCGAGTGGAAAAGGTAAATATCCCGATTCCAGGTCTCCTACTGTGATTTATCGTTATTTTTAACGATTACCTGCCTTGGGAAGTGAATCTTTAGTTTCTTTTAGTACACCGTGTGGAAAAGGAAAATATCGCGTTTCGGTGTGACCTTGAGTGTTTTGTCGTTATTTCGAACGATTGCTAGGCTTGTGAAGTGAATCCTTTGCTTCTTTCGATATACCGCGAGTGGAAAAGGTAAATATCCCGATTCCAGGTCTCCTACTGTGATTTATCGTTATTTTGAACGATTACGAAGCCCAGGATTTGAATCCTCAGCTTCTTTCGATATACCGCGAGTTTAAAAGGTAAATATCGCGATTCCGAGTCTCCTACTGTGATTTATCGTTATTTTGATCGAATGCCTGCCTTTGGAAGTGAATCTTTAGTTTCTTTTAGTACACCGTGTGGAAAAGGTAAATATCACGTTTCGGTGTGACCTTGAGTGTTTTGTCGTTATGTCGAACGATTGCTAGGCATGTGAAGTGAATCCTTAGCTTCTTTCGATATACCGCGAGTGGACAAGGTAAATATCGCCATACCGAGTCTCCTATTGTGAGTTATTGTTATTTTGAACGATTGCGAGGGCTAGGATTTGAATCCTTAATTTCTTTTAGTACACCGAGTGGAAATGGTAAATATCACGTTTCGGTGTGACCTTGAGTGTTTTGTCGTTATTTCGAACTATTGCGAGACTTGGGAAATGAATCCTTAGCTTGTGTCGTTACACCGTGGGTGGAAAATGTAAATATCGCTACACCGAGTCTCCTACTGTGATTTATCGTTATTTTGAACGATTACGAAGGCGAGGATTTGAATCCTCAGCTTCTTTCGATATACCGCGAGTGGAAAAGGTAAATATCGCGATTCCGAGTCTCCTACTGTGATTTATCGTTATTTTGATCGATTGCCTGCCTTTGGAAGTGAATCTTTAGTTTCTTTTAGTACACCGTGTGGATAAGGTAAATATCACGTTTCGGTGTGACCTTGAGTGTTTTGCCGTTATTTCGAACGATTGCTAGGCATGTGAAGTGAATCCTTAGCTTCTTTCGATATACCGCGAGTGGACAAGGTAAATATCGCCATACCGAGTCTCCTATTGTGGTTTATTGTTATTTTGAACGATTGCGAGGGCTAGGATTTGAATCCTTAATTTCTTTTATTACACCGAGTGGAAAAGGTAAATATCACGTTTCGGTGTGACCTAGAGTGATTTATCGCTATTTTGAACGATTACGAAGGCGAGGATTTGAATCCTCAGCTTCATTCGATATACCACGAGTGGAAAAGGTAAATATCGCGATTCCAAGTCTCCTACTGTGATTTATCGTTATTTTTAACGATTACCTGGCTTGGGAAGTGAATCCTTAGTTTCTTTTAGTACACCGTGTGGAAAAGGTAAATATCGCGTTCGGAGTGACCTTGAGTGTTTTGTCGTTATTTCGAATGGTTGCGAGGCTTGGGAAGTGAATCCTCAGCTTCTTTCGATATACCGCGAGTGGAAATGGTAAATAACGCGATTCCCAGTCTCCTGATGTGATTTATCGTTATTTTGATCGATTACCTGGCTTGGGGAGTGAAACCTTAGTTTCTTTTAGTACACCGTGTGGAAAAGGTAAATATCGCGCTCGGAGTGCCCTTGAGTGTTTTGTCGTTATTTCGAACGATCGCTAGGCTTGTGAAGTGAATCCTTAGCTTCTTTCGATATACCGCGAGTGGAAAAGGTAAATAACGCGATTCCCAGTCTCCTGCCTGTGATTTATCGTTATTTTGAACGATTACGAAGGCGAGGATTTGAATCCTCAGCTCCTTTCGATATACCGCGAGTGGAAAATTTAAATATCGCGATTCCAAGTCTCCTACTGTGATTTATCGTTATTTTTAACGATTACCTGGCTTGGGAAGTGAATTCTTAGTTTCTTTTAGTACACCGTGTGG
This sequence comes from Nomada fucata, assembly GCA_948146005.1. Classification (NCBI taxonomy): domain Eukaryota; kingdom Metazoa; phylum Arthropoda; class Insecta; order Hymenoptera; family Apidae; genus Nomada; species Nomada fucata. The sequence goes on from OX411275.1 coordinate 27,154,975, forward strand.
AAAAGGTAAATATCGCGTTCGGTGTGACCTTGAGTGTTTTGTCGTTATTTCGAACGATTGCTAGGCTTGTGAAGTGAATCCTTAGCTTCTTTCGATATACCGCGAGTGGAAAAGGTAAATATCCCGATTCCAGGTCTCCTACTGTGATTTATCGTTATTTTTAACGATTACCTGGCTTGGGAAGTGAATCCTTAGTTTCTTTTAGTACACCGTGTGGAAAAGGTAAATATCACGTTTCGGTGTGACCTTGAGTGTTTTGTCGTTATTTCGAACGATTGCTAGGCTTGTGAAGTGAATCCTTAACTTCTTTCGATATACCGCGAGTGGAAAAGGTAAATAACGCGATTCCCAGTCTCCTGCCTGTGATTTATCGTTATTTTGAACGATTACGAAGGCGAGGATTTGAATCCTCAGCTTCTTTCGATATACCGCGAGTGGAAAAGGTAAATATCGCGATTCCAAGTCTCCTACTGTGATTTATCGTTATTTTTAACGATTACCTGGCTTGGGAAGTGAATCCTTAGTTTCTTTTAGTACACCGTGTGGAAAAGGTAAATATCGCGTTCGGTGTGACCTTGAGTGTTTTGTCGTTATTTCGAACGATTGCTAGGCTTGTGAAGTGAATCCTTAGCTTCCTTCGATATACCGCGAGTGGAAAAGGTAAATATCCCGATTCCAGGTCTCCTACTGTGATTTATCGTTATTTTTAACGATTACCGGGCTTGGGAAGTGAATCCTTAGTTTCTTTTAGTACACCGTGTGGAAAAGGTAAATATCACGTTTCGGTGTGACCTTGAGTGTTTTGTCGTTATTTCGAACGATTGCTAGGCTTGTGAAGTGAATCCTTACCTTCTTTCGATATACCGCGAGTGGAAAAGGTAAATATCCCGATTCGAGGTCTCCTACTGTGATTTATCGTTATTTTTAACGATTACCTGGCTTGGGAAGTGAATCCTTAGTTTCTTTTAGTACACCGTGTGGAAAAGGTAAATATCGCGTTCGGTGTGACCTTGAGTGTTTTGTCGTTATTTCGAACGATTGCTAGGCTTGTGAAGTGAATCCTTAGCTTCTTTCGATATACCGCGAGTGGAAATGGTAAATAACGCGATTCCCAGTCTCCTGCTGTGATTTATCGTTATTTTTAACGATTACCTGGCTTGGGAAGTGAATCCTTAATTTCTTTTCGTACACCGAGTGGAAAAGGTAAATATCACGTTTCGGTGTGACCTTGAGTGTTTTGTCGTTATTTCGAACGATTGCTAGGCTTGTGAAGTGAATCCTTAGCTTCTTTCGATATACCGCGAGTGGAAAAGGTAAATAACGCGATTCCCAGTCTCCTGCTGTGATTTATCGTTATTTTGAACGATTACGAAGGCGAGGATTTGAATCCTCAGCTTCATTCGATATACCGCGAGTGGAAAAGGTAAATATCGCGATTCCAAGTCTCCTACTGTGATTTATCGTTATTTTTAACGATTACCTGGCTTGGGAAGTAAATCCTTAGTTTCTTTTAGTACACCGTGTGGAAAAGGTAAATATCGCGTTTCGGAGTGACCTTGAGTGATTGGTCGTTATTTCGAACGGTTGCGAGGCTTGGGAAGTGAATCCTCAGCTTCTTTCGATATACCGCGAGTGGAAAAGGTAAATAACGCGATTCCCAGTCTCCTGCTGTGATTTATCGTTATTTTGAAAGATTACATGGCTTAGGAAGTGAATCCTAAGTTTCTTTTAGTACACCGTGTGGAAAATGTAAATATCGCGTTTCGGTGTGACCTTGAGTGTTTTGTCGTTATTTCGAACGATTGCTAGGCTTGTGAAGTGAATCCTCAATTTCTTTTAGTACACCGACTGGAAAAGGTAGATATCGCGTTTCGGAGTGACCTTGAGTGATTGGTCGTTATTTCGAACGGTTGCGAGGCTTGGGAAGTGAATCCTTAGCTTCTTTCGATATACCGCGAGTGGAAAAGGTAAATATCCCGATTCCAGGTCTCCTACTGTGATTTATCGTTATTTTTAACGATTACCTGCCTTGGGAAGTGAATCTTTAGTTTCTTTTAGTACACCGTGTGGAAAAGGAAAATATCGCGTTTCGGTGTGACCTTGAGTGTTTTGTCGTTATTTCGAACGATTGCTAGGCTTGTGAAGTGAATCCTTTGCTTCTTTCGATATACCGCGAGTGGAAAAGGTAAATATCCCGATTCCAGGTCTCCTACTGTGATTTATCGTTATTTTGAACGATTACGAAGCCCAGGATTTGAATCCTCAGCTTCTTTCGATATACCGCGAGTTTAAAAGGTAAATATCGCGATTCCGAGTCTCCTACTGTGATTTATCGTTATTTTGATCGAATGCCTGCCTTTGGAAGTGAATCTTTAGTTTCTTTTAGTACACCGTGTGGAAAAGGTAAATATCACGTTTCGGTGTGACCTTGAGTGTTTTGTCGTTATGTCGAACGATTGCTAGGCATGTGAAGTGAATCCTTAGCTTCTTTCGATATACCGCGAGTGGACAAGGTAAATATCGCCATACCGAGTCTCCTATTGTGAGTTATTGTTATTTTGAACGATTGCGAGGGCTAGGATTTGAATCCTTAATTTCTTTTAGTACACCGAGTGGAAAAGGTAAATATCACGTTTCGGTGTGACCTTGAGTGTTTTGTCGTTATTTCGAACTATTGCGAGACTTGGGAAATGAATCCTTAGCTTGTGTCGTTACACCGTGGGTGGAAAATGTAAATATCGCTACACCGAGTCTCCTACTGTGATTTATCGTTATTTTGAACGATTACGAAGGCGAGGATTTGAATCCTCAGCTTCTTTCGATATACCGCGAGTGGAAAAGGTAAATATCGCGATTCCGAGTCTCCTACTGTGATTTATCGTTATTTTGATCGATTGCCTGCCTTTGGAAGTGAATCTTTAGTTTCTTTTAGTACACCGTGTGGATAAGGTAAATATCACGTTTCGGTGTGACCTTGAGTGTTTTGCCGTTATTTCGAACGATTGCTAGGCATGTGAAGTGAATCCTTAGCTTCTTTCGATATACCGCGAGTGGACAAGGTAAATATCGCCATACCGAGTCTCCTATTGTGGTTTATTGTTATTTTGAACGATTGCGAGGGCTAGGATTTGAATCCTTAATTTCTTTTATTACACCGAGTGGAAAAGGTAAATATCACGTTTCGGTGTGACCTAGAGTGATTTATCGCTATTTTGAACGATTACGAAGGCGAGGATTTGAATCCTCAGCTTCATTCGATATACCACGAGTGGAAAAGGTAAATATCGCGATTCCAAGTCTCCTACTGTGATTTATCGTTATTTTTAACGATTACCTGGCTTGGGAAGTGAATCCTTAGTTTCTTTTAGTACACCGTGTGGAAAAGGTAAATATCGCGTTCGGAGTGACCTTGAGTGTTTTGTCGTTATTTCGAATGGTTGCGAGGCTTGGGAAGTGAATCCTCAGCTTCTTTCGATATACCGCGAGTGGAAATGGTAAATAACGCGATTCCCAGTCTCCTGATGTGATTTATCGTTATTTTGATCGATTACCTGGCTTGGGGAGTGAAACCTTAGTTTCTTTTAGTACACCGTGTGGAAAAGGTAAATATCGCGCTCGGAGTGCCCTTGAGTGTTTTGTCGTTATTTCGAACGATCGCTAGGCTTGTGAAGTGAATCCTTAGCTTCTTTCGATATACCGCGAGTGGAAAAGGTAAATAACGCGATTCCCAGTCTCCTGCCTGTGATTTATCGTTATTTTGAACGATTACGAAGGCGAGGATTTGAATCCTCAGCTCCTTTCGATATACCGCGAGTGGAAAATTTAAATATCGCGATTCCAAGTCTCCTACTGTGATTTATCGTTATTTTTAACGATTACCTGGCTTGGGAAGTGAATTCTTAGTTTCTTTTAGTACACCGTGTGGAAAAGGTAAATATCGCGTTCGGTGTGACCTTGAGTGTTTTGTCGTTATTTCGAACGATTGCTAGGCTTGTGAAGTGAATCCTTAGCTTCTTTCGATATACCGCGAGTGGAAAAGGTAAATATCCCGATTCCAGGTCTCCTACTGTGATTTATCGTTATTTTTAACGATTACCTGGCTTGGGAAGTGAATCCTTAGTTTCTTTTAGTACACCGTGTGGAAAAGGTAAATATCACGTTTCGGTGTGACCTTGAGTGTTTTGTCGTTATTTCGAACGATTGCTAGGCTTGTGAAGTGAATCCTTAACTTCTTTCGATATACCGCGAGTGGAAAAGGTAAATAACGCGATTCCCAGTCTCCTGCCTGTGATTTATCGTTATTTTGAACGATTACGAAGGCGAGGATTTGAATCCTCAGCTTCTTTCGATATACCGCGAGTGGAAAAGGTAAATATCGCGATTCCAAGTCTCCTACTGTGATTTATCGTTATTTTTAACGATTACCTGGCTTGGGAAGTGAATCCTTAGTTTCTTTTAGTACACCGTGTGGAAAAGGTAAATATCGCGTTCGGTGTGACCTTGAGTGTTTTGTCGTTATTTCGAACGATTGCTAGGCTTGTGAAGTGAATCCTTAGCTTCCTTCGATATACCGCGAGTGGAAAAGGTAAATATCCCGATTCCAGGTCTCCTACTGTGATTTATCGTTATTTTTAACGATTACCGGGCTTGGGAAGTGAATCCTTAGTTTCTTTTAGTACACCGTGTGGAAAAGGTAAATATCACGTTTCGGTGTGACCTTGAGTGTTTTGTCGTTATTTCGAACGATTGCTAGGCTTGTGAAGTGAATCCTTACCTTCTTTCGATATACCGCGAGTGGAAAAGGTAAATATCCCGATTCGAGGTCTCCTACTGTGATTTATCGTTATTTTTAACGATTACCTGGCTTGGGAAGTGAATCCTTAGTTTCTTTTAGTACACCGTGTGGAAAAGGTAAATATCGCGTTCGGTGTGACCTTGAGTGTTTTGTCGTTATTTCGAACGATTGCTAGGCTTGTGAAGTGAATCCTTAGCTTCTTTCGATATACCGCGAGTGGAAATGGTAAATAACGCGATTCCCAGTCTCCTGCTGTGATTTATCGTTATTTTTAACGATTACCTGGCTTGGGAAGTGAATCCTTAATTTCTTTTCGTACACCGAGTGGAAAAGGTAAATATCACGTTTCGGTGTGACCTTGAGTGTTTTGTCGTTATTTCGAACGATTGCTAGGCTTGTGAAGTGAATCCTTAGCTTCTTTCGATATACCGCGAGTGGAAAAGGTAAATAACGCGATTCCCAGTCTCCTGCTGTGATTTATCGTTATTTTGAACGATTACGAAGGCGAGGATTTGAATCCTCAGCTTCATTCGATATACCGCGAGTGGAAAAGGTAAATATCGCGATTCCAAGTCTCCTACTGTGATTTATCGTTATTTTTAACGATTACCTGGCTTGGGAAGTAAATCCTTAGTTTCTTTTAGTACACCGTGTGGAAAAGGTAAATATCGCGTTTCGGAGTGACCTTGAGTGATTGGTCGTTATTTCGAACGGTTGCGAGGCTTGGGAAGTGAATCCTCAGCTTCTTTCGATATACCGCGAGTGGAAAAGGTAAATAACGCGATTCCCAGTCTCCTGCTGTGATTTATCGTTATTTTGAAAGATTACATGGCTTAGGAAGTGAATCCTAAGTTTCTTTTAGTACACCGTGTGGAAAATGTAAATATCGCGTTTCGGTGTGACCTTGAGTGTTTTGTCGTTATTTCGAACGATTGCTAGGCTTGTGAAGTGAATCCTCAATTTCTTTTAGTACACCGACTGGAAAAGGTAGATATCGCGTTTCGGAGTGACCTTGAGTGATTGGTCGTTATTTCGAACGGTTGCGAGGCTTGGGAAGTGAATCCTTAGCTTCTTTCGATATACCGCGAGTGGAAAAGGTAAATATCCCGATTCCAGGTCTCCTACTGTGATTTATCGTTATTTTTAACGATTACCTGCCTTGGGAAGTGAATCTTTAGTTTCTTTTAGTACACCGTGTGGAAAAGGAAAATATCGCGTTTCGGTGTGACCTTGAGTGTTTTGTCGTTATTTCGAACGATTGCTAGGCTTGTGAAGTGAATCCTTTGCTTCTTTCGATATACCGCGAGTGGAAAAGGTAAATATCCCGATTCCAGGTCTCCTACTGTGATTTATCGTTATTTTGAACGATTACGAAGCCCAGGATTTGAATCCTCAGCTTCTTTCGATATACCGCGAGTTTAAAAGGTAAATATCGCGATTCCGAGTCTCCTACTGTGATTTATCGTTATTTTGATCGAATGCCTGCCTTTGGAAGTGAATCTTTAGTTTCTTTTAGTACACCGTGTGGAAAAGGTAAATATCACGTTTCGGTGTGACCTTGAGTGTTTTGTCGTTATGTCGAACGATTGCTAGGCATGTGAAGTGAATCCTTAGCTTCTTTCGATATACCGCGAGTGGACAAGGTAAATATCGCCATACCGAGTCTCCTATTGTGAGTTATTGTTATTTTGAACGATTGCGAGGGCTAGGATTTGAATCCTTAATTTCTTTTAGTACACCGAGTGGAAAAGGTAAATATCACGTTTCGGTGTGACCTTGAGTGTTTTGTCGTTATTTCGAACTATTGCGAGACTTGGGAAATGAATCCTTAGCTTGTGTCGTTACACCGTGGGTGGAAAATGTAAATATCGCTACACCGAGTCTCCTACTGTGATTTATCGTTATTTTGAACGATTACGAAGGCGAGGATTTGAATCCTCAGCTTCTTTCGATATACCGCGAGTGGAAAAGGTAAATATCGCGATTCCGAGTCTCCTACTGTGATTTATCGTTATTTTGATCGATTGCCTGCCTTTGGAAGTGAATCTTTAGTTTCTTTTAGTACACCGTGTGGATAAGGTAAATATCACGTTTCGGTGTGACCTTGAGTGTTTTGCCGTTATTTCGAACGATTGCTAGGCATGTGAAGTGAATCCTTAGCTTCTTTCGATATACCGCGAGTGGACAAGGTAAATATCGCCATACCGAGTCTCCTATTGTGGTTTATTGTTATTTTGAACGATTGCGAGGGCTAGGATTTGAATCCTTAATTTCTTTTATTACACCGAGTGGAAAAGGTAAATATCACGTTTCGGTGTGACCTAGAGTGATTTATCGCTATTTTGAACGATTACGAAGGCGAGGATTTGAATCCTCAGCTTCATTCGATATACCACGAGTGGAAAAGGTAAATATCGCGATTCCAAGTCTCCTACTGTGATTTATCGTTATTTTTAACGATTACCTGGCTTGGGAAGTGAATCCTTAGTTTCTTTTAGTACACCGTGTGGAAAAGGTAAATATCGCGTTCGGAGTGACCTTGAGTGTTTTGTCGTTATTTCGAATGGTTGCGAGGCTTGGGAAGTGAATCCTCAGCTTCTTTCGATATACCGCGAGTGGAAATGGTAAATAACGCGATTCCCAGTCTCCTGATGTGATTTATCGTTATTTTGATCGATTACCTGGCTTGGGGAGTGAAACCTTAGTTTCTTTTAGTACACCGTGTGGAAAAGGTAAATATCGCGCTCGGAGTGCCCTTGAGTGTTTTGTCGTTATTTCGAACGATCGCTAGGCTTGTGAAGTGAATCCTTAGCTTCTTTCGATATACCGCGAGTGGAAAAGGTAAATAACGCGATTCCCAGTCTCCTGCCTGTGATTTATCGTTATTTTGAACGATTACGAAGGCGAGGATTTGAATCCTCAGCTCCTTTCGATATACCGCGAGTGGAAAATTTAAATATCGCGATTCCAAGTCTCCTACTGTGATTTATCGTTATTTTTAACGATTACCTGGCTTGGGAAGTGAATTCTTAGTTTCTTTTAGTACACCGTGTGGAAAAGGTAAATATCGCGTTCGGTGTGACCTTGAGTGTTTTGTCGTTATTTCGAACGATTGCTAGGCTTGTGAAGTGAATCCTTAGCTTCTTTCGATATACCGCGAGTGGAAAAGGTAAATATCCCGATTCCAGGTCTCCTACTGTGATTTATCGTTATTTTTAACGATTACCTGGCTTGGGAAGTGAATCCTTAGTTTCTTTTAGTACACCGTGTGGAAAAGGTAAATATCACGTTTCGGTGTGACCTTGAGTGTTTTGTCGTTATTTCGAACGATTGCTAGGCTTGTGAAGTGAATCCTTAACTTCTTTCGATATACCGCGAGTGGAAAAGGTAAATAACGCGATTCCCAGTCTCCTGCCTGTGATTTATCGTTATTTTGAACGATTACGAAGGCGAGGATTTGAATCCTCAGCTTCTTTCGATATACCGCGAGTGGAAAAGGTAAATATCGCGATTCCAAGTCTCCTACTGTGATTTATCGTTATTTTTAACGATTACCTGGCTTGGGAAGTGAATCCTTAGTTTCTTTTAGTACACCGTGTGGAAAAGGTAAATATCGCGTTCGGTGTGACCTTGAGTGTTTTGTCGTTATTTCGAACGATTGCTAGGCTTGTGAAGTGAATCCTTAGCTTCCTTCGATATACCGCGAGTGGAAAAGGTAAATATCCCGATTCCAGGTCTCCTACTGTGATTTATCGTTATTTTTAACGATTACCGGGCTTGGGAAGTGAATCCTTAGTTTCTTTTAGTACACCGTGTGGAAAAGGTAAATATCACGTTTCGGCGTGACCTTGAGTGTTTTGTCGTTATTTCGAACGATTGCTAGGCTTGTGAAGTGAATCCTTACCTTCTTTCGATATACCGCGAGTGGAAAAGGTAAATATCCCGATTCGAGGTCTCCTACTGTGATTTATCGTTATTTTTAACGATTACCTGGCTTGGGAAGTGAATCCTTAGTTTCTTTTAGTACACCGTGTGGAAAAGGTAAATATCGCGTTCGGTGTGACCTTGAGTGTTTTGTCGTTATTTCGAACGATTGCTAGGCTTGTGAAGTGAATCCTTAGCTTCTTTCGATATACCGCGAGTGGAAATGGTAAATAACGCGATTCCCAGTCTCCTGCTGTGATTTATCGTTATTTTGAACGATTACGAAGGCGAGGATTTGAATCCTCAGCTTCATTCGATATACCGCGAGTGGAAAAGGTAAATATCGCGATTCCAAGTCTCCTACTGTGATTTATCGTTATTTTTAACGATTACCTGGCTTGGGAAGTGAATCCTTAGTTTCTTTTAGTACACCGTGTGGAAAAGGTAAATATCGCGTTCGGAGTGACCTTGAGTGTTTTGTCGTTATTTCGAATGGTTGCGAGGCTTGGGAAGTGAATCCTCAGCTTCTTTCGATATACCGCGAGTGGAAAAGGTAAATAACGCGATTCCCAGTCTCCTGCTGTGATTTATCGTTATTTTGAACGATTACGAAGGCGAGGATTTGAATCCTCAGCTTCATTCGATATACCACGAGAGGAAAAGGTAAATATCGCGATTCCGAGTCTCCTACTGTGATTTATCGTTATTTTGATCGATTGCCTGCCTTTGGAAGTGAATCTTTAGTTTCTTTTAGTACACCGTGTGGAAAAGGTAAATATCACGTTTCGGTGTGACCTTGAGTGTTTTGTCGTTATGTCGAACGATTGCTAGGCATGTGAAGTGAATCCTTAGCTTCTTTCGATATACCGCGAGTGGACAAGGTAAATATCGCCATACCGAGTCTCCTATTGTGATTTATTGTTATTTTGAACGATTGCGAGGGCTAGGATTTGAATCCTTAATTTCTTTTCGTACACCGAGTGGAAAAGGTAAATATCACGTTTCGGTGTGACCTTGAGTGTTTTGTCGTTATTTCGAACTATTGCGAGACTTGGGAAATGAATCCTTAGCTTGTGTCGTTACACCGTGGGTGGAAAATGTAAATATCGCTACACCGAGTCTCCTACTGTGATTTATCGTTATTTTGAACGATTACGAAGGCGAGGATTTGAATCCTCAGCTTCTTTCGATATACCGCGAGTGGAAAAGGTAAATATCGCGATTCCGAGTCTCCTACTGTGATTTATCGTTATTTTGATCGATTGCCTGCCTTTGGAAGTGAATCTTTAGTTTCTTTTAGTACACCGTGTGGAAAAGGTAAATATCGCGTTTCGGTGTGACCTTGAGTGTTTTGTCGTTATTTCGAACGATTGCTAGGCTTGTGAAGTGAATCCTTAGCTTCTTTCGATATACCGCGAGTGGACAAGGTAAATATCGCCATACCGAGTCTCCTATTGTGGTTTATTGTTATTTTGAACGATTGCGAGGGCTAGGATTTGAATCCTTAATTTCTTTTATTACACCGAGTGGAAAAGGTAAATATCACGTTTCGGTGTGACCTAGAGTGATTTATCGCTATTTTGAACGATTACGAAGGCGAGGATTTGAATCCTCAGCTTCTTTCGATATACCGCGAGTGGAAAAGGTAAATATCGCGATTCCGAGTCTCCTACTGTGATTTATCCTTATTTTGAACGATTACGAAGGCGAGGATTTGAATCCTCAGCTCCTTTCGAAATACCGCGAGTGGAAAAGGTAAATATCGCGATTCCCAGCCTCCTGCTGTGATTTATCGTTATTTTGAACGATTACCTGGCTTAGGAAGTGAATCCTTAGTTTCTATTATTACAACGTGTGGAAAAGGTAGATATCGCGTTTCGGAGTGACATTGAGTGATTGGTCGTTATTTCGAACGGTTGCGGGACTTGGGAAGTGAATCCTCAGATTCTTTCGATATACCGCGAGTGGACAAGGTAAATATCGCCATACCGAGTCTCCTATTGTGATTTATTGTTATTTTGAACGATTGCGAGGGCTAGGATTTGAATCCTTAATTTCTTTTAGTACACCGAGTGGAAAAGGTAAATATCACGTTTCGGTGTGACCTTGAGTCTTTTGTCGTTATTTCGAACTATTGCGAGAGTTGGGAAATGAATCCTTAGCTTGTGTCGTTACACCGTGGGTGGAAAATGTAAATATCGCTACACCGAGTCTCCTACTGTGATTTATCGTTATTTTGAACGATTACGAAGGCGAGGATTTGAATCCTCAGCTTCTTTCGATATACCGCGAGTGGAAAAGGTAAATATCGCGATTCCCAGTCTCCTGCTGTGATTTATCGTTATTTTGACCGATTACCTGGCTTGGGGAGTGAAACCTTAGTTTCTTTTAGTACACCGTGTGGAAAAGGTAAATATCGCGTTCGGAGTGACCTTGAGTGTTTTGTCGTTATTTCGAATATTTGCGAGGCTTGGGAAGTGAATCCTCAGCTTCTTCCGATATACCGCGAGTGGAAATGGTAAATAACGCGATTCCCAGTCTCCTGATGTGATTTATCGTTATTTTGATCGATTACCTGGCTTGGGGAGTGAAACCTTAGTTTCTTTTAGTACACCGTGTGGAAAAGGTAAATATCGCGCTCGGAGTGCCCTTGAGTGTTTTGTCGTTATTTCGAACGATCGCTAGGCTTGTGAAGTGAATCCTTAGCTTCTTTCGATATACCGCGAGTGGAAAAGGTAAATAACGCGATTCCCAGTCTCCTGCCTGTGATTTATCGTTATTTTGAACGATTACGAAGGCGAGGATTTGAATCCTCAGCTTCTTTCGATATACCGCGAGTGGAAAAGGTAAATATCCCGATTCCAGGTCTCCTACTGTGATTTATCGTTATTTTTAACGATTACCTGGCTTGGGAAGTGAATCCTTAGTTTCTTTTAGTACACCGTGTGGAAAAGGTAAATATCACGTTTCGGTGTGACCTTGAGTGTTTTGTCGTTATTTCGAACGATTGCTAGGCTTGTGAAGTGAATCCTTAACTTCTTTCGATATACCGCGAGTGGAAAAGGTAAATAACGCGATTCCCATTCTCCTGCCTGTGATTTATCGTTATTTTGAACGATTACGAAGGCGAGGATTTGAATCCTCAGCTTCTTTCGATATACCGCGAGTGGAAAAGGTAAATATCGCGATTCCAAGTCTCCTACTGTGATTTATCGTTATTTTTAACGATTACCTGGCTTGGGAAGTGAATCCTTAGTTTCTTTTAGTACACCGTGTGGAAAAGGTAAATATCGCGTTCGGTGTGACCTTGAGTGTTTTGTCGTTATTTCGAACGATTGCTAGGCTTGTGAAGTGAATCCTTAGCTTCCTTCGATATACCGCGAGTGGAAAAGGTTAATATCCCGATTCCAGGTCTCCTACTGTGATTTATCGTTATTTTTAACGATTACCGGGCTTGGGAAGTGAATCCTTAGTTTCTTTTAGTACACCGTGTGGAAAAGGTAAATATCACGTTTCGGTGTGACCTTGAGTGTTTTGTCGTTATTTCGAACGATTGCTAGGCTTGTGAAGTGAATCCTTACCTTCTTTCGATATACCGCGAGTGGAAAAGGTAAATATCCCGATTCGAGGTCTCCTACTGTGATTTATCGTTATTTTTAACGATTACCTGGCTTGGGAAGTGAATCCTTAGTTTCTTTTAGTACACCGTGTGGAAAAGGTAAATATCGCGTTCGGTGTGACCTTGAGTGTTTTGTCGTTATTTCGAACGATTGCTAGGCTTGTGAAGTGAATCCTTAGCTTCTTTCGATATACCGCGAGTGGAAAAGGTAAATAACGCGATTCCCAGTCTCCTGCTGTGATTTATCGTTATTTTGAACGATTACGAAGGCGAGGATTTGAATCCTCAGCTTCATTCGATATACCGCGAGTGGAAAAGGTAAATATCGCGATTCCAAGTCTCCTACTGTGATTTATCGTTATTTTTAACGATTACCTGGCTTGGGAAGTGAATCCTTAGTTTCTTTTAGTACACCGTGTGGAAAAGGTAAATATCACGTTTCGGTGTGACCTTGAGTGTTTTGTCGTTATGTCGAACGATTGCTAGGCATGTGAAGTGAATCCTTAGCTTCTTTCGATATACCGCGAGTGGACAAGGTAAATATCGCCATACCGAGTCTCCTATTGTGATTTATTGTTATTTTGAACGATTACGAAGGCGAGGATTTGAATCCTCAGCTACTTTCGATATACCGCGAGTGGAAAAGGTAAATATCCCGATTCCAGGTCTCCTACTGTGATTTATCGTTATTTTTAACGATTACCTGGCTTGGGAAGTGAATCCTTAGTTTCTTTTAGTACACCGTGTGGAAAAGGTAAATATCACGTTTCGGTGTGACCTTGAGTGTTTTGTCGTTATTTCGAACGATTGCTAGGCTTGTGAAGTGAATCCTTAACTTCTTTCGATATACCGCGAGTGGAAAAGGTAAATAACGCGATTCCCATTCTCCTGCCTGTGATTTATCGTTATTTTGAACGATTACGAAGGCGAGGATTTGAATCCTCAGCTTCTTTCGATATACCGCGAGTGGAAAAGGTAAATATCGCGATTCCAAGTCTCCTACTGTGATTTATCGTTATTTTTAACGATTACCTGGCTTGGGAAGTGAATCCTTAGTTTCTTTTAGTACACCGTGTGGAAAAGGTAAATATCACGTTTCGGTGTGACCTTGAGTGTTTTGTCGTTATTTCGAACGATTGCTAGGCTTGTGAAGTGAATCCTTACCTTCTTTCGATATACCGCGAGTGGAAAAGGTAAATATCCCGATTCGAGGTCTCCTACTGTGATTTATCGTTATTTTTAACGATTACCTGGCTTGGGAAGTGAATCCTTAGTTTCTTTTAGTACACCGTGTGGAAAAGGTAAATATCGCGTTCGGTGTGACCTTGAGTGTTTTGTCGTTATTTCGAACGATTTCTAGGCTTGTGAAGTGAATCCTTAGCTTCTTTCGATATACCGCGAGTGGAAAAGGTAAATAACGCGATTCCCAGTCTCCTGCTGTGATTTATCGTTATTTTGAACGATTACGAAGGCGAGGATTTGAATCCTCAGCTTCATTCGATATACCGCGAGTGGAAAAGGTAAATATCGCGATTCCAAGTCTCCTACTGTGATTTATCGTTATTTTTAACGATTACCTGGCTTGGGAAGTGAATCCTTAGTTTCTTTTAGTACACCGTGTGGAAAAGGTAAATATCACGTTTCGGTGTGACCTTGAGTGTTTTGTCGTTATGTCGAACGATTGCTAGGCATGTGAAGTGAATCCTTAGCTTCTTTCGATATACCGCGAGTGGACAAGGTAAATATCGCCATACCGAGTCTCCTATTGTGATTTATTGTTATTTTGAACGATTGCGAGGGCTAGGATTTGAATCCTTAATTTCTTTTAGTACACCGAGTGGAAAAGGTAAATATCACGTTTCGGTGTGACCTTGAGTGTTTTGTCGTTATTTCGAACTATTGCGAGACTTGGGAAATGAATCCTTATCTTGTGTCGTTACACCGTGGGTGGAAAATGTAAATATCGCTACACCGAGTCTCCTACTGTGATTTATCGTTATTTTGAACGATTACGAAGGCGAGGATTTGAATCCTCAGCTTCTTTCGATATACCGCGAGTGGAAAAGGTAAATATCGCGATTCCGAGTCTCCTACTGTGATTTATCGTTATTTTGATCGATTGCCTGCCTTTGGAAGTGAATCTTTAGTTTCTTTTAGTACACCGTGTGGATAAGGTAAATATCACGTTTCGGTGTGACCTTGAGTGTTTTGTCGTTATTTCGAACGATTGCTAGGCTTGTGAAGTGAATCCTTTACTTCTTTCGATATACCGCGAGTGGAAAAGGTAAATATCCCGATTCCAGGTCTCCTACTGTGATTTATCGCTATTTTGAACGATTACGAAGGCGAGGATTTGAATCCTCAGCTTCTTTCGATATACCGCGAGTGGAAAGGGTAAATAACGCGATTCCCAGTCTCCTGCTGTGATTTATCGTTATTTTGAACGATTACGAAGGCGAGGATTTGAAGCCTCAGCTTCTTTCGATATACCGCGAGTGGAAAAGGTAAATATCGCGATTCCGAGTCTCCTACTGTGATTTATCGTTATTTTGATCGATTGCCTGCCTTTGGAAGTGAATCTTTAGTTTCTTTTAGTACACCGTGTGGATAAGGTAAATATCACGTTTCGGTGTGACCTTGAGTGTTTTGCCGTTATTTCGAACGATTGCTAGGCATGTGAAGTGAATCCTTAGCTTCTTTCGATATACCGCGAGTGGACAAGGTAAATATCGCCATACCGAGTCTCCTATTGTGGTTTATTGTTATTTTGAACGATTGCGAGGGCTAGGATTTGAATCCTTAATTTCTTTTATTACACCGAGTGGAAAAGGTAAATATCACGTTTCGGTGTGACCTAGAGTGATTGGTCGTTATTTCGAACGGTTGCGAGGCTTGGGAAGTGAATTCTTAGCTTCATTCGATATACCGCCAGTGGAAAAGGTAAATAACGCGATTCCCAGTCTCCTGCTGTGATTTATCGTTATTTTGAACGATTACCTGCCTTGGGAAGTGAATCTTTAGTTTCTTTTAGTACACCGTGTGGAAAAGGTAGATATCGCGTTTCGGAGTGACCTTGAGTGATTGGTCGTTATTTCGAACGGTTGCGAGACTTGGGAAGTGAATCCTTAGCTTCTTTCGATATACCGCGAGTGGAAAAGGTAAATAACGCGATTCCCAGTCTCCTGCTGTGATTTATCGTTATTTTGATCGATTGCCTGCCTTTGGAAGTGAATCTTTAGTTTCTTTTAGTACACCGTGTGGAAAAGGTAAATATCGCGTTTCGGTGTGACCTTGAGTGTTTTGTCGTTATTTCGAACGATTGCTAGGCTTGTGAAGTGAATCCTTAGCTTCTTTCGATATACCGCGAGTGGACAAGGTAAATATCGCCATACCGAGTCTCCTATTGTGGTTTATTGTTATTTTGAACGATTGCGAGGGCTAGGATTTGAATCCTTAATTTCTTTTATTACACCGAGTGGAAAAGGTAAATATCACGTTTCGGTGTGACCTAGAGTGATTTATCGCTATTTTGAACGATTACGAAGGCGAGGATTTGAATCCTCAGCTTCTTTCGATATACCGCGAGTGGAAAAGGTAAATATCGCGATTCCGAGTCTCCTACTGTGATTTATCCTTATTTTGAACGATTACGAAGGCGAGGATTTGAATCCTCAGCTTCTTTCGATATACCGCGAGTGGAAAAGGTAAATATCGCGATTCCAAGTCTCCTACTGTGATTTATCGTTATTTTTAACGATTACCTGGCTTGGGAAGTGAATCCTTAGTTTCTTTTAGTACACCGTGTGGAAAAGGTAAATATCGCGTTCGGTGTGACCTTGAGTGTTTTGTCGTTATTTCGAACGATTGCTAGGCTTGTGAAGTGAATCCTTAGCTTCTTTCGATATACCGCGAGTGGAAAAGGTAAATATCCCGATTCCAGGTCTCCTACTGTGATTTATCGTTATTTTTAACGATTACCTGGCTTGGGAAGTGAATCCTTAGTTTCTTTTAGTACACCGTGTGGAAAAGGTAAATATCACGTTTCGGTGTGACCTTGAGTGTTTTGTCGTTATTTCGAACGATTGCTAGGCTTGTGAAGTGAATCCTTAGCTTCTTTCGATATACCGCGAGTGGAAAAGGTAAATATCCCGATTCGAGGTCTCCTACTGTGATTTATCGTTATTTTTAACGATTACCTGGCTTGGGAAGTGAATCCTTAGTTTCTTTTAGTACACCGTGTGGAAAAGGTAAATATCGCGTTCGGAGTGACCTTGAGTGTTTTGTCGTTATTTCGAATGGTTGCGAGGCTTGGGAAGTGAATCCTCAGCTTCTTTCGATATACCGCGAGTGGAAATGGTAAATAACGCGATTCCCAGTCTCCTGATGTGATTTATCGTTATTTTGATCGATTACCTGGCTTGGGGAGTGAAACCTTAGTTTCTTTTAGTACACCGTGTGGAAAAGGTAAATATCGCGTTCGGAGTGACCTTGAGTGTTTTGTCGTTATTTCGAATGGTTGCGAGGCTTGGGAAGTGAATCCTCAGCTTCTTTCGATATACCGCGAGTGGACAAGGTAAATATCGCCATACCGAGTCTCCTATTGTGGTTTATTGTTATTTTGAACGATTGCGAGGGCTAGGATTTGAATCCTTAATTTCTTTTATTACACC
The DNA here is from genome assembly GCA_948146005.1 of Nomada fucata. Lineage (NCBI taxonomy): Eukaryota > Metazoa > Arthropoda > Insecta > Hymenoptera > Apidae > Nomada > Nomada fucata. The sequence continues at coordinate 27,171,983 of OX411275.1, forward strand.
GAGTGGAAAAGGTAAATATCACGTTTCGGTGTGACCTAGAGTGATTGGTCGTTATTTCGAACGGTTGCGAGGCTTGGGAAGTGAATTCTTAGCTTCATTCGATATACCGCCAGTGGAAAAGGTAAATAACGCGATTCCCAGTCTCCTGCTGTGATTTATCGTTATTTTGAACGATTACCTGCCTTGGGAAGTGAATCTTTAGTTTCTTTTAGTACACCGTGTGGAAAAGGTAAATATCGCGTTTCGGTGTGACCTTGAGTGTTTTGTCGTTATTTCGAACGATTGCTAGGCTTGTGAAGTGAATCCTTCACTTCTTTCGATATACCGCGAGTGGAAAAGGTAAATATCCCGATTCCAGGTCTCCTACTGTGATTTATCGCTATTTTGAACGATTACGAAGGCGAGGATTTGAATCCTCAGCTTCTTTCGATATACCGCGAGTGGAAAAGGTAAATATCGCGATTCCGAGTCTCCTACTGTGATTTATCGCTATTTTGAACGATTACGAAGGCGAGGATTTGAATCCTCAGCTTCTTTCGATATACCGCGAGTGGAAAAGGTAAATAACGCTATTCCCAGTCTCCTACTGTGATTTATCCTTATTTTGAACGATTACGAAGGCGAGGATTTGAATCCTCAGCTCCTTTCGATATACCGCGAGTGGAAAAGGTAAATATCGCGATTCCCAGCCTCCTGCTGTGATTTATCGTTATTTTGAACGATTACCTGGCTTAGGAAGTGAATCCTTAGTTTCTTTTATTACAACGTGTGGAAAAGGTAGATATCGCGTTTCGGAGTGACATTGAGTGATTGGTCGTTATTTCGAACGGTTGCGGGACTTGGGAAGTGAATCCTCAGATTCTTTCGATATACCGCGAGTGGACAAGGTAAATATCGCCATACCGAGTCTCCTATTGTGATTTATTGTTATTTTGAACGATTGCGAGGGCTAGGATTTGAATCCTTAATTTCTTTTAGTACACCGAGTGGAAAAGGTAAATATCACGATTCGGTGTGACCTTGAGTCTTTTGTCGTTATTTCGAACTATTGCGAGAGTTGGGAAATGAATCCTTAGCTTGTGTCGTTACACCGTGGGTGGAAAATGTAAATATCGCTACACCGAGTCTCCTACTGTGATTTATCGTTATTTTGAACGATTACGAAGGCGAGGATTTGAATCCTCAGCTTCTTTCGATATACCGCGAGTGGAAAAGGTAAATATCGCGATTCCCAGCCTCCTGCTGTGATTTATCGTTATTTTGAACGATTACCTGGCTTAGGAAGTGAATCCTTAGTTTCTTTTATTACACCGTGTGGAAAAGGTAAATATCGCGTTCGGAGTGACCTTGAGTGTTTTGTCGTTATTTCGAATGGTTGCGAGGCTTGGGAAGTGAATCCTCAGCTTCTTTCGATATACCGCGAGTGGAAATGGTAAATAACGCGATTCCCAGTCTCCTGCCTGTGATTTATCGTTATTTTGAACGATTACGAAGGCGAGGATTTGAATCCTCAGCTTCTTTCGATATACCGCGAGTGGAAAAGGTAAATATCGCGATTCCAAGTCTCCTACTGTGATTTATCGTTATTTTTAACGATTACCTGGCTTGGGAAGTGAATCCTTAGTTTCTTTTAGTACACCGTGTGGAAAAGGTAAATATCGCGTTCGGTGTGACCTTGAGTGTTTTGTCGTTATTTCGAACGATTGCTAGGCTTGTGAAGTGAATCCTTAGCTTCTTTCGATATACCGCGAGTGGAAAAGGTAAATATCCCGATTCCAGGTCTCCTACTGTGATTTATCGTTATTTTTAACAATTACCTGGCTTGGGAAGTGAATCCTTAGTTTCTTTTAGTACACCGTGTGGGAAAGGTAAATATCACGTTTCGGTGTGACCTTGAGTGTTTTGTCGTTATTTCGAACGATTGCTAGGCTTGTGAAGTGAATCCTTAGCTTCTTTCGATATACCGCGAGTGGAAAAGGTAAATATCCCGATTCGATGTCTCCTACTGTGATTTATCGTTATTTTTAACGATTACCTGGCTTGGGAAGTGAATCCTTAGTTTCTTTTAGTACACCGTGTGGAAAAGGTAAATATCACGTTTCGGTGTGACCTTGAGTGTTTTGTCGTTATTTCGAACGATTGCTAGGCTTGTGAAGTGAATCCTTACCTTCTTTCGATATACCGCGAGTGGAAAAGGTAAATATCCCGATTCGAGGTCTCCTACTGTGATTTATCGTTATTTTTAACGATTACCTGACTTGGGAAGTGAATCCTTAGTTTCTTTTAGTCCACCGTGTGGAAAAGGTAAATATCGCGTTCGGTGTGACCTTGAGTGTTTTGTCGTTATTTCGAACGATTGCTAGGCTTGTGAAGTGAATCCTTAGCTTCTTTCGATATACCGCGAGTGGAAAAGGTAAATATCCCGATTCCAGGTCTCCTACTGTGATTTATCGTTATTTTTAACGATTACCTGGCTTGGGAAGTGAATCCTTAGTTTCTTTTAGTACACATTGTGGAAAAGGTAAATATCACGTTTCGGTGTGACCTTGAGTGTTTTGTCGTTATTTCGAACGATTGCTAGGCTTGTGAAGTGAATCCTTAGCTTCTTTCGATATACCGCGAGTGGAAAAGGTAAATAACGCGATTCCCAGTCTCCTGCTGTGATTTATCGTTATTTTGAACGATTACGAAGGCGAGGATTTGAATCCTCAGCTTCATTCGATATACCGCGAGTGGAAAAGGTAAATATCGCGATTCCAAGTCTCCTACTGTGATTTATCGTTATTTTTAACGATTACCTGGCTTGGGAAGTGAATCCTTAGTTTCTTTTAGTACACCGTGTGGAAAAGGTAAATATCGCGTTTCGGAGTGACCTTGAGTGATTGGTCGTTATTTCGAACGGTTGCGAGGCTTGGGAAGTGAATTCTTAGCTTCATTCGATATACCGCGAGTGGAAAAGGTAAATAACGCGATTCCCAGTCTCCTGCTGTGATTTATCGTTATTTTGAACGATTACCTGCCTTGGGAAGTGAATCTTTAGTTTCTTTTAGTACACCGTGTGGAAAAGGTAGATATCGCGTTTCGGAGTGACCTTGAGTGATTGGTCGTTATTTCGAACGGTTGCGAGACTTGGGAAGTGAATCCTTAGCTTCTTTCGATATACCGCGAGTGGAAAAGGTAAATAACGCGATTCCCAGTCTCCTGCTGTGATTTATCGTTATTTTGAACGATTACCTGCCTTGGGAAGTGAATCTTTAGTTTCTTTTAGTACACCGTGTGGAAAAGGTAAATATCGCGTTTCGGTGTGACCTTGAGTGTTTTGTCGTTATTTCGAACGATTGCTAGGCTTGTGAAGTGAATCCTTTACTTCTTTCGATATACCGCGAGTGGAAAAGGTAAATATCCCGATTCCAGGTCTCCTACTGTGATTTATCGCTATTTTGAACGATTACGAAGGCGAGGATTTGAATCCTCAGCTTCTTTCGATATACCGCGAGTGGAAAGGGTAAATATCGCGATTCCGAGTCTCCTACTGTGATTTATCGCTATTTTGAACGATTACGAAGGCGAGGATTTGAATCCTCAGCTTCTTTCGATATACCGCGAGTGGAAAAGGTAAATAACGCTATTCCCATTCTCCTGCTGTGATTTATCGTTATTTTGAACGATTACCTGGCTTAGGAAGTGAATCCTTAGTTTCTTTTATTACAACGTGTGGAAAAGGTAGATATCGCGTTTCGGAGTGACATTGAGTGATTGGTCGTTATTTCGAACGGTTGCGGGACTTGGGAAGTGAATCCTCAGATTCTTTCGATATACCGCGAGTGGACAAGGTAAATATCGCCATACCGAGTCTCCTATTGTGATTTATTGTTATTTTGAACGATTGCGAGGGCTAGGATTTGAATCCTTAATTTCTTTTAGTACACCGAGTGGAAAAGGTAAATATCACGTTTCGGTGTGACCTTGAGTCTTTTGTCGTTATTTCGAACTATTGCGAGAGTTGGGAAATGAATCCTTAGCTTGTGTCGTTACACCGTGGGTGGAAAATGTAAATATCGCTACACCGAGTCTCCTACTGTGATTTATCGTTATTTTGAACGATTACGAAGGCGAGGATTTGAATCCTCAGCTTCTTTCGATATACCGCGAGTGGAAAAGGTAAATATCGCGATTCCCAGTCTCCTGCTGTGATTTATCGTTATTTTGAACGATTACCTGGCTTGGGGAGTGAAACCTTAGTTTCTTTTAGTACACCGTGTGGAAAAGGTAAATATCGCGTTCGGAGTGACCTTGAGTGTTTTGTCGTTATTTCGAATATTTGCGAGGCTTGGGAAGTGAATCCTCAGCTTCTTTCGATATACCGCGAGTGGGAAAGGTAAATAACGCGATTCCCAGTCTCCTGCTGTGATTTATCGTTATTTTGAACGATTACGAAGGCGAGGATTTGAATCCTCAGCTTCATTCGATATACCACGAGTGGAAAAGGTAAATATCGCGATTCCAAGTCTCCTACTGTGATTTATCGTTATTTTTAACGATTACCTGGCTTGGGAAGTGAATCCTTAGTTTCTTTTAGTACACCGTGTGGAAAAGGTAAATATCGCGTTCGGAGTGACCTTGAGTGTTTTGTCGTTATTTCGAATGGTTGCGAGGCTTGGGAAGTGAATCCTCAGCTTCTTTCGATATACCGCGAGTGGAAATGGTAAATAACGCGATTCCCAGTCTCCTGCTGTGATTTATCGTTATTTTGAACGATTACGAAGGCGAGGATTTGAATCCTCAGCTTCATTCGATATACCACGAGTGGAAAAGGTAAATATCGCGATTCCAAGTCTCCTACTGTGATTTATCGTTATTTTTAACGATTACCTGGCTTGGGAAGTGAATCCTTAGTTTCTTTTAGTACACCGTGTGGAAAAGGTAAATATCGCGTTCGGAGTGCCCTTGAGTGTTTTGTCGTTATTTCGAACGATCGCTAGGCTTGTGAAGTGAATCCTTAGCTTCTTTCGATATACCGCGAGTGGAAAAGGTAAATAACGCGATTCCCAGTCTCCTGCCTGTGATTTATCGTTATTTTGAACGATTACGAAGGCGAGGATTTGAATCCTCAGCTTCTTTCGATATACCGCGAGTGGAAAAGGTAAATATCGCGATTCCAAGTCTCCTACTGTGATTTATCGTTATTTTTAACGATTACCTGGCTTGGGAAGTGAATCCTTAGTTTCTTTTAGTACACCGTGTGGAAAAGGTAAATATCGCGTTCGGTGTGACCTTGAGTGTTTTGTCGTTATTTCGAACGATTGCTAGGCTTGTGAAGTGAATCCTTTACTTCTTTCGATATACCGCGAGTGGAAAAGGTAAATATCCCGATTCCAGGTCTCCTACTGTGATTTATCGCTATTTTGAACGATTACGAAGGCGAGGATTTGAATCCTCAGCTTCTTTCGATATACCGCGAGTGGAAAAGGTAAATAACGCGATTCCCAGTCTCCTGCTGTGAATTATCGTTATTTTGAACGATTACCTGCCTTGGGAAGTGAATCTTTAGTTTCTTTTAGTGCACCGTGTGGAAAAGGTAAATATCGCGTTTCGGTGTGACCTTGAGTGTTTTGTCGTTATTTCGAACGATTGCTAGGCTTGTGAAGTGAATCCTTTACTTCTTTCGATATACCGCGAGTGGAAAAGGTAAATATCCCGATTCCAGGTCTCCTACTGTGATTTATCGCTATTGTGAACGATTACGAAGGCGAGGATTTGAATCCTCAGCTTCTTTCGATATACCGCGAGTGGAAAAGGTAAATATCGCGATTCCGAGTCTCCTACTGTGATTTATCTTTATTTTGATCGAATGCCTGCCTTTGGAAGTGAAACCTTAGTTTCTTTTAGTACACCGTGTGGAAAAGGTAAATATCGCGTTCGGAGTGACCTTGAGTGTTTTGTCGTTATTTCGAATGGTTGCGAGACTTGGGAAGTGAATCTTCAGCTTCTTTCGATATACCGCGAGTGGAAAAGGTAAATAACGCGATTCCCAGTCTCCTGCTGTGATTTATCGTTATTTTGAACGATTTCGAAGGCGAGGATTTGAATCCTCAGCTTCATTCGATATACCACGAGTGGAAAAGGTAAATATCGCGATTCCGATTCTCCTACTGTGATTTATCGTTATTTTGATCGATTGCCTGCCTTTGGAAGTGAATCTTTAGTTTCTTTTAGTACACCGTGTGGAAAAGGTAAATATCACGTTTCGGTGTGACCTTGAGTGTTTTGTCGTTATGTCGAACGATTGCTAGGCATGTGAAGTGAATCCTTAGCTTCTTTCGATATACCGCGAGTGGACAAGGTAAATAACGCGATTCCCAGTCTCCTGCTGTGATTTATCGTTATTTTGAACGATTACCTGCCTTGGGAAGTGAATCTTTAGTTTCTTTTAGTACACCGTGTGGAAAAGGTAGATATCGCGTTTCGGAGTGACCTTGAGTGATTGGTCGTTATTTCGAACGGTTGCGAGACTTGGGAAGTGAATCCTTAGCTTCTTTCGATATACCGCGAGTGGAAAAGGTAAATAACGCGATTCCCAGTCTCCTGCTGTGATTTATCGTTATTTTGAACGATTACCTGCCTTGGGAAGTGAATCTTTAGTTTCTTTTAGTACACCGTGTGGAAAAGGTAAATATCGCGTTTCGGTGTGACCTTGAGTGTTTTGTCGTTATTTCGAACGATTGCTAGGCTTGTGAAGTGAATCCTTCACTTCTTTCGATATACCGCGAGTGGAAAAGGTAAATATCCCGATTCCAGGTCTCCTACTGTGATTTATCGCTATTTTGAACGATTACGAAGGCGAGGATTTGAATCCTCAGCTTCTTTCGATATACCGCGAGTGGAAAAGGTAAATATCGCGATTCCGAGTCTCCTACTGTGATTTATCGCTATTTTGAACGATTACGAAGGCGAGGATTTGAATCCTCAGCTTCTTTCGATATACCGCGAGTGGAAAAGGTAAATAACGCTATTCCCAGTCTCCTACTGTGATTTATCCTTATTTTGAACGATTACGAAGGCGAGGATTTGAATCCTCAGCTCCTTTCGATATACCGCGAGTGGAAAAGGTAAATATCGCGATTCCCAGCCTCCTGCTGTGATTTATCGTTATTTTGAACGATTACCTGGCTTAGGAAGTGAATCCTTAGTTTCTTTTATTACAACGTGTGGAAAAGGTAGATATCGCGTTTCGGAGTGACATTGAGTGATTGGTCGTTATTTCGAACGGTTGCGGGACTTGGGAAGTGAATCCTCAGATTCTTTCGATATACCGCGAGTGGACAAGGTAAATATCGCCATACCGAGTCTCCTATTGTGATTTATTGTTATTTTGAACGATTGCGAGGGCTAGGATTTGAATCCTTAATTTCTTTTAGTACACCGAGTGGAAAAGGTAAATATCACGATTCGGTGTGACCTTGAGTCTTTTGTCGTTATTTCGAACTATTGCGAGAGTTGGGAAATGAATCCTTAGCTTGTGTCGTTACACCGTGGGTGGAAAATGTAAATATCGCTACACCGAGTCTCCTACTGTGATTTATCGTTATTTTGAACGATTACGAAGGCGAGGATTTGAATCCTCAGCTTCTTTCGATATACCGCGAGTGGAAAAGGTAAATATCGCGATTCCCAGCCTCCTGCTGTGATTTATCGTTATTTTGAACGATTACCTGGCTTAGGAAGTGAATCCTTAGTTTCTTTTATTACACCGTGTGGAAAAGGTAAATATCGCGTTCGGAGTGACCTTGAGTGTTTTGTCGTTATTTCGAATGGTTGCGAGGCTTGGGAAGTGAATCCTCAGCTTCTTTCGATATACCGCGAGTGGAAATGGTAAATAACGCGATTCCCAGTCTCCTGATGTGATTTATCGTTATTTTGATCGATTACCTGGCTTGGGGAGTGAAACCTTAGTTTCTTTTAGTACACCGTGTGGAAAAGGTAAATATCGCGCTCGGAGTGCCCTTGAGTGTTTTGTCGTTATTTCGAACGATCGCTAGGCTTGTGAAGTGAATCCTTAGCTTCTTTCGATATACCGCGAGTGGAAAAGGTAAATAACGCGATTCCCAGTCTCCTGCCTGTGATTTATCGTTATTTTGAACGATTACGAAGGCGAGGATTTGAATCCTCAGCTTCTTTCGATATACCGCGAGTGGAAAAGGTAAATATCGCGATTCCAAGTCTCCTACTGTGATTTATCGTTATTTTTAACGATTACCTGGCTTGGGAAGTGAATCCTTAGTTTCTTTTAGTACACCGTGTGGAAAAGGTAAATATCGCGTTCGGTGTGACCTTGAGTGTTTTGTCGTTATTTCGAACGATTGCTAGGCTTGTGAAGTGAATCCTTAGCTTCTTTCGATATACCGCGAGTGGAAAAGGTAAATATCCCGATTCCAGGTCTCCTACTGTGATTTATCGTTATTTTTAACAATTACCTGGCTTGGGAAGTGAATCCTTAGTTTCTTTTAGTACACCGTGTGGGAAAGGTAAATATCACGTTTCGGTGTGACCTTGAGTGTTTTGTCGTTATTTCGAACGATTGCTAGGCTTGTGAAGTGAATCCTTAGCTTCTTTCGATATACCGCGAGTGGAAAAGGTAAATATCCCGATTCGATGTCTCCTACTGTGATTTATCGTTATTTTTAACGATTACCTGGCTTGGGAAGTGAATCCTTAGTTTCTTTTAGTACACCGTGTGGAAAAGGTAAATATCACGTTTCGGTGTGACCTTGAGTGTTTTGTCGTTATTTCGAACGATTGCTAGGCTTGTGAAGTGAATCCTTACCTTCTTTCGATATACCGCGAGTGGAAAAGGTAAATATCCCGATTCGAGGTCTCCTACTGTGATTTATCGTTATTTTTAACGATTACCTGACTTGGGAAGTGAATCCTTAGTTTCTTTTAGTCCACCGTGTGGAAAAGGTAAATATCGCGTTCGGTGTGACCTTGAGTGTTTTGTCGTTATTTCGAACGATTGCTAGGCTTGTGAAGTGAATCCTTAGCTTCTTTCGATATACCGCGAGTGGAAAAGGTAAATATCCCGATTCCAGGTCTCCTACTGTGATTTATCGTTATTTTTAACGATTACCTGGCTTGGGAAGTGAATCCTTAGTTTCTTTTAGTACACATTGTGGAAAAGGTAAATATCACGTTTCGGTGTGACCTTGAGTGTTTTGTCGTTATTTCGAACGATTGCTAGGCTTGTGAAGTGAATCCTTAGCTTCTTTCGATATACCGCGAGTGGAAAAGGTAAATAACGCGATTCCCAGTCTCCTGCTGTGATTTATCGTTATTTTGAACGATTACGAAGGCGAGGATTTGAATCCTCAGCTTCATTCGATATACCGCGAGTGGAAAAGGTAAATATCGCGATTCCAAGTCTCCTACTGTGATTTATCGTTATTTTTAACGATTACCTGGCTTGGGAAGTGAATCCTTAGTTTCTTTTAGTACACCGTGTGGAAAAGGTAAATATCGCGTTTCGGAGTGACCTTGAGTGATTGGTCGTTATTTCGAACGGTTGCGAGGCTTGGGAAGTGAATCCTTAGCTTCTTTCGATATACCGCGAGTGGAAAAGGTAAATATCGATATTCCCAGTCTCCTGCTGTGATTTATCGTTATTTTGAACGATTACCTGGCTTGGGGAGTGAAACCTTAGTTTCTTTTAGTACACCGTGTGGAAAAGGTAAATATCGCGTTCGGAGTGACCTTGAGTGTTTTGTCGTTATTTCGAATGGTTGCGAGACTTGGGAAGTGAATCTTCAGCTTCTTTCGATATACCGCGAGTGGAAAAGGTAAATAACGCGATTCCCAGTCTCCTGCTGTGATTTATCGTTATTTTGAACGATTGCGAGGGCTAGGATTTGAATCCTTAATTTCTTTTAGTACACCGTGTGGAAAAGGTAGATATCGCGTTTCGGAGTGACCTTGAGTGATTGGTCGTTATTTCGAACGGTTGCGAGACTTGGGAAGTGAATCCTTAGCTTCTTTCGATATACCGCGAGTGGAAAAGGTAAATAACGCGATTCCCAGTCTCCTGCTGTGATTTATCGTTATTTTGAACGATTACCTGCCTTGGGAAGTGAATCTTTAGTTTCTTTTAGTACACCGTGTGGAAAAGGTAAATATCGCGTTTCGGTGTGACCTTGAGTGTTTTGTCGTTATTTCGAACGATTGCTAGGCTTGTGAAGTGAATCCTTTACTTCTTTCGATATACCGCGAGTGGAAAAGGTAAATATCCCGATTCCAGGTCTCCTACTGTGATTTATCGCTATTTTGAACGATTACGAAGGCGAGGATTTGAATCCTCAGCTTCTTTCGATATACCGCGAGTGGAAAGGGTAAATATCGCGATTCCGAGTCTCCTACTGTGATTTATCGCTATTTTGAACGATTACGAAGGCGAGGATTTGAATCCTCAGCTTCTTTCGATATACCGCGAGTGGAAAAGGTAAATAACGCTATTCCCATTCTCCTGCTGTGATTTATCGTTATTTTGAACGATTACCTGGCTTAGGAAGTGAATCCTTAGTTTCTTTTATTACAACGTGTGGAAAAGGTAGATATCGCGTTTCGGAGTGACATTGAGTGATTGGTCGTTATTTCGAACGGTTGCGGGACTTGGGAAGTGAATCCTCAGATTCTTTCGATATACCGCGAGTGGACAAGGTAAATATCGCCATACCGAGTCTCCTATTGTGATTTATTGTTATTTTGAACGATTGCGAGGGCTAGGATTTGAATCCTTAATTTCTTTTAGTACACCGAGTGGAAAAGGTAAATATCACGTTTCGGTGTGACCTTGAGTCTTTTGTCGTTATTTCGAACTATTGCGAGAGTTGGGAAATGAATCCTTAGCTTGTGTCGTTACACCGTGGGTGGAAAATGTAAATATCGCTACACCGAGTCTCCTACTGTGATTTATCGTTATTTTGAACGATTACGAAGGCGAGGATTTGAATCCTCAGCTTCTTTCGATATACCGCGAGTGGAAAAGGTAAATATCGCGATTCCCAGTCTCCTGCTGTGATTTATCGTTATTTTGAACGATTACCTGGCTTGGGGAGTGAAACCTTAGTTTCTTTTATTACAACGTGTGGAAAAGGTAGATATCGCGTTTCGGAGTGACATTGAGTGATTGGTCGTTATTTCGAACGGTTGCGGGACTTGGGAAGTGAATCCTCAGATTCTTTCGATATACCGCGAGTGGACAAGGTAAATATCGCCATACCGAGTCTCCTATTGTGATTTATTGTTATTTTGAACGATTGCGAGGGCTAGGATTTGAATCCTTAATTTCTTTTAGTACACCGAGTGGAAAAGGTAAATATCACGTTTCGGTGTGACCTTGAGTCTTTTGTCGTTATTTCGAATTATTGCGAGAGTTGGGAAATGAATCCTTAGCTTGTGTCGTTACACCGTGGGTGGAAAATGTAAATATCGCTACACCGAGTCTCCTACTGTGATTTATCGTTATTTTGAACGATTACGAAGGCGAGGATTTGAATCCTCAGCTTCTTTCGATATACCGCGAGTGGAAAAGGTAAATATCGCGATTCCCAGTCTCCTGCTGTGATTTATCGTTATTTTGAACGATTACCTGGCTTGGGGAGTGAAACCTTAGTTTCTTTTAGTACACCGTGTGGAAAAGGTAAATATCGCGTTCGGAGTGACCTTGAGTGTTTTGTCGTTATTTCGAATATTTGCGAGGCTTGGGAAGTGAATCCTCAGCTTCTTTCGATATACCGCGAGTGGGAAAGGTAAATAACGCGATTCCCAGTCTCCTGCTGTGATTTATCGTTATTTTGAACGATTACGAAGGCGAGGATTTGAATCCTCAGCTTCATTCGATATACCACGAGTGGAAAAGGTAAATATCGCGATTCCAAGTCTCCTACTGTGATTTATCGTTATTTTTAACGATTACCTGGCTTGGGAAGTGAATCCTTAGTTTCTTTTAGTACACCGTGTGGAAAAGGTAAATATCGCGTTCGGAGTGCCCTTGAGTGTTTTGTCGTTATTTCGAACGATCGCTAGGCTTGTGAAGTGAATCCTTAGCTTCTTTCGATATACCGCGAGTGGAAAAGGTAAATAACGCGATTCCCAGTCTCCTGCCTGTGATTTATCGTTATTTTGAACGATTACGAAGGCGAGGATTTGAATCCTCAGCTTCTTTCGATATACCGCGAGTGGAAAAGGTAAATAACGCGGTTCCCAGTCTCCTGCTGTGATTTATTGTTATTTTGAACGATTACGAAGGCGAGGATTTGAATCCTCAGCTTCATTCGATATACCACGAGTGGAAAAGGTAAATATCGCGATTCCAAGTCTCCTACTGTGATTTATCGTTATTTTTAACGATTACCTGGCTTGGGAAGTGGATCCTTAGTTTCTTTTAGTACACTGTGTGGAAAAGGTAAATATCGCGTTCGGAGTGACCTTGAGTGTTTTGTCGTTATTTCGAACGATTGCTAGGCTTGTGAAGTGAATCCTTAGCTTCTTTCGATATACCGCGAGTGGAAAAGGTAAATATCCCGATTCCAGGTCTCCTACTGTGATTTATCGTTATTTTTAACGATTACCTGGCTTGGGAAGTGAATCCTTAGTTTCTTTTAGTACACCGTGTGGAAAAGGTAAATATCGCGTTCGGTGTGACCTTGAGTGTTTTGTCGTTATTTCGAACGATTGCTAGGCTTGTGAAGTGAATCCTTAGCTTCTTTCGATATACCGCGAGTGGAAAAGGTAAATATCCCGATTCCAGGTCTCCTACTGTGATTTATCGTTATTTTTAACGATTACCTGGCTTGGGAAGTGAATCCTTAGTTTCTTTTAGTACACCGTGTGGAAAAGGTAAATATCGCGCTCTGAGTGCCCTTGAGTGTTTTGTCGTTATTTCGAACGATCGCTAGGCTTGTGAAGTGAATCCTTAGCTTCTTTCGATATACCGCGAGTGGAAAAGGTAAATAACGCGATTCCCAGTCTCCTGCTGTGATTTATCCTTATTTTGAACGATTACGAAGGCGAGGATTTGAAACCTCAGCTTCTTTCGATATACCGCGAGTGGAAAAGGTAAATATCCCGATTCCAGGTCTCCTACTGTGATTTATCGTTATTTTTAACGATTACCTGGCTTGGGAAGTGAATCCTTAGTTTCTTTTAGTACACCGTGTGGAAAAGGTAAATATCACGTTTCGGTGTGACCTTGAGTGTTTTGTCGTTATTTCGAACGATTGCTAGGCTTGTGAAGTGAATCCTTAGCTTCTTTCGATATACCGCGAGTGGAAAAGGTAAATAACGCGATTCCCAGTCTCCTGCTGTGATTTATCGTTATGTTGAACGATTCCGAAGGCGAGGATTTGAATCCTCAGCTTCATTCGATATACCGCGAGTGGAAAAGGTAAATATCGCGATTCCAAGTCTCCTACTGTGATTTATCGTTATTTTTAACGATTACCTGGCTTGGGAAGTGAATCCTTAGTTTCTTTTAGTACACCGTGTGGCAAAGGTAAATATCGCGTTTCGGAGTGACCTTGAGTGATTGGTCGTTATTTCGAACGGTTGCGAGGCTTGGGAAGTGAATCCTTAGCTTCTTTCGATATACCGCGAGTGGAAAAGGTAAATAACGCGATTCCCAGTCTCCTGCTGTGATTTATCGTTATTTTGAACGATTACCTGCCTTGGGAAGTGAATCTTTAGTTTCTTTTAGTACACCGTGTGGAAAAGGAAAATATCGCGTTTCGGTGTGACCTTGAGTGTTTTGTCGTTATTTCGAACGATTGCTAGGCTTGTGAAGTGAATCCTTTGCTTCTTTCGATATACCGCGAGTGGAAAAGGTAAATATCCCGATTCCAGGTCTCCTACTGTGATTTACCGTTATTTTGAACGATTACGAAGGCGAGGATTTGAATCCTCAGCTTCTTTCGATATACCGCGAGTGGAAAAGGTAAATATCGCGATTCCGAGTCTCCTACTGTGATTTATCGTTATTTTGATCGATTGCCTGCCTTTGGAAGTGAATCTTTAGTTTCTTTTTGTACACCGTGTGGAAAAGGTAAATATCACGTTTCGATGTGACCTTGAGTGTTATGTCGTTATTTCGAGCGATTGCTAGGCATGTGAAGTGAATCCTTAGCTTCTTTCGATATACCGCGAGTGGACAAGGTAAATATCGCCATACCGAGTCTCCTATTGTGATTTATTGTTATTTTGAACGATTGCGAGGGCTAGGATTTGAATCCTTAATTTCTTTTAGTACACCGAGTGGAAAAGGTAAATATCACGTTTCGGTGTGACCTTGAGTGTTTTGTCGTTATTTCGAACTATTGCGAGACTTGGGAAATGAATCCTTAGCTTGTGTCGTTACACCGTGGGTGGAAAATGTAAATATCGCTACACCGAGTCTCCTACTGTGATTTATCGTTATTTTGAACGATTACGAAGGCGATGATTTGAATCCTCAGCTTCTTTCGATATACCGCGAGTGGAAAAGGTAAATATCGCGATTCCCAGTCTCCTGCTGTGATTTATCGTTATTTTGATCGATTACCTGGCTTGGGGAGTGAAACCTTAGTTTCTTTTAGTACACCGTGTGGAAAAGGTAAATATCGCGCTCGGAGTGCCCTTGAGTGTTTTGTCGTTATTTCGAACGATTGCTAGGCTTGTGAAGTGAATCCTTAGCTTCTTTCGATATACCGCGAGTGGAAAAGGTAAATAACGCGGTTCCCAGTCTCCTGCTGTGATTTATCGTTATTTTGAACGATTACGAAGGCGAGGATTTGAATCCTCAGCTTCATTCGATATACCACGAGTGGAAAAGGTAAATATCGCGATTCCAAGTCTCCTACTGTGATTTATCGTTATTTTTAACGATTACCTGGCTTGGGAAGTGGATCCTTAGTTTCTTTTAGTACACCGTGTGGAAAAGGTAAATATCGCGTTCGGAGTGACCTTGAGTGTTTTGTCGTTATTTCGAATGGTTGCGAGGCTTGGGAAGTGAATCCTTAGCTTCTTTCGATATACCGCGAGTGGAAAAGGTAAATATCCCGATTCGAGGTCTCCTACTGTGATTTATCGTTATTTTTAACGATTACCTGGCTTGGGAAGTGAATCCTTAGTTTCTTTTAGTACACCGTGTGGAAAAGGTAAATATCGCGTTCGGTGTGACCTTGAGTGTTTTGTCGTTATTTCGAACGATTGCTAGGCTTGTGAAGTGAATCCTTAGCTTCTTTCGATATACCGCGAGTGGAAAAGGTAAATATCCCGATTCCAGGTCTCCTACTGTGATTTATCGTTATTTTTAACGATTACCTGGCTTGGGAAGTGAATCCTTAGTTTCTTTTAGTACACCGTGTGGAAAAGGTAAATATCGCGCTCTGAGTGCCCTTGAGTGTTTTGTCGTTATTTCGAACGATCGCTAGGCTTGTGAAGTGAATCCTTAGCTTCTTTCGATATACCGCGAGTGGAAAAGGTAAATAACGCGATTCCCAGTCTCCTGCTGTGATTTATCCTTATTTTGAACGATTACGAAGGCGAGGATTTGAAACCTCAGCTTCTTTCGATATACCGCGAGTGGAAAAGGTAAATATCCCGATTCCAGGTCTCCTACTGTGATTTATCGTTATTTTTAACGATTACCTGGCTTGGGAAGTGAATCCTTAGTTTCTTTTAGTACACCGTGTGGAAAAGGTAAATATCACGTTTCGGTGTGACCTTGAGTGTTTTGTCGTTATTTCGAACGATTGCTAGGCTTGTGAAGTGAATCCTTAGCTTCTTTCGATATACCGCGAGTGGAAAAGGTAAATAACGCGATTCCCAGTCTCCTGCTGTGATTTATCGTTATGTTGAACGATTCCGAAGGCGAGGATTTGAATCCTCAGCTTCATTCGATATACCGCGAGTGGAAAAGGTAAATATCGCGATTCCAAGTCTCCTACTGTGATTTATCGTTATTTTTAACGATTACCTGGCTTGGGAAGTGAATCCTTAGTTTCTTTTAGTACACCGTGTGGCAAAGGTAAATATCGCGTTTCGGAGTGACCTTGAGTGATTGGTCGTTATTTCGAACGGTTGCGAGGCTTGGGAAGTGAATCCTTAGCTTCTTTCGATATACCGCGAGTGGAAAAGGTAAATAACGCGATTCCCAGTCTCCTGCTGTGATTTATCGTTATTTTGAACGATTACCTGGCTTAGGAAGTGAATCCTAAGTTTCTTTTAGTACACCGTGTGGAATAGGTAAATATCGCGTTTCGGTGTGACCTTGAGTGTTTTGTCGTTATTTCGAACGATTGCTAGGCTTGTGAAGTGAATCCTCAATTTCTTTTAGTACACCGAGTGGAAAAGGTAGATATCGCGTTTCGGAGTGACCATGAGTGATTGGTCGTTATTTCGAACGGTTGCGAGACTTGGGAAGTGAATCCTTAGCTTCTTTGGATATACCGCGAGTGGAAAAGGTAAATATCTCGATTCCAGGTCTCCTACTGTGATTTATCGTTATTTTGAACGATTACCTGCCTTGGGAAGTGAATCTTTAGTTTCTTTTAGTACACCGTGTGGAAAAGGAAAATATCGCGTTTCGGTGTGACCTTGAGTGTTTTGTCGTTATTTCGAACGATTGCTAGGCTTGTGAAGTGAATCCTTTGCTTCTTTCGATATACCGCGAGTGGAAAAGGTAAATATCCCGATTCCAGGTCTCCTACTGTGATTTACCGTTATTTTGAACGATTACGAAGGCGAGGATTTGAATCCTCAGCTTCTTTCGATATACCGCGAGTGGAAAAGGTAAATATCGCGATTCCGAGTCTCCTACTGTGATTTATCGTTATTTTGATCGATTGCCTGCCTTTGGAAGTGAATCTTTAGTTTCTTTTTGTACACCGTGTGGAAAAGGTAAATATCACGTTTCGGTGTGACCTTGAGTGTTATGTCGTTATTTCGAGCGATTGCTAGGCATGTGAAGTGAATCCTTAGCTTCTTTCGATATACCGCGAGTGGACAAGGTAAATATCGCCATACCGAGTCTCCTATTGTGATTTATTGTTATTTTGAACGATTGCGAGGGCTAGGATTTGAATCCTTAATTTCTTTTAGTACACCGAGTGGAAAAGGTAAATATCACGTTTCGGTGTGACCTTGAGTGTTTTGTCGTTATTTCGAACTATTGCGAGACTTGGGAAATGAATCCTTAGCTTGTGTCGTTACACCGTGGGTGGAAAATGTAAATATCGCTACACCGAGTCTCCTACTGTGATTTATCGTTATTTTGAACGATTACGAAGGCGAGGATTTGAATCCTCAGCTTCTTTCGATATACCGCGAGTGGAAAAGGTAAATATCGCGATTCCCAGTCTCCTGCTGTGATTTATCGTTATTTTGATCGATTACCTGGCTTGGGGAGTGAAACCTTAGTTTCTTTTAGTACACCGTGTGGAAAAGGTAAATATCGCGCTCGGAGTGCCCTTGAGTGTTTTGTCGTTATTTCGAACGATTGCTAGGCTTGTGAAGTGAATCCTTAGCTTCTTTCGATATACCGCGAGTGGAAAAGGTAAATAACGCGGTTCCCAGTCTCCTGCTGTGATTTATCGTTATTTTGAACGATTACGAAGGCGAGGATTTGAATCCTCAGCTTCATTCGATATACCACGAGTGGAAAAGGTAAATATCGCGATTCCAAGTCTCCTACTGTGATTTATCGTTATTTTTAACGATTACCTGGCTTGGGAAGTGGATCCTTAGTTTCTTTTAGTACACCGTGTGGAAAAGGTAAATATCGCGTTCGGAGTGACCTTGAGTGTTTTGTCGTTATTTCGAATGGTTGCGAGGCTTGGGAAGTGAATCCTTAGCTTCTTTCGATATACCGCGAGTGGAAAAGGTAAATATCCCGATTCGAGGTCTCCTACTGTGATTTATCGTTATTTTTAACGATTACCTGGCTTGGGAAGTGAATCCTTAGTTTCTTTTAGTACACCGTGTGGAAAGGGTAAATATCGCGTTCGGTGTGACCTTGAGTGTTTTGTCGTTATTTCGAACGATTGCTAGGCTTGTGAAGGAATCCTTAGCTTCTTTCGATATACCGCGAGTGGAAAAGGTAAATATCCCGATTCCAGGTCTCCTACTGTGATTTATCGTTATTTTTAACGATTACCTGGCTTGGGAAGTGAATCCTTAGTTTCTTTTAGTACACCGTGTGGAAAAGGTAAATATCGCGCTCTGAGTGCCCTTGAGTGTTTTGTCGTTATTTCGAACGATCGCTAGGCTTGTGAAGTGAATCCTTAGCTTCTTTCGATATACCGCGAGTGGAAAAGGTAAATAACGCGATTCCCAGTCTCCTGCTGTGATTTATCCTTATTTTGAACGATTACGAAGGCGAGGATTTGAAACCTCAGCTTCTTTCGATATACCGCGAGTGGAAAAGGTAAATATCCCGATTCCAGGTCTCCTACTGTGATTTATCGTTATTTTTAACGATTACCTGGCTTGGGAAGTGAATCCTTAGTTTCTTTTAGTACACCGTGTGGAAAAGGTAAATATCACGTTTCGGTGTGACCTTGAGTGTTTTGTCGTTATTTCGAACGATTGCTAGGCTTGTGAAGTGAATCCTTAGCTTCTTTCGATATACCGCGAGTGGAAAAGGTAAATAACGCGATTCCCAGTCTCCTGCTGTGATTTATCGTTATTTTGATCGATTACCTGGCTTGGGGAGTGAAACCTTAGTTTCTTTTAGTACACCGTGTGGAAAAGGTAAATATCGCGCTCTGAGTGCCCTTGAGTGTTTTGTCGTTATTTCGAACGATCGCTAGGCTTGTGAAGTGAATCCTTAGCTTCTTTCGATATACCGCGAGTGGAAAAGGTAAATAACGCGATTCCCAGTCTCCTGCTGTGATTTATCGTTATGTTGAACGATTCCGAAGGCGAGGATTTGAATCCTTAGCTTCTTTCGATATACCGCGAGTGGAAAAGGTAAATATCTCGATTCCAGGTCTCCTACTGTGATTTATCGTTATGTTGAACGATTACCTGCCTTGGGAAGTGAATCTTTAGTTTCTTTTAGTACACCGTGTGGAAAAGGAAAATATCGCGTTTCGGTGTGACCTTGAGTGTTTTGTCGTTATTTCGAACGATTGCTATTCTTGTGAAGTGAATCCTTTGCTTCTTTCGATATACCGCGAGTGGAAAAGGTAAATATCCCGATTCCAGGTCTCCTACTGTGATTTACCGTTATTTTGAACGATTACGAAGGCGAGGATTTGAATCCTCAGCTTCTTTCGATATACCGCGAGTGGAAAAGGTAAATATCGCGATTCCGAGTCTCCTACTGTGATTTATCGTTATTTTGATCGATTGCCTGCCTTTGGAAGTGAATCTTTAGTTTCTTTTTGTACACCGTGTGGAAAAGGTAAATATCACGTTTCGGTGTGACCTTGAGTGTTATGTCGTTATTTCGAGCGATTGCTAGGCTTGTGAAGTGAATCCTTTACTTCTTTCGATATACCGCGAGTGGAAAAGGTAAATATCCCGATTCCAGGTCTCCTACTGTGATTTATCGCTATTTTGAACGATTACGAAGGCGAGGATTTGAATCCTCAGCTTCTTTCGATATACCGCGAGTGGAAAAGGTAAATAACGCGATTCCCAGTCTCCTGCTGTGATTTATCGTTATTTTGAACGATTACCTGCCTTGGGAAGTGAATCTTTAGTTTCTTTTAGTACACCGTGTGGAAAAGGTAAATATCGCGTTTCGGTGTGACCTTGAGTGTTTTGTCGTTATTTCGAACGATTGCTAGGCTTGTGAAGTGAATCCTTTACTTCTTTCGATATACCGCGAGTGGAAAAGGTAAATATCCCGATTCCAGGTCTCCTACTGTGATTTATCGCTATTTTGAACGATTACGAAGGCGAGGATTTGAATCCTCAGCTTCTTTCGATATACCGCGAGTGGAAAAGGTAAATATCGCGATTCCGAGTCTCCTACTGTGATTTCTCGTTATTTTGATCGAATGCCTGCCTTTGGAAGTGAATCTTTAGTTTCTTTTAGTACACCGTGTGGAAAAGGTAAATATCGCGTTTCGGAGTGACCTAGACTGATTGGTCGTTATTTCGAACGGTTGCAAGGCTTGGGAAGTGAATTCTTAGCTTCTTTCGATATTCCGCGAGTGGAAAAGGTAAATAACGCTATTCCCAGTCTCCTGCTGTGATTTATCGTTATTTTGAACGATTACCTGGCTTAGGAAGTGAATCCTTAGTTTCTTTTATTACAACGTGTGGAAAAGGTAGATATCGCGTTTCGGAGTGACATTGAGTGATTGGTCGTTATTTCGAACGGTTGCGAGACTTGGGAAGTGAATCCTTAGATTCTTTCGATATACCGCGAGTGGACAAGGTAAATATCGCCATACCGAGTCTCCTATTGTGATTTATTGTTATTTTGAACGATTGCGAGGGCTAGGATTTGAATCCTTAATTTCTTTTAGTACACCGAGTGGAAAAGTTTAATATCACGTTTCGTTGTGACCTTGAGTGTTTTGTCGTTATTTCGAACTATTGCGAGACTTGGGAAATGAATCCTTAGCTTGTGTCGTTACACCGTGGGTGGAAAATGTAAATATCGCTACACCGAGTCTCCTACTGTGATTTATCCTTATTTTGACCGATTACGAAGGCGAGGATTTGAATCCTCAGCTTCTTTCGATATACCGC
The DNA here is from genome assembly GCA_948146005.1 of Nomada fucata. Taxonomy (NCBI): domain Eukaryota; kingdom Metazoa; phylum Arthropoda; class Insecta; order Hymenoptera; family Apidae; genus Nomada; species Nomada fucata. Next base: position 27,192,713 of record OX411275.1, read on the forward strand.
GAGTGGAAAAGGTAAATATCGCGATTCCCAGTCTCCTGCTGTGATTTATCGTTATTTTGATTGATTACCTGGCTTGGGGAGTGAAACCTTAGTTTCTTTTAGTACACCGTGTGGAAAAGGTAAATATCGCGCTCGGAGTGCCCTTGAGTGTTTTGTCGTTATTTCGAACGATTGCTAGGCTTGTGAAGTGAATCCTTTGCTTCTTTCGATATACCGCGAGTGGAAAAGGTAAATAACGCGGTTCCCAGTCTCCTGCTGTGATTTATCGTTATTTTGAACGATTACGAAGGCGAGGATTTGAATCCTCAGCTTCATTCGATATACCACGAGTGGAAAAGGTAAATATCGCGATTCCAAGTCTCCTACTGTGATTTATCGTTATTTTTAACGATTACCTGGCTTGGGAAGTGGATCCTTAGTTTCTTTTAGTACACCGTGTGGAAAAGGTAAATATCGCGTTCGGAGTGACCTTGAGTGTTTTGTCGTTATTTCGAATGGTTGCGAGGCTTGGGAAGTGAATCCTCAGCTTCTTTCGATATACCGCGAGTGGAAAAGGTAAATAACGCGATTCCCAGTCTCCTGCTGTGATTTATCGTTATTTTGATCGATTACCTGGCTTGGGGAGTGAAAAATTAGTTTCTTTTAGTACACCGTGTGGAAAAGGTAAATATCGCGCTCGCAGTGCCCTTGAGTGTTTTGTCGTTATTTCGAAAGATTGCTAGGCTTGTGAAGTGAATCCTTAGCTTCTTTCGATATACCGCGAGTGGAAAAGGTAAATAACGCGATTCCCAGTCTCCTGCTGTGATTTATCGTTATTTTGAACGATTACGAAGGCGAGGATTTGAAACCTCAGCTTCTTTCGATATACCGCGAGTGGAAAAGGTAAATATCCCGATTCCAGGTCTCCTACTGTGATTTATCGTTATTTTTAACGATTACCTGGCTTGGGAAGTGAATCCTTAGTTTCTTTTAGTACACCGTGTGGAAAAGGTAAATATCACGTTTCGGTGTGACCTTGAGTGTTTTGTCGTTATTTCGAACGATTGCTAGGCTTGTGAAGTGAATCCTTAGCTTCTTTCGATATACCGCGAGTGGAAAAGGTAAATAACGCGATTCCCAGTCTCCTGCTGTGATTTATCGTTATGTTGAACGATTCCGAAGGCGAGGATTTGAATCCTCAGCTTCATTCGATATACCGCGAGTGGAAAAGGTAAATATCGCGATTCCAAGTCTCCTACTGTGATTTATCGTTATTTTTAACGATTACCTGGCTTGGGAAGTGAATCCTTAGTTTCTTTTAGTACACCGTGTGGCAAAGGTAAATATCGCGTTTCGGAGTGACCTTGAGTGATTGGTCGTTATTTCGAACGGTTGCGAGGCTTGGGAAGTGAATCCTTAGCTTCTTTCGATATACCGCGAGTGGAAAAGGTAAATAACGCGATTCCCAATCTCCTGCTGTGATTTATCGTTATTTTGAACGATTACCTGGCTTAGGAAGTGAATCCTAAGTTTCTTTTAGTACACCGTGTGGAATAGGTAAATATCGCGTTTCGGTGTGACCTTGAGTGTTTTGTCGTTATTTCGAACGATTGCTAGGCTTGTGAAGTGAATCCTCAATTTCTTTTAGTACACCGAGTGGAAAAGGTAGATATCGCGTTACGGAGTGACCATGAGTGATTGGTCGTTATTTCGAACGGTTGCGAGACTTGGGAAGTGAATCCTTAGCTTCTTTGGATATACCGCGAGTGGAAAAGGTAAATATCTCGATTCCAGGTCTCCTACTGTGATTTATCGTTATTTTGAACGATTACCTGCCTTGGGAAGTGAATCTTTAGTTTCTTTTAGTACACCGTGTGGAAAAGGAAAATATCGCGTTTCGGTGTGACCTTGAGTGTTTTGTCGTTATTTCGAACGATTGCTAGGCTTGTGAAGTGAATCCTTTGCTTCTTTCGATATACCGCGAGTGGAAAAGGTAAATATCCCGATTCCAGGTCTCCTACTGTGATTTACCGTTATTTTGAACGATTACGAAGGCGAGGATTTGAATCTTCAGCTTCTTTCGATATACCGCGAGTGGAAAAGGTAAATATCGCGATTCCAAGTCTCCTACTGTGATTTATCGTTATTTTTAACGATTACCTGGCTTGGGAAGTGAATCCTTAGTTTCTTTTAGTACACCGTGTGGAAAAGGTAAATATCGCGTTCGGTGTGACCTTGAGTGTTTTGTCGTTATTTCGAACGATTGCTAGGCTTGTGAAGTGAATCCTTAGCTTCTTTCGATATACCGCGAGTGGAAAAGGTAAATATCCCGATTCCAGGTCTCCTACTGTGATTTATCGTTATTTTTAACGATTACCTGGCTTGGGAAGTGAATCCTTAGTTTCTTTTAGTACACCGTGTGGAAAAGGTAAATATCGCGTTTCGGAGTGACCTTGAGTGATTGGTCGTTATTTCGAACGGTTGCGAAGCTTGGGAAGTGAATCCTTAGCTTCTTTCGATATACCGCGAGTGGAAAAGGTAAATAACGCGATTCCCAGTCTCCTGCTGTGATTTATCGTTATTTTGAACGATTACCTGGCTTGGGAAGTGAATCCTTAGTTTCTTTTAGTACACCGTGTGGAAATGGTAAATATCGCGTTCGGAGTGACCTTGAGTGTTTTGTCGTTATTTCGAATGGTTGCGAGGCTTGGGAAGTGAATCCTCAGCTTCTTTCGATATACCGCGAGTGGAAAAGGTAAATAACGCGATTCCCAGTCTCCTGCTGTGATTTATCGTTATTTTGAACGATTACCTGGCTTGGGAAGTGAATCCTTAGTTTCTTTTAGTACACCGTGTGGAAAAGGTAAATATCGCGTTTCGGAGTGACCTTGAGTGATTGGTCGTTATTTCGAACGGTTGCGAGGCTTGGGAAGTGAAACCTTAGCTTCTTTCGATATACCGCGAGTGGAAAAGGTAAATAACGCGATTCCCAGTCTCCTGCTGTGATTTATCGTTATTTTGAACGATTACGAAGGCGAGGATTTGAATCCTCAGCTTCTTTCGATATACCGCGAGTGGAAAAGGTAAATATCGCGATTCCAAGTCTCCTACTGTGATTTATCGTTATTTTTAACGATTACCTGGCTTGGGAAGTGAATCCTTAGTTTCTTTTAGTACACCGTGTGGAAAAGGTAAATATCGCATTTCGGAGTGACCTTGAGTGATTGTTCGTTATTTCGAACGGTTGCGAGGCTTGGGAAGTGAATCCTTAGCTTCTTTCGATATACCGCGTGTGGAAAGGTAAATAACGCGATTACCAGTCTCCTGCTGTGATTTATCGTTATTTTGAACGATTACCTGGCTTAGGAAGTGAATCCTAAGTTTCTTTTAGTACACCGTGTGGAAATGGTAAATATCGCGTTCGGAGTGACCTTGAGTGTTTTGTCGTTATTTCGAATGGTTGCGAGGCTTGGGAAGTGAATCCTCAGCTTCTTTCGATATACCGCGAGTGGAAAAGGTAAATAACGCGATTCCCAGTCTCCTGCTGTGATTTATCGTTATTTTGAACGATTACCTGGCTTGGGAAGTGAATCCTTAGTTTCTTTTAGTACACCGTGTGGAAAAGGTAAATATCGCGTTTCGGAGTGACCTTGAGTGATTGGTCGTTATTTCGAACGGTTGCGAGGCTTGGGAAGTGAAACCTTAGCTTCTTTCGATATACCGCGAGTGGAAAAGGTAAATAACGCGATTCCCAGTCTCCTGCTGTGATTTATCGTTATTTTGAACGATTACGAAGGCGAGGATTTGAATCCTCAGCTTCTTTCGATATACCGCGAGTGGAAAAGGTAAATATCGCGATTCCAAGTCTCCTACTGTGATTTATCGTTATTTTGATCGATTGCCTGCCTTTGGAAGTGAATCTTTAGTTTCTTTTAGTACACCGTGTGGAAAAGGTAGATATCGCGTTTCGGAGTGACCATGAGTGTTATGTCGTTATTTCGAGCGATTGCTAGGCTTGTGAAGTGAATCCTTTACTTCTTTCGATATACCGCGAGTGGAAAAGGTAAATATCCCGATTCCAGGTCTCCTACTGTGATTTATCGCTATTTTGAACGATTACGAAGGCGAGGATTTGAATCCTCAGCTTCTTTCGATATACCGCGAGTGGAAAAGGTAAATAACGCGATTCCCAGTCTCCTGCTGTGATTTATCGTTATGTTGAACGATTCCGAAGGCGAGGATTTGAATCCTCAGCTTCATTCGATATACCGCGAGTGGAAAAGGTAAATATCGCGATTCCAAGTCTCCTACTGTGATTTATCGTTATTTTTAACGATTACCTGGCTTGGGAAGTGAATCCTTAGTTTCTTTTAGTACACCGTGTGGCAAAGGTAAATATCGCGTTTCGGAGTGACCTTGAGTGATTGGTCGTTATTTCGAACGGTTGCGAGGCTTGGGAAGTGAATCCTTAGCTTCTTTCGATATACCGCGAGTGGAAAAGGTAAATAACGCGATTCCCAATCTCCTGCTGTGATTTATCGTTATTTTGAACGATTACCTGGCTTAGGAAGTGAATCCTAAGTTTCTTTTAGTACACCGTGTGGAATAGGTAAATATCGCGTTTCGGTGTGACCTTGAGTGTTTTGTCGTTATTTCGAACGATTGCTAGGCTTGTGAAGTGAATCCTCAATTTCTTTTAGTACACCGAGTGGAAAAGGTAGATATCGCGTTACGGAGTGACCATGAGTGATTGGTCGTTATTTCGAACGGTTGCGAGACTTGGGAAGTGAATCCTTAGCTTCTTTGGATATACCGCGAGTGGAAAAGGTAAATATCTCGATTCCAGGTCTCCTACTGTGATTTATCGTTATTTTGAACGATTACCTGCCTTGGGAAGTGAATCTTTAGTTTCTTTTAGTACACCGTGTGGAAAAGGAAAATATCGCGTTTCGGTGTGACCTTGAGTGTTTTGTCGTTATTTCGAACGATTGCTAGGCTTGTGAAGTGAATCCTTTGCTTCTTTCGATATACCGCGAGTGGAAAAGGTAAATATCCCGATTCCAGGTCTCCTACTGTGATTTACCGTTATTTTGAACGATTACGAAGGCGAGGATTTGAATCTTCAGCTTCTTTCGATATACCGCGAGTGGAAAAGGTAAATATCGCGATTCCAAGTCTCCTACTGTGATTTATCGTTATTTTTAACGATTACCTGGCTTGGGAAGTGAATCCTTAGTTTCTTTTAGTACACCGTGTGGAAAAGGTAAATATCGCGTTCGGTGTGACCTTGAGTGTTTTGTCGTTATTTCGAACGATTGCTAGGCTTGTGAAGTGAATCCTTAGCTTCTTTCGATATACCGCGAGTGGAAAAGGTAAATATCCCGATTCCAGGTCTCCTACTGTGATTTATCGTTATTTTTAACGATTACCTGGCTTGGGAAGTGAATCCTTAGTTTCTTTTAGTACACCGTGTGGAAAAGGTAAATATCGCGTTTCGGAGTGACCTTGAGTGATTGGTCGTTATTTCGAACGGTTGCGAAGCTTGGGAAGTGAATCCTTAGCTTCTTTCGATATACCGCGAGTGGAAAAGGTAAATAACGCGATTCCCAGTCTCCTGCTGTGATTTATCGTTATTTTGAACGATTACCTGGCTTGGGAAGTGAATCCTTAGTTTCTTTTAGTACACCGTGTGGAAATGGTAAATATCGCGTTCGGAGTGACCTTGAGTGTTTTGTCGTTATTTCGAATGGTTGCGAGGCTTGGGAAGTGAATCCTCAGCTTCTTTCGATATACCGCGAGTGGAAAAGGTAAATAACGCGATTCCCAGTCTCCTGCTGTGATTTATCGTTATTTTGAACGATTACCTGGCTTGGGAAGTGAATCCTTAGTTTCTTTTAGTACACCGTGTGGAAAAGGTAAATATCGCGTTTCGGAGTGACCTTGAGTGATTGGTCGTTATTTCGAACGGTTGCGAGGCTTGGGAAGTGAAACCTTAGCTTCTTTCGATATACCGCGAGTGGAAAAGGTAAATAACGCGATTCCCAGTCTCCTGCTGTGATTTATCGTTATTTTGAACGATTACGAAGGCGAGGATTTGAATCCTCAGCTTCTTTCGATATACCGCGAGTGGAAAAGGTAAATATCGCGATTCCAAGTCTCCTACTGTGATTTATCGTTATTTTTAACGATTACCTGGCTTGGGAAGTGAATCCTTAGTTTCTTTTAGTACACCGTGTGGAAAAGGTAAATATCGCATTTCGGAGTGACCTTGAGTGATTGTTCGTTATTTCGAACGGTTGCGAGGCTTGGGAAGTGAATCCTTAGCTTCTTTCGATATACCGCGTGTGGAAAGGTAAATAACGCGATTACCAGTCTCCTGCTGTGATTTATCGTTATTTTGAACGATTACCTGGCTTAGGAAGTGAATCCTAAGTTTCTTTTAGTACACCGTGTGGAAATGGTAAATATCGCGTTCGGAGTGACCTTGAGTGTTTTGTCGTTATTTCGAATGGTTGCGAGGCTTGGGAAGTGAATCCTCAGCTTCTTTCGATATACCGCGAGTGGAAAAGGTAAATAACGCGATTCCCAGTCTCCTGCTGTGATTTATCGTTATTTTGAACGATTACCTGGCTTGGGAAGTGAATCCTTAGTTTCTTTTAGTACACCGTGTGGAAAAGGTAAATATCGCGTTTCGGAGTGACCTTGAGTGATTGGTCGTTATTTCGAACGGTTGCGAGGCTTGGGAAGTGAAACCTTAGCTTCTTTCGATATACCGCGAGTGGAAAAGGTAAATAACGCGATTCCCAGTCTCCTGCTGTGATTTATCGTTATTTTGAACGATTACGAAGGCGAGGATTTGAATCCTCAGCTTCTTTCGATATACCGCGAGTGGAAAAGGTAAATATCGCGATTCCAAGTCTCCTACTGTGATTTATCGTTATTTTGATCGATTGCCTGCCTTTGGAAGTGAATCTTTAGTTTCTTTTAGTACACCGTGTGGAAAAGGTAGATATCGCGTTTCGGAGTGACCATGAGTGTTATGTCGTTATTTCGAGCGATTGCTAGGCTTGTGAAGTGAATCCTTTACTTCTTTCGATATACCGCGAGTGGAAAAGGTAAATATCCCGATTCCAGGTCTCCTACTGTGATTTATCGCTATTTTGAACGATTACGAAGGCGAGGATTTGAATCCTCAGCTTCTTTCGATATACCGCGAGTGGAAAAGGTAAATAACGCGATTCCCAGTCTCCTGCTGTGATTTATCGTTATTTTGAACGATTACCTGGCTTGGGAAGTGAATCCTTAGTTTCTTTTAGTACACCGTGTGGAAAAGGTAAATATCGCGTTTCGGAGTGACCTTGAGTGATTGGTCGTTATTTCGAACGGTTGCGAGGCTTGGGAAGTGAAACCTTAGCTTCTTTCGATATACCGCGAGTGGAAAAGGTAAATAACGCGATTCCCAGTCTCCTGCTGTGATTTATCGTTATTTTGAACGATTACGAAGGCGAGGATTTGAATCCTCAGCTTCTTTCGATATACCGCGAGTGGAAAAGGTAAATATCGCGATTCCAAGTCTCCTACTGTGATTTATCGTTATTTTTAACGATTACCTGGCTTGGGAAGTGAATCCTTAGTTTCTTTTAGTACACCGTGTGGAAAAGGTAAATATCGCATTTCGGAGTGACCTTGAGTGATTGTTCGTTATTTCGAACGGTTGCGAGGCTTGGGAAGTGAATCCTTAGCTTCTTTCGATATACCGCGTGTGGAAAGGTAAATAACGCGATTACCAGTCTCCTGCTGTGATTTATCGTTATTTTGAACGATTACCTGGCTTAGGAAGTGAATCCTAAGTTTCTTTTAGTACACCGTGTGGAAATGGTAAATATCGCGTTCGGAGTGACCTTGAGTGTTTTGTCGTTATTTCGAATGGTTGCGAGGCTTGGGAAGTGAATCCTCAGCTTCTTTCGATATACCGCGAGTGGAAAAGGTAAATAACGCGATTCCCAGTCTCCTGCTGTGATTTATCGTTATTTTGAACGATTACCTGGCTTGGGAAGTGAATCCTTAGTTTCTTTTAGTACACCGTGTGGAAAAGGTAAATATCGCGTTTCGGAGTGACCTTGAGTGATTGGTCGTTATTTCGAACGGTTGCGAGGCTTGGGAAGTGAAACCTTAGCTTCTTTCGATATACCGCGAGTGGAAAAGGTAAATAACGCGATTCCCAGTCTCCTGCTGTGATTTATCGTTATTTTGAACGATTACGAAGGCGAGGATTTGAATCCTCAGCTTCTTTCGATATACCGCGAGTGGAAAAGGTAAATATCGCGATTCCAAGTCTCCTACTGTGATTTATCGTTATTTTGATCGATTGCCTGCCTTTGGAAGTGAATCTTTAGTTTCTTTTAGTACACCGTGTGGAAAAGGTAGATATCGCGTTTCGGAGTGACCATGAGTGTTATGTCGTTATTTCGAGCGATTGCTAGGCTTGTGAAGTGAATCCTTTACTTCTTTCGATATACCGCGAGTGGAAAAGGTAAATATCCCGATTCCAGGTCTCCTACTGTGATTTATCGCTATTTTGAACGATTACGAAGGCGAGGATTTGAATCCTCAGCTTCTTTCGATATACCGCGAGTGGAAAAGGTAAATAACGCGATTCCCAGTCTCCTGCTGTGATTTATCGTTATTTTGAACGATTACCTGCCTTGGGAAGTGAATCTTTAGTTTCTTTTAGTACACCGTGTGGAAAAGGTAAATATCGCGTTTCGGTGTGACCTTGAGTGTTTTGTCGTTATTTCGAACGATTGCTAGGCTTGTGAAGTGAATCCTTTACTTCTTTCGATATACCGCGAGTGGAAAAGGTAAATATCCCGATTCCAGGTCTCCTACTGTGATTTATCGCTATTTTGAACGATTACGAAGGCGAGGATTTGAATCCTCAGCTTCTTTCGATATACCGCGAGTGGAAAAGGTAAATATCGCGATTCCGAGTCTCCTACTGTGATTTCTCGTTATTTTGATCGAATGCCTGCCTTTGGAAGTGAATCTTTAGTTTCTTTTAGTACACCGTGTGGAAAAGGTAAATATCGCGTTTCGGAGTGACCTAGACTGATTGGTCGTTATTTCGAACGGTTGCAAGGCTTGGGAAGTGAATTCTTAGCTTCTTTCGATATTCCGCGAGTGGAAAAGGTAAATAACGCTATTCCCAGTCTCCTGCTGTGATTTATCGTTATTTTGAACGATTACCTGGCTTAGGAAGTGAATCCTTAGTTTCTTTTATTACAACGTGTGGAAAAGGTAGATATCGCGTTTCGGAGTGACATTGAGTGATTGGTCGTTATTTCGAACGGTTGCGAGACTTGGGAAGTGAATCCTTAGATTCTTTCGATATACCGCGAGTGGACAAGGTAAATATCGCCATACCGAGTCTCCTATTGTGATTTATTGTTATTTTGAACGATTGCGAGGGCTAGGATTTGAATCCTTAATTTCTTTTAGTACACCGAGTGGAAAAGGTTAATATCACGTTTCGGTGTGACCTTGAGTGTTTTGTCGTTATTTCGAACTATTGCGAGACTTGGGAAATGAATCCTTAGCTTGTGTCGTTACACCGTGGGTGGAAAATGTAAATATCGCTACACCGAGTCTCCTACTGTGATTTATCCTTATTTTGACCGATTACGAAGGCGAGGATTTGAATCCTCAGCTTCTTTCGATATACCGCGAGTGGAAAAGGTAAATATCGCGATTCCCAGTCTCCTGCTGTGATTTATCGTTATTTTGAACGATTACCTGGCTTAGGAAGTGAATCCTTAGTTTCTTTTATTACAACGTGTGGAAAAGGTAGATATCGCGTTTCGGAGTGACATTGAGTGATTGGTCGTTATTTCGAACGATTGCTAGGCTTGTGAAGTGAATCCTTAGCTTCTTTCGATATACCGCGAGTGGAAAAGGTAAATAACGCGGTTCCCAGTCTCCTGCTGTGATTTATCGTTATTTTGAACGATTACGAAGGCGAGGATTTGAATCCTTAATTTCTTTTAGTACACCGTGTGGAAAAGGTAAATATCGCGCTCGGAGTGCCCTTGAGTGTTTTGTCGTTATTTCGAACGATTGCTAGGCTTGTGAAGTGAATCCTTAGCTTCTTTCGATATACCGCGAGTGGAAAAGGTAAATAACGCGGTTCCCAGTCTCCTGCTGTGATTTATCGTTATTTTGAACGATTACGAAGGCGAGGATTTGAATCCTCAGCTTCATTCGATATACCACGAGTGGAAAAGGTAAATATCGCGATTCCAAGTCTCCTACTGTGATTTATCGTTATTTTTAACGATTACCTGGCTTGGGAAGTGGATCCTTAGTTTCTTTTAGTACACCGTGTGGAAAAGGTAAATATCGCGTTCGGAGTGACCTTGAGTGTTTTGTCGTTATTTCGAATGGTTGCGAGGCTTGGGAAGTGAATCCTCAGCTTCTTTCGATATACCGCGAGTGGAAAAGGTAAATAACGCGATTCCCAGTCTCCTGCTGTGATTTATCGTTATTTTCATCGATTACCTGGCTTGGGGAGTGAAAAATTAGTTTCTTTTAGTACACCGTGTGGAAAAGGTAAATATCGCGCTCGCAGTGCCCTTGAGTGTTTTGTCGTTATTTCGAAAGATTGCTAGGCTTGTGAAGTGAATCCTTAGCTTCTTTCGATATACCGCGAGTGGAAAAGGTAAATAACGCGGTTCCCAGTCTCCTGCTGTGATTTATCGTTATTTTGAACGATTACGAAGGCGAGGATTTGAAACCTCAGCTTCTTTCGATATACCGCGAGTGGAAAAGGTAAATATCCCGATTCCAGGTCTCCTACTGTGATTTATCGTTATTTTTAACGATTACCTGGCTTGGGAAGTGAATCCTTAGTTTCTTTTAGTACACCGTGTGGAAAAGGTAAATATCACGTTTCGGTGTGACCTTGAGTGTTTTGTCGTTATTTCGAACGATTGCTAGGCTTGTGAAGTGAATCCTTAGCTTCTTTCGATATACCGCGAGTGGAAAAGGTAAATAACGCGATTCCCAGTCTCCTGCTGTGATTTATCGTTATGTTGAACGATTCCGAAGGCGAGGATTTGAATCCTCAGCTTCATTCGATATACCGCGAGTGGAAAAGGTAAATATCGCGATTCCAAGTCTCCTACTGTGATTTATCGTTATTTTTAACGATTACCTGGCTTGGGAAGTGAATCCTTAGTTTCTTTTAGTACACCGTGTGGCAAAGGTAAATATCGCGTTTCGGAGTGACCTTGAGTGATTGGTCGTTATTTCGAACGGTTGCGAGGCTTGGGAAGTGAATCCTTAGCTTCTTTCGATATACCGCGAGTGGAAAAGGTAAATAACGCGATTCCCAGTCTCCTGCTGTGATTTATCGTTATTTTGAACGATTACCTGGCTTAGGAAGTGAATCCTAAGTTTCTTTTAGTACACCGTGTGGAATAGGTAAATATCGCGTTTCGGTGTGACCTTGAGTGTTTTGTCGTTATTTCGAACGATTGCTAGGCTTGTGAAGTGAATCCTCAATTTCTTTTAGTACACCGAGTGGAAAAGGTAGATATCGCGTTTCGGAGTGACCATGAGTGATTGGTCGTTATTTCGAACGGTTGCGAGACTTGGGAAGTGAATCCTTAGCTTCTTTGGATATACCGCGAGTGGAAAAGGTAAATATCTCGATTCCAGGTCTCCTACTGTGATTTATCGTTATTTTGAACGATTACCTGCCTTGGGAAGTGAATCTTTAGTTTCTTTTAGTACACCGTGTGGAAAAGGAAAATATCGCGTTTCGGTGTGACCTTGAGTGTTTTGTCGTTATTTCGAACGATTGCTAGGCTTGTGAAGTGAATCCTTTGCTTCTTTCGATATACCGCGAGTGGAAAAGGTAAATATCCCGATTCCAGGTCTCCTACTGTGATTTACCGTTATTTTGAACGATTACGAAGGCGAGGATTTGAATCTTCAGCTTCTTTCGATATACCGCGAGTGGAAAAGGTAAATATCGCGATTCCAAGTCTCCTACTGTGATTTATCGTTATTTTTAACGATTACCTGGCTTGGGAAGTGAATCCTTAGTTTCTTTTAGTACACCGTGTGGAAAAGGTAAATATCGCGTTCGGTGTGACCTTGAGTGTTTTGTCGTTATTTCGAACGATTGCTAGGCTTGTGAAGTGAATCCTTAGCTTCTTTCGATATACCGCGAGTGGAAAAGGTAAATATCCCGATTCCAGGTCTCCTACTGTGATTTATCGTTATTTTTAACGATTACCTGGCTTGGGAAGTGAATCCTTAGTTTCTTTTAGTACACCGTGTGGAAAAGGTAAATATCGCGTTTCGGAGTGACCTTGAGTGATTGGTCGTTATTTCGAACGGTTGCGAAGCTTGGGAAGTGAATCCTTAGCTTCTTTCGATATACCGCGAGTGGAAAAGGTAAATAACGCGATTCCCAGTCTCCTGCTGTGATTTATCGTTATTTTGAACGATTACCTGGCTTGGGAAGTGAATCCTTAGTTTCTTTTAGTACACCGTGTGGAAATGGTAAATATCGCGTTCGGAGTGACCTTGAGTGTTTTGTCGTTATTTCGAATGGTTGCGAGGCTTGGGAAGTGAATCCTCAGCTTCTTTCGATATACCGCGAGTGGAAAAGGTAAATAACGCGATTCCCAGTCTCCTGCTGTGATTTATCGTTATTTTGAACGATTACCTGGCTTGGGAAGTGAATCCTTAGTTTCTTTTAGTACACCGTGTGGAAAAGGTAAATATCGCGTTTCGGAGTGACCTTGAGTGATTGGTCGTTATTTCGAACGGTTGCGAGGCTTGGGAAGTGAAACCTTAGCTTCTTTCGATATACCGCGAGTGGAAAAGGTAAATAACGCGATTCCCAGTCTCCTGCTGTGATTTATCGTTATTTTGAACGATTACGAAGGCGAGGATTTGAATCCTCAGCTTCTTTCGATATACCGCGAGTGGAAAAGGTAAATATCGCGATTCCAAGTCTCCTACTGTGATTTATCGTTATTTTTAACGATTACCTGGCTTGGGAAGTGAATCCTTAGTTTCTTTTAGTACACCGTGTGGAAAAGGTAAATATCGCATTTCGGAGTGACCTTGAGTGATTGTTCGTTATTTCGAACGGTTGCGAGGCTTGGGAAGTGAATCCTTAGCTTCTTTCGATATACCGCGTGTGGAAAGGTAAATAACGCGATTACCAGTCTCCTGCTGTGATTTATCGTTATTTTGAACGATTACCTGGCTTAGGAAGTGAATCCTAAGTTTCTTTTAGTACACCGTGTGGAAAAGGTAAATATCGCGTTTCGGTGTGACCTTGAGTGTTTTGTCGTTATTTCGAACGATTGCTAGGCTTGTGAAGTGTATCCTAAATTTCTTTTAGTACACCGAGTGGAAAAGGTAGATATCGCGTTTCGGAGTGACCATGAGTGATTGGTCGTTATTTCGAACGGTTGCGAGACTTGGGAAGTGAATCCTTAGCTTCTTTGGATATACCGCGAGTGGAAAAGGTAAATATCGCGATTCCCAGTCTCCTGCTGTGATTTATCGTTATTTTGATCGATTACCTGGCTTGGGGAGTGAAACCTTAGTTTCTTTTAGTACACCGTGTGGAAAAGGTAAATATCGCATTTCGGAGTGACCTTGAGTGATTGGTCGTTATTTCGAACGGTTGCGAGGCTTGGGAAGTGAATCCTTAGCTTCTTTCGATATACCGCGTGTGGAAAGGTAAATAACGCGATTCCCAGTCTCCTGCTGTGATTTATCGTTATTTTGAACGATTACCTGGCTTAGGAAGTGAATTATAAGTTTCTTTTAGTACACCGTGTGGAAAAGGTAAATATCGCGTTTCGGTGTGACCTTGAGTGTTTTGTCGTTATTTCGAACGATTGCTAGGCTTGTGAAGTGTATCCTCAATTTCTTTTAGTACACCGAGTGGAAAAGGTAGATATCGCGTTTCGGAGTGACCATGAGTGATTGGTCGTTATTTCGAACGGTTGCGAGACTTGGGAAGTGAATCCTTAGCTTCTTTGGATATACCGCGAGTGGAAAAGGTAAATATCCCGATTCCAGGTCTCCTACTGTGATTTATCGTTATTTTGAACGATTACCTGCCTTGGGAAGTGAATCTTTAGTTTCTTTTAGTACACCGTGTGGAAAAGGAAAATATCGCGTTTCGGTGTGACCTTGAGTGTTTTGTCGTTATTTCGAACGATTGCTAGGCTTGTGAAGTGAATCCTTTGCTTCTTTCGATATACCGCGAGTGGAAAAGGTAAATATCCCGATTCCAGGTGTCCTACTGTGATTTATCGTTATTTTGAACGATTACGAAGGCGAGGATTAGAATCCTCAGCTTCTTTCGATATACCGCGAGTGGAAAAGGTAAATATCGCGATTCTGGGTCTCCTACTGTGATTTATCGTTATTTTGATCGATTGCCTGCCTTTGGAAGTGAATCTTTAGTTTCTTTTAGTACACCGTGTGGAAAAGGTAAATATCACGTTTCGGTGTGACCTTGAGTGTTTTGTCGTTATTTCGAACGATTGCTAGGCATGTGAAGTGAATCCTTAGCTTCTTTCGATATACCGCGAGTGGACAAGGTAAATATCGCCATACCGAGTCTCCTATTGTGATTTATTGTTATTTTGAACGATTGCGAGGGCTAGGATTTGAATCCTTAATTTCTTTTAGTACACCGAGTGGAAAAGGTTAATATCACGTTTCGGTGTGACCTTGAGTGTTTTGTCGTTATTTCGAACTATTGCGAGACTTGGGAAATGAATCCTTAGCTTGTGTCGTTACACCGTGGGTGGAAAATGTAAATATCGCTACACCGAGTCTCCTACTGTGATTTATCGTTATTTTGAACGATTACGAAGGCGAGGATTTGAATCCTCAGCTTCTTTCGATATACCGCGAGTGGAAAAGGTAAATATCGCGTTCGGAGTGACCTTGAGTGTTTTGTCGTTATTTCGAATGGTTGCGAGGCTTGGGAAGTGAATCCTCAGCTTCTTTCGATATACCGCGAGTGGAAAAGGTAAATAACGCGATTCCCAGTCTCCTGCTGTGATTTATCGTTATTTTGAACGATTACGAAGGCGAGGATTTGAATCTTCAGCTTCTTTCGATATACCGCGAGTGGAAAAGGTAAATATCGCGATTCCAAGTCTCCTACTGTGATTTATCGTCATTTTTAACGATTACAAGGCTTGGGAAGTGAATCCTTTGTTTGTTTTAGTACACCGTGTGGAAAAGGTAAATATCGCGTTCGGTGTGACCTTGAGTGTTTTGTCGTTATTTCGAACGATTGCTAGGCTTGTGAAGTGAATCCTTAGCTTCTTTCGATATACCGCGAGTGGAAAAGGTAAATATCCCGATTCCAGGTCTCCTACTGTGATTTATCGTTATTTTTAACGATTACCTGGCTTGGGAAGTGAATCCTTAGTTTCTTTTAGTACACCGTGTGGAAAAGGTAAATATCACGTTTCGGTGTGACCTTGAGTGTTTTGTCGTTATTTCGAACGATTGCTAGGCTTGTGAAATTAATCCTTAGGTTCTTTCGATATACCGCGAGTGGAAAAGGTAAATAACGCGATTCCCAGTCTCCTGCTGTGATTTATCGTTATTTTGAACGATTACGAAGGCGAGGATTTGAATCCTCAGCTTCATTCGATATACCACGAGTGGAAAAGGTAAATATCGCGATTCCAAGTCTCCTACTGTGATTTATCGTTATTTTTAACGATTACCTGGCTTGGGAAGTGAATCCTTAGTTTCTTTTAGTACACCGTGTGGAAAAGGTAAATATCGCGTTTCGGAGTGAACTTGAGTGATTGGTCGTTATTTCGAACGGTTGCGAAGCTGGGGAAGTGAATCCTTAGCTTCTTTCGATATACCGCGAGTGGAAAAGGTAAATAACGCGGTTCCCAGTCTCCTGCTGTGATTTATCGTTATTTTGAACGATTACCTGGCTTGGGAAGTGAATCCTTAGTTTCTTTTAGTACACCGTGTGGAAAAGGTAAATATCGCGTTTCGGAGTGACCTTGAGTGATTGGTCGTTATTTCGAACGGTTGCGAGGCTTGGGAAGTGAAACCTTAGCTTCTTTCGATATACCGCGAGTGGAAAAGGTAAATAACGCGATTCCCAGTCTCCTGCTGTGATTTATCGTTATTTTGAACGATTACGAAGGCGAGGATTTGAATCCTCAGCTTCATTCGATATACCGCGAGTGGAAAAGGTAAATATCGCGATTCCAAGTCTCCTACTGTGATTTATCGTTATTTTTAACGATTACCTGGCTTGGGAAGTGAATCCTTAGTTTCTTTTAGTACACCGTGTGGAAAAGGTAAATATCGCGTTTCGGAGTGACCTTGAGTGATTGGTCGTTATTTCGAACGATTGCTAGGCTTGTGAAGTGAATCCTTAGCTTCTTTCGATATACCGCGAGTGGAAAAGGTAAATAACGCGATTCCCAGTCTCCTGCTGTGATTTATCGTTATTTTGAACGATTACGAAGGCGAGGATTTGAATCCTCAGCTTCATTCGATATACCGCGAGTGGAAAAGGTAAATATCGCGATTCCAAGTCTCCTACTGTGATTTATCGTTATTTTTAACGATTACCTGGCTTGGGAAGTGAATCCTTAGTTTCTTTTAGTACACCGTGTGGAAAAGGTAAATATCGCGTTTCGGAGTGACCTTGAGTGATTGGTCGTTATTTCGAACGGTTGCGAGGCTTGGGAAGTGAATCCTTAGCTTCTTTCGATATACCGCGAGTGGATAAGGTAAATAACGCGATTCCCAGTCTCCTGCTGTGATTTATCGTTATTTTGAACGAGTACCTGGCTTAGGAAGTGAATCCTAAGTTTCTTTTAGTACACCGTGTGGAAAAGGTAAATATCGCGTTTCGGTGTGACCTTGAGTGTTTTGTCGTTATTTCGAACGATTGCTAGGCTTGTGAAGTGAATCCTCAATTTCTTTTAGTACACCGAGTGGAAAAGGTAGATATCGCGTTTCGGAGTGACCATGAGTGATTGGTCGTTATTTCGAACGGTTGCGAGACTTGGGAAGTGAATCCTTAGCTTCTTTGGATATACCGCGAGTGGAAAAGGTAAATATCTCGATTCCAGGTCTCCTACTGTGATTTATCGTTATTTTGAACGATTACCTGCCTTGGGAAGTGAATCTTTAGTTTCTTTTAGTACACCGTGTGGAAAAGGAAAATATCGCGTTTCGGTGTGACCTTGAGTGTTTTGTCGTTATTTCGAACGATTGCTAGGCTTGTGAAGTGAATCCTTTGCTTCTTTCGATATACCGCGAGTGGAAAAGGTAAATATCCCGATTCCAGGTCTCCTACTGTGATTTACCGTTATTTTGAACGATTACGAAGGCGAGGATTTGAATCCTCAGCTTCTTTCGATATACCGCGAGTGGAAAAGGTAAATATCGCGATTCCGAGTCTCCTACTGTGATTTATCGTTATTTTGATCGATTGCCTGCCTTTGGAAGTGAATCTTTAGTTTCTTTTTGTACACCGTGTGGAAAAGGTAAATATCACGTTTCGGTGTGACCTTGAGTGTTATGTCGTTATTTCGAGCGATTGCTAGGCATGTGAAGTGAATCCTTAGCTTCTTTCGATATACCGCGAGTGGACAAGGTAAATATCGCCATACCGAGTCTCCTATTGTGATTTATTGTTATTTTGAACGATTGCGAGGGCTAGGATTTGAATCCTTAATTTCTTTTAGTACACCGAGTGGAAAAGGTAAATATCACGTTTCGGTGTGACCTTGAGTGTTTTGTCGTTATTTCGAACTATTGCGAGACTTGGGAAATGAATCCTTAGCTTGTGTCGTTACACCGTGGGTGGAAAATGTAAATATCGCTACACCGAGTCTCCTACTGTGATTTATCGTTATTTTGAACGATTACGAAGGCGAGGATTTGAATCCTCATCTTCTTTCGATATACCGCGAGTGGAAAAGGTAAATATCGCGATTCCCAGTCTCCTGCTGTGATTTATCGTTATTTTGATCGATTACCTGGCTTGGGGAGTGAAACCTTAGTTTCTTTTAGTACACCGTGTGGAAAAGGTAAATATCGCGCTCGGAGTGCCCTTGAGTGTTTTGTCGTTATTTCGAACGATTGCTAGGCTTGTGAAGTGAATCCTTAGCTTCTTTCGATATACCGCGAGTGGAAAAGGTAAATAACGCGGTTCCCAGTCTCCTGCTGTGATTTATCGTTATTTTGAACGATTACGAAGGCGAGGATTTGAATCCTCAGCTTCATTCGATATACCACGAGTGGAAAAGGTAAATATCGCGATTCCAAGTCTCCTACTGTGATTTATCGTTATTTTTAACGATTACCTGGCTTGGGAAGTGGATCCTTAGTTTCTTTTAGTACACCGTGTGGAAAAGGTAAATATCGCGTTCGGAGTGACCTTGAGTGTTTTGTCGTTATTTCGAATGGTTGCGAGGCTTGGGAAGTGAATCCTTAGCTTCTTTCGATATACCGCGAGTGGAAAAGGTAAATATCCCGATTCGAGGTCTCCTACTGTGATTTATCGTTATTTTTAACGATTACCTGGCTTGGGAAGTGAATCCTTAGTTTCTTTTAGTACACCGTGTGGAAAAGGTAAATATCGCGTTCGGTGTGACCTTGAGTGTTTTGTCGTTATTTCGAACGATTGCTAGGCTTGTGAAGTGAATCCTTAGCTTCTTTCGATATACCGCGAGTGGAAAAGGTAAATATCCCGATTCCAGGTCTCCTACTGTGATTTATCGTTATTTTTAACGATTACCTGGCTTGGGAAGTGAATCCTTAGTTTCTTTTAGTACACCGTGTGGAAAAGGTAAATATCGCGCTCTGAGTGCCCTTGAGTGTTTTGTCGTTATTTCGAACGATCGCTAGGCTTGTGAAGTGAATCCTTAGCTTCTTTCGATATACCGCGAGTGGAAAAGGTAAATAACGCGATTCCCAGTCTCCTGCTGTGATTTATCCTTATTTTGAACGATTACGAAGGCGAGGATTTGAAACCTCAGCTTCTTTCGATATACCGCGAGTGGAAAAGGTAAATATCCCGATTCCAGGTCTCCTACTGTGATTTATCGTTATTTTTAACGATTACCTGGCTTGGGAAGTGAATCCTTAGTTTCTTTTAGTACACCGTGTGGAAAAGGTAAATATCACGTTTCGGTGTGACCTTGAGTGTTTTGTCGTTATTTCGAACGATTGCTAGGCTTGTGAAGTGAATCCTTAGCTTCTTTCGATATACCGCGAGTGGAAAAGGTAAATAACGCGATTCCCAGTCTCCTGCTGTGATTTATCGTTATGTTGAACGATTCCGAAGGCGAGGATTTGAATCCTCAGCTTCATTCGATATACCGCGAGTGGAAAAGGTAAATATCGCGATTCCAAGTCTCCTACTGTGATTTATCGTTATTTTTAACGATTACCTGGCTTGGGAAGTGAATCCTTAGTTTCTTTTAGTACACCGTGTGGCAAAGGTAAATATCGCGTTTCGGAGTGACCTTGAGTGATTGGTCGTTATTTCGAACGGTTGCGAGGCTTGGGAAGTGAATCCTCAATTTCTTTTAGTACACCGAGTGGAAAAGGTAGATATCGCGTTTCGGAGTGACCATGAGTGGTTGGTCGTTATTTCGAACGGTTGCGAGACTTGGGAAGTGAATCCTTAGCTTCTTTGGATATACCGCGAGTGGAAAAGGTAAATATCTCGATTCCAGGTCTCCTACTGTGATTTATCGTTATGTTGAACGATTACCTGCCTTGGGAAGTGAATCTTTAGTTTCTTTTAGTACACCGTGTGGAAAAGGAAAATATCGCGTTTCGGTGTGACCTTGAGTGTTTTGTCGTTATTTCGAACGATTGCTAGGCTTGTGAAGTGAATCCTTTGCTTCTTTCGATATACCGCGAGTGGAAAAGGTAAATATCCCGATTCCAGGTCTCCTACTGTGATTTACCGTTATTTTGAACGATTACGAAGGCGAGGATTTGAATCCTCAGCTTCTTTCGATATACCGCGAGTGGAAAAGGTAAATATCGCGATTCCGAGTCTCCTACTGTGATTTATCGTTATTTTGATCGATTGCCTGCCTTTGGAAGTGAATCTTTAGTTTCTTTTTGTACACCGTGTGGAAAAGGTAAATATCACGTTTCGGTGTGACCTTGAGTGTTATGTCGTTATTTCGAGCGATTGCTAGGCTTGTGAAGTGAATCCTTTACTTCTTTCGATATACCGCGAGTGGAAAAGGTAAATATCCCGATTCCAGGTCTCCTACTGTGATTTATCGCTATTTTGAACGATTACGAAGGCGAGGATTTGAATCCTCAGCTTCTTTCGATATACCGCGAGTGGAAAAGGTAAATAACGCGATTCCCAGTCTCCTGCTGTGATTTATCGTTATTTTGAACGATTACCTGCCTTGGGAAGTGAATCTTTAGTTTCTTTTAGTACACCGTGTGGAAAAGGTAAATATCGCGTTTCGGTGTGACCTTGAGTGTTTTGTCGTTATTTCGAACGATTGCTAGGCTTGTGAAGTGAATCCTTTACTTCTTTCGATATACCGCGAGTGGAAAAGGTAAATATCCCGATTCCAGGTCTCCTACTGTGATTTATCGCTATTTTGAACGATTACGAAGGCGAGGATTTGAATCCTCAGCTTCTTTCGATATACCGCGAGTGGAAAAGGTAAATATCGCGATTCCGAGTCTCCTACTGTGATTTCTCGTTATTTTGATCGAATGCCTGCCTTTGGAAGTGAATCTTTAGTTTCTTTTAGTACACCGTGTGGAAAAGGTAAATATCGCGTTTCGGAGTGACCTTGAGTGATTGGTCGTTATTTCGAACGGTTGCGAGGCTTGGGAAGTGAATCCTCAATTTCTTTTAGTACACCGAGTGGAAAAGGTAGATATCGCGTTTCGGAGTGACCATGAGTGGTTGGTCGTTATTTCGAACGGTTGCGAGACTTGGGAAGTGAATCCTTAGCTTCTTTGGATATACCGCGAGTGGAAAAGGTAAATATCTCGATTCCAGGTCTCCTACTGTGATTTATCGTTATGTTGAACGATTACCTGCCTTGGGAAGTGAATCTTTAGTTTCTTTTAGTACACCGTGTGGAAAAGGTAAATATCGCGTTTCGGAGTGACCTAGACTGATTGGTCGTTATTTCGAACGGTTGCAAGGCTTGGGAAGTGAATTCTTAGCTTCTTTCGATATTCCGCGAGTGGAAAAGGTAAATAACGCTATTCCCAGTCTCCTGCTGTGATTTATCGTTCTTTTGAACGATTACCTGGCTTAGGAAGTGAATCCTTAGTTTCTTTTATTACAACGTGTGGAAAAGGTAGATATCGCGTTTCGGAGTGACATTGAGTGATTGGTCGTTATTTCGAACGGTTGCGAGACTTGGGAAGTGAATCCTTAGATTCTTTCGGTATACCGCGAGTGGACAAGGTAAATATCGCCATACCGAGTCTCCTATTGTGATTTATTGTTATTTTGAACGATTGCGAGGGCTAGGATTTGAATCCTTAATTTCTTTTAGTACACCGAGTGGAAAAGGTTAATATCACGTTTCGGTGTGACCTTGAGTGTTTTGTCGTTATTTCGAATGGTTGCGAGGCTTGGGAAGTGAATCCTCAGCTTCTTTCGATATACCGCGAGTGGAAAAGGTAAATAACGCGATTCCCAGTCTCCTGCTGTGATTTATCGTTATTTTGAACGATTACCTGGCTTGGGAAGTGAATCCTTAGTTTCTTTTAGTACACCGTGTGGAAAAGGTAAATATCGCGTTTCGGAGTGACCTTGAGTGATTGGTCGTTATTTCGAACGGTTGCGAGGCTTGGGAAGTGAAACCTTAGCTTCTTTCGATATACCGCGAGTGGAAAAGGTAAATAACGCGATTCCCAGTCTCCTGCTGTGATTTATCGTTATTTTGAACGATTACGAAGGCGAGGATTTGAATCCTCAGCTTCTTTCGATATACCGCGAGTGGAAAAGGTAAATATCGCGATTCCAAGTCTCCTACTGTGATTTATCGTTATTTTTAACGATTACCTGGCTTGGGAAGTGAATCCTTAGTTTCTTTTAGTACACCGTGTGGAAAAGGTAAATATCGCATTTCGGAGTGACCTTGAGTGATTGTTCGTTATTTCGAACGGTTGCGAGGCTTGGGAAGTGAATCCTTAGCTTCTTTCGATATACCGCGTGTGGAAAGGTAAATAACGCGATTACCAGTCTCCTGCTGTGATTTATCGTTATTTTGAACGATTACCTGGCTTAGGAAGTGAATCCTAAGTTTCTTTTAGTACACCGTGTGGAAAAGGTAAATATCGCGTTTCGGTGTGACCTTGAGTGTTTTGTCGTTATTTCGAACGATTGCTAGGCTTGTGAAGTGTATCCTCAATTTCTTTTAGTACACCGAGTGGAAAAGGTAGATATCGCGTTTCGGAGTGACCATGAGTGATTGGTCGTTATTTCGAACGGTTGCGAGACTTGGGAAGTGAATCCTTAGCTTCTTTGGATATACCGCGAGTGGAAAAGGTAAATATCGCGATTCCCAGTCTCCTGCTGTGATTTATCGTTATTTTGATCGATTACCTGGCTTGGGGAGTGAAACCTTAGTTTCTTTTAGTACACCGTGTGGAAAAGGTAAATATCGCATTTCGGAGTGACCTTGAGTGATTGGTCGTTATTTCGAACGGTTGCGAGGCTTGGGAAGTGAATCCTTAGCTTCTTTCGATATACCGCGTGTGGAAAGGTAAATAACGCGATTCCCAGTCTCCTGCTGTGATTTATCGTTATTTTGAACGATTACCTGGCTTAGGAAGTGAATCCTAAGTTTCTTTTAGTACACCGTGTGGAAAAGGTAAATATCGCGTTTCGGTGTGACCTTGAGTGTTTTGTCGTTATTTCGAACGATTGCTAGGCTTGTGAAGTGTATCCTCAATTTCTTTTAGTACACCGAGTGGAAAAGGTAGATATCGCGTTTCGGAGTGACCATGAGTGATTGGTCGTTATTTCGAACGGTTGCGAGACTTGGGAAGTGAATCCTTAGCTTCTTTGGATATACCGCGAGTGGAAAAGGTAAATATCCCGATTCCAGGTCTCCTACTGTGATTTATCGTTATTTTGAACGATTACCTGCCTTGGGAAGTGAATCTTTAGTTTCTTTTAGTACACCGTGTGGAAAAGGAAAATATCGCGTTTCGGTGTGACCTTGAGTGTTTTGTCGTTATTTCGAACGATTGCTAGGCTTGTGAAGTGAATCCTTTGCTTCTTTCGATATACCGCGAGTGGAAAAGGTAAATATCCCGATTCCAGGTCTCCTACTGTGATTTACCGTTATTTTGAACGATTACGAAGGCGAGGATTTGAATCCTCAGCTTCTTTCGATATACCGCGAGTGGAAAAGGTAAATATCGCGATTCCGAGTCTCCTACTGTGATTTATCGTTATTTTGATCGATTGCCTGCCTTTGGAAGTGAATCTTTAGTTTCTTTTTGTACACCGTGTGGAAAAGGTAAATATCACGTTTCGGTGTGACCTTGAGTGTTATGTCGTTATTTCGAGCGATTGCTAGGCTTGTGAAGTGAATCCTTTACTTCTTTCGATATACCGCGAGTGGAAAAGGTAAATATCCCGATTCCAGGTCTCCTACTGTGATTTATCGCTATTTTGAACGATTACGAAGGCGAGGATTTGAATCCTCAGCTTCTTTCGATATACCGCGAGTGGAAAAGGTAAATAACGCGATTCCCAGTCTCCTGCTGTGATTTATCGTTATTTTGAACGATTACCTGCCTTGGGAAGTGAATCTTTAGTTTCTTTTAGTACACCGTGTGGAAAAGGTAAATATCGCGTTTCGGTGTGACCTTGAGTGTTTTGTCGTTATTTCGAACGATTGCTAGGCTTGTGAAGTGAATCCTTTACTTCTTTCGATATACCGCGAGTGGAAAAGGTAAATATCCCGATTCCAGGTCTCCTACTGTGATTTATCGCTATTTTGAACGATTACGAAGGCGAGGATTTGAATCCTCAGCTTCTTTCGATATACCGCGAGTGGAAAAGGTAAATATCGCGATTCCGAGTCTCCTACTGTGATTTCTCGTTATTTTGATCGAATGCCTGCCTTTGGAAGTGAATCTTTAGTTTCTTTTAGTACACCGTGTGGAAAAGGTAAATATCGCGTTTCGGAGTGACCTTGAGTGATTGGTCGTTATTTCGAACGGTTGCGAGGCTTGGGAAGTGAATCCTCAATTTCTTTTAGTACACCGAGTGGAAAAGGTAGATATCGCGTTTCGGAGTGACCATGAGTGGTTGGTCGTTATTTCGAACGGTTGCGAGACTTGGGAAGTGAATCCTTAGCTTCTTTCGGTATACCGCGAGTGGACAAGGTAAATATCGCCATACCGAGTCTCCTATTGTGATTTATTGTTATTTTGAACGATTGCGAGGGCTAGGATTTGAATCCTTAATTTCTTTTAGTACACCGAGTGGAAAAGGTTAATATCACGTTTCGGTGTGACCTTGAGTGTTTTGTCGTTATTTCGAATGGTTGCGAGGCTTGGGAAGTGAATCCTCAGCTTCTTTCGATATACCGCGAGTGGAAAAGGTAAATAACGCGATTCCCAGTCTCCTGCTGTGATTTATCGTTATTTTGAACGATTACCTGGCTTGGGAAGTGAATCCTTAGTTTCTTTTAGTACACCGTGTGGAAAAGGTAAATATCGCGTTTCGGAGTGACCTTGAGTGATTGGTCGTTATTTCGAACGGTTGCGAGGCTTGGGAAGTGAAACCTTAGCTTCTTTCGATATACCGCGAGTGGAAAAGGTAAATAACGCGATTCCCAGTCTCCTGCTGTGATTTATCGTTATTTTGAACGATTACGAAGGCGAGGATTTGAATCCTCAGCTTCTTTCGATATACCGCGAGTGGAAAAGGTAAATATCGCGATTCCAAGTCTCCTACTGTGATTTATCGTTATTTTTAACGATTACCTGGCTTGGGAAGTGAATCCTTAGTTTCTTTTAGTACACCGTGTGGAAAAGGTAAATATCGCATTTCGGAGTGACCTTGAGTGATTGTTCGTTATTTCGAACGGTTGCGAGGCTTGGGAAGTGAATCCTTAGCTTCTTTCGATATACCGCGTGTGGAAAGGTAAATAACGCGATTACCAGTCTCCTGCTGTGATTTATCGTTATTTTGAACGATTACCTGGCTTAGGAAGTGAATCCTAAGTTTCTTTTAGTACACCGTGTGGAAAAGGTAAATATCGCGTTTCGGTGTGACCTTGAGTGTTTTGTCGTTATTTCGAACGATTGCTAGGCTTGTGAAGTGTATCCTCAATTTCTTTTAGTACACCGAGTGGAAAAGGTAGATATCGCGTTTCGGAGTGACCATGAGTGATTGGTCGTTATTTCGAACGGTTGCGAGACTTGGGAAGTGAATCCTTAGCTTCTTTGGATATACCGCGAGTGGAAAAGGTAAATATCGCGATTCCCAGTCTCCTGCTGTGATTTATCGTTATTTTGATCGATTACCTGGCTTGGGGAGTGAAACCTTAGTTTCTTTTAGTACACCGTGTGGAAAAGGTAAATATCGCATTTCGGAGTGACCTTGAGTGATTGGTCGTTATTTCGAACGGTTGCGAGGCTTGGGAAGTGAATCCTTAGCTTCTTTCGATATACCGCGTGTGGAAAGGTAAATAACGCGATTCCCAGTCTCCTGCTGTGATTTATCGTTATTTTGAACGATTACCTGGCTTAGGAAGTGAATCCTAAGTTTCTTTTAGTACACCGTGTGGAAAAGGTAAATATCGCGTTTCGGTGTGACCTTGAGTGTTTTGTCGTTATTTCGAACGATTGCTAGGCTTGTGAAGTGTATCCTCAATTTCTTTTAGTACACCGAGTGGAAAAGGTAGATATCGCGTTTCGGAGTGACCATGAGTGATTGGTCGTTATTTCGAACGGTTGCGAGACTTGGGAAGTGAATCCTTAGCTTCTTTGGATATACCGCGAGTGGAAAAGGTAAATATCCCGATTCCAGGTCTCCTACTGTGATTTATCGTTATTTTGAACGATTACCTGCCTTGGGAAGTGAATCTTTAGTTTCTTTTAGTACACCGTGTGGAAAAGGAAAATATCGCGTTTCGGTGTGACCTTGAGTGTTTTGTCGTTATTTCGAACGATTGCTAGGCTTGTGAAGTGAATCCTTTGCTTCTTTCGATATACCGCGAGTGGAAAAGGTAAATATCCCGATTCCAGGTCTCCTACTGTGATTTATCGTTATTTTGAACGATTACGAAGGCGAGGATTAGAATCCTCAGCTTCTTTCGATATACCGCGAGTGGAAAAGGTAAATATCGCGATTCTGGGTCTCCTACTGTGATTTATCGTTATTTTGATCGATTGCCTGCCTTTGGAAGTGAATCTTTAGTTTCTTTTAGTACACCGTGTGGAAAAGGTAAATATCACGTTTCGGTGTGACCTTGAGTGTTTTGTCGTTATTTCGAACGATTGCTAGGCATGTGAAGTGAATCCTTAGCTTCTTTCGATATACCGCGAGTGGACAAGGTAAATATCGCCATACCGAGTCTCCTATTGTGATTTATTGTTATTTTGAACGATTGCGAGGGCTAGGATTTGAA
The DNA here is from genome assembly GCA_948146005.1 of Nomada fucata. Classification (NCBI taxonomy): domain Eukaryota; kingdom Metazoa; phylum Arthropoda; class Insecta; order Hymenoptera; family Apidae; genus Nomada; species Nomada fucata. The sequence continues at coordinate 27,219,394 of OX411275.1, forward strand.
TCCTTAATTTCTTTTAGTACACCGAGTGGAAAAGGTTAATATCACGTTTCGGTGTGACCTTGAGTGTTTTGTCGTTATTTCGAACTATTGCGAGACTTGGGAAATGAATCCTTAGCTTGTGTCGTTACACCGTGGGTGGAAAATGTAAATATCGCTACACCGAGTCTCCTACTGTGATTTATCGTTATTTTGAACGATTACGAAGGCGAGGATTTGAATCCTCAGCTTCTTTCGATATACCGCGATTGGAAAAGGTAAATATCGCGTTCGGAGTGACCTTGAGTGTTTTGTCGTTATTTCGAATGGTTGCGAGGCTTGGGAAGTGAATACTCAGCTTCTTTCGATATACCGCGAGTGGAAAAGGTAAATAACGCGATTCCCAGTCTCCTGCTGTGATTTATCGTTATTTTGAACGATTACGAAGGCGAGGATTTGAATCTTCAGCTTCTTTCGATATACCGCGAGTGGAAAAGGTAAATATCGCGATTCCAAGTCTCCTACTGTGATTTATCGTCATTTTTAACGATTACAAGGCTTGGGAAGTGAATCCTTAGTTTGTTTTAGTACACCGTGTGGAAAAGGTAAATATCGCGTTCGGTGTGACCTTGAGTGTTTTGTCGTTATTTCGAACGATTGCTAGGCTTGTGAAGTGAATCCTTAGCTTCTTTCGATATACCGCGAGTGGAAAAGGTAAATATCCCGATTCCAGGTCTCCTACTGTGATTTATCGTTATTTTTAACGATTACCTGGCTTGGGAAGTGAATCCTTAGTTTCTTTTAGTACACCGTGTGGAAAAGGTAAATATCACGTTTCGGTGTGACCTTGAGTGTTTTGTCGTTATTTCGAACGATTGCTAGGCTTGTGAAATTAATCCTCAGGTTCTTTCGATATACCGCGAGTGGAAAAGGTAAATAACGCGATTCCCAGTCTCCTGCTGTGATTTATCGTTATTTTGAACGATTACGAAGGCGAGGATTTGAATCCTCAGCTTCATTCGATATACCACGAGTGGAAAAGGTAAATATCGCGATTCCAAGTCTCCTACTGTGATTTATCGTTATTTTTAACGATTACCTGGCTTGGGAAGTGAATCCTTAGTTTCTTTTAGTACACCGTGTGGAAAAGGTAAATATCGCGTTTCGGAGTGAACTTGAGTGATTGGTCGTTATTTCGAACGGTTGCGAAGCTTGGGAAGTGAATCCTTAGCTTCTTTCGATATACCGCGAGTGGAAAAGGTAAATAACGCGATTCCCAGTCTCCTGCTGTGATTTATCGTTATTTTGAACGATTACCTGGCTTGGGAAGTGAATCCTTAGTTTCTTTTAGTACACCGTGTGGAAAAGGTAAATATCGCGTTTCGGAGTGACCTTGAGTGATTGGTCGTTATTTCGAACGGTTGCGAGGCTTGGGAAGTGAAACCTTAGCTTCTTTCGATATACCGCGAGTGGAAAAGGTAAATAACGCGATTCCCAGTCTCCTGCTGTGATTTATCGTTATTTTGAACGATTACGAAGGCGAGGATTTGAATCCTCAGCTTCTTTCGATATACCGCGAGTGGAAAAGGTAAATATCGCGATTCCAAGTCTCCTACTGTGATTTATCGTTATTTTTAACGATTACCTGGCTTGGGAAGTGAATCCTTAGTTTCTTTTAGTACACCGTGTGGAAAAGGTAAATATCGCATTTCGGAGTGACCTTGAGTGATTGGTCGTTATTTCGAACGGTTGCGAGGCTTGGGAAGTGAATCCTTAGCTTCTTTCGATATACCGCGTGTGGAAAGGTAAATAACGCGATTCCCAGTCTCCTGCTGTGATTTATCGTTATTTTGAACGATTACCTGGCTTAGGAAGTGAATCCTAAGTTTCTTTTAGTACACCGTGTGGAAAAGGTAAATATCGCGTTTCGGTGTGACCTTGAGTGTTTTGTCGTTATTTCGAACGATTGCTAGGCATGTGAAGTGAATCCTTAGCTTCTTTCGATATACCGCGAGTGGACAAGGTAAATATCGCCATACCGAGTCTCCTATTGTGATTTATTGTTATTTTGAACGATTGCGAGGGCTAGGATTTGAATCCTTAATTTCTTTTAGTACACCGAGTGGAAAAGGTAAATATCACGTTTCGGTGTGACCTTGAGTGTTTTGTCGTTATTTCGAACTATTGCGAGACTTGGGAAATGAATCCTTAGCTTGTGTCGTTACACCGTGGGTGGAAAATGTAAATATCGCTACACCGAGTCTCCTACTGTGATTTATCGTTATTTTGAACGATTACGAAGGCGAGGATTTGAATCCTCAGCTTCTTTCGATATACCGCGAGTGGAAAAGGTAAATATCGCGATTCCCAGTCTCCTGCTGTGATTTATCGTTATTTTGATCGATTACCTGGCTTGGGGAGTGAATCCTTAGTTTCTTTTAGTTCACCGTGTGGAAAAGGTAAATATCGCGTTCGGAGTGACCTTGAGTGTTTTGTCGTTATTTCGAATGGTTGCGAGGCTTGGGAAGTGAATCCTCAGCTTCTTTCGATATACCGCGAGTGGAAAAGGTAAATAACGCGATTCCCAGTCTCCTGCTGTGATTTATCGTTATTTTGATCGATTACCTGGCTTGGGGAGTGAAACCTTAGTTTCTTTTAGTACACCGTGTGGAAAAGGTAAATATCGCGCTCGGAGTGCCCTTGAGTGTTTTGTCGTTATTTCGAACGATCGCTAGGCTTGTGAAGTGAATCCTTAGCTTCTTTCGATATACCGCGAGTGGAAAAGGTAAATAACGCGATTCCCAGTCTCCTGCTGTGATTTATCGTTATTTTGAACGATTACGAAGGCGAGGATTTGAATCCTCAGCTTCTTTCGATATACCGCGAGTGGAAAAGGTAAATATCCCGATTCCAGGTCTCCTACTGTGATTTATCGTTATTTTTAACGATTACCTGGCTTGGGAAGTGAATCCTTAGTTTCTTTTAGTACACCGTGTGGAAAAGGTAAATTTCACGTTTCGGTGTGACCTTGAGTGTTTTGTCGTTATTTCGAACGATTGCTAGGCTTGTGATGTGAATCCTTTGCTTCTTTCGATATACCGCGAGTGGAAAAGGTAAATATCCCGATTCCAGGTCTCCTACTGTGATTTATCGTTATTTTGAACGATTACGAAGGAGAGGATTTGAATCCTCAGCTTCTTTCAATATACCGCGAGTGGAAAAGGTAAATATCGCGATTCCGAGTCTCCTACTGTGATTTATCGTTATTTTGATCGATTGCCTGCCTTTGGAAGTGAATCTTTAGTTTCTTTTAGTACACCGTGTGGAAAAGGTAAATATCACGTTTCGGTGTGACCTTGAGTGTTTTGTCGTTATTTCGAACGATTGCTTTGCATGTGAAGTGAATCCTTAGCTTCTTTCGATATACCGCGAGTGGACAAGGTAAATATCGCCATACCGAGTCTCCTATTGTGATTTATTGTTATTTTGAACGATTGCGAGGGCTTGGATTTGAATCCTTAATTTCTTTTAGTACACCGAGTGGAAAAGGTAAATATCACGTTTCGGTGTGACCTTGAATGTTTTGTCGTTATTTCGAACTATTGCGAGACTTGGGAAATGAATCCTTAGCTTGTGTCGTTACACCGTGGGTGGAAAATGTAAATATCGCTACACCGAGTCTCCTACTGTGATTTATCGTTATTTTGAACGATTACGAAGGCGAGGATTTGAATCCTCAGCTTCTTTCGATATACCGCGAGTGGAAAAGGTAAATATCGCGATTCCGAGTCTCCTACTGTGATTTATCGTTATTTTGATCGATTGCCTGCCTTGGGAAGTGAATCTTTAGTTTCTTTTAGTACACCGTGTGGAAAAGGTAAATATCGCGTTTCGGTGTGACCTTGAGTGTTTTGTCGTTATTTCGAACGATTGCTAGGCTTGTGAAGTGAATCCTTTGCTTCTATCGATATACCGCGAGTGGAAAAGGTAAATATCCCGATTCCAGGGCTCCTACTGTGATTTATCGTTATTTTGAACGATTACGAAGGCGAGGATTTGAATCCTCAGCTTCTTTCGATATACCGCGAGCGGAAAAGGTAAATATCGCGATCCCGAGTCTCCTACTGTGATTTATCGTTATTTTAATCGATTGCCTGCCTTTGGAAGTGAATCTTTAGTTTCTTTTAGTACACCGTGTGGAAAAGGTAAATATCACGTTTCGGTGTGACCTTGAGTGTTTTGTCGTTATTTCGAACGATTGCTAGGCTTGTGAAGTGAATCCTTTGCTTCTTTCGATATACCGCGAGTGGAAAAGGTAAATATCCCGATTCCAGGTCTCCTACTGTGATTTATCGTTATTTTGAACGATTACCTGGCTTGGGGAGTGAAACCTTAGTTTCTTTTAGTACACCGTGTGGAAAACTTAAATATCGCGTTCGGAGTGACCTTGAGTGTTTTGTCGTTATTTCGAATGGTTGCGAGGCTTGGGAAGTGAATCCTTAGCTTCTTTGGATATACCGCGAGTGGAAAAGGTTAATAACGCGATTCCCAGTCTCATGCTGTGATTTATCGTTATTTTGAACGATTACCTGGCTTAGGAAGTGAATCCTAAGTTTCTTTTAGTACACCGTGTGGAAAAGGTAAATATCGCGTTTCGGTGTGACCTTGAGTGTTTTGTCGTTATGTCGAACGATTGCTAGGCTTGTGAAGTGAATCCTTTGCTTCTTTCGATATACCGCGAGTGGAAAAGGTAAATATCCCGATTCCAGGTCTCCTACTGTGATTTATCGTTATTTTGAACGTTTGCGAGGGCTAGGATTTGAATCCTTAATTTCTTTTAGTACATCGTGTGGAAAAGGTAAATATCACGTATCGGAGTGACCTTGAGTGTTTTGTCGTTATTTCGAACGATTGCTAGGCATGTGAAGTGAATCCTTAGCTTCTTTCGATATACCGCGAGTGGACAAGGTAAATATCGCCATACTGAGTCTCCTATTGTGATTTATTGTTATTTTGAACGATTGCGAGGGCTAGGATTTGAATCCTTAATTTCTTTTAGTACACCGAGTGGAAAAGGTAAATATCACGTTTCGGTGTGACCTTGAGTGTTTTGTCGTTATTTCGAACTATTGCGAGACTTGGGAAATGAATCCTTAGCTTGTGTCGTTACACCGTGGGTGGAAAATGTAAATATCGCTACACCGAGTCTCCTACTGTGATTTATCGTTATTTTGAACGATTACGAAGGCGAGGATTTGAATCCTCAGCATCTTTCGATATACCGCGAATGGAAAAGGTAAATATCGCGATTCCCAGTCTCCTGCTGTGATTTATCGTTATTCTGAACGATTACCTGGCTTGGGGAGTGAAACCTTAGTTTCTTTTAGTACACAGTGTGGAAAAGGTAAATATCGCGTTCGGAGTGACCTTGAGTGTTTTGTCGTTATTTCGAATGTTTGCGAGGCTTGGGAAGTGAATCCTCAGCTTCTTTCGATATACCGCGAGTGGAAAAGGTAAATAACGCGATTCCCAGTCTCCTGCTGTGATTTATCGTTATTTTGAACGATTACGAAGGCGAGGATTTGAATCTTCAGCTTCTTTCGATATACCACGAGTGGAAAAGGTAAATATCGCGATTCCAAGTCTCCTACTGTGATTTATCGTTATTTTTAACGATTACCTGGCTTGGGAAGTGATTCCTTAGTTTCTTTTAGTACACCGTGTGGAAAAGGTAAATATCGCGTTTCGGAGTGACCTTGAGTGATTGGTCGTTATTTCGAACGGTTGCGAGGCTTGGGAAGTGAATCCTTAGCTTCTTTCGATATACCGCGAGTGGAAAAGGTTAATAACGCGATTCCCAGTCTCATGCTGTGATTTATCGTTATTTTGAACGATTACCTGGCTTAGGAAGTGAATCCTAAGTTTCTTTTAGTACACCGTGTGGAAAAGGTAAATATCGCGTTTCGGTGTGACCTTGAGTGTTTTGTCGTTATTTCGAACGATTGCTAGGCTTGTGAAGTGAATCCTTTGCTTCTTTCGATATACCGCGAGTGGAAAAGGTAAATATCCCGATTCCAGGTCTCCTACTGTGATTTATCGTTATTTTGAACGATTGCGAGGGCTAGGATTTGAATCCTTAATTTCTTTTAGTACACCGTGTGGAAAAGGTAAATATCGCGTTTCGGTGTGACCTTGAGTGTTTTGTCGTTATTTCGAACGATTGCTAGGCTTGTGAAGTGAATCCTAAATTTCTTTTAGTACACCGAGTGGAAAAGGTAGATATCGCGTTTCGGAGTGACAATGAGTGGTTGGTCGTTATTTCGAACGGTTGCGAGACTTGGGAAGTGAATCCTTAGCTTCTTTGGATATACCGCGAGTGGAAAAGGTAAATATCACGATTCCAGGTCTCCTACTGTGATTTATCGTTATTTTGATCGATTGCCTGCCTTTGGAAGTGAATCTTTAGTTTCTTTTAGTACATCGTGTGGAAAAGGTAAATATCGCGTTCGGAGTGACCTTGAGTGTTTTGTCGTTATTTCGAACTATTGCGAGACTTGGGAAATGAATCCTTAGCTTGTGTCGTTACACCGTGGGTGGAAAATGTGAATATCGCTACACCGAGTCTCCTACTGTGATTTATCGTTATTTTGATCGATTGCCTGCCTTTGGAAGTGAATCTTTAGTTTCTTTTAGTACACCGTGTGGAAAAGGTAAATATCACGTATCGGTGTGACCTTGAGTGTTTTGTCGTTATTTCGAACGATTGCTAGGCATGTGAAGTGAATCCTTAGCTTCTTTCGATATACCGCGAGTGGACAAGGTAAATATCGCCATACCGAGTCTCCTATTGTGATTTATTGTTATTTTGAACGATTGCGAGGGCTAGGATTTGAATCCTTAATTTCTTTTAGTACACCGAGTGGAAAAGGTAAATATCACGTTTCGGTGTGACCTTGAGTGTTTTGTCGTTATTTCGAACTATTGCGAGACTTGGGAAATGAATCCTTAACTTGTGTCGTTACACCGTGGGTGGAAAATGTAAATATCGCTACACCGAGTCTCCTACTGTGATTTATCGTTATTTTGAACGATTACGAAGGCGAGGATTTGAATCCTCAGCATCTTTCGATATACCGCAAGTGGAAAAGGTAAATATCGCGATTCCCAGTCTCCTGCTGTGATTTATCGTTATTTTGAACGATTACCTGGCTTGGGGAGTGAAACCTTAGTTTCTTTTAGTACACAGTGTGGAAAAGGTAAATATCGCGTTCGGAGTGACCTTGAGTGTTTTGTCGTTATTTCGAATGGTTGCGAGGCTTGGGAAGTGAATCCTCAGCTTCTTTCGATATACCGCGAGTGGAAAAGGTAAATAACGCGATTCCCAGTCTCCTGCTGTGATTTATCGTTATTTTGAACGATTACGAAGGCGAGGATTTGAATCCTCAGCTTCTTTCGATATACCGCGAGTGGAAAAGGTAAATATCGCGATTCCCAGTCTCCTGCTGTGATTTATCGTTATTTTGATCGATTACCTGGCTTGGGGAGTGAAAGCTTAGTTTCTTTTAGTACACCGTATGGAAAAGGTAAATATCGCGCTCGGAGTGCCCTTGAGTGTTTTGTCGTTATTTCGAACGATTGCTAGGCTTGTGAAGTGAATCCTTAGCTTCTTTCGATATACCGCGAGTGGACAAGGTATATATCACCATACCGAATCTCCTATTGTGGTTTATTGTTATTTTGAACGATTGCGAGGGCTAGGATTTGAATCCTTAATTTCTTTTAGTACACCGAGTGGAGAAGGTAAATATCACGTTTCGGTGTGACCTAGAGTGATTGGTCGTTATTTCGAACGATTGCTAGGCTTGTGAAGTGAATCCTTTGCTTCTTTCGATATACCGCGAGTGGAAAAGGTAAATATCCCGATTCCAGGTCTCCTACTGTGATTTATCGTTATTTTGAACGATTACGAAGGCGAGGATTTGAATCCTCAGCTTCTTTCGATATACCGCGAGTGGAAAAGGTAAATATCGCGATTCCGAGTCTCCTACTGTGATTTATCGTTATTTTGATCGATTGCCTGCCTTGGGAAGTGAATCTTTAGTTTCTTTTAGTACACCGTGTGGAAAAGGTAAATATCGCGCTCGGAGTGCCCTTGAGTGTTTTGTCGTTATTTCGAACGATTGCTAGGCTTGTGAAGTGAATCCTTAGCTTCTTTCGATCTACCGCGAGTGGAAAAGGTAAATAACGCGATTCCCAGTCTCCTGCTGTGATTTATCGTTATTTTGAACGATTACGAAGGCGAGGATTTGAATCCTCAGCTTCTTTCGATATACCGCGAGTAGAAAAGGTAAATATCGCGATTCCGAGTCTCCTACTGTGATTTATCGTTATTTTGATCGATTGCCTGCCTTTGGAAGTGAATCTTTAGTTCCTTTTAGTACACCGTGTGGAAAAGGTAAATATCACGTTTCGGTGTGACCTCGAGTGTTTTGTCGTTATTTCGAACTATTGCGAGACTTGGGAAATGAATCCTTAGCTTGTGTCGTTACACCGTGGGTGGAAAATGTAAATATCGCTACACCGAGTCTCCTACTGTGATTTATCGTTATTTTGAACGATTACGAAGGCGAGGATTTGAATCCTCAGCTTCTTTCGATATACCGCGAGTGGAAAAGGTAAATATCGCGATTCCGAGTCTCCTACTGTGATTTATCGTTATTTTGATCGATTGCCTGCAATTGGAAGTGAATCTTTAGTTTCTTTTAGTACACCGTGTGGAAAAGGTAAATATCACGTTTCGGTGTGACCTTGAGTGTTTTGTCGTTATTTCGAACGATTGCTAGGCATGTGAAGTGAATCCTTAGCTTCCTTCGATATACCGCGAGTGGACAAGGTAAATATCGCCATACCGAGTCTCCTATTGTGATTTATTGTTATTTTGAACGATTGCGAGGGCTAGGATTTGAATCCTTAATTTCTTTTAGTACACCGAGTGGAAAAGGTAAATATCACATTTCGGTGTGACCTTGAGTGTTTTGTCGTTATTTCGAACTATTGCGAGACTTGGGAAATGAATCCTTAGCTTGTGTCGTTACACCGTGGGTGGAAAATGTAAATATCGCTACACCGAGTCTCCTACTGTGATTTATCGTTATTTTGAACGATTACGAAGGCGAGGATTTGAATCCTCAGCTTCTTTCGATATACCGCGAGTGGAAAAGGTAAATATCGCGATTCCGAGTCTCCTACTGTGATTTATCGTTATTTTGATCGATTGCCTGCAATTGGAAGTGAATCTTTAGTTTCTTTTAGTACACCGTGTGGAAAAGGTAAATATCACGTTTCGGTGTGACCTTGAGTGTTTTGCCGTTATTTCGAACGATTGCTAGGCATGTGAAGTGAATCCTTAGCTTCTTTCGATATACCGCGAGTGGACAAGGTAAATATCACCATACCGAATCTCCTATTGTGGTTTATTGTTATTTTGAACGATTGCGAGGGCTAGGATTTGAATCCTTAATTTCTTTTAGTACACCGAGTGGAAAAGGTAAATATCACGTTTCGGTGTGACCTAGAGTGATTGGTCGTTATTTCGAACGATTGCTAGGCTTGTGAAGTGAATCCTTTGCTTCTTTCCATATACCGCGAGTGGAAAAGGTAAATATCCCGATTCCAGGTCTCCTACTGTGATTTATCGTTATTTTGAACGATTACGAAGGCGAGGATTTGAATCCTCAGCTTCTTTCGATATACCGCGAGTGGAAAAGGTAAATATCGCGATTCCGAGTCTCCTACTGTGATTTATCGTTATTTTGATCGATTGCCTGCCTTGGGAAGTGAATCTTTAGTTTCTTTTAGTACACCGTGTGGAAAAGGTAAATATCACGTTTCGGTGTGGCCTTGAGTGTTTTGTCGTTATTTCGAACGATTGCTAGGCATGTGAAGTGAATCCTTAGCTTCTTTCGATATACCGCGAGTGGACAAGGTAAATATCGCCATACCGAGTCTCCTATTGTGGTTTATTGTTATTTTGAACGATTGCGAGGGCTAGGATTGGAATCCTTAATTTCTTTTAGTACACCGAGTGGAAAAGGTAAATATCACGTTTCGGTGTGACCTAGAGTGATTGGTCGTTATTTCGAACGGTTGCGAGACTTGGGAAGTGAATCCTTAGCTTCTTTGGATATACTACGAGTGGAAAAGGTAAATATCCCGATTCCAGGTCTCCTACTGTGATTTATCGTTATTTTGAACGACTACCTGCCGTGGGAAGTGAATCTTTAGTTTCTTTTAGTACACCGTGTGGAAAAGGAAAATATCGCGTTTCGGTGTGACCTTGAGTGTTTTGTCGTTATTTCGAACGATTGCTAGGCTTGTGAAGTGAATCCTTTGCTTCTTTCGATATACCGCGAGTGGAAAAGGTAAATATCCCGATTCCAGGTCTCCTACTGTGATTTATCGTTATTTTGAACGATTACGAAGGCGAGGATTTGAATCCTCAGCTTCTTTCGATATACCGCGAGTGGAAAAGGTAAATATCGCGATTCCGAGTCTCCTACTGTGATTTATCGTTATTTTGATCGATTGCCTGCCTTTGGAAGTGAATCTTTAGTTTCTTTTAGTACACCGTGTGGAAAAGGTAAATATCACGTTTCGGTGTGACCTTGAGTGTTTTGTCGTTATTTCGAACGATTGCTAGGCATGTGAAGTGAATCCTTAGCTTCTTTCGATATACCGCGAGTGGACAAGGTAAATATCACCATACCGAATCTCCTATTGTGGTTTATTGTTATTTTGAACGATTGCGAGGGCTAGGATTTGAATCCTTAATTTCTTTTAGTACACCGAGTGGAAAAGGTAAATATCACGTTTCGGTGTGACCTAGAGTGATTGGTCGTTATTTCGAACGATTGCTAGGCTTGTGAAGTGAATCCTTTGCTTCTTTCCATATACCGCGAGTGGAAAAGGTAAATATCCCGATTCCAGGTCTCCTACTGTGATTTATCGTTATTTTGAACGATTACGAAGGCGAGGATTTGAATCCTCAGCTTCTTTCGATATACCGCGAGTGGAAAAGGTAAATATCGCGATTCCGAGTCTCCTACTGTGATTTATCGTTATTTTGATCGATTGCCTGCCTTGGGAAGTGAATCTTTAGTTTCTTTTAGTACACCGTGTGGAAAAGGTAAATATCACGTTTCGGTGTGACCTTGAGTGTTTTGTCGTTATTTCGAACGATTGCTAGGCATGTGAAGTGAATCCTTAGCTTCTTTCGATATACCGCGAGTGGACAAGGTAAATATCGCCATACCGAGTCTCCTATTGTGGTTTATTGTTATTTTGAACGATTGCGAGGGCTTTGATTTGAATCCTTAATTTCTTTTAGTACACCGAGTGGAAAAGGTAAATATCACGTTTCGGTGTGACCTAGAGTGATTGGTCGTTATTTCGAACGGTTGCGAGACTTGGGAAGTGAATCCTTAGCTTCTTTGGATATACCGCGAGTGGAAAAGGTAAATATCCCGATTCCAGGTCTCCTACTGTGATTTATCGTTATTTTGATCGATTGCCTGCCTTGGGAAGTGAATCTTTAGTTTCTTTTAGTACACCGTGTGGAAAAGGTAAATATCACGTTTCGGTGTGACCTTGAGTGTTTTGTCGTTATTTCGAACGATTGCTAGGCATGTGAAGTGAATCCTTAGCTTCTTTCGATATACCGCGAGTGGACAAGGTAAATATCGCCATACCGAGTCTCCTATTGTGATTTATTGTTATTTTGAACGATTGCGAGGGCTAGGATTTGAATCCTTAATTTCTTTTAGTACACCGAGTGGAAAAGGTAAATATCACGTTTCGGTGTGACCTTGAGTGTTTTGTCGTTATTTCGAACTATTGCGAGACTTGGGAAATGAATCCTTAGCTTGTGTCGTTACACCGTGGGTGGAAAATGTAAATATCGCTACACCGAGTCTCCTACTGTGATTTATCGTTATTTTGAACGATTACGAAGGCGAGGATTTGAATCCTCAGCTTCTTTCGATATACCGCGAGTGGAAAAGGTAAATATCGCGATTCCGAGTCTCCTACTGTGATTTATCGTTATTTTGATCGATTACCTGGCTTGGGGAGTGAAAGCTTAGTTTCTTTTAGTACACCGTGTGGAAAAGGTAAATATCACGTTTCGGTGTGACCTTGAGTGTTTTGCCGTTATTTCGAACGATTGCTAGGCATGTGAAGTGAATCCTTAGCTTCTTTCGATATACCGCGAGTGGACAAGGTAAATATCACCATACCGAATCTCCTATTGTGGTTTATTGTTATTTTGAACGATTGCGAGGGCTAGGATTTGAATCCTTAATTTCTTTTAGTACACCGTGTGGAAAAGGTAAATATCACGTTTCGGTGTGACCTTGAGTGTTTTGTCGTTATTTCGAACGATTGCTAGGCATGTGAAGTGAATCCTTAGCTTCTTTCGATATACCGCGAGTGGACAAGGTAAATATCGCCATACCGAGTCTCCTATTGTGGTTTATTGTTATTTTGAACGATTGCGAGGGCTAGGATTGGAATCCTTAATTTCTTTTAGTACACCGAGTGGAAAAGGTAAATATCACGTTTCGGTGTGACCTAGAGTGATTGGTCGTTATTTCGAACGGTTGCGAGACTTGGGAAGTGAATCCTTAGCTTCTTTGGATATACTACGAGTGGAAAAGGTAAATATCCCGATTCCAGGTCTCCTACTGTGATTTATCGTTATTTTGAACGACTACCTGCCGTGGGAAGTGAATCTTTAGTTTCTTTTAGTACACCGTGTGGAAAAGGAAAATATCGCGTTTCGGTGTGACCTTGAGTGTTTTGTCGTTATTTCGAACGATTGCTAGGCTTGTGAAGTGAATCCTTTGCTTCTTTCGATATACCGCGAGTGGAAAAGGTAAATATCCCGATTCCAGGTCTCCTACTGTGATTTATCGTTATTTTGAACGATTACGAAGGCGAGGATTTGAATCCTCAGCTTCTTTCGATATACCGCGAGTGGAAAAGGTAAATATCGCGATTCCGAGTCTCCTACTGTGATTTATCGTTATTTTGATCGATTGCCTGCCTTTGGAAGTGAATCTTTAGTTTCTTTTAGTACACCGTGTGGAAAAGGTAAATATCACGTTTCGGTGTGACCTTGAGTGTTTTGTCGTTATTTCGAACGATTGCTAGGCATGTGAAGTGAATCCTTAGCTTCTTTCGATATACCGCGAGTGGACAAGGTAAATATCACCATACCGAATCTCCTATTGTGGTTTATTGTTATTTTGAACGATTGCGAGGGCTAGGATTTGAATCCTTAATTTCTTTTAGTACACCGAGTGGAAAAGGTAAATATCACGTTTCGGTGTGACCTAGAGTGATTGGTCGTTATTTCGAACGATTGCTAGGCTTGTGAAGTGAATCCTTTGCTTCTTTCCATATACCGCGAGTGGAAAAGGTAAATATCCCGATTCCAGGTCTCCTACTGTGATTTATCGTTATTTTGAACGATTACGAAGGCGAGGATTTGAATCCTCAGCTTCTTTCGATATACCGCGAGTGGAAAAGGTAAATATCGCGATTCCGAGTCTCCTACTGTGATTTATCGTTATTTTGATCGATTGCCTGCCTTGGGAAGTGAATCTTTAGTTTCTTTTAGTACACCGTGTGGAAAAGGTAAATATCACGTTTCGGTGTGACCTTGAGTGTTTTGTCGTTATTTCGAACGATTGCTAGGCATGTGAAGTGAATCCTTAGCTTCTTTCGATATACCGCGAGTGGACAAGGTAAATATCGCCATACCGAGTCTCCTATTGTGGTTTATTGTTATTTTGAACGATTGCGAGGGCTTTGATTTGAATCCTTAATTTCTTTTAGTACACCGAGTGGAAAAGGTAAATATCACGTTTCGGTGTGACCTAGAGTGATTGGTCGTTATTTCGAACGGTTGCGAGACTTGGGAAGTGAATCCTTAGCTTCTTTGGATATACCGCGAGTGGAAAAGGTAAATATCCCGATTCCAGGTCTCCTACTGTGATTTATCGTTATTTTGATCGATTGCCTGCCTTGGGAAGTGAATCTTTAGTTTCTTTTAGTACACCGTGTGGAAAAGGTAAATATCACGTTTCGGTGTGACCTTGAGTGTTTTGTCGTTATTTCGAACGATTGCTAGGCATGTGAAGTGAATCCTTAGCTTCTTTCGATATACCGCGAGTGGACAAGGTAAATATCGCCATACCGAGTCTCCTATTGTGATTTATTGTTATTTTGAACGATTGCGAGGGCTAGGATTTGAATCCTTAATTTCTTTTAGTACACCGAGTGGAAAAGGTAAATATCACGTTTCGGTGTGACCTTGAGTGTTTTGTCGTTATTTCGAACTATTGCGAGACTTGGGAAATGAATCCTTAGCTTGTGTCGTTACACCGTGGGTGGAAAATGTAAATATCGCTACACCGAGTCTCCTACTGTGATTTATCGTTATTTTGAACGATTACGAAGGCGAGGATTTGAATCCTCAGCTTCTTTCGATATACCGCGAGTGGAAAAGGTAAATATCGCGATTCCGAGTCTCCTACTGTGATTTATCGTTATTTTGATCGATTGCCTGCCTTTGGAAGTGAATCTTTAGTTTCTTTTAGTACACCGTGTGGATAAGGTAAATATCGCGCTCGGAGTGCCCTTGAGTGTTTTGTCGTTATTTCGAACGATTGCTAGGCTTGTGAAGTGAATCCTTAGCTTCTTTCGATATACCGCGAGTGGAAAAGGTAAATAACGCGATTCCCAGTCTCCTGCTGTGATTTATCGTTATTTTGAACGATTACGAAGGGGAGGATTTGAATCTTCAGCTTCTTTCGATATACCGCGAGTGGAAAAGGTAAATATCGCGATTCCAAGTCTCCTACTGTGATTTATCGTTATTTTGAACGATTACGAAGGCGAGGATTTGAATCCTCAGCTTCATTCGATATACCGCGAGTGGAAAAGGTAAATATCGCGATTCCGAGTCTCCTACTGTGATTTATCGTTATTTTGATCGATTGCCTGCCTTTGGAAGTGAATCTTTAGTTTCTTTTAGTACACCGAGTGGAAAAGGTAAATATCACGTTTCGGTGTGACCTAGAGTGATTGGTCGTTATTTCGAACGGTTGCGAGACTTGGGAAGTGAATCCTTAGCTTCTTTGGATATACCGCGAGTGGAAAAGGTAAATATCCCGATTCCAGGTCTCCTACTGTGATTTATCGTTATTTTGAACGATTACCTGCCGTGGGAAGTGAATCTTTAGTTTCTTTTAGTACACCGTGTGGAAAAGGAAAATATCGCGTTTCGGTGTGACCTTGAGTGTTTTGTCGTTATTTCGAACGATTGCTAGGCTTGTGAAGTGAATCCTTTGCTTCTTTCGATATACCGCGAGTGGAAAAGGTAAATATCCCGATTCCAGGTCTCCTACTGTGATTTATCGTTATTTTGAACGATTACGAAGGCGAGGATTTGAATCCTCAGCTTCTTTCGATATACCTCGAGTGGAAAAGGTAAATATCGCGATTCCGAGTCTCCTACTGTGATTTATCGTTATTTTGATCGATTGCCTGCCTTTGGAAGTGAATCTTTAGTTTCTTTTAGGACACCGTGTGGATAAGGTAAATATCGCGCTCGGAGTGCCCTTGAGTGTTTTGTCGTTATTTCGAACGATTGCTAGGCTTGTGAAGTGAATCCTTAGCTTCTTTCGATATACCGCGAGTGGAAAAGGTAAATCGAACGCGATTCCCAGTCTCCTGCTGTGATTTATCGTTATTTTGAACGATTACGAAGGGGAGGATTTGAATCTTCAGCTTCTTTCGATATACCGCGAGTGGAAAAGGTAAATATCGCAATTCCAAGTCTCCTACTGTGATTTATCGTTATTTTTAACGATTACCTGGCTTGGGAAGTGAATCCTTAGTTTCTTTTAGTACACCGTGTGGAAAAGGTAAATATCGCGTTCGGTGTGACCTTGAGTGTTTTGTCGTTATTTCGAACGATTGCTAGGCTTGTGAAGTGAATCCTTAGCTTCTTTCGATATACCGCGAGTGGAAAAGGTAAATATCCCGATTCCAGGTCTCCTACTGTGATTTATCGTTATTTTTAACGATTACCTGGCTTAGGAAGTGAATCCTAAGTTTCTTTTAGTACACCGTGTGGAAAAGGTAAATATCGCGTTTCGGTGTGACCTTGAGAGTTTTGTCGTTATTTCGAACGATTGCTAGGCTTGTGAAGTGAATCCTTAGCTTCTTTCGATATACCGCGAGTGGAAAAGGTAAATAACGCGATTCCTAGTCTCCTACTGTGATTTATCGTTATTTTTAACGATTACCTGGCGTGGGAAGTGAATCCTTAGTTTCTTTTAGTACACCGTGTGGAAAAGGTAAATATCGCGTTTCGGAGTGACCTTGAGTGATTGGTCGTTATTTCGAACGGTTGCGAGGCTTGTGAAGTGAATCCTTAGCTTCTTTCGATATACCCCGAGTGGAAAAGGTAAATAACGCGATTCCCAGTCTCCTGCTGTGATTTATCGTTATTTTGAACGATTACGAAGGCGAGGATTTGAATCCTCAGCTTCTTTCGATATACCGCGAGTGGAAAAGGTAAATATCGCGATTCCGAGTCTCCTACTGTGATTTATCGTTATTTTGATCGATTGCCTGCCTTTGGAAGTGAATCTTTAGTTTCTTTTAGTACACCGTGTGGAAAAGTTAAATATCACGTTTCGGTGTGACCTTGAGTGTTTTGTCGTTATTTCGAACGATTGCTAGGCATGTGAAGTGAATCCTTAGCTTCCTTCGATATACCGCGAGTGGACAAGGTAAATATCGCCATACCGAGTCTCCTATTGTGATTTATTGTTATTTTGAACGATTGCGAGGGCTAGGATTTGAATCCTTAATTTCTTTTAGTACACCGAGTGGAAAAGGTAAATATCACGTTTCGGTGTGACCTTGAGTGTTTTGTCGTTATTTCGAACTATTGCGAGACTTGGGAAATGAATCCTTAGCTTGTGTCGTTACACCGTGGGTGGAAAATGTAAATATCGCTACACCGAGTCTCCTACTGTGATTTATCGTTATTTTGAACGATTTCGAAGGCGAGGATTTGAATCCTCAGCTTCTTTCGATATACCGCGAGTGGAAAAGGTAAATATCGCGATTCCGAGTCTCCTACTGTGATTTATCGTTATTTTGATCGATTGCCTGCCTTTGGAAGTGAATCTTTAGTTTCTTTTAGTACACCGTGTGGAAAAGGTAGATATCGCGTTTCGGATTGACCTTGAGTGATTGGTCGTTATTTCGAATGGTTGCGAGGCTTGGGAAGTGAATCCTCAGCTTCTTTCGATATACCGCGAGTGGAAAAGGTAAATAACGCGATTCCCAGTCTCCTGCTGTGATTTATCGTTATTTTGAACGATTACGAAGGCGAGGATTTGAATCCTCAGCTTCATTCGATATACCACGAGTGGAAAAGGTAAATATCGCGATTCCAAGTCTCCTACTGTGATTTATCGTTATTTTTAACGATTACCTGGCTTAGGAAGTGAATCCTTAGTTTCTTTTAGTACACCGTGTGGAAAAGGTAAATATCGCGTTCGGAGTGACCTTGAGTGTGTTGTCGTTATTTCGAACTATTGCGAGACTTGGGAAATGAATCCTTAGCTTGTGTCGTTACACCGTGGGTGGAAAATGTAAATATCGCTACACCGAGTCTCCTACTGTGATTTATCGTTATTTTGAACGATTACGAAGGCGAGGATTTGAATCCTCAGCTTCTTTCGATATACCGCGAGTGGAAATGGTAAATATCGCGATTCCCAGTCTCCTGCTGTGATTTATCGTTATTTTGATCGATTACCTGGCTTGGGGAGTGAAAGCTTAGTTTCTTTTAGTACACCGTATGGAAAAGGTAAATATCGCGCTCGGAGTGCCCTTGAGTGTTTTGTCGTTATTTCGAACGATTGCTAGGCTTGTGAAGTGAATCCTTAGCTTCTTTCGATATACCGCGAGTGGACAAGGTATATATCACCATACCGAATCTCCTATTGTGGTTTATTGTTATTTTGAACGATTGCGAGGGCTAGGATTTGAATCCTTAATTTCTTTTAGTACACCGAGTGGAAAAGGTAAATATCACGTTTCGGTGTGACCTAGAGTGATTGGTCGTTATTTCGAACGATTGCTAGGCTTGTGAAGTGAATCCTTTGCTTCTTTCGATATACCGCGAGTGGAAAAGGTAAATATCCCGATTCCAGGTCTCCTACTGTGATTTATCGTTATTTTGAACGATTACGAAGGCGAGGATTTGAATCCTCAGCTTCTTTCGATATACCGCGAGTGGAAAAGGTAAATATCGCGATTCCGAGTCTCCTACTGTGATTTATCGTTATTTTGATCGATTGCCTGCCTTGGGAAGTGAATCTTTAGTTTCTTTTAGTACACCGTGTGGAAAAGGTAAATATCACGTTTCGGTGTGACCTTGAGTGTTTTGTCGTTATTTCGAACGATTGCTAGGCATGTGAAGTGAATCCTTAGCTTCCTTCGATATACCGCGAGTGGACAAGGTAAATATCGCCATACCGAGTCTCCTATTGTGATTTATTGTTATTTTGAACGATTGCGAGGGCTAGGATTTGAATCCTTAATTTCTTTTAGTACACCGAGTGGAAAAGGTAAATATCACGTTTCGGTGTGACCTTGAGTGTTTTGTCGTTATTTCGAACTATTGCGAGACTTGGGAAATGAATCCTTAGCTTGTGTCGTTACACCGTGGGTGGAAAATGTAAATATCGCTACACCGAGTCTCCTACTGTGATTTATCGTTATTTTGAACGATTACGAAGGCGAGGATTTGAATCCTCAGCTTCTTTCGATATACCGCGAGTGGAAAAGGTAAATATCGCGATTCCGAGTCTCCTACTGTGATTTATCGTTATTTTGATCGATTGCCTGCAATTGGAAGTGAATCTTTAGTTTCTTTTAGTACACCGTGTGGAAAAGGTAAATATCACGTTTCGGTGTGACCTTGAGTGTTTTGCCGTTATTTCGAACGATTGCTAGGCATGTGAAGTGAATCCTTAGCTTCTTTCGATATACCGCGAGTGGACAAGGTAAATATCACCATACCGAATCTCCTATTGTGGTTTATTGTTATTTTGAACGATTGCGAGGGCTAGGATTTGAATCCTTAATTTCTTTTAGTACACCGAGTGGAAAAGGTAAATATCACGTTTCGGTGTGACCTAGAGTGATTGGTCGTTATTTCGAACGATTGCTAGGCTTGTGAAGTGAATCCTTTGCTTCTTTCCATATACCGCGAGTGGAAAAGGTAAATATCCCGATTCCAGGTCTCCTACTGTGATTTATCGTTATTTTGAACGATTACGAAGGCGAGGATTTGAATCCTCAGCTTCTTTCGATATACCGCGAGTGGAAAAGGTAAATATCGCGATTCCGAGTCTCCTACTGTGATTTATCGTTATTTTGATCGATTGCCTGCCTTGGGAAGTGAATCTTTAGTTTCTTTTAGTACACCGTGTGGAAAAGGTAAATATCACGTTTCGGTGTGACCTTGAGTGTTTTGTCGTTATTTCGAACGATTGCTAGGCATGTGAAGTGAATCCTTAGCTTCTTTCGATATACCGCGAGTGGACAAGGTAAATATCCCCATACCGAGTCTCCTATTGTGGTTTATTGTTATTTTGAACGATTGCGAGGGCTAGGATTGGAATCCTTAATTCCTTTTAGTACACCGAGTGGAAAAGGTAAATATCACGTTTCGGTGTGACCTAGAGTGATTGGTCGTTATTTCGAACGGTTGCGAGACTTGGGAAGTGAATCCTTAGCTTCTTTGGATATACCGCGAGTGGAAAAGGTAAATATCCCGATTCCAGGTCTCCTACTGTGATTTATCGTTATTTTGAACGACTACCTGCCGTGGGAAGTGAATCTTTAGTTTCTTTTAGTACACCGTGTGGAAAAGGAAAATATCGCGTTTCGGTGTGACCTTGAGTGTTTTGTCGTTATTTCGAACGATTGCTAGGCTTGTGAAGTGAATCCTTTGCTTCTTTCGATATACCGCGAGTGGAAAAGGTAAATATCCCGATTCCAGGTCTCCTACTGTGATTTATCGTTATTTTGAACGATTACGAAGGCGAGGATTTGAATCCTCAGCTTCTTTCGATATACCGCGAGTGGAAAAGGTAAATATCGCGATTCCGAGTCTCCTACTGTGATTTATCGTTATTTTGATCGATTGCCTGCCTTTGGAAGTGAATCTTTAGTTTCTTTTAGTACACCGTGTGGAAAAGGTAAATATCACGTTTCGGTGTGACCTTGAGTGTTTTGTCGTTATTTCGAACGATTGCTAGGCATGTGAAGTGAATCCTTAGCTTCTTTCGAAATACCGCGAGTGGACAAGGTAAATATCACCATACCGAATCTCCTATTGTGGTTTATTGTTATTTTGAACGATTGCGAGGGCTAGGATTTGAATCCTTAATTTCTTTTAGTACACCGAGTGGAAAAGGTAAATATCACGTTTCGGTGTGACCTAGAGTGATTGGTCGTTATTTCGAACGATTGCTAGGCTTGTGAAGTGAATCCTTTGCTTCTTTCCATATACCGCGAGTGGAAAAGGTAAATATCCCGATTCCAGGTCTCCTACTGTGATTTATCGTTATTTTGAACGATTACGAAGGCGAGGATTTGAATCCTCAGCTTCTTTCGATATACCGCGAGTGGAAAAGGTAAATATCGCGATTCCGAGTCTCCTACTGTGATTTATCGTTATTTTGATCGATTGCCTGCCTTGGGAAGTGAATCTTTAGTTTCTTTTAGTACACCGTGTGGAAAAGGTAAATATCACGTTTCGGTGTGACCTTGAGTGTTTTGTCGTTATTTCGAACGATTGCTAGGCATGTGAAGTGAATCCTTAGCTTCTTTCGATATACCGCGAGTGGACAAGGTAAATATCGCCATACCGAGTCTCCTATTGTGGTTTATTGTTATTTTGAACGATTGCGAGGGCTTTGATTTGAATCCTTAATTTCTTTTAGTACACCGAGTGGAAAAGGTAAATATCACGTTTCGGTGTGACCTAGAGTGATTGGTCGTTATTTCGAACGGTTGCGAGACTTGGGAAGTGAATCCTTAGCTTCTTTGGATATACCGCGAGTGGAAAAGGTAAATATCCCGATTCCAGGTCTCCTACTGTGATTTATCGTTATTTTGATCGATTGCCTGCCTTGGGAAGTGAATCTTTAGTTTCTTTTAGTACACCGTGTGGAAAAGGTAAATATCACGTTTCGGTGTGACCTTGAGTGTTTTGTCGTTATTTCGAACGATTGCTAGGCATGTGAAGTGAATCCTTAGCTTCTTTCGATATACCGCGAGTGGACAAGGTAAATATCGCCATACCGAGTCTCCTATTGTGATTTATTGTTATTTTGAACGATTGCGAGGGCTAGGATTTGAATCCTTAATTTCTTTTAGTACACCGAGTGGAAAAGGTAAATATCACGTTTCGGTGTGACCTTGAGTGTTTTGTCGTTATTTCGAACTATTGCGAGACTTGGGAAATGAATCCTTAGCTTGTGTCGTTACACCGTGGGTGGAAAATGTAAATATCGCTACACCGAGTCTCCTACTGTGATTTATCGTTATTTTGAACGATTACGAAGGCGAGGATTTGAATCCTCAGCTTCTTTCGATATACCGCGAGTGGAAAAGGTAAATATCGCGATTCCGAGTCTCCTACTGTGATTTATCGTTATTTTGATCGATTGCCTGCCTTTGGAAGTGAATCTTTAGTTTCTTTTAGTACACCGTGTGGATAAGGTAAATATCGCGCTCGGAGTGCCCTTGAGTGTTTTGTCGTTATTTCGAACGATTGCTAGGCTTGTGAAGTGAATCCTTAGCTTCTTTCGATATACCGCGAGTGGAAAAGGTAAATAACGCGATTCCCAGTCTCCTGCTGTGATTTATCGTTATTTTGAACGATTACGAAGGGGAGGATTTGAATCTTCAGCTTCTTTCGATATACCGCGAGTGGAAAAGGTAAATAACGCGATTCCCAGTCTCCTGCTGTGATTTATCGTTATTTTGAACGATTACGAAGGCGAGGATTTGAATCCTCAGCTTCATTGGATATACCGCGAGTGGAAAAGGTAAATATCGCGATTCCGAGTCTCCTACTGTGATTTATCGTTATTTTGATCGATTGCCTGCCTTTGGAAGTGAATCTTTAGTTTCTTTTAGTACACCGTGTGGAAAAGGTAAATATCACGTTTCGGTGTGACCTTGAGTGTTTTGTCGTTATTTCGAACGATTGCTAGGCATGTGAAGTGAATCCTTAGCTTCTTTCGATATACCGCGAGTGGACAAGGTAAATATCGCCATACCGAGTCTCCTATTGTGGTTTATTGTTATTTTGAACGATTGCGAGGGCTAGGATTTGAATCCTTAATTTCTTTTAGTACACCGAGTGGAAAAGGTAAATATCACGTTTCGGTGTGACCTAGAGTGATTGGTCGTTATTTCGAACGGTTGCGAGACTTGGGAAGTGAATCCTTAGCTTCTTTGGATATACCGCGAGTGGAAAAGGTAAATATCCCGATTCCAGGTCTCCTACTGTGATTTATCGTTATTTTGAACGATTACCTGCCGTGGGAAGTGAATCTTTAGTTTCTTTTAGTACACCGTGTGGAAAAGGAAAATATCGCGTTTCGGTGTGACCTTGAGTGTTTTG
This sequence comes from Nomada fucata, assembly GCA_948146005.1. Classification (NCBI taxonomy): domain Eukaryota; kingdom Metazoa; phylum Arthropoda; class Insecta; order Hymenoptera; family Apidae; genus Nomada; species Nomada fucata. Next base: position 27,242,162 of record OX411275.1, read on the forward strand.
TCGTTATTTCGAACGATTGCTAGGCTTGTGAAGTGAATCCTTTGCTTCTTTCGATATACCGCGAGTGGAAAAGGTAAATATCCCGATTCCAGGTCTCCTACTGTGATTTATCGTTATTTTGAACGATTACGAAGGCGAGGATTTGAATCCTCAGCTTCTTTCGATATACCTCGAGTGGAAAAGGTAAATATCGCGATTCCGAGTCTCCTACTGTGATTTATCGTTATTTTGATCGATTGCCTGCCTTTGGAAGTGAATCTTTAGTTTCTTTTAGTACACCGTGTGGATAAGGTAAATATCGCGCTCGGAGTGCCCTTGAGTGTTTTGTCGTTATTTCGAACGATTGCTAGGCTTGTGAAGTGAATCCTTAGCTTCTTTCGATATACCGCGAGTGGAAAAGGTAAATCGAACGCGATTCCCAGTCTCCTGCTGTGATTTATCGTTATTTTGAACGATTACGAAGGGGAGGATTTGAATCTTCAGCTTCTTTCGATATACCGCGAGTGGAAAAGGTAAATATCCCGATTCCAGGTCTCCTACTGTGATTTATCGTTATTTTTAACGATTACCTGGCTTAGGAAGTGAATCCTAAGTTTCTTTTAGTACACCGTGTGGAAAAGGTAAATATCGCGTTTCGGTGTGACCTTGAGAGTTTTGTCGTTATTTCGAACGATTGCTAGGCTTGTGAAGTGAATCCTTAGCTTCTTTCGATATACCGCGAGTGGAAAAGGTAAATAACGCGATTCCTAGTCTCCTACTGTGATTTATCGTTATTTTTAACGATTACCTGGCGTGGGAAGTGAATCCTTAGTTTCTTTTAGTACACCGTGTGGAAAAGGTAAATATCGCGTTTCGGAGTGACCTTGAGTGATTGGTCGTTATTTCGAACGGTTGCGAGGCTTGTGAAGTGAATCCTTAGCTTCTTTCGATATACCCCGAGTGGAAAAGGTAAATAACGCGATTCCCAGTCTCCTGCTGTGATTTATCGTTATTTTGAACGATTACGAAGGCGAGGATTTGAATCCTCAGCTTCTTTCGATATACCGCGAGTGGAAAAGGTAAATATCGCGATTCCGAGTCTCCTACTGTGATTTATCGTTATTTTGATCGATTGCCTGCCTTGGGAAGTGAATCTTTAGTTTCTTTTAGTACACCGTGTGGAAAAGGTAAATATCACGTTTCGGTGTGACCTTGAGTGTTTTGTCGTTATTTCGAACGATTGCTAGGCATGTGAAGTGAATCCTTAGCTTCTTTCGATATACCGCGAGTGGACAAGGTAAATATCCCCATACCGAGTCTCCTATTGTGGTTTATTGTTATTTTGAACGATTGCGAGGGCTAGGATTGGAATCCTTAATTCCTTTTAGTACACCGAGTGGAAAAGGTAAATATCACGTTTCGGTGTGACCTAGAGTGATTGGTCGTTATTTCGAACGGTTGCGAGACTTGGGAAGTGAATCCTTAGCTTCTTTGGATATACCGCGAGTGGAAAAGGTAAATATCCCGATTCCAGGTCTCCTACTGTGATTTATCGTTATTTTGAACGACTACCTGCCGTGGGAAGTGAATCTTTAGTTTCTTTTAGTACACCGTGTGGAAAAGGAAAATATCGCGTTTCGGTGTGACCTTGAGTGTTTTGTCGTTATTTCGAACGATTGCTAGGCTTGTGAAGTGAATCCTTTGCTTCTTTCGATATACCGCGAGTGGAAAAGGTAAATATCCCGATTCCAGGTCTCCTACTGTGATTTATCGTTATTTTGAACGATTACGAAGGCGAGGATTTGAATCCTCAGCTTCTTTCGATATACCGCGAGTGGAAAAGGTAAATATCGCGATTCCGAGTCTCCTACTGTGATTTATCGTTATTTTGATCGATTGCCTGCCTTTGGAAGTGAATCTTTAGTTTCTTTTAGTACACCGTGTGGAAAAGGTAAATATCACGTTTCGGTGTGACCTTGAGTGTTTTGTCGTTATTTCGAACGATTGCTAGGCATGTGAAGTGAATCCTTAGCTTCTTTCGAAATACCGCGAGTGGACAAGGTAAATATCACCATACCGAATCTCCTATTGTGGTTTATTGTTATTTTGAACGATTGCGAGGGCTAGGATTTGAATCCTTAATTTCTTTTAGTACACCGAGTGGAAAAGGTAAATATCACGTTTCGGTGTGACCTAGAGTGATTGGTCGTTATTTCGAACGATTGCTAGGCTTGTGAAGTGAATCCTTTGCTTCTTTCCATATACCGCGAGTGGAAAAGGTAAATATCCCGATTCCAGGTCTCCTACTGTGATTTATCGTTATTTTGAACGATTACGAAGGCGAGGATTTGAATCCTCAGCTTCTTTCGATATACCGCGAGTGGAAAAGGTAAATATCGCGATTCCGAGTCTCCTACTGTGATTTATCGTTATTTTGATCGATTGCCTGCCTTGGGAAGTGAATCTTTAGTTTCTTTTAGTACACCGTGTGGAAAAGGTAAATATCACGTTTCGGTGTGACCTTGAGTGTTTTGTCGTTATTTCGAACGATTGCTAGGCATGTGAAGTGAATCCTTAGCTTCTTTCGATATACCGCGAGTGGACAAGGTAAATATCGCCATACCGAGTCTCCTATTGTGGTTTATTGTTATTTTGAACGATTGCGAGGGCTTTGATTTGAATCCTTAATTTCTTTTAGTACACCGAGTGGAAAAGGTAAATATCACGTTTCGGTGTGACCTAGAGTGATTGGTCGTTATTTCGAACGGTTGCGAGACTTGGGAAGTGAATCCTTAGCTTCTTTGGATATACCGCGAGTGGAAAAGGTAAATATCCCGATTCCAGGTCTCCTACTGTGATTTATCGTTATTTTGATCGATTGCCTGCCTTGGGAAGTGAATCTTTAGTTTCTTTTAGTACACCGTGTGGAAAAGGTAAATATCACGTTTCGGTGTGACCTTGAGTGTTTTGTCGTTATTTCGAACGATTGCTAGGCATGTGAAGTGAATCCTTAGCTTCTTTCGATATACCGCGAGTGGACAAGGTAAATATCGCCATACCGAGTCTCCTATTGTGATTTATTGTTATTTTGAACGATTGCGAGGGCTAGGATTTGAATCCTTAATTTCTTTTAGTACACCGAGTGGAAAAGGTAAATATCACGTTTCGGTGTGACCTTGAGTGTTTTGTCGTTATTTCGAACTATTGCGAGACTTGGGAAATGAATCCTTAGCTTGTGTCGTTACACCGTGGGTGGAAAATGTAAATATCGCTACACCGAGTCTCCTACTGTGATTTATCGTTATTTTGAACGATTACGAAGGCGAGGATTTGAATCCTCAGCTTCTTTCGATATACCGCGAGTGGAAAAGGTAAATATCGCGATTCCGAGTCTCCTACTGTGATTTATCGTTATTTTGATCGATTGCCTGCCTTTGGAAGTGAATCTTTAGTTTCTTTTAGTACACCGTGTGGATAAGGTAAATATCGCGCTCGGAGTGCCCTTGAGTGTTTTGTCGTTATTTCGAACGATTGCTAGGCTTGTGAAGTGAATCCTTAGCTTCTTTCGATATACCGCGAGTGGAAAAGGTAAATAACGCGATTCCCAGTCTCCTGCTGTGATTTATCGTTATTTTGAACGATTACGAAGGGGAGGATTTGAATCTTCAGCTTCTTTCGATATACCGCGAGTGGAAAAGGTAAATAACGCGATTCCCAGTCTCCTGCTGTGATTTATCGTTATTTTGAACGATTACGAAGGCGAGGATTTGAATCCTCAGCTTCATTGGATATACCGCGAGTGGAAAAGGTAAATATCGCGATTCCGAGTCTCCTACTGTGATTTATCGTTATTTTGATCGATTGCCTGCCTTTGGAAGTGAATCTTTAGTTTCTTTTAGTACACCGTGTGGAAAAGGTAAATATCACGTTTCGGTGTGACCTTGAGTGTTTTGTCGTTATTTCGAACGATTGCTAGGCATGTGAAGTGAATCCTTAGCTTCTTTCGATATACCGCGAGTGGACAAGGTAAATATCGCCATACCGAGTCTCCTATTGTGGTTTATTGTTATTTTGAACGATTGCGAGGGCTAGGATTTGAATCCTTAATTTCTTTTAGTACACCGAGTGGAAAAGGTAAATATCACGTTTCGGTGTGACCTAGAGTGATTGGTCGTTATTTCGAACGGTTGCGAGACTTGGGAAGTGAATCCTTAGCTTCTTTGGATATACCGCGAGTGGAAAAGGTAAATATCCCGATTCCAGGTCTCCTACTGTGATTTATCGTTATTTTGAACGATTACCTGCCGTGGGAAGTGAATCTTTAGTTTCTTTTAGTACACCGTGTGGAAAAGGAAAATATCGCGTTTCGGTGTGACCTTGAGTGTTTTGTCGTTATTTCGAACGATTGCTAGGCTTGTGAAGTGAATCCTTTGCTTCTTTCGATATACCGCGAGTGGAAAAGGTAAATATCCCGATTCCAGGTCTCCTACTGTGATTTATCGTTATTTTGAACGATTACGAAGGCGAGGATTTGAATCCTCAGCTTCTTTCGATATACCTCGAGTGGAAAAGGTAAATATCGCGATTCCGAGTCTCCTACTGTGATTTATCGTTATTTTGATCGATTGCCTGCCTTTGGAAGTGAATCTTTAGTTTCTTTTAGTACACCGTGTGGATAAGGTAAATATCGCGCTCGGAGTGCCCTTGAGTGTTTTGTCGTTATTTCGAACGATTGCTAGGCTTGTGAAGTGAATCCTTAGCTTCTTTCGATATACCGCGAGTGGAAAAGGTAAATCGAACGCGATTCCCAGTCTCCTGCTGTGATTTATCGTTATTTTGAACGATTACGAAGGGGAGGATTTGAATCTTCAGCTTCTTTCGATATACCGCGAGTGGAAAAGGTAAATATCCCGATTCCAGGTCTCCTACTGTGATTTATCGTTATTTTTAACGATTACCTGGCTTAGGAAGTGAATCCTAAGTTTCTTTTAGTACACCGTGTGGAAAAGGTAAATATCGCGTTTCGGTGTGACCTTGAGAGTTTTGTCGTTATTTCGAACGATTGCTAGGCTTGTGAAGTGAATCCTTAGCTTCTTTCGATATACCGCGAGTGGAAAAGGTAAATAACGCGATTCCTAGTCTCCTACTGTGATTTATCGTTATTTTTAACGATTACCTGGCGTGGGAAGTGAATCCTTAGTTTCTTTTAGTACACCGTGTGGAAAAGGTAAATATCGCGTTTCGGAGTGACCTTGAGTGATTGGTCGTTATTTCGAACGGTTGCGAGGCTTGTGAAGTGAATCCTTAGCTTCTTTCGATATACCCCGAGTGGAAAAGGTAAATAACGCGATTCCCAGTCTCCTGCTGTGATTTATCGTTATTTTGAACGATTACGAAGGCGAGGATTTGAATCCTCAGCTTCTTTCGATATACCGCGAGTGGAAAAGGTAAATATCGCGATTCCGAGTCTCCTACTGTGATTTATCGTTATTTTGATCGATTGCCTGCCTTGGGAAGTGAATCTTTAGTTTCTTTTAGTACACCGTGTGGAAAAGGTAAATATCACGTTTCGGTGTGACCTTGAGTGTTTTGTCGTTATTTCGAACGATTGCTAGGCATGTGAAGTGAATCCTTAGCTTCTTTCGATATACCGCGAGTGGACAAGGTAAATATCCCCATACCGAGTCTCCTATTGTGGTTTATTGTTATTTTGAACGATTGCGAGGGCTAGGATTGGAATCCTTAATTCCTTTTAGTACACCGAGTGGAAAAGGTAAATATCACGTTTCGGTGTGACCTAGAGTGATTGGTCGTTATTTCGAACGGTTGCGAGACTTGGGAAGTGAATCCTTAGCTTCTTTGGATATACCGCGAGTGGAAAAGGTAAATATCCCGATTCCAGGTCTCCTACTGTGATTTATCGTTATTTTGAACGACTACCTGCCGTGGGAAGTGAATCTTTAGTTTCTTTTAGTACACCGTGTGGAAAAGGAAAATATCGCGTTTCGGTGTGACCTTGAGTGTTTTGTCGTTATTTCGAACGATTGCTAGGCTTGTGAAGTGAATCCTTTGCTTCTTTCGATATACCGCGAGTGGAAAAGGTAAATATCCCGATTCCAGGTCTCCTACTGTGATTTATCGTTATTTTGAACGATTACGAAGGCGAGGATTTGAATCCTCAGCTTCTTTCGATATACCGCGAGTGGAAAAGGTAAATATCGCGATTCCGAGTCTCCTACTGTGATTTATCGTTATTTTGATCGATTGCCTGCCTTTGGAAGTGAATCTTTAGTTTCTTTTAGTACACCGTGTGGAAAAGGTAAATATCACGTTTCGGTGTGACCTTGAGTGTTTTGTCGTTATTTCGAACGATTGCTAGGCATGTGAAGTGAATCCTTAGCTTCTTTCGAAATACCGCGAGTGGACAAGGTAAATATCACCATACCGAATCTCCTATTGTGGTTTATTGTTATTTTGAACGATTGCGAGGGCTAGGATTTGAATCCTTAATTTCTTTTAGTACACCGAGTGGAAAAGGTAAATATCACGTTTCGGTGTGACCTAGAGTGATTGGTCGTTATTTCGAACGATTGCTAGGCTTGTGAAGTGAATCCTTTGCTTCTTTCCATATACCGCGAGTGGAAAAGGTAAATATCCCGATTCCAGGTCTCCTACTGTGATTTATCGTTATTTTGAACGATTACGAAGGCGAGGATTTGAATCCTCAGCTTCTTTCGATATACCGCGAGTGGAAAAGGTAAATATCGCGATTCCGAGTCTCCTACTGTGATTTATCGTTATTTTGATCGATTGCCTGCCTTGGGAAGTGAATCTTTAGTTTCTTTTAGTACACCGTGTGGAAAAGGTAAATATCACGTTTCGGTGTGACCTTGAGTGTTTTGTCGTTATTTCGAACGATTGCTAGGCATGTGAAGTGAATCCTTAGCTTCTTTCGATATACCGCGAGTGGACAAGGTAAATATCGCCATACCGATTCTCCTATTGTGGTTTATTGTTATTTTGAACGATTGCGAGGGCTTTGATTTGAATCCTTAATTTCTTTTAGTACACCGAGTGGAAAAGGTAAATATCACGTTTCGGTGTGACCTAGAGTGATTGGTCGTTATTTCGAACGGTTGCGAGACTTGGGAAGTGAATCCTTAGCTTCTTTGGATATACCGCGAGTGGAAAAGGTAAATATCCCGATTCCAGGTCTCCTACTGTGATTTATCGTTATTTTGATCGATTGCCTGCCTTGGGAAGTGAATCTTTAGTTTCTTTTAGTACACCGTGTGGAAAAGGTAAATATCACGTTTCGGTGTGACCTTGAGTGTTTTGTCGTTATTTCGAACGATTGCTAGGCATGTGAAGTGAATCCTTAGCTTCTTTCGATATACCGCGAGTGGACAAGGTAAATATCGCCATACCGAGTCTCCTATTGTGATTTATTGTTATTTTGAACGATTGCGAGGGCTAGGATTTGAATCCTTAATTTCTTTTAGTACACCGAGTGGAAAAGGTAAATATCACGTTTCGGTGTGACCTTGAGTGTTTTGTCGTTATTTCGAACTATTGCGAGACTTGGGAAATGAATCCTTAGCTTGTGTCGTTACACCGTGGGTGGAAAATGTAAATATCGCTACACCGAGTCTCCTACTGTGATTTATCGTTATTTTGAACGATTACGAAGGCGAGGATTTGAATCCTCAGCTTCTCTCGATATACCGCGAGTGGAAAAGGTAAATATCGCGATTCCGAGTCTCCTACTGTGATTTATCGTTATTTTGATCGATTGCCTGCCTTTGGAAGTGAATCTTTAGTTTCTTTTAGTACACCGTGTGGATAAGGTAAATATCGCGCTCGGAGTGCCCTTGAGTGTTTTGTCGTTATTTCGAACGATTGCTAGGCTTGTGAAGTGAATCCTTAGCTTCTTTCGATATACCGCGAGTGGAAAAGGTAAATAACGCGATTCCCAGTCTCCTGCTGTGATTTATCGTTATTTTGAACGATTACGAAGGGGAGGATTTGAATCTTCAGCTTCTTTCGATATACCGCGAGTGGAAAAGGTAAATAACGCGATTCCCAGTCTCCTGCTGTGATTTATCGTTATTTTGAACGATTACGAAGGCGAGGATTTGAATCCTCAGCTTCATTGGATATACCGCGAGTGGAAAAGGTAAATATCGCGATTCCGAGTCTCCTACTGTGATTTATCGTTATTTTGATCGATTGCCTGCCTTTGGAAGTGAATCTTTAGTTTCTTTTAGTACACCGTGTGGAAAAGGTAAATATCACGTTTCGGTGTGACCTTGAGTGTTTTGTCGTTATTTCGAACGATTGCTAGGCATGTGAAGTGAATCCTTAGCTTCTTTCGATATACCGCGAGTGGACAAGGTAAATATCGCCATACCGAGTCTCCTATTGTGGTTTATTGTTATTTTGAACGATTGCGAGGGCTAGGATTTGAATCCTTAATTTCTTTTAGTACACCGAGTGGAAAAGGTAAATATCACGTTTCGGTGTGACCTAGAGTGATTGGTCGTTATTTCGAACGGTTGCGAGACTTGGGAAGTGAATCCTTAGCTTCTTTGGATATACCGCGAGTGGAAAAGGTAAATATCCCGATTCCAGGTCTCCTACTGTGATTTATCGTTATTTTGAACGATTACCTGCCGTGGGAAGTGAATCTTTAGTTTCTTTTAGTACACCGTGTGGAAAAGGAAAATATCGCGTTTCGGTGTGACCTTGAGTGTTTTGTCGTTATTTCGAACGATTGCTAGGCTTGTGAAGTGAATCCTTTGCTTCTTTCGATATACCGCGAGTGGAAAAGGTAAATATCCCGATTCCAGGTCTCCTACTGTGATTTATCGTTATTTTGAACGATTACGAAGGCGAGGATTTGAATCCTCAGCTTCTTTCGATATACCTCGAGTGGAAAAGGTAAATATCGCGATTCCGAGTCTCCTACTGTGATTTATCGTTATTTTGATCGATTGCCTGCCTTTGGAAGTGAATCTTTAGTTTCTTTTAGTACACCGTGTGGATAAGGTAAATATCGCGCTCGGAGTGCCCTTGAGTGTTTTGTCGTTATTTCGAACGATTGCTAGGCTTGTGAAGTGAATCCTTAGCTTCTTTCGATATACCGCGAGTGGAAAAGGTAAATCGAACGCGATTCCCAGTCTCCTGCTGTGATTTATCGTTATTTTGAACGATTACGAAGGGGAGGATTTGAATCTTCAGCTTCTTTCGATATACCGCGAGTGGAAAAGGTAAATATCCCGATTCCAGGTCTCCTACTGTGATTTATCGTTATTTTTAACGATTACCTGGCTTAGGAAGTGAATCCTAAGTTTCTTTTAGTACACCGTGTGGAAAAGGTAAATATCGCGTTTCGGTGTGACCTTGAGAGTTTTGTCGTTATTTCGAACGATTGCTAGGCTTGTGAAGTGAATCCTTAGCTTCTTTCGATATACCGCGAGTGGAAAAGGTAAATAACGCGATTCCTAGTCTCCTACTGTGATTTATCGTTATTTTTAACGATTACCTGGCGTGGGAAGTGAATCCTTAGTTTCTTTTAGTACACCGTGTGGAAAAGGTAAATATCGCGTTTCGGAGTGACCTTGAGTGATTGGTCGTTATTTCGAACGGTTGCGAGGCTTGTGAAGTGAATCCTTAGCTTCTTTCGATATACCCCGAGTGGAAAAGGTAAATAACGCGATTCCCAGTCTCCTGCTGTGATTTATCGTTATTTTGAACGATTACGAAGGCGAGGATTTGAATCCTCAGCTTCTTTCGATATACCGCGAGTGGAAAAGGTAAATATCGCGATTCCGAGTCTCCTACTGTGATTTATCGTTATTTTGATCGATTGCCTGCCTTTGGAAGTGAATCTTTAGTTTCTTTTAGTACACCGTGTGGAAAAGGTAAATATCACGTTTCGGTGTGACCTTGAGTGTTTTGTCGTTATTTCGAACGATTGCTAGGCATGTGAAGTGAATCCTTAGCTTCCTTCGATATACCGCGAGTGGACAAGGTAAATATCGCCATACCGAGTCTCCTATTGTGATTTATTGTTATTTTGAACGATTGCGAGGGCTAGGATTTGAATCCTTAATTTCTTTTAGTACACCGAGTGGAAAAGGTAAATATCACGTTTCGGTGTGACCTTGAGTTTTTTGTCGTTATTTCGAACTATTGCGAGACTTGGGAAATGAATCCTTAGCTTGTGTCGTTACACCGTGGGTGGAAAATGTAAATATCGCTACACCGAGTCTCCTACTGTGATTTATCGTTATTTTGAACGATTTCGAAGGCGAGGATTTGAATCCTCAGCTTCTTTCGATATACCGCGAGTGGAAAAGGTAAATATCGCGATTCCGAGTCTCCTACTGTGATTTATCGTTATTTTGATCGATTGCCTGCCTTTGGAAGTGAATCTTTAGTTTCTTTTAGTACACCGTGTGGAAAAGGTAGATATCGCGTTTCGGATTGACCTTGAGTGATTGGTCGTTATTTCGAATGGTTGCGAGGCTTGGGAAGTGAATCCTCAGCTTCTTTCGATATACCGCGAGTGGAAAAGGTAAATAACGCGATTCCCAGTCTCCTGCTGTGATTTATCGTTATTTTGAACGATTACGAAGGCGAGGATTTGAATCCTCAGCTTCATTCGATATACCACGAGTGGAAAAGGTAAATATCGCGATTCCAAGTCTCCTACTGTGATTTATCGTTATTTTTAACGATTACCTGGCTTAGGAAGTGAATCCTTAGTTTCTTTTAGTACACCGTGTGGAAAAGGTAAATATCGCGTTCGGAGTGACCTTGAGTGTGTTGTCGTTATTTCGAACTATTGCGAGACTTGGGAAATGAATCCTTAGCTTGTGTCGTTACACCGTGGGTGGAAAATGTAAATATCGCTACACCGAGTCTCCTACTGTGATTTATCATTATTTTGAACGATTACGAAGGCGAGGATTTGAATCCTCAGCTTCTTTCGATATACCGCGAGTGGAAAAGGTAAATATCGCGATTCCCAGTCTCCTGCTGTGATTTATCGTTATTTTGATCGATTACCTGGCTTGGGGAGTGAAAGCTTAGTTTCTTTTAGTACACCGTATGGAAAAGGTAAATATCGCGCTCGGAGTGCCCTTGAGTGTTTTGTCGTTATTTCGAACGATTGCTAGGCTTGTGAAGTGAATCCTTAGCTTCTTTCGATATACCGCGAGTGGACAAGGTATATATCACCATACCGAATCTCCTATTGTGGTTTATTGTTATTTTGAACGATTGCGAGGGCTAGGATTTGAATCCTTAATTTCTTTTAGTACACCGAGTGGAAAAGGTAAATATCACGTTTCGGTGTGACCTAGAGTGATTGGTCGTTATTTCGAACGATTGCTAGGCTTGTGAAGTGAATCCTTTGCTTCTTTCGATATACCGCGAGTGGAAAAGGTAAATATCCCGATTCCAGGTCTCCTACTGTGATTTATCGTTATTTTGAACGATTACGAAGGCGAGGATTTGAATCCTCAGCTTCTTTCGATATACCGCGAGTGGAAAAGGTAAATATCGCGATTCCGAGTCTCCTACTGTGATTTATCGTTATTTTGATCGATTGCCTGCCTTGGGAAGTGAATCTTTAGTTTCTTTTAGTACACCGTGTGGAAAAGGTAAATATCGCGCTCGGAGTGCCCTTGAGTGTTTTGTCGTTATTTCGAACGATTGCTAGGCTTGTGAAGTGAATCCTTAGCTTCTTTCGATCTACCGCGAGTGGAAAAGGTAAATAACGCGATTCCCAGTCTCCTGCTGTGATTTATCGTTATTTTGAACGATTACGAAGGCGAGGATTTGAATCCTCAGGTTCTTTCGATATACCGCGAGTGGAAAAGGTAAATATCGCGATTCCGAGTCTCCTACTGTGATTTATCGTTATTTTGATCGATTGCCTGCCTTTGGAAGTGAATCTTTAGTTCCTTTTAGTACACCGTGTGGAAAAGGTAAATATCACGTTTCGGTGTGACCTCGAGTGTTTTGTCGTTATTTCGAACTATTGCGAGACTTGGGAAATGAATCCTTAGCTTGTGTCGTTACACCGTGGGTGGAAAATGTAAATATCGCTACACCGAGTCTCCTACTGTGATTTATCGTTATTTTGAACGATTACGAAGGCGAGGATTTGAATCCTCAGCTTCTTTCGATATACCGCGAGTGGAAAAGGTAAATATCGCGATTCCGAGTCTCCTACTGTGATTTATCGTTATTTTGATCGATTGCCTGCAATTGGAAGTGAATCTTTAGTTTCTTTTAGTACACCGTGTGGAAAAGGTAAATATCACGTTTCGGTGTGACCTTGAGTGTTTTGCCGTTATTTCGAACGATTGCTAGGCATGTGAAGTGAATCCTTAGCTTCTTTCGATATACCGCGAGTGGACAGGGTAAATATCACCATACCGAATCTCCTATTGTGGTTTATTGTTATTTTGAACGATTGCGAGGGCTAGGATTTGAATCCTTAATTTCTTTTAGTACACCGAGTGGAAAAGGTAAATATCACGTTTCGGTGTGACCTAGAGTGATTGGTCGTTATTTCGAACGATTGCTAGGCTTGTGAAGTGAATCCTTTGCTTCTTTCCATATACCGCGAGTGGAAAAGGTAAATATCCCGATTCCAGGTCTCCTACTGTGATTTATCGTTATTTTGAACGATTACGAAGGCGAGGATTTGAATCCTCAGCTTCTTTCGATATACCGCGAGTGGAAAAGGTAAATATCGCGATTCCGAGTCTCCTACTGTGATTTATCGTTATTTTGATCGATTGCCTGCCTTGGGAAGTGAATCTTTAGTTTCTTTTAGTACACCGTGTGGAAAAGGTAAATATCACGTTTCGGTGTGACCTTGAGTGTTTTGTCGTTATTTCGAACGATTGCTAGGCATGTGAAGTGAATCCTTAGCTTCTTTCGATATACCGCGAGTGGACAAGGTAAATATCGGCATACCGAGTCTCCTATTGTGGTTTATTGTTATTTTGAACGATTGCGAGGGCTAGGATTGGAATCCTTAATTTCTTTTAGTACACCGAGTGGAAAAGGTAAATATCACGTTTCGGTGTGACCTAGAGTGATTGGTCGTTATTTCGAACGGTTGCGAGACTTGGGAAGTGAATCCTTAGCTTCTTTGGATATACCGCGAGTGGAAAAGGTAAATATCCCGATTCCAGGTCTCCTACTGTGATTTATCGTTATTTTGAACGACTACCTGCCGTGGGAAGTGAATCTTTAGTTTCTTTTAGTACACCGTGTGGAAAAGGAAAATATCGCGTTTCGGTGTGACCTTGAGTGTTTTGTCGTTATTTCGAACGATTGCTAGGCTTGTGAAGTGAATCCTTTGCTTCTTTCGATATACCGCGAGTGGAAAAGGTAAATATCCCGATTCCAGGTCTCCTACTGTGATTTATCGTTATTTTGAACGATTACGAAGGCGAGGATTTGAATCCTCAGCTTCTTTCGATATACCGCGAGTGGAAAAGGTAAATATCGCCATTCCGAGTCTCCTACTGTGATTTATCGTTATTTTGATCGATTGCCTGCCTTTGGAAGTGAATCTTTAGTTTCTTTTAGTACACCGTGTGGAAAAGGTAAATATCACGTTTCGGTGTGACCTTGAGTGTTTTGTCGTTATTTCGAACGATTGCTAGGCATGTGAAGTGAATCCTTAGCTTCTTTCGATATACCGCGAGTGGACAAGGTAAATATCGCCATACCGAGTCTCCTATTGTGGTTTATTGTTATTTTGAACGATTGCGAGGGCTTTGATTTGAATCCTTAATTTCTTTTAGTACACCGAGTGGAAAAGGTAAATATCACGTTTCGGTGTGACCTAGAGTGATTGGTCGTTATTTCGAACGGTTGCGAGACTTGGGAATTGAATCCTTAGCTTCTTTGGATATACCGCGAGTGGAAAAGGTAAATATCCCGATTCCAGGTCTCCTACTGTGATTTATCGTTATTTTGATCGATTGCCTGCCTTGGGAAGTGAATCTTTAGTTTCTTTTAGTACACCGTGTGGAAAAGGTAAATATCACGTTTCGGTGTGACCTTGAGTGTTTTGTCGTTATTTCGAACGATTGCTAGGCATGTGAAGTGAATCCTTAGCTTCTTTCGATATACCGCGAGTGGACAAGGTAAATATCGCCATACCGAGTCTCCTATTGTGATTTATTGTTATTTTGAACGATTGCGAGGGCTAGGAATTGAATCCTTAATTTCTTTTAGTACACCGAGTGGAAAAGGTAAATATCACGTTTCGGTGTGACCTTGAGTGTTTTGTCGTTATTTCGAACTATTGCGAGACTTGGGAAATGAATCCTTAGCTTGTGTCGTTACACCGTGGGTGGAAAATGTAAATATCGCTACACCTAGTCTCCTACTGTGATTTATCGTTATTTTGAACGATTACGAAGGCGAGGATTTGAATCCTCAGCTTCTTTCGATATACCGCGAGTGGAAAAGGTAAATATCGCGATTCCGAGTCTCCTACTGTGATTTATCGTTATTTTGATCGATTGCCTGCCTTGGGAAGTGAATCTTTAGTTTCTTTTAGTACACCGTGTGGAAAAGGTAAATATCACGTTTCGGTGTGACCTTGAGTGTTTTGTCGTTATTTCGAACGATTGCTAGGCATGTGAAGTGAATCCTTAGCTTCCTTCGATATACCGCGAGTGGACAAGGTAAATATCGCCATACCGAGTCTCCTATTGTGATTTATTGTTATTTTGAACGATTGCGAGGGCTAGGATTTGAATCCTTAATTTCTTTTAGTACACCGAGTGGAAAAGGTAAATATCACGTTTCGGTGTGACCTTGAGTGTTTTGTCGTTATTTCGAACTATTGCGAGACTTGGGAAATGAATCCTTAGCTTGTGTCGTTACACCGTGGGTGGAAAATGTAAATATCGCTACACCGAGTCTCCTACTGTGATTTATCGTTATTTTGAACGATTACGAAGGCGAGGATTTGAATCCTCAGCTTCTTTCGATATACCGCGAGTGGAAAAGGTAAATATCGCGATTCCGAGTCTCCTACTGTGATTTATCGTTATTTTGATCGATTGCCTGCAATTGGAAGTGAATCTTTAGTTTCTTTTAGTACACCGTGTGGAAAAGGTAAATATCACGTTTCGGTGTGACCTTGAGTGTTTTGCCGTTATTTCGAACGATTGCTAGGCATGTGAAGTGAATCCTTAGCTTCTTTCGATATACCGCGAGTGGACAAGGTAAATATCACCATACCGAATCTCCTATTGTGGTTTATTGTTATTTTGAACGATTGCGAGGGCTAGGATTTGAATCCTTAATTTCTTTTAGTACACCGAGTGGAAAAGGTAAATATCACGTTTCGGTGTGACCTAGAGTGATTGGTCGTTATTTCGAACGATTGCTAGGCTTGTGAAGTGAATCCTTTGCTTCTTTCCATATACCGCGAGTGGAAAAGGTAAATATCCCGATTCCAGGTCTCCTACTGTGATTTATCGTTATTTTGAACGATTACGAAGGCGAGGATTTGAATCCTCAGCTTCTTTCGATATACCGCGAGTGGTAAAGGTAAATATCGCGATTCCGAGTCTCCTACTGTGATTTATCGTTATTTTGATCGATTGCCTGCCTTGGGAAGTGAATCTATAGTTTCTTTTAGTACACCGTGTGGAAAAGGTAAATATCACGTTTCGGTGTGACCTTGAGTGTTTTGTCGTTATTTCGAACGATTGCTAGGCATGTGAAGTGAATCCTTAGCTTCTTTCGATATACCGCGAGTGGACAAGGTAAATATCCCCATACCGAGTCTCCTATTGTGGTTTATTGTTATTTTGAACGATTGCGAGGGCTAGGATTGGAATCCTTAATTCCTTTTAGTACACCGAGTGGAAAAGGTAAATATCACGTTTCGGTGTGACCTAGAGTGATTGGTCGTTATTTCGAACGGTTGCGAGACTTGGGAAGTGAATCCTTAGCTTCTTTGGATATACCGCGAGTGGAAAAGGTAAATATCCCGATTCCAGGTCTCCTACTGTGATTTATCGTTATTTTGAACGACTACCTGCCGTGGGAAGTGAATCTTTAGTTTCTTTTAGTACACCGTGTGGAAAAGGAAAATATCGCGTTTCGGTGTGACCTTGAGTGTTTTGTCGTTATTTCGAACGATTGCTAGGCTTGTGAAGTGAATCCTTTGCTTCTTTCGATATACCGCGAGTGGAAAAGGTAAATATCCCGATTCCAGGTCTCCTACTGTGATTTATCGTTATTTTGAACGATTACGAAGGCGAGGATTTGAATCCTCAGCTTCTTTCGATATACCGCGAGTGGAAAAGGTAAATATCGCGATTCCGAGTCTCCTACTGTGATTTATCGTTATTTTGATCGATTGCCTGCAATTGGAAGTGAATCTTTAGTTTCTTTTAGTACACCGTGTGGAAAAGGTAAATATCACGTTTCGGTGTGACCTTGAGTGCTTTGCCGTTATTTCGAACGATTGCTAGGCATGTGAAGTGAATCCTTAGCTTCTTTCGATATACCGCGAGTGGACAGGGTAAATATCACCATACCGAATCTCCTATTGTGGTTTATTGTTATTTTGAACGATTGCGAGGGCTAGGATTTGAATCCTTAATTTCTTTTAGTACACCGAGTGGAAAAGGTAAATATCACGTTTCGGTGTGACCTAGAGTGATTGGTCGTTATTTCGAACGATTGCTAGGCTTGTGAAGTGAATCCTTTGCTTCTTTCCATATACCGCGAGTGGAAAAGGTAAATATCCCGATTCCAGGTCTCCTACTGTGATTTATCGTTATTTTGAACGATTACGAAGGCGAGGATTTGAATCCTCAGCTTCTTTCGATATACCGCGAGTGGAAAAGGTAAATATCGCGATTCCGAGTCTCCTACTGTGATTTATCGTTATTTTGATCGATTGCCTGCCTTGGGAAGTGAATCTTTAGTTTCTTTTAGTACACCGTGTGGAAAAGGTAAATATCACGTTTCGGTGTGACCTTGAGTGTTTTGTCGTTATTTCGAACGATTGCTAGGCATGTGAAGTGAATCCTTAGCTTCTTTCGATATACCGCGAGTGGACAAGGTAAATATCGGCATACCGAGTCTCCTATTGTGGTTTATTGTTATTTTGAACGATTGCGAGGGCTAGGATTGGAATCCTTAATTTCTTTTAGTACACCGAGTGGAAAAGGTAAATATCACGTTTCGGTGTGACCTAGAGTGATTGGTCGTTATTTCGAACGGTTGCGAGACTTGGGAAGTGAATCCTTAGCTTCTTTGGATATACCGCGAGTGGAAAAGGTAAATATCCCGATTCCAGGTCTCCTACTGTGATTTATCGTTATTTTGAACGACTACCTGCCGTGGGAAGTGAATCTTTAGTTTCTTTTAGTACACCGTGTGGAAAAGGAAAATATCGCGTTTCGGTGTGACCTTGAGTGTTTTGTCGTTATTTCGAACGATTGCTAGGCTTGTGAAGTGAATCCTTTGCTTCTTTCGATATACCGCGAGTGGAAAAGGTAAATATCCCGATTCCAGGTCTCCTACTGTGATTTATCGTTATTTTGAACGATTACGAAGGCGAGGATTTGAATCCTCAGCTTCTTTCGATATACCGCGAGTGGAAAAGGTAAATATCGCGATTCCGAGTCTCCTACTGTGATTTATCGTTATTTTGATCGATTGCCTGCCTTTGGAAGTGAATCTTTAGTTTCTTTTAGTACACCGTGTGGAAAAGGTAAATATCACGTTTCGGTGTGACCTTGAGTGTTTTGTCGTTATTTCGAACGATTGCTAGGCATGTGAAGTGAATCCTTAGCTTCTTTCGATATACCGCGAGTGGACAAGGTAAATATCGCCATACCGAGTCTCCTATTGTGGTTTATTGTTATTTTGAACGATTGCGAGGGCTTTGATTTGAATCCTTAATTTCTTTTAGTACACCGAGTGGAAAAGGTAAATATCACGTTTCGGTGTGACCTAGAGTGATTGGTCGTTATTTCGAACGGTTGCGAGACTTGGGAATTGAATCCTTAGCTTCTTTGGATATACCGCGAGTGGAAAAGGTAAATATCCCGATTCCAGGTCTCCTACTGTGATTTATCGTTATTTTGATCGATTGCCTGCCTTGGGAAGTGAATCTTTAGTTTCTTTTAGTACACCGTGTGGAAAAGGTAAATATCACGTTTCGGTGTGACCTTGAGTGTTTTGTCGTTATTTCGAACGATTGCTAGGCATGTGAAGTGAATCCTTAGCTTCTTTCGATATACCGCGAGTGGACAAGGTAAATATCGCCATACCGAGTCTCCTATTGTGATTTATTGTTATTTTGAACGATTGCGAGGGCTAGGAATTGAATCCTTAATTTCTTTTAGTACACCGAGTGGAAAAGGTAAATATCACGTTTCGGTGTGACCTTGAGTGTTTTGTCGTTATTTCGAACTATTGCGAGACTTGGGAAATGAATCCTTAGCTTGTGTCGTTACACCGTGGGTGGAAAATGTAAATATCGCTACACCTAGTCTCCTACTGTGATTTATCGTTATTTTGAACGATTACGAAGGCGAGGATTTGAATCCTCAGCTTCTTTCGATATACCGCGAGTGGAAAAGGTAAATATCGCGATTCCGAGTCTCCTACTGTGATTTATCGTTATTTTGATCGATTGCCTGCCTTGGGAAGTGAATCTTTAGTTTCTTTTAGTACACCGTGTGGAAAAGGTAAATATCACGTTTCGGTGTGACCTTGAGTGTTTTGTCGTTATTTCGAACGATTGCTAGGCATGTGAAGTGAATCCTTAGCTTCCTTCGATATACCGCGAGTGGACAAGGTAAATATCGCCATACCGAGTCTCCTATTGTGATTTATTGTTATTTTGAACGATTGCGAGGGCTAGGATTTGAATCCTTAATTTCTTTTAGTACACCGAGTGGAAAAGGTAAATATCACGTTTCGGTGTGACCTTGAGTGTTTTGTCGTTATTTCGAACTATTGCGAGACTTGGGAAATGAATCCTTAGCTTGTGTCGTTACACCGTGGGTGGAAAATGTAAATATCGCTACACCGAGTCTCCTACTGTGATTTATCGTTATTTTGAACGATTACGAAGGCGAGGATTTGAATCCTCAGCTTCTTTCGATATACCGCGAGTGGAAAAGGTAAATATCGCGATTCCGAGTCTCCTACTGTGATTTATCGTTATTTTGATCGATTGCCTGCAATTGGAAGTGAATCTTTAGTTTCTTTTAGTACACCGTGTGGAAAAGGTAAATATCACGTTTCGGTGTGACCTTGAGTGTTTTGCCGTTATTTCGAACGATTGCTAGGCATGTGAAGTGAATCCTTAGCTTCTTTCGATATACCGCGAGTGGACAAGGTAAATATCACCATACCGAATCTCCTATTGTGGTTTATTGTTATTTTGAACGATTGCGAGGGCTAGGATTTGAATCCTTAATTTCTTTTAGTACACCGAGTGGAAAAGGTAAATATCACGTTTCGGTGTGACCTAGAGTGATTGGTCGTTATTTCGAACGATTGCTAGGCTTGTGAAGTGAATCCTTTGCTTCTTTCCATATACCGCGAGTGGAAAAGGTAAATATCCCGATTCCAGGTCTCCTACTGTGATTTATCGTTATTTTGAACGATTACGAAGGCGAGGATTTGAATCCTCAGCTTCTTTCGATATACCGCGAGTGGAAAAGGTAAATATCGCGATTCCGAGTCTCCTACTGTGATTTATCGTTATTTTGATCGATTGCCTGCCTTGGGAAGTGAATCTATAGTTTCTTTTAGTACACCGTGTGGAAAAGGTAAATATCACGTTTCGGTGTGACCTTGAGTGTTTTGTCGTTATTTCGAACGATTGCTAGGCATGTGAAGTGAATCCTTAGCTTCTTTCGATATACCGCGAGTGGACAAGGTAAATATCCCCATACCGAGTCTCCTATTGTGGTTTATTGTTATTTTGAACGATTGCGAGGGCTAGGATTGGAATCCTTAATTCCTTTTAGTACACCGAGTGGAAAAGGTAAATATCACGTTTCGGTGTGACCTAGAGTGATTGGTCGTTATTTCGAACGGTTGCGAGACTTGGGAAGTGAATCCTTAGCTTCTTTGGATATACCGCGAGTGGAAAAGGTAAATATCCCGATTCCAGGTCTCCTACTGTGATTTATCGTTATTTTGAACGACTACCTGCCGTGGGAAGTGAATCTTTAGTTTCTTTTAGTACACCGTGTGGAAAAGGAAAATATCGCGTTTCGGTGTGACCTTGAGTGTTTTGTCGTTATTTCGAACGATTGCTAGGCTTGTGAAGTGAATCCTTTGCTTCTTTCGATATACCGCGAGTGGAAAAGGTAAATATCCCGATTCCAGGTCTCCTACTGTGATTTATCGTTATTTTGAACGATTACGAAGGCGAGGATTTGAATCCTCAGCTTCTTTCGATATACCGCGAGTGGAAAAGGTAAATATCGCGATTCCGAGTCTCCTACTGTGATTTATCGTTATTTTGATCGATTGCCTGCCTTTGGAAGTGAATCTTTAGTTTCTTTTAGTACACCGTGTGGAAAAGGTAAATATCACGTTTCGGTGTGACCTTGAGTGTTTTGTCGTTATTTCGAACGATTGCTAGGCATGTGAAGTGAATCCTTAGCTTCTTTCGAAATACCGCGAGTGGACAAGGTAAATATCACCATACCGAATCTCCTATTGTGGTTTATTGTTATTTTGAACGATTGCGAGGGCTAGGATTTGAATCCTTAATTTCTTTTAGTACACCGAGTGGAAAAGGTAAATATCACGTTTCGGTGTGACCTAGAGTGATTGGTCGTTATTTCGAACGATTGCTAGGCTTGTGAAGTGAATCCTTTGCTTCTTTCCATATACCGCGAGTGGAAAAGGTAAATATCCCGATTCCAGGTCTCCTACTGTGATTTATCGTTATTTTGAACGATTACGAAGGCGAGGATTTGAATCCTCAGCTTCTTTCGATATACCGCGAGTGGAAAAGGTAAATATCGCGATTCCGAGTCTCCTACTGTGATTTATCGTTATTTTGATCGATTGCCTGCCTTGGGAAGTGAATCTTTAGTTTCTTTTAGTACACCGTGTGGAAAAGGTAAATATCACGTTTCGGTGTGACCTTGAGTGTTTTGTCGTTATTTCGAACGATTGCTAGGCATGTGAAGTGAATCCTTAGCTTCTTTCGATATACCGCGAGTGGACAAGGTAAATATCGCCATACCGAGTCTCCTATTGTGGTTTATTGTTATTTTGAACGATTGCGAGGGCTTTGATTTGAATCCTTAATTTCTTTTAGTACACCGAGTGGAAAAGGTAAATATCACGTTTCGGTGTGACCTAGAGTGATTGGTCGTTATTTCGAACGGTTGCGAGACTTGGGAAGTGAATCCTTAGCTTCTTTGGATATACCGCGAGTGGAAAAGGTAAATATCCCGATTCCAGGTCTCCTACTGTGATTTATCGTTATTTTGATCGATTGCCTGCCTTGGGAAGTGAATCTTTAGTTTCTTTTAGTACACCGTGTGGAAAAGGTAAATATCACGTTTCGGTGTGACCTTGAGTGTTTTGTCGTTATTTCGAACGATTGCTAGGCATGTGAAGTGAATCCTTAGCTTCTTTCGATATACCGCGAGTGGACAAGGTAAATATCGCCATACCGAGTCTCCTATTGTGATTTATTGTTATTTTGAACGATTGCGAGGGCTAGGATTTGAATCCTTAATTTCTTTTAGTACACCGAGTGGAAAAGGTAAATATCACGTTTCGGTGTGACCTTGAGTGTTTTGTCGTTATTTCGAACTATTGCGAGACTTGGGAAATGAATCCTTAGCTTGTGTCGTTACACCGTGGGTGGAAAATGTAAATATCGCTACACCGAGTCTCCTACTGTGATTTATCGTTATTTTGAACGATTACGAAGGCGAGGATTTGAATCCTCAGCTTCTTTCGATATACCGCGAGTGGAAAAGGTAAATATCGCGATTCCGAGTCTCCTACTGTGATTTATCGTTATTTTGATCGATTGCCTGCCTTTGGAAGTGAATCTTTAGTTTCTTTTAGTACACCGTGTGGATAAGGTAAATATCGCGCTCGGAGTGCCCTTGAGTGTTTTGTCGTTATTTCGAACGATTGCTAGGCTTGTGAAGTGAATCCTTAGCTTCTTTCGATATACCGCGAGTGGAAAAGGTAAATAACGCGATTCCCAGTCTCCTGCTGTGATTTATCGTTATTTTGAACGATTACGAAGGGGAGGATTTGAATCTTCAGCTTCTTTCGATATACCGCGAGTGGAAAAGGTAAATAACGCGATTCCCAGTCTCCTGCTGTGATTTATCGTTATTTTGAACGATTACGAAGGCGAGGATTTGAATCCTCAGCTTCATTGGATATACCGCGAGTGGAAAAGGTAAATATCGCGATTCCGAGTCTCCTACTGTGATTTATCGTTATTTTGATCGATTGCCTGCCTTTGGAAGTGAATCTTTAGTTTCTTTTAGTACACCGTGTGGAAAAGGTAAATATCACGTTTCGGTGTGACCTTGAGTGTTTTGTCGTTATTTCGAACGATTGCTAGGCATGTGAAGTGAATCCTTAGCTTCTTTCGATATACCGCGAGTGGACAAGGTAAATATCGCCATACCGAGTCTCCTATTGTGGTTTATTGTTATTTTGAACGATTGCGAGGGCTAGGATTTGAATCCTTAATTTCTTTTAGTACACCGAGTGGAAAAGGTAAATATCACGTTTCGGTGTGACCTAGAGTGATTGGTCGTTATTTCGAACGGTTGCGAGACTTGGGAAGTGAATCCTTAGCTTCTTTGGATATACCGCGAGTGGAAAAGGTAAATATCCCGATTCCAGGTCTCCTACTGTGATTTATCGTTATTTTGAACGATTACCTGCCGTGGGAAGTGAATCTTTAGTTTCTTTTAGTACACCGTGTGGAAAAGGAAAATATCGCGTTTCGGTGTGACCTTGAGTGTTTTGTCGTTATTTCGAACGATTGCTAGGCTTGTGAAGTGAATCCTTTGCTTCTTTCGATATACCGCGAGTGGAAAAGGTAAATATCCCGATTCCAGGTCTCCTACTGTGATTTATCGTTATTTTGAACGATTACGAAGGCGAGGATTTGAATCCTCAGCTTCTTTCGATATACCTCGAGTGGAAAAGGTAAATATCGCGATTCCGAGTCTCCTACTGTGATTTATCGTTATTTTGATCGATTGCCTGCCTTTGGAAGTGAATCTTTAGTTTCTTTTAGTACACCGTGTGGATAAGGTAAATATCGCGCTCGGAGTGCCCTTGAGTGTTTTGTCGTTATTTCGAACGATTGCTAGGCTTGTGAAGTGAATCCTTAGCTTCTTTCGATATACCGCGAGTGGAAAAGGTAAATCGAACGCGATTCCCAGTCTCCTGCTGTGATTTATCGTTATTTTGAACGATTACGAAGGGGAGGATTTGAATCTTCAGCTTCTTTCGATATACCGCGAGTGGAAAAGGTAAATATCCCGATTCCAGGTCTCCTACTGTGATTTATCGTTATTTTTAACGATTACCTGGCTTAGGAAGTGAATCCTAAGTTTCTTTTAGTACACCGTGTGGAAAAGGTAAATATCGCGTTTCGGTGTGACCTTGAGAGTTTTGTCGTTATTTCGAACGATTGCTAGGCTTGTGAAGTGAATCCTTAGCTTCTTTCGATATACCGCGAGTGGAAAAGGTAAATAACGCGATTCCTAGTCTCCTACTGTGATTTATCGTTATTTTTAACGATTACCTGGCGTGGGAAGTGAATCCTTAGTTTCTTTTAGTACACCGTGTGGAAAAGGTAAATATCGCGTTTCGGAGTGACCTTGAGTGATTGGTCGTTATTTCGAACGGTTGCGAGGCTTGTGAAGTGAATCCTTAGCTTCTTTCGATATACCCCGAGTGGAAAAGGTAAATAACGCGATTCCCAGTCTCCTGCTGTGATTTATCGTTATTTTGAACGATTACGAAGGCGAGGATTTGAATCCTCAGCTTCTTTCGATATACCGCGAGTGGAAAAGGTAAATATCGCGATTCCGAGTCTCCTACTGTGATTTATCGTTATTTTGATCGATTGCCTGCCTTGGGAAGTGAATCTTTAGTTTCTTTTAGTACACCGTGTGGAAAAGGTAAATATCACGTTTCGGTGTGACCTTGAGTGTTTTGTCGTTATTTCGAACGATTGCTAGGCATGTGAAGTGAATCCTTAGCTTCTTTCGAAATACCGCGAGTGGACAAGGTAAATATCACCATACCGAATCTCCTATTGTGGTTTATTGTTATTTTGAACGATTGCGAGGGCTAGGATTTGAATCCTTAATTTCTTTTAGTACACCGAGTGGAAAAGGTAAATATCACGTTTCGGTGTGACCTAGAGTGATTGGTCGTTATTTCGAACGATTGCTAGGCTTGTGAAGTGAATCCTTTGCTTCTTTCCATATACCGCGAGTGGAAAAGGTAAATATCCCGATTCCAGGTCTCCTACTGTGATTTATCGTTATTTTGAACGATTACGAAGGCGAGGATTTGAATCCTCAGCTTCTTTCGATATACCGCGAGTGGAAAAGGTAAATATCGCGATTCCGAGTCTCCTACTGTGATTTATCGTTATTTTGATCGATTGCCTGCCTTGGGAAGTGAATCTTTAGTTTCTTTTAGTACACCGTGTGGAAAAGGTAAATATCACGTTTCGGTGTGACCTTGAGTGTTTTGTCGTTATTTCGAACGATTGCTAGGCATGTGAAGTGAATCCTTAGCTTCTTTCGATATACCGCGAGTGGACAAGGTAAATATCGCCATACCGAGTCTCCTATTGTGGTTTATTGTTATTTTGAACGATTGCGAGGGCTTTGATTTGAATCCTTAATTTCTTTTAGTACACCGAGTGGAAAAGGTAAATATCACGTTTCGGTGTGACCTAGAGTGATTGGTCGTTATTTCGAACGGTTGCGAGACTTGGGAAGTGAATCCTTAGCTTCTTTGGATATACCGCGAGTGGAAAAGGTAAATATCCCGATTCCAGGTCTCCTACTGTGATTTATCGTTATTTTGATCGATTGCCTGCCTTGGGAAGTGAATCTTTAGTTTCTTTTAGTACACCGTGTGGAAAAGGTAAATATCACGTTTCGGTGTGACCTTGAGTGTTTTGTCGTTATTTCGAACGATTGCTATTCATGTGAAGTGAATCCTTAGCTTCTTTCGATATACCGCGAGTGGACAAGGTAAATATCGCCATACCGAGTCTCCTATTGTGATTTATTGTTATTTTGAACGATTGCGAGGGCTAGGATTTGAATCCTTAATTTCTTTTAGTACACCGAGTGGAAAAGGTAAATATCACGTTTCGGTGTGACCTTGAGTGTTTTGTCGTTATTTCGAACTATTGCGAGACTTGGGAAATGAATCCTTAGCTTGTGTCGTTACACCGTGGGTGGAAAATGTAAATATCGCTACACCGAGTCTCCTACTGTGATTTATCGTTATTTTGAACGATTACGAAGGCGAGGATTTGAATCCTCAGCTTCTTTCGATATACCGCGAGTGGAAAAGGTAAATATCGCGATTCCGAGTCTCCTACTGTGATTTATCGTTATTTTGATCGATTGCCTGCCTTTGGAAGTGAATCTTTAGTTTCTTTTAGTACACCGTGTGGATAAGGTAAATATCGCGCTCGGAGTGCCCTTGAGTGTTTTGTCGTTATTTCGAACGATTGCTAGGCTTGTGAAGTGAATCCTTAGCTTCTTTCGATATACCGCGAGTGGAAAAGGTAAATAACGCGATTCCCAGTCTCCTGCTGTGATTTATCGTTATTTTGAACGATTACGAAGGGGAGGATTTGAATCTTCAGCTTCTTTCGATATACCGCGAGTGGAAAAGGTAAATAACGCGATTCCCAGTCTCCTGCTGTGATTTATCGTTATTTTGAACGATTACGAAGGCGAGGATTTGAATCCTCAGCTTCATTGGATATACCGCGAGTGGAAAAGGTAAATATCGCGATTCCGAGTCTCCTACTGTGATTTATCGTTATTTTGATCGATTGCCTGCCTTTGGAAGTGAATCTTTAGTTTCTTTTAGTACACCGTGTGGAAAAGGTAAATATCACGTTTCGGTGTGACCTTGAGTGTTTTGTCGTTATTTCGAACGATTGCTAGGCATGTGAAGTGAATCCTTAGCTTCTTTCGATATACCGCGAGTGGACAAGGTAAATATCGCCATACCGAGTCTCCTATTGTGGTTTATTGTTATTTTGAACGATTGCGAGGGCTAGGATTTGAATCCTTAATTTCTTTTAGTACACCGAGTGGAAAAGGTAAATATCACGTTTCGGTGTGACCTAGAGTGATTGGTCGTTATTTCGAACGGTTGCGAGACTTGGGAAGTGAATCCTTAGCTTCTTTGGATATACCGCGAGTGGAAAAGGTAAATATCCCGATTCCAGGTCTCCTACTGTGATTTATCGTTATTTTGAACGATTACCTGCCGTGGGAAGTGAATCTTTAGTTTCTTTTAGTACACCGTGTGGAAAAGGAAAATATCGCGTTTCGGTGTGACCTTGAGTGTTTTGTCGTTATTTCGAACGATTGCTATTCATGTGAAGTGAATCCTTAGCTTCTTTCGATATACCGCGAGTGGACAAGGTAAATATCGCCATACCGAGTCTCCTATTGTGATTTATTGTTATTTTGAACGATTGCGAGGGCTAGGATTTGAATCCTTAATTTCTTTTAGTACACCGAGTGGAAAAGGTAAATATCACGTTTCGGTGTGACCTTGAGTGTTTTGTCGTTATTTCGAACTATTGCGAGACTTGGGAAATGAATCCTTAGCTTGTGTCGTTACACCGTGGGTGGAAAATGTAAATATCGCTACACCGAGTCTCCTACTGTGATTTATCGTTATTTTGAACGATTACGAAGGCGAGGATTTGAATCCTCAGCTTCTTTCGATATACCGCGAGTGGAAAAGGTAAATATCGCGATTCCGAGTCTCCTACTGTGATTTATCGTTATTTTGATCGATTGCCTGCCTTTGGAAGTGAATCTTTAGTTTCTTTTAGTACACCGTGTGGATAAGGTAAATATCGCGCTCGGAGTGCCCTTGAGTGTTTTGTCGTTATTTCGAACGATTGCTAGGCTTGTGAAGTGAATCCTTAGCTTCTTTCGATATACCGCGAGTGGAAAAGGTAAATAACGCGATTCCCAGTCTCCTGCTGTGATTTATCGTTATTTTGAACGATTACGAAGGGGAGGATTTGAATCTTCAGCTTCTTTCGATATACCGCGAGTGGAAAAGGTAAATAACGCGATTCCCAGTCTCCTGCTGTGATTTATCGTTATTTTGAACGATTACGAAGGCGAGGATTTGAATCCTCAGCTTCATTGGATATACCGCGAGTGGAAAAGGTAAATATCGCGATTCCGAGTCTCCTACTGTGATTTATCGTTATTTTGATCGATTGCCTGCCTTTGGAAGTGAATCTTTAGTTTCTTTTAGTACACCGTGTGGAAAAGGTAAATATCACGTTTCGGTGTGACCTTGAGTGTTTTGTCGTTATTTCGAACGATTGCTAGGCATGTGAAGTGAATCCTTAGCTTCTTTCGATATACCGCGAGTGGACAAGGTAAATATCGCCATACCGAGTCTCCTATTGTGGTTTATTGTTATTTTGAACGATTGCGAGGGCTAGGATTTGAATCCTTAATTTCTTTTAGTACACCGAGTGGAAAAGGTAAATATCACGTTTCGGTGTGACCTAGAGTGATTGGTCGTTATTTCGAACGGTTGCGAGACTTGGGAAGTGAATCCTTAGCTTCTTTGGATATACCGCGAGTGGAAAAGGTAAATATCCCGATTCCAGGTCTCCTACTGTGATTTATCGTTATTTTGAACGATTACCTGCCGTGGGAAGTGAATCTTTAGTTTCTTTTAGTACACCGTGTGGAAAAGGAAAATATCGCGTTTCGGTGTGACCTTGAGTGTTTTGTCGTTATTTCGAACGATTGCTAGGCTTGTGAAGTGAATCCTTTGCTTCTTTCGATATACCGCGAGTGGAAAAGGTAAATATCCCGATTCCAGGTCTCCTACTGTGATTTATCGTTATTTTGAACGATTACGAAGGCGAGGATTTGAATCCTCAGCTTCTTTCGATATACCTCGAGTGGAAAAGGTAAATATCGCGATTCCGAGTCTCCTACTGTGATTTATCGTTATTTTGATCGATTGCCTGCCTTTGGAAGTGAATCTTTAGTTTCTTTTAGTACACCGTGTGGATAAGGTAAATATCGCGCTCGGAGTGCCCTTGAGTGTTTTGTCGTTATTTCGAACGATTGCTAGGCTTGTGAAGTGAATCCTTAGCTTCTTTCGATATACCGCGAGTGGAAAAGGTAAATCGAACGCGATTCCCAGTCTCCTGCTGTGATTTATCGTTATTTTGAACGATTACGAAGGGGAGGATTTGAATCTTCAGCTTCTTTCGATATACCGCGAGTGGAAAAGGTAAATATCGCGATTCCGAGTCTCCTACTGTGATTTATCGTTATTTTGATCGATTGCCTGCCTTTGGAAGTGAATCTTTAGTTTCTTTTAGTACACCGTGTGGAAAAGGTAAATATCGCGTTTCGGTGTGACCTTGAGAGTTTTGTCGTTATTTCGAACGATTGCTAGGCTTGTGAAGTGAATCCTTAGCTTCTTTCGATATACCGCGAGTGGAAAAGGTAAATAACGCGATTCCTAGTCTCCTACTGTGATTTATCGTTATTTTTAACGATTACCTGGCGTGGGAAGTGAATCCTTAGTTTCTTTTAGTACACCGTGTGGAAAAGGTAAATATTGCGTTTCGGAGTGACCTTGAGTGATTGGTCGTTATTTCGAACGGTTGCGAGGCTTGTGAAGTGAATCCTTAGCTTCTTTCGATATACCCCGAGTGGAAAAGGTAAATAACGCGATTCCCAGTCTCCTGCTGTGATTTATCGTTATTTTGAACGATTACGAAGGCGAGGATTTGAATCCTCAGCTTCTTTCGATATACCGCGAGTGGAAAAGGTAAATATCGCGATTCCGAGTCTCCTACTGTGATTTATCGTTATTTTGATCGATTGCCTGCCTTTGGAAGTGAATCTTTAGTTTCTTTTAGTACACCGTGTGGAAAAGGTAAATATCACGTTTCGGTGTGACCTTGAGTGTTTTGTCGTTATTTCGAACGATTGCTAGGCATGTGAAGTGAATCCTTAGCTTCCTTCGATATACCGCGAGTGGACAAGGTAAATATCGCCATACCGAGTCTCCTATTGTGATTTATTGTTATTTTGAACGATTGCGAGGGCTAGGATTTGAATCCTTAATTTCTTTTAGTACACCGAGTGGAAAAGGTAAATATCACGTTTCGGTGTGACCTTGAGTTTTTTGTCGTTATTTCGAACTATTGCGAGACTTGGGAAATGAATCCTTAGCTTGTGTCGTTACACCGTGGGTGGAAAATGTAAATATCGCTACACCGAGTCTCCTACTGTGATTTATCGTTATTTTGAACGATTTCGAAGGCGAGGATTTGAATCCTCAGCTTCTTTCGATATACCGCGAGTGGAAAAGGTAAATATCGCGATTCCGAGTCTCCTACTGTGATTTATCGTTATTTTGATCGATTGCCTGCCTTTGGAAGTGAATCTTTTGTTTCTTTTAGTACACCGTGTGGAAAAGGTAGATATCGCGTTTCGGATTGACCTTGAGTGATTGGTCGTTATTTCGAATGGTTGCGAGGCTTGGGAAGTGAATCCTCAGCTTCTTTCGATATACCGCGAGTGGAAAAGGTAAATAACGCGATTCCCAGTCTCCTGCTGTGATTTATCGTTATTTTGAACGATTACGAAGGCGAGGATTTGAATCCTCAGCTTCATTCGATATACCACGAGTGGAAAAGGTAAATATCGCGATTCCAAGTCTCCTACTGTGATTTATCGTTATTTTTAACGATTACCTGGCTTAGGAAGTGAATCCTTAGTTTCTTTTAGTACACCGTGTGGAAAAGGTAAATATCGCGTTCGGAGTGACCTTGAGTGTGTTGTCGTTATTTCGAACTATTGCGAGACTTGGGAAATGAATCCTTAGCTTGTGTCGTTACACCGTGGGTGGAAAATGTAAATATCGCTACACCGAGTCTCCTACTGTGATTTATCATTATTTTGAACGATTTCGAAGGCGAGGATTTGAATCCTCAGCTTCTTTCGATATACCGCGAGTGGAAAAGGTAAATATCGCGATTCCCAGTCTCCTGCTGTGATTTATCGTTATTTTGATCGATTACCTGGCTTGGGGAGTGAAAGCTTAGTTTCTTTTAGTACACCGTATGGAAAAGGTAAATATCGCGCTCGGAGTGCCCTTGAGTGTTTTGTCGTTATTTCGAACGATTGCTAGGCTTGTGAAGTGAATCCTTAGCTTCTTTCGATATACCGCGAGTGGACAAGGTATATATCACCATACCGAATCTCCTATTGTGGTTTATTGTTATTTTGAACGATTGCGAGGGCTAGGATTTGAATCCTTAATTTCTTTTAGTACACCGAGTGGAAAAGGTAAATATCACGTTTCGGTGTGACCTAGAGTGATTGGTCGTTATTTCGAACGATTGCTAGGCTTGTGAAGTGAATCCTTTGCTTCTTTCGATATACCGCGAGTGGAAAAGGTAAATATCCCGATTCCAGGTCTCCTACTGTTATTTATCGTTATTTTGAACGATTACGAAGGCGAGGATTTGAATCCTCAGCTTCTTTCGATATACCGCGAGTGGAAAAGGTAAATATCGCGATTCCGAGTCTCCTACTGTGATTTATCGTTATTTTGATCGATTGCCTGCCTTTGGAAGTGAATCTTTAGTTCCTTTTAGTACACCGTGTGGAAAAGGTAAATATCACGTTTCGGTGTGACCTCGAGTGTTTTGTCGTTATTTCGAACTATTGCGAGACTTGGGAAATGAATCCTTAGCTTGTGTCGTTACACCGTGGGTGGAAAATGTAAATATCGCTACACCGAGTCTCCTACTGTGATTTATCGTTATTTTGAACGATTACGAAGGCGAGGATTTGAATCCTCAGCTTCTTTCGATATACCGCGAGTGGAAAAGGTAAATATCGCGATTCCGAGTCTCCTACTGTGATTTATCGTTATTTTGATCGATTGCCTGCAATTGGAAGTGAATCTTTAGTTTCTTTTAGTACACCGTGTGGAAAAGGTAAATATCACGTTTCGGTGTGACCTTGAGTGTTTTGCCGTTATTTCGAACGATTGCTAGGCATGTGAAGTGAATCCTTAGCTTCTTTCGATATACCGCGAGTGGACAGGGTAAATATCACCATACCGAATCTCCTATTGTGGTTTATTGTTATTTTGAACGATTGCGAGGGCTAGGATTTGAATCCTTAATTTCTTTTAGTACACCGAGTGGAAAAGGTAAATATCACGTTTCGGTGTGACCTAGAGTGATTGGTCGTTATTTCGAACGATTGCTAGGCTTGTGAAGTGAATCCTTTGCTTCTTTCCATATACCGCGAGTGGAAAAGGTAAATATCCCGATTCCAGGTCTCCTTCTGTGATTTATCGTTATTTTGAACGATTACGAAGGCGAGGATTTGAATCCTCAGCTTCTTTCGATATACCGCGAGTGGAAAAGGTAAATATCGCGATTCCGAGTCTCCTACTGTGATTTATCGTTATTTTGATCGATTGCCTGCCTTGGGAAGTGAATCTTTAGTTTCTTTTAGTACACCGTGTGGAAAAGGTAAATATCACGTTTCGGTGTGACCTTGAGTGTTTTGTCGTTATTTCGAACGATTGCTAGGCATGTGAAGTGAATCCTTAGCTTCTTTCGATATACCGCGAGTGGACAAGGTAAATATCGGCATACCGAGTCTCCTATTGTGGTTTATTGTTATTTTGAACGATTGCGAGGGCTAGGATTGGAATCCTTAATTTCTTTTAGTACACCGAGTGGAAAAGGTAAATATCACGTTTCGGTGTGACCTTGAGTGTTTTGTCGTTATTTCGAACGATTGCTAGGCATGTGAAGTGAATCCTTAGCTTCTTTCGATATACCGCGAGTGGACAAGGTAAATATCGCCATACCGAGTCTCCTATTGTGGTTTATTGTTATTTTGAACGATTGCGAGGGCTTTGATTTGAATCCTTAATTTCTTTTAGTACACCGAGTGGAAAAGGTAAATATCACGTTTCGGTGTGACCTAGAGTGATTGGTCGTTATTTCGAACGGTTGCGAGACTTGGGAATTGAATCCTTAGCTTCTTTGGATATACCGCGAGTGGAAAAGGTAAATATCCCGATTCCAGGTCTCCTACTGTGATTTATCGTTATTTTGATCGATTGCCTGCCTTGGGAAGTGAATCTTTAGTTTCTTTTAGTACACCGTGTGGAAAAGGTAAATATCACGTTTCGGTGTGACCTTGAGTGTTTTGTCGTTATTTCGAACGATTGCTAGGCATGTGAAGTGAATCCTTAGCTTCTTTCGATATACCGCGAGTGGACAAGGTAAATATCGCCATACCGAGTCTCCTATTGTGATTTATTGTTATTTTGAACGATTGCGAGGGCTAGGATTTGAATCCTTAATTTCTTTTAGTACACCGAGTGGAAAAGGTAAATATCACGTTTCGGTGTGACCTTGAGTGTTCTGTCGTTATTTCGAACTATTGCGAGACTTGGGAAATGAATCCTTAGCTTGTGTCGTTACACCGTGGGTGGAAAATGTAAATATCGCTACACCTAGTCTCCTACTGTGATTTATCGTTATTTTGAACGATTACGAAGGCGAGGATTTGAATCCTCAGCTTCTTTCGATATACCGCGAGTGGAAAAGGTAAATATCGCGATTCCGAGTCTCCTACTGTGATTTATCGTTATTTTGATCGATTGCCTGCCTTTGGAAGTGAATCTTTAGTTTCTTTTAGTACACCGTGTGGATAAGGTAAATATCGCGCTCGGAGTGCCCTTGAGTGTTTTGTCGTTATTTCGAACGATTGCTAGGCTTGTGAAGTGAATCCTTAGCTTCTTTCGATATACCGCGAGTGGAAAAGGTAAATAACGCGATTCCCAGTCTCCTGCTGTGATTTATCGTTATTTTGAACGATTACGAAGGGGAGGATTTGAATCTTCAGCTTCTTTCGATATACCGCGAGTGGAAAAGGTAAATATCGCGATTCCAAGTCTCCTACTGTGATTTATCGTTATTTTGAACGATTACGAAGGCGAGGATTTGAATCCTCAGCTTCATTCGATATACCGCGAGTGGAAAAGGTAAATATCGCGATTCCGAGTCTCCTACTGTGATTTAACGTTATTTTGATCGATTGCCTGCCTTTGGAAGTGAATCTTTAGTTTCTTTTAGTACACCGTGTGGAAAAGGTAAATATCACGTTTCGGTGTGACCTTGAGTGTTTTGTCGTTATTTCGAACGATTGCTAGGCATGTGAAGTGAATCCTTAGCTTCTTTCGATATACCGCGAGTGGACAAGGTAAATATCGCCATACCGAGTCTCCTATTGTGGTTTATTGTTATTTTGAACGATTGCGAGGGCTAGGATTTGAATCCTTAATTTCTTTTAGTACACCGAGTGGAAAAGGTAAATATCACGTTTCGGTGTGACCTAGAGTGATTGGTCGTTATTTCGAACGGTTGCGAGACTTGGGAAGTGAATCCTTAGCTTCTTTGGATATACCGCGAGTGGAAAAGGTAAATATCCCGATTCCAGGTCTCCTACTGTGATTTATCGTTATTTTGAACGATTACCTGCCGTGGGAAGTGAATCTTTAGTTTCTTTTAGTACACCGTGTGGAAAAGGAAAATATCGCGTTTCGGTGTGACCTTGAGTGTTTTGTCGTTATTTCGAACGATTGCTAGGCTTGTGAAGTGAATCCTTTGCTTCTTTCGATATACCGCGAGTGGAAAAGGTAAATATCCCGATTCCAGGTCTCCTACTGTGATTTATCGTTATTTTGAACGATTACGAAGGCGAGGATTTGAATCCTCAGCTTCTTTCGATATACCGCGAGTGGAAAAGGTAAATATCGCGATTCCGAGTCTCCTACTGTGATTTATCGTTATTTTGATCGATTGCCTGCCTTTGGAAGTGAATCTTTAGTTTCTTTTAGTACACCGTGTGGAAAAGGTAAATATCACGTTTCGGTGTGACCTTGAGTGTTTTGTCGTTATTTCGAACGATTGCTAGGCATGTGAAGTGAATCCTTAGCTTCCTTCGATATACCGCGAGTGGACAAGGTAAATATCGCCATACCGAGTCTCCTATTGTGATTTATTGTTATTTTGAACGATTGCGAGGGCTAGGATTTGAATCCTTAATTTCTTTTAGTACACCGAGTGGAAAAGGTAAATATCACGTTTCGGTGTGACCTTGAGTTTTTTGTCGTTATTTCGAACTATTGCGAGACTTGGGAAATGAATCCTTAGCTTGTGTCGTTACACCGTGGGTGGAAAATGTAAATATCGCTACACCGAGTCTCCTACTGTGATTTATCGTTATTTTGAACGATTTCGAAGGCGAGGATTTGAATCCTCAGCTTCTTTCGATATACCGCGAGTGGAAAAGGTAAATATCGCGATTCCGAGTCTCCTACTGTGATTTATCGTTATTTTGATCGATTGCCTGCCTTTGGAAGTGAATCTTTAGTTTCTTTTAGTACACCGTGTGGAAAAGGTAGATATCGCGTTTCGGATTGACCTTGAGTGATTGGTCGTTATTTCGAATGGTTGCGAGGCTTGGGAAGTGAATCCTCAGCTTCTTTCGATATACCGCGAGTGGAAAAGGTAAATAACGCGATTCCCAGTCTCCTGCTGTGATTTATCGTTATTTTGAACGATTACGAAGGCGAGGATTTGAATCCTCAGCTTCATTCGATATACCACGAGTGGAAAAGGTAAATATCGCGATTCCAAGTCTCCTACTGTGATTTATCGTTATTTTTAACGATTACCTGGCTTAGGAAGTGAATCCTTAGTTTCTTTTAGTACACCGTGTGGAAAAGGTAAATATCGCGTTCGGAGTGACCTTGAGTGTGTTGTCGTTATTTCGAACTATTGCGAGACTTGGGAAATGAATCCTTAGCTTGTGTCGTTACACCGTGGGTGGAAAATGTAAATATCGCTACACCGAGTCTCCTACTGTGATTTATCATTATTTTGAACGATTTCGAAGGCGAGGATTTGAATCCTCAGCTTCTTTCGATATACCGCGAGTGGAAAAGGTAAATATCGCGATTCCCAGTCTCCTGCTGTGATTTATCGTTATTTTGATCGATTACCTGGCTTGGGGAGTGAAAGCTTAGTTTCTTTTAGTACACCGTATGGAAAAGGTAAATATCGCGCTCGGAGTGCCCTTGAGTGTTTTGTCGTTATTTCGAACGATTGCTAGGCTTGTGAAGTGAATCCTTAGCTTCTTTCGATATACCGCGAGTGGACAAGGTATATATCACCATACCGAATCTCCTATTGTGGTTTATTGTTATTTTGAACGATTGCGAGGGCTAGGATTTGAATCCTTAATTTCTTTTAGTACACCGAGTGGAAAAGGTAAATATCACGTTTCGGTGTGACCTAGAGTGATTGGTCGTTATTTCGAACGATTGCTAGGCTTGTGAAGTGAATCCTTTGCTTCTTTCCATATACCGCGAGTGGAAAAGGTAAATATCCCGATTCCAGGTCTCCTACTGTGATTTATCGTTATTTTGAACGATTACGAAGGCGAGGATTTGAATCCTCAGCTTCTTTCGATATACCGCGAGTGGAAAAGGTAAATATCGCGATTCCGAGTCTCCTACTGTGATTTATCGTTATTTTGATCGATTGCCTGCCTTGGGAAGTGAATCTTTAGTTTCTTTTAGTACACCGTGTGGAAAAGGTAAATATCGCGCTCGGAGTGCCCGTGAGTGTTTTGTCGTTATTTCGAACGATTGCTAGGCTTGTGAAGTGAATCCTTAGCTTCTTTCGATCTACCGCGAGTGGAAAAGGTAAATAACGCGATTCCCAGTCTCCTGCTGTGATTTATCGTTATTTTGAACGATTACGAAGGCGAGGATTTGAATCCTCAGCTTCTTTCGATATACCGCGAGTGGAAAAGGTAAATATCGCGATTCCGAGTCTCCTACTGTGATTTATCGTTATTTTGATCGATTGCCTGCCTTTGGAAGTGAATCTTTAGTTCCTTTTAGTACACCGTGTGGAAAAGGTAAATATCACGTTTCGGTGTGACCTCGAGTGTTTTGTCGTTATTTCGAACTATTGCGAGACTTGGGAAATGAATCCTTAGCTTGTGTCGTTACACCGTGGGTGGAAAATGTAAATATCGCTACACCGAGTCTCCTACTGTGATTTATCGTTATTTTGAACGATTACGAAGGCGAGGATTTGAATCCTCAGCTTCTTTCGATATACCGCGAGTGGAAAAGGTAAATATCGCGATTCCGAGTCTCCTACTGTGATTTATCGTTATTTTGATCGATTGCCTGCAATTGGAAGTGAATCTTTAGTTTCTTTTAGTACACCGTGTGGAAAAGGTAAATATCACGTTTCGGTGTGACCTTGAGTGTTTTGCCGTTATTTCGAACGATTGCTAGGCATGTGAAGTGAATCCTTAGCTTCTTTCGATATACCGCGAGTGGACAGGGTAAATATCACCATACCGAATCTCCTATTGTGGTTTATTGTTATTTTGAACGATTGCGAGGGCTAGGATTTGAATCCTTAATTTCTTTTAGTACACCGAGTGGAAAAGGTAAATATCACGTTTCGGTGTGACCTAGAGTGATTGGTCGTTATTTCGAACGATTGCTAGGCTTGTGAAGTGAATCCTTTGCTTCTTTCCATATACCGCGAGTGGAAAAGGTAAATATCCCGATTCCAGGTCTCCTACTGTGATTTATCGTTATTTTGAACGATTACGAAGGCGAGGATTTGAATCCTCAGCTTCTTTCGATATACCGCGAGTGGAAAAGGTAAATATCGCGATTCCGAGTCTCCTACTGTGATTTATCGTTATTTTGATCGATTGCCTGCCTTGGGAAGTGAATCTTTAGTTTCTTTTAGTACACCGTGTGGAAAAGGTAAATATCACGTTTCGGTGTGACCTTGAGTGTTTTGTCGTTATTTCGAACGATTGCTAGGCATGTGAAGTGAATCCTTAGCTTCTTTCGATATACCGCGAGTGGACAAGGTAAATATCGGCATACCGAGTCTCCTATTGTGGTTTATTGTTATTTTGAACGATTGCGAGGGCTAGGATTGGAATCCTTAATTTCTTTTAGTACACCGAGTGGAAAAGGTAAATATCACGTTTCGGTGTGACCTTGAGTGTTTTGTCGTTATTTCGAACGATTGCTAGGCATGTGAAGTGAATCCTTAGCTTCTTTCGATATACCGCGAGTGGACAAGGTAAATATCGCCATACCGAGTCTCCTATTGTGGTTTATTGTTATTTTGAACGATTGCGAGGGCTTTGATTTGAATCCTTAATTTCTTTTAGTACACCGAGTGGAAAAGGTAAATATCACGTTTCGGTGTGACCTAGAGTGATTGGTCGTTATTTCGAACGGTTGCGAGACTTGGGAATTGAATCCTTAGCTTCTTTGGATATACCGCGAGTGGAAAAGGTAAATATCCCGATTCCAGGTCTCCTACTGTGATTTATCGTTATTTTGATCGATTGCCTGCCTTGGGAAGTGAATCTTTAGTTTCTTTTAGTACACCGTGTGGAAAAGGTAAATATCACGTTTCGGTGTGACCTTGAGTGTTTTGTCGTTATTTCGAACGATTGCTAGGCATGTGAAGTGAATCCTTAGCTTCTTTCGATATACCGCGAGTGGACAAGGTAAATATCGCCATACCGAGTCTCCTATTGTGATTTATTGTTATTTTGAACGATTGCGAGGGCTAGGATTTGAATCCTTAATTTCTTTTAGTACACCGAGTGGAAAAGGTAAATATCACGTTTCGGTGTGACCTTGAGTGTTTTGTCGTTATTTCGAACTATTGCGAGACTTGGGAAATGAATCCTTAGCTTGTGTCGTTACACCGTGGGTGGAAAATGTAAATATCGCTACACCTAGTCTCCTACTGTGATTTATCGTTATTTTGAACGATTACGAAGGCGAGGATTTGAATCCTCAGCTTCTTTCGATATACCGCGAGTGGAAAAGGTAAATATCGCGATTCCGAGTCTCCTACTGTGATTTATCGTTATTTTGATCGATTGCCTGCCTTTGGAAGTGAATCTTTAGTTTCTTTTAGTACACCGTGTGGATAAGGTAAATATCGCGCTCGGAGTGCCCTTGAGTGTTTTGTCGTTATTTCGAACGATTGCTAGGCTTGTGAAGTGAATCCTTAGCTTCTTTCGATATACCGCGAGTGGAAAAGGTAAATAACGCGATTCCCAGTCTCCTGCTGTGATTTATCGTTATTTTGAACGATTACGAAGGGGAGGATTTGAATCTTCAGCTTCTTTCGATATACCGCGAGTGGAAAAGGTAAATATCGCGATTCCAAGTCTCCTACTGTGATTTATCGTTATTTTGAACGATTACGAAGGCGAGGATTTGAATCCTCAGCTTCATTCGATATACCGCGAGTGGAAAAGGTAAATATCGCGATTCCGAGTCTCCTACTGTGATTTAACGTTATTTTGATCGATTGCCTGCCTTTGGAAGTGAATCTTTAGTTTCTTTTAGTACACCGTGTGGAAAAGGTAAATATCACGTTTCGGTGTGACCTTGAGTGTTTTGTCGTTATTTCGAACGATTGCTAGGCATGTGAAGTGAATCCTTAGCTTCTTTCGATATACCGCGAGTGGACAAGGTAAATATCGCCATACCGAGTCTCCTATTGTGGTTTATTGTTATTTTGAACGATTGCGAGGGCTAGGATTTGAATCCTTAATTTCTTTTAGTACACCGAGTGGAAAAGGTAAATATCACGTTTCGGTGTGACCTAGAGTGATTGGTCGTTATTTCGAACGGTTGCGAGACTTGGGAAGTGAATCCTTAGCTTCTTTGGATATACCGCGAGTGGAAAAGGTAAATATCCCGATTCCAGGTCTCCTACTGTGATTTATCGTTATTTTGAACGATTACCTGCCGTGGGAAGTGAATCTTTAGTTTCTTTTAGTACACCGTGTGGAAAAGGAAAATATCGCGTTTCGGTGTGACCTTGAGTGTTTTGTCGTTATTTCGAACGATTGCTAGGCTTGTGAAGTGAATCCTTTGCTTCTTTCGATATACCGCGAGTGGAAAAGGTAAATATCCCGATTCCAGGTCTCCTACTGTGATTTATCGTTATTTTAAACGATTACGAAGGCGAGGATTTGAATCCTCAGCTTCTTTCGATATACCTCGAGTGGAAAAGGTAAATATCGCGATTCCGAGTCTCCTACTGTGATTTATCGTTATTTTGATCGATTGCCTGCCTTTGGAAGTGAATCTTTAGTTTCTTTTAGTACACCGTGTGGATAAGGTAAATATCGCGCTCGGAGTGCCCTTGAGTGTTTTGTCGTTATTTCGAACGATTGCTAGGCTTGTGAAGTGAATCCTTAGCTTCTTTCGATATACCGCGAGTGGAAAAGGTAAATCGAACGCGATTCCCAGTCTCCTGCTGTGATTTATCGTTATTTTGAACGATTACGAAGGGGAGGATTTGAATCTTCAGCTTCTTTCGATATACCGCGAGTGGAAAAGGTAAATATCGCAATTCCAAGTCTCCTACTGTGATTTATCGTTATTTTTAACGATTACCTGGCTTGGGAAGTGAATCCTTAGTTTCTTTTAGTACACCGTGTGGAAAAGGTAAATATCGCGTTCGGTGTGACCTTGAGTGTTTTGTCGTTATTTCGAACGATTGCTAGGCTTGTGAAGTGAATCCTTAGCTTCTTTCGATATACCGCGAGTGGACAAGGTAAATATCGCCATACCGAGTCTCCTATTGTGGTTTATTGTTATTTTGAACGATTGCGAGGGCTTTGATTTGAATCCTTAATTTCTTTTAGTACACCGAGTGGAAAAGGTAAATATCACGTTTCGGTGTGACCTAGAGTGATTGGTCGTTATTTCGAACGGTTGCGAGACTTGGGAATTGAATCCTTAGCTTCTTTGGATATACCGCGAGTGGAAAAGGTAAATATCCCGATTCCAGGTCTCCTACTGTGATTTATCGTTATTTTGATCGATTGCCTGCCTTGGGAAGTGAATCTTTAGTTTCTTTTAGTACACCGTGTGGAAAAGGTAAATATCACGTTTCGGTGTGACCTTGAGTGTTTTGTCGTTATTTCGAACGATTGCTAGGCATGTGAAGTGAATCCTTAGCTTCTTTCGATATACCGCGAGTGGACAAGGTAAATATCGCCATACCGAGTCTCCTATTGTGATTTATTGTTATTTTGAACGATTGCGAGGGCTAGGATTTGAATCCTTAATTTCTTTTAGTACACCGAGTGGAAAAGGTAAATATCACGTTTCGGTGTGACCTTGAGTGTTTTGTCGTTATTTCGAACTATTGCGAGACTTGGGAAATGAATCCTTAGCTTGTGTCGTTACACCGTGGGTGGAAAATGTAAATATCGCTACACCTAGTCTCCTACTGTGATTTATCGTTATTTTGAACGATTACGAAGGCGAGGATTTGAATCCTCAGCTTCTTTCGATATACCGCGAGTGGAAAAGGTAAATATCGCGATTCCGAGTCTCCTACTGTGATTTATCGTTATTTTGATCGATTGCCTGCCTTTGGAAGTGAATCTTTAGTTTCTTTTAGTACACCGTGTGGATAAGGTAAATATCGCGCTCGGAGTGCCCTTGAGTGTTTTGTCGTTATTTCGAACGATTGCTAGGCTTGTGAAGTGAATCCTTAGCTTCTTTCGATATACCGCGAGTGGAAAAGGTAAATAACGCGATTCCCAGTCTCCTGCTGTGATTTATCGTTATTTTGAACGATTACGAAGGGGAGGATTTGAATCTTCAGCTTCTTTCGATATACCGCGAGTGGAAAAGGTAAATATCGCGATTCCAAGTCTCCTACTGTGATTTATCGTTATTTTGAACGATTACGAAGGCGAGGATTTGAATCCTCAGCTTCATTCGATATACCGCGAGTGGAAAAGGTAAATATCGCGATTCCGAGTCTCCTACTGTGATTTAACGTTATTTTGATCGATTGCCTGCCTTTGGAAGTGAATCTTTAGTTTCTTTTAGTACACCGTGTGGAAAAGGTAAATATCACGTTTCGGTGTGACCTTGAGTGTTTTGTCGTTATTTCGAACGATTGCTAGGCATGTGAAGTGAATCCTTAGCTTCTTTCGATATACCGCGAGTGGACAAGGTAAATATCGCCATACCGAGTCTCCTATTGTGGTTTATTGTTATTTTGAACGATTGCGAGGGCTAGGATTTGAATCCTTAATTTCTTTTAGTACACCGAGTGGAAAAGGTAAATATCACGTTTCGGTGTGACCTAGAGTGATTGGTCGTTATTTCGAACGGTTGCGAGACTTGGGAAGTGAATCCTTAGCTTCTTTGGATATACCGCGAGTGGAAAAGGTAAATATCCCGATTCCAGGTCTCCTACTGTGATTTATCGTTATTTTGAACGATTACCTGCCGTGGGAAGTGAATCTTTAGTTTCTTTTAGTACACCGTGTGGAAAAGGAAAATATCGCGTTTCGGTGTGACCTTGAGTGTTTTGTCGTTATTTCGAACGATTGCTAGGCTTGTGAAGTGAATCCTTTGCTTCTTTCGATATACCGCGAGTGGAAAAGGTAAATATCCCGATTCCAGGTCTCCTACTGTGATTTATCGTTATTTTGAACGATTACGAAGGCGAGGATTTGAATCCTCAGCTTCTTTCGATATACCTCGAGTGGAAAAGGTAAATATCGCGATTCCGAGTCTCCTACTGTGATTTATCGTTATTTTGATCGATTGCCTGCCTTTGGAAGTGAATCTTTAGTTTCTTTTAGTACACCGTGTGGATAAGGTAAATATCGCGCTCGGAGTGCCCTTGAGTGTTTTGTCGTTATTTCGAACGATTGCTAGGCTTGTGAAGTGAATCCTTAGCTTCTTTCGATATACCGCGAGTGGAAAAGGTAAATCGAACGCGATTCCCAGTCTCCTGCTGTGATTTATCGTTATTTTGAACGATTACGAAGGGGAGGATTTGAATCTTCAGCTTCTTTCGATATACCGCGAGTGGAAAAGGTAAATATCGCAATTCCAAGTCTCCTACTGTGATTTATCGTTATTTTTAACGATTACCTGGCTTGGGAAGTGAATCCTTAGTTTCTTTTAGTACACCGTGTGGAAAAGGTAAATATCGCGTTCGGTGTGACCTTGAGTGTTTTGTCGTTATTTCGAACGATTGCTAGGCTTGTGAAGTGAATCCTTAGCTTCTTTCGATATACCGCGAGTGGAAAAGGTAAATATCCCGATTCCAGGTCTCCTACTGTGATTTATCGTTATTTTTAACGATTACCTGGCTTAGGAAGTGAATCCTAAGTTTCTTTTAGTACACCGTGTGGAAAAGGTAAATATCGCGTTTCGGTGTGACCTTGAGTGTTTTGTCGTTATTTCGAACGATTGCTAGGCTTGTGAAGTGAATCCTTAGCTTCTTTCGATATACCGCGAGTGGAAAAGGTAAATAACGCGATTCCTAGTCTCCTACTGTGATTTATCGTTATTTTTAACGATTACCTGGCGTGGGAAGTGAATCCTTAGTTTCTTTTAGTACACCGTGTGGAAAAGGTAAATATCGCGTTTCGGAGTGACCTTGAGTGATTGGTCGTTATTTCGAACGGTTGCGAGGCTTGTGAAGTGAATCCTTAGCTTCTTTCGATATACCCCGAGTGGAAAAGGTAAATAACGCGATTCCCAGTCTCCTGCTGTGATTTATCGTTATTTTGAACGATTACGAAGGCGAGGATTTGAATCCTCAGCTTCTTTCGATATACCGCGAGTGGAAAAGGTAAATATCGCGATTCCGAGTCTCCTACTGTGATTTATCGTTATTTTTAACGATTACCTGGCTTGGGAAGTGAATCCTTAGTTTCTTTTAGTACACCGTGTGGAAAAGGTAAATATCACGTTTCGGAGTGCCCTTGAGTGTTTTGTCGTTATTTCGAACGTTCGCTAGGCTTGTGAAGTGAATGCTTAGCTTCTTTCGATATACCGCGAGTGGAAAAGGTAAATAACGCGATTCCCAGTCTCCTGCCTGTGATTTATCGTTATTTTGAATGATTACGAAGGCGAGGATTTGAATCCTCAGCTTCTTTCGATATACCGCGAGTGGAAAAGGTAAATATCGCGATTCCGAGTCTCCTACTGTGATTTATCGTTATTTTTAACGATTACCTGGCTTGGGAAGTGAATCCTTAGTTTCTTTTAGTACACCGTGTGGAAAAGGTAAATATCACGTTTCGGAGTGCCCTTGAGTGTTTTGTCGTTATTTCGAACGATCGCTAGGCTTGTGAAGTGAATGCTTAGCTTCTTTCGATATACCGCGAGTGGAAAAGGTAAATATCCCGATTCCAGGTCTCCTACTGTGATTTATCGTTATTTTTAACGATTACCTGGCTTGGGAAGTGAATCCTTAGTTTCTTTTAGTACACCGTGTGGAAAAGG
The DNA here is from genome assembly GCA_948146005.1 of Nomada fucata. NCBI lineage: Eukaryota > Metazoa > Arthropoda > Insecta > Hymenoptera > Apidae > Nomada > Nomada fucata. Next base: position 27,285,908 of record OX411275.1, read on the forward strand.
TAAATATCACGTTTCGGTGTGACCTTGAGTGTTTTGTCGTTATTTCGAACGATTGCTATTCTTGTGAAGTGAATCCTTAGCTTCTTTCGATATACCGCGAGTGGAAAAGGTAAATATCCCGATTCCAGGTCTCCTACTGTGATTTATCGTTATTTTTAACGATTACCGGGCTTGGGAAGTGAATCCTTAGTTTCTTTTAGTACACCGTGTGGAAAAGGTAAATATCACGTTTCGGTGTGACCTTGAGTGTTTTGTCGTTATTTCGAACGATTGCTAGGCTTGTGAAGTGAATCCTTAGCTTCTTTCGATATACCGCGAGTGGAAAAGGTAAATATCCCGATTCGAGGTCTCCTACTGTGATTTATCGTTATTTTTAACGATTACCTGGCTTGGGAAGTGAATCCTTAGTTTCTTTTAGTACACCGTGTGGAAAAGGTAAATATCGCGTTCCGTGTGACCTTGAGTGTTTTGTCGTTATTTCGAACGATTGCTAGGCTTGTGAAGTGAATCCTTAGCTTCTTTCGATATACCGCGAGTGGAAAACATAAATATCCCGATTCCAGGTCTCCTACTGTGATTTATCGTTATTTTTAACGATTACCTGGCTTGGGAAGTGAATCCTTAGTTTCTTTTAGTACACCGTGTGGAAAAGGTAAATATCACGTTTCGGTGTGACCTTGAGTGTTTTGTCGTTATTTCGAACGATTGCTAGGCTTGTGAAATTAATCCTTAGCTTCTTTCGATATACCGCGAGTGGAAAAGGTAAATAACGCGATTCCCAGTCTCCTGCTGTGATTTATCGTTATTTTGAACGATTACGAAGGCGAGGATTTGAATCCTCAGCTTCATTCGATATACCGCGAGTGGAAAAGGTAAATATCGCGATTCCAAGTCTCCTACTGTGATTTATCGTTATTTTTAACGATTACCTGGCTTGGGAAGTGAATCCTTAGTTTCTTTTAGTACACCGTGTGGAAAAGGTAAATATCGCGTTTCGGAGTGACCTTGAGTGATTGGTCGTTATTTCGAACGGTTGCGAGGCTTGGGAAGTGAATCCTTAGCTTCTTTCGATATACCGCGAGTGGAAAAGGTAAATAACGCGATTCCAAGTCTCCTACTGTGATTTATCGTTATTTTTAACGATTACCTGGCTTGGGAAGTGAATCCTTAGTTTCTTTTAGTACACCGTGTGGAAAAGGTAAATATCACGTTTCGGTGTGACCTTGAGTGTTTTGTCGTTATTTCGAACGATTGCTAGGCTTGTGAAGTTAATCCTTAGCTTCTTTCGATATACCGCGAGTGGAAAAGGTAAATAACGCGATTCCCAGTCTCCTGCTGTGATTTATCGTTATTTTGAACGATTACGAAGGCGAGGATTTGAATCCTCAGCTTCATTCGATATACCGCGAGTGGAAAAGGTAAATATCGCGATTCCAAGTCTCCTACTGTGATTTATCGTTATTTTTAACGATTACCTGGCTTGGGAAGTGAATCCTTAGTTTCTTTTAGTACACCGTGTGGAAAAGGTAAATATCGCGTTTCGGAGTGACCTTGAGTGATTGGTCGTTATTTCGAACGGTTGCGAGGCTTGGGAAGTGAATCTTTAGTTTCTTTTAGTACACCGTGTGGAAAAGGTAAATAACGCGATTCCCAGTCTCCTATTGTGATTTATTGTTATTTTGAACGATTGCGAGGGCTAGGATTTGAATCCTCAGCTTCATTCGATATACCGCGAGTGGAAAAGGTAAATATCGCGATTCCGAGTCTCCTACTGTGATTTATCGTTATTTTGATCGATTGCCTGCCTTTGGAAGTGAAACCTTAGTTTCTTTTAGTACACCGTGTGGAAAAGGAAAATATCGCGTTTCGGTGTGACCTTGAGTGTTTTGTCGTTATTTCGAACGATTGCTAGGCTTGTGAAGTGAATCCTTTGCTTCTTTCGATATACCGCGAGTGGAAAAGGTAAATAACGCGATTCCCAGTCTCCTGCTGTGATTTATCGTTATTTTGAACGATTACGAAGGCGAGGATTTGAATCCTCAGCTTCATTCGATATACCGCGAGTGGAAAAGGTAAATATCGCGATTCCGAGTCTCCTACTGTGATTTATCGTTATTTTGATCGATTGCCTGCCTTTGGAAGTGAATCTTTAGTTTCTTTTAGTACACCGTGTGGAAAAGGAAAATATCGCGTTTCGGTGTGACCTTGAGTGTTTTGTCGTTATTTCGAACGATTGCTAGGCTTGTGAAGTGAATCCTTTGCTTCTTTCGATATACCGCGAGTGGAAAAGGTAAATATCCCGATTCCAGGTCTCCTACTGTGATTTATCGTTATTTTGAACGATTACGAAGGCGAGGATTTGAATCCTCAGCTTCTTTCGATATACCGCGAGTGGAAAAGGTAAATATCGCGATTCCGAGTCTCCTACTGTGATTTATCGCTATTTTGAACGATTACGAAGGCGAGGATTTGAATCCTCAGCTTCTTTCGATATACCGCGAGTGGAAAAGGTAAATAACGCTATTCCCAGTCTCCTACTGTGATTTATCCTTATTTTGAACGATTACGAAGGCGAGGATTTGAATCCTCAGCTCCTTTCGATATACCGCGAGTGGAAAAGGTAAATATCGCGATTCCCAGTCTCCTGCTGTGATTTATCGTTATTTTGAACGATTACCTGGCTTAGGAAGTGAATCCTTAGTTTCTTTTATTACAACGTGTGGAAAAGGTAGATATCGCGTTTCGGAGTGACATTGAATGATTGGTCGTTATTTCGAACGGTTGCGAGACTTGGGAAGTGAATCCTCAGATTCTTTCGATATACCGCGAGTGGACAAGGTAAATATCGCCATACCGAGTCTCCTATTGTGATTTATCGTTATTTTGAACGATTACGAAGGCGAGGATTTGAATCCTCAGCTTCTTTCGATATACCGCGAGTGGAAATGGTAAATAACGCGATTCCCAGTCTCCTGATGTGATTTATCGTTATTTTGATCGATTACCTGGCTTGGGGAGTGAAACCTTAGTTTCTTTTAGTACACCGTGTGGAAAAGGTAAATATCGCGCTCGGAGTGCCCTTGAGTGTTTTGTCGTTATTTCGAACGATCGCTAGGCTTGTGAAGTGAATGCTTAGCTTCTTTCGATATACCGCGAGTGGAAAAGGTAAATAACGCGATTCCCAGTCTCCTGCCTGTGATTTATCGTTATTTTGAATGATTACGAAGGCGAGGATTTGAATCCTCAGCTTCTTTCGATATACCGCGAGTGGAAAAGGTAAATATCGCGATTCCAAGTCTCCTACTGTGATTTATCGTTATTTTTAACGATTACCTGGCTTGGGAAGTGAATCCTTAGTTTCTTTTAGTACACCGTGTGGAAAAGGTAAATATCGCGTTCGGTGTGACCTTGAGTGTTTTGTCGTTATTTCGAACGATTGCTAGGCTTGTGAAGTGAATCCTTAGCTTCTTTCGATATACCGCGAGTGGAAAAGGTAAATATCCCGATTCCAGGTCTCCTACTGTGATTTATCGTTATTTTTAACGATTACCTGGCTTGGGAAGTGAATCCTTAGTTTCTTTTAGTACACCGTGTGGAAAAGGTAAATATCACGTTTCGGTGTGACCTTGAGTGTTTTGTCGTTATTTCGAACGATTGCTAGGCTTGTGAAGTGAATCCTTAGCTTCTTTCGATATACCGCGAGTGGAAAAGGTAAATATCCCGATTCCAGGTCTCCTACTGTGATTTATCGTTATTTTTAACGATTACCGGGCTTGGGAAGTGAATCCTTAGTTTCTTTTAGTACACCGTGTGGAAAAGGTAAATATCACGTTTCGGTGTGACCTTGAGTGTTTTGTCGTTATTTCGAACGATTGCTAGGCTTGTGAAGTGAATCCTTAGCTTCTTTCGATATACCGCGAGTGGAAAAGGTAAATATCCCGATTCGAGGTCTCCTACTGTGATTTATCGTTATTTTTAACGATTACCTGGCTTGGGAAGTGAATCCTTAGTTTCTTTTAGTACACCGTGTGGAAAAGGTAAATATCGCGTTCGGTGTGACCTTGAGTGTTTTGTCGTTATTTCGAACGATTGCTAGGCTTGTGAAGTGAATCCTTAGCTTCTTTCGATATACCGCGAGTGGAAAAGGTAAATAACGCGATTCCAAGTCTCCTACTGTGATTTATCGTTATTTTTAACGATTACCTGGCTTGGGAAGTGAATCCTTAGTTTCTTTTAGTACACCGTGTGGAAAAGGTAAATATCGCGTTCGGTGTGACCTTGAGTGTTTTGTCGTTATTTCGAACGATTGCTATTCTTGTGAAGTGAATCCTTAGCTTCTTTCGATATACCGCGAGTGGAAAAGGTAAATATCCCGATTCCAGGTCTCCTACTGTGATTTATCGTTATTTTTAACGATTACCGGGCTTGGGAAGTGAATCCTTAGTTTCTTTTAGTACACCGTGTGGAAAAGGTAAATATCACGTTTCGGTGTGACCTTGAGTGTTTTGTCGTTATTTCGAACGATTGCTAGGCTTGTGAAGTGAATCCTTAGCTTCTTTCGATATACCGCGAGTGGAAAAGGTAAATATCCCGATTCGAGGTCTCCTACTGTGATTTATCGTTATTTTTAACGATTACCTGGCTTGGGAAGTGAATCCTTAGTTTCTTTTAGTACACCGTGTGGAAAAGGTAAATATCGCGTTCGGTGTGACCTTGAGTGTTTTGTCGTTATTTCGAACGATTGCTATTCTTGTGAAGTGAATCCTTAGCTTCTTTCGATATACCGCGAGTGGAAAAGGTAAATATCCCGATTCCAGGTCTCCTACTGTGATTTATCGTTATTTTTAACGATTACCGGGCTTGGGAAGTGAATCCTTAGTTTCTTTTAGTACACCGTGTGGAAAAGGTAAATATCACGTTTCGGTGTGACCTTGAGTGTTTTGTCGTTATTTCGAACGATTGCTAGGCTTGTGAAGTGAATCCTTAGCTTCTTTCGATATACCGCGAGTGGAAAAGGTAAATATCCCGATTCGAGGTCTCCTACTGTGATTTATCGTTATTTTGATCGATTACCTGGCTTGGGGAGTGAAACCTTAGTTTCTTTTAGTACACCGTGTGGAAAAGGTAAATATCGCGCTCGGAGTGCCCTTGAGTGTTTTGTCGTTATTTCGAACGATCGCTAGGCTTGTGAAGTGAATGCTTAGCTTCTTTCGATATACCGCGAGTGGAAAAGGTAAATAACGCGATTCCCAGTCTCCTGCCTGTGATTTATCGTTATTTTGAATGATTACGAAGGCGAGGATTTGAATCCTCAGCTTCTTTCGATATACCGCGAGTGGAAAAGGTAAATATCGCGATTCCAAGTCTCCTACTGTGATTTATCGTTATTTTTAACGATTACCTGGCTTGGGAAGTGAATCCTTAGTTTCTTTTAGTACACCGTGTGGAAAAGGTAAATATCGCGTTCGGTGTGACCTTGAGTGTTTTGTCGTTATTTCGAACGATTGCTAGGCTTGTGAAGTGAATCCTTAGCTTCTTTCGATATACCGCGAGTGGAAAAGGTAAATATCCCGATTCCAGGTCTCCTACTGTGATTTATCGTTATTTTTAACGATTACCTGGCTTGGGAAGTGAATCCTTAGTTTCTTTTAGTACACCGTGTGGAAAAGGTAAATATCACGTTTCGGTGTGACCTTGAGTGTTTTGTCGTTATTTCGAACGATTGCTAGGCTTGTGAAGTGAATCCTTAGCTTCTTTCGATATACCGCGAGTGGAAAAGGTAAATATCCCGATTCCAGGTCTCCTACTGTGATTTATCGTTATTTTTAACGATTACCGGGCTTGGGAAGTGAATCCTTAGTTTCTTTTAGTACACCGTGTGGAAAAGGTAAATATCACGTTTCGGTGTGACCTTGAGTGTTTTGTCGTTATTTCGAACGATTGCTAGGCTTGTGAAGTGAATCCTTAGCTTCTTTCGATATACCGCGAGTGGAAAAGGTAAATATCCCGATTCGAGGTCTCCTACTGTGATTTATCGTTATTTTTAACGATTACCTGGCTTGGGAAGTGAATCCTTAGTTTCTTTTAGTACACCGTGTGGAAAAGGTAAATATCGCGTTCGGTGTGACCTTGAGTGTTTTGTCGTTATTTCGAACGATTGCTAGGCTTGTGAAGTGAATCCTTAGCTTCTTTCGATATACCGCGAGTGGAAAAGGTAAATAACGCGATTCCAAGTCTCCTACTGTGATTTATCGTTATTTTTAACGATTACCTGGCTTGGGAAGTGAATCCTTAGTTTCTTTTAGTACACCGTGTGGAAAAGGTAAATATCGCGTTCGGTGTGACCTTGAGTGTTTTGTCGTTATTTCGAACGATTGCTATTCTTGTGAAGTGAATCCTTAGCTTCTTTCGATATACCGCGAGTGGAAAAGGTAAATATCCCGATTCCAGGTCTCCTACTGTGATTTATCGTTATTTTTAACGATTACCGGGCTTGGGAAGTGAATCCTTAGTTTCTTTTAGTACACCGTGTGGAAAAGGTAAATATCACGTTTCGGTGTGACCTTGAGTGTTTTGTCGTTATTTCGAACGATTGCTAGGCTTGTGAAGTGAATCCTTAGCTTCTTTCGATATACCGCGAGTGGAAAAGGTAAATATCCCGATTCGAGGTCTCCTACTGTGATTTATCGTTATTTTTAACGATTACCTGGCTTGGGAAGTGAATCCTTAGTTTCTTTTAGTACACCGTGTGGAAAAGGTAAATATCGCGTTCGGTGTGACCTTGAGTGTTTTGTCGTTATTTCGAACGATTGCTAGGCTTGTGAAGTGAATCCTTAGCTTCTTTCGATATACCGCGAGTGGAAAAGGTAAATAACGCGATTCCAAGTCTCCTACTGTGATTTATCGTTATTTTTAACGATTACCTGGCTTGGGAAGTGAATCCTTAGTTTCTTTTAGTACACCGTGTGGAAAAGGTAAATATCACGTTTCGGTGTGACCTTGAGTGTTTTGTCGTTATTTCGAACGATTGCTAGGCTTGTGAAGTTAATCCTTAGCTTCTTTCGATATACCGCGAGTGGAAAAGGTAAATAACGCGATTCCCAGTCTCCTGCTGTGATTTATCGTTATTTTGAACGATTACGAAGGCGAGGATTTGAATCCTCAGCTTCATTCGATATACCGCGAGTGGAAAAGGTAAATATCGCGATTCCAAGTCTCCTACTGTGATTTATCGTTATTTTTAACGATTACCTGGCTTGGGAAGTGAATCCTTAGTTTCTTTTAGTACACCGTGTGGAAAAGGTAAATATCGCGTTTCGGAGTGACCTTGAGTGATTGGTCGTTATTTCGCACGGTTGCGAGGCTTGGGAAGTGAATCCTTAGCTTCTTTCGATATACCGCGAGTGGAAAAGGTAAATAACGCGATTCCCAGTCTCCTGCTGTGATTTATCGTTATTTTGAACGATTACCTGGCTTAGGAAGTGAATCCTAAGTTTCTTTTAGTACACCGTGTGGAAAAGGTAAATATTGCGTTTCGGTGTGACCTTGAGTGATTGGTCGTTATTTCGAACGGTTGCGAGGCTTGGGAAGTGAATCTTTAGTTTCTTTTAGTACACCGTGTGGAAAAGGTAAATAACGCGATTCCCAGTCTCCTATTGTGATTTATTGTTATTTTGAACGATTGCGAGGGCTAGGATTTGAATCCTTAATTTCTTTTAGTACACCGGGTGGAAAAGGTAAATATCACGTTTCGGTGTGACCTTGAGTGTTTTGTCGTTATTTCGAACTATTGCGAGACTTGGGAAATGAATCCTTAGCTTGTGTCGTTGCACCGTGGGTGGAAAATGTAAATATCGCTACACCGAGTCTCCTACTGTGATTTATCGTTATTTTGAACGATTACGAAGGCGAGGATTTGAATCTTCAGCTTCTTTCGATATACCGCGAGTGGAAAAGGTAAATATCGCGATTCCCAGGCTCCTGCTGTGATTTATCGTTATTTTGAACGATTACCTGGCTTGGGGAGTGAAACCTTAGTTTCTTTTAGTACACCGTGTGGAAAAGGTAAATATCGCGTTCGGAGTGACCTTGAGTGTTTTGTCGTTATTTCGAATGGTTGCGAGGCTTGGGAAGTGAATCCTCAGCTTCTTTCGATATACCGCGAGTGGAAAAGGTAAATAACGCGATTCCCAGTCTCCTGCTGTGATTTATCGTTATTTTGAACGATTACGAAGGCGAGGATTTGAATCCTCAGCTTCATTCGATATACCGCGAGTGGAAAAGGTAAATATCGCGATTCCGAGTCTCCTACTGTGATTTATCGTTATTTTGATCGATTGCCTGCCTTTGGAAGTGAATCTTTAGTTTCTTTTAGTACACCGTGTGGAAAAGGAAAATATCGCGTTTCGGTGTGACCTTGAGTGTTTTGTCGTTATTTCGAACGATTGCTAGGCTTGTGAAGTGAATCCTTTGCTTCTTTCGATATACCGCGAGTGGAAAAGGTAAATATCCCGATTCCAGGTCTCCTACTGTGATTTATCGTTATTTTGAACGATTACGAAGGCGAGGATTTGAATCCTCAGCTTCTTTCGATATACCGCGAGTGGAAAAGGTAAATATCGCGATTCCGAGTCTCCTACTGTGATTTATCGTTATTTTGATCGATTGCCTGCCTTTGGGAGTGAATCTTTAGTTTCTTTTATTACACCGTGTGGAAAAGGTAAATATCACGTTTCGGTGTGACCTTGAGTGTTTTGTCGTTATTTCGAACGATTGCGAGACTTGGGAAATGAATCCTTAGCTTGTGTCGTTACACCGTGGGTGGAAAATGTAAATATCGCTACACCGAGTCTCCTACTGTGATTTATCGTTATTTTGAACGATTACGAAGGCGAGGATTTGAATCCTCAGCTTCTTTCGATATACCGCGAGTGGAAAATGTAAATATCGCGATTCCCAGTCTCCTGCTGTGATTTATCGTTATTTTGAACGATTACCTGCCTTGGGAAGTGAATCTTTAGTTTCTTTTAGTACACCGTGTGGAAAAGGAAAATATCGCGTTTCGGTGTGACCTTGAGTGTTTTGTCGTTATTTCGAACGATTGCTAGGCTTGTGAAGTGAATCCTTTGCTTCTTTCGATATACCGCGAGTGGAAAAGGTAAATATCCCGATTCCTTGTCTCCTACTGTGATTTATCGTTATTCTGAACGATTACGAAGGCGAGGATTTGAATCCTCAGCTTCTTTCGATATACCGCGAGTGGAAAAGGTAAATATCGCGATTCCGAGTCTCCTACTGTGATTTATCGTTATTTTGATCGATTGCCTGCCTTTGGAAGTGAATCTTTAGTTTCTTTTAGTACACCGTGTGGAAAAGGTAAATATCACGTTTCGGTGTGACCTTGAGTGTTTTGTCGTTATTTCGAACGATTGCGAGACTTGGGAAATGAATCCTTAGCTTGTGTCGTTACACCGTGGGTGGAAAATGTAAATATCGCTACACCGAGTCTCCTACTGTGATTTATCGTTATTTTGAACGATTACGAAGGCGAGGATTTGAATCCTGAGCTTCTTTCGATATACCGCGAGTGGAAAAGGTAAATATCGCGATTCCCAGTCTCCTGCTGTGATTTATCGTTATTTTGATCGATTACCTGGCTTGGGGAGTGAATCCTTAGTTTCTTTTAGTTCACCGTGTGGAAAAGGTAAATATCGCGTTCGGAGTGACCTTGAGTGTTTTGTCGTTATTTCGAATGGTTGCGAGGCTTGGGAAGTGAATCCTCAGCTTCTTTCGATATACCGCGAGTGGAAAAGGTAAATAACGCGATTCCCAGTCTCCTGCTGTGATTTATCGTTATTTTGATCGATTACCTGGCTTGGGGAGTGAAACCTTAGTTTCTTTTAGTACACCGTGTGGAAAAGGTAAATATCGCGCTCGGAGTGCCCTTGAGTGTTTTGTCGTTATTTCGAACGATCGCTAGGCTTGTGAAGTGAATCCTTAGCTTCTTTCGATATACCGCGAGTGGAAGAGGTAAATAACGCGATTCCCAGTCTCCTGCCTGTGATTTATCGTTATTTTGAACGATTACGAAGGCGAGGATTTGAATTCTCAGCTTCTTTCGATATACCGCGAGTGGAAAAGGTAAATATCGCGATTCCAAGTCTCCTACTGTGATTTATCGTTATTTTGAACGATTACGAAGGCGAGGATTTGAATCCTCAGCTTCTTTCGATATACCGCGAGTGGAAAAGGTAAATATCGCGATTCCAAGTCTCCTACTGTGATTTATCGTTATTTTAAACGATTACCTGGCTTGGGAAGTGAATCCTTAGTTTCTTTTAGTACACCGTGTGGAAAAGGTAAATATCGCGTTTCGGAGTGACCTTGAGTGATTGGTCGTTATTTCGAACGGTTGCGAGGCTTGGGAAGTGAATCCTTAGCTTCTTTCGATATACCGCGAGTGGAAAAGGTAAATAACGCGATTCCCAGTCTCCTGCTGTGATTTATCGTTATTTTGAACGATTACCTGGCTTAGGAAGTGAATCCTAAGTTTCTTTTAGTACACCGTGTGGAAAAGGTAAATATCGCGTTTCGGTGTGACCTTGAGTGATTGGTCGTTATTTCGAACGGTTGCGAGGCTTGGGAAGTGAATCTTTAGTTTCTTTTAGTACACCGTGTGGAAAAGGTAAATAACGCGATTCCCAGTCTCCTATTGTGATTTATTGTTATTTTGAACGATTGCGAGGGCTAGGATTTGAATCCTTAATTTCTTTTAGTACACCGAGTGGAAAAGGTAAATATCACGTTTCGGTGTGACCTTGAGTGTTTTGTCGTTATTTCGAACTATTGCGAGACTTGGGAAATGAATCCTTAGCTTGTGTCGTTGCACCGTGGGTGGAAAATGTAAATATCGCTACACCGAGTCTCCTACTGTGATTTATCGTTATTTTGAACGATTACGAAGGCGAGGATTTGAATCCTCAGCTTCTTTCGATATACCGCGAGTGGAAAAGGTAAATATCGCGATTCCCAGGCTCCTGCTGTGATTTATCGTTATTTTGAACGATTACCTGGCTTGGGGAGTGAAACCTTAGTTTCTTTTAGTACACCGTGTGGAAAAGGTAAATATCGCGTTCGGAGTGACCTTGAGTGTTTTGTCGTTATTTCGAACGATTGCTAGGCTTGTGAAGTGAATCCTTTGCTTCTTTCGATATACCGCGAGTGGAAAAGGTAAATATCCCGATTCCAGGTCTCCTACTGTGATTTATCGTTATTTTGAACGATTACGAAGGCGAGGATTTGAATCCTCAGCTTCTTTCGATATACCGCGAGTGGAAAAGGTAAATATCCCGATTCCAGGTCTCCTACTGTGATTTATCGTTATTTTGAACGATTACCTGCCTTGGGAAGTGAATCTTTAGTTTCTTTTAGTACACCGTGTGGAAAAGGAAAATATCGCGTTTCGGTGTGACCTTGAGTGTTTTGTCGTTATTTCGAACGATTGCTAGGCTTGTGAAGTGAATCCTTTGCTTCTTTCGATATACCGCGAGTGGAAAAGGTAAATATCCCGATTCCAGGTCTCCTACTGTGATTTATCGTTATTTTGAACGATTACGAAGGCGAGGATTTGAATCCTCAGCTTCTTTCGATATACCGCGAGTGGAAAAGGTAAATATCGCGATTCCGAGTCTCCTACTGTGATTTATCGTTATTTTGATCGATTGCCTGCCTTTGGAAGTGAATCTTTAGTTTCTTTTAGTACACCGTGTGGAAAAGGTAAATATCACGTTTCGGTGTGACCTTGAGTGTTTTGTCGTTATTTCGAACGATTGCGAGACTTGGGAAATGAATCCTTAGCTTGTGTCGTTACACCGTGGGTGGAAAATGTAAATATCGCTACACCGAGTCTCCTAATGTGATTTATCGTTATTTTGAACGATTACGAAGGCGAGGATTTGAATCCTCAGCTTCTTTCGATATACCGCGAGTGGAAAATGTAAATATCGCGATTCCCAGTCTCCTGCTGTGATTTATCGTTATTTTGAACGATTACCTGCCTTGGGAAGTGAATCTTTAGTTTCTTTTAGTACACCGTGTGGAAAAGGAAAATATCGCGTTTCGGTGTGACCTTGAGTGTTTTGTCGTTATTTCGAACGATTGCTAGGCTTGTGAAGTGAATCCTTTGCTTCTTTCGATATACCGCGAGTGGAAAAGGTAAATATCCCGATTCCAGGTCTCCTACTGTGATTTATCGTTATTTTGAACGATTACGAAGGCGAGGATTTGAATCCTCAGCTTCTTTCGATATACCGCGAGTGGAAAAGGTAAATATCGCGATTCCCAGTCTCCTGCTGTGATTTATCGTTATTTTGATCGATTACCTGGCTTGGGGAGTGAATCCTTAGTTTCTTTTAGTTCACCGTGTGGAAAAGGTAAATATCGCGTTCGGAGTGACCTTGAGTGTTTTGTCGTTATTTCGAATGGTTGCGAGGCTTGGGAAGTGAATCCTCAGCTTCTTTCGATATACCGCGAGTGGAAAAGGTAAATAACGCGATTCCCAGTCTCCTGCTGTGATTTATCGTTATTTTGATCGATTACCTGGCTTGGGGAGTGAAACCTTAGTTTCTTTTAGTACACCGTGTGGAAAAGGTAAATATCGCGCTCGGAGTGCCCTTGAGTGTTTTGTCGTTATTTCGAACGATCGCTAGGCTTGTGAAGTGAATCCTTAGCTTCTTTCGATATACCGCGAGTGGAAGAGGTAAATAACGCGATTCCCAGTCTCCTGCTGTGATTTATCGTTATTTTGAACGATTACGAAGGCGAGGATTTGAATCCTCAGCTTCTTTCGATATACCGCGAGTGGAAAAGGTAAATATCGCGATTCCAAGTCTCCTACTGTGATTTATCGTTATTTTAAACGATTACCTGGCTTGGGTAGTGAATCCTTAGTTTCTTTTAGTACACCGTGTGGAAAAGGTAAATATCGCGTTCGGTGTGACCTTGAGTGTTTTGTCGTTATTTCGAACGATTGCTAGGCTTGTGAAGTGAATCCTTAGCTTCTTTCGATATACCGCGAGTGGAAAAGGTAAATATGCCGATTCCAGGTCTCCTACTGTGATTTATCGTTATTTTTAACGATTACCTGGCTTGGGAAGTGAATCCTTAGTTTCTTTTAGTACACCGTGTGGAAAAGGTAAATATCACGTTTCGGTGTGACCTTGAGTGTTTTGTCGTTATTTCGAACGATTGCTATGCTTGTGAAGTGAATCCTTAGCTTCTTTCGATATACCGCGAGTGGAAAAGGTAAATAACGCGATTCCCAGTCTCCTGCTGTGATTTATCGTTATTTTGAACGATTACGAAGGCGAGGATTTGAATCCTCAGCTTCATTCGATATACCGCGAGTGGAAAAGGTAAATATCGCGATTCCAAGTCTCCTACTGTGATTTATCGTTATTTTTAACGATTACCTGGCTTGGGAAGTGAATCCTTAGTTTCTTATAGTACACCGTGTGGAAAAGGTAAATATCGCGTTTCGGAGTGACCTTGAGTGATTGGTCGTTATTTCGAACGGTTGCGAGGCTTGGGAAGTGAATCCTTAGCTTCTTTCGATATACCGCGAGTGGAAAAGGTAAATAACGCGATTCCCAGTCTCCTGCTGTGATTTATCGTTATTTTGAAAGATTACATGGCTTAGGAAGTGAATCCTAAGTTTCTTTTAGTACACCGTGTGGAAAAGGAATATATCGCGTTTCGGTGTGACCTTGAGTGTTTTGTCGTTATTTCGAACGATTGCTAGGCTTGTGAAGTGAATCCTTTGCTTCTTTCGATATACCGCGAGTGGAAAAGGTAAATATCCCGATTCCAGGTCTCCTACTGTGATTTATCGTTATTTTGAACGATTACGAAGGCGAGGATTTGAATCCTCAGCTTCTTTCGATATACCGCGAGTGGAAAAGGTAAATATCGCGATTCCGAGTCTCCTACTGTGATTTATCGCTATTTTGAACGATTACGAAGGCGAGGATTTGAATCCTCAGCTTCTTTCGATATACCGCGAGTGGAAAAGGTAAATAACGCTATTCCCAGTCTCCTACTGTGATTTATCCTTATTTTGAACGATTACGAAGGCGAGGATTTGAATCCTCAGCTCCTTTCGATATACCGCGAGTGGAAAAGGTAAATATCGCGATTCCCAGTCTCCTGCTGTGATTTATCGTTATTTTGAACGATTACCTGGCTTAGGAAGTGAATCCTTAGTTTCTTTTATTACAACGTGTGGAAAAGGTAGATATCGCGTTTCGGAGTGACATTGAGTGATTGGTCGTTATTTCGAACGGTTGCGAGACTTGGGAAGTGAATCCTCAGATTCTTTCGATATACCGCGAGTGGACAAGGTAAATATCGCCATACCGAGTCTCCTATTGTGATTTATCGTTATTTTGAACGATTACGAAGGCGAGGATTTGAATCCTCAGCTTCTTTCGATATACCGCGAGTGGAAATGGTAAATAACGCGATTCCCAGTCTCCTGATGTGATTTATCGTTATTTTGATCGATTACCTGGCTTGGGGAGTGAAACCTTAGTTTCTTTTAGTACACCGTGTGGAAAAGGTAAATATCGCGCTCGGAGTGCCCTTGAGTGTTTTGTCGTTATTTCGAACGATCGCTAGGCTTGTGAAGTGAATGCTTAGCTTCTTTCGATATACCGCGAGTGGAAAAGGTAAATAACGCGATTCCCAGTCTCCTGCCTGTGATTTATCGTTATTTTGAATGATTACGAAGGCGAGGATTTGAATCCTCAGCTTCTTTCGATATACCGCGAGTGGAAAAGGTAAATATCGCGATTCCAAGTCTCCTACTGTGATTTATCGTTATTTTTAACGATTACCTGGCTTGGGAAGTGAATCCTTAGTTTCTTTTAGTACACCGTGTGGAAAAGGTAAATATCGCGTTCGGTGTGACCTTGAGTGTTTTGTCGTTATTTCGAACGATTGCTAGGCTTGTGAAGTGAATCCTTAGCTTCTTTCGATATACCGCGAGTGGAAAAGGTAAATATCCCGATTCCAGGTCTCCTACTGTGATTTATCGTTATTTTTAACGATTACCTGGCTTGGGAAGTGAATCCTTAGTTTCTTTTAGTACACCGTGTGGAAAAGGTAAATATCACGTTTCGGTGTGACCTTGAGTGTTTTGTCGTTATTTCGAACGATTGCTAGGCTTGTGAAGTGAATCCTTAGCTTCTTTCGATATACCGCGAGTGGAAAAGGTAAATATCCCGATTCGAGGTCTCCTACTGTGATTTATCGTTATTTTTAACGATTACCTGGCTTGGGAAGTGAATCCTTAGTTTCTTTTAGTACACCGTGTGGAAAAGGTAAATATCGCGTTCGGTGTGACCTTGAGTGTTTTGTCGTTATTTCGAACGATTGCTATTCTTGTGAAGTGAATCCTTAGCTTCTTTCGATATACCGCGAGTGGAAAAGGTAAATATCCCGATTCCAGGTCTCCTACTGTGATTTATCGTTATTTTTAACGATTACCGGGCTTGGGAAGTGAATCCTTAGTTTCTTATAGTACACCGTGTGGAAAAGGTAAATATCACGTTTCGGTGTGACCTTGAGTGTTTTGTCGTTATTTCGAACGATTGCTAGGCTTGTGAAGTGAATCCTTAGCTTCTTTCGATATACCGCGAGTGGAAAAGGTAAATATCCCGATTCGAGGTCTCCTACTGTGATTTATCGTTATTTTTAACGATTACCTGGCTTGGGAAGTGAATCCTTAGTTTCTTTTAGTACACCGTGTGGAAAAGGTAAATATCGCGTTCGGTGTGACCTTGAGTGTTTTGTCGTTATTTCGAACGATTGCTAGGCTTGTGAAGTGAATCCTTAGCTTCTTTCGATATACCGCGAGTGGAAAAGGTAAATATCCCGATTCCAGGTCTCCTACTGTGATTTATCGTTATTTTTAACGATTACCTGGCTTGGGAAGTGAATCCTTAGTTTCTTTTAGTACACCGTGTGGAAAAGGTAAATATCACGTTTCGGTGTGACCTTGAGTGTTTTGTCGTTATTTCGAACGATTGCTAGGCTTGTGAAGTTAATCCTTAGCTTCTTTCGATATACCGCGAGTGGAAAAGGTAAATAACGCGATTCCCAGTCTCCTGCTGTGATTTATCGTTATTTTGAACGATTACGAAAGCGAGGATTTGAATCCTCAGCTTCATTCGATATACCGCGAGTGGAAAAGGTAAATATCGCGATTCCAAGTCTCCTACTGTGATTTATCGTTATTTTTAACGATTACCTGGCTTGGGAAGTGAATCCTTAGTTTCTTTTAGTACACCGTGTGGAAAAGGTAAATATCGCGTTCGGTGTGACCTTGAGTGTTTTGTCGTTATTTCGAACGATTGCTAGGCTTGTGAAGTGAATCCTTAGCTTCTTTCGATATACCGCGAGTGGAAAAGGTAAATATCCCGATTCCAGGTCTCCTACTGTGATTTATCGTTATTTTTAACGATTACCTGGCTTGGGAAGTGAATCCTTAGTTTCTTTTAGTACACCGTGTGGAAAAGGTAAATGTCACGTTTCGGTGTGACCTTGAGTGTTTTGTCGTTATTTCGAACGATTGCTAGGCTTGTGAAGTTAATCCTTAGCTTCTTTCGATATACCGCGAGTGGAAAAGGTAAATAACGCGATTCCCAGTCTCCTGCTGTGATTTATCGTTATTTTGAACGATTACGAAGGCGAGGATTTGAATCCTCAGCTTCATTCGATATACCGCGAGTGGAAAAGGTAAATATCGCGATTCCAAGTCTCCTACTGTGATTTATCGTTATTTTTAACGATTACCTGGCTTGGGAAGTGAATCCTTAGTTTCTTTTAGTACACCGTGTGGAAAAGGTAAATATCGCGTTTCGGAGTGACCTTGAGTGATTGGTCGTTATTTCGAACGGTTGCGAGGCTTGGGAAGTGAATCCTTAGCTTCTTTCGATATACCGCGAGTGGAAAAGGTAAATAACGCGATTCCCAGTCTCCTGCTGTGATTTATCGTTATTTTGAACGATTACCTGGCTTAGGAAGTGAATCCTAAGTTTCTTTTAGTGCACCGTGTGGAAAAGGTAAATATCGCGTTTCGGTGTGACCTTGAGTGATTGGTCGTTATTTCGAACGGTTGCGAGGCTTGGGAAGTGAATCCTTAGCTTCTTTCGATATACCGCGAGTGGAAAAGGTAAATAACGCGATTCCCAGTCTCCTATTGTGATTTATTGTTATTTTGAACGATTGCGAGGGCTAGGATTTGAATCCTTAATTTCTTTTAGTAGACCGAGTGGAAAGGGTAAATATCACGTTTCGGTGTGACCTTGAGTGTTTTGTCGTTATTTCGAACTATTGCGAGACTTGGGAAATGAATCCTTAGCTTGTGTCGTTGCACCGTGGGTGGAAAATGTAAATATCGCTACACCGAGTCTCCTACTGTGATTTATCGTTATTTTGAACGATTACGAAGGCGAGGATTTGAATCCTCAGCTTCTTTCGATATACCGCGAGTGGAAAAGGTAAATATCGCGATTCCCAGGCTCCTGCTGTGATTTATCGTTATTTTGAACGATTACCTGGCTTGGGGAGGGAAACCTTAGTTTCTTTTAGTACACCGTGTGGAAAAGGTAAATATCGCGTTCGGAGTGACCTTGAGTGTTTTGTCGTTATTTCGAATGGTTGCGAGGCTTGGGAAGTGAATCCTCAGATTCTTTCGATATACCGCGAGTGGAAATGGTAAATAACGCGATTCCCAGTCTCCTGCTGTGATTTATCGTTATTTTGAACGATTACGAAGGCGAGGATTTGAATCCTCAGCTTCATTCGATATACCGCGAGTGGAAAAGGTAAATATCGCGATTCCGAGTCTCCTACTGTGATTTATCGTTATTTTGATCGATTGCCTGCCTTTGGAAGTGAATCTTTAGTTTCTTTTAGTACACCGTGTGGAAAAGGAAAATATCGCGTTTCGGTGTGACCTTGAGTGTTTTGTCGTTATTTCGAACGATTGCTAGGCTTGTGAAGTGAATCCTTTGCTTCTTTCAATATACCGCGAGTGGAAAAGGTAAATATCCCGATTCCAGGTCTCCTACTGTGATTTATCGTTATTTTGAACGATTACGAAGGCGAGGATTTGAATCCTCAGCTTCTTTCGATATACCGCGAGTGGAAAAGGTAAATATCGCGATTCCGAGTCTCCTACTGTGATTTATCGTTATTTTGATCGATTGCCTGCCTTTGGAAGTGAATCTTTAGTTTCTTTTAGTACACCGTGTGGAAAAGGTAAATATCACGTTTCGGTGTGACCTTGAGTGATTTGTCGTTATTTCGAACGATTGCGAGACTTGGGAAATGAATCCTTAGCTTGTGTCGTTACACCGCGGGTGGAAAATGTAAATATCGCTACACCGAGTCTCCTACTGTGATTTATCGTTATTTTGAACGATTACGAAGGCGAGGATTTGAATCCTCAGCTTCTTTTTATATACCGCGAGTGGAAAAGGTAAATATCGCGATTCCCAGTCTCCTGCTGTGATTTATCGTTATTTTGATCGATTACCTGGCTTGGGGAGTGAATCCTTAGTTTCTTTTAGTTCACCGTGTGGAAAAGGTAAATATCGCGTTCGGAGTGACCTTGAGTGTTTTGTCGTTATTTCGAATGGTTGCGAGGCTTGGGAAGTGAATCCTCAGCTTCTTTCGATATACCGCGAGTGGAAAAGGTAAATAACGCGATTCCCAGTCTCCTGCTGTGATTTATCGTTATTTTGATCGATTACCTGGCTTGGGGAGTGAAACCTTAGTTTCTTTTAGTACACCGTGTGGAAAAGGTAAATATCGCGCTCGGAGTGCCCTTGAGTGTTTTGTCGTTATTTCGAACGATCGCTAGGCTTGTGAAGTGAATCCTTAGCTTCTTTCGATATACCGCGAGTGGAAAAGGTAAATAACGCGATTCCCAGCCTCCTGCTGTGATTTATCGTTATTTTGAACGATTACGAAGGCGAGGATTTGAATCCTCAGCTTCTTTCGATATACCGCGAGTGGAAATGGTAAATAACGCGATTCCCAGTCTCCTGATGTGATTTATCGTTATTTTGATCGATTACCTGGCTTGGGGAGTGAAACCTTAGTTTCTTTTAGTACACCGTGTGGAAAAGGTAAATATCGCGCTCGGAGTGCCCTTGAGTGTTTTGTCGTTATTTCGAACGATCGCTAGGCTTGTGAAGTGAATCCTTAGCTTCTTTCGATATACCGCGAGTGGAAAAGGTAAATAACGCGATTCCCAGTCTCCTGCCTGTGATTTATCGTTATTTTGAACGATTACGAAGGCGAGGATTTGAATCCTCAGCTTCTTTCGATATACCGCGAGTGGAAAAGGTAAATATTGCGATTCCAAGTCTCCTACTGTGATTTATCGTTATTTTTAACGATTACCTGGCTTGGGAAGTGAATCCTTAGTTTCTTTTAGTACACCGTGTGGAAAAGGTAAATATCGCGTTCGGTGTGACCTTGAGTGTTTTGTCGTTATTTCGAACGATTGCTAGGCTTGTGAAGTGAATCCTTAGCTTCTTTCGATATACCGCAAGTGGAAAAGGTAAATATCCCGATTCCAGGTCTCCTACTGTGATTTATCGTTATTTTTAACGATTACCTGGCTTGGGAAGTGAATCCTTAGTTTCTTTTAGTACACCGTGTGGAAAAGGTAAATATCACGTTTCGGTGTGACCTTGAGTGTTTTGTCGTTATTTCGAACGATTGCTAGGCTTGTGAAGTGAATCCTTAGCTTCTTCCGATATACCGCGAGTGGAAAAGGTAAATATCCCGATTCGAGGTCTCCTACTGTGATTTATCGTTATTTTTAACGATTACCTGGCTTGGGAAGTGAATCCTTAGTTTCTTTTAGTACACCGTGTGGAAAAGGTAAATATCGCGTTCGGTGTGACCTTGAGTGTTTTGTCGTTATTTCGAACGATTGCTAGGCTTGTGAAGTGAATCCTTAGCTTCTTTCGATATACCGCGAGTGGAAAAGGTAAATATCCCGATTCCAGGTCTCCTACTGTGATTTATCGTTATTTTTAACGATTACCGGGCTTGGGAAGTGAATCCTTAGTTTCTTTTAGTACACCGTGTGGAAAAGGTAAATATCACGTTTCGTTGTGACCTTGAGTGCTTTGTCGTTATTTCAAACGATTGCTAGGCTTGTGAAGTGAATCCTTAGCTTCTTTCGATATACCGCGAGTGGAAAAGGTAAATATCCCGATTCGAGGTCTCCTACTGTGATTTATCGTTATTTTTAACGATTACCTATCTTGGGAAGTGAATCCTTAGTTTCTTATAGTACACCGTGTGGAAAAGGTAAATATCGCGTTCGGTGTGACCTTGAGTGTTTTGTCGTTATTTCGAACGATTGCTAGGCTTGTGAAGTGAATCCTTAGCTTCTTTCGATATACCGCGAGTGGAAAAGGTAAATATCCCGATTCCAGGTCTCCTACTGTGATTTATCGTTATTTTTAACGATTACCTGGCTTGGGAAGTGAATCCTTAGTTTCTTTTAGTACACCGTGTGGAAAAGGTAAATATCACGTTTCGTTGTGACCTTCAGTGCTTTGTCGTTATTTCAAACGATTGCTAGGCTTGTGAAGTGAATCCTTAGCTTCTTTCGATATACCGCGAGTGGAAAAGGTAAATATCCCGATTCGAGGTCTCCTACTGTGATTTATCGTTATTTTTAACGATTACCTGGCTTAGGAAGTGAATCCTAAGTTTCTTTTAGTACACCGTGTGGAAAAGGTAAATATCGCGTTTCGGTGTGACCTTGAGTGATTGGTCGTTATTTCGAACGGTTGCGAGGCTTGGGAAGTGAATCTTTAGTTTCTTTTAGTACACCGTGTGGAAAAGGTAAATAACGCGATTCCCAGTCTCCTATTGTGATTTATTGTTATTTTGAACGATTGCGAGGGCTAGGATTTGAATCCTTAATTTCTTTTAGTACACCGAGTGGAAAAGGTAAATATCACGTTTCGGTGTGACCTTGAGTGTTTTGTCGTTATTTCGAACTATTGCGAGACTTGGGAAATGAATCCTTAGCTTGTGTCGTTGCACCGTGGGTGGAAAATGTAAATATCGCTACACCGAGTCTCCTACTGTGATTTATCGTTATTTTGAACGATTACGAAGGCGAGGATTTGAATCCTCAGCTTCTTTCGATATACCGCGAGTGGAAAAGGTAAATATCGCGATTCCCAGGCTCCTGCTGTGATTTATCGTTATTTTGAACGATTACCTGGCTTGGGGAGTGAAACGTTAGTTTCTTTTAGTACACCGTGTGGAAAAGGTAAATATCGCGTTCGGAGTGACCTTGAGTGTTTTGTCGTTATTTCGAACGATTGCTAGGCTTGTGAAGTGAATCCTTTGCTTCTTTCGATATACCGCGAGTGGAAAAGGTAAATATCCCGATTCCAGGTCTCCTACTGTGATTTATCGTTATTTTGAACGATTACGAAGGCGAGGATTTGAATCCTCAGCTTCTTTCGATATACCGCGAGTGGAAAAGGTAAATATCCCGATTCCAGGTCTCCTACTGTGATTTATCGTTATTTTGAACGATTACCTGCCTTGGGAAGTGAATCTTTAGTTTCTTTTAGTACACCGTGTGGAAAAGGAAAATATCGCGTTTCGGTGTGACCTTGAGTGTTTTGTCGTTATTTCGAACGATTGCTAGGCTTGTGAAGTGAATCCTTTGCTTCTTTCGATATACCGCGAGTGGAAAAGGTAAATATCCCGATTCCAGGTCTCCTACTATGATTTATCGTTATTTTGAACGATTACGAAGGCGAGGATTTGAATCCTCAGCTTCTTTCGATATACCGCGAGTGGAAAAGGTAAATATCGCGATTCCGAGTCTCCTACTGTGATTTATCGTTATTTTGATCGATTGCCTGCCTTTGGAAGTGAATCTTTAGTTTCTTTTAGTACACCGTGTGGAAAAGGTAAATATCACGTTTCGGTGTGACCTTGAGTGTTTTGTCGTTATTTCGAACGATTGCGAGACTTGGGAAATGAATCCTCAGCTTGTGTCGTTACACCGTGGGTGGAAAATGTAAATATCGCTACACCGAGTCTCCTACTGTGATTTATCGTTATTTTGAACGATTACGAAGGCGAGGATTTGAATCCTCAGCTTCTTTCGATATACCGCGAGTGGAAAATGTAAATATCGCGATTCCCAGTCTCCTGCTGTGATTTATCGTTATTTTGAACGATTACCTGCCTTGGGAAGTGAATCTTTAGTTTCTTTTAGTACACCGTGTGGAAAAGGAAAATATCGCGTTTCGGTGTGACCTTGAGTGTTTTGTCGTTATTTCGAACGATTGCTAGGCTTGTGAAGTGAATCCTTTGCTTCTTTCGATATACCGCGAGTGGAAAAGGTAAATATCCCGATTCCAGGTCTCCTACTGTGATTTATCGTTATTTTGAACGATTACGAAGGCGAGGATTTGAATCCTCAGCTTCTTTCGATATACCGCGAGTGGAAAAGGTAAATATCGCGATTCCGAGTCTCCTACTGTGATTTATCGTTATTTTGATCGATTGCCTGCCTTTGGAAGTGAATCTTTAGTTTCTTTTAGTACACCGTGTGGAAAAGGTAAATATCACGTTTCGGTGTGACCTTGAGTGTTTTGTCGTTATTTCGAACGATTGCGAGACTTGGGAAATGAATCCTTAGCTTGTGTCGTTACACCGTGGGTGGAAAATGTAAATATCGCTACACCGAGTCTCCTACTGTGATTTATCGTTATTTTGAACGATTACGAAGGCGAGGATTTGAATCCTGAGCTTCTTTCGATATACCGCGAGTGGAAAAGGTAAATATCGCGATTCCCAGTCTCCTGCTGTGATTTATCGTTATTTTGATCGATTACCTGGCTTGGGGAGTGAATCCTTAGTTTCTTTTAGTTCACCGTGTGGAAAAGGTAAATATCGCGTTCGGAGTGACCTTGAGTGTTTTGTCGTTATTTCGAATGGTTGCGAGGCTTGGGAAGTGAATCCTCAGCTTCTTTCGATATACCGCGAGTGGAAAAGGTAAATAACGCGATTCCCAGTCTCCTGCTGTGATTTATCGTTATTTTGATCGATTACCTGGCTTGGGGAGTGAAACCTTAGTTTCTTTTAGTACACCGTGTGGAAAAGGTAAATATCGCGCTCGGAGTGCCCTTGAGTGTTTTGTCGTTATTTCGAACGATCGCTAGGCTTGTGAAGTGAATCCTTAGCTTCTTTCGATATACCGCGAGTGGAAGAGGTAAATAACGCGATTCCCAGTCTCCTGCTGTGATTTATCGTTATTTTGAACGATTACGAAGGCGAGGATTTGAATCCTCAGCTTCTTTCGATATACCGCGAGTGGAAAAGGTAAATATCGCGATTCCAAGTCTCCTACTGTGATTTATCGTTATTTTAAACGATTACCTGGCTTGGGAAGTGAATCCTTAGTTTCTTTTAGTACACCGTGTGGAAAAGGTAAATATCGCGTTCGGTGTGACCTTGAGTGTTTTGTCGTTATTTCGAACGATTGCTAGGCTTGTGAAGTGAATCCTTAGCTTCTTTCGATATACCGCGAGTGGAAAAGGTAAATATGCCGATTCCAGGTCTCCTACTGTGATTTATCGTTATTTTTAACGATTACCTGGCTTGGGAAGTGAATCCTTAGTTTCTTTTAGTACACCGTGTGGAAAAGGTAAATATCACGTTTCGGTGTGACCTTGAGTGTTTTGTCGTTATTTCGAACGATTGCTATGCTTGTGAAGTGAATCCTTAGCTTCTTTCGATATACCGCGAGTGGAAAAGGTAAATAACGCGATTCCCAGTCTCCTGCTGTGATTTATCGTTATTTTGAACGATTACGAAGGCGAGGATTTGAATCCTCAGCTTCATTCGATATACCGCGAGTGGAAAAGGTAAATATCGCGATTCCAAGTCTCCTACTGTGATTTATCGTTATTTTTAACGATTACCTGGCTTGGGAAGTGAATCCTTAGTTTCTTATAGTACACCGTGTGGAAAAGGTAAATATCGCGTTTCGGAGTGACCTCGAGTGATTGGTCGTTATTTCGAACGGTTGCGAGGCTTGGGAAGTGAATCCTTAGCTTCTTTCGATATACCGCGAGTGGAAAAGGTAAATAACGCGATTCCCAGTCTCCTGCTGTGATTTATCGTTATTTTGAAAGATTACATGGCTTAGGAAGTGAATCCTAAGTTTCTTTTAGTACACCGTGTGGAAAAGGAATATATCGCGTTTCGGTGTGACCTTGAGTGTTTTGTCGTTATTTCGAACGATTGCTAGGCTTGTGAAGTGAATCCTTTGCTTCTTTCGATATACCGCGAGTGGAAAAGGTAAATATCCCGATTCCAGGTCTCCTACTGTGATTTATCGTTATTTTGAACGATTACGAAGGCGAGGATTTGAATCCTCAGCTTCTTTCGATATACCGCGAGTGGAAAAGGTAAATATCGCGATTCCGAGTCTCCTACTGTGATTTATCGCTATTTTGAACGATTACGAAGGCGAGGATTTGAATCCTCAGCTTCTTTCGATATACCGCGAGTGGAAAAGGTAAATAACGCTATTCCCAGTCTCCTACTGTGATTTATCCTTATTTTGAACGATTACGAAGGCGAGGATTTGAATCCTCAGCTCCTTTCGATATACCGCGAGTGGAAAAGGTAAATATCCCGATTCCAGGTCTCCTACTGTGATTTATCGTTATTTTTAACGATTACCGGGCTTGGGAAGTGAATCCTTAGTTTCTTTTAGTACACCGTGTGGAAAAGGTAAATATCACGTTTCGGTGTGACCTTGAGTGTTTTGTCGTTATTTCGAACGATTGCTAGGCTTGTGAAGTGAATCCTTTGCTTCTTTCGATATACCGCGAGTGGAAAAGGTAAATATCCCGATTCCAGGTCTCCTACTGTGATTTATCGTTATTTTGAACGATTACGAAGGCGAGGATTTGAATCCTCAGCTTCTTTCGATATACCGCGAGTGGAAAAGGTAAATATCGCGATTCCGAGTCTCCTACTGTGATTTATCGCTATTTTGAACGATTACGAAGGCGAGGATTTGAATCCTCAGCTTCTTTCGATATACCGCGAGTGGAAAAGGTAAATAACGCTATTCCCAGTCTCCTACTGTGATTTATCCTTATTTTGAACGATTACGAAGGCGAGGATTTGAATCCTCAGCTCCTTTCGATATACCGCGAGTGGAAAAGGTAAATATCGCGATTCCCAGTCTCCTGCTGTGATTTATCGTTATTTTGAACGATTACCTGGCTTAGGAAGTGAATCCTTAGTTTCTTTTATTACAACGTGTGGAAAAGGTAGATATCGCGTTTCGGAGTGACATTGAGTGATTGGTCGTTATTTCGAACGGTTGCGAGACTTGGGAAGTGAATCCTCAGATTCTTTCGATATACCGCGAGTGGACAAGGTAAATATCGCCATACCGAGTCTCCTATTGTGATTTATCGTTATTTTGAACGATTACGAAGGCGAGGATTTGAATCCTCAGCTTCTTTCGATATACCGCGAGTGGAAATGGTAAATAACGCGATTCCCAGTCTCCTGATGTGATTTATCGTTATTTTGATCGATTACCTGGCTTGGGGAGTGAAACCTTAGTTTCTTTTAGTACACCGTGTGGAAAAGGTAAATATCGCGCTCGGAGTGCCCTTGAGTGTTTTGTCGTTATTTCGAACGATCGCTAGGCTTGTGAAGTGAATGCTTAGCTTCTTTCGATATACCGCGAGTGGAAAAGGTAAATAACGCGATTCCCAGTCTCCTGCCTGTGATTTATCGTTATTTTGAATGATTACGAAGGCGAGGATTTGAATCCTCAGCTTCTTTCGATATACCGCGAGTGGAAAAGGTAAATATCGCGATTCCAAGTCTCCTACTGTGATTTATCGTTATTTTTAACGATTACCTGGCTTGGGAAGTGAATCCTTAGTTTCTTTTAGTACACCGTGTGGAAAAGGTAAATATCGCGTTCGGTGTGACCTTGAGTGTTTTGTCGTTATTTCGAACGATTGCTAGGCTTGTGAAGTGAATCCTTAGCTTCTTTCGATATACCGCGAGTGGAAAAGGTAAATATCCCGATTCCAGGTCTCCTACTGTGATTTATCGTTATTTTTAACGATTACCTGGCTTGGGAAGTGAATCCTTAGTTTCTTTTAGTACACCGTGTGGAAAAGGTAAATATCACGTTTCGGTGTGACCTTGAGTGTTTTGTCGTTATTTCGAACGATTGCTAGGCTTGTGAAGTGAATCCTTAGCTTCTTTCGATATACCGCGAGTGGAAAAGGTAAATATCCCGATTCGAGGTCTCCTACTGTGATTTATCGTTATTTTTAACGATTACCTGGCTTGGGAAGTGAATCCTTAGTTTCTTTTAGTACACCGTGTGGAAAAGGTAAATATCGCGTTCGGTGTGACCTTGAGTGTTTTGTCGTTATTTCGAACGATTGCTATTCTTGTGAAGTGAATCCTTAGCTTCTTTCGATATACCGCGAGTGGAAAAGGTAAATATCCCGATTCCAGGTCTCCTACTATGATTTATCGTTATTTTTAACGATTACCGGGCTTGGGAAGTGAATCCTTACTTTCTTTTAGTACACCGTGTGGAAAAGGTAAATATCACGTTTCGGTGTGACCTTGAGTGTTTTGTCGTTATTTCGAACGATTGCTAGGCTTGTGAAGTGAATCCTTAGCTTCTTTCGATATACCGCGAGTGGAAAAGGTAAATATCCCGATTCGAGGTCTCCTACTGTGATTTATCGTTATTTTTAACGATTACCTGGCTTGGGAAGTGAATCCTTAGTTTCTTTTAGTACACCGTGTGGAAAAGGTAAATATCGCGTTCGGTGTGACCTTGAGTGTTTTGTCGTTATTTCGAACGATTGCTAGGCTTGTGAAGTGAATCCTTAGCTTCTTTCGATATACCGCGAGTGGAAAAGGTAAATATCCCGATTCCAGGTCTCCTACTGTGATTTATCGTTATTTTTAACGATTACCTGGCTTGGGAAGTGAATCCTTAGTTTCTTTTAGTACACCGTGTGGAAAAGGTAAATATCACGTTTCGGTGTGACCTTGAGTGTTTTGTCGTTATTTCGAACGATTGCTAGGCTTGTGAAGTTAATCCTTAGCTTCTTTCGATATACCGCGAGTGGAAAAGGTAAATAACGCGATTCCCAGTCTCCTGCTGTGATTTATCGTTATTTTGAACGATTACGAAGGCGAGGATTTGAATCCTCAGCTTCATTCGATATACCGCGAGTGGAAAAGGTAAATATCGCGATTCCAAGTCTCCTACTGTGATTTATCGTTATTTTTAACGATTACCTGGCTCGGGAAGTGAATCCTTAGTTTCTTTTAGTACACCGTGTGGAAAAGGTAAATATCGCGTTTCGGAGTGACCTTGAGTGATTGGTCGTTATTTCGAACGGTTGCGAGGCTTGGGAAGTGAATCCTTAGCTTCTTTCGATATACCGCGAGTGGAAAAGGTAAATAACGCGAATCCCAGTCTCCTACTGTGATTTATCGTTATTTTTAACGATTACCTGGCTTGGGAAGTGAATCCTTAGTTTCTTTTAGTACACCGTGTGGAAAAGGTAAATATCGCGTTCGGTGTGACCTTGAGTGTTTTGTCGTTATTTCGAACGATTGCTAGGCTTGTGAAGTGAATCCTTAGCTTCTTTCGATATACCGCGAGTGGAAAAGGTAAATATCCCGATTCCAGGTCTCCTACTGTGATTTATCGTTATTTTTAACGATTACCTGGCTTGGGAAGTGAATCCTTAGTTTCTTTTAGTACACCGTGTGGAAAAGGTAAATATCACGTTTCGGTGTGACCTTGAGTGTTTTGTCGTTATTTCGAACGATTGCTAGGCTTGTGAAGTGAATCCTTAGCTTCTTTCGATATACCGCGAGTGGAAAAGGTAAATATCCCGATTCGAGGTCTCCTACTGTGATTTATCGTTATTTTTAACGATTACCTGGCTTGGGAAGTGAATCCTTAGTTTCTTTTAGTACACCGTGTGGAAAAGGTAAATATCGCGTTCGGTGTGACCTTGAGTGTTTTGTCGTTATTTCGAACGATTGCTATTCTTGTGAAGTGAATCCTTAGCTTCTTTCGATATACCGCGAGTGGAAAAGGTAAATATCCCGATTCCAGGTCTCCTACTGTGATTTATCGTTATTTTTAACGATTACCGGGCTTGGGAAGTGAATCCTTAGTTTCTTTTAGTACACCGTGTGGAAAAGGTAAATATCACGTTTCGGTGTGACCTTGAGTGTTTTGTCGTTATTTCGAACGATTGCTAGGCTTGTGAAGTGAATCCTTAGCTTCTTTCGATATACCGCGAGTGGAAAAGGTAAATATCCCGATTCGAGGTCTCCTACTGTGATTTATCGTTATTTTTAACGATTACCTGGCTTGGGAAGTGAATCCTTAGTTTCTTTTAGTACACCGTGTGGAAAAGGTAAATATCGCGTTCGGTGTGACCTTGAGTGTTTTGTCGTTATTTCGAACGATTGCTAGGCTTGTGAAGTGAATCCTTAGCTTCTTTCGATATACCGCGAGTGGAAAAGGTAAATATCCCGATTCCAGGTCTCCTACTGTGATTTATCGTTATTTTTAACGATTACCTGGCTTGGGAAGTGAATCCTTAGTTTCTTTTAGTACACCGTGTGGAAAAGGTAAATATCACGTTTCGGTGTGACCTTGAGTGTTTTGTCGTTATTTCGAACGATTGCTAGGCTTGTGAAGTTAATCCTTAGCTTCTTTCGATATACCGCGAGTGGAAAAGGTAAATAACGCGATTCCCAGTCTCCTGCTGTGATTTATCGTTATTTTGAACGATTACGAAGGCGAGGATTTGAATCCTCAGCTTCATTCGATATACCGCGAGTGGAAAAGGTAAATATCGCGATTCCAAGTCTCCTACTGTGATTTATCGTTATTTTTAACGATTACCTGGCTTGGGAAGTGAATCCTTAGTTTCTTTTAGTACACCGTGTGGAAAAGGTAAATATCGCGTTTCGGAGTGACCTTGAGTGATTGGTCGTTATTTCGAACGGTTGCGAGGCTTGGGAAGTGAATCCTTAGCTTCTTTCGATATACCGCGAGTGGAAAAGGTAAATAACGCGATTCCCAGTCTCCTGCTGTGATTTATCGTTATTTTGAACGATTACCTGGCTTAGGAAGTGAATCCTAAGTTTCTTTTAGTACACCGTGTGGAAAAGGTAAATATCGCGTTTCGGTGTGACCTTGAGTGATTGGTCGTTATTTCGAACGGTTGCGAGGCTTGGGAAGTGAATCCTTAGCTTCTTTCGATATACCGCGAGTGGAAAAGGTAAATAACGCGATTCCCAGTCTCCTATTGTGATTTATTGTTATTTTGAACGATTGCGAGGGCTAGGATTTGAATCCTTAATTTCTTTTAGTAGACCGAGTGGAAAAGGTAAATATCACGTTTCGGTGTGACCTTGAGTGTTTTGTCGTTATTTCGAACTATTGCGAGACTTGGGAAATGAATCCTTAGCTTGTGTCGTTGCACCGCGGGTGGAAAATGTAAATATCGCTACACCGAGTCTCCTACTGTGATTTATCGTTATTTTGAACGATTACGAAGGCGAGGATTTGAATCCTCAGCTTCTTTCGATATACCGCGAGTGGAAAAGGTAAATATCGCGATTCCCAGGCTCCTGCTGTGATTTATCGTTATTTTGAACGATTACCTGGCTTGGGGAGTGAAACCTTAGTTTCTTTTAGTACACCGTGTGGAAAAGGTAAATATCGCGTTCGGAGTGACCTTGAGTGTTTTGTCGTTATTTCGAATGGTTGCGAGGCTTGGGAAGTGAATCCTCAGCTTCTTTCGATATACCGCGAGTGGAAAAGGTAAATAACGCGATTCCCAGTCTCCTGCTGTGATTTATCGTTATTTTGAACGATTACGAAGGCGAGGATTTGAATCCTCAGCTTCATTCGATATACCGCGAGTGGAAAAGGTAAATATCGCGATTCCGAGTCTCCTACTGTGATTTATCGTTATTTTGATCGATTGCCTGCCTTTGGAAGTGAATCTTTAGTTTCTTTTAGTACACCGTGTGGAAAAGGAAAATATCGCGTTTCGGTGTGACCTTGAGTGTTTTGTCGTTATTTCGAACGATTGCTAGGCTTGTGAAGTGAATCCTTTGCTTCTTTCGATATACCGCGAGTGGAAAAAGTAAATATCCCGATTCCAGGTCTCCTACTGTGATTTATCGTTATTTTGAACGATTACGAAGGCGAGGATTTGAATCCTCAGCTTCTTTCGATATACCGCGAGTGGAAAAGGTAAATATCGCGATTCCCAGGCTCCTGCTGTGATTTATCGTTATTTTGAACGATTACCTGGCTTGGGGAGGGAAACCTTAGTTTCTTTTAGTACACCGTGTGGAAAAGGTAAATATCGCGTTCGGAGTGACCTTGAGTGTTTTGTCGTTATTTCGAATGGTTGCGAGGCTTGGGAAGTGAATCCTCAGATTCTTTCGATATACCGCGAGTGGAAAAGGTAAATAACGCGATTCCCAGTCTCCTGCTGTGATTTATCGTTATTTTGAACGATTACGAAGGCGAGGATTTGAATCCTCAGCTTCATTCGATATACCGCGAGTGGAAAAGGTAAATATCGCGATTCCGAGTCTCCTACTGTGATTTATCGTTATTTTGATCGATTGCCTGCCTTTGGAAGTGAATCTTTAGTTTCTTTTAGTACACCGTGTGGAAAAGGAAAATATCGCGTTTCGGTGTGACCTTGAGTGTTTTGTCGTTATTTCGAACGATTGCTAGGCTTGTGAAGTGAATCCTTTGCTTCTTTCGATATACCGCGAGTGGAAAAGGTAAATATCCCGATTCCAGGTCTCCTACTGTGATTTATCGTTATTTTGAACGATTACGAAGGCGAGGATTTGAATCCTCAGCTTCTTTCGATATACCGCGAGTGGAAAAGGTAAATATCGCGATTCCGAGTCTCCTGCTGTGATTTATCGTTATTTTGATCGATTACCTGGCTTGGGGAGTGAATCCTTAGTTTCTTTTAGTACACCGTGTGGAAAAGGTAAATATCGCGTTCGGTGTGACCTTGAGTGTTTTGTCGTTATTTCGAATGGTTGCGAGGCTTGGGAAGTGAATCCTCAGCTTCTTTCGATATACCGCGAGTGGAAAAGGTAAATAACGCGATTCCCAGTCTCCTGCTGTGATTTATCGTTATTTTGATCGATTACCTGGCTTGGGGAGTGAAACCTTAGTTTCTTTTAGTACACCGTGTGGAAAAGGTAAATATCGCGCTCGGAGTGCCCTTGAGTGTTTTGTCGTTATTTCGAACGATCGCTAGGCTTGTGAAGTGAATCCTTAGCTTCTTTCGATATACCGCGAGTGGAAAAGGTAAATAACGCGATTCCCAGTCTCCTGCTGTGATTTATCGTTATTTTGAACGATTACGAAGGCGAGGATTTGAATCCTCAGCTTCTTTCGATATACCGCGAGTGGAAATGGTAAATAACGCGATGCCCAGTCTCCTGATGTGATTTATCGTTATTTTGATCGATTACCTGGCTTGGGGAGTGAAACCTTAGTTTCTTTTAGTACACCGTGTGGAAAAGGTAAATATCGCGCTCGGAGTGCCCTTGAGTGTTTTGTCGTTATTTCGAACGATCGCTAGGCTTGTGAAGTGAATCCTTAGCTTCTTTCGATATACCGCGAGTGGAAAAGGTAAATAACGCGATTCCCAGTCTCCTGCCTGTGATTTATCGTTATTTTGAACGATTACGAAGGCGAGGATTTGAATCCTCAGCTTCTTTCGATATACCGCGAGTGGAAAAGGTAAATATCGCGATTCCAAGTCTCCTACTGTGATTTATCGTTATTTTTAACGATTACCTGGCTTGGGAAGTGAATCCTTAATTTCTTTTAGTACACCGTGTGGAAAAGGTAAATATCGCGTTCGGTGTGACCTTGAGTGTTTTGTCGTTATTTCGAACGATTGCTAGGCTTGTGAAGTGAATCCTTAGCTTCTTTCGATATACCGCAAGTGGAAAAGGTAAATATCCCGATTCCAGGTCTCCTACTGTGATTTATCGTTATTTTTAACGATTACCTGGCTTGGGAAGTGAATCCTTAGTTTCTTTTAGTACACCGTGTGGAAAAGGTAAATATCACGTTTCGGTGTGACCTTGAGTGTTTTGTCGTTATTTCGAACGATTGCTAGGCTTGTGAAGTGAATCCTTAGCTTCTTCCGATATACCGCGAGTGGAAAAGGTAAATATCCCGATTCGAGGTCTCCTACTGTGATTTATCGTTATTTTTAACGATTACCTGGCTTGGGAAGTGAATCCTTAGTTTCTTTTAGTACACCGTGTGGAAAAGGTAAATATCGCGTTCGGTGTGACCTTGAGTGTTTTGTCGTTATTTCGAACGATTGCTAGGCTTGTGAAGTGAATCCTTAGCTTCTTTCGATATACCGCGAGTGGAAAAGGTAAATATCCCGATTCCAGGTCTCCTACTGTGATTTATCGTTATTTTTAACGATTACCGGGCTTGGGAAGTGAATCCTTAGTTTCTTTTAGTACACCGTGTGGAAAAGGTAAATATCACGTTTCGTTGTGACCTTGAGTGCTTTGTCGTTATTTCAAACGATTGCTAGGCTTGTGAAGTGAATCCTTAGCTTCTTTCGATATACCGCGAGTGGAAAAGGTAAATATCCCGATTCGAGGTCTCCTACTGTGATTTATCGTTATTTTTAACGATTACCTGGCTTGGGAAGTGAATCCTTAGTTTCTTTTAGTACACCGTGTGGAAAAGGTAAATATCGCGTTCGGTGTGACCTTGAGTGTTTTGTCGTTATTTCGAACGATTGCTAGGCTTGTGAAGTGAATCCTTAGCTTCTTTCGATATACCGCGAGTGGAAAAGGTAAATATCCCGATTCCAGGTCTCCTACTGTGATTTATCGTTATTTTTAACGATTACCTGGCTTGGGAAGTGAATCCTTAGTTTCTTTTAGTACACCGTGTGGAAAAGGTAAATATCACGTTTCGGTGTGACCTTGAGTGTTTTGTCGTTATTTCGAACGATTGCTAGGCTTGTGAAGTTAATCCTTAGCTTCTTTCGATATACCGCGAGTGGAAAAGGTAAATAACGCGATTCCCAGTCTCCTGCTGTGATTTATCGTTATTTTGAACGATTACGAAGGCGAGGATTTGAATCCTCAGCTTCATTCGATATACCGCGAGTGGAAAAGGTAAATATCGCGATTCCAAGTCTCCTACTGTGATTTATCGTTATTTTTAACGATTACCTGGCTTGGGAAGTGAATCCTTAATTTCTTTTAGTACACCGTGTGGAAAAGGTAAATATCGCGTTCGGTGTGACCTTGAGTGTTTTGTCGTTATTTCGAACGATTGCTAGGCTTGTGAAGTGAATCCTTAGCTTCTTTCGATATACCGCAAGTGGAAAAGGTAAATATCCCGATTCCAGGTCTCCTACTGTGATTTATCGTTATTTTTAACGATTACCTGGCTTGGGAAGTGAATCCTTAGTTTCTTTTAGTACACCGTGTGGAAAAGGTAAATATCACGTTTCGGTGTGACCTTGAGTGTTTTGTCGTTATTTCGAACGATTGCTAGGCTTGTGAAGTGAATCCTTAGCTTCTTCCGATATACCGCGAGTGGAAAAGGTAAATATCCCGATTCGAGGTCTCCTACTGTGATTTATCGTTATTTTTAACGATTACCTGGCTTGGGAAGTGAATCCTTAGTTTCTTTTAGTACACCGTGTGGAAAAGGTAAATATCGCGTTCGGTGTGACCTTGAGTGTTTTGTCGTTATTTCGAACGATTGCTAGGCTTGTGAAGTGAATCCTTAGCTTCTTTCGATATACCGCGAGTGGAAAAGGTAAATATCCCGATTCCAGGTCTCCTACTGTGATTTATCGTTATTTTTAACGATTACCGGGCTTGGGAAGTGAATCCTTAGTTTCTTTTAGTACACCGTGTGGAAAAGGTAAATATCACGTTTCGTTGTGACCTTGAGTGCTTTGTCGTTATTTCAAACGATTGCTAGGCTTGTGAAGTGAATCCTTAGCTTCTTTCGATATACCGCGAGTGGAAAAGGTAAATATCCCGATTCGAGGTCTCCTACTGTGATTTATCGTTATTTTTAACGATTACCTGGCTTGGGAAGTGAATCCTTAGTTTCTTTTAGTACACCGTGTGGAAAAGGTAAATATCGCGTTCGGTGTGACCTTGAGTGTTTTGTCGTTATTTCGAACGATTGCTAGGCTTGTGAAGTGAATCCTTAGCTTCTTTCGATATACCGCGAGTGGAAAAGGTAAATATCCCGATTCCAGGTCTCCTACTGTGATTTATCGTTATTTTTAACGATTACCTGGCTTGGGAAGTGAATCCTTAGTTTCTTTTAGTACACCGTGTGGAAAAGGTAAATATCACGTTTCGGTGTGACCTTGAGTGTTTTGTCGTTATTTCGAACGATTGCTAGGCTTGTGAAGTTAATCCTTAGCTTCTTTCGATATACCGCGAGTGGAAAAGGTAAATAACGCGATTCCCAGTCTCCTGCTGTGATTTATCGTTATTTTGAACGATTACGAAGGCGAGGATTTGAATCCTCAGCTTCATTCGATATACCGCGAGTGGAAAAGGTAAATATCGCGATTCCAAGTCTCCTACTGTGATTTATCGTTATTTTTAACGATTACCTGGCTTGGGAAGTGAATCCTTAGTTTCTTTTAGTACACCGTGTGGAAAAGGTAAATATCGCGTTTCGGAGTGACCTTGAGTGATTGGTCGTTATTTCGAACGGTTGCGAGGCTTGGGAAGTGAATCCTTAGCTTCTTTCGATATACCGCGAGTGGAAAAGGTAAATAACGCGATTCCCAGTCTCCTGCTGTGATTTATCGTTATTTTGAACGATTACCTGGCTTAGGAAGTGAATCCTAAGTTTCTTTTAGTACACCGTGTGGAAAAGGTAAATATCGCGTTTCGGTGTGACCTTGAGTGATTGGTCGTTATTTCGAACGGTTGCGAGGCTTGGGAAGTGAATCTTTAGTTTCTTTTAGTACACCGTGTGGAAATGGTAAATAACGCGATTCCCAGTCTCCTATTGTGATTTATTGTTATTTTGAACGATTGCGAGGGCTAGGATTTGAATCCTTAATTTCTTTTAGTACACCGAGTGGAAAAGGTAAATATCACGTTTCGGTGTGACCTTGAGTGTTTTGTCGTTATTTCGAACTATTGCGAGACTTGGGAAATGAATCCTTAGCTTGTGTCGTTGCACCGCGGGTGGAAAATGTAAATATCGCTACACCGAGTCTCCTACTGTGATTTATCGTTATTTTGAACGATTACGAAGGCGAGGATTTGAATCCTCAGCTTCTTTCGATATACCGCGAGTGGAAAAGGTAAATATCGCGATTCCCAGGCTCCTGCTGTGATTTATCGTTATTTTGAACGATTACCTGGCTTGGGGAGTGAAACCTTAGTTTCTTTTAGTACACCGTGTGGAAAAGGTAAATATCGCGTTCGGAGTGACCTTGAGTGTTTTGTCGTTATTTCGAATGGTTGCGAGGCTTGGGAAGTGAATCCTCAGCTTCTTTCGATATACCGCGAGTGGAAAAGGTAAATAACGCGATTCCCAGTCTCCTGCTGTGATTTATCGTTATTTTGAACGATTACGAAGGCGAGGATTTGAATCCTCAGCTTCATTCGATATACCGCGAGTGGAAAAGGTAAATATCGCGATTCCGAGTCTCCTACTGTGATTTATCGTTATTTTGATCGATTGCCTGCCTTTGGAAGGGAATCTTTAGTTTCTTTTAGTACACCGTGTGGAAAAGGAAAATATCGCGTTTCGGTGTGACCTTGAGTGTTTTGTCGTTATTTCGAACGATTGCTAGGCTTGTGAAGTGAATCCTTTGCTTCTTTCGATATACCGCGAGTGGAAAAAGTAAATATCCCGATTCCAGGTCTCCTACTGTGATTTATCGTTATTTTGAACGATTACGAAGGCGAGGATTTGAATCCTCAGCTTCTTTCGATATACCGCGAGTGGAAAAGGTAAATATCGCGATTCCGAGTCTCCTACTGTGATTTATCGTTATTTTGATCGATTGCCTGCCTTTGGAAGTGAATCTTTAGTTTCTTTTAGTACACCGTGTGGAAAAGGTAAATATCACGTTTCGGTGTGACCTTGAGTGTTTTGTCGTTATTTCGAACGATTGCGATACTTGGGAAATGAATCCTTTGCTTGTGTCGTTACACCGTGGGTGGAAAATGTAAATATCGCTACACCGAGTCTCCTACTGTGATTTATCGTTATTTTGAACGATTACGAAGGCGAGGATTTGAATCCTCAGCTTCTTTCGATATACCGCGAGTGGAAAAGGTAAATATCGCGATTCCCAGGCTCCTGCTGTGATTTATCGTTATTTTGAACGATTACCTGGCTTGGGGAGGGAAACCTTAGTTTCTTTTAGTACACCGTGTGGAAAAGGTAAATATCGCGTTCGGAGTGACCTTGAGTGTTTTGTCGTTATTTCGAATGGTTGCGAGGCTTGGGAAGTGAATCCTCAGATTCTTTCGATATACCGCGAGTGGAAATGGTAAATAACGCGATTCCCAGTCTCCTGCTGTGATTTATCGTTATTTTGAACGATTACGAAGGCGAGGATTTGAATCCTCAGCTTCATTCGATATACCGCGAGTGGAAAAGGTAAATATCGCGATTCCGAGTCTCCTACTGTGATTTATCGTTATTTTGATCGATTGCCTGCCTTTGGAAGTGAATCTTTAGTTTCTTTTAGTACACCGTGTGGAAAAGGTAAATATCACGTTTCGGTGTGACCTTGAGTGTTTTGTCGTTATTTCGAACGATTGCGATACTTGGGAAATGAATCCTTTGCTTGTGTCGTTACACCGTGGGTGGAAAATGTAAATATCGCTACACCGAGTCTCCTACTGTGATTTATCGTTATTTTGAACGATTACGAAGGCGAGGATTTGAATCCTCAGCTTCTTTCGATATACCGCGAGTGGAAAAGGTAAATATCGCGATTCCCAGGCTCCTGCTGTGATTTATCGTTATTTTGAACGATTACCTGGCTTGGGGAGGGAAACCTTAGTTTCTTTTAGTACACCGTGTGGAAAAGGTAAATATCGCGTTCGGAGTGACCTTGAGTGTTTTGTCGTTATTTCGAATGGTTGCGAGGCTTGGGAAGTGAATCCTCAGATTCTTTCGATATACCGCGAGTGGAAATGGTAAATAACGCGATTCCCAGTCTCCTGCTGTGATTTATCGTTATTTTGAACGATTACGAAGGCGAGGATTTGAATCCTCAGCTTCTTTCGATATACCGCGAGTGGAAAATGTAAATATCGCGATTCCCAGTCTCCTGCTGTGATTTATCGTTATTTTGATCGATTACCTGGCTTGGGGAGTGAATCCTTAGTTTCTTTTAGTTCACCGTGTGGAAAAGGTAAATATCGCGTTCGGAGTGACCTTGAGTGTTTTGTCGTTATTTCGAATGGTTGCGAGGCTTGGGAAGTGAATCCTCAGCTTCTTTCGATATACCGCGAGTGGAAAAGGTAAATAACGCGATTCCCAGTCTCCTGCTGTGATTTATCGTTATTTTGATCGATTACCTGGCTTGGGGAGTGAATCCTTAGTTTCTTTTAGTTCACCGTGTGGAAAAGGTAAATATCGCGCTCGGAGTGCCCTTGAGTGTTTTGTCGTTATTTCGAACGATCGCTAGGCTTGTGAAGTGAATCCTTTGCTTCTTTCGATATACCGCGAGTGGAAAAGGTAAATAACGCGATTCCCAGTCTCCTGCTGTGATTTATCGTTATTTTGAACGATTACGAAGGCGAGGATTTGAATCCTCAGCTTCATTCGATATACCGCGAGTGGAAAAGGTAAATATCGCGATTCCGAGTCTCCTACTGTGATTTATCGTTATTTTGATCGATTGCCTGCCTTTGGAAGTGAATCTTTAGTTTCTTTTAGTACACCGTGTGGAAAAGGAAAATATCGCGTTTCGGTGTGACCTTGAGTGTTTTGTCGTTATTTCGAACGATTGCTAGGCTTGTGAAGTGAATCCTTTGCTTCTTTCGATATACCGCGAGTGGAAAAGGTAAATATCCCGATTCCAGGTCTCCTACTGTGATTTATCGTTATTTTGAACGATTACGAAGGCGAGGATTTGAATCCTCAGCTTCTTTCGATATACCGCGAGTGGAAAAGGTAAATATCGCGATTCCGAGTCTCCTACTGTGATTTATCGTTATTTTGATCGATTGCCTGCCTTTGGAAGTGAATCTTTAGTTTCTTTTAGTACACCGTGTGGAAAAGGTAAATATCACGTTTCGGTGTGACCTTGAGTGTTTTGTCGTTATTTCGAACGATTGCGAGACTTGGGAAATGAATCCTTAGCTTGTGTCGTTACACCGCGGGTGGAAAATGTAAATATCGCTACACCGAGTCTCCTACTGTGATTTATCGTTATTTTGAACGATTACGAAGGCGAGGATTTGAATCCTCAGCTTCTTTTTATATACCGCGAGTGGAAAAGGTAAATATCGCGATTCCCAGTCTCCTGCTGTGATTTATCGTTATTTTGATCGATTACCTGGCTTGGGGA
The DNA here is from genome assembly GCA_948146005.1 of Nomada fucata. NCBI lineage: Eukaryota > Metazoa > Arthropoda > Insecta > Hymenoptera > Apidae > Nomada > Nomada fucata. Next base: position 27,324,688 of record OX411275.1, read on the forward strand.
GTGAATCCTTAGTTTCTTTTAGTTCACCGTGTGGAAAAGGTAAATATCGCGTTCGGAGTGACCTTGAGTGTTTTGTCGTTATTTCGAATGGTTGCGAGGCTTGGGAAGTGAATCCTCAGCTTCTTTCGATATACCGCGAGTGGAAAAGGTAAATAACGCGATTCCCAGTCTCCTGCTGTGATTTATCGTTATTTTGATCGATTACCTGGCTTGGGGAGTGAAACCTTAGTTTCTTTTAGTACACCGTGTGGAAAAGGTAAATATCGCGCTCGGAGTGCCCTTGAGTGTTTTGTCGTTATTTCGAACGATCGCTAGGCTTGTGAAGTGAATCCTTAGCTTCTTCCGATATACCGCGAGTGGAAAAGGTAAATATCCCGATTCGAGGTCTCCTACTGTGATTTATCGTTATTTTTAACGATTACCTGGCTTGGGAAGTGAATCCTTAGTTTCTTTTAGTACACCCTGTGGAAAAGGTAAATATCGCGTTCGGTGTGACCTTGAGTGTTTTGTCGTTATTTCGAACGATTGCTAGGCTTGTGAAGTGAATCCTTAGCTTCTTTCGATATACCGCGAGTGGAAAAGGTAAATATCCCGATTCCAGGTCTCCTACTGTGATTTATCGTTATTTTTAACGATTACCGGGCTTGGGAAGTGAATCCTTAGTTTCTTTTAGTACACCGTGTGGAAAAGGTAAATATCACGTTTCGGTGTGACCTTGAGTGTTTTGTCGTTATTTCGAACGATTGCTAGGCTTGTGAAGTGAATCCTTAGCTTCTTTCGATATACCGCGAGTGGAAAAGGTAAATATCCCGATTCGAGGTCTCCTACTGTGATTTATCGTTATTTTTAACGATTACCTGGCTTGGGAAGTGAATCCTTAGTTTCTTTTAGTACACCGTGTGGAAAAGGTAAATATCGCGTTCGGTGTGACCTTGAGTGTTTTGTCGTTATTTCGAACGATTGCTAGGCTTGTGAAGTGAATCCTTAGCTTCTTTCGATATACCGCGAGTGGAAAAGGTAAATATCCCGATTCCAGGTCTCCTACTGTGATTTATCGTTATTTTTAACGATTACCTGGCTTGGGAAGTGAATCCTTAGTTTCTTTTAGTACACCGTGTGGAAAAGGTAAATATCACGTTTCGGTGTGACCTTGAGTGTTTTGTCGTTATTTCGAACGTTTGCTAGGCTTGTGAAGTGAATCCTTAGCTTCTTTCGATATACCGCGAGTGGAAAAGGTAAATATCCCGATTCCAGGTCTCCTACTGTGATTTATCGTTATTTTTAACGATTACCTGGCTTGGGAAGTGAATCCTTAGTTTCTTTTAGTACACCGTGTGGAAAAGGTAAATATCACGTTTCGGTGTGACCTTGAGTGTTTTGTCGTTATTTCGAACGATTGCTAGGCTTGTGAAGTTAATCCTTAGCTTCTTTCGATATACCGCGAGTGGAAAAGGTAAATAACGCGATTCCCAGTCTCCTGCTGTGATTTATCGTTATTTTGAACGATTACGAAGGCGAGGATTTGAATCCTCAGCTTCATTCGATATACCGCGAGTGGAAAAGGTAAATATCGCGATTCCAAGTCTCCTACTGTGATTTATCGTTATTTTTAACGATTACCTGGCTTGGGAAGTGAATCCTTAGTTTCTTTTAGTACACCGTGTGGAAAAGGTAAATATCGCGTTTCGGAGTGACCTTGAGTGATTGGTCGTTATTTCGAACGGTTGCGAGGCTTGGGAAGTGAATCCTTAGCTTCTTTCGATATACCGCGAGTGGAAAAGGTAAATAACGCGATTCCCAGTCTCCTGCTGTGATTTATCGTTATTTTGAACGATTACCTGGCTTAGGAAGTGAATCCTAAGTTTCTTTTAGTACACCGTGTGGAAAAGGTAAATATCGCGTTTCGGTGTGACCTTGAGTGATTGGTCGTTATTTCGAACGGTTGCGAGGCTTGGGAAGTGAATCCTTAGCTTCTTTCGATATACCGCGAGTGGAAAAGGTAAATAACGCGATTCCCAGTCTCCTATTGTGATTTATTGTTATTTTGAACGATTGCGAGGGCTAGGATTTGAATCCTTAATTTCTTTTAGTAGACCGAGTGGAAAAGGTAAATATCACGTTTCGGTGTGACCTTGAGTGTTTTGTCGTTATTTCGAACTATTGCGAGACTTGGGAAATGAATCCTTAGCTTGTGTCGTTGCACCGCGGGTGGAAAATGTAAATATCGCTACACCGAGTCTCCTACTGTGATTTATCGTTATTTTGAACGATTACGAAGGCGAGGATTTGAATCCTCAGCTTCTTTCGATATACCGCGAGTGGAAAAGGTAAATATCGCGATTCCCAGGCTCCTGCTGTGATTTATCGTTATTTTGAACGATTACCTGGCTTGGGGAGTGAAACCTTAGTTTCTTTTAGTACACCGTGTGGAAAAGGTAAATATCGCGTTCGGTGTGACCTTGAGTGTTTTGTCGTTATTTCGAACGATTGCTAGGCTTGTGAAGTGAATCCTTTGCTTCCTTCGATATACCGCGAGTGGAAAAAGTAAATATCCCGATTCCAGGTCTCCTACTGTGATTTATCGTTATTTTGAACGATTACGAAGGCGAGGATTTGAATCCTCAGCTTCTTTCGATATACCGCGAGTGGAAAAGGTAAATATCGCGATTCCCAGGCTCCTGCTGTGATTTATCGTTATTTTGAACGATTACCTGGCTTGGGGAGGGAAACCTTAGTTTCTTTTAGTACACCGTGTGGAAAAGGTAAATATCGCGTTCGGAGTGACCTTGAGTGTTTTGTCGTTATTTCGAATGGTTGCGAGGCTTGGGAAGTGAATCCTCAGATTCTTTCGATATACCGCGAGTGGAAAAGGTAAATAACGCGATTCCCAGTCTCCTGCTGTGATTTATCGTTATTTTGAACGATTACGAAGGCGAGGATTTGAATCCTCAGCTTCATTCGATATACCGCGAGTGGAAAAGGTAAATATCGCGATTCCGAGTCTCCTACTGTGATTTATCGTTATTTTGATCGATTGCCTGCCTTTGGAAGTGAATCTTTAGTTTCTTTTAGTACACCGTGTGGAAAAGGAAAATATCGCGTTTCGGTGTGACCTTGAGTGTTTTGTCGTTATTTCGAACGATTGCTAGGCTTGTGAAGTGAATCCTTTGCTTCTTTCGATATACCGCGAGTGGAAAAGGTAAATATCCCGATTCCAGGTCTCCTACTGTGATTTATCGTTATTTTGAACGATTACGAAGGCGAGGATTTGAATCCTCAGCTTCTTTCGATATACCGCGAGTGGAAAAGGTAAATATCGCGATTCCGAGTCTCCTACTGTGATTTATCGTTATTTTGATCGATTGCCTGCCTTTGGAAGTGAATCTTTAGTTTCTTTTAGTACACCGTGTGGAAAAGGTAAATATCACGTTTCGGTGTGACCTTGAGTGTTTTGTCGTTATTTCGAACGATTGCGAGACTTGGGAAATGAATCCTTAGCTTGTGTCGTTACACCGCGGGTGGAAAATGTAAATATCGCTACACCGAGTCTCCTACTGTGATTTATCGTTATTTTGAACGATTACGAAGGCGAGGATTTGAATCCTCAGCTTCTTTTTATATACCGCGAGTGGAAAAGGTAAATATCGCGATTCCCAGTCTCCTGCTGTGATTTATCGTTATTTTGATCGATTACCTGGCTTGGGGAGTGAATCCTTAGTTTCTTTTAGTTCACCGTGTGGAAAAGGTAAATATCGCGTTCGGAGTGACCTTGAGTGTTTTGTCGTTATTTCGAATGGTTGCGAGGCTTGGGAAGTGAATCCTCAGCTTCTTTCGATATACCGCGAGTGGAAAAGGTAAATAACGCGATTCCCAGTCTCCTGCTGTGATTTATCGTTATTTTGATCGATTACCTGGCTTGGGGAGTGAAACCTTAGTTTCTTTTAGTACACCGTGTGGAAAAGGTAAATATCGCGCTCGGAGTGCCCTTGAGTGTTTTGTCGTTATTTCGAACGATCGCTAGGCTTGTGAAGTGAATCCTTAGCTTCTTCCGATATACCGCGAGTGGAAAAGGTAAATATCCCGATTCGAGGTCTCCTACTGTGATTTATCGTTATTTTTAACGATTACCTGGCTTGGGAAGTGAATCCTTAGTTTCTTTTAGTACACCGTGTGGAAAAGGTAAATATCGCGTTCGGTGTGACCTTGAGTGTTTTGTCGTTATTTCGAACGATTGCTAGGCTTGTGAAGTGAATCCTTAGCTTCTTTCGATATACCGCGAGTGGAAAAGGTAAATATCCCGATTCCAGGTCTCCTACTGTGATTTATCGTTATTTTTAACGATTACCGGGCTTGGGAAGTGAATCCTTAGTTTCTTTTAGTACACCGTGTGGAAAAGGTAAATATCACGTTTCGGTGTGACCTTGAGTGTTTTGTCGTTATTTCGAACGATTGCTAGGCTTGTGAAGTGAATCCTTAGCTTCTTTCGATATACCGCGAGTGGAAAAGGTAAATATCCCGATTCGAGGTCTCCTACTGTGATTTATCGTTATTTTTAACGATTACCTGGCTTGGGAAGTGAATCCTTAGTTTCTTTTAGTACACCGTGTGGAAAAGGTAAATATCGCGTTCGGTGTGACCTTGAGTGTTTTGTCGTTATTTCGAACGATTGCTAGGCTTGTGAAGTGAATCCTTAGCTTCTTTCGATATACCGCGAGTGGAAAAGGTAAATATCCCGATTCCAGGTCTCCTACTGTGATTTATCGTTATTTTTAACGATTACCTGGCTTGGGAAGTGAATCCTTAGTTTCTTTTAGTACACCGTGTGGAAAAGGTAAATATCACGTTTCGGTGTGACCTTGAGTGTTTTGTCGTTATTTCGAACGATTGCTAGGCTTGTGAAGTTAATCCTTAGCTTCTTTCGATATACCGCGAGTGGAAAAGGTAAATAACGCGATTCCCAGTCTCCTGCTGTGATTTATCGTTATTTTGAACGATTACGAAGGCGAGGATTTGAATCCTCAGCTTCATTCGATATACCGCGCGTGGAAAAGGTAAATATCGCGATTCCAAGTCTCCTACTGTGATTTATCGTTATTTTTAACGATTACCTGGCTTGGGAAGTGAATACTTAATTTCTTTTAGTACACCGTGTGGAAAAGGTAAATATCGCGTTCGGTGTGACCTTGAGTGTTTTGTCGTTATTTCGAACGATTGCTAGGCTTGTGAAGTGAATCCTTAGCTTCTTTCGATATACCGCAAGTGGAAAAGGTAAATATCCCGATTCCAGGTCTCCTACTGTGATTTATCGTTATTTTTAACGATTACCTGGCTTGGGAAGTGAATCCTTAGTTTCTTTTAGTACACCGTGTGGAAAAGGTAAATATCACGTTTCGGTGTGACCTTGAGTGTTTTGTCGTTATTTCGAACGATTGCTAGGCTTGTGAAGTGAATCCTTAGCTTCTTTCGATATACCGCGAGTGGAAAAGGTAAATATCCCGATTCGAGGTCTCCTACTGTGATTTATCGTTATTTTTAACGATTACCTGGCTTGGGAAGTGAATCCTTAGTTTCTTTTAGTACACCGTGTGGAAAAGGTAAATATCGCGTTCGGTGTGACCTTGAGTGTTTTGTCGTTATTTCGAACGATTGCTAGGCTTGTGAAGTGAATCCTTAGCTTCTTTCGATATACCGCGAGTGGAAAAGGTAAATATCCCGATTCCAGGTCTCCTACTGTGATTTATCGTTATTTTTAACGATTACCTGGCTTGGGAAGTGAATCCTTAGTTTCTTTTAGTACACCGTGTGGAAAAGGTAAATATCACGTTTCGGTGTGACCTTGAGTGTTTTGTCGTTATTTCGAACGATTGCTAGGCTTGTGAAGTTAATCCTTAGCTTCTTTCGATATACCGCGAGTGGAAAAGGTAAATAACGCGATTCCCAGTCTCCTGCTGTGATTTATCGTTATTTTGAACGATTACGAAGGCGAGGATTTGAATCCTCAGCTTCATTCGATATACCGCGAGTGGAAAAGGTAAATATCGCGATTCCAAGTCTCCTACTGTGATTTATCGTTATTTTTAACGATTACCTGGCTTGGGAAGTGAATCCTTAGTTTCTTTTAGTACACCGTGTGGAAAAGGTAAATATCGCGTTTCGGAGTGACCTTGAGTGATTGGTCGTTATTTCGAACGGTTGCGAGGCTTGGGAAGTGAATCCTTAGCTTCTTTCGATATACCGCGAGTGGAAAAGGTAAATAACGCGATTCCCAGTCTCCTGCTGTGATTTATCGTTATTTTGAACGATTACCTGGCTTAGGAAGTGAATCCTAAGTTTCTTTTAGTACACCGTGTGGAAAAGGTAAATATCGCGTTTCGGTGTGACCTTGAGTGATTGGTCGTTATTTCGAACGGTTGCGAGGCTTGGGAAGTGAATCCTTAGCTTCTTTCGATATACCGCGAGTGGAAAAGGTAAATAACGCGATTCCCAGTCTCCTACTGTGATTTATCGTTATTTTTAACGATTACCTGGCTTGGGAAGTGAATCCTTAGTTTCTTTTAGTACACCGTGTGGAAAAGGTAAATATCGCGTTCGGTGTGACCTTGAGTGTTTTGTCGTTATTTCGAACGATTGCTAGGCTTGTGAAGTGAATCCTTAGCTTCTTTCGATATACCGCGAGTGGAAAAGGTAAATATCCCGATTCCAGGTCTCCTACTGTGATTTATCGTTATTTTTAACGATTACCTGGCTTGGGAAGTGAATCCTTAGTTTCTTTTAGTACACCGTGTGGAAAAGGTAAATATCACGTTTCGGTGTGACCTTGAGTGTTTTGTCGTTATTTCGAACGATTGCTAGGCTTGTGAAGTGAATCCTTAGCTTCTTTCGATATACCGCGAGTGGAAAAGGTAAATATCCCGATTCGAGGTCTCCTACTGTGATTTATCGTTATTTTTAACGATTACCTGGCTTGGGAAGTGAATCCTTAGTTTCTTTTAGTACACCGTGTGGAAAAGGTAAATATCGCGTTCGGTGTGACCTTGAGTGTTTTGTCGTTATTTCGAACGATTGCTATTCTTGTGAAGTGAATCCTTAGCTTCTTTCGATATACCGCGAGTGGAAAAGGTAAATATCCCGATTCCAGGTCTCCTACTGTGATTTATCGTTATTTTTAACGATTACCGGGCTTGGGAAGTGAATCCTTAGTTTCTTTTAGTACACCGTGTGGAAAAGGTAAATATCACGTTTCGGTGTGACCTTGAATGTTTTGTCGTTATTTCGAACGATTGCTAGGCTTGTGAAGTGAATCCTTAGCTTCTTTCGATATACCGCGAGTGGAAAAGGTAAATATCCCGATTCGAGGTCTCCTACTGTGATTTATCGTTATTTTTAACGATTACCTGGCTTGGGAAGTGAATCCTTAGTTTCTTTTAGTACACCGTGTGGAAAAGGTAAATATCGCGTTCGGTGTGACCTTGAGTGTTTTGTCGTTATTTCGAACGATTGCTAGGCTTGTGAAGTGAATCCTTAGCTTCTTTCGATATACCGCGAGTGGAAAAGGTAAATATCCCGATTCCAGGTCTCCTACTGTGATTTATCGTTATTTTTAACGATTACCTGGCTTGGGAAGTGAATCCTTAGTTTCTTTTAGTACACCGTGTGGAAAAGGTAAATATCACGTTTCGGTGTGACCTTGAGTGTTTTGTCGTTATTTCGAACGATTGCTAGGCTTGTGAAGTTAATCCTTAGCTTCTTTCGATATACCGCGAGTGGAAAAGGTAAATAACGCGATTCCCAGTCTCCTGCTGTGATTTATCGTTATTTTGAACGATTACGAAGGCGAGGATTTGAATCCTCAGCTTCATTCGATATACCGCGAGTGGAAAAGGTAAATATCGCGATTCCAAGTCTCCTACTGTGATTTATCGTTATTTTTAACGATTACCTGGCTTGGGAAGTGAATCCTTAGTTTCTTTTAGTACACCGTGTGGAAAAGGTAAATATCGCGTTTCGGAGTGACCTTGAGTGATTGGTCGTTATTTCGAACGGTTGCGAGGCTTGGGAAGTGAATCCTTAGCTTCTTTCGATATACCGCGAGTGGAAAAGGTAAATAACGCGATTCCCAGTCTCCTGCTGTGATTTATCGTTATTTTGAACGATTACCTGGCTTAGGAAGTGAATCCTAAGTTTCTTTTAGTACACCGTGTGGAAAAGGTAAATATCGCGTTTCGGTGTGACCTTGAGTGATTGGTCGTTATATCGAACGGTTGCGAGGCTTGGGAAGTGAATCCTTAGCTTCTTTCGATATACCGCGAGTGGAAAAGGTAAATAACGCGATTCCCAGTCTCCTATTGTGATTTATTGTTATTTTGAACGATTGCGAGGGCTAGGATTTGAATCCTTAATTTCTTTTAGTAGACCGAGTGGAAAAGGTAAATATCACGTTTCGGTGTGACCTTGAGTGTTTTGTCGTTATTTCGAACTATTGCGAGACTTGGGAAATGAATCCTTAGCTTGTGTCGTTGCACCGCGGGTGGAAAATGTAAATATCGCTACACCGAGTCTCCTACTGTGATTTATCGTTATTTTGAACGATTACGAAGGCGAGGATTTGAATCCTCAGCTTCTTTCGATATACCGCGAGTGGAAAAGGTAAATATCGCGATTCCCAGGCTCCTGCTGTGATTTATCGTTATTTTGAACGATTACCTGGCTTGGGGAGTGAAACCTTAGTTTCTTTTAGTACACCGTGTGGAAAAGGTAAATATCGCGTTCGGTGTGACCTTGAGTGTTTTGTCGTTATTTCGAACGATTGCTAGGCTTGTGAAGTTAATCCTTAGCTTCTTTCGATATACCGCGAGTGGAAAAGGTAAATAACGCGATTCCCAGTCTCCTGCTGTGATTTATCGTTATTTTGAACGATTACGAAGGCGAGGATTTGAATCCTCAGCTTCATTCGATATACCGCGAGTGGAAAAGGTAAATATCGCGATTCCAAGTCTCCTACTGTGATTTATCGTTATTTTTAACGATTACCTGGCTTGGGGAGTGAAACCTTAGTTTCTTTTAGTACACCGTGTGGAAAAGGTAAATATCGCGTTCGGAGTGACCTTGAGTGTTTTGTCGTTATTTCGAATGGTTGCGAGGCTTGGGAAGTGAATCCTCAGCTTCTTTCGATATACCGCGAGTGGAAAAGGTAAATAACGCGATTCCCAGTCTCCTGCTGTGATTTATCGTTATTTTGAACGATTACGAAGGCGAGGATTTGAATCCTCAGCTTCATTCGATATACCGCGAGTGGAAAAGGTAAATATCGCGATTCCGAGTCTCCTACTGTGATTTATCGTTATTTTGATCGATTGCCTGCCTTTGGAAGTGAATCTTTAGTTTCTTTTAGTACACCGTGTGGAAAAGGAAAATATCGCGTTTCGGTGTGACCTTGAGTGTTTTGTCGTTATTTCGAACGATTGCTAGGCTTGTGAAGTGAATCCTTTGCTTCTTTCGATATACCGCGAGTGGAAAAAGTAAATATCCCGATTCCAGGTCTCCTACTGTGATTTATCGTTATTTTGAACGATTACGAAGGCGAGGATTTGAATCCTCAGCTTCTTTCGATATACCGCGAGTGGAAAAGGTAAATATCGCGATTCCCAGGCTCCTGCTGTGATTTATCGTTATTTTGAACGATTACCTGGCTTGGGGAGGGAAACCTTAGTTTCTTTTAGTACACCGTGTGGAAAAGGTAAATATCGCGTTCGGAGTGACCTTGAGTGTTTTGTCGTTATTTCGAATGGTTGCGAGGCTTGGGAAGTGAATCCTCAGATTCTTTCGATATACCGCGAGTGGAAAAGGTAAATAACGCGATTCCCAGTCTCCTGCTGTGATTTATCGTTATTTTGAACGATTACGAAGGCGAGGATTTGAATCCTCAGCTTCATTCGATATACCGCGAGTGGAAAAGGTAAATATCGCGATTCCGAGTCTCCTACTGTGATTTATCGTTATTTTGATCGATTGCCTGCCTTTGGAAGTGAATCTTTAGTTTCTTTTAGTACACCGTGTGGAAAAGGAAAATATCGCGTTTCGGTGTGACCTTGAGTGTTTTGTCGTTATTTCGAACGATTGCTAGGCTTGTGAAGTGAATCCTTTGCTTCTTTCGATATACCGCGAGTGGAAAAGGTAAATATCCCGATTCCAGGTCTCCTACTGTGATTTATCGTTATTTTGAACGATTACGAAGGCGAGGATTTGAATCCTCAGCTTCTTTCGATATACCGCGAGTGGAAAAGGTAAATATCGCGATTCCGAGTCTCCTACTGTGATTTATCGTTATTTTGATCGATTGCCTGCCTTTGGAAGTGAATCTTTAGTTTCTTTTAGTACACCGTGTGGAAAAGGTAAATATCACGTTTCGGTGTGACCTTGAGTGTTTTGTCGTTATTTCGAACGATTGCGAGACTTGGGAAATGAATCCTTAGCTTGTGTCGTTACACCGCGGGTGGAAAATGTAAATATCGCTACACCGAGTCTCCTACTGTGATTTATCGTTATTTTGAACGATTACGAAGGCGAGGATTTGAATCCTCAGCTTCTTTTTATATACCGCGAGTGGAAAAGGTAAATATCGCGATTCCCAGTCTCCTGCTGTGATTTATCGTTATTTTGATCGATTACCTGGCTTGGGGAGTGAATCCTTAGTTTCTTTTAGTTCACCGTGTGGAAAAGGTAAATATCGCGTTCGGAGTGACCTTGAGTGTTTTGTCGTTATTTCGAATGGTTGCGAGGCTTGGGAAGTGAATCCTCAGCTTCTTTCGATATACCGCGAGTGGAAAAGGTAAATAACGCGATTCCCAGTCTCCTGCTGTGATTTATCGTTATTTTGATCGATTACCTGGCTTGGGGAGTGAAACCTTAGTTTCTTTTAGTACACCGTGTGGAAAAGGTAAATATCGCGCTCGGAGTGCCCTTGAGTGTTTTGTCGTTATTTCGAACGATCGCTAGGCTTGTGAAGTGAATCCTTAGCTTCTTTCGATATACCGCGAGTGGAAAAGGTAAATAACGCGATTCCCAGTCTCCTGCTGTGATTTATCGTTATTTTGAACGATTACGAAGGCGAGGATTTGAATCCTCAGCTTCTTTCGATATACCGCGAGTGGAAATGGTAAATAACGCGATGCCCAGTCTCCTGATGTGATTTATCGTTATTTTGATCGATTACCTGGCTTGGGGAGTGAAACCTTAGTTTCTTTTAGTACACCGTGTGGAAAAGGTAAATATCGCGCTCGGAGTGCCCTTGAGTGTTTTGTCGTTATTTCGAACGATCGCTAGGCTTGTGAAGTGAATCCTTAGCTTCTTTCGATATACCGCGAGTGGAAAAGGTAAATAACGCGATTCCCAGTCTCCTGCCTGTGATTTATCGTTATTTTGAACGATTACGAAGGCGAGGATTTGAATCCTCAGCTTCTTTCGATATACCGCGAGTGGAAAAGGTAAATATCGCGATTCCAAGTCTCCTACTGTGATTTATCGTTATTTTTAACGATTACCTGGCTTGGGAAGTGAATCCTTAATTTCTTTTAGTACACCGTGTGGAAAAGGTAAATATCGCGTTCGGTGTGACCTTGAGTGTTTTGTCGTTATTTCGAACGATTGCTAGGCTTGTGAAGTGAATCCTTAGCTTCTTTCGATATACCGCAAGTGGAAAAGGTAAATATCCCGATTCCAGGTCTCCTACTGTGATTTATCGTTATTTTTAACGATTACCTGGCTTGGGAAGTGAATCCTTAGTTTCTTTTAGTACACCGTGTGGAAAAGGTAAATATCACGTTTCGGTGTGACCTTGAGTGTTTTGTCGTTATTTCGAACGATTGCTAGGCTTGTGAAGTGAATCCTTAGCTTCTTCCGATATACCGCGAGTGGAAAAGGTAAATATCCCGATTCGAGGTCTCCTACTGTGATTTATCGTTATTTTTAACGATTACCTGGCTTGGGAAGTGAATCCTTAGTTTCTTTTAGTACACCGTGTGGAAAAGGTAAATATCGCGTTCGGTGTGACCTTGAGTGTTTTGTCGTTATTTCGAACGATTGCTAGGCTTGTGAAGTGAATCCTTAGCTTCTTTCGATATACCGCGAGTGGAAAAGGTAAATATCCCGATTCCAGGTCTCCTACTGTGATTTATCGTTATTTTTAACGATTACCGGGCTTGGGAAGTGAATCCTTAGTTTCTTTTAGTACACCGTGTGGAAAAGGTAAATATCACGTTTCGGTGTGACCTTGAGTGTTTTGTCGTTATTTCGAACGATTGCTAGGCTTGTGAAGTGAATCCTTAGCTTCTTTCGATATACCGCGAGTGGAAAAGGTAAATATCCCGATTCGAGGTCTCCTACTGTGATTTATCGTTATTTTTAACGATTACCTGGCTTGGGAAGTGAATCCTTAGTTTCTTTTAGTACACCGTGTGGAAAAGGTAAATATCGCGTTCGGTGTGACCTTGAGTGTTTTGTCGTTATTTCGAACGATTGCTAGGCTTGTGAAGTGAATCCTTAGCTTCTTTCGATATACCGCGAGTGGAAAAGGTAAATATCCCGATTCCAGGTCTCCTACTGTGATTTATCGTTATTTTTAACGATTACCTGGCTTGGGAAGTGAATCCTTAGTTTCTTTTAGTACACCGTGTGGAAAAGGTAAATATCACGTTTCGGTGTGACCTTGAGTGTTTTGTCGTTATTTCGAACGATTGCTAGGCTTGTGAAGTTAATCCTTAGCTTCTTTCGATATACCGCGAGTGGAAAAGGTAAATAACGCGATTCCCAGTCTCCTGCTGTGATTTATCGTTATTTTGAACGATTACGAAGGCGAGGATTTGAATCCTCAGCTTCATTCGATATACCGCGCGTGGAAAAGGTAAATATCGCGATTCCAAGTCTCCTACTGTGATTTATCGTTATTTTTAACGATTACCTGGCTTGGGAAGTGAATACTTAATTTCTTTTAGTACACCGTGTGGAAAAGGTAAATATCGCGTTCGGTGTGACCTTGAGTGTTTTGTCGTTATTTCGAACGATTGCTAGGCTTGTGAAGTGAATCCTTAGCTTCTTTCGATATACCGCAAGTGGAAAAGGTAAATATCCCGATTCCAGGTCTCCTACTGTGATTTATCGTTATTTTTAACGATTACCTGGCTTGGGAAGTGAATCCTTAGTTTCTTTTAGTACACCGTGTGGAAAAGGTAAATATCACGTTTCGGTGTGACCTTGAGTGTTTTGTCGTTATTTCGAACGATTGCTAGGCTTGTGAAGTGAATCCTTAGCTTCTTTCGATATACCGCGAGTGGAAAAGGTAAATATCCCGATTCGAGGTCTCCTACTGTGATTTATCGTTATTTTTAACGATTACCTGGCTTGGGAAGTGAATCCTTAGTTTCTTTTAGTACACCGTGTGGAAAAGGTAAATATCGCGTTCGGTGTGACCTTGAGTGTTTTGTCGTTATTTCGAACGATTGCTAGGCTTGTGAAGTGAATCCTTAGCTTCTTTCGATATACCGCGAGTGGAAAAGGTAAATATCCCGATTCCAGGTCTCCTACTGTGATTTATCGTTATTTTTAACGATTACCTGGCTTGGGAAGTGAATCCTTAGTTTCTTTTAGTACACCGTGTGGAAAAGGTAAATATCACGTTTCGGTGTGACCTTGAGTGTTTTGTCGTTATTTCGAACGATTGCTAGGCTTGTGAAGTTAATCCTTAGCTTCTTTCGATATACCGCGAGTGGAAAAGGTAAATAACGCGATTCCCAGTCTCCTGCTGTGATTTATCGTTATTTTGAACGATTACGAAGGCGAGGATTTGAATCCTCAGCTTCATTCGATATACCGCGAGTGGAAAAGGTAAATATCGCGATTCCAAGTCTCCTACTGTGATTTATCGTTATTTTTAACGATTACCTGGCTTGGGAAGTGAATCCTTAGTTTCTTTTAGTACACCGTGTGGAAAAGGTAAATATCGCGTTTCGGAGTGACCTTGAGTGATTGGTCGTTATTTCGAACGGTTGCGAGGCTTGGGAAGTGAATCCTTAGCTTCTTTCGATATACCGCGAGTGGAAAAGGTAAATAACGCGATTCCCAGTCTCCTGCTGTGATTTATCGTTATTTTGAACGATTACCTGGCTTAGGAAGTGAATCCTAAGTTTCTTTTAGTACACCGTGTGGAAAAGGTAAATATCGCGTTTCGGTGTGACCTTGAGTGATTGGTCGTTATTTCGAACGGTTGCGAGGCTTGGGAAGTGAATCTTTAGTTTCTTTTAGTACACCGTGTGGAAAAGGTAAATAACGCGATTCCCAGTCTCCTATTGTGATTTATTGTTATTTTGAACGATTGCGAGGGCTAGGATTTGAATCCTTAATTTCTTTTAGTACACCGAGTGGAAAAGGTAAATATCACGTTTCGGTGTGACCTTGAGTGTTTTGTCGTTATTTCGAACTATTGCGAGACTTGGGAAATGAATCCTTAGCTTGTGTCGTTGCACCGCGGGTGGAAAATGTAAATATCGCTACACCGAGTCTCCTACTGTGATTTATCGTTATTTTGAACGATTACGAAGGCGAGGATTTGAATCCTCAGCTTCTTTCGATATACCGCGAGTGGAAAAGGTAAATATCGCGATTCCCAGGCTCCTGCTGTGATTTATCGTTATTTTGAACGATTACCTGGCTTGGGGAGTGAAACCTTAGTTTCTTTTAGTACACCGTGTGGAAAAGGTAAATATCGCGTTCGGAGTGACCTTGAGTGTTTTGTCGTTATTTCGAATGGTTGCGAGGCTTGGGAAGTGAATCCTCAGCTTCTTTCGATATACCGCGAGTGGAAAAGGTAAATAACGCGATTCCCAGTCTCCTGCTGTGATTTATCGTTATTTTGAACGATTACGAAGGCGAGGATTTGAATCCTCAGCTTCATTCGATATACCGCGAGTGGAAAAGGTAAATATCGCGATTCCGAGTCTCCTACTGTGATTTATCGTTATTTTGATCGATTGCCTGCCTTTGGAAGGGAATCTTTAGTTTCTTTTAGTACACCGTGTGGAAAAGGAAAATATCGCGTTTCGGTGTGACCTTGAGTGTTTTGTCGTTATTTCGAACGATTGCTAGGCTTGTGAAGTGAATCCTTTGCTTCTTTCGATATACCGCGAGTGGAAAAAGTAAATATCCCGATTCCAGGTCTCCTACTGTGATTTATCGTTATTTTGAACGATTACGAAGGCGAGGATTTGAATCCTCAGCTTCTTTCGATATACCGCGAGTGGAAAAGGTAAATATCGCGATTCCGAGTCTCCTACTGTGATTTATCGTTATTTTGATCGATTGCCTGCCTTTGGAAGTGAATCTTTAGTTTCTTTTAGTACACCGTGTGGAAAAGGTAAATATCACGTTTCGGTGTGACCTTGAGTGTTTTGTCGTTATTTCGAACGATTGCGAGACTTGGGAAATGAATCCTTTGCTTGTGTCGTTACACCGTGGGTGGAAAATGTAAATATCGCTACACCGAGTCTCCTACTGTGATTTATCGTTATTTTGAACGATTACGAAGGCGAGGATTTGAATCCTCAGCTTCTTTCGATATACCGCGAGTGGAAAATGTAAATATCGCGATTCCCAGTCTCCTGCTGTGATTTATCGTTATTTTGATCGATTACCTGGCTTGGGGAGTGAATCCTTAGTTTCTTTTAGTTCACCGTGTGGAAAAGGTAAATATCGCGTTCGGAGTGACCTTGAGTGTTTTGTCGTTATTTCGAATGGTTGCGAGGCTTGGGAAGTGAATCCTCAGCTTCTTTCGATATACCGCGAGTGGAAAAGGTAAATAACGCGATTCCCAGTCTCCTGCTGTGATTTATCGTTATTTTGATCGATTACCTGGCTTGGGGAGTGAATCCTTAGTTTCTTTTAGTTCACCGTGTGGAAAAGGTAAATATCGCGCTCGGAGTGCCCTTGAGTGTTTTGTCGTTATTTCGAACGATCGCTAGGCTTGTGAAGTGAATCCTTAGCTTCTTTCGATATACCGCGAGTGGAAAAGGTAAATAACGCGATTCCCAGTCTCCTGCTGTGATTTATCGTTATTTTGAACGATTACGAAGGCGAGGATTTGAATCCTCAGCTTCTTTCGATATACCGCGAGTGGAAAAGGTAAATATCGCGATTCCGAGTCTCCTACTGTGATTTATCGTTATTTTGATCGATTGCCTGCCTTTGGAAGTGAATCTTTAGTTTCTTTTAGTACACCGTGTGGAAAAGGTAAATATCACGTTTCGGTGTGACCTTGAGTGTTTTGTCGTTATTTCGAACGATTGCGAGACTTGGGAAATGAATCCTTAGCTTGTGTCGTTACACCGTGGGTGGAAAATGTAAATATCGCTACACCGAGTCTCCTACTGTGATTTATCGTTATTTTGAACGATTACGAAGGCGAGGATTTGAATCCTCAGCTTCTTTCGATATACCGATAGTGGAAAATGTAAATATCGCGATTCCCAGTCTCCTGCTGTGATTTATCGTTATTTTGATCGATTACCTGGCTTGGGGAGTGAATCCTTAGTTTCTTTTAGTTCACCATGTGGAAAAGGTAAATATCGCGTTCGGAGTTACCTTGAGTGTTTTGTCGTTATTTCGAATGGTTGCGAGGCTTGGGAAGTGAATCCTCAGCTTCTTTCGATATACCGCGAGTGGAAAAGGTAAATAACGCGATTCCCAGTCTCCTGCTGTGATTTATCGTTATTTTGATCGATTACCTGGCTTGGGGAGTGAATCCTTAGTTTCTTTTAGTTCACCGTGTGGAAAAGGTAAATATCGCGCTCGGAGTGCCCTTGAGTGTTTTGTCGTTATTTCGAACGATCGCTAGGCTTGTGAAGTGAATCCTTAGCTTCTTTCGATATACCGCGAGTGGAAAAGGTAAATAACGCGATTCCCAGTCTCCTGCTGTGATTTATCGTTATTTTGAACGATTACGATTGCGAGGATTTGAATCCTCAGCTTCTTTCGATATACCGCGAGTGGAAAAGGTAAATATCGCGATTCCAAGTCTCCTACTGTGATTTATCGTTATTTTTAACGATTACGAAGGCGAGGATTTGAATCCTCAGCTTCTTTCGATATACCGCGAGTGGAAAAGGTAAATATCGCGATTCCGAGTCTCCTACTGTGATTTATCGTTATTTTGATCGATTGCCTGCCTTTGGAAGTGAATCTTTAGTTTCTTTTAGTACACCGTGTGGAAAAGGTAAATATCACGTTTCGGTGTGACCTTGAGTGTTTTGTCGTTATTTCGAACGATTGCGAGACTTGGGAAATGAATCCTTAGCTTGTGTCGTTACACCGCGGGTGGAAAATGTAAATATCGCTACACCGAGTCTCCTACTGTGATTTATCGTTATTTTGAACCATTACGAAGGCGAGGATTTGAATCCTCAGCTTCTTTTTATATACCGCGAGTGGAAAAGGTAAATATCGCGATTCCCAGTCTCCTGCTGTGATTTATCGTTATTTTGATCGATTACCTGGCTTGGGGAGTGAATCCTTAGTTTCTTTTAGTTCACCGTGTGGAAAAGGTAAATATCGCGTTCGGAGTGACCTTGAGTGTTTTGTCGTTATTTCGAATGGTTGCGAGGCTTGGGAAGTGAATCCTCAGCTTCTTTCGATATACCGCGAGTGGAAAAGGTAAATAACGCGATTCCCAGTCTCCTGCTGTGATTTATCGTTATTTTGATCGATTACCTGGCTTGGGGAGTGAAACCTTAGTTTCTTTTAGTACACCGTGTGGAAAAGGTAAATATCGCGCTCGGAGTGCCCTTGAGTGTTTTGTCGTTATTTCGAACGATCGCTAGGCTTGTGAAGTGAATCCTTAGCTTCTTTCGATATACCGCGAGTGGAAAAGGTAAATAACGCGATTCCCAGTCTCCTGCTGTGATTTATCGTTATTTTGAACGATTACGAAGGCGAGGATTTGAATCCTCAGCTTCTTTCGATATACCGCGAGTGGAAATGGTAAATAACGCGATTCCCAGTCTCCTGATGTGATTTATCGTTATTTTGATCGATTACCTGGCTTGGGGAGTGAAACCTTAGTTTCTTTTAGTACACCGTGTGGAAAAGGTAAATATCGCGCTCGGAGTGCCCTTGAGTGTTTTGTCGTTATTTCGAACGATCGCTAGGCTTGTGAAGTGAATCCTTAGCTTCTTTCGATATACCGCGAGTGGAAAAGGTAAATAACGCGATTCCCAGTCTCCTGCCTGTGATTTATCGTTATTTTGAACGATTACGAAGGCGAGGATTTGAATCCTCAGCTTCTTTCGATATACCGCGAGTGGAAAAGGTAAATATCGCGATTCCAAGTCTCCTACTGTGATTTATCGTTATTTTTAACGATTACCTGGCTTGGGAAGTGAATCCTTAATTTCTTTTAGTACACCGTGTGGAAAAGGTAAATATCGCGTTCGGTGTGACCTTGAGTGTTTTGTCGTTATTTCGAACGATTGCTAGGCTTGTGAAGTGAATCCTTAGCTTCTTTCGATATACCGCAAGTGGAAAAGGTAAATATCCCGATTCCAGGTCTCCTACTGTGATTTATCGTTATTTTTAACGATTACCTGGCTTGGGAAGTGAATCCTTAGTTTCTTTTAGTACACCGTGTGGAAAAGGTAAATATCACGTTTCGGTGTGACCTTGAGTGTTTTGTCGTTATTTCGAACGATTGCTAGGCTTGTGAAGTGAATCCTTAGCTTCTTCCGATATACCGCGAGTGGAAAAGGTAAATATCCCGATTCGAGGTCTCCTACTGTGATTTATCGTTATTTTTAACGATTACCTGGCTTGGGAAGTGAATCCTTAGTTTCTTTTAGTACACCGTGTGGAAAAGGTAAATATCGCGTTCGGTGTGACCTTGAGTGTTTTGTCGTTATTTCGAACGATTGCTAGGCTTGTGAAGTGAATCCTTAGCTTCTTTCGATATACCGCGAGTGGAAAAGGTAAATATCCCGATTCCAGGTCTCCTACTGTGATTTATCGTTATTTTTAACGATTACCGGGCTTGGGAAGTGAATCCTTAGTTTCTTTTAGTACACCGTGTGGAAAAGGTAAATATCACGTTTCGTTGTGACCTTGAGTGCTTTGTCGTTATTTCAAACGATTGCTAGGCTTGTGAAGTGAATCCTTAGCTTCTTTCGATATACCGCGAGTGGAAAAGGTAAATATCCCGATTCGAGGTCTCCTACTGTGATTTATCGTTATTTTTAACGATTACCTGGCTTGGGAAGTGAATCCTTAGTTTCTTTTAGTACACCGTGTGGAAAAGGTAAATATCGCGTTCGGTGTGACCTTGAGTGTTTTGTCGTTATTTCGAACGATTGCTAGGCTTGTGAAGTGAATCCTTAGCTTCTTTCGATATACCGCGAGTGGAAAAGGTAAATATCCCGATTCCAGGTCTCCTACTGTGATTTATCGTTATTTTTAACGATTACCTGGCTTGGGAAGTGAATCCTTAGTTTCTTTTAGTACACCGTGTGGAAAAGGTAAATATCACGTTTCGGTGTGACCTTGAGTGTTTTGTCGTTATTTCGAACGATTGCTAGGCTTGTGAAGTTAATCCTTAGCTTCTTTCGATATACCGCGAGTGGAAAAGGTAAATAACGCGATTCCCAGTCTCCTGCTGTGATTTATCGTTATTTTGAACGATTACGAAGGCGAGGATTTGAATCCTCAGCTTCATTCGATATACCGCGAGTGGAAAAGGTAAATATCGCGATTCCAAGTCTCCTACTGTGATTTATCGTTATTTTTAACGATTACCTGGCTTGGGAAGTGAATCCTTAGTTTCTTTTAGTACACCGTGTGGAAAAGGTAAATATCGCGTTTCGGAGTGACCTTGAGTGATTGGTCGTTATTTCGAACGGTTGCGAGGCTTGGGAAGTGAATCCTTAGCTTCTTTCGATATACCGCGAGTGGAAAAGGTAAATAACGCGATTCCCAGTCTCCTGCTGTGATTTATCGTTATTTTGAACGATTACCTGGCTTAGGAAGTGAATCCTAAGTTTCTTTTAGTACACCGTGTGGAAAAGGTAAATATCGCGTTTCGGTGTGACCTTGAGTGATTGGTCGTTATTTCGAACGGTTGCGAGGCTTGGGAAGTGAATCTTTAGTTTCTTTTAGTACACCGTGTGGAAAAGGAAAATATCGCGTTTCGGTGTGACCTTGAGTGTTTTGTCGTTATTTCGAACGATTGCTAGGCTTGTGAAGTGAATCCTTTGCTTCTTTCGATATACCGCGAGTGGAAAAGGTAAATATCCCGATTCCAGGTCTCCTACTGTGATTTATCGTTATTTTGAACGATTACGAAGGCGAGGATTTGAATCCTCAGCTTCTTTCGATATACCGCGAGTGGAAAAGGTAAATATCGCGATTCCGAGTCTCCTACTGTGATTTATCGTTATTTTGATCGATTACCTGGCTTGGGGAGTGAATCCTTAGTTTCTTTTAGTTCACCGTGTGGAAAAGGTAAATATCGCGTTCGGAGTGACCTTGAGTGTTTTGTCGTTATTTCGAATGGTTGCGAGGCTTGGGAAGTGAATCTTTAGTTTCTTTTAGTACACCGTGTGGAAAAGGAAAATATCGCGTTTCGGTGTGACCTTGAGTGTTTTGTCGTTATTTCGAACGATTGCGAGACTTGGGAAATGAATCCTTAGCTTGTGTCGTTACACCGCGGGTGGAAAATGTAAATATCGCTACACCGAGTCTCCTACTGTGATTTATCGTTATTTTGAACGATTACGAAGGCGAGGATTTGAATCCTCAGCTTCTTTTTATATACCGCGAGTGGAAAAGGTAAATATCGCGATTCCCAGTCTCCTGCTGTGATTTATCGTTATTTTGATCGATTACCTGGCTTGGGGAGTGAATCCTTAGTTTCTTTTAGTTCACCGTGTGGAAAAGGTAAATATCGCGTTCGGAGTGACCTTGAGTGTTTTGTCGTTATTTCGAATGGTTGCGAGGCTTGGGAAGTGAATCCTCAGCTTCTTTCGATATACCGCGAGTGGAAAAGGTAAATAACGCGATTCCCAGTCTCCTGCTGTGATTTATCGTTATTTTGATCGATTACCTGGCTTGGGGAGTGAAACCTTACTTTCTTTTAGTACACCGTGTGGAAAAGGTAAATATCGCGCTCGGAGTGCCCTTGAGTGTTTTGTCGTTATTTCGAACGATCGCTAGGCTTGTGAAGTGAATCCTTAGCTTCTTTCGATATACCGCGAGTGGAAAAGGTAAATAACGCGATTCCCAGTCTCCTGCTGTGATTTATCGTTATTTTGAACGATTACGAAGGCGAGGATTTGAATCCTCAGCTTCTTTCGATATACCGCGAGTGGAAATGGTAAATAACGCGATTCCCAGTCTCCTGATGTGATTTATCGTTATTTTGATCGATTACCTGGCTTGGGGAGTGAAACCTTAGTTTCTTTTAGTACACCGTGTGGAAAAGGTAAATATCGCGCTCGGAGTGCCCTTGAGTGTTTTGTCGTTATTTCGAACGATCGCTAGGCTTGTGAAGTGAATCCTTAGCTTCTTTCGATATACCGCGAGTGGAAAAGGTAAATAACGCGATTCCCAGTCTCCTGCCTGTGATTTATCGTTATTTTGAACGATTACGAAGGCGAGGATTTGAATCCTCAGCTTCTTTCGATATACCGCGAGTGGAAAAGGTAAATATCGCGATTCCAAGTCTCCTACTGTGATTTATCGTTATTTTTAACGATTACCTGGCTTGGGAAGTGAATCCTTAATTTCTTTTAGTACACCGTGTGGAAAAGGTAAATATCGCGTTCGGTGTGACCTTGAGTGTTTTGTCGTTATTTCGAACGATTGCTAGGCTTGTGAAGTGAATCCTTAGCTTCTTTCGATATACCGCAAGTGGAAAAGGTAAATATCCCGATTCCAGGTCTCCTACTGTGATTTATCGTTATTTTTAACGATTACCTGGCTTGGGAAGTGAATCCTTAGTTTCTTTTAGTACACCGTGTGGAAAAGGTAAATATCACGTTTCGGTGTGACCTTGAGTGTTTTGTCGTTATTTCGAACGATTGCTAGGCTTGTGAAGTGAATCCTTAGCTTCTTCCGATATACCGCGAGTGGAAAAGGTAAATATCCCGATTCGAGGTCTCCTACTGTGATTTATCGTTATTTTTAACGATTACCTGGCTTGGGAAGTGAATCCTTAGTTTCTTTTAGTACACCGTGTGGAAAAGGTAAATATCGCGTTCGGTGTGACCTTGAGTGTTTTGTCGTTATTTCGAACGATTGCTAGGCTTGTGAAGTGAATCCTTAGCTTCTTTCGATATACCGCGAGTGGAAAAGGTAAATATCCCGATTCCAGGTCTCCTACTGTTATTTATCGTTATTTTTAACGATTACCTGGCTTGGGAAGTGAATCCTTAGTTTCTTTTAGTACACCGTGTGGAAAAGGTAAATATCACGTTTCGGTGTGACCTTGAGTGTTTTGTCGTTATTTCGAACGATTGCTAGGCTTGTGAAGTTAATCCTTAGCTTCTTTCGATATACCGCGAGTGGAAAAGGTAAATAACGCGATTCCCAGTCTCCTGCTGTGATTTATCGTTATTTTGAACGATTACGAAGGCGAGGATTTGAATCCTCAGCTTCATTCGATATACCGCGAGTGGAAAAGGTAAATATCGCGATTCCAAGTCTCCTACTGTGATTTATCGTTATTTTTAACGATTACCTGGCTTGGGAAGTGAATCCTTAGTTTCTTTTAGTACACCGTGTGGAAAAGGTAAATATCGCGTTTCGGAGTGACCTTGAGTGATTGGTCGTTATTTCGAACGGTTGCGAGGCTTGGGAAGTGAATCCTTAGCTTCTTTCGATATACCGCGAGTGGAAAAGGTAAATAACGCGATTCCCAGTCTCCTGCTGTGATTTATCGTTATTTTGAACGATTACCTGGCTTAGGAAGTGAATCCTAAGTTTCTTTTAGTACACCGTGTGGAAAAGGTAAATATCGCGTTTCGGTGTGACCTTGAGTGATTGGTCGTTATTTCGAACGGTTGCGAGGCTTGGGAAGTGAATCTTTAGTTTCTTTTAGTACACCGTGTGGAAAAGGTAAATAACGCGATGCCCAGTCTCCTATTGTGATTTATTGTTATTTTGAACGATTGCGAGGGCTAGGATTTGAATCCTTAATTTCTTTTAGTACACCGAGTGGAAAAGGTAAATATCACGTTTCGGTGTGACCTTGAGTGTTTTGTCGTTATTTCGAACTATTGCGAGACTTGGGAAATGAATCCTTAGCTTGTGTCGTTGCACCGTGGGTGGAAAATGTAAATATCGCTACACCGAGTCTCCTACTGTGATTTATCGTTATTTTGAACGATTACGAAGGCGAGGATTTGAATCCTCAGCTTCTTTCGATATACCGCGAGTGGAAAAGGTAAATATCGCGATTCCCAGGCTCCTGCTGTGATTTATCGTTATTTTGAACGATTACCTGGCTTGGGGAGTGAAACCTTAGTTTCTTTTAGTACACCGTGTGGAAAAGGTAAATATCGCGTTCGGAGTGACCTTGAGTGTTTTGTCGTTATTTCGAATGGTTGCGAGGCTTGGGAAGTGAATCCTCAGCTTCTTTCGATATACCGCGAGTGGAAAAGGTAAATAACGCGATTCCCAGTCTCCTGCTGTGATTTATCGTTATTTTGAACGATTACGAAGGCGAGGATTTGAATCCTCAGCTTCATTCGATATACCGCGAGTGGAAAAGGTAAATATCGCGATTCCAAGTCTCCTACTGTGATTTATCGTTATTTTTAACGATTACCTGGCTTGGGAAGTGAATCCTTAGTTTCTTTTAGTACACCGTGTGGAAAAGGTAAATATCGCGTTTCGGAGTGACCTTGAGTGATTGGTCGTTATTTCGAACGGTTGCGAGGCTTGGGAAGTGAATCCTTAGCTTCTTTCGATATACCGCGAGTGGAAAAGGTAAATAACGCGATTCCCAGTCTCCTGCTGTGATTTATCGTTATTTTGAACGATTACCTGGCTTAGGAAGTGAATCCTAAGTTTCTTTTAGTACACCGTGTGGAAAAGGTAAATATCGCGTTTCGGTGTGACCTTGAGTGATTGGTCGTTATTTCGAACGGTTGCGAGGCTTGGGAAGTGAATCTTTAGTTTCTTTTAGTACACCGTGTGGAAAAGGAAAATATCGCGTTTCGGTGTGACCTTGAGTGTTTTGTCGTTATTTCGAACGATTGCTAGGCTTGTGAAGTGAATCCTTTGCTTCTTTCGATATACCGCGAGTGGAAAAGGTAAATATCCCGATTCCAGGTCTCCTACTGTGATTTATCGTTATTTTGAACGATTACGAAGGCGAGGATTTGAATCCTCAGCTTCTTTCGATATACCGCGAGTGGAAAAGGTAAATATCGCGATTCCGAGTCTCCTACTGTGATTTATCGTTATTTTGATCGATTACCTGGCTTGGGGAGTGAATCCTTAGTTTCTTTTAGTTCACCGTGTGGAAAAGGTAAATATCGCGTTCGGAGTGACCTTGAGTGTTTTGTCGTTATTTCGAATGGTTGCGAGGCTTGGGAAGTGAATCTTTAGTTTCTTTTAGTACACCGTGTGGAAAAGGAAAATATCGCGTTTCGGTGTGACCTTGAGTGTTTTGTCGTTATTTCGAACGATTGCGAGACTTGGGAAATGAATCCTTAGCTTGTGTCGTTACACCGCGGGTGGAA
Source organism: Nomada fucata (assembly GCA_948146005.1). NCBI lineage: Eukaryota > Metazoa > Arthropoda > Insecta > Hymenoptera > Apidae > Nomada > Nomada fucata. The sequence continues at coordinate 27,349,458 of OX411275.1, forward strand.
AATGTAAATATCGCTACACCGAGTCTCCTACTGTGATTTATCGTTATTTTGAACGATTACGAAGGCGAGGATTTGAATCCTCAGCTTCTTTTTATATACCGCGAGTGGAAAAGGTAAATATCGCGATTCCCAGTCTCCTGCTGTGATTTATCGTTATTTTGATCGATTACCTGGCTTGGGGAGTGAATCCTTAGTTTCTTTTAGTTCACCGTGTGGAAAAGGTAAATATCGCGTTCGGAGTGACCTTGAGTGTTTTGTCGTTATTTCGAATGGTTGCGAGGCTTGGGAAGTGAATCCTCAGCTTCTTTCGATATACCGCGAGTGGAAAAGGTAAATAACGCGATTCCCAGTCTCCTGCTGTGATTTATCGTTATTTTGATCGATTACCTGGCTTGGGGAGTGAAACCTTACTTTCTTTTAGTACACCGTGTGGAAAAGGTAAATATCGCGCTCGGAGTGCCCTTGAGTGTTTTGTCGTTATTTCGAACGATCGCTAGGCTTGTGAAGTGAATCCTTAGCTTCTTTCGATATACCGCGAGTGGAAAAGGTAAATAACGCGATTCCCAGTCTCCTGCTGTGATTTATCGTTATTTTGAACGATTACGAAGGCGAGGATTTGAATCCTCAGCTTCTTTCGATATACCGCGAGTGGAAATGGTAAATAACGCGATTCCCAGTCTCCTGATGTGATTTATCGTTATTTTGATCGATTACCTGGCTTGGGGAGTGAAACCTTAGTTTCTTTTAGTACACCGTGTGGAAAAGGTAAATATCGCGCTCGGAGTGCCCTTGAGTGTTTTGTCGTTATTTCGAACGATCGCTAGGCTTGTGAAGTGAATCCTTAGCTTCTTTCGATATACCGCGAGTGGAAAAGGTAAATAACGCGATTCCCAGTCTCCTGCCTGTGATTTATCGTTATTTTGAACGATTACGAAGGCGAGGATTTGAATCCTCAGCTTCTTTCGATATACCGCGAGTGGAAAAGGTAAATATCGCGATTCCAAGTCTCCTACTGTGATTTATCGTTATTTTTAACGATTACCTGGCTTGGGAAGTGAATCCTTAATTTCTTTTAGTACACCGTGTGGAAAAGGTAAATATCGCGTTCGGTGTGACCTTGAGTGTTTTGTCGTTATTTCGAACGATTGCTAGGCTTGTGAAGTGAATCCTTAGCTTCTTTCGATATACCGCAAGTGGAAAAGGTAAATATCCCGATTCCAGGTCTCCTACTGTGATTTATCGTTATTTTTAACGATTACCTGGCTTGGGAAGTGAATCCTTAGTTTCTTTTAGTACACCGTGTGGAAAAGGTAAATATCACGTTTCGGTGTGACCTTGAGTGTTTTGTCGTTATTTCGAACGATTGCTAGGCTTGTGAAGTGAATCCTTAGCTTCTTCCGATATACCGCGAGTGGAAAAGGTAAATATCCCGATTCGAGGTCTCCTACTGTGATTTATCGTTATTTTTAACGATTACCTGGCTTGGGAAGTGAATCCTTAGTTTCTTTTAGTACACCGTGTGGAAAAGGTAAATATCGCGTTCGGTGTGACCTTGAGTGTTTTGTCGTTATTTCGAACGATTGCTAGGCTTGTGAAGTGAATCCTTAGCTTCTTTCGATATACCGCGAGTGGAAAAGGTAAATATCCCGATTCCAGGTCTCCTACTGTTATTTATCGTTATTTTTAACGATTACCTGGCTTGGGAAGTGAATCCTTAGTTTCTTTTAGTACACCGTGTGGAAAAGGTAAATATCACGTTTCGGTGTGACCTTGAGTGTTTTGTCGTTATTTCGAACGATTGCTAGGCTTGTGAAGTTAATCCTTAGCTTCTTTCGATATACCGCGAGTGGAAAAGGTAAATAACGCGATTCCCAGTCTCCTGCTGTGATTTATCGTTATTTTGAACGATTACGAAGGCGAGGATTTGAATCCTCAGCTTCATTCGATATACCGCGAGTGGAAAAGGTAAATATCGCGATTCCAAGTCTCCTACTGTGATTTATCGTTATTTTTAACGATTACCTGGCTTGGGAAGTGAATCCTTAGTTTCTTTTAGTACACCGTGTGGAAAAGGTAAATATCGCGTTTCGGAGTGACCTTGAGTGATTGGTCGTTATTTCGAACGGTTGCGAGGCTTGGGAAGTGAATCCTTAGCTTCTTTCGATATACCGCGAGTGGAAAAGGTAAATAACGCGATTCCCAGTCTCCTGCTGTGATTTATCGTTATTTTGAACGATTACCTGGCTTAGGAAGTGAATCCTAAGTTTCTTTTAGTACACCGTGTGGAAAAGGTAAATATCGCGTTTCGGTGTGACCTTGAGTGATTGGTCGTTATTTCGAACGGTTGCGAGGCTTGGGAAGTGAATCTTTAGTTTCTTTTAGTACACCGTGTGGAAAAGGTAAATAACGCGATGCCCAGTCTCCTATTGTGATTTATTGTTATTTTGAACGATTGCGAGGGCTAGGATTTGAATCCTTAATTTCTTTTAGTACACCGAGTGGAAAAGGTAAATATCGCGTTTCGGTGTGACCTTGAGTGATTGGTCGTTATTTCGAACGGTTGCGAGGCTTGGGAAGTGAATCTTTAGTTTCTTTTAGTACACCGTGTGGAAAAGGTAAATAACGCGATGCCCAGTCTCCTACTGTGATTTATCGTTATTTTGAACGATTACCTGGCTTGGGGAGTGAAACCTTAGTTTCTTTTAGTACACCGTGTGGAAAAGGTAAATATCGCGTTCGGAGTGACCTTGAGTGTTTTGTCGTTATTTCGAATGGTTGCGAGGCTTGGGAAGTGAATCCTCAGCTTCTTTCGATATACCGCGAGTGGAAAAGGTAAATAACGCGATTCCCAGTCTCCTGCTGTGATTTATCGTTATTTTGAACGATTACGAAGGCGAGGATTTGAATCCTCAGCTTCATTCGATATACCGCGAGTGGAAAAGGTAAATATCGCGATTCCGAGTCTCCTACTGTGATTTATCGTTATTTTGATCGATTGCCTGCCTTTGGAAGTGAATCTTTAGTTTCTTTTAGTTCACCGTGTGGAAAAGGAAAATATCGCGTTTCGGTGTGACCTTGAGTGTTTTGTCGTTATTTCGAACGATTGCTAGGCTTGTGAAGTGAATCCTTTGCTTCTTTCGATATACCGCGAGTGGAAAAAGTAAATATCCCGATTCCAGGTCTCCTACTGTGATTTATCGTTATTTTGAACGATTACGAAGGCGAGGATTTGAATCCTCAGCTTCTTTCGATATACCGCGAGTGGAAAAGGTAAATATCGCGATTCCGAGTCTCCTACTGTGATTTATCGTTATTTTGATCGATTGCCTGCCTTTGGAAGTGAATCTTTAGTTTCTTTTAGTACACCGTGTGGAAAAGGTAAATATCACGTTTCGGTGTGACCTTGAGTGTTTTGTCGTTATTTCGAACGATTGCGAGACTTGGGAAATGAATCCTTTGCTTGTGTCGATACACCGTGGGTGGAAAATGTAAATATCGCTACACCGAGTCTCCTACTGTGATTTATCGTTATTTTGAACGATTACGAAGGCGAGGATTTGAATCCTCAGCTTCTTTCGATATACCGCGAGTGGAAAATGTAAATATCGCGATTCCCAGTCTCCTGCTGTGATTTATCGTTATTTTGATCGATTACCTGGCTTGGGGAGTGAATCCTTAGTTTCTTTTAGTTCACCGTGTGGAAAAGGTAAATATCGCGTTCGGAGTGACCTTGAGTGTTTTGTCGTTATTTCGAATGGTTGCGAGGCTTGGGAAGTGAATCCTCAGCTTCTTTCGATATACCGCGAGTGGAAAAGGTAAATAACGCGATTCCCAGTCTCCTGCTGTGATTTATCGTTATTTTGATCGATTACCTGGCTTGGGGAGTGAATCCTTAGTTTCTTTTAGTTCACCGTGTGGAAAAGGTAAATATCGCGCTCGGAGTGCCCTTGAGTGTTTTGTCGTTATTTCGAACGATCGCTAGGCTTGTGAAGTGAATCCTTAGCTTCTTTCGATATACCGCGAGTGGAAAAGGTAAATAACGCGATTCCCAGTCTCCTGCTGTGATTTATCGTTATTTTGAACGATTACGAAGGCGAGGATTTGAATCCTCAGCTTCTTTCGATATACCGCGAGTGGAAAAGGTAAATATCGCGATTCCGAGTCTCCTACTGTGATTTATCGTTATTTTGATCGATTGCCTGCCTTTGGAAGTGAATCTTTAGTTTCTTTTAGTACACCGTGTGGAAAAGGTAAATATCACGTTTCGGTGTGACCTTGAGTGTTTTGTCGTTATTTCGAACGATTGCGAGACTTGGGAAATGAATCCTTAGCTTGTGTCGTTACACCGTGGGTGGAAAATGTAAATATCGCTACACCGAGTCTCCTACTGTGATTTATCGTTATTTTGAACGATTACGAAGGCGAGGATTTGAATCCTCAGCTTCTTTCGATATACCGCGAGTGGAAAATGTAAATATCGCGATTCCCAGTCTCCTGCTGTGATTTATCGTTATTTTGATCGATTACCTGGCTTGGGGAGTGAATCCTTAGTTTCTTTTAGTTCACCATGTGGAAAAGGTAAATATCGCGTTCGGAGTGACCTTGAGTGTTTTGTCGTTATTTCGAATGGTTGCGAGGCTTGGGAAGTGAATCCTCAGCTTCTTTCGATATACCGCGAGTGGAAAAGGTAAATAACGCGATTCCCAGTCTCCTGCTGTGATTTATCGTTATTTTGATCGATTACCTGGCTTGGGGAGTGAATCCTTAGTTTCTTTTAGTTCACCGTGTGGAAAAGGTAAATATCGCGCTCGGAGTGCCCTTGAGTGTTTTGTCGTTATTTCGAACGATCGCTAGGCTTGTGAAGTGAATCCTTAGCTTCTTTCGATATACCGCGAGTGGAAAAGGTAAATAACGCGATTCCCAGTCTCCTGCTGTGATTTATCGTTATTTTGAACGATTACGATTGCGAGGATTTGAATCCTCAGCTTCTTTCGATATACCGCGAGTGGAAAAGGTAAATATCGCGATTCCAAGTCTCCTACTGTGATTTATCGTTATTTTTAACGATTACCTGGCTTGGGAAGTGAATCCTTAGTTTCTTTTAGTACACCGTGTGGAAAAGGTAAATATCGCGTTCGGTGTGACCTTGAGTGTTTTGTCGTTATTTCGAACGATTGCTAGGCTTGTGAAGTGAATCCTTAGCTTCTTTCGATATACCGCGAGTGGAAAAGGTAAATATGCCGATTCCAGGTCTCCTACTGTGATTTATCGTTATTTTTAACGATTACCTGGCTTGGGAAGTGAATCCTTAGTTTCTTTTAGTACACCGTGTGGAAAAGGTAAATATCACGTTTCGGTGTGACCTTGAGTGTTTTGTCGTTATTTCGAACGATTGCTAGGCTTGTGAAGTGAATCCTTAGCTTCTTTCGATATACCGCGAGTGGAAAAGGTAAATATCGCGATTCCAAGTCTCCTACTGTGATTTATCGTTATTTTTAACGATTACCTGGCTTGGGAAGTAAATCCTTAGTTTCTTTTAGTACACCGTGTGGAAAAGGTAAATATCGCGTTTCGGAGTGACCTTGAGTGATTGGTCGTTATTTCGAACGGTTGCGAGGCTTGGGAAGTGAATCCTTAGCTTCTTTCGATATACCGCGAGTGGAAAAGGTAAATAACGCGATTCCCAGTCTCCTGCTGTGATTTATCGTTATTTTAAAAGATTACATGGCTTAGGAAGTGAATCCTAAGTTTCTTTTAGTACACCGTGTGGAAAATGTAAATATCGCGTTTCGGTGTGACCTTGAGTGTTTTGTCGTTATTTCGAACGATTGCTAGGCTTGTGAAGTGAATCCTCAATTTCTTTTAGTACACCGACTGGAAAAGGTAGATATCGCGTTTCGGAGTGACCATGAGTGATTGGTCGTTATTTCGAACGGTTGCGAGACTTGGGAAGTGAATCCTTAGCTTCTTTGGATATACCGCGAGTGGAAAAGGTAAATATCCCGATTCCAGGTCTCCTACTGTGATTTATCGTTATTTTGAACGATTACCTGCCTTGGGAAGTGAATCTTTAGTTACTTTTAGTACACCGTGTGGAAAAGGAAAATATCGCGTTTCGGTGTGACCTTGAGTGTTTTGTCGTTATTTCGAACGATTGCTAGGCTTGTGAAGTGAATCCTTTGCTTCTTTCGATATACCGCGAGTGGAAAAGGTAAATATCCCGATTCCAGGTCTCCTACTGTGATTTATCGTTATTTTGAACGATTACGAATCCGAGGATTTGAATCCTCAGCTTCTTTCGATATACCGCGAGTGGAAAAGGTAAATATCGCGATTCCGAGTCTCCTACTGTGATTTATCGTTATTTTGATCGATTGCGAGGGCTAGGATTTGAATCCTTAATTTCTTTTAGTACACCGAGTGGAAAAGGTAAATATCACGTTTCGGTGTGACCTTGAGTGTTTTGTCGTTATTTCGAACTATTGCGAGACTTGGGAAATGAATCCTTAGCTTGTGTCGTTACACCGTGGGTGGAAAATGTAAATATCGCTAAACCGAGTCTCCTACTGTGATTTATCGTTATTTTGAACGATTACGAAGGCGAGGATTTGAATCCTCAGCTTCTTTCGATATACCGCGAGTGGGAAAGGTAAATATCGCGATTCCGAGTCTCCTACTGTGATTTATCGTTATTTTGATCGATTGCCTGCCTTTGGAAGTGAATCTTTAGTTTCTTTTAGTACACCGTGTGGATAAGGTAAATATCACGTTTCGGTGTGACCTTGAGTGTTTTGCCGTTATTTCGAACGATTGCTAGGCATGTGAAGTGAATCCTTAGCTTCTTTCGATATACCGCGAGTGGACAAGGTAAATATCGCCATACCGAGTCTCCTATTGTGGTTTATTGTTATTTTGAACGATTGCGAGGGCTAGGATTTGAATCCTTAATTTCTTTTATTACACCGAGTGGAAAAGGTAAATATCATGTTTCGGTGTGACCTAGAGTGATTGGTCGTTATTTCGAACGGTTGCGTGACTTGGGAAGTGAATCCTTAGCTTCTTTCGATATACCGCGAGTGGAAAAGGTAAATAACGCGATTCCCAGTCTCCTGCTGTGATTTATCGTTATTTTGAACGATTACCTGCCTTGGGAAGTGAATCTTTAGTTTCTTTTAGTACACCGTGTGGAAAAGGTAGATATCGCGTTTCGGAGTGACCTTGAGTGATTGGTCGTTATTTCGAACGGTTGCGTGACTTGGGAAGTGAATCCTTAGCTTCTTTCGATATACCGCGAGTGGAAAAGGTAAATATCGCGATTCCCAGTCTCCTGCTGTGATTTATCGTTATTTTGATCGATTACCTGGCTTGGGGAGTGAATCCTTAGTTTCTTTTAGTTCACCGTGTGGAAAAGGTAAATATCGCGTTCGGAGTGACCTTGAGTGTCTTGTCGTTATTTCGAATGGTTGCGAGGCTTGGGAAGTGAATCCTCAGCTTCTTTCGATATACCGCGAGTGGAAAAGGTAAATAACGCGATTCCCAGTCTCCTGCTGTGATTTATCGTTATTTTGATCGATTACCTGGCTTGGGGAGTGAAACCTTAGTTTCTTTTAGTACACCGTGTGGAAAAGGTAAATATCGCGCTCGGAGTGCCCTTGAGTGTTTTGTCGTTATTTCGAACGATCGCTAGGCTTGTGAAGTGAATCCTTAGCTTCTTTCGATATACCGCGAGTGGAAAAGGTAAATAACGCGATTCCCAGTCTCCTGCTGTGATTTATCGTTATTTTGAACGATTACGAAGGCGAGGATTTGAATCCTCAGCTTCTTTCGATATACCGCGAGTGGAAAAGGTAAATATCGCGATTCCAAGTCTCCTACTGTGATTTATCGTTATTTTTAACGATTACCTGGCTTGGGAAGTGAATCCTTAGTTTCTTTTAGTACACCGTGTGGAAAAGGTAAATATCGCGTTCGGTGTGACCTTGAGTGTTTTGTCGTTATTTCGAATGGTTGCGAGGCTTGGGAAGTGAATCCTCAGCTTCTTTCGATATACCGCGAGTGGAAAAGGTAAATAACGCGATTCCCAGTCTCCTGCTGTGATTTATCGTTATTTTGAACGATTACGAAGGCGAGGATTTGAATCCTCAGCTTCTTTCGATATACCGCGAGTGGAAAAGGTAAATATCGCGATTCCGAGTCTCCTACTGTGATTTATCGTTATTTTGATCGATTGCCTGCCTTTGGAAGTGAATCTTTAGTTTCTTTTAGTACACCGTGTGGAAAAGGTAAATATCACGTTTCGGTGTGACCTTGAGTGTTTTGTCGTTATTTCGAACGATTGCGAGACTTGGGAAATGAATCCTTAGCTTGTGTCGTTACACCGTGGGTGGAAAATGTAAATATCGCTACACCGAGTCTCCTACTGTGATTTATCGTTATTTTGAACGATTACGAAGGCGAGGATTTGAATCCTCAGCTTCTTTCGATATACCGCGAGTGGAAAAGGTAAATATCGCGATTCCGAGTCTCCTACTGTGATTTATCGTTATTTTGATCGATTGCCTGCCTTTGGAAGTGAATCTTTAGTTTCTTTTAGTACACCGTGTGGAAAAGGAAAATATCGCGTTTCGGTGTGACCTTGAGTGTTTTGTCGTTATTTCGAACGATTGCTAGGCTTGTGAAGTGAATCCTTTGCTTCTTTCGATATACCGCGAGTGGAAAAGGTAAATATCCCGATTCCAGGTCTCCTACTGTGATTTATCGTTATTTTGAACGATTACGAAGGCGAGGATTTGAATCCTCAGCTTCTTTCGATATACCGCGAGTGGAAAAGGTAAATATCGCGATTCCGAGTCTCCTACTGTGATTTATCGTTATTTTGATCGATTGCCTGCCTTTGGAAGTGAATCTTTAGTTTCTTTTAGTACACCGTGTGGAAAAGGTAAATATCACGTTTCGGTGTGACCTTGAGTGTTTTGTCGTTATTTCGAATGGTTGCGAGGCTTGGGAAGTGAATCCTCAGCTTCTTTCGATATACCGCGAGTGGAAAAGGTAAATAACGCGATTCCCAGTCTCCTGCTGTGATTTATCGTTATTTTGATCGATTACCTGGCTTGGGGAGTGAATCCTTAGTTTCTTTTAGTTCACCGTGTGGAAAAGGTAAATATCGCGTTCGGTGTGACCTTGAGTGTTTTGTCGTTATTTCGAACGATTGCTAGGCTTGTGAAGTGAATCCTTAGCTTCTTTCGATATACCGCGAGTGGAAAAGGTAAATATCGCGATTCCCAGTCTCCTGCTGTGATTTATCGTTATTTTGATCGATTACCTGGCTTGGGGAGTGAATCCTTAGTTTCTTTTAGTTCACCGTGTGGAAAAGGTAAATATCGCGTTCGGAGTGACCTTGAGTGTTTTGTCGTTATTTCGAATGGTTGCGAGGCTTGGGAAGTGAATCCTCAGCTTCTTTCGATATACCGCGAGTGGAAAAGGTAAATAACGCGATTCCCAGTCTCCTGCTGTGATTTATCGTTATTTTGATCGATTACCTGGCTTGGGGAGTGAAACCTTAGTTTCTTTTAGTACACCGTGTGGAAAAGGTAAATATCGCGCTCGGAGTGCCCTTGAGTGTTTTGTCGTTATTTCGAACGATCGCTAGGCTTGTGAAGTGAATCCTTAGCTTCTTTCGATATACCGCGAGTGGAAAAGGTAAATAACGCGATTCCCAGTCTCCTGCTGTGATTTATCGTTATTTTGAACGATTACGAAGGCGAGGATTTGAATCCTCAGCTTCTTTCGATATACCGCGAGTGGAAAAGGTAAATATCGCGATTCCAAGTCTCCTACTGTGATTTATCGTTATTTTTAACGATTACCTGGCTTGGGAAGTGAATCCTTAGTTTCTTTTAGTACACCGTGTGGAAAAGGTAAATATCGCGTTCGGTGTGACCTTGAGTGTTTTGTCGTTATTTCGAATGGTTGCGAGGCTTGGGAAGTGAATCCTCAGCTTCTTTCGATATACCGCGAGTGGAAAAGGTAAATAACGCGATTCCCAGTCTCCTGCTGTGATTTATCGTTATTTTGAACGATTACGAAGGCGAGGATTTGAATCCTCAGCTTCTTTCGATATACCGCGAGTGGAAAAGGTAAATATCGCGATTCCGAGTCTCCTACTGTGATTTATCGTTATTTTGATCGATTGCCTGCCTTTGGAAGTGAATCTTTAGTTTCTTTTAGTACACCGTGTGGAAAAGGTAAATATCACGTTTCGGTGTGACCTTGAGTGTTTTGTCGTTATTTCGAACGATTGCGAGACTTGGGAAATGAATCCTTAGCTTGTGTCGTTACACCGTGGGTGGAAAATGTAAATATCGCTACACCGAGTCTCCTACTGTGATTTATCGTTATTTTGAACGATTACGAAGGCGAGGATTTGAATCCTCAGCTTCTTTCGATATACCGCGAGTGGAAAATGTAAATATCGCGATTCCCAGTCTCCTGCTGTGATTTATCGTTATTTTGATCGATTACCTGGCTTGGGGAGTGAATCCTTAGTTTCTTTTAGTTCACCGTGTGGAAAAGGTAAATATCGCGTTCGGAGTGACCTTGAGTGTTTTGTCGTTATTTCGAATGGTTGCGAGGCTTGGGAAGTGAATCCTCAGCTTCTTTCGATATACCGCGAGTGGAAAAGGTAAATAACGCGATTCCCAGTCTCCTGCTGTGATTTATCGTTATTTTGATCGATTACCTGGCTTGGGGAGTGAATCCTTAGTTTCTTTTAGTTCACCGTGTGGAAAAGGTAAATATAGCGCTCGGAGTGCCCTTGAGTGTTTTGTCGTTATTTCGAACGATCGCTAGGCTTGTGAAGTGAATCCTTAGCTTCTTTCGATATACCGCGAGTGGAAAAGGTAAATAACGCGATTCCCAGTCTCCTGCTGTGATTTATCGTTATTTTGAACGATTACGAAGGCGAGGATTTGAATCCTCAGCTTCTTTCGATATACCGCGAGTGGAAAATGTAAATATCGCGATTCCCAGTCTCCTGCTGTGATTTATCGTTATTTTGATCGATTACCTGGCTTGGGGAGTGAATCCTTAGTTTCTTTTAGTTCACCGTGTGGAAAAGGTAAATATCGCGTTCGGAGTGACCTTGAGTGTTTTGTCGTTATTTCGAATGGTTGCGAGGCTTGGGAAGTGAATCCTCAGCTTCTTTCGATATACCGCGAGTGGAAAAGGTAAATAACGCGATTCCCAGTCTCCTGCTGTGATTTATCGTTATTTTGATCGATTACCTGGCTTGGGGAGTGAATCCTTAGTTTCTTTTAGTTCACCGTGTGGAAAAGGTAAATATCGCGCTCGGAGTGCCCTTGAGTGTTTTGTCGTTATTTCGAACGATCGCTAGGCTTGTGAAGTGAATCCTTAGCTTCTTTCGATATACCGCGAGTGGAAAAGGTAAATAACGCGATTCCCAGTCTCCTGCTGTGATTTATCGTTATTATGAACGATTACGAAGGCGAAGATTTGAATCCTCAGCTTCTTTCGATATACCGCGAGTGGAAAAGGTAAATATCGCGATTCCAAGTCTCCTACTGTGATTTATCGTTATTTTTAACGATTACCTGGCTTGGGAAGTGAATCCTTAGTTTCTTTTAGTACACCGTGTGGAAAAGGTAAATATCGCGTTCGGTGTGACCTTGAGTGTTTTGTCGTTATTTCGAACGATTGCTAGGCTTGTGAAGTGAATCCTTAGCTTCTTTCGATATACCGCGAGTGGAAAAGGTAAATATGCCGATTCCAGGTCTCCTACTGTGATTTATCGTTATTTTTAACGATTACCTGGCTTGGGAAGTGAATCCTTAGTTTCTTTTAGTACACCGTGTGGAAAAGGTAAATATCACGTTTCGGTGTGACCTTGAGTGTTTTGTCGTTATTTCGAACGATTGCTAGGATTGTGAAGTGAATCCTTAGCTTCTTTCGATATACCGCGAGTGGAAAAGGTAAATAACGCGATTCCCAGTCTCCTGCTGTGATTTATCGTTATTTTGAACGATTACGAAGGCGAGGATTTGAATCCTCAGCTTCATTCGATATACCGCGAGTGGAAAAGGTAAATATCGCGATTCCAAGTCTCCAACTGTGATTTATCGTTATTTTTAACGATTACCTGGCTTGGGAAGTAAATCCTTAGTTTCTTTTAGTACACCGTGTGGAAAAGGTAAATATCGCGTTTCGGAGTGACCTTGAGTGATTGGTCGTTATTTCGAACGGTTGCGAGGCTTGGGAAGTGAATCCTTAGCTTCTTTCGATATACCGCGAGTGGAAAACGTAAATAACGCGATTCCCAGTCTCCTGCTGTGATTTATCGTTATTTTGAAAGATTACATGGCTTAGGAAGTGAATCCTAAGTTTCTTTTAGTACACCGTGTGGAAAATGTAAATATCGCGTTTCGGTGTGACCTTGAGTGTTTTGTCGTTATTTCGAACGATTGCTAGGCTTGTGAAGTGAATCCTCAATTTCTTTTAGTACACCGACTGGAAAAGGTAGATATCGCGTTTCGGAGTGACCATGAGTGATTGGTCGTTATTTCGAACGGTTGCGAGACTTGGGAAGTGAATCCTTAGCTTCTTTGGATATACCGCGAGTGGAAAAGGTAAATATCCCGATTCCAGGTCTCCTACTGTGATTTATCGTTATTTTGAACGATTACCTGCCTTGGGAAGTGAATCTTTAGTTTCTTTTAGTACACCGTGTGGAAAAGGAAAATATCGCGTTTCGGTGTGACCTTGAGTGTTTTGTCGTTATTTCGAACGATTGCTAGGCTTGTGAAGTGAATCCTTTGCTTCTTTCGATATACCGCGAGTGGAAAAGGTAAATATCCCGATTCCAGGTCTCCTACTGTGATTTATCGTTATTTTGAACGATTACCTGCCTTGGGAAGTGAATCTTTAGTTTCTTTTAGTACACCGTGTGGAAAAGGAAAATATCGCGTTTCGGTGTGACCTTGAGTGTTTTGTCGTTATTTCGAACGATTGCTAGGCTTGTGAAGTGAATCCTTTGCTTCTTTCGATATACCGCGAGTGGAAAAGGTAAATATCCCGATTCCAGGTCTCTTACTGTGATTTATCGTTATTTTGAACGATTACGAATCCGAGGATTTGAATCCTCAGCTTCTTTCGATATACCGCGAGTGGAAAAGGTAAATATCGCGATTCCAAGTCTCCTACTGTGATTTATCGTTATTTTTAACGATTACCTGGCTTGGGAAGTGAATCCTTAGTTTCTTTTAGTACACCGTGTGGAAAAGGTAAATATCGCGTTCGGTGTGACCTTGAGTGTTTTGTCGTTATTTCGAACGATTGCTAGGCTTGTGAAGTGAATCCTTAGCTTCTTTCGATATACCGCGAGTGGAAAAGGTAAATATGCCGATTCCAGGTCTCCTACTGTGATTTATCGTTATTTTTAACGATTACCTGGCTTGGGAAGTGAATCCTTAGTTTCTTTTAGTACACCGTGTGGAAAAGGTAAATATCACGTTTCGGTGTGACCTTGAGTGTTTTGTCGTTATTTCGAACGATTGCTAGGCTTGTGAAGTGAATCCTTAGCTTCTTTCGATATACCGCGAGTGGAAAAGGTAAATAACGCGATTCCCAGTCTCCTGCTGTGATTTATCGTTATTTTGAACGATTACGAAGGCGAGGATTTGAATCCTCAGCTTCATTCGATATACCGCGAGTGGAAAAGGTAAATATCGCGATTCCAAGTCTCCAACTGTGATTTATCGTTATTTTTAACGATTACCTGGCTTGGGAAGTAAATCCTTAGTTTCTTTTAGTACACCGTGTGGAAAAGGTAAATATCACGTTTCGGTGTGACCTTGAGTGATTGGTCGTTATTTCGAACGGTTGCGAGGCTTGGGAAGTGAATCCTTAGCTTCTTTCGATATACCGCGAGTGGAAAAGGTAAATAACGCGATTCCCAGTCTCCTGCTGTGATTTATCGTTATTTTGAAAGATTACATGGCTTAGGAAGTGAATCCTAAGTTTCTTTTAGTACACCGTGTGGAAAATGTAAATATCGCGTTTCGGTGTGACCTTGAGTGTTTTGTCGTTATTTCGAACGATTGCTAGGCTTGTGAAGTGAATCCTCAATTTCTTTTAGTACACCGACTGGAAAAGGTAGATATCGCGTTTCGGAGTGACCATGAGTGATTGGTCGTTATTTCGAACGGTTGCGAGACTTGGGAAGTGAATCCTTAGCTTCTTTGGATATACCGCGAGTGGAAAAGGTAAATATCCCGATTCCAGGTCTCCTACTGTGATTTATCGTTATTTTGAACGATTACCTGCCTTGGGAAGTGAATCTTTAGTTTCTTTTAGTACACCGTGTGGAAAAGGAAAATATCGCGTTTCGGTGTGACCTTGAGTGTTTTGTCGTTATTTCGAACGATTGCTAGGCTTGTGAAGTGAATCCTTTGCTTCTTTCGATATACCGCGAGTGGAAAAGGTAAATATCCCGATTCCAGGTCTCTTACTGTGATTTATCGTTATTTTGAACGATTACGAATCCGAGGATTTGAATCCTCAGCTTCTTTCGATATACCGCGAGTGGAAAAGGTAAATATCGCGATTCCAAGTCTCCTACTGTGATTTATCGTTATTTTTAACGATTACCTGGCTTGGGAAGTGAATCCTTAGTTTCTTTTAGTACACCGTGTGGAAAAGGTAAATATCGCGTTCGGTGTGACCTTGAGTGTTTTGTCGTTATTTCGAATGGTTGCGAGGCTTGGGAAGTGAATCCTCAGCTTCTTTCGATATACCGCGAGTGGAAAAGGTAAATAACGCGATTCCCAGTCTCCTGCTGTGATTTATCGTTATTTTGATCGATTACCTGGCTTGGGGAGTGAATCCTTAGTTTCTTTTAGTTCACCGTGTGGAAAAGGTAAATATCGCGCTCGGAGTGCCCTTGAGTGTTTTGTCGTTATTTCGAACGATCGCTAGGCTTGTGAAGTGAATCCTTAGCTTCTTTCGATATACCGCGAGTGGAAAAGGTAAATAACGCGATTCCCAGTCTCCTGCTGTGATTTATCGTTATTATGAACGATTACGAAGGCGAAGATTTGAATCCTCAGCTTCTTTCGATATACCGCGAGTGGAAAAGGTAAATATCGCGATTCCAAGTCTCCTACTGTGATTTATCGTTATTTTTAACGATTACCTGGCTTGGGAAGTGAATCCTTAGTTTCTTTTAGTACACCGTGTGGAAAAGGTAAATATCGCGTTCGGTGTGACCTTGAGTGTTTTGTCGTTATTTCGAACGATTGCTAGGCTTGTGAAGTGAATCCTTAGCTTCTTTCGATATACCGCGAGTGGAAAAGGTAAATATGCCGATTCCAGGTCTCCTACTGTGATTTATCGTTATTTTTAACGATTACCTGGCTTGGGAAGTGAATCCTTAGTTTCTTTTAGTACACCGTGTGGAAAAGGTAAATATCACGTTTCGGTGTGACCTTGAGTGTTTTGTCGTTATTTCGAACGATTGCTAGGATTGTGAAGTGAATCCTTAGCTTCTTTCGATATACCGCGAGTGGAAAAGGTAAATAACGCGATTCCCAGTCTCCTGCTGTGATTTATCGTTATTTTGAACGATTACGAAGGCGAGGATTTGAATCCTCAGCTTCATTCGATATACCGCGAGTGGAAAAGGTAAATATCGCGATTCCAAGTCTCCAACTGTGATTTATCGTTATTTTTAACGATTACCTGGCTTGGGAAGTAAATCCTTAGTTTCTTTTAGTACACCGTGTGGAAAAGGTAAATATCGCGTTTCGGAGTGACCTTGAGTGATTGGTCGTTATTTCGAACGGTTGCGAGGCTTGGGAAGTGAATCCTTAGCTTCTTTCGATATACCGCGAGTGGAAAACGTAAATAACGCGATTCCCAGTCTCCTGCTGTGATTTATCGTTATTTTGAAAGATTACATGGCTTAGGAAGTGAATCCTAAGTTTCTTTTAGTACACCGTGTGGAAAATGTAAATATCGCGTTTCGGTGTGACCTTGAGTGTTTTGTCGTTATTTCGAACGATTGCTAGGCTTGTGAAGTGAATCCTCAATTTCTTTTAGTACACCGACTGGAAAAGGTAGATATCGCGTTTCGGAGTGACCATGAGTGATTGGTCGTTATTTCGAACGGTTGCGAGACTTGGGAAGTGAATCCTTAGCTTCTTTGGATATACCGCGAGTGGAAAAGGTAAATATCCCGATTCCAGGTCTCCTACTGTGATTTATCGTTATTTTGAACGATTACCTGCCTTGGGAAGTGAATCTTTAGTTTCTTTTAGTACACCGTGTGGAAAAGGAAAATATCGCGTTTCGGTGTGACCTTGAGTGTTTTGTCGTTATTTCGAACGATTGCTAGGCTTGTGAAGTGAATCCTTTGCTTCTTTCGATATACCGCGAGTGGAAAAGGTAAATATCCCGATTCCAGGTCTCCTACTGTGATTTATCGTTATTTTGAACGATTACCTGCCTTGGGAAGTGAATCTTTAGTTTCTTTTAGTACACCGTGTGGAAAAGGAAAATATCGCGTTTCGGTGTGACCTTGAGTGTTTTGTCGTTATTTCGAACGATTGCTAGGCTTGTGAAGTGAATCCTTTGCTTCTTTCGATATACCGCGAGTGGAAAAGGTAAATATCCCGATTCCAGGTCTCTTACTGTGATTTATCGTTATTTTGAACGATTACGAATCCGAGGATTTGAATCCTCAGCTTCTTTCGATATACCGCGAGTGGAAAAGGTAAATATCGCGATTCCAAGTCTCCTACTGTGATTTATCGTTATTTTTAACGATTACCTGGCTTGGGAAGTGAATCCTTAGTTTCTTTTAGTACACCGTGTGGAAAAGGTAAATATCGCGTTCGGTGTGACCTTGAGTGTTTTGTCGTTATTTCGAACGATTGCTAGGCTTGTGAAGTGAATCCTTAGCTTCTTTCGATATACCGCGAGTGGAAAAGGTAAATATGCCGATTCCAGGTCTCCTACTGTGATTTATCGTTATTTTTAACGATTACCTGGCTTGGGAAGTGAATCCTTAGTTTCTTTTAGTACACCGTGTGGAAAAGGTAAATATCACGTTTCGGTGTGACCTTGAGTGTTTTGTCGTTATTTCGAACGATTGCTAGGCTTGTGAAGTGAATCCTTAGCTTCTTTCGATATACCGCGAGTGGAAAAGGTAAATAACGCGATTCCCAGTCTCCTGCTGTGATTTATCGTTATTTTGAACGATTACGAAGGCGAGGATTTGAATCCTCAGCTTCATTCGATATACCGCGAGTGGAAAAGGTAAATATCGCGATTCCAAGTCTCCAACTGTGATTTATCGTTATTTTTAACGATTACCTGGCTTGGGAAGTAAATCCTTAGTTTCTTTTAGTACACCGTGTGGAAAAGGTAAATATCACGTTTCGGTGTGACCTTGAGTGATTGGTCGTTATTTCGAACGGTTGCGAGGCTTGGGAAGTGAATCCTTAGCTTCTTTCGATATACCGCGAGTGGAAAAGGTAAATAACGCGATTCCCAGTCTCCTGCTGTGATTTATCGTTATTTTGAAAGATTACATGGCTTAGGAAGTGAATCCTAAGTTTCTTTTAGTACACCGTGTGGAAAATGTAAATATCGCGTTTCGGTGTGACCTTGAGTGTTTTGTCGTTATTTCGAACGATTGCTAGGCTTGTGAAGTGAATCCTCAATTTCTTTTAGTACACCGACTGGAAAAGGTAGATATCGCGTTTCGGAGTGACCATGAGTGATTGGTCGTTATTTCGAACGGTTGCGAGACTTGGGAAGTGAATCCTTAGCTTCTTTGGATATACCGCGAGTGGAAAAGGTAAATATCCCGATTCCAGGTCTCCTACTGTGATTTATCGTTATTTTGAACGATTACCTGCCTTGGGAAGTGAATCTTTAGTTTCTTTTAGTACACCGTGTGGAAAAGGAAAATATCGCGTTTCGGTGTGACCTTGAGTGTTTTGTCGTTATTTCGAACGATTGCTAGGCTTGTGAAGTGAATCCTTTGCTTCTTTCGATATACCGCGAGTGGAAAAGGTAAATATCCCGATTCCAGGTCTCTTACTGTGATTTATCGTTATTTTGAACGATTACGAATCCGAGGATTTGAATCCTCAGCTTCTTTCGATATACCGCGAGTGGAAAAGGTAAATATCGCGATTCCAAGTCTCCTACTGTGATTTATCGTTATTTTTAACGATTACCTGGCTTGGGAAGTGAATCCTTAGTTTCTTTTAGTACACCGTGTGGAAAAGGTAAATATCGCGTTCGGTGTGACCTTGAGTGTTTTGTCGTTATTTCGAACGATTGCTAGGCTTGTGAAGTGAATCCTTAGCTTCTTTCGATATACCGCGAGTGGAAAAGGTAAATATGCCGATTCCAGGTCTCCTACTGTGATTTATCGTTATTTTTAACGATTACCTGGCTTGGGAAGTGAATCCTTAGTTTCTTTTAGTACACCGTGTGGAAAAGGTAAATATCACGTTTCGGTGTGACCTTGAGTGTTTTGTCGTTATTTCGAACGATTGCTAGGCTTGTGAAGTGAATCCTTAGCTTCTTTCGATATACCGCGAGTGGAAAAGGTAAATAACGCGATTCCCAGTCTCCTGCTGTGATTTATCGTTATTTTGAACGATTACGAAGGCGAGGATTTGAATCCTCAGCTTCATTCGATATACCGCGAGTGGAAAAGGTAAATATCGCGATTCCAAGTCTCCAACTGTGATTTATCGTTATTTTTAACGATTACCTGGCTTGGGAAGTAAATCCTTAGTTTCTTTTAGTACACCGTGTGGAAAAGGTAAATATCACGTTTCGGTGTGACCTTGAGTGATTGGTCGTTATTTCGAACGGTTGCGAGGCTTGGGAAGTGAATCCTTAGCTTCTTTCGATATACCGCGAGTGGAAAAGGTAAATAACGCGATTCCCAGTCTCCTGCTGTGATTTATCGTTATTTTGAAAGATTACATGGCTTAGGAAGTGAATCCTAAGTTTCTTTTAGTACACCGTGTGGAAAATGTAAATATCGCGTTTCGGTGTGACCTTGAGTGTTTTGTCGTTATTTCGAACGATTGCTAGGCTTGTGAAGTGAATCCTCAATTTCTTTTAGTACACCGACTGGAAAAGGTAGATATCGCGTTTCGGAGTGACCATGAGTGATTGGTCGTTATTTCGAACGGTTGCGAGACTTGGGAAGTGAATCCTTAGCTTCTTTGGATATACCGCGAGTGGAAAAGGTAAATATCCCGATTCCAGGTCTCCTACTGTGATTTATCGTTATTTTGAACGATTACCTGCCTTGGGAAGTGAATCTTTAGTTTCTTTTAGTACACCGTGTGGAAAAGGAAAATATCGCGTTTCGGTGTGACCTTGAGTGTTTTGTCGTTATTTCGAACGATTGCTAGGCTTGTGAAGTGAATCCTTTGCTTCTTTCGATATACCGCGAGTGGAAAAGGTAAATATCCCGATTCCAGGTCTCTTACTGTGATTTATCGTTATTTTGAACGATTACGAATCCGAGGATTTGAATCCTCAGCTTCTTTCGATATACCGCGAGTGGAAAAGGTAAATATCGCGATTCCGAGTCTCCTACTGTGATTTATCGTTATTTTGATCGATTGCGAGGGCTAGGATTTGAATCCTTAATTTCTTTTAGTACACCGAGTGGAAAAGGTAAATATCACGTTTCGGTGTGACCTTGAGTGTTTTGTCGTTATTTCGAACTATTGCGAGACTTGGGAAATGAATCCTTAGCTTGTGTCGTTACACCGTGGGTGGAAAATGTAAATATCGCTACACCGAGTCTCCTACTGTGATTTATCGTTATTTTGAACGATTACGAAGGCGAGGATTTGAATCCTCAGCTTCTTTCGATATACCGCGATTGGGAAAGGTAAATATCGCGATTCCGAGTCTCCTACTGTGATTTATCGTTATTTTGATCGATTGCCTGCCTTTGGAAGTGAATCTTTAGTTTCTTTTAGTACACCGTGTGGATAAGGTAAATATCACGTTTCGGTGTGACCTTGAGTGTTTTGCCGTTATTTCGAACGATTGCTAGGCATGTGAAGTGAATCCTTAGCTTCTTTCGATATACCGCGAGTGGACAAGGTAAATATCGCCATACCGAGTCTCCTATTGTGGTTTATTGTTATTTTGAACGATTGCGAGGGCTAGGATTTGAATCCTTTATTTCTTTTATTACACCGAGTGGAAAAGGTAAATATCGCGATTCCCAGTCTCCTGCTGTGATTTATCGTTATTTTGATCGATTACCTGGCTTGGGGAGTGAATCCTTAGTTTCTTTTAGTTCACCGTGTGGAAAAGGTAAATATCGCGTTCGGAGTGACCTTGAGTGTTTTGTCGTTATTTCGAATGGTTGCGAGGCTTGGGAAGTGAATCCTCAGCTTCTTTCGATATACCGCGAGTGGAAAAGGTAAATAACGCGATTCCCAGTCTCCTGCTGTGATTTATCGTTATTTTGATCGATTACCTGGCTTGGGGAGTGAATCCTTAGTTTCTTTTAGTTCACCGTGTGGAAAAGGTAAATATCGCGCTCGGAGTGCCCTTGAGTGTTTTGTCGTTATTTCGAACGATCGCTAGGCTTGTGAAGTGAATCCTTAGCTTCTTTCGATATACCGCGAGTGGAAAAGGTAAATAACGCGATTCCCAGTCTCCTGCTGTGATTTATCGTTATTTTGAACGATTACGAAGGCGAGGATTTGAATCCTCAGCTTCTTTCGATATACCGCGAGTGGAAAAGGTAAATATCGCGATTCCAAGTCTCCTACTGTGATTTATCGTTATTTTTAACGATTACCTGGCTTGGGAAGTGCATCCTTAGTTTCTTTTAGTTCACCGTGTGGAAAAGGTAAATATCGCGCTCGGAGTGCCCTTGAGTGTTTTGTCGTTATTTCGAACGATCGCTAGGCTTGTGAAGTGAATCCTTAGCTTCTTTCGATATACCGCGAGTGGAAAAGGTAAATAACGCGATTCCCAGTCTCCTGCTGTGATTTATCGTTATTTTGAACGATTACGAAGGCGAGGATTTGAATCCTCAGCTTCTTTCGATATACCGCGAGTGGAAAAGGTAAATATCGCGATTCCAAGTCTCCTACTGTGATTTATCGTTATTTTTAACGATTACCTGGCTTGGGAAGTGAATCCTTAGTTTCTTTTAGTACACCGTGTGGAAAAGGTAAATATCGCGTTCGGTGTGACCTTGAGTGTTTTGTCGTTATTTCGAACGATTGCTAGGCTTGTGAAGTGAATCCTTAGCTTCTTTCGATATACCGCGAGTGGAAAAGGTAAATATGCCGATTCCAGGTCTCCTACTGTGATTTCTCGTTATTTTTAACGATTACCTGGCTTGGGAAGTGAATCCTTAGTTTCTTTTAGTACACCGTGTGGAAAAGGTAAATATCACGTTTCGGTGTGACCTTGAGTGTTTTGTCGTTATTTCGAACGATTGCTAGGCTTGTGAAGTGAATCCTTAGCTTCTTTCGATATACCGCGAGTGGAAAAGGTAAATAACGCGATTCCCAGTCTCCTGCTGTGATTTATCGTTATTTTGAACGATTACGAAGGCGAGGATTTGAATCCTCAGCTTCATTCGATATACCGCGAGTGGAAAAGGTAAATATCGCGATTCCAAGTCTCCTACTGTGATTTATCGTTATTTTTAACGATTACCTGGCTTGGGAAGTAAATCCTTAGTTTCTTTTAGTACACCGTGTGGAAAAGGTAAATATCGCGTTTCGGAGTGACCTTGAGTGATTGGTCGTTATTTCGAACGGTTGCGAGGCTTGGGAAGTGAATCCTTAGCTTCTTTCGATATACCGCGAGTGGAAAAGGTAAATAACGCGATTCCCAGTCTCCTGCTGTGATTTATCGTTATTTTGAAAGATTACATGGCTTAGGAAGTGAATCCTAAGTTTCTTTTAGTACACCGTGTGGAAAATGTAAATATCGCGTTTCGGTGTGACCTTGAGTGTTTTGTCGTTATTTCGAACGATTGCTAGGCTTGTGAAGTGAATCCTCAATTTCTTTTAGTACACCGACTGGAAAAGGTAGATATCGCGTTTCGGAGTGACCATGAGTGATTGGTCGTTATTTCGAACGGTTGCGAGACTTGGGAAGTGAATCCTTAGCTTCTTTGGATATACCGCGAGTGGAAAAGGTAAATATCCCGATTCCAGGTCTCCTACTGTGATTTATCGTTATTTTGAACGATTACCTGCCTTGGGAAGTGAATCTTTAGTTTCTTTTAGTACACCGTGTGGAAAAGGAAAATATCGCGTTTCGGTGTGACCTTGAGTGTTTTGTCGTTATTTCGAACGATTGCTAGGCTTGTGAAGTGAATCCTTTGCTTCTTTCGATATACCGCGAGTGGAAAAGGTAAATATCCCGATTCCAGGTCTCTTACTGTGATTTATCGTTATTTTGAACGATTACGAATCCGAGGATTTGAATCCTCAGCTTCTTTCGATATACCGCGAGTGGAAAAGGTAAATATCGCGATTCCGAGTCTCCTACTGTGATTTATCGTTATTTTGATCGATTGCGAGGGCTAGGATTTGAATCCTTAATTTCTTTTAGTACACCGAGTGGAAAAGGTAAATATCACGTTTCGGTGTGACCTTGAGTGTTTTGTCGTTATTTCGAACTATTGCGAGACTTGGGAAATGAATCCTTAGCTTGTGTCGTTACACCGTGGGTGGAAAATGTAAATATCGCTACACCGAGTCTCCTACTGTGATTTATCGTTATTTTGAACGATTACGAAGGCGAGGATTTGAATCCTCAGCTTCTTTCGATATACCGCGATTGGGAAAGGTAAATATCGCGATTCCGAGTCTCCTACTGTGATTTATCGTTATTTTGATCGATTGCCTGCCTTTGGAAGTGAATCTTTAGTTTCTTTTAGTACACCGTGTGGATAAGGTAAATATCACGTTTCGGTGTGACCTTGAGTGTTTTGCCGTTATTTCGAACGGTTGCTAGGCATGTGAAGTGAATCCTTAGCTTCTTTCGATATACCGCGAGTGGACAAGGTAAATATCGCCATACCGAGTCTCCTATTGTGGTTTATTGTTATTTTGAACGATTGCGAGGGCTAGGATTTGAATCCTTTATTTCTTTTATTACACCGAGTGGAAAAGGTAAATATCGCGATTCCCAGTCTCCTGCTGTGATTTATCGTTATTTTGATCGATTACCTGGCTTGGGGAGTGAATCCTTAGTTTCTTTTAGTTCACCGTGTGGAAAAGGTAAATATCGCGTTCGGAGTGACCTTGAGTGTTTTGTCGTTATTTCGAATGGTTGCGAGGCTTGGGAAGTGAATCCTCAGCTTCTTTCGATATACCGCGAGTGGAAAAGGTAAATAACGCGATTCCCAGTCTCCTGCTGTGATTTATCGTTATTTTGATCGATTACCTGGCTTGGGGAGTGAATCCTTAGTTTCTTTTAGTTCACCGTGTGGAAAAGGTAAATATCGCGCTCGGAGTGCCCTTGAGTGTTTTGTCGTTATTTCGAACGATCGCTAGGCTTGTGAAGTGAATCCTTAGCTTCTTTCGATATACCGCGAGTGGAAAAGGTAAATAACGCGATTCCCAGTCTCCTGCTGTGATTTATCGTTATTTTGAACGATTACGAAGGCGAGGATTTGAATCCTCAGCTTCTTTCGATATACCGCGAGTGGAAAAGGTAAATATCGCGATTCCAAGTCTCCTACTGTGATTTATCGTTATTTTTAACGATTACCTGGGTTGGGAAGTGCATCCTTAGTTTCTTTTAGTTCACCGTGTGGAAAAGGTAAATATCGCGCTCGGAGTGCCCTTGAGTGTTTTGTCGTTATTTCGAACGATCGCTAGGCTTGTGAAGTGAATCCTTAGCTTCTTTCGATATACCGCGAGTGGAAAAGGTAAATAACGCGATTCCCAGTCTCCTGCTGTGATTTATCGTTATTTTGAACGATTACGAAGGCGAGGATTTGAATCCTCAGCTTCTTTCGATATACCGCGAGTGGAAAAGGTAAATATCGCGATTCCAAGTCTCCTACTGTGATTTATCGTTATTTTTAACGATTACCTGGCTTGGGAAGTGAATCCTTAGTTTCTTTTAGTACACCGTGTGGAAAAGGTAAATATCGCGTTCGGTGTGACCTTGAGTGTTTTGTCGTTATTTCGAACGATTGCTAGGCTTGTGAAGTGAATCCTTAGCTTCTTTCGATATACCGCGAGTGGAAAAGGTAAATATGCCGATTCCAGGTCTCCTACTGTGATTTATCGTTATTTTTAACGATTACCTGGCTTGGGAAGTGAATCCTTAGTTTCTTTTAGTACACCGTGTGGAAAAGGTAAATATCACGTTTCGGTGTGACCTTGAGTGTTTTGTCGTTATTTCGAACGATTGCTAGGCTTGTGAAGTGAATCCTTAGCTTCTTTCGATATACCGCGAGTGGAAAAGGTAAATAACGCGATTCCCAGTCTCCTGCTGTGATTTATCGTTATTTTGAACGATTACGAAGGCGAGGATTTGAATCCTCAGCTTCATTCGATATACCGCGAGTGGAAAAGGTAAATATCGCGATTCCAAGTCTCCTACTGTGATTTATCGTTATTTTTAACGATTACCTGGCTTGGGAAGTAAATCCTTAGTTTCTTTTAGTACACCGTGTGGAAAAGGTAAATATCGCGTTTCGGAGTGACCTTGAGTGATTGGTCGTTATTTCGAACGGTTGCGAGGCTTGGGAAGTGAATCCTTAGCTTCTTTCGATATACCGCGAGTGGAAAAGGTAAATAACGCGATTCCCAGTCTCCTGCTGTGATTTATCGTTATTTTGAAAGATTACATGGCTTAGGAAGTGAATCCTAAGTTTCTTTTAGTACACCGTGTGGAAAATGTAAATATCGCGATTCCAAGTCTCCTACTGTGATTTATCGTTATTTTTAACGATTACCTGGCTTGGGAAGTGAATCCTTAGTTTCTTTTAGTACACCGTGTGGCAAAGGTAAATATCGCGTTTCGGAGTGACCTTGAGTGATTGGTCGTTATTTCGAACGGTTGCGAGGCTTGGGAAGTGAATCCTTAGCTTCTTTCGATATACCACGAGTGGAAAAGGTAAATATCGCCATACCGAGTCTCCTATTGTGGTTTATTGTTATTTTGAACGATTGCGAGGGCTAGGATTTGAATCCTTTATTTCTTTTATTACACCGAGTGGAAAAGGTAAATATCGCGATTCCCAGTCTCCTGCTGTGATTTATCGTTATTTTGATCGATTACCTGGCTTGGGGAGTGAATCCTTAGTTTCTTTTAGTTCACCGTGTGGAAAAGGTAAATATCGCGTTCGGAGTGACCTTGAGTGTTTTGTCGTTATTTCGAATGGTTGCGAGGCTTGGGAAGTGAATCCTCAGCTTCTTTCGATATACCGCGAGTGGAAAAGGTAAATAACGCGATTCCCAGTCTCCTGCTGTGATTTATCGTTATTTTGATCGATTACCTGGCTTGGGGAGCGAAACCTTAGTTTCTTTTAGTACACCGTGTGGAAAAGGTAAATATCGCGCTCGGAGTGCCCTTGAGTGTTTTGTCGTTATTTCGAACGATCGCTAGGCTTGTGAAGTGAATCCTTAGCTTCTTTCGATATACCGCAAGTGGAAAAGGTAAATAACGCGATTCCCAGTCTCCTGCTGTGATTTATCGTTATTTTGAACGATTACGAAGGCGAGGATTTGAATCCTCAGCTTCTTTCGATATACCGCGAGTGGAAAAGGTAAATATCGCGATTCCAAGTCTCCTACTGTGATTTATCGTTATTTTTAACGATTACCTGGCTTGGGAAGTGAATCCTTAGTTTCTTTTAGTACACCGTGTGGAAAAGGTAAATATCGCGTTCGGTGTGACCTTGAGTGTTTTGTCGTTATTTCGAACGATTGCTAGGCTTGTGAAGTGAATACTTAGCTTCTTTCGATATACCGCGAGTGGAAAAGGTAAATATGCCGATTCCAGGTCTCCTACTGTGATTTATCGTTATTTTTAACGATTACCTGGCTTGGGAAGTGAATCCTTAGTTTCTTTTAGTACACCGTGTGGAAAAGGTAAATATCACGTTTCGGTGTGACCTTGAGTGTTTTGTCGTTATTTCGAACGATTGCTAGGCTTGTGAAGTGAATCCTTAGCTTCTTTCGATATACCGCGAGTGGAAAAGGTAAATAACGCGATTCCCAGTCTCCTGCTGTGATTTATCGTTATTTTTAACGATTACCTGGCTTGGGAAGTAAATCCTTAGTTTCTTTTAGTACACCGTGTGGAAAAGGTAAATATCGCGTTTCGGAGTGACCTTGAGTGATTGGTCGTTATTTCGAACGGTTGCGAGGCTTGGGAAGTGAATCCTTAGCTTCTTTCGATATACCGCGAGTGGAAAAGGTAAATATCCCGATTCCAGGTCTCCTACTGTGATTTATCGTTATTTTTAACGATTACCTGCCTTGGGAAGTGAATCTTTAGTTTCTTTTAGTACACCGTGTGGAAAAGGAAAATATCGCGTTTCGGTGTGACCTTGAGTGTTTTGTCGTTATTTCGAACGATTGCTAGGCTTGTGAAGTGAATCCTTTGCTTCTTTCGATATACCGCGAGTGGAAAAGGTAAATATCCCGATTCCAGGTCTCCTACTGTGATTTATCGTTATTTTGAACGATTACGAAGCCCAGGATTTGAATCCTCAGCTTCTTTCGATATACCGCGAGTTTAAAAGGTAAATATCGCGATTCCGAGTCTCCTACTGTGATTTATCGTTATTTTGATCGAATGCCTGCCTTTGGAAGTGAATCTTTAGTTTCTTTTAGTACACCGTGTGGAAAAGGTAAATATCACGTTTCGGTGTGACCTTGAGTGTTTTGTCGTTATGTCGAACGATTGCTAGGCATGTGAAGTGAATCCTTAGCTTCTTTCGATATACCGCGAGTGGACAAGGTAAATATCGCCATACCGAGTCTCCTATTGTGAGTTATTGTTATTTTGAACGATTGCGAGGGCTAGGATTTGAATCCTTAATTTCTTTTAGTACACCGAGTGGAAAAGGTAAATATCACGTTTCGGTGTGACCTTGAGTGTTTTGTCGTTATTTCGAACTATTGCGAGACTTGGGAAATGAATCCTTAGCTTGTGTCGTTACACCGTGGGTGGAAAATGTAAATATCGCTACACCGAGTCTCCTACTGTGATTTATCGTTATTTTGAACGATTACGAAGGCGAGGATTTGAATCCTCAGCTTCTTTCGATATACCGCGAGTGGAAAAGGTAAATATCGCGATTCCGAGTCTCCTACTGTGATTTATCGTTATTTTGATCGATTGCCTGCCTTTGGAAGTGAATCTTTAGTTTCTTTTAGTACACCGTGTGGATAAGGTAAATATCACGTTTCGGTGTGACCTTGAGTGTTTTGCCGTTATTTCGAACGATTGCTAGGCATGTGAAGTGAATCCTTAGCTTCTTTCGATATACCGCGAGTGGACAAGGTAAATATCGCCATACCGAGTCTCCTATTGTGGTTTATTGTTATTTTGAACGATTGCGAGGGCTAGGATTTGAATCCTTAATTTCTTTTATTACACCGAGTGGAAAAGGTAAATATCACGTTTCGGTGTGACCTAGAGTGATTTATCGCTATTTTGAACGATTACGAAGGCGAGGATTTGAATCCTCAGCTTCATTCGATATACCACGAGTGGAAAAGGTAAATATCGCGATTCCAAGTCTCCTACTGTGATTTATCGTTATTTTGATCGATTGCCTGCCTTTGGAAGTGAATCTTTAGTTTCTTTTAGTACACCGTGTGGAAAAGGTAAATATCGCGTTCGGAGTGCCCTTGAGTGTTTTGTCGTTATTTCGAACGATCGCTAGGCTTGTGAAGTGAATCCTTAGCTTCTTTCGATATACCGCGAGTGGAAATGGTAAATAACGCGATTCCCAGTCTCCTGCTGTGATTTATCGTTATTTTGAACGATTACGAAGGCGAGGATTTGAATCCTCAGCTTCATTCGATATACCACGAGTGGAAAAGGTAAATATCGCGATTCCAAGTCTCCTACTGTGATTTATCGTTATTTTTAACGATTACCTGGCTTGGGAAGTGAATCCTTAGTTTCTTTTAGTACACCGTGTGGAAAAGGTAAATATCGCGTTCGGAGTGCCCTTGAGTGTTTTGTCGTTATTTCGAACGATCGCTAGGCTTGTGAAGTGAATCCTTAGCTTCTTTCGATATACCGCGAGTGGAAATGGTAAATAACGCGATTCCCAGTCTCCTGATGTGATTTATCGTTATTTTGATCGATTACCTGGCTTGGGGAGTGAAACCTTAGTTTCTTTTAGTACACCGTGTGGAAAAGGTAAATATCGCGCTCGGAGTGCCCTTGAGTGTTTTGTCGTTATTTCGAACGATCGCTAGGCTTGTGAAGTGAATCCTTAGCTTCTTTCGATATACCGCGAGTGGAAAAGGTAAATAACGCGATTCCCAGTCTCCTGCCTGTGATTTATCGTTATTTTGAACGATTACGAAGGCGAGGATTTGAATCCTCAGCTCCTTTCGATATACCGCGAGTGGAAAATTTAAATATCGCGATTCCAAGTCTCCTACTGTGATTTATCGTTATTTTTAACGATTACCTGGCTTGGGAAGTGAATTCTTAGTTTCTTTTAGTACACCGTGTGGAAAAGGTAAATATCGCGTTCGGTGTGACCTTGAGTGTTTTGTCGTTATTTCGAACGATTGCTAGGCTTGTGAAGTGAATCCTTAGCTTCTTTCGATATACCGCGAGTGGAAAAGGTAAATATCCCGATTCCAGGTCTCCTACTGTGATTTATCGTTATTTTTAACGATTACCTGGCTTGGGAAGTGAATCCTTAGTTTCTTTTAGTACACCGTGTGGAAAAGGTAAATATCACGTTTCGGTGTGACCTTGAGTGTTTTGTCGTTATTTCGAACGATTGCTAGGCTTGTGAAGTGAATCCTTAACTTCTTTCGATATACCGCGAGTGGAAAAGGTAAATAACGCGATTCCCAGTCTCCTGCGGGTGATTTATCGTTATTTTGAACGATTACGAAGGCGAGGATTTGAATCCTCAGCTTCTTTCGATATACCGCGAGTGGAAAAGGTAAATATCGCGATTCCAAGTCTCCTACTGTGATTTATCGTTATTTTTAACGATTACCTGGCTTGGGAAGTGAATCCTTAGTTTCTTTTAGTACACCGTGTGGAAAAGGTAAATATCGCGTTCGGTGTGACCTTGAGTGTTTTGTCGTTATTTCGAACGATTGCTAGGCTTGTGAAGTGAATCCTTAGCTTCCTTCGATATACCGCGAGTGGAAAAGGTAAATATCCCGATTCCAGGTCTCCTACTGTGATTTATCGTTATTTTTAACGATTACCGGGCTTGGGAAGTGAATCCTTAGTTTCTTTTAGTACACCGTGTGGAAAAGGTAAATATCACGTTTCGGTGTGACCTTGAGTGTTTTGTCGTTATTTCGAACGATTGCTAGGCTTGTGAAGTGAATCCTTACCTTCTTTCGATATACCGCGAGTGGAAAAGGTAAATATCCCGATTCGAGGTCTCCTACTGTGATTTATCGTTATTTTTAACGATTACCTGGCTTGGGAAGTGAATCCTTAGTTTCTTTTAGTACACCGTGTGGAAAAGGTAAATATCGCGTTCGGTGTGACCTTGAGTGTTTTGTCGTTATTTCGAACGATTGCTAGGCTTGTGAAGTGAATCCTTAGCTTCTTTCGATATACCGCGAGTGGAAATGGTAAATAACGCGATTCCCAGTCTCCTGCTGTGATTTATCGTTATTTTGAACGATTACGAAGGCGAGGATTTGAATCCTCAGCTTCATTCGATATACCGCGAGTGGAAAAGGTAAATATCACGATTCCAAGTCTCCTACTGTGATTTATCGTTATTTTTAACGATTACCTGGCTTGGGAAGTGAATCCTTAGTTTCTTTTAGTACACCGTGTGGAAAAGGTAAATATCGCGTTCGGAGTGACCTTGAGTGTTTTGTCGTTATTTCGAATGGTTGCGAGGCTTGGGAAGTGAATCCTCAGCTTCTTTCGATATACCGCGAGTGGAAAAGGTAAATAACGCGATTCCCAGTCTCCTGCTGTGATTTATCGTTATTTTGAACGATTACGAAGGCGAGGATTTGAATCCTCAGCTTCATTCGATATACCACGAGAGGAAAAGGTAAATATCGCGATTCCGAGTCTCCTACTGTGATTTATCGTTATTTTGATCGATTGCCTGCCTTTGGAAGTGAATCTTTAGTTTCTTTTAGTACACCGTGTGGAAAAGGTAAATATCACGTTTCGGTGTGACCTTGAGTGTTTTGTCGTTATGTCGAACGATTGCTAGGCATGTGAAGTGAATCCTTAGCTTCTTTCGATATACCGCGAGTGGACAAGGTAAATATCGCCATACCGAGTCTCCTATTGTGATTTATTGTTATTTTGAACGATTGCGAGGGCTAGGATTTGAATCCTTAATTTCTTTTCGTACACCGAGTGGAAAAGGTAAATATCACGTTTCGGTGTGACCTTGAGTGTTTTGTCGTTATTTCGAACTATTGCGAGACTTGGGAAATGAATCCTTAGCTTGTGTCGTTACACCGTGGGTGGAAAATGTAAATATCGCTACACCGAGTCTCCTACTGTGATTTATCGTTATTTTGAACGATTACGAAGGCGAGGATTTGAATCCTCAGCTTCTTTCGATATACCGCGAGTGGAAAAGGTAAATATCGCGATTCCGAGTCTCCTACTGTGATTTATCGTTATTTTGATCGATTGCCTGCCTTTGGAAGTGAATCTTTAGTTTCTTTTAGTACACCGTGTGGATAAGGTAAATATCACGTTTCGGTGTGACCTTGAGTGTTTTGCCGTTATTTCGAACGATTGCTAGGCTTGTGAAGTGAATCCTTAGCTTCCTTCGATATACCGCGAGTGGAAAAGGTAAATATCCCGATTCCAGGTCTCCTACTGTGATTTATCGTTATTTTTAACGATTACCGGGCTTGGGAAGTGAATCCTTAGTTTCTTTTAGTACACCGTGTGGAAAAGGTAAATATCACGTTTCGGTGTGACCTTGAGTGTTTTGTCGTTATTTCGAACGATTGCTAGGCTTGTGAAGTGAATCCTTACCTTCTTTCGATATACCGCGAGTGGAAAAGGTAAATATCCCGATTCGAGGTCTCCTACTGTGATTTATCGTTGTTTTTAACGATTACCTGGCTTGGGAAGTGAATCCTTAGTTTCTTTTAGTACACCGTGTGGAAAAGGTAAATATCGCGTTCGGTGTGACCTTGAGTGTTTTGTCGTTATTTCGAACGATTGCTAGGCTTGTGAAGTGAATCCTTAGCTTCTTTCGATATACCGCGAGTGGAAATGGTAAATAACGCGATTCCCAGTCTCCTGCTGTGATTTATCGTTATTTTGAACGATTACGAAGGCGAGGATTTGAATCCTCAGCTTCATTCGATATACCGCGAGTGGAAAAGGTAAATATCGCGATTCCAAGTCTCCTACTGTGATTTATCGTTATTTTTAACGATTACCTGGCTTGGGAAGTGAATCCTTAGTTTCTTTTAGTACACCGTGTGGAAAAGGTAAATATCGCGTTCGGAGTGACCTTGAGTGTTTTGTCGTTATTTCGAATGGTTGCGAGGCTTGGGAAGTGAATCCTCAGCTTCTTTCGATATACCGCGAGTGGAAAAGGTAAATAACGCGATTCCCAGTCTCCTGCTGTGATTTATCGTTATTTTGAACGATTACGAAGGCGAGGATTTGAATCCTCAGCTTCATTCGATATACCACGAGAGGAAAAGGTAAATATCGCGATTCCGAGTCTCCTACTGTGATTTATCGTTATTTTGATCGATTGCCTGCCTTTGGAAGTGAATCTTTAGTTTCTTTTAGTACACCGTGTGGAAAAGGTAAATATCACGTTTCGGTGTGACCTTGAGTGTTTTGTCGTTATGTCGAACGATTGCTAGGCATGTGAAGTGAATCCTTAGCTTCTTTCGATATACCGCGAGTGGACAAGGTAAATATCGCCATACCGAGTCTCCTATTGTGATTTATTGTTATTTTGAACGATTGCGAGGGCTAGGATTTGAATCCTTAATTTCTTTTCGTACACCGAGTGGAAAAGGTAAATATCACGTTTCGGTGTGACCTTGAGTGTTTTGTCGTTATTTCGAACTATTGCGAGACTTGGGAAATGAATCCTTAGCTTGTGTCGTTACACCGTGGGTGGAAAATGTAAATATCGCTACACCGAGTCTCCTACTGTGATTTATCGTTATTTTGAACGATTACGAAGGCGAGGATTTGAATCCTCAGCTTCTTTCGATATACCGCGAGTGGAAAAGGTAAATATCGCGATTCCGAGTCTCCTACTGTGATTTATCGTTATTTTGATCGATTGCCTGCCTTTGGAAGTGAATCTTTAGTTTCTTTTAGTACACCGTGTGGATAAGGTAAATATCACGTTTCGGTGTGACCTTGAGTGTTTTGCCGTTATTTCGAACGATTGCTAGGCATGTGAAGTGAATCCTTAGCTTCTTTCGATATACCGCGAGTGGACAAGGTAAATATCGCCATACCGAGTCTCCTATTGTGGTTTATTGTTATTTTGAACGATTGCGAGGGCTAGGATTTGAATCCTTAATTTCTTTTATTACACCGAGTGGAAAAGGTAAATATCACGTTTCGGTGTGACCTAGAGTGATTGGTCGTTATTTCGAACGGTTGCGAGGCTTGGGAAGTGAATTCTTAGCTTCATTCGATATACCGCCAGTGGAAAAGGTAAATAACGCGATTCCCAGTCTCCTGCTGTGATTTATCGTTATTTTGAACGATTACCTGCCTTGGGAAGTGAATCTTTAGTTTCTTTTAGTACACCGTGTGGAAAAGGTAGATATCGCGTTTCGGAGTGACCTTGAGTGATTGGTCGTTATTTCGAACGGTTGCGAGACTTGGGAAGTGAATCCTTAGCTTCTTTCGATATACCGCGAGTGGAAAAGGTAAATAACGCGATTCCCAGTCTCCTGCTGTGATTTATCGTTATTTTGAACGATTACCTGCCTTGGGAAGTGAATCTTTAGTTTCTTTTAGTACACCGTGTGGAAAAGGTAAATATCGCGTTTCGGTGTGACCTTGAGTGTTTTGTCGTTATTTCGAACGATTGCTAGGCTTGTGAAGTGAATCCTTAGCTTCTTTCGATATACCGATAGTGGACAAGGTAAATATCGCCATACCGAGTCTCCTATTGTGGTTTATTGTTATTTTGAACGATTACCTGGCTTAGGAAGTGAATCCTTAGTTTCTATTATTACAACGTGTGGAAAAGGTAGATATCGCGTTTCGGAGTGACATTGAGTGATTGGTCGTTATTTCGAACGGTTGCGGGACTTGGGAAGTGAATCCTCAGATTCTTTCGATATACCGCGAGTGGACAAGGTAAATATCGCCATACCGAGTCTCCTATTGTGATTTATTGTTATTTTGAACGATTGCGAGGGCTAGGATTTGAATCCTTAATTTCTTTTAGTACACCGAGTGGAAAAGGTAAATATCACGTTTCGGTGTGACCTTGAGTCTTTTGTCGTTATTTCGAACTATTGCGAGAGTTGGGAAATGAATCCTTAGCTTGTGTCGTTACACCGTGGGTGGAAAATATAAATATCGCTACACCGAGTCTCCTACTGTGATTTATCGTTATTTTGAACGATTACGAAGGCGAGGATTTGAATCCTCAGCTTCTTTCGATATACCGCGAGTGGAAAAGGTAAATATCGCGATTCCCAGTCTCCTGCTGTGATTTATCGTTATTTTGACCGATTACCTGGCTTGGGGAGTGAAACCTTAGTTTCTTTTAGTACACCGTGTGGAAAAGGTAAATATCGCGTTCGGAGTGACCTTGAGTGTTTTGTCGTTATTTCGAATATTTGCGAGGCTTGGGAAGTGAATCCTCAGCTTCTTTCGATATACCGCGAGTGGAAAAGGTAAATAACGCGATTCCCAGTCTCCTGCTGTGATTTATCGTTATTTTGAACGATTACGAAGGCGAGGATTTGAATCCTCAGCTTCATTCGATATACCACGAGTGGAAAAGGTGAATATCGCGATTCCAAGTCTCCTACTGTGATTTATCGTTATTTTTAACGATTACCTGGCTTGGGAAGTGAATCCTTAGTTTCTTTTAGTACACCGTGTGGAAAAGGTAAATATCGCGTTCGGAGTGACCTTGAGTGTTTTGTCGTTATTTCGAATGGTTGCGAGGCTTGGGAAGTGAATCCTCAGCTTCTTCCGATATACCGCGAGTGGAAATGGTAAATAACGCGATTCCCAGTCTCCTGATGTGATTTATCGTTATTTTGATCGATTACCTGGCTTGGGGAGTGAAACCTTAGTTTCTTTTAGTACACCGTGTGGAAAAGGTAAATATCGCGCTCGGAGTGCCCTTGAGTGTTTTGTCGTTATTTCGAACGATCGCTAGGCTTGTGAAGTGAATCCTTAGCTTCTTTCGATATACCGCGAGTGGAAAAGGTAAATAACGCGATTCCCAGTCTCCTGCCTGTGATTTATCGTTATTTTGAACGATTACGAAGGCGAGGATTTGAATCCTCAGCTTCTTTCGATATACCGCGAGTGGAAAAGGTAAATATCCCGATTCCAGGTCTCCTACTGTGATTTATCGTTATTTTTAACGATTACCTGGCTTGGGAAGTGAATCCTTAGTTTCTTTTAGTACACCGTGTGGAAAAGGTAAATATCACGTTTCGGTGTGACCTTGAGTGTTTTGTCGTTATTTCGAACGATTGCTAGGCTTGTGAAGTGAATCCTTAACTTCTTTCGATATACCGCGAGTGGAAAAGGTAAATAACGCGATTCCCATTCTCCTGCCTGTGATTTATCGTTATTTTGAACGATTACGAAGGCGAGGATTTGAATCCTCAGCTTCTTTCGATATACCGCGAGTGGAAAAGGTAAATATCGCGATTCCAAGTCTCCTACTGTGATTTATCGTTATTTTTAACGATTACCTGGCTTGGGAAGTGAATCCTTAGTTTCTTTTAGTACACCGTGTGGAAAAGGTAAATATCGCGTTCGGTGTGACCTTGAGTGTTTTGTCGTTATTTCGAACGATTGCTAGGCTTGTGAAGTGAATCCTTAGCTTCCTTCGATATACCGCGAGTGGAAAAGGTAAATATCCCGATTCCAGGTCTCCTACTGTGATTTATCGTTATTTTTAACGATTACCGGGCTTGGGAAGTGAATCCTTAGTTTCTTTTAGTACACCGTGTGGAAAAGGTAAATATCACGTTTCGGTGTGACCTTGAGTGTTTTGTCGTTATTTCGAACGATTGCTAGGCTTGTGAAGTGAATCCTTACCTTCTTTCGATATACCGCGAGTGGAAAAGGTAAATATCCCGATTCGAGGTCTCCTACTGTGATTTATCGTTATTTTTAACGATTACCTGGCTTGGGAAGTGAATCCTTAGTTTCTTTTAGTACACCGTGTGGAAAAGGTAAATATCGCGTTCGGTGTGACCTTGAGTGTTTTGTCGTTATTTCGAACGATTGCTAGGCTTGTGAAGTGAATCCTTAGCTTCTTTCGATATACCGCGAGTGGAAAAGGTAAATAACGCGATTCCCAGTCTCCTGCTGTGATTTATCGTTATTTTGAACGATTACGAAGGCGAGGATTTGAATCCTCAGCTTCATTCGATATACCGCGAGTGGAAAAGGTAAATATCGCGATTCCAAGTCTCCTACTGTGATTTATCGTTATTTTTAACGATTACCTGGCTTGGGAAGTGAATCCTTAGTTTCTTTTAGTACACCGTGTGGAAAAGGTAAATATCACGTTTCGGTGTGACCTTGAGTGTTTTGTCGTTATGTCGAACGATTGCTAGGCATGTGAAGTGAATCCTTAGCTTCTTTCGATATACCGCGAGTGGACAAGGTAAATATCGCCATACCGAGTCTCCTATTGTGATTTATTGTTATTTTGAACGATTACGAAGGCGAGGATTTGAATCCTCAGCTTCTTTCGATATACCGCGAGTGGAAAAGGTAAATATCCCGATTCCAGGTCTCCTACTGTGATTTATCGTTATTTTTAACGATTACCTGGCTTGGGAAGTGAATCCTTAGTTTCTTTTAGTACACCGTGTGGAAAAGGTAAATATCACGTTTCGGTGTGACCTTGAGTGTTTTGTCGTTATTTCGAACGATTGCTAGGCTTGTGAAGTGAATCCTTAACTTCTTTCGATATACCGCGAGTGGAAAAGGTAAATAACGCGATTCCCATTCTCCTGCCTGTGATTTATCGTTATTTTGAACGATTACGAAGGCGAGGATTTGAATCCTCAGCTTCTTTCGATATACCGCGAGTGGAAAAGGTAAATATCGCGATTCCAAGTCTCCTACTGTGATTTATCGTTATTTTTAACGATTACCTGGCTTGGGAAGTGAATCCTTAGTTTCTTTTAGTACACCGTGTGGAAAAGGTAAATATCGCGTTCGGTGTGACCTTGAGTGTTTTGTCGTTATTTCGAACGATTGCTAGGCTTGTGAAGTGAATCCTTAGCTTCCTTCGATATACCGCGAGTGGAAAAGGTAAATATCCCGATTCCAGGTCTCCTACTGTGATTTATCGTTATTTTTAACGATTACCGGGCTTGGGAAGTGAATCCTTAGTTTCTTTTAGTACACCGTGTGGAAAAGGTAAATATCACGTTTCGGTGTGACCTTGAGTGTTTTGTCGTTATTTCGAACGATTGCTAGGCTTGTGAAGTGAATCCTTACCTTCTTTCGATATACCGCGAGTGGAAAAGGTAAATATCCCGATTCGAGGTCTCCTACTGTGATTTATCGTTATTTTTAACGATTACCTGGCTTGGGAAGTGAATCCTTAGTTTCTTTTAGTACACCGTGTGGAAAAGGTAAATATCGCGTTCGGTGTGACCTTGAGTGTTTTGTCGTTATTTCGAACGATTGCTAGGCTTGTGAAGTGAATCCTTAGCTTCTTTCGATATACCGCGAGTGGAAAAGGTAAATAACGCGATTCCCAGTCTCCTGCTGTGATTTATCGTTATTTTGAACGATTACGAAGGCGAGGATTTGAATCCTCAGCTTCATTCGATATACCGCGAGTGGAAAAGGTAAATATCGCGATTCCAAGTCTCCTACTGTGATTTATCGTTATTTTTAACGATTACCTGGCTTGGGAAGTGAATCCTTAGTTTCTTTTAGTACACCGTGTGGAAAAGGTAAATATCACGTTTCGGTGTGACCTTGAGTGTTTTGTCGTTATGTCGAACGATTGCTAGGCATGTGAAGTGAATCCTTAGCTTCTTTCGATATACCGCGAGTGGACAAGGTAAATATCGCCATACCGAGTCTCCTATTGTGATTTATTGTTATTTTGAACGATTGCGAGGGCTAGGATTTGAATCCTTAATTTCTTTTAGTACACCGAGTGGAAAAGGTAAATATCACGTTTCGGTGTGACCTTGAGTGTTTTGTCGTTATTTCGAACTATTGCGAGACTTGGGAAATGAATCCTTAGCTTGTGTCGTTACACCGTGGGTGGAAAATGTAAATATCGCTACACCGAGTCTCCTACTGTGATTTATCGTTATTTTGAACGATTACGAAGGCGAGGATTTGAATCCTCAGCTTCTTTCGATATACCGCGAGTGGAAAAGGTAAATATCGCGATTCCGAGTCTCCTACTGTGATTTATCGTTATTTTGATCGATTGCCTGCCTTTGGAAGTGAATCTTTAGTTTCTTTTAGTACACCGTGTGGATAAGGTAAATATCACGTTTCGGTGTGACCTTGAGTGTTTTGCCGTTATTTCGAACGATTGCTAGGCATGTGAAGTGAATCCTTAGCTTCTTTCGATATACCGCGAGTGGACAAGGTAAATATCGCCATACCGAGTCTCCTATTGTGGTTTATTGTTATTTTGAACGATTGCGAGGGCTAGGATTTGAATCCTTAATTTCTTTTATTACACCGAGTGGAAAAGGTAAATATCACGTTTCGGTGTGACCTAGAGTGATTGGTCGTTATTTCGAACGGTTGCGAGGCTTGGGAAGTGAATTCTTAGCTTCATTCGATATACCGCCAGTGGAAAAGGTAAATAACGCGATTCCCAGTCTCCTGCTGTGATTTATCGTTATTTTGAACGATTACCTGCCTTGGGAAGTGAATCTTTAGTTTCTTTTAGTACACCGTGTGGAAAAGGTAGATATCGCGTTTCGGAGTGACCTTGAGTGATTGGTCGTTATTTCGAACGGTTGCGAGACTTGGGAAGTGAATCCTTAGCTTCTTTCGATATACCGCGAGTGGAAAAGGTAAATAACGCGATTCCCAGTCTCCTGCTGTGATTTATCGTTATTTTGAACGATTACCTGCCTTGGGAAGTGAATCTTTAGTTTCTTTTAGTACACCGTGTGGAAAAGGTAAATATCGCGTTTCGGTGTGACCTTGAGTGTTTTGTCGTTATTTCGAACGATTGCTAGGCTTGTGAAGTGAATCCTTAGCTTCTTTCGATATACCGCGAGTGGACAAGGTAAATATCGCCATACCGAGTCTCCTATTGTGGTTTATTGTTATTTTGAACGATTGCGAGGGCTAGGATTTGAATCCTTAATTTCTTTTATTACACCGAGTGGAAAAGGTAAATATCACGTTTCGGTGTGACCTAGAGTGATTTATCGCTATTTTGAACGATTACGAAGGCGAGGATTTGAATCCTCAGCTTCTTTCGATATACCGCGAGTGGAAAAGGTAAATATCGCGATTCCGAGTCTCCTACTGTGATTTATCCTTATTTTGAACGATTACGAAGGCGAGGATTTGAATCCTCAGCTTCTTTCGATATACCGCGAGTGGAAAAGGTAAATATCGCGATTCCAAGTCTCCTACTGTGATTTATCGTTATTTTTAACGATTACCTGGCTTGGGAAGTGAATCCTTAGTTTCTTTTAGTACACCGTGTGGAAAAGGTAAATATCGCGTTCGGTGTGACCTTGAGTGTTTTGTCGTTATTTCGAACGATTGCTAGGCTTGTGAAGTGAATCCTTAGCTTCTTTCGATATACCGCGAGTGGAAAAGGTAAATATCCCGATTCCAGGTCTCCTACTGTGATTTATCGTTATTTTTAACGATTACCTGGCTTGGGAAGTGAATCCTTAGTTTCTTTTAGTACACCGTGTGGAAAAGGTAAATATCACGTTTCGGTGTGACCTTGAGTGTTTTGTCGTTATTTCGAACGATTGCTAGGCTTGTGAAGTGAATCCTTAGCTTCTTTCGATATACCGCGAGTGGAAAAGGTAAATATCCCGATTCGAGGTCTCCTACTGTGATTTATCGTTATTTTTAACGATTACCTGGCTTGGGAAGTGAATCCTTAGTTTCTTTTAGTACACCGTGTGGAAAAGGTAAATATCGCGTTCGGAGTGACCTTGAGTGTTTTGTCGTTATTTCGAATGGTTGCGAGGCTTGGGAAGTGAATCCTCAGCTTCTTTCGATATACCGCGAGTGGAAATGGTAAATATCGCGATTCCCAGTCTCCTGATGTGATTTATCGTTATTTTGATCGATTACCTGGCTTGGGGAGTGAAACCTTAGTTTCTTTTAGTACACCGTGTGGAAAAGGTAAATATCGCGTTCGGAGTGACCTTGAGTGTTTTGTCGTTATTTCGAACGATTGCTAGGCTTGTGAAGTGAATCCTTAGCTTCTTTCGATATACCGCGAGTGGAAAAGGTAAATATCCCGATTCGAGGTCTCCTACTGTGATTTATCGTTATTTTTAACGATTACCTGGCTTGGGAAGTGAATCCTTAGTTTCTTTTAGTACACCGTGTGGAAAAGGTAAATATCGCGTTCGGAGTGACCTTGAGTGTTTTGTCGTTATTTCGAATGGTTGCGAGGCTTGGGAAGTGAATCCTCAGCTTCTTTCGATATACCGCGAGTGGAAATGGTAAATAACGCGATTCCCAGTCTCCTGATGTGATTTATCGTTATTTTGATCGATTACCTGGCTTGGGGAGTGAAACCTTAGTTTCTTTTAGTACACCGTGTGGAAAAGGTAAATATCGCGTTCGGAGTGACCTTGAGTGTTTTGTCGTTATTTCGAATGGTTGCGAGGCTTGGGAAGTGAATCCTCAGCTTCTTTCGATATACCGCGAGTGGACAAGGTAAATATCGCCATACCGAGTCTCCTATTGTGGTTTATTGTTATTTTGAACGATTGCGAGGGCTAGGATTTGAATCCTTAATTTCTTTTATTACACCGAGTGGAAAAGGTAAATATCACGTTTCGGTGTGACCTAGAGTGATTGGTCGTTATTTCGAACGGTTGCGAGGCTTGGGAAGTGAATTCTTAGCTTCATTCGATATACCGCCCGTGGAAAAGGTAAATAACGCGATTCCCAGTCTCCTGCTGTGATTTATCGTTATTTTGAACGATTACCTGCCTTGGGAAGTGAATCTTTAGTTTCTTTTAGTACACCGTGTGGAAAAGGTAGATATCGCGTTTCGGAGTGACCTTGAGTGATTGGTCGTTATTTCGAACGGTTGCGAGACTTGGGAAGTGAATCCTTAGCTTCTTTCGATATACCGCGAGTGGAAAAGGTAAATAACGCGATTCCCAGTCTCCTGCTGTGATTTATCGTTATTTTGAACGATTACCTGCCTTGGGAAGTGAATCTTTAGTTTCTTTTAGTACACCGTGTGGAAAAGGTAAATATCGCGTTTCGGTGTGACCTTGAGTGTTTTGTCGTTATTTCGAACGATTGCTAGGCTTGTGAAGTGAATCCTTCACTTCTTTCGATATACCGCGAGTGGAAAAGGTAAATATCCCGATTCCAGGTCTCCTACTGTGATTTATCGCTATTTTGAACGATTACGAAGGCG
The DNA here is from genome assembly GCA_948146005.1 of Nomada fucata. Classification (NCBI taxonomy): domain Eukaryota; kingdom Metazoa; phylum Arthropoda; class Insecta; order Hymenoptera; family Apidae; genus Nomada; species Nomada fucata. The sequence continues at coordinate 27,390,502 of OX411275.1, forward strand.
AGGATTTGAATCCTCAGCTTCTTTCGATATACCGCGAGTGGAAAAGGTAAATATCGCGATTCCGAGTCTCCTACTGTGATTTATCGCTATTTTGAACGATTACGAAGGCGAATATTTGAATCCTCAGCTTCTTTCGATATACCGCGAGTGGAAAAGGTAAATAACGCTATTCCCAGTCTCCTACTGTGATTTATCCTTATTTTGAACGATTACGAAGGCGAGGATTTGAATCCTCAGCTCCTTTCGATATACCGCGAGTGGAAAAGGTAAATATCGCGATTCCCAGCCTCCTGCTGTGATTTATCGTTATTTTGAACGATTACCTGGCTTAGGAAGTGAATCCTTAGTTTCTTTTATTACAACGTGTGGAAAAGGTAGATATCGCGTTTCGGAGTGACATTGAGTGATTGGTCGTTATTTCGAACGGTTGCGGGACTTGGGAAGTGAATCCTCAGATTCTTTCGATATACCGCGAGTGGACAAGGTAAATATCGCCATACCGAGTCTCCTATTGTGATTTATTGTTATTTTGAACGATTGCGAGGGCTAGGATTTGAATCCTTAATTTCTTTTAGTACACCGAGTGGAAAAGGTAAATATCACGATTCGGTGTGACCTTGAGTCTTTTGTCGTTATTTCGAACTATTGCGAGAGTTGGGAAATGAATCCTTAGCTTGTGTCGTTACACCGTGGGTGGAAAATGTAAATATCGCTACACCGAGTCTCCTACTGTGATTTATCGTTATTTTGAACGATTACGAAGGCGAGGATTTGAATCCTCAGCTTCTTTCGATATACCGCGAGTGGAAAAGGTAAATATCGCGATTCCCAGCCTCCTGCTGTGATTTATCGTTATTTTGAACGATTACCTGGCTTAGGAAGTGAATCCTTAGTTTCTTTTATTACACCGTGTGGAAAAGGTAAATATCGCGTTCGGAGTGACCTTGAGTGTTTTGTCGTTATTTCGAATGGTTGCGAGGCTTGGGAAGTGAATCCTCAGCTTCTTTCGATATACCGCGAGTGGAAATGGTAAATAACGCGATTCCCAGTCTCCTGATGTGATTTATCGTTATTTTGATCGATTACCTGGCTTGGGGAGTGAAACCTTAGTTTCTTTTAGTACACCGTGTGGAAAAGGTAAATATCGCGCTCGGAGTGCCCTTGAGTGTTTTGTCGTTATTTCGAACGATCGCTAGGCTTGTGAAGTGAATCCTTAGCTTCTTTCGATATACCGCGAGTGGAAAAGGTAAATAACGCGATTCCCAGTCTCCTGCCTGTGATTTATCGTTATTTTGAACGATTACGAAGGCGAGGATTTGAATCCTCAGCTTCTTTCGATATACCGCGAGTGGAAAAGGTAAATATCGCGATTCCAAGTCTCCTACTGTGATTTATCGTTATTTTTAACGATTACCTGGCTTGGGAAGTGAATCCTTAGTTTCTTTTAGTACACCGTGTGGAAAAGGTAAATATCGCGTTCGGTGTGACCTTGAGTGTTTTGTCGTTATTTCGAACGATTGCTAGGCTTGTGAAGTGAATCCTTAGCTTCTTTCGATATACCGCGAGTGGAAAAGGTAAATATCCCGATTCCAGGTCTCCTACTGTGATTTATCGTTATTTTTAACAATTACCTGGCTTGGGAAGTGAATCCTTAGTTTCTTTTAGTACACCGTGTGGAAAAGGTAAATATCACGTTTCGGTGTGACCTTGAGTGTTTTGTCGTTATTTCGAACGATTGCTAGGCTTGTGAAGTGAATCCTTACCTTCTTTCGATATACCGCGAGTGGAAAAGGTAAATATCCCGATTCGAGGTCTCCTACTGTGATTTATCGTTATTTTTAACGATTACCTGGCTTGGGAAGTGAATCCTTAGTTTCTTTTAGTACACCGTGTGGAAAAGGTAAATATCGCGTTCGGTGTGACCTTGAGTGTTTTGTCGTTATTTCGAACGATTGCTAGGCTTGTGAAGTGAATCCTTAGCTTCTTTCGATATACCGCGAGTGGAAAAGGTAAATATCCCGATTCCAGGTCTCCTACTGTGATTTATCGTTATTTTTAACAATTACCTGGCTTGGGAAGTGAATCCTTAGTTTCTTTTAGTACACCGTGTGGAAAAGGTAAATATCACGTTTCGGTGTGACCTTGAGTGTTTTGTCGTTATTTCGAACGATTGCTAGGCTTGTGAAGTGAATCCTTACCTTCTTTCGATATACCGCGAGTGGAAAAGGTAAATATCGCGATTCGAGGTCTCCTACTGTGATTTATCGTTATTTTTAACGATTACCTGGCTTGGGAAGTGAATCCTTAGTTTCTTTTAGTACACCGTGTGGAAAAGGTAAATATCGCGTTCGGTGTGACCTTGAGTGTTTTGTCGTTATTTCGAACGATTGCTAGGCTTGTGAAGTGAATCCTTAGCTTCTTTCGATATACCGCGAGTGGAAAAGGTAAATATCCCGATTCCAGGTCTCCTACTGTGATTTATCGTTATTTTTAACAATTACCTGGCTTGGGAAGTGAATCCTTAGTTTCTTTTAGTACACCGTGTGGAAAAGGTAAATATCACGTTTCGGTGTGACCTTGAGTGTTTTGTCGTTATGTCGAACGATTGCTAGGCATGTGAAGTGAATCCTTAGCTTCTTTCGATATACCGCGAGTGGACAAGGTAAATATCGCCATACCGAGTCTCCTATTGTGATTTATTGTTATTTTGAACGATTGCGAGGGCTAGGATTTGAATCCTTAATTTCTTTTAGTACACCGAGTGGAAAAGGTAAATATCACGTTTCGGTGTGACCTTGAGTGTTTTGTCGTTATTTCGAACTATTGCGAGACTTGGGAAATGAATCCTTAGCTTGTGTCGTTACACCGTGGGTGGAAAATGTAAATATCGCTACACCGAGTCTCCTACTGTGATTTATCGTTATTTTGAACGATTACGAAGGCGAGGATTTGAATCCTCAGCTTCTTTCGATATACCGCGAGTGGAAAAGGTAAATATCGCGATTCCGAGTCTCCTACTGTGATTTATCGTTATTTTGATCGATTGCCTGCCTTTGGAAGTGAATCTTTAGTTTCTTTTAGTACACCGTGTGGATAAGGTAAATATCACGTTTCGGTGTGACCTTGAGTGTTTTGCCGTTATTTCGAACGATTGCTAGGCATGTGAAGTGAATCCTTAGCTTCTTTCGATATACCGCGAGTGGACAAGGTAAATATCGCCATACCGAGTCTCCTATTGTGGTTTATTGTTATTTTGAACGATTGCGAGGGCTAGGATTTGAATCCTTAATTTCTTTTATTACACCGAGTGGAAAAGGTAAATATCACGTTTCGGTGTGACCTAGAGTGATTGGTCGTTATTTCGAACGGTTGCGAGGCTTGGGAAGTGAATTCTTAGCTTCATTCGATATACCGCCAGTGGAAAAGGTAAATAACGCGATTCCCAGTCTCCTGCTGTGATTTATCGTTATTTTGAACGATTACCTGCCTTGGGAAGTGAATCTTTAGTTTCTTTTAGTACACCGTGTGGAAAAGGTAGATATCGCGTTTCGGAGTGACCTTGAGTGATTGGTCGTTATTTCGAACGGTTGCGAGACTTGGGAAGTGAATCCTTAGCTTCTTTCGATATACCGCGAGTGGAAAAGGTAAATAACGCGATTCCCAGTCTCCTGCTGTGATTTATCGTTATTTTGAACGATTACCTGCCTTGGGAAGTGAATCTTTAGTTTCTTTTAGTACACCGTGTGGAAAAGGTAAATATCGCGTTTCGGTGTGACCTTGAGTGTTTTGTCGTTATTTCGAACGATTGCTAGGCTTGTGAAGTGAATCCTTAGCTTCTTTCGATATACCGCGAGTGGACAAGGTAAATATCGCCATACCGAGTCTCCTATTGTGGTTTATTGTTATTTTGAACGATTGCGAGGGCTAGGATTTGAATCCTTAATTTCTTTTATTACACCGAGTGGAAAAGGTAAATATCACGTTTCGGTGTGACCTAGAGTGATTTATCGCTATTTTGAACGATTACGAAGGCGAGGATTTGAATCCTCAGCTTCTTTCGATATACCGCGAGTGGAAAAGGTAAATATCGCGATTCCGAGTCTCCTACTGTGATTTATCCTTATTTTGAACGATTACGAAGGCGAGGATTTGAATCCTCAGCTTCTTTCGATATACCGCGAGTGGAAAAGGTAAATATCGCGATTCCAAGTCTCCTACTGTGATTTATCGTTATTTTTAACGATTACCTGGCTTGGGAAGTGAATCCTTAGTTTCTTTTAGTACACCGTGTGGAAAAGGTAAATATCGCGTTCGGTGTGACCTTGAGTGTTTTGTCGTTATTTCGAACGATTGCTAGGCTTGTGAAGTGAATCCTTAGCTTCTTTCGATATACCGCGAGTGGAAAAGGTAAATATCCCGATTCCAGGTCTCCTACTGTGATTTATCGTTATTTTTAACGATTACCTGGCTTGGGAAGTGAATCCTTAGTTTCTTTTAGTACACCGTGTGGAAAAGGTAAATATCACGTTTCGGTGTGACCTTGAGTGTTTTGTCGTTATTTCGAACGATTGCTAGGCTTGTGAAGTGAATCCTTAGCTTCTTTCGATATACCGCGAGTGGAAAAGGTAAATATCCCGATTCGAGGTCTCCTACTGTGATTTATCGTTATTTTTAACGATTACCTGGCTTGGGAAGTGAATCCTTAGTTTCTTTTAGTACACCGTGTGGAAAAGGTAAATATCGCGTTCGGAGTGAACTTGAGTGTTTTGTCGTTATTTCGAATGGTTGCGAGGCTTGGGAAGTGAATCCTCAGCTTCTTTCGATATACCGCGAGTGGAAATGGTAAATAACGCGATTCCCAGTCTCCTGATGTGATTTATCGTTATTTTGATCGATTACCTGGCTTGGGGAGTGAAACCTTAGTTTCTTTTAGTACACCGTGTGGAAAAGGTAAATATCGCGTTCGGAGTGACCTTGAGTGTTTTGTCGTTATTTCGAACGATTGCTAGGCTTGTGAAGTGAATCCTTAGCTTCTTTCGATATACCGCGAGTGGAAAAGGTAAATATCCCGATTCGAGGTCTCCTACTGTGATTTATCGTTATTTTTAACGATTACCTGGCTTGGGAAGTGAATCCTTAGTTTCTTTTAGTACACCGTGTGGAAAAGGTAAATATCGCGTTCGGAGTGACCTTGAGTGTTTTGTCGTTATTTCGAATGGTTGCGAGGCTTGGGAAGTGAATCCTCAGCTTCTTTCGATATACCGCGAGTGGAAATGGTAAATAACGCGATTCCCAGTCTCCTGATGTGATTTATCGTTATTTTGATCGATTACCTGGCTTGGGGAGTGAAACCTTAGTTTCTTTTAGTACACCGTGTGGAAAAGGTAAATATCGCGTTCGGAGTGACCTTGAGTGTTTTGTCGTTATTTCGAATGGTTGCGAGGCTTGGGAAGTGAATCCTCAGCTTCTTTCGATATACCGCGAGTGGACAAGGTAAATATCGCCATACCGAGTCTCCTATTGTGGTTTATTGTTATTTTGAACGATTGCGAGGGCTAGGATTTGAATCCTTAATTTCTTTTATTACACCGAGTGGAAAAGGTAAATATCACGTTTCGGTGTGACCTAGAGTGATTGGTCGTTATTTCGAACGGTTGCGAGGCTTGGGAAGTGAATTCTTAGCTTCATTCGATATACCGCCCGTGGAAAAGGTAAATAACGCGATTCCCAGTCTCCTGCTGTGATTTATCGTTATTTTGAACGATTACCTGCCTTGGGAAGTGAATCTTTAGTTTCTTTTAGTACACCGTGTGGAAAAGGTAGATATCGCGTTTCGGAGTGACCTTGAGTGTTTTGTCGTTATTTCGAATGGTTGCGAGGCTTGGGAAGTGAATCCTCAGCTTCTTTCGATATACCGCGAGTGGAAATGGTAAATAACGCGATTCCCAGTCTCCTGATGTGATTTATCGTTATTTTGATCGATTACCTGGCTTGGGGAGTGAAACCTTAGTTTCTTTTAGTACACCGTGTGGAAAAGGTAAATATCGCGTTCGGAGTGACCTTGAGTGTTTTGTCGTTATTTCGAATGGTTGCGAGGCTTGGGAAGTGAATCCTCAGCTTCTTTCGATATACCGCGAGTGGACAAGGTAAATATCGCCATACCGAGTCTCCTATTGTGGTTTATTGTTATTTTGAACGATTGCGAGGGCTAGGATTTGAATCCTTAATTTCTTTTATTACACCGAGTGGAAAAGGTAAATATCACGTTTCGGTGTGACCTAGAGTGATTGGTCGTTATTTCGAACGGTTGCGAGGCTTGGGAAGTGAATTCTTAGCTTCATTCGATATACCGCCCGTGGAAAAGGTAAATAACGCGATTCCCAGTCTCCTGCTGTGATTTATCGTTATTTTGAACGATTACCTGCCTTGGGAAGTGAATCTTTAGTTTCTTTTAGTACACCGTGTGGAAAAGGTAGATATCGCGTTTCGGAGTGACCTTGAGTGATTGGTCGTTATTTCGAACGGTTGCGAGACTTGGGAAGTGAATCCTTAGCTTCTTTCGATATACCGCGAGTGGAAAAGGTAAATAACGCGATTCCCAGTCTCCTGCTGTGATTTATCGTTATTTTGAACGATTACCTGCCTTGGGAAGTGAATCTTTAGTTTCTTTTAGTACACCGTGTGGAAAAGGTAAATATCGCGTTTCGGTGTGACCTTGAGTGTTTTGTCGTTATTTCGAACGATTGCTAGGCTTGTGAAGTGAATCCTTCACTTCTTTCGATATACCGCGAGTGGAAAAGGTAAATATCCCGATTCCAGGTCTCCTACTGTGATTTATCGCTATTTTGAACGATTACGAAGGCGAGGATTTGAATCCTCAGCTTCTTTCGATATACCGCGAGTGGAAAAGGTAAATATCGCGATTCCGAGTCTCCTACTGTGATTTATCGCTATTTTGAACGATTACGAAGGCGAATATTTGAATCCTCAGCTTCTTTCGATATACCGCGAGTGGAAAAGGTAAATAACGCTATTCCCAGTCTCCTACTGTGATTTATCCTTATTTTGAACGATTACGAAGGCGAGGATTTGAATCCTCAGCTCCTTTCGATATACCGCGAGTGGAAAAGGTAAATATCGCCATTCCCAGCCTCCTGCTGTGATTTATCGTTATTTTGAACGATTACCTGGCTTAGGAAGTGAATCCTTAGTTTCTTTTATTACAACGTGTGGAAAAGGTAGATATCGCGTTTCGGAGTGACATTGAGTGATTGGTCGTTATTTCGAACGGTTGCGGGACTTGGGAAGTGAATCCTCAGATTCTTTCGATATACCGCGAGTGGACAAGGTAAATATCGCCATACCGAGTCTCCTATTGTGATTTATTGTTATTTTGAACGATTGCGAGGGCTAGGATTTGAATCCTTAATTTCTTTTAGTACACCGAGTGGAAAAGGTAAATATCACGATTCGGTGTGACCTTGAGTCTTTTGTCGTTATTTCGAACTATTGCGAGAGTTGGGAAATGAATCCTTAGCTTGTGTCGTTACACCGTGGGTGGAAAATGTAAATATCGCTACACCGAGTCTCCTACTGTGATTTATCGTTATTTTGAACGATTACGAAGGCGAGGATTTGAATCCTCAGCTTCTTTCGATATACCGCGAGTGGAAAAGGTAAATATCGCGATTCCCAGCCTCCTGCTGTGATTTATCGTTATTTTGAACGATTACCTGGCTTAGGAAGTGAATCCTTAGTTTCTTTTATTACACCGTGTGGAAAAGGTAAATATCGCGTTCGGAGTGACCTTGAGTGTTTTGTCGTTATTTCGAATGGTTGCGAGGCTTGGGAAGTGAATCCTCAGCTTCTTTCGATATACCGCGAGTGGAAATGGTAAATAACGCGATTCCCAGTCTCCTGATGTGATTTATCGTTATTTTGATCGATTACCTGGCTTGGGGAGTGAAACCTTAGTTTCTTTTAGTACACCGCGTGGAAAAGGTAAATATCGCGCTCGGAGTGCCCTTGAGTGTTTTGTCGTTATTTCGAACGATCGCTAGGCTTGTGAAGTGAATCCTTAGCTTCTTTCGATATACCGCGAGTGGAAAAGGTAAATAACGCGATTCCCAGTCTCCTGCCTGTGATTTATCGTTATTTTGAACGATTACGAAGGCGAGGATTTGAATCCTCAGCTTCTTTCGATATACCGCGAGTGGAAAAGGTAAATATCGCGATTCCAAGTCTCCTACTGTGATTTATCGTTATTTTTAACGATTACCTGGCTTGGGAAGTGAATCCTTAGTTTCTTTTAGTACACCGTGTGGAAAAGGTAAATATCGCGTTCGGTGTGACCTTGAGTGTTTTGTCGTTATTTCGAACGATTGCTAGGCTTGTGAAGTGAATCCTTAGCTTCTTTCGATATACCGCGAGTGGAAAAGGTAAATATCCCGATTCCAGGTCTCCTACTGTGATTTATCGTTATTTTTAACAATTACCTGGCTTGGGAAGTGAATCCTTAGTTTCTTTTAGTACACCGTGTGGAAAAGGTAAATATCACGTTTCGGTGTGACCTTGAGTGTTTTGTCGTTATTTCGAACGATTGCTAGGCTTGTGAAGTGAATCCTTAGCTTCTTTCGATATACCGCGAGTGGAAAAGGTAAATATCCCGATTCGATGTCTCCTACTGTGATTTATCGTTATTTTTAACGATTACCTGGCTTGGGAAGTGAATCCTTAGTTTCTTTTAGTACACCGTGTGGAAAAGGTAAATATCACGTTTCGGTGTGACCTTGAGTGTTTTGTCGTTATTTCGAACGATTGCTAGGCTTGTGAAGTGAATCCTTAGCTTCTTTCGATATACCGCGAGTGGAAAAGGTAAATATCCCGATTCCAGGTCTCCTACTGTGATTTATCGTTATTTTTAACGATTACCTGGCTTGGGAAGTGAATCCTTAGTTTCTTTTAGTACACATTGTGGAAAAGGTAAATATCACGTTTCGGTGTGACCTTGAGTGTTTTGTCGTTATTTCGAACGATTGCTAGGCTTGTGAAGTGAATCCTTAGCTTCTTTCGATATACCGCGAGTGGAAAAGGTAAATAACGCGATTCCCAGTCTCCTGCTGTGATTTATCGTTATTTTGAACGATTACGAAGGCGAGGATTTGAATCCTCAGCTTCATTCGATATACCGCGAGTGGAAAAGGTAAATATCGCGATTCCAAGTCTCCTACTGTGATTTATCGTTATTTTTAACGATTACCTGGCTTGGGAAGTGAATCCTTAGTTTCTTTTAGTACACCGTGTGGAAAAGGTAAATATCGCGTTTCGGAGTGACCTTGAGTGATTGGTCGTTATTTCGAACGGTTGCGAGGCTTGGGAAGTGAATCCTTAGCTTCTTTCGATATACCGCGAGTGGAAAAGGTAAATATCGATATTCCCAGTCTCCTGCTGTGATTTATCGTTATTTTGAACGATTACCTGGCTTGGGGAGTGAAACCTTAGTTTCTTTTAGTACACCGTGTGGAAAAGGTAAATATCGCGTTCGGAGTGACCTTGAGTGTTTTGTCGTTATTTCGAATGGTTGCGAGACTTGGGAAGTGAATCTTCAGCTTCTTTCGATATACCGCGAGTGGAAAAGGTAAATAACGCGATTCCCAGTCTCCTGCTGTGATTTATCGTTATTTTGAACGATTTCGAAGGCGAGGATTTGAATCCTCAGCTTCATTCGATATACCGCGAGTGGAAAAGGTAAATAACGCGATTCCCAGTCTCCTGCTGTGATTTATCGTTATTTTGAACGATTTCGAAGGCGAGGATTTGAATCCTCAGCTTCATTCGATATACCACGAGTGGAAAAGGTAAATATCGCGATTCCGAGTCTCCTACTGTGATTTATCGTTATTTTGATCGATTGCCTGCCTTTGGAAGTGAATCTTTAGTTTCTTTTAGTACACCGTGTGGAAAAGGTAAATATCACGTTTCGGTGTGACCTTGAGTGTTTTGTCGTTATGTCGAACGATTGCTAGGCATGTGAAGTGAATCCTTAGCTTCTTTCGATATACCGCGAGTGGACAAGGTAAATATCGCCATACCGAGTCTCCTATTGTGATTTATTGTTATTTTGAACGATTGCGAGGGCTAGGATTTGAATCCTTAATTTCTTTTAGTACACCGAGTGGAAAAGGTAAATATCACGTTTCGGTGTGACCTAGAGTGATTGGTCGTTATTTCGAACGATTGCGAGGCTTGGGAAGTGAATTCTTAGCTTCATTCGATATACCGCGAGTGGAAAAGGTAAATAACGCGATTCCCAGTCTCCTGCTGTGATTTATCGTTATTTTGAACGATTACCTGCCTTGGGAAGTGAATCTTTAGTTTCTTTTAGTACACCGTGTGGAAAAGGTAAATATCGCGTTTCGGTGTGACCTTGAGTGTTTTGTCGTTATTTCGAACGATTGCTAGGCTTGTGAAGTGAATCCTTTACTTCTTTCGATATACCGCGAGTGGAAAAGGTAAATATCCCGATTCCAGGTCTCCTACTGTGATTTATCGCTATTTTGAACGATTACGAAGGCGAGGATTTGAATCCTCAGCTTCTTTCGATATACCGCGAGTGGAAAGGGTAAATATCGCGATTCCGAGTCTCCTACTGTGATTTATCGCTATTTTGAACGATTACGAAGGCGAGGATTTGAATCCTCAGCTTCTTTCGATATACCGCGAGTGGAAAAGGTAAATAACGCTATTCCCATTCTCCTGCTGTGATTTATCGTTATTTTGAACGATTACCTGGCTTAGGAAGTGAATCCTTAGTTTCTTTTATTACAACGTGTGGAAAAGGTAGATATCGCGTTTCGGAGTGACATTGAGTGATTGGTCGTTATTTCGAACGTTTGCGGGACTTGGGAAGTGAATCCTCAGATTCTTTCGATATACCGCGAGTGGACAAGGTAAATATCGCCATACCGAGTCTCCTATTGTGATTTATTGTTATTTTGAACGATTGCGAGGGCTAGGATTTGAATCCTTAATTTCTTTTAGTACACCGAGTGGAAAAGGTAAATATCACGTTTCGGTGTGACCTTGAGTCTTTTGTCGTTATTTCGAACTATTGCGAGAGTTGGGAAATGAATCCTTAGCTTGTGTCGTTACACCGTGGGTGGAAAATGTAAATATCGCTACACCGAGTCTCCTACTGTGATTTATCGTTATTTTGAACGATTACGAAGGCGAGGATTTGAATCCTCAGCTTCTTTCGATATACCGCGAGTGGAAAAGGTAAATATCGCGATTCCCAGCCTCCTGCTGTGATTTATCGTTATTTTGAACGATTACCTGGCTTAGGAAGTGAATCCTTAGTTTCTTTTATTACACCGTGTGGAAAAGGTAAATATCGCGTTCGGAGTGACCTTGAGTGTTTTGTCGTTATTTCGAATGGTTGCGAGGCTTGGGAAGTGAATCCTCAGCTTCTTTCGATATACCGCGAGTGGAAATGGTAAATAACGCGATTCCCAGTCTCCTGATGTGATTTATCGTTATTTTGATCGATTACCTGGCTTGGGGAGTGAAACCTTAGTTTCTTTTAGTACACCGTGTGGAAAAGGTAAATATCGCGCTCGGAGTGCCCTTGAGTGTTTTGTCGTTATTTCGAACGATCGCTAGGCTTGTGAAGTGAATCCTTAGCTTCTTTCGATATACCGCGAGTGGAAAAGGTAAATATCGCGATTCCAAGTCTCCTACTGTGATTTATCGTTATTTTTAACGATTACCTGGCTTGGGAAGTGAATCCTTAGTTTCTTTTAGTACACCGTGTGGAAAAGGTAAATATCGCGTTCGGTGTGACCTTGAGTGTTTTGTCGTTATTTCGAACGATTGCTAGGCTTGTGAAGTGAATCCTTAGCTTCTTTCGATATACCGCGAGTGGAAAAGGTAAATATCCCGATTCCAGGTCTCCTACTGTGATTTATCGTTATTTTTAACAATTACCTGGCTTGGGAAGTGAATCCTTAGTTTCTTTTAGTACACCGTGTGGAAAAGGTAAATATCACGTTTCGGTGTGACCTTGAGTGTTTTGTCGTTATTTCGAACGATTGCTAGGCTTGTGAAGTGAATCCTTAGCTTCTTTCGATATACCGCGAGTGGAAAAGGTAAATATCCCGATTCGATGTCTCCTACTGTGATTTATCGTTATTTTTAACGATTACCTGGCTTGGGAAGTGAATCCTTAGTTTCTTTTAGTACACCGTGTGGAAAAGGTAAATATCACGTTTCGGTGTGACCTTGAGTGTTTTGTCGTTATTTCGAACGATTGCTAGGCTTGTGAAGTGAATACTTACCTTCTTTCGATATACCGCGAGTGGAAAAGGTAAATATCCCGATTCGAGGTCTCCTACTGTGATTTATCGTTATTTTTAACGATTACCTGACTTGGGAAGTGAATCCTTAGTTTCTTTTAGTCCACCGTGTGGAAAAGGTAAATATCGCGTTCGGTGTGACCTTGAGTGTTTTGTCGTTATTTCGAACGATTGCTAGGCTTGTGAAGTGAATCCTTAGCTTCTTTCGATATACCGCGAGTGGAAAAGGTAAATATCCCGATTCCAGGTCTCCTACTGTGATTTATCGTTATTTTTAACGATTACCTGGCTTGGGAAGTGAATCCTTAGTTTCTTTTAGTACACATTGTGGAAAAGGTAAATATCACGTTTCGGTGTGACCTTGAGTGTTTTGTCGTTATTTCGAACGATTGCTAGGCTTGTGAAGTGAATCCTTAGCTTCTTTCGATATACCGCGAGTGGAAAAGGTAAATAACGCGATTCCCAGTCTCCTGCTGTGATTTATCGTTATTTTGAACGATTACGAAGGCGAGGATTTGAATCCTCAGCTTCATTCGATATACCGCGAGTGGAAAAGGTAAATATCGCGATTCCAAGTCTCCTACTGTGATTTATCGTTATTTTTAACGATTACCTGGCTTGGGAAGTGAATCCTTAGTTTCTTTTATTACAACGTGTGGAAAAGGTAAATATCGCGTTTCGGAGTGACCTTGAGTGATTGGTCGTTATTTCGAACGGTTGCGAGGCTTGGGAAGTGAATCCTTAGCTTCTTTCGATATACCGCGAGTGGAAAAGGTAAATATCGATATTCCCAGTCTCCTGCTGTGATTTATCGTTATTTTGAACGATTACCTGGCTTGGGAAGTGAATCCTTAGTTTCTTTTAGTACACCGTGTGGAAAAGGTAAATATCGCGTTCGGAGTGACCTTGAGTGTTTTGTCGTTATTTCGAATGGTTGCGAGACTTGGGAAGTGAATCTTCAGCTTCTTTCGATATACCGCGAGTGGAAAAGGTAAATAACGCGATTCCCAGTCTCCTGCTGTGATTTATCGTTATTTTGAACGATTTCGAAGGCGAGGATTTGAATCCTCAGCTTCATTCGATATACCACGAGTGGAAAAGGTAAATATCGCGATTCCGAGTCTCCTACTGTGATTTATCGTTATTTTGATCGATTGCCTGCCTTTGGAAGTGAATCTTTAGTTTCTTTTAGTACACCGTGTGGAAAAGGTAAATATCACGTTTCGGTGTGACCTTGAGTGTTTTGTCGTTATGTCGAACGATTGCTAGGCATGTGAAGTGAATCCTTAGCTTCTTTTGATATACCGCGAGTGGACAAGGTAAATATCGCCATACCGAGTCTCCTATTGTGATTTATTGTTATTTTGAACGATTGCGAGGGCTAGGATTTGAATCCTTAATTTCTTTTAGTACACCGAGTGGAAAAGGTAAATATCACGTTTCGGTGTGACCTAGAGTGATTGGTCGTTATTTCGAACGGTTGCGAGGCTTGGGAAGTGAATTCTTAGCTTCATTCGATATACCGCGAGTGGAAAAGGTAAATAACGCGATTCCCAGTCTCCTGCTGTGATTTATCGTTATTTTGAACGATTACCTGCCTTGGGAAGTGAATCTTTAGTTTCTTTTAGTACACCGTGTGGAAAAGGTAGATATCGCGTTTCGGAGTGACCTTGAGTGATTGGTCGTTATTTCGAACGGTTGCGAGACTTGGGAAGTGAATCCTTAGCTTCTTTCGATATACCGCGAGTGGAAAAGGTAAATAACGCGATTCCCAGTCTCCTGCTGTGATTTATCGTTATTTTGAACGATTACCTGCCTTGGGAAGTGAATCTTTAGTTTCTTTTAGTACACCGTGTGGAAAAGGTAAATATCGCGTTTCGGTGTGACCTTGAGTGTTTTGTCGTTATTTCGAACGATTGCTAGGCTTGTGAAGTGAATCCTTTACTTCTTTCGATATACCGCGAGTGGAAAAGGTAAATATCCCGATTCCAGGTCTCCTACTGTGATTTATCGCTATTTTGAACGATTACGAAGGCGAGGATTTGAATCCTCAGCTTCTTTCGATATACCGCGAGTGGAAAGGGTAAATATCGCGATTCCGAGTCTCCTACTGTGATTTATCGCTATTTTGGACGATTACGAAGGCGAGGATTTGAATCCTCAGCTTCTTTCGATATACCGCGAGTGGAAAAGGTAAATAACGCTATTCCCATTCTCCTGCTGTGATTTATCGTTATTTTGAACGATTACCTGGCTTAGGAAGTGAATCCTTAGTTTCTTTTATTACAACGTGTGGAAAAGGTAGATATCGCGTTTCGGAGTGACATTGAGTGATTGGTCGTTATTTCGAACGGTTGCGGGACTTGGGAAGTGAATCCTCAGATTCTTTCGATATACCGCGAGTGGACAAGGTAAATATCGCCATACCGAGTCTCCTATTGTGATTTATTGTTATTTTGAACGATTGCGAGGGCTAGGATTTGAATCCTTAATTTCTTTTAGTACACCGAGTGGAAAAGGTAAATATCACGTTTCGGTGTGACCTTGAGTCTTTTGTCGTTATTTCGAACTATTGCGAGAGTTGGGAAATGAATCCTTAGCTTGTGTCGTTACACCGTGGGTGGAAAATGTAAATATCGCTACACCGAGTCTCCTACTGTGATTTATCGTTATTTTGAACGATTACGAAGGCGAGGATTTGAATCCTCAGCTTCTTTCGATATACCGCGAGTGGAAATGGTAAATATCGCGATTCCCAGTCTCCTGCTGTGATTTATCGTTATTTTGAACGATTACCTGGCTTGGGGAGTGAAACCTTAGTTTCTTTTATTACAACGTGTGGAAAAGGTAGATATCGCGTTTCGGAGTGACATTGAGTGATTGGTCGTTATTTCGAACGGTTGCGGGACTTGGGAAGTGAATCCTCAGATTCTTTCGATATACCGCGAGTGGACAAGGTAAATATCGCCATACCGAGTCTCCTATTGTGATTTATTGTTATTTTGAACGATTGCGAGGGCTAGGATTTGAATCCTTAATTTCTTTTAGTACACCGAGTGGAAAAGGTAAATATCACGTTTCGGTGTGACCTTGAGTCTTTTGTCGTTATTTCGAATTATTGCGAGAGTTGGGAAATGAATCCTTAGCTCGTGTCGTTACACCGTGGGTGGAAAATGTAAATATCGCTACACCGAGTCTCCTACTGTGATTTATCGTTATTTTGAACGATTACGAAGGCGAGGATTTGAATCCTCAGCTTCTTTCGATATACCGCGAGTGGAAAAGGTAAATATCGCGATTCCCAGTCTCCTGCTGTGATTTATCGTTATTTTGAACGATTACCTGGCTTGGGGAGTGAAACCTTAGTTTCTTTTAGTACACCGTGTGGAAAAGGTAAATATCGCGTTCGGAGTGACCTTGAGTGTTTTGTCGTTATTTCGAATATTTGCGAGGCTTGGGAAGTGAATCCTCAGCTTCTTTCGATATACCGCGAGTGGGAAAGGTAAATAACGCGATTCCCAGTCTCCTGCTGTGATTTATCGTTATTTTGAACGATTACGAAGGCGAGGATTTGAATCCTCAGCTTCATTCGATATACCACGAGTGGAAAAGGTAAATATCGCGATTCCAAGTCTCCTACTGTGATTTATCGTTATTTTTAACGATTACCTGGCTTGGGAAGTGAATCCTTAGTTTCTTTTAGTACACCGTGTGGAAAAGGTAAATATCGCGTTCGGAGTGACCTTGAGTGTTTTGTCGTTATTTCGAATGGTTGCGAGGCTTGGGAAGTGAATCCTCAGCTTCTTTCGATATACCGCGAGTGGAAATGGTAAATAACGCGATTCCCAGTCTCCTGCTGTGATTTATCGTTATTTTGAACGATTACGAAGGCGAGGATTTGAATCCTCAGCTTCATTCGATATACCACGAGTGGAAAAGGTAAATATCGCGATTCCAAGTCTCCTACTGTGATTTATCGTTATTTTTAACGATTACCTGGCTTGGGAAGTGAATCCTTAGTTTCTTTTAGTACACCGTGTGGAAAAGGTAAATATCGCGTTCGGAGTGCCCTTGAGTGTTTTGTCGTTATTTCGAACGATCGCTAGGCTTGTGAAGTGAATCCTTAGCTTCTTTCGATATACCGCGAGTGGAAAAGGTAAATAACGCGATTCCCAGTCTCCTGCCTGTGATTTATCGTTATTTTGAACGATTACGAAGGCGAGGATTTGAATCCTCAGCTTCTTTCGATATACCGCGAGTGGAAAAGGTAAATATCGCGATTCCAAGTCTCCTACTGTGATTTATCGTTATTTTTAACGATTACCTGGCTTGGGAAGTGAATCCTTAGTTTCTTTTAGTACACCGTGTGGAAAAGGTAAATATCGCGTTCGGTGTGACCTTGAGTGTTTTGTCGTTATTTCGAACGATTGCTAGGCTTGTGAAGTGAATCCTTTACTTCTTTCGATATACCGCGAGTGGAAAAGGTAAATATCCCGATTCCAGGTCTCCTACTGTGATTTATCGCTATTTTGAACGATTACGAAGGCGAGGATTTGAATCCTCAGCTTCTTTCGATATACCGCGAGTGGAAAAGGTAAATAACGCGATTCCCAGTCTCCTGCTGTGAATTATCGTTATTTTGAACGATTACCTGCCTTGGGAAGTGAATCTTTAGTTTCTTTTAGTACACCGTGTGGAAAAGGTAAATATCGCGTTTCGGTGTGACCTTGAGTGTTTTGTCGTTATTTCGAACGATTGCTAGGCTTGTGAAGTGAATCCTTTACTTCTTTCGATATACCGCGAGTGGAAAAGGTAAATATCCCGATTCCAGGTCTCCTACTGTGATTTATCGCTATTTTGAACGATTACGAAGGCGAGGATTTGAATCCTCAGCTTCTTTCGATATACCGCGAGTGGAAAAGGTAAATATCGCGATTCCGAGTCTCCTACTGTGATTTATCTTTATTTTGATCGAATGCCTGCCTTTGGAAGTGAATCTTTAGTTTCTTTTAGTACACCGTGTGGAAAAGGTAAATATCGCGTTTCGGAGTGACCTAGACTGATTGGTCGTTATTTCGAACGGTTGCAAGGCTTGGGAAGTGAATTCTTAGCTTCTTTCGATATTCCGCGAGTGGAAAAGGTAAATAACGCTATTCCCAGTCTCCTGCTGTGATTTATCGTTATTTTGAACGATTACCTGGCTTAGGAAGTGAATCCTTAGTTTCTTTTATTACAACGTGTGGAAAAGGTAGATATCGCGTTTCGGAGTGACATTGAGTGATTGGTCGTTATTTCGAACGGTTGCGAGACTTGGGAAGTGAATCCTTAGATTCTTTCGATATACCGCGAGTGGACAAGGTAAATATCGCCATACCGAGTCTCCTATTGTGATTTATTGTTATTTTGAACGATTGCGAGGGCTAGGATTTGAATCCTTAATTTCTTTTAGTACACCGAGTGGAAAAGGTTAATATCACGTTTCGGTGTGACCTTGAGTGTTTTGTCGTTATTTCGAACTATTGCGAGACTTGGGAAATGAATGCTTAGCTTGTGTTGTTACACCGTGGGTGGAAAATGTAAATATCGCTACACCGAGTCTCCTACTGTGATTTATCGTTATTTTGAACGATTACGAAGGCGAGGATTTGAATCCTCAGCTTCTTTCGATATACCGCGAGTGGAAAAGGTAAATATCGCGATTCCCAGTCTCCTGCTGTGATTTATCGTTATTTTGATCGATTACCTGGCTTGGGGAGTGAAACCTTAGTTTCTTTTAGTACACCGTGTGGAAAAGGTAAATATCGCGCTCGGTGTGCCCTTGAGTGTTTTGTCGTTATTTCGAACGATTGCTAGGCTTGTGAAGTGAATCCTTAGCTTCTATCGATATACCGCGAGTGGAAAAGGTAAATAACGCGGTTCCCAGTCTCCTGCTGTGATTTATCGTTATTTTGAACGATTACGAAGGCGAGGATTTGAATCCTCAGCTTCATTCGATATACCACGAGTGGAAAAGGTAAATATCGCGATTCCAAGTCTCCTACTGTGATTTATCGTTATTTTTAACGATTACCTGGCTTGGGAAGTGGATCCTTAGTTTCTTTTAGTACACTGTGTGGAAAAGGTAAATATCGCGTTCGGAGTGACCTTGAGTGTTTTGTCGTTATTTCGAATGGTTGCGAGGCTTGGGAAGTGAATCCTTAGCTTCTTTCGATATACCGCGAGTGGAAAAGGTAAATATCCCGATTCGAGGTCTCCTACTGTGATTTATCGTTATTTTTAACGATTACCTGGCTTGGGAAGTGAATCCTTAGTTTCTTTTAGTACACCGTGTGGAAAAGGTAAATATCGCGTTCGGTGTGACCTTGAGTGTTTTGTCGTTATTTCGAACGATTGCTAGGCTTGTGAAGTGAATCCTTAGCTTCTTTCGATATACCGCGAGTGGAAAAGGTAAATATCCCGATTCCAGGTCTCCTACTGTGATTTATCGTTATTTTTAACGATTACCTGGCTTGGGAAGTGAATCCTTAGTTTCTTTTAGTACACCGTGTGGAAAAGGTAAATATCGCGCTCTGAGTGCCCTTGAGTGTTTTGTCGTTATTTCGAACGATCGCTAGGCTTGTGAAGTGAATCCTTAGCTTCTTTCGATATACCGCGAGTGGAAAAGGTAAATAACGCGATTCCCAGTCTCCTGCTGTTATTTATCCTTATTTTGAACGATTACGAAGGCGAGGATTTGAAACCTCAGCTTCTTTCGATATACCGCGAGTGGAAAAGGTAAATATCCCGATTCCAGGTCTCCTACTGTGATTTATCGTTATTTTTAACGATTACCTGGCTTGGGAAGTGAATCCTTAGTTTCTTTTAGTACACCGTGTGGAAAAGGTAAATATCACGTTTCGGTGTGACCTTGAGTGTTTTGTCGTTATTTCGAACGATTGCTAGGCTTGTGAAGTGAATCCTTAGCTTCTTTCGATATACCGCGAGTGGAAAAGGTAAATAACGCGATTCCCAGTCTCCTGCTGTGATTTATCGTTATGTTGAACGATTCCGAAGGCGAGGATTTGAATCCTCAGCTTCATTCGATATACCGCGAGTGGAAAAGGTAAATATCGCGATTCCAAGTCTCCTACTGTGATTTATCGTTATTTTTAACGATTACCTGGCTTGGGAAGTGAATCCTTAGTTTCTTTTAGTACACCGTGTGGCAAAGGTAAATATCGCGTTTCGGAGTGACCTTGAGTGATTGGTCGTTATTTCGAACGGTTGCGAGGCTTGGGAAGTGAATCCTTAGCTTCTTTCGATATACCACGAGTGGAAAAGGTAAATATCGCCATACCGAGTCTCCTATTGTGGTTTATTGTTATTTTGAACGATTGCGAGGGCTAGGATTTGAATCCTTTATTTCTTTTATTACACCGAGTGGAAAAGGTAAATATCGCGATTCCCAGTCTCCTGCTGTGATTTATCGTTATTTTGATCGATTACCTGGCTTGGGGAGTGAATCCTTAGTTTCTTTTAGTTCACCGTGTGGAAAAGGTAAATATCGCGTTCGGAGTGACCTTGAGTGTTTTGTCGTTATTTCGAATGGTTGCGAGGCTTGGGAAGTGAATCCTCAGCTTCTTTCGATATACCGCGAGTGGAAAAGGTAAATAACGCGATTCCCAGTCTCCTGCTGTGATTTATCGTTATTTTGATCGATTACCTGGCTTGGGGAGTGAATCCTTAGTTTCTTTTAGTTCACCGTGTGGAAAAGGTAAATATCGCGCTCGGAGTGCCCTTGAGTGTTTTGTCGTTATTTCGAACGATCGCTAGGCTTGTGAAGTGAATCCTTTACTTCTTTCGATATACCGCGAGTGGAAAAGGTAAATATCCCGATTCCAGGTCTCCTACTGTGATTTATCGCTATTTTGAACGATTACGAAGGCGAGGATTGGAATCCTCAGCTTCTTTCGATATACCGCGAGTGGAAAAGGTAAATAACGCGATTCCCAGTCTCCTGCTGTGAATTATCGTTATTTTGAACGATTACCTGCCTTGGGAAGTGAATCTTTAGTTTCTTTTAGTACACCGTGTGGAAAAGGTAAATATCGCGTTTCGGTGTGACCTTGAGTGTTTTGTCGTTATTTCGAACGATTGCTAGGCTTGTGAAGTGAATCCTTTACTTCTTTCGATATACCGCGAGTGGAAAAGGTAAATATCCCGATTCCAGGTCTCCTACTGTGATTTATCGCTATTTTGAACGATTACGAAGGCGAGGATTTGAATCCTCAGCTTCTTTCGATATACCGCGAGTGGAAAAGGTAAATATCGCGATTCCGAGTCTCCTACTGTGATTTATCTTTATTTTGATCGAATGCCTGCCTTTGGAAGTGAATCTTTAGTTTCTTTTAGTACACCGTGTGGAAAAGGTAAATATCGCGTTTCGGAGTGACCTAGACTGATTGGTCGTTATTTCGAACGGTTGCAAGGCTTGGGAAGTGAATTCTTAGCTTCTTTCGATATTCCGCGAGTGGAAAAGGTAAATAACGCTATTCCCAGTCTCCTGCTGTGATTTATCGTTATTTTGAACGATTACCTGGCTTAGGAAGTGAATCCTTAGTTTCTTTTATTACAACGTGTGGAAAAGGTAGATATCGCGTTTCGGAGTGACATTGAGTGATTGGTCGTTATTTCGAACGGTTGCGAGACTTGGGAAATGAATCCTTAGATTCTTTCGATATACCGCGAGTGGACAAGGTAAATATCGCCATACCGAGTCTCCTATTGTGATTTATTGTTATTTTGAACGATTGCGAGGGCTAGGATTTGAATCCTTAATTTCTTTTAGTACACCGAGTGGAAAAGGTTAATATCACGTTTCGGTGTGACCTTGAGTGTTTTGTCGTTATTTCGAACTATTGCGAGACTTGGGAAATGAATGCTTAGCTTGTGTTGTTACACCGTGGGTGGAAAATGTAAATATCGCTACACCGAGTCTCCTACTGTGATTTATCGTTATTTTGAACGATTACGAAGGCGAGGATTTGAATCCTCAGCTTCTTTCGATATACCGCGAGTGGAAAAGGTAAATATCGCGATTCCCAGTCTCCTGCTGTGATTTATCGTTATTTTGATCGATTACCTGGCTTGGGGAGTGAAACCTTAGTTTCTTTTAGTACACCGTGTGGAAAAGGTAAATATCGCGTTCGGAGTGACCTTGAGTGTTTTGTCGTTATTTCGAATGGTTGCGAGGCTTGGGAAGTGAATCCTTAGCTTCTTTCGATATACCGCGAGTGGAAAAGGTAAATATCCCGATTCGAGGTCTCCTACTGTGATTTATCGTTATTTTTAACGATTACCTGGCTTGGGAAGTGAATCCTTAGTTTCTTTTAGTACACCGTGTGGAAAAGGTAAATATCGCGTTCGGTGTGACCTTGAGTGTTTTGTCGTTATTTCGAACGATTGCTAGGCTTGTGAAGTGAATCCTTAGCTTCTTTCGATATACCGCGAGTGGAAAAGGTAAATATCCCGATTCCAGGTCTCCTACTGTGATTTATCGTTATTTTTAACGATTACCTGGCTTGGGAAGTGAATCCTTAGTTTCTTTTAGTACACCGTGTGGAAAAGGTAAATATCGCGCTCTGAGTGCCCTTGAGTGTTTTGTCGTTATTTCGAACGATCGCTAGGCTTGTGAAGTGAATCCTTAGCTTCTTTCGATATACCGCGAGTGGAAAAGGTAAATAACGCGATTCCCAGTCTCCTGCTGTTATTTATCCTTATTTTGAACGATTACGAAGGCGAGGATTTGAAACCTCAGCTTCTTTCGATATACCGCGAGTGGAAAAGGTAAATATCCCGATTCCAGGTCTCCTACTGTGATTTATCGTTATTTTTAACGATTACCTGGCTTGGGAAGTGAATCCTTAGTTTCTTTTAGTACACCGTGTGGAAAAGGTAAATATCACGTTTCGGTGTGACCTTGAGTGTTTTGTCGTTATTTCGAACGATTGCTAGGCTTGTGAAGTGAATCCTTAGCTTCTTTCGATATACCGCGAGTGGAAAAGGTAAATAACGCGATTCCCAGTCTCCTGCTGTGATTTATCGTTATGTTGAACGATTCCGAAGGCGAGGATTTGAATCCTCAGCTTCATTCGATATACCGCGAGTGGAAAAGGTAAATATCGCGATTCCAAGTCTCCTACTGTGATTTATCGTTATTTTTAACGATTACCTGGCTTGGGAAGTGAATCCTTAGTTTCTTTTAGTACACCGTGTGGCAAAGGTAAATATCGCGTTTCGGAGTGACCTTGAGTGATTGGTCGTTATTTCGAACGGTTGCGAGGCTTGGGAAGTGAATCCTTAGCTTCTTTCGATATACCACGAGTGGAAAAGGTAAATATCGCCATACCGAGTCTCCTATTGTGGTTTATTGTTATTTTGAACGATTGCGAGGGCTAGGATTTGAATCCTTTATTTCTTTTATTACACCGAGTGGAAAAGGTAAATATCGCGATTCCCAGTCTCCTGCTGTGATTTATCGTTATTTTGATCGATTACCTGGCTTGGGGAGTGAATCCTTAGTTTCTTTTAGTTCACCGTGTGGAAAAGGTAAATATCGCGTTCGGAGTGACCTTGAGTGTTTTGTCGTTATTTCGAATGGTTGCGAGGCTTGGGAAGTGAATCCTCAGCTTCTTTCGATATACCGCGAGTGGAAAAGGTAAATAACGCGATTCCCAGTCTCCTGCTGTGATTTATCGTTATTTTGATCGATTACCTGGCTTGGGGAGTGAATCCTTAGTTTCTTTTAGTTCACCGTGTGGAAAAGGTAAATATCGCGCTCGGAGTGCCCTTGAGTGTTTTGTCGTTATTTCGAACGATCGCTAGGCTTGTGAAGTGAATCCTTTACTTCTTTCGATATACCGCGAGTGGAAAAGGTAAATATCCCGATTCCAGGTCTCCTACTGTGATTTATCGCTATTTTGAACGATTACGAAGGCGAGGATTGGAATCCTCAGCTTCTTTCGATATACCGCGAGTGGAAAAGGTAAATAACGCGATTCCCAGTCTCCTGCTGTGAATTATCGTTATTTTGAACGATTACCTGCCTTGGGAAGTGAATCTTTAGTTTCTTTTAGTACACCGTGTGGAAAAGGTAAATATCGCGTTTCGGTGTGACCTTGAGTGTTTTGTCGTTATTTCGAACGATTGCTAGGCTTGTGAAGTGAATCCTTTACTTCTTTCGATATACCGCGAGTGGAAAAGGTAAATATCCCGATTCCAGGTCTCCTACTGTGATTTATCGCTATTTTGAACGATTACGAAGGCGAGGATTTGAATCCTCAGCTTCTTTCGATATACCGCGAGTGGAAAAGGTAAATATCGCGATTCCGAGTCTCCTACTGTGATTTATCTTTATTTTGATCGAATGCCTGCCTTTGGAAGTGAATCTTTAGTTTCTTTTAGTACACCGTGTGGAAAAGGTAAATATCGCGTTTCGGAGTGACCTAGACTGATTGGTCGTTATTTCGAACGGTTGCAAGGCTTGGGAAGTGAATTCTTAGCTTCTTTCGATATTCCGCGAGTGGAAAAGGTAAATAACGCTATTCCCAGTCTCCTGCTGTGATTTATCGTTATTTTGAACGATTACCTGGCTTAGGAAGTGAATCCTTAGTTTCTTTTATTACAACGTGTGGAAAAGGTAGATATCGCGTTTCGGAGTGACATTGAGTGATTGGTCGTTATTTCGAACGGTTGCGAGACTTGGGAAATGAATCCTTAGATTCTTTCGATATACCGCGAGTGGACAAGGTAAATATCGCCATACCGAGTCTCCTATTGTGATTTATTGTTATTTTGAACGATTGCGAGGGCTAGGATTTGAATCCTTAATTTCTTTTAGTACACCGAGTGGAAAAGGTTAATATCACGTTTCGGTGTGACCTTGAGTGTTTTGTCGTTATTTCGAACTATTGCGAGACTTGGGAAATGAATGCTTAGCTTGTGTTGTTACACCGTGGGTGGAAAATGTAAATATCGCTACACCGAGTCTCCTACTGTGATTTATCGTTATTTTGAACGATTACGAAGGCGAGGATTTGAATCCTCAGCTTCTTTCGATATACCGCGAGTGGAAAAGGTAAATATCGCGATTCCCAGTCTCCTGCTGTGATTTATCGTTATTTTGATCGATTACCTGGCTTGGGGAGTGAAACCTTAGTTTCTTTTAGTACACCGTGTGGAAAAGGTAAATATCGCGTTCGGAGTGACCTTGAGTGTTTTGTCGTTATTTCGAATGGTTGCGAGGCTTGGGAAGTGAATCCTTAGCTTCTTTCGATATACCGCGAGTGGAAAAGGTAAATATCCCGATTCGAGGTCTCCTACTGTGATTTATCGTTATTTTTAACGATTACCTGGCTTGGGAAGTGAATCCTTAGTTTCTTTTAGTACACCGTGTGGAAAAGGTAAATATCGCGTTCGGTGTGACCTTGAGTGTTTTGTCGTTATTTCGAACGATTGCTAGGCTTGTGAAGTGAATCCTTAGCTTCTTTCGATATACCGCGAGTGGAAAAGGTAAATATCCCGATTCCAGGTCTCCTACTGTGATTTATCGTTATTTTTAACGATTACCTGGCTTGGGAAGTGAATCCTTAGTTTCTTTTAGTACACCGTGTGGAAAAGGTAAATATCGCGCTCTGAGTGCCCTTGAGTGTTTTGTCGTTATTTCGAACGATCGCTAGGCTTGTGAAGTGAATCCTTAGCTTCTTTCGATATACCGCGAGTGGAAAAGGTAAATAACGCGATTCCCAGTCTCCTGCTGTTATTTATCCTTATTTTGAACGATTACGAAGGCGAGGATTTGAAACCTCAGCTTCTTTCGATATACCGCGAGTGGAAAAGGTAAATATCCCGATTCCAGGTCTCCTACTGTGATTTATCGTTATTTTTAACGATTACCTGGCTTGGGAAGTGAATCCTTAGTTTCTTTTAGTACACCGTGTGGAAAAGGTAAATATCACGTTTCGGTGTGACCTTGAGTGTTTTGTCGTTATTTCGAACGATTGCTAGGCTTGTGAAGTGAATCCTTAGCTTCTTTCGATATACCGCGAGTGGAAAAGGTAAATAACGCGATTCCCAGTCTCCTGCTGTGATTTATCGTTATGTTGAACGATTCCGAAGGCGAGGATTTGAATCCTCAGCTTCATTCGATATACCGCGAGTGGAAAAGGTAAATATCGCGATTCCAAGTCTCCTACTGTGATTTATCGTTATTTTTAACGATTACCTGGCTTGGGAAGTGAATCCTTAGTTTCTTTTAGTACACCGTGTGGCAAAGGTAAATATCGCGTTTCGGAGTGACCTTGAGTGATTGGTCGTTATTTCGAACGGTTGCGAGGCTTGGGAAGTGAATCCTTAGCTTCTTTCGATATACCACGAGTGGAAAAGGTAAATATCGCCATACCGAGTCTCCTATTGTGGTTTATTGTTATTTTGAACGATTGCGAGGGCTAGGATTTGAATCCTTTATTTCTTTTATTACACCGAGTGGAAAAGGTAAATATCGCGATTCCCAGTCTCCTGCTGTGATTTATCGTTATTTTGATCGATTACCTGGCTTGGGGAGTGAATCCTTAGTTTCTTTTAGTTCACCGTGTGGAAAAGGTAAATATCGCGTTCGGAGTGACCTTGAGTGTTTTGTCGTTATTTCGAATGGTTGCGAGGCTTGGGAAGTGAATCCTCAGCTTCTTTCGATATACCGCGAGTGGAAAAGGTAAATAACGCGATTCCCAGTCTCCTGCTGTGATTTATCGTTATTTTGATCGATTACCTGGCTTGGGGAGTGAATCCTTAGTTTCTTTTAGTTCACCGTGTGGAAAAGGTAAATATCGCGCTCGGAGTGCCCTTGAGTGTTTTGTCGTTATTTCGAACGATCGCTAGGCTTGTGAAGTGAATCCTTAGCTTCTTGCGATATACCGCGAGTGGAAAAGGTAAATAACGCGATTCCCAGTCTCCTGCTGTGATTTATCGTTATTTTGAACGATTACGAAGGCGAGGATTTGAATCCTCAGCTTCTTTCGATATACCGCGAGTGGAAAAGGTAAATATCGCGATTCCAAGTCTCCTACTGTGATTTATCGTTATTTTTAACGATTACCTGGCTTGGGAAGTGCATCCTTAGTTTCTTTTAGTTCACCGTGTGGAAAAGGTAAATATCGCGCTCGGAGTGCCCTTGAGTGTTTTGTCGTTATTTCGAACGATCGCTAGGCTTGTGAAGTGAATCCTTAGCTTCTTTCGATATACCGCGAGTGGAAGAGGTAAATAACGCGATTCCTAGTCTCCTGCTGTGATTTATCGTTATTTTGAACGATTACGAAGGCGAGGATTTGAATCCTCAGCTTCTTTCGATATACCGCGAGTGGAAAAGGTAAATATCGCGATTCCAAGTCTCCTACTGTGATTTATCGTTATTTTTAACGATTACCTGGCTTGGGAAGTGAATCCTTAGTTTCTTTTAGTACACCGTGTGGAAAAGGTAAATATCGCGTTCGGTGTGACCTTGAGTGTTTTGTCGTTATTTCGAACGATTGCTAGGCTTGTGAAGTGAATCCTTAGCTTCTTTCGATATACCGCGAGTGGAAAAGGTAAATATGCCGATTCCAGGTCTCCTACTGTGATTTATCGTTATTTTTAACGATTACCTGGCTTGGGAAGTGAATCCTTAGTTTCTTTTAGTACACCGTGTGGAAAAGGTAAATATCACGTTTCGGTGTGACCTTGAGTGTTTTGTCGTTATTTCGAACGATTGCTAGGCTTGTGAAGTGAATCCTTAGCTTCTTTCGATATACCGCGAGTGGAAAAGGTAAATAACGCGATTCCCAGTCTCCTGCTGTGATTTATCGTTATTTTGAACGATTACGAAGGCGAGGATTTGAATCCTCAGCTTCATTCGATATACCGCGAGTGGAAAAGGTAAATATCGCGATTCCAAGTCTCCTACTGTGATTTATCGTTATTTTTAACGATTACCTGGCTTGGGAAGTAAATCCTTAGTTTCTTTTAGTACACCGTGTGGAAAAGGTAAATATCGCGTTTCGGAGTGACCTTGAGTGATTGGTCGTTATTTCGAACGGTTGCGAGGCTTGGGAAGTGAATCCTTAGCTTCTTTCGATATACCGCGAGTGGAAAAGGTAAATAACGCGATTCCCAGTCTCCTGCTGTGATTTATCGTTATTTTGAAAGATTACATGGCTTAGGAAGTGAATCCTAAGTTTCTTTTAGTACACCGTGTGGAAAATGTAAATATCGCGTTTCGGTGTGACCTTGAGTGTTTTGTCGTTATTTCGAACGATTGCTAGGCTTGTGAAGTGAATCCTCAATTTCTTTTAGTACACCGACTGGAAAAGGTAGATATCGCGTTTCGGAGTGACCATGAGTGATTGGTCGTTATTTCGAACGGTTGCGAGACTTGGGAAGTGAATCCTTAGCTTCTTTGGATATACCGCGAGTGGAAAAGGTAAATATCCCGATTCCAGGTCTCCTACTGTGATTTATCGTTATTTTGAACGATTACCTGCCTTGGGAAGTGAATCTTTAGTTTCTTTTAGTACACCGTGTGGAAAAGGAAAATATCGCGTTTCGGTGTGACCTTGAGTGTTTTGTCGTTATTTCGAACGATTGCTAGGCTTGTGAAGTGAATCCTTTGCTTCTTTCGATATACCGCGAGTGGAAAAGGTAAATATCCCGATTCCAGGTCTCTTACTGTGATTTATCGTTATTTTGAACGATTACGAATCCGAGGATTTGAATCCTCAGCTTCTTTCGATATACCGCGAGTGGAAAAGGTAAATATCGCGATTCCGAGTCTCCTACTGTGATTTATCGTTATTTTGATCGATTGCGAGGGCTAGGATTTGAATCCTTAATTTCTTTTAGTACACCGAGTGGAAAAGGTAAATATCACGTTTCGGTGTGACCTTGAGTGTTTTGTCGTTATTTCGAACTATTGCGAGACTTGGGAAATGAATCCTTAGCTTGTGTCGTTACACCGTGGGTGGAAAATGTAAATATCGCTACACCGAGTCTCCTACTGTGATTTATCGTTATTTTGAACGATTACGAAGGCGAGGATTTGAATCCTCAGCTTCTTTCGATATACCGCGATTGGGAAAGGTAAATATCGCGATTCCGAGTCTCCTACTGTGATTTATCGTTATTTTGATCGATTGCCTGCCTTTGGAAGTGAATCTTTAGTTTCTTTTAGTACACCGTGTGGATAAGGTAAATATCACGTTTCGGTGTGACCTTGAGTGTTTTGCCGTTATTTCGAACGATTGCTAGGCATGTGAAGTGAATCCTTAGCTTCTTTCGATATACCGCGAGTGGACAAGGTAAATATCGCCATACCGAGTCTCCTATTGTGGTTTATTGTTATTTTGAACGATTGCGAGGGCTAGGATTTGAATCCTTTATTTCTTTTATTACACCGAGTGGAAAAGGTAAATATCGCGATTCCCAGTCTCCTGCTGTGATTTATCGTTATTTTGATCGATTACCTGGCTTGGGGAGTGAATCCTTAGTTTCTTTTAGTTCACCGTGTGGAAAAGGTAAATATCGCGTTCGGAGTGACCTTGAGTGTTTTGTCGTTATTTCGAATGGTTGCGAGGCTTGGGAAGTGAATCCTCAGCTTCTTTCGATATACCGCGAGTGGAAAAGGTAAATAACGCGATTCCCAGTCTCCTGCTGTGATTTATCGTTATTTTGATCGATTACCTGGCTTGGGGAGTGAATCCTTAGTTTCTTTTAGTTCACCGTGTGGAAAAGGTAAATATCGCGCTCGGAGTGCCCTTGAGTGTTTTGTCGTTATTTCGAACGATCGCTAGGCTTGTGAAGTGAATCCTTAGCTTCTTTCGATATACCGCGAGTGGAAAAGGTAAATAACGCGATTCCCAGTCTCCTGCTGTGATTTATCGTTATTTTGAACGATTACGAAGGCGAGGATTTGAATCCTCAGCTTCTTTCGATATACCGCGAGTGGAAAAGGTAAATATCGCGATTCCAAGTCTCCTACTGTGATTTATCGTAATTTTTAACGATTACCTGGCTTGGGAAGTGCATCCTTAGTTTCTTTTAGTTCACCGTGTGGAAAAGGTAAATATCGCGCTCGGAGTGCCCTTGAGTGTTTTGTCGTTATTTCGAACGATCGCTAGGCTTGTGAAGTGAATCCTTAGCTTCTTTCGATATACCGCGAGTGGAAAAGGTAAATAACGCGATTCCCAGTCTCCTGCTGTGATTTATCGTTATTTTGAACGATTACGAAGGCGAGGATTTGAATCCTCAGCTTCTTTCGATATACCGCGAGTGGAAAAGGTAAATATCGCGATTCCAAGTCTCCTACTGTGATTTATCGTTATTTTTAACGATTACCTGGCTTGGGAAGTGAATCCTTAGTTTCTTTTAGTACACCGTGTGGAAAAGGTAAATATCGCGTTCGGTGTGACCTTGAGTGTTTTGTCGTTATTTCGAACGATTGCTAGGCTTGTGAAGTGAATCCTTAGCTTCTTTCGATATACCGCGAGTGGAAAAGGTAAATATGCCGATTCCAGGTCTCCTACTGTGATTTATCGTTATTTTTAACGATTACCTGGCTTGGGAAGTGAATCCTTAGTTTCTTTTAGTACACCGTGTGGAAAAGGTAAATATCACGTTTCGGTGTGACCTTGAGTGTTTTGTCGTTATTTCGAACGATTGCTAGGCTTGTGAAGTGAATCCTTAGCTTCTTGCGATATACCGCGAGTGGAAAAGGTAAATAACGCGATTCCCAGTCTCCTGCTGTGATTTATCGTTATTTTGAACGATTACGAAGGCGAGGATTTGAATCCTCAGCTTCTTTCGATATACCGCGAGTGGGAAAGGTAAATAACGCGATTCCCAGTCTCCTGCTGTGATTTATCGTTATTTTGAACGATTACGAAGGCGAGGATTTGAATCCTCAGCTTCATTCGATATACCACGAGTGGAAAAGGTAAATATCGCGATTCCAAGTCTCCTACTGTGATTTATCGTTATTTTTAACGATTACCTGGCTTGGGAAGTGAATCCTTAGTTTCTTTTAGTACACCGTGTGGAAAAGGTAAATATCGCGTTCGGAGTGACCTTGAGTGTTTTGTCGTTATTTCGAATGGTTGCGAGGCTTGGGAAGTGAATCCTCAGCTTCTTTCGATATACCGCGAGTGGAAATGGTAAATAACGCGATTCCCAGTCTCCTGCTGTGATTTATCGTTATTTTGAACGATTACGAAGGCGAGGATTTGAATCCTCAGCTTCATTCGATATACCACGAGTGGAAAAGGTAAATATCGCGATTCCAAGTCTCCTACTGTGATTTATCGTTATTTTTAACGATTACCTGGCTTGGGAAGTGAATCCTTAGTTTCTTTTAGTACACCGTGTGGAAAAGGTAAATATCGCGTTCGGAGTGCCCTTGAGTGTTTTGTCGTTATTTCGAACGATCGCTAGGCTTGTGAAGTGAATCCTTAGCTTCTTTCGATATACCGCGAGTGGAAAAGGTAAATAACGCGATTCCCAGTCTCCTGCCTGTGATTTATCGTTATTTTGAACGATTACGAAGGCGAGGATTTGAATCCTCAGCTTCTTTCGATATACCGCGAGTGGAAAAGGTAAATATCGCGATTCCAAGTCTCCTACTGTGATTTATCGTTATTTTTAACGATTACCTGGCTTGGGAAGTGAATCCTTAGTTTCTTTTAGTACACCGTGTGGAAAAGGTAAATATCGCGTTCGGTGTGACCTTGAGTGTTTTGTCGTTATTTCGAACGATTGCTAGGCTTGTGAAGTGAATCCTTTACTTCTTTCGATATACCGCGAGTGGAAAAGGTAAATATCCCGATTCCAGGTCTCCTACTGTGATTTATCGCTATTTTGAACGATTACGAAGGCGAGGATTTGAATCCTCAGCTTCTTTCGATATACCGCGAGTGGAAAAGGTAAATAACGCGATTCCCAGTCTCCTGCTGTGAATTATCGTTATTTTGAACGATTACCTGCCTTGGGAAGTGAATCTTTAGTTTCTTTTAGTACACCGTGTGGAAAAGGTAAATATCGCGTTTCGGAGTGACCTAGACTGATTGGTCGTTATTTCGAACGGTTGCAAGGCTTGGGAAGTGAATTCTTAGCTTCTTTCGATATTCCGCGAGTGGAAAAGGTAAATAACGCTATTCCCAGTCTCCTGCTGTGATTTATCGTTATTTTGAACGATTACCTGGCTTAGGAAGTGAATCCTTAGTTTCTTTTATTACAACGTGTGGAAAAGGTAGATATCGCGTTTCGGAGTGACATTGAGTGATTGGTCGTTATTTCGAACGGTTGCGAGACTTGGGAAGTGAATCCTTAGATTCTTTCGATATACCGCGAGTGGACAAGGTAAATATCGCCATACCGAGTCTCCTATTGTGATTTATTGTTATTTTGAACGATTGCGAGGGCTAGGATTTGAATCCTTAATTTCTTTTAGTACACCGAGTGGAAAAGGTTAATATCACGTTTCGGTGTGACCTTGAGTGTTTTGTCGTTATTTCGAACTATTGCGAGACTTGGGAAATGAATGCTTAGCTTGTGTTGTTACACCGTGGGTGGAAAATGTAAATATCGCTACACCGAGTCTCCTACTGTGATTTATCGTTATTTTGAACGATTACGAAGGCGAGGATTTGAATCCTCAGCTTCTTTCGATATACCGCGAGTGGAAAAGGTAAATATCGCGATTCCCAGTCTCCTGCTGTGATTTATCGTTATTTTGATCGATTACCTGGCTTGGGGAGTGAAACCTTAGTTTCTTTTAGTACACCGTGTGGAAAAGGTAAATATCGCGCTCGGAGTGCCCTTGAGTGTTTTGTCGTTATTTCGAACGATTGCTAGGCTTGTGAAGTGAATCCTTAGCTTCTATCGATATACCGCGAGTGGAAAAGGTAAATAACGCGGTTCCCAGTCTCCTGCTGTGATTTATCGTTATTTTGAACGATTACGAAGGCGAGGATTTGAATCCTCAGCTTCATTCGATATACCACGAGTGGAAAAGGTAAATATCGCGATACCAAGTCTCCTACTGTGATTTATCGTTATTTTTAACGATTACCTGGCTTGGGAAGTGGATCCTTAGTTTCTTTTAGTACACTGTGTGGAAAAGGTAAATATCGCGTTCGGAGTGACCTTGAGTGTTTTGTCGTTATTTCGAATGGTTGCGAGGCTTGGGAAGTGAATCCTTAGCTTCTTTCGATATACCGCGAGTGGAAAAGGTAAATATCCCGATTCGAGGTCTCCTACTGTGATTTATCGTTATTTTTAACGATTACCTGGCTTGGGAAGTGAATCCTTAGTTTCTTTTAGTACACCGTGTGGAAAAGGTAAATATCGCGTTCGGTGTGACCTTGAGTGTTTTGTCGTTATTTCGAACGATTGCTAGGCTTGTGAAGTGAATCCTTAGCTTCTTTCGATATACCGCGAGTGGAAAAGGTAAATATCCCGATTCCAGGTCTCCTACTGTGATTTATCGTTATTTTTAACGATTACCTGGCTTGGGAAGTGAATCCTTAGTTTCTTTTAGTACACCGTGTGGAAAAGGTAAATATCGCGCTCTGAGTGCCCTTGAGTGTTTTGTCGTTATTTCGAACGATCGCTAGGCTTGTGAAGTGAATCCTTAGCTTCTTTCGATATACCGCGAGTGGAAAAGGTAAATAACGCGATTCCCAGTCTCCTGCTGTTATTTATCCTTATTTTGAACGATTACGAAGGCGAGGATTTGAAACCTCAGCTTCTTTCGATATACCGCGAGTGGAAAAGGTAAATATCCCGATTCCAGGTCTCCTACTGTGATTTATCGTTATTTTTAACGATTACCTGGCTTGGGAAGTGAATCCTTAGTTTCTTTTAGTACACCGTGTGGAAAAGGTAAATATCACGTTTCGGTGTGACCTTGAGTGTTTTGTCGTTATTTCGAACGATTGCTAGGCTTGTGAAGTGAATCCTTAGCTTCTTTCGATATACCGCGAGTGGAAAAGGTAAATAACGCGATTCCCAGTCTCCTGCTGTGATTTATCGTTATGTTGAACGATTCCGAAGGCGAGGATTTGAATCCTCAGCTTCATTCGATATACCGCGAGTGGAAAAGGTAAATATCGCGATTCCAAGTCTCCTACTGTGATTTATCGTTATTTTTAACGATTACCTGGCTTGGGAAGTGAATCCTTAGTTTCTTTTAGTACACCGTGTGGCAAAGGTAAATATCGCGTTTCGGAGTGACCTTGAGTGATTGGTCGTTATTTCGAACGGTTGCGAGGCTTGGGAAGTGAATCCTTAGCTTCTTTCGATATACCACGAGTGGAAAAGGTAAATATCGCCATACCGAGTCTCCTATTGTGGTTTATTGTTATTTTGAACGATTGCGAGGGCTAGGATTTGAATCCTTTATTTCTTTTATTACACCGAGTGGAAAAGGTAAATATCGCGATTCCCAGTCTCCTGCTGTGATTTATCGTTATTTTGATCGATTACCTGGCTTGGGGAGTGAATCCTTAGTTTCTTTTAGTTCACCGTGTGGAAAAGGTAAATATCGCGTTCGGAGTGACCTTGAGTGTTTTGTCGTTATTTCGAATGGTTGCGAGGCTTGGGAAGTGAATCCTCAGCTTCTTTCGATATACCGCGAGTGGAAAAGGTAAATAACGCGATTCCCAGTCTCCTGCTGTGATTTATCGTTATTTTGATCGATTACCTGGCTTGGGGAGTGAATCCTTAGTTTCTTTTAGTTCACCGTGTGGAAAAGGTAAATATCGCGCTCGGAGTGCCCTTGAGTGTTTTGTCGTTATTTCGAACGATCGCTAGGCTTGTGAAGTGAATCCTTTACTTCTTTCGATATACCGCGAGTGGAAAAGGTAAATATCCCGATTCCAGGTCTCCTACTGTGATTTATCGCTATTTTGAACGATTACGAAGGCGAGGATTTGAATCCTCAGCTTCTTTCGATATACCGCGAGTGGAAAAGGTAAATAACGCGATTCCCAGTCTCCTGCTGTGAATTATCGTTATTTTGAACGATTACCTGCCTTGGGAAGTGAATCTTTAGTTTCTTTTAGTACACCGTGTGGAAAAGGTAAATATCGCGTTTCGGTGTGACCTTGAGTGTTTTGTCGTTATTTCGAACGATTGCTAGGCTTGTGAAGTGAATCCTTTACTTCTTTCGATATACCGCGAGTGGAAAAGGTAAATATCCCGATTCCAGGTCTCCTACTGTGATTTATCGCTATTTTGAACGATTACGAAGGCGAGGATTTGAATCCTCAGCTTCTTTCGATATACCGCGAGTGGAAAAGGTAAATATCGCGATTCCGAGTCTCCTACTGTGATTTATCTTTATTTTGATCGAATGCCTGCCTTTGGAAGTGAATCTTTAGTTTCTTTTAGTACACCGTGTGGAAAAGGTAAATATCGCGTTTCGGAGTGACCTAGACTGATTGGTCGTTATTTCGAACGGTTGCAAGGCTTGGGAAGTGAATTCTTAGCTTCTTTCGATATTCCGCGAGTGGAAAAGGTAAATAACGCTATTCCCAGTCTCCTGCTGTGATTTATCGTTATTTTGAACGATTACCTGGCTTAGGAAGTGAATCCTTAGTTTCTTTTATTACAACGTGTGGAAAAGGTAGATATCGCGTTTCGGAGTGACATTGAGTGATTGGTCGTTATTTCGAACGGTTGCGAGACTTGGGAAGTGAATCCTTAGATTCTTTCGATATACCGCGAGTGGACAAGGTAAATATCGCCATACCGAGTCTCCTATTGTGATTTATTGTTATTTTGAACGATTGCGAGGGCTAGGATTTGAATCCTTAATTTCTTTTAGTACACCGAGTGGAAAAGGTTAATATCACGTTTCGGTGTGACCTTGAGTGTTTTGTCGTTATTTCGAACTATTGCGAGACTTGGGAAATGAATGCTTAGCTTGTGTTGTTACACCGTGGGTGGAAAATGTAAATATCGCTACACCGAGTCTCCTACTGTGATTTATCGTTATTTTGAACGATTACGAAGGCGAGGATTTGAATCCTCAGCTTCTTTCGATATACCGCGAGTGGAAAAGGTAAATATCGCGATTCCCAGTCTCCTGCTGTGATTTATCGTTATTTTGATCGATTACCTGGCTTGGGGAGTGAAACCTTAGTTTCTTTTAGTACACCGTGTGGAAAAGGTAAATATCGCGTTCGGAGTGACCTTGAGTGTTTTGTCGTTATTTCGAATGGTTGCGAGGCTTGGGAAGTGAATCCTTAGCTTCTTTCGATATACCGCGAGTGGAAAAGGTAAATATCCCGATTCGAGGTCTCCTACTGTGATTTATCGTTATTTTTAACGATTACCTGGCTTGGGAAGTGAATCCTTAGTTTCTTTTAGTACACCGTGTGGAAAAGGTAAATATCGCGTTCGGTGTGACCTTGAGTGTTTTGTCGTTATTTCGAACGATTGCTAGGCTTGTGAAGTGAATCCTTAGCTTCTTTCGATATACCGCGAGTGGAAAAGGTAAATATCCCGATTCCAGGTCTCCTACTGTGATTTATCGTTATTTTTAACGATTACCTGGCTAGGGAAGTGAATCCTTAGTTTCTTTTAGTACACCGTGTGGAAAAGGTAAATATCGCGCTCTGAGTGCCCTTGAGTGTTTTGTCGTTATTTCGAACGATCGCTAGGCTTGTGAAGTGAATCCTTAGCTTCTTTCGATATACCGCGAGTGGAAAAGGTAAATAACGCGATTCCCAGTCTCCTGCTGTTATTTATCCTTATTTTGAACGATTACGAAGGCGAGGATTTGAAACCTCAGCTTCTTTCGATATACCGCGAGTGGAAAAGGTAAATATCCCGATTCCAGGTCTCCTACTGTGATTTATCGTTATTTTTAACGATTACCTGGCTTGGGAAGTGAATCCTTAGTTTCTTTTAGTACACCGTGTGGAAAAGGTAAATATCACGTTTCGGTGTGACCTTGAGTGTTTTGTCGTTATTTCGAACGATTGCTAGGCTTGTGAAGTGAATCCTTAGCTTCTTTCGATATACCGCGAGTGGAAAAGGTAAATAACGCGATTCCCAGTCTCCTGCTGTGATTTATCGTTATGTTGAACGATTCCGAAGGCGAGGATTTGAATCCTCAGCTTCATTCGATATACCGCGAGTGGAAAAGGTAAATATCGCGATTCCAAGTCTCCTACTGTGATTTATCGTTATTTTTAACGATTACCTGGCTTGGGAAGTGAATCCTTAGTTTCTTTTAGTACACCGTGTGGCAAAGGTAAATATCGCGTTTCGGAGTGACC
Source organism: Nomada fucata (assembly GCA_948146005.1). Classification (NCBI taxonomy): domain Eukaryota; kingdom Metazoa; phylum Arthropoda; class Insecta; order Hymenoptera; family Apidae; genus Nomada; species Nomada fucata. Next base: position 27,427,199 of record OX411275.1, read on the forward strand.
TTGAGTGATTGGTCGTTATTTCGAACGGTTGCGAGGCTTGGGAAGTGAATCCTTAGCTTCTTTCGATATACCACGAGTGGAAAAGGTAAATATCGCCATACCGAGTCTCCTATTGTGGTTTATTGTTATTTTGAACGATTGCGAGGGCTAGGATTTGAATCCTTTATTTCTTTTATTACACCGAGTGGAAAAGGTAAATATCGCGATTCCCAGTCTCCTGCTGTGATTTATCGTTATTTTGATCGATTACCTGGCTTGGGGAGTGAATCCTTAGTTTCTTTTAGTTCACCGTGTGGAAAAGGTAAATATCGCGTTCGGAGTGACCTTGAGTGTTTTGTCGTTATTTCGAATGGTTGCGAGGCTTGGGAAGTGAATCCTCAGCTTCTTTCGATATACCGCGAGTGGAAAAGGTAAATAACGCGATTCCCAGTCTCCTGCTGTGATTTATCGTTATTTTGATCGATTACCTGGCTTGGGGAGTGAATCCTTAGTTTCTTTTAGTTCACCGTGTGGAAAAGGTAAATATCGCGCTCGGAGTGCCCTTGAGTGTTTTGTCGTTATTTCGAACGATCGCTAGGCTTGTGAAGTGAATCCTTAGCTTCTTGCGATATACCGCGAGTGGAAAAGGTAAATAACGCGATTCCCAGTCTCCTGCTGTGATTTATCGTTATTTTGAACGATTACGAAGGCGAGGATTTGAATCCTCAGCTTCTTTCGATATACCGCGAGTGGAAAAGGTAAATATCGCGATTCCAAGTCTCCTACTGTGATTTATCGTTATTTTTAACGATTACCTGGCTTGGGAAGTGCATCCTTAGTTTCTTTTAGTTCACCGTGTGGAAAAGGTAAATATCGCGCTCGGAGTGCCCTTGAGTGTTTTGTCGTTATTTCGAACGATCGCTAGGCTTGTGAAGTGAATCCTTAGCTTCTTTCGATATACCGCGAGTGGAAAAGGTAAATAACGCGATTCCTAGTCTCCTGCTGTGATTTATCGTTATTTTGAACGATTACGAAGGCGAGGATTTGAATCCTCAGCTTCTTTCGATATACCGCGAGTGGAAAAGGTAAATATCGCGATTCCAAGTCTCCTACTGTGATTTATCGTTATTTTTAACGATTACCTGGCTTGGGAAGTGAATCCTTAGTTTCTTTTAGTACACCGTGTGGAAAAGGTAAATATCGCGTTCGGTGTGACCTTGAGTGTTTTGTCGTTATTTCGAACGATTGCTAGGCTTGTGAAGTGAATCCTTAGCTTCTTTCGATATACCGCGAGTGGAAAAGGTAAATATGCCGATTCCAGGTCTCCTACTGTGATTTATCGTTATTTTTAACGATTACCTGGCTTGGGAAGTGAATCCTTAGTTTCTTTTAGTACACCGTGTGGAAAAGGTAAATATCACGTTTCGGTGTGACCTTGAGTGTTTTGTCGTTATTTCGAACGATTGCTAGGCTTGTGAAGTGAATCCTTAGCTTCTTTCGATATACCGCGAGTGGAAAAGGTAAATAACGCGATTCCCAGTCTCCTGCTGTGATTTATCGTTATTTTGAACGATTACGAAGGCGAGGATTTGAATCCTCAGCTTCATTCGATATACCGCGAGTGGAAAAGGTAAATATCGCGATTCCAAGTCTCCTACTGTGATTTATCGTTATTTTTAACGATTACCTGGCTTGGGAAGTAAATCCTTAGTTTCTTTTAGTACACCGTGTGGAAAAGGTAAATATCGCGTTTCGGAGTGACCTTGAGTGATTGGTCGTTATTTCGAACGGTTGCGAGGCTTGGGAAGTGAATCCTTAGCTTCTTTCGATATACCGCGAGTGGAAAAGGTAAATAACGCGATTCCCAGTCTCCTGCTGTGATTTATCGTTATTTTGAAAGATTACATGGCTTAGGAAGTGAATCCTAAGTTTCTTTTAGTACACCGTGTGGAAAATGTAAATATCGCGTTTCGGTGTGACCTTGAGTGTTTTGTCGTTATTTCGAACGATTGCTAGGCTTGTGAAGTGAATCCTCAATTTCTTTTAGTACACCGACTGGAAAAGGTAGATATCGCGTTTCGGAGTGACCATGAGTGATTGGTCGTTATTTCGAACGGTTGCGAGACTTGGGAAGTGAATCCTTAGCTTCTTTGGATATACCGCGAGTGGAAAAGGTAAATATCCCGATTCCAGGTCTCCTACTGTGATTTATCGTTATTTTGAACGATTACCTGCCTTGGGAAGTGAATCTTTAGTTTCTTTTAGTACACCGTGTGGAAAAGGAAAATATCGCGTTTCGGTGTGACCTTGAGTGTTTTGTCGTTATTTCGAACGATTGCTAGGCTTGTGAAGTGAATCCTTTGCTTCTTTCGATATACCGCGAGTGGAAAAGGTAAATATCCCGATTCCAGGTCTCTTACTGTGATTTATCGTTATTTTGAACGATTACGAATCCGAGGATTTGAATCCTCAGCTTCTTTCGATATACCGCGAGTGGAAAAGGTAAATATCGCGATTCCGAGTCTAGTACTGTGATTTATCGTTATTTTGATCGATTGCGAGGGCTAGGATTTGAATCCTTAATTTCTTTTAGTACACCGAGTGGAAAAGGTAAATATCACGTTTCGGTGTGACCTTGAGTGTTTTGCCGTTATTTCGAACGATTGCTAGGCATGTGAAGTGAATCCTTAGCTTCTTTCGATATACCGCGAGTGGACAAGGTAAATATCGCCATACCGAGTCTCCTATTGTGGTTTATTGTTATTTTGATCGATTGCCTGCCTTTGGAAGTGAATCTTTAGTTTCTTTTAGTACACCGTGTGGATAAGGTAAATATCACGTTTCGGTGTGACCTTGAGTGTTTTGCCGTTATTTCGAACGATTGCTAGGCATGTGAAGTGAATCCTTAGCTTCTTTCGATATACCGCGAGTGGACAAGGTAAATATCGCCATACCGAGTCTCCTATTGTGGTTTATTGTTATTTTGAACGATTGCGAGGGCTAGGATTTGAATCCTTTATTTCTTTTATTACACCGAGTGGAAAAGGTAAATATCGCGATTCCCAGTCTCCTGCTGTGATTTATCGTTATTTTGATCGATTACCTGGCTTGGGGAGTGAATCCTTAGTTTCTTTTAGTTCACCGTGTGGAAAAGGTAAATATCGCGTTCGGAGTGACCTTGAGTGTTTTGTCGTTATTTCGAATGGTTGCGAGGCTTGGGAAGTGAATCCTCAGCTTCTTTCGATATACCGCGAGTGGAAAAGGTAAATAACGCGATTCCCAGTCTCCTGCTGTGATTTATCGTTATTTTGATCGATTACCTGGCTTGGGGAGTGAATCCTTAGTTTCTTTTAGTTCACCGTGTGGAAAAGGTAAATATCGCGCTCGGAGTGCCCTTGAGTGTTTTGTCGTTATTTCGAACGATCGCTAGGCTTGTGAAGTGAATCCTTAGCTTCTTTCGATATACCGCGAGTGGAAAAGGTAAATAACGCGATTCCCAGTCTCCTGCTGTGATTTATCGTTATTTTGAACGATTACGAAGGCGAGGATTTGAATCCTCAGCTTCTTTCGATATACCGCGAGTGGAAAAGGTAAATATCGCGATTCCAAGTCTCCTACTGTGATTTATCGTAATTTTTAACGATTACCTGGCTTGGGAAGTGCATCCTTAGTTTCTTTTAGTTCACCGTGTGGAAAAGGTAAATATCGCGCTCGGAGTGCCCTTGAGTGTTTTGTCGTTATTTCGAACGATCGCTAGGCTTGTGAAGTGAATCCTTAGCTTCTTTCGATATACCGCGAGTGGAAAAGGTAAATAACGCGATTCCCAGTCTCCTGCTGTGATTTATCGTTATTTTGAACGATTACGAAGGCGAGGATTTGAATCCTCAGCTTCTTTCGATATACCGCGAGTGGAAAAGGTAAATATCGCGATTCCAAGTCTCCTACTGTGATTTATCGTTATTTTTAACGATTACCTGGCTTGGGAAGTGAATCCTTAGTTTCTTTTAGTACACCGTGTGGAAAAGGTAAATATCGCGTTCGGTGTGACCTTGAGTGTTTTGTCGTTATTTCGAACGATTGCTAGGCTTGTGAAGTGAATCCTTAGCTTCTTTCGATATACCGCGAGTGGAAAAGGTAAATATGCCGATTCCAGGTCTCCTACTGTGATTTATCGTTATTTTTAACGATTACCTGGCTTGGGAAGTGAATCCTTAGTTTCTTTTAGTACACCGTGTGGAAAAGGTAAATATCACGTTTCGGTGTGACCTTGAGTGTTTTGTCGTTATTTCGAACGATTGCTAGGCTTGTGAAGTGAATCCTTAGCTTCTTTCGATATACCGCGAGTGGAAAAGGTAAATAACGCGATTCCCAGTCTCCTGCTGTGATTTATCGTTATTTTGAACGATTACGAAGGCGAGGATTTGAATCCTCAGCTTCATTCGATATACCGCGAGTGGAAAAGGTAAATATCGCGATTCCAAGTCTCCTACTGTGATTTATCGTTATTTTTAACGATTACCTGGCTTGGGAAGTAAATCCTTAGTTTCTTTTAGTACACCGTGTGGAAAAGGTAAATATCGCGTTTCGGTGTGACCTTGAGTGTTTTGTCGTTATTTCGAACGATTGCTAGGCTTGTGAAGTGAATCCTCAATTTCTTTTAGTACACCGACTGGAAAAGGTAGATATCGCGTTTCGGAGTGACCATGAGTGATTGGTCGTTATTTCGAACGGTTGCGAGACTTGGGAAGTGAATCCTTAGCTTCTTTGGATATACCGCGAGTGGAAAAGGTAAATATCCCGATTCCAGGTCTCCTACTGTGATTTATCGTTATTTTGAACGATTACCTGCCTTGGGAAGTGAATCTTTAGTTTCTTTTAGTACACCGTGTGGAAAAGGAAAATATCGCGTTTCGGTGTGACCTTGAGTGTTTTGTCGTTATTTCGAACGATTGCTAGGCTTGTGAAGTGAATCCTTTGCTTCTTTCGATATACCGCGAGTGGAAAAGGTAAATATCCCGATTCCAGGTCTCTTACTGTGATTTATCGTTATTTTGAACGATTACGAATCCGAGGATTTGAATCCTCAGCTTCTTTCGATATACCGCGAGTGGAAAAGGTAAATATCGCGATTCCGAGTCTCCTACTGTGATTTATCGTTATTTTGATCGATTGCGAGGGCTAGGATTTGAATCCTTAATTTCTTTTAGTACACCGAGTGGAAAAGGTAAATATCACGTTTCGGTGTGACCTTGAGTGTTTTGTCGTTATTTCGAACTATTGCGAGACTTGGGAAATGAATCCTTAGCTTGTGTCGTTACACCGTGGGTGGAAAATGTAAATATCGCTACACCGAGTCTCCTACTGTGATTTATCGTTATTTTGAACGATTACGAAGGCGAGGATTTGAATCCTCAGCTTCTTTCGATATACCGCGAGTGGGAAAGGTAAATATCGCGATTCCGAGTCTCCTACTGTGATTTATCGTTATTTTGATCGATTGCCTGCCTTTGGAAGTGAATCTTTAGTTTCTTTTAGTACACCGTGTGGATAAGGTAAGTATCACGTTTCGGTGTGACCTTGAGTGTTTTGCCGTTATTTCGAACGATTGCTAGGCATGTGAAGTGAATCCTTAGCTTCTTTCGATATACCGCGAGTGGACAAGGTAAATATCGCCATACCGAGTCTCCTATTGTGGTTTATTGTTATTTTGAACGATTGCGAGGGCTAGGATTTGAATCCTTAATTTCTTTTATTACACCGAGTGGAAAAGGTAAATATCACGTTTCGGTGTGACCTAGAGTGATTGGTCGTTATTTCGAACGGTTGCGTGACTTGGGAAGTGAATCCTTAGTTTCTTTCGATATACCGCGAGTGGAAAAGGTAAATAACGCGATTCCCAGTCTCCTGCTGTGATTTATCGTTATTTTGAACGATTACCTGCCTTGGGAAGTGAATCTTTAGTTTCTTTTAGTACACCGTGTGGAAAAGGTAGATATCGCGTTTCGGAGTGACCTTGAGTGATTGGTCGTTATTTCGAACGGTTGCGTGACTTGGGAAGTGAATCCTTAGCTTCTTTCGATATACCGCGAGTGGAAAAGGTAAATATCGCGATTCCCAGTCTCCTGCTGTGATTTATCGTTATTTTGATCGATTACCTGGCTTGGGGAGTGAATCCTTAGTTTCTTTTAGTTCACCGTGTGGAAAAGGTAAATATCGCGCTCGGAGTGCCCTTGAGTGTTTTGTCGTTATTTCGAACGATCGCTAGGCTTGTGAAGTGAATCCTTAGCTTCTTTCGATATACCGCGAGTGGAAAAGGTAAATAACGCGATTCCCAGTCTCCTGCTGTGATTTATCGTTATTTTGAACGATTACGAAGGCGAGGATTTGAATCCTCAGCTTCTTTCGATATACCGCGAGTGGAAAAGGTAAATATCGCGATTCCAAGTCTCCTACTGTGATTTATCGTTATTTTTAACGATTACCTGGCTTGGGAAGTGAATCCTTAGTTTCTTTTAGTACACCGTGTGGAAAAGGTAAATATCGCGTTCGGTGTGACCTTGAGTGTTTTGTCGTTATTTCGAACGATTGCTAGGCTTGTGAAGTGAATACTTAGCTTCTTTCGATATACCGCGAGTGGAAAAGGTAAATATGCCGATTCCATGTCTCCTACTGTGATTTATCGTTATTTTTAACGATTACCTGGCTTGGGAAGTGAATCCTTAGTTTCTTTTAGTACACCGTGTGGAAAAGGTAAATATCACGTTTCGGTGTGACCTTGAGTGTTTTGTCGTTATTTCGAACGATTGCTAGGCTTGTGAAGTGAATCCTTAGCTTCTTTCGATATACCGAAAGTGGAAAAGGTAAATAACGCGATTCCCAGTCTCCTGCTGTGATTTATCGTTATTTTGAACGATTACGAAGGCGAGGATTTGAATCCTCAGCTTCTTTCGATATACCGCGAGTGGAAAAGGTAAATATCGCGATTCCAAGTCTCCTACTGTGATTTATCGTTATTTTTAACGATTACCTGGCTTGGGAAGTGAATCCTTAGTTTCTTTTAGTACACCGTGTGGAAAAGGTAAATATCGCGTTCGGTGTGACCTTGAGTGTTTTGTCGTTATTTCGAACGATTGCTAGGCTTGTGAAGTGAATACTTAGCTTCTTTCGATATACCGCGAGTGGAAAAGGTAAATATGCCGATTCCAGGTCTCCTACTGTGATTTATCGTTATTTTTAACGATTACCTGGCTTGGGAAGTGAATCCTTAGTTTCTTTTAGTACACCGTGTGGAAAAGGTAAATATCACGTTTCGGTGTGACCTTGAGTGTTTTGTCGTTATTTCGAACGATTGCTAGGCTTGTGAAGTGAATCCTTAGCTTCTTTCGATATACCGCGAGTGGAAAAGGTAAATAACGCGATTCCCAGTCTCCTGCTGTGATTTATCGTTATTTTGAACGATTACGAAGGCGAGGATTTGAATCCTCAGCTTCATTCGATATACCGCGAGTGGAAAAGGTAAATATCGCGATTCCAAGTCTCCTACTGTGATTTATCGTTATTTTTAACGATTACCTGGCTTGGGAAGTAAATCCTTAGTTTCTTTTAGTACACCGTGTGGAAAAGGTAAATATCGCGTTTCGGAGTGACCTTGAGTGATTGGTCGTTATTTCGAACGGTTGCGAGGCTTGGGAAGTGAATCCTCAGCTTCTTTCGATATACCGCGAGTGGAAAAGGTAAATAACGCGATTCCCAGTCTCCTGCTGTGATTTATCGTTATTTTGAAAGATTACATGGCTTAGGAAGTGAATCCTAAGTTTCTTTTAGTACACCGTGTGGAAAATGTAAATATCGCGTTTCGGTATGACCTTGAGTGTTTTGTCGTTATTTCGAACGATTGCTAGGCTTGTGAAGTGAATCCTCAATTTCTTTTAGTACACCGACTGGAAAAGGTAGATATCGCGTTTCGGAGTGACCTTGAGTGATTGGTCGTTATTTCGAACGGTTGCGAGGCTTGGGAAGTGAATCCTTAGCTTCTTTCGATATACCGCGAGTGGAAAAGGTAAATATCCCGATTCCAGGTCTCCTACTGTGATTTATCGTTATTTTGAACGATTACCTGCCTTGGGAAGTGAATCTTTAGTTTCTTTTAGTACACCGTGTGGAAAAGGAAAATATCGCGTTTCGGTGTGACCTTGAGTGTTTTGTCGTTATTTCGAACGATTGCTAGGCTTGTGAAGTGAATCCTTTGCTTCTTTCGATATACCGCGAGTGGAAAAGGTAAATATCCCGATTCCAGGTCTCCTACTGTGATTTATCGTTATTTTGAACGATTACGAAGCCCAGGATTTGAATCCTCAGCTTCTTTCGATATACCGCGAGTTTAAAAGGTAAATATCGCGATTCCGAGTCTCCTACTGTGATTTATCGTTATTTTGATCGAATGCCTGCCTTTGGAAGTGAATCTTTAGTTTCTTTTAGTACACCGTGTGGAAAAGGTAAATATCACGTTTCGGTGTGACCTTGAGTGTTTTGTCGTTATGTCGAACGATTGCTAGGCATGTGAAGTGAATCCTTAGCTTCTTTCGATATACCGCGAGTGGACAAGGTAAATATCGCCATACCGAGTCTCCTATTGTGAGTTATTGTTATTTTGAACGATTGCGAGGGCTAGGATTTGAATCCTTAATTTCTTTTAGTACACCGAGTGGAAAAGGTAAATATCACGTTTCGGTGTGACCTTGAGTGTTTTGTCGTTATTTCGAACTATTGCGAGACTTGGGAAATGAATCCTTAGCTTGTGTCGTTACACCGTGGGTGGAAAATGTAAATATCGCTACACCGAGTCTCCTACTGTGATTTATCGTTATTTTGAACGATTACGAAGGCGAGGATTTGAATCCTCAGCTTCTTTCGATATACCGCGAGTGGAAAAGGTAAATATCGCGATTCCGAGTCTCCTACTGTGATTTATCGTTATTTTGATCGATTGCCTGCCTTTGGAAGTGAATCTTTAGTTTCTTTTAGTACACCGTGTGGATAAGGTAAATATCACGTTTCGGTGTGACCTAGAGTGATTTATCGCTATTTTGAACGATTACGAAGGCGAGGATTTGAATCCTCAGCTTCATTCGATATACCACGAGTGGAAAAGGTAAATATCGCGATTCCAAGTCTCCTACTGTGATTTATCGTTATTTTTAACGATTACCTGGCTTGGGAAGTGAATCCTTAGTTTCTTTTAGTACACCGTGTGGAAAAGGTAAATATCGCGTTCGGAGTGACCTTGAGTGTTTTGTCGTTATTTCGAATGGTTGCGAGGCTTGGGAAGTGAATCCTCAGCTTCTTTCGATATACCGCGAGTGGAAATGGTAAATAACGCGATTCCCAGTCTCCTGATGTGATTTATCGTTATTTTGATCGATTACCTGGCTTGGGGAGTGAAACCTTAGTTTCTTTTAGTACACCGTGTGGAAAAGGTAAATATCGCGCTCGGAGTGCCCTTGAGTGTTTTGTCGTTATTTCGAACGATCGCTAGGCTTGTGAAGTGAATCCTTAGCTTCTTTCGATATACCGCGAGTGGAAAAGGTAAATAACGCGATTCCCAGTCTCCTGCCTGTGATTTATCGTTATTTTGAACGATTACGAAGGCGAGGATTTGAATCCTCAGCTCCTTTCGATATACCGCGAGTGGAAAATTTAAATATCGCGATTCCAAGTCTCCTACTGTGATTTATCGTTATTTTTAACGATTACCTGGCTTGGGAAGTGAATTCTTAGTTTCTTTTAGTACACCGTGTGGAAAAGGTAAATATCGCGTTCGGTGTGACCTTGAGTGTTTTGTCGTTATTTCGAACGATTGCTAGGCTTGTGAAGTGAATCCTTAGCTTCTTTCGATATACCGCGAGTGGAAAAGGTAAATATCCCGATTCCAGGTCTCCTACTGTGATTTATCGTTATTTTTAACGATTACCTCGCTTGGGAAGTGAATCCTTAGTTTCTTTTAGTACACCGTGTGGAAAAGGTAAATATCACGTTTCGGTGTGACCTTGAGTGTTTTGTCGTTATTTCGAACGATTGCTAGGCTTGTGAAGTGAATCCTTAACTTCTTTCGATATACCGCGAGTGGAAAAGGTAAATAACGCGATTCCCAGTCTCCTGCCTGTGATTTATCGTTATTTTGAACGATTACGAAGGCGAGGATTTGAATCCTCAGCTTCTTTCGATATACCGCGAGTGGAAAAGGTAAATATCGCGATTCCAAGTCTCCTACTGTGATTTATCGTTATTTTTAACGATTACCTGGCTTGGGAAGTGAATCCTTAGTTTCTTTTAGTACACCGTGTGGAAAAGGTAAATATCGCGTTCGGTGTGACCTTGAGTGTTTTGTCGTTATTTCGAACGATTGCTAGGCTTGTGAAGTGAATCCTTAGCTTCCTTCGATATACCGCGAGTGGAAAAGGTAAATATCCCGATTCCAGGTCTCCTACTGTGATTTATCGTTATTTTTAACGATTACCGGGCTTGGGAAGTGAATCCTTAGTTTCTTTTAGTACACCGTGTGGAAAAGGTAAATATCACGTTTCGGTGTGACCTTGAGTGTTTTGTCGTTATTTCGAACGATTGCTAGGCTTGTGAAGTGAATCCTTACCTTCTTTCGATATACCGCGAGTGGAAAAGGTAAATATCCCGATTCGAGGTCTCCTACTGTGATTTATCGTTATTTTTAACGATTACCTGGCTTGGGAAGTGAATCCTTAGTTTCTTTTAGTACACCGTGTGGAAAAGGTAAATATCGCGTTCGGTGTGACCTTGAGTGTTTTGTCGTTATTTCGAACGATTGCTAGGCTTGTGAAGTGAATCCTTAGCTTCTTTCGATATACCGCGAGTGGAAATGGTAAATAACGCGATTCCCAGTCTCCTGCTGTGATTTATCGTTATTTTGAACGATTACGAAGGCGAGGATTTGAATCCTCAGCTTCATTCGATATACCGCGAGTGGAAAAGGTAAATATCGCGATTCCAAGTCTCCTACTGTGATTTATCGTTATTTTTAACGATTACCTGGCTTGGGAAGTGAATCCTTAGTTTCTTTTAGTACACCGTGTGGAAAAGGTAAATATCGCGTTCGGAGTGACCTTGAGTGTTTTGTCGTTATTTCGAATGGTTGCGAGGCTTGGGAAGTGAATCCTCAGCTTCTTTCGATATACCGCGAGTGGAAAAGGTAAATAACGCGATTCCCAGTCTCCTGCTGTGATTTATCGTTATTTTGAACGATTACGAAGGCGAGGATTTGAATCCTCAGCTTCATTCGATATACCACGAGAGGAAAAGGTAAATATCGCGATTCCGAGTCTCCTACTGTGATTTATCGTTATTTTGATCGATTGCCTGCCTTTGGAAGTGAATCTTTAGTTTCTTTTAGTACACCGTGTGGAAAAGGTAAATATCACGTTTCGGTGTGACCTTGAGTGTTTTGTCGTTATGTCGAACGATTGCTAGGCATGTGAAGTGAATCCTTAGCTTCTTTCGATATACCGCGAGTGGACAAGGTAAATATCGCCATACCGAGTCTCCTATTGTGATTTATTGTTATTTTGAACGATTGCGAGGGCTAGGATTTGAATCCTTAATTTCTTTTCGTACACCGAGTGGAAAAGGTAAATATCACGTTTCGGTGTGACCTTGAGTGTTTTGTCGTTATGTCGAACGATTGCTAGGCATGTGAAGTGAATCCTCAGCTTCTTTCGATATACCGCGAGTGGAAAAGGTAAATATCGCGATTCCAAGTCTCCTACTGTGATTTATCGTTATTTTTAACGATTACCTGGCTTGGGAAGTGAATCCTTAGTTTCTTTTAGTACACCGTGTGGAAAAGGTAAATATCGCGTTCGGTGTGACCTTGAGTGTTTTGTCGTTATTTCGAACGATTGCTAGGCTTGTGAAGTGAATCCTTTACTTCTTTCGATATACCGCGAGTGGAAAAGGTAAATATCCCGATTCCAGGTCTCCTACTGTGATTTATCGCTATTTTGAACGATTACGAAGGCGAGGATTTGAATCCTCAGCTTCTTTCGATATACCGCGAGTGGAAAAGGTAAATAACGCGATTCCCAGTCTCCTGCTGTGAATTATCGTTATTTTGAACGATTACCTGCCTTGGGAAGTGAATCTTTAGTTTCTTTTAGTACACCGTGTGGAAAAGGTAAATATCGCGTTTCGGTGTGACCTTGAGTGTTTTGTCGTTATTTCGAACGATTGCTAGGCTTGTGAAGTGAATCCTTTACTTCTTTCGATATACCGCGAGTGGAAAAGGTAAATATCCCGATTCCAGGTCTCCTACTGTGATTTATCGCTATTTTGAACGATTACGAAGGCGAGGATTTGAATCCTCAGCTTCTTTCGATATACCGCGAGTGGAAAAGGTAAATATCGCGATTCCGAGTCTCCTACTGTGATTTATCTTTATTTTGATCGAATGCCTGCCTTTGGAAGTGAATCTTTAGTTTCTTTTAGTACACCGTGTGGAAAAGGTAAATATCGCGTTTCGGAGTGACCTAGACTGATTGGTCGTTATTTCGAACGGTTGCAAGGCTTGGGAAGTGAATTCTTAGCTTCTTTCGATATTCCGCGAGTGGAAAAGGTAAATAACGCTATTCCCAGTCTCCTGCTGTGATTTATCGTTATTTTGAACGATTACCTGGCTTAGGAAGTGAATCCTTAGTTTCTTTTATTACAACGTGTGGAAAAGGTAGATATCGCGTTTCGGAGTGACATTGAGTGATTGGTCGTTATTTCGAACGGTTGCGAGACTTGGGAAGTGAATCCTTAGATTCTTTCGATATACCGCGAGTGGACAAGGTAAATATCGCCATACCGAGTCTCCTATTGTGATTTATTGTTATTTTGAACGATTGCGAGGGCTAGGATTTGAATCCTTAATTTCTTTTAGTACACCGAGTGGAAAAGGTTAATATCACGTTTCGGTGTGACCTTGAGTGTTTTGTCGTTATTTCGAACTATTGCGAGACTTGGGAAATGAATGCTTAGCTTGTGTTGTTACACCGTGGGTGGAAAATGTAAATATCGCTACACCGAGTCTCCTACTGTGATTTATCGTTATTTTGAACGATTACGAAGGCGAGGATTTGAATCCTCAGCTTCTTTCGATATACCGCGAGTGGAAAAGGTAAATATCGCGATTCCCAGTCTCCTGCTGTGATTTATCGTTATTTTGATCGATTACCTGGCTTGGGGAGTGAAACCTTAGTTTCTTTTAGTACACCGTGTGGAAAAGGTAAATATCGCGCTCGGAGTGCCCTTGAGTGTTTTGTCGTTATTTCGAACGATTGCTAGGCTTGTGAAGTGAATCCTTAGCTTCTATCGATATACCGCGAGTGGAAAAGGTAAATAACGCGGTTCCCAGTCTCCTGCTGTGATTTATCGTTATTTTGAACGATTACGAAGGCGAGGATTTGAATCCTCAGCTTCATTCGATATACCACGAGTGGAAAAGGTAAATATCGCGATTCCAAGTCTCCTACTGTGATTTATCGTTATTTTTAACGATTACCTGGCTTGGGAAGTGGATCCTTAGTTTCTTTTAGTACACTGTGTGGAAAAGGTAAATATCGCGTTCGGAGTGACCTTGAGTGTTTTGTCGTTATTTCGAATGGTTGCGAGGCTTGGGAAGTGAATCCTTAGCTTCTTTCGATATACCGCGAGTGGAAAAGGTAAATATCCCGATTCGAGGTCTCCTACTGTGATTTATCGTTATTTTTAACGATTACCTGGCTTGGGAAGTGAATCCTTAGTTTCATTTAGTACACCGTGTGGAAAAGGTAAATATCGCGTTCGGTGTGACCTTGAGTGTTTTGTCGTTATTTCGAACGATTGCTAGGCTTGTGAAGTGAATCCTTAGCTTCTTTCGATATACCGCGAGTGGAAAAGGTAAATATCCCGATTCCAGGTCTCCTACTGTGATTTATCGTTATTTTTAACGATTACCTGGCTTGGGAAGTGAATCCTTAGTTTCTTTTAGTACACCGTGTGGAAAAGGTAAATATCGCGCTCTGAGTGCCCTTGAGTGTTTTGTCGTTATTTCGAACGATCGCTAGGCTTGTGAAGTGAATCCTTAGCTTCTTTCGATATACCGCGAGTGGAAAAGGTAAATAACGCGATTCCCAGTCTCCTGCTGTTATTTATCCTTATTTTGAACGATTACGAAGGCGAGGATTTGAAACCTCAGCTTCTTTCGATATACCGCGAGTGGAAAAGGTAAATATCCCGATTCCAGGTCTCCTACTGTGATTTATCGTTATTTTTAACGATTACCTGGCTTGGGAAGTGAATCCTTAGTTTCTTTTAGTACACCGTGTGGAAAAGGTAAATATCACGTTTCGGTGTGACCTTGAGTGTTTTGTCGTTATTTCGAACGATTGCTAGGCTTGTGAAGTGAATCCTTAGCTTCTTTCGATATACCGCGAGTGGAAAAGGTAAATAACGCGATTCCCAGTCTCCTGCTGTGATTTATCGTTATGTTGAACGATTCCGAAGGCGAGGATTTGAATCCTCAGCTTCATTCGATATACCGCGAGTGGAAAAGGTAAATATCGCGATTCCAAGTCTCCTACTGTGATTTATCGTTATTTTTAACGATTACCTGGCTTGGGAAGTGAATCCTTAGTTTCTTTTAGTACACCGTGTGGCAAAGGTAAATATCGCGTTTCGGAGTGACCTTGAGTGATTGGTCGTTATTTCGAACGGTTGCGAGGCTTGGGAAGTGAATCCTTAGCTTCTTTCGATATACCACGAGTGGAAAAGGTAAATATCGCCATACCGAGTCTCCTATTGTGGTTTATTGTTATTTTGAACGATTGCGAGGGCTAGGATTTGAATCCTTTATTTCTTTTATTACACCGAGTGGAAAAGGTAAATATCGCGATTCCCAGTCTCCTGCTGTGATTTATCGTTATTTTGATCGATTACCTGGCTTGGGGAGTGAATCCTTAGTTTCTTTTAGTTCACCGTGTGGAAAAGGTAAATATCGCGTTCGGAGTGACCTTGAGTGTTTTGTCGTTATTTCGAATGGTTGCGAGGCTTGGGAAGTGAATCCTCAGCTTCTTTCGATATACCGCGAGTGGAAAAGGTAAATAACGCGATTCCCAGTCTCCTGCTGTGATTTATCGTTATTTTGATCGATTACCTGGCTTGGGGAGTGAATCCTTAGTTTCTTTTAGTTCACCGTGTGGAAAAGGTAAATATCGCGCTCGGAGTGCCCTTGAGTGTTTTGTCGTTATTTCGAACGATCGCTAGGCTTGTGAAGTGAATCCTTTACTTCTTTCGATATACCGCGAGTGGAAAAGGTAAATATCCCGATTCCAGGTCTCCTACTGTGATTTATCGCTATTTTGAACGATTACGAAGGCGAGGATTTGAATCCTCAGCTTCTTTCGATATACCGCGAGTGGAAAAGGTAAATAACGCGATTCCCAGTCTCCTGCTGTGAATTATCGTTATTTTGAACGATTACCTGCCTTGGGAAGTGAATCTTTAGTTTCTTTTAGTACACCGTGTGGAAAAGGTAAATATCGCGTTTCGGTGTGACCTTGAGTGTTTTGTCGTTATTTCGAACGATTGCTAGGCTTGTGAAGTGAATCCTTTACTTCTTTCGATATACCGCGAGTGGAAAAGGTAAATATCCCGATTCCAGGTCTCCTACTGTGATTTATCGCTATTTTGAACGATTACGAAGGCGAGGATTTGAATCCTCAGCTTCTTTCGATATACCGCGAGTGGAAAAGGTAAATATCGCGATTCCGAGTCTCCTACTGTGATTTATCTTTATTTTGATCGAATGCCTGCCTTTGGAAGTGAATCTTTAGTTTCTTTTAGTACACCGTGTGGAAAAGGTAAATATCGCGTTTCGGAGTGACCTAGACTGATTGGTCGTTATTTCGAACGGTTGCAAGGCTTGGGAAGTGAATTCTTAGCTTCTTTCGATATTCCGCGAGTGGAAAAGGTAAATAACGCTATTCCCAGTCTCCTGCTGTGATTTATCGTTATTTTGAACGATTACCTGGCTTAGGAAGTGAATCCTTAGTTTCTTTTATTACAACGTGTGGAAAAGGTAGATATCGCGTTTCGGAGTGACATTGAGTGATTGGTCGTTATTTCGAACGGTTGCGAGACTTGGGAAGTGAATCCTTAGATTCTTTCGATATACCGCGAGTGGACAAGGTAAATATCGCCATACCGAGTCTCCTATTGTGATTTATTGTTATTTTGAACGATTGCGAGGGCTAGGATTTGAATCCTTAATTTCTTTTAGTACACCGAGTGGAAAAGGTTAATATCACGTTTCGGTGTGACCTTGAGTGTTTTGTCGTTATTTCGAACTATTGCGAGACTTGGGAAATGAATGCTTAGCTTGTGTTGTTACACCGTGGGTGGAAAATGTAAATATCGCTACACCGAGTCTCCTACTGTGATTTATCGTTATTTTGAACGATTACGAAGGCGAGGATTTGAATCCTCAGCTTCTTTCGATATACCGCGAGTGGAAAAGGTAAATATCGCGATTCCCAGTCTCCTGCTGTGATTTATCGTTATTTTGATCGATTACCTGGCTTGGGGAGTGAAACCTTAGTTTCTTTTAGTACACCGTGTGGAAAAGGTAAATATCGCGCTCGGAGTGCCCTTGAGTGTTTTGTCGTTATTTCGAACGATTGCTAGGCTTGTGAAGTGAATCCTTAGCTTCTATCGATATACCGCGAGTGGAAAAGGTAAATAACGCGGTTCCCAGTCTCCTGCTGTGATTTATCGTTATTTTGAACGATTACGAAGGCGAGGATTTGAATCCTCAGCTTCATTCGATATACCACGAGTGGAAAAGGTAAATATCGCGATTCCAAGTCTCCTACTGTGATTTATCGTTATTTTTAACGATTACCTGGCTTGGGAAGTGGATCCTTAGTTTCTTTTAGTACACTGTGTGGAAAAGGTAAATATCGCGTTCGGAGTGACCTTGAGTGTTTTGTCGTTATTTCGAATGGTTGCGAGGCTTGGGAAGTGAATCCTTAGCTTCTTTCGATATACCGCGAGTGGAAAAGGTAAATATCCCGATTCGAGGTCTCCTACTGTGATTTATCGTTATTTTTAACGATTACCTGGCTTGGGAAGTGAATCCTTAGTTTCTTTTAGTACACCGTGTGGAAAAGGTAAATATCGCGTTCGGTGTGACCTTGAGTGTTTTGTCGTTATTTCGAACGATTGCTAGGCTTGTGAAGTGAATCCTTAGCTTCTTTCGATATACCGCGAGTGGAAAAGGTAAATATCCCGATTCCAGGTCTCCTACTGTGATTTATCGTTATTTTTAACGATTACCTGGCTTGGGAAGTGAATCCTTAGTTTCTTTTAGTACACCGTGTGGAAAAGGTAAATATCGCGCTCTGAGTGCCCTTGAGTGTTTTGTCGTTATTTCGAACGATCGCTAGGCTTGTGAAGTGAATCCTTAGCTTCTTTCGATATACCGCGAGTGGAAAAGGTAAATAACGCGATTCCCAGTCTCCTGCTGTTATTTATCCTTATTTTGAACGATTACGAAGGCGAGGATTTGAAACCTCAGCTTCTTTCGATATACCGCGAGTGGAAAAGGTAAATATCCCGATTCCAGGTCTCCTACTGTGATTTATCGTTATTTTTAACGATTACCTGGCTTGGGAAGTGAATCCTTAGTTTCTTTTAGTACACCGTGTGGAAAAGGTAAATATCACGTTTCGGTGTGACCTTGAGTGTTTTGTCGTTATTTCGAACGATTGCTAGGCTTGTGAAGTGAATCCTTAGCTTCTTTCGATATACCGCGAGTGGAAAAGGTAAATAACGCGATTCCCAGTCTCCTGCTGTGATTTATCGTTATGTTGAACGATTCCGAAGGCGAGGATTTGAATCCTCAGCTTCATTCGATATACCGCGAGTGGAAAAGGTAAATATCGCGATTCCAAGTCTCCTACTGTGATTTATCGTTATTTTTAACGATTACCTGGCTTGGGAAGTGAATCCTTAGTTTCTTTTAGTACACCGTGTGGCAAAGGTAAATATCGCGTTTCGGAGTGACCTTGAGTGATTGGTCGTTATTTCGAACGGTTGCGAGGCTTGGGAAGTGAATCCTTAGCTTCTTTCGATATACCACGAGTGGAAAAGGTAAATATCGCCATACCGAGTCTCCTATTGTGGTTTATTGTTATTTTGAACGATTGCGAGGGCTAGGATTTGAATCCTTTATTTCTTTTATTACACCGAGTGGAAAAGGTAAATATCGCGATTCCCAGTCTCCTGCTGTGATTTATCGTTATTTTGATCGATTACCTGGCTTGGGGAGTGAATCCTTAGTTTCTTTTAGTTCACCGTGTGGAAAAGGTAAATATCGCGTTCGGAGTGACCTTGAGTGTTTTGTCGTTATTTCGAATGGTTGCGAGGCTTGGGAAGTGAATCCTCAGCTTCTTTCGATATACCGCGAGTGGAAAAGGTAAATAACGCGATTCCCAGTCTCCTGCTGTGATTTATCGTTATTTTGATCGATTACCTGGCTTGGGGAGTGAATCCTTAGTTTCTTTTAGTTCACCGTGTGGAAAAGGTAAATATCGCGCTCGGAGTGCCCTTGAGTGTTTTGTCGTTATTTCGAACGATCGCTAGGCTTGTGAAGTGAATCCTTAGCTTCTTGCGATATACCGCGAGTGGAAAAGGTAAATAACGCGATTCCCAGTCTCCTGCTGTGATTTATCGTTATTTTGAACGATTACGAAGGCGAGGATTTGAATCCTCAGCTTCATTCGATATACCACGAGTGGAAAAGGTAAATATCGCGATTCCAAGTCTCCTACTGTGATTTATCGTTATTTTTAACGATTACCTGGCTTGGGAAGTGGATCCTTAGTTTCTTTTAGTACACTGTGTGGAAAAGGTAAATATCGCGTTCGGAGTGACCTTGAGTGTTTTGTCGTTATTTCGAATGGTTGCGAGGCTTGGGAAGTGAATCCTTAGCTTCTTTCGATATACCGCGAGTGGAAAAGGTAAATATCCCGATTCGAGGTCTCCTACTGTGATTTATCGTTATTTTTAACGATTACCTGGCTTGGGAAGTGAATCCTTAGTTTCTTTTAGTACACCGTGTGGAAAAGGTAAATATCGCGTTCGGTGTGACCTTGAGTGTTTTGTCGTTATTTCGAACGATTGCTAGGCTTGTGAAGTGAATCCTTAGCTTCTTTCGATATACCGCGAGTGGAAAAGGTAAATATCCCGATTCCAGGTCTCCTACTGTGATTTATCGTTATTTTTAACGATTACCTGGCTTGGGAAGTGAATCCTTAGTTTCTTTTAGTACACCGTGTGGAAAAGGTAAATATCGCGCTCTGAGTGCCCTTGAGTGTTTTGTCGTTATTTCGAACGATCGCTAGGCTTGTGAAGTGAATCCTTAGCTTCTTTCGATATACCGCGAGTGGAAAAGGTAAATAACGCGATTCCCAGTCTCCTGCTGTTATTTATCCTTATTTTGAACGATTACGAAGGCGAGGATTTGAAACCTCAGCTTCTTTCGATATACCGCGAGTGGAAAAGGTAAATATCCCGATTCCAGGTCTCCTACTGTGATTTATCGTTATTTTTAACGATTACCTGGCTTGGGAAGTGAATCCTTAGTTTCTTTTAGTACACCGTGTGGAAAAGGTAAATATCACGTTTCGGTGTGACCTTGAGTGTTTTGTCGTTATTTCGAACGATTGCTAGGCTTGTGAAGTGAATCCTTAGCTTCTTTCGATATACCGCGAGTGGAAAAGGTAAATAACGCGATTCCCAGTCTCCTGCTGTGATTTATCGTTATGTTGAACGATTCCGAAGGCGAGGATTTGAATCCTCAGCTTCATTCGATATACCGCGAGTGGAAAAGGTAAATATCGCGATTCCAAGTCTCCTACTGTGATTTATCGTTATTTTTAACGATTACCTGGCTTGGGAAGTGAATCCTTAGTTTCTTTTAGTACACCGTGTGGCAAAGGTAAATATCGCGTTTCGGAGTGACCTTGAGTGATTGGTCGTTATTTCGAACGGTTGCGAGGCTTGGGAAGTGAATCCTTAGCTTCTTTCGATATACCACGAGTGGAAAAGGTAAATATCGCCATACCGAGTCTCCTATTGTGGTTTATTGTTATTTTGAACGATTGCGAGGGCTAGGATTTGAATCCTTTATTTCTTTTATTACACCGAGTGGAAAAGGTAAATATCGCGATTCCCAGTCTCCTGCTGTGATTTATCGTTATTTTGATCGATTACCTGGCTTGGGGAGTGAATCCTTAGTTTCTTTTAGTTCACCGTGTGGAAAAGGTAAATATCGCGTTCGGAGTGACCTTGAGTGTTTTGTCGTTATTTCGAATGGTTGCGAGGCTTGGGAAGTGAATCCTCAGCTTCTTTCGATATACCGCGAGTGGAAAAGGTAAATAACGCGATTCCCAGTCTCCTGCTGTGATTTATCGTTATTTTGATCGATTACCTGGCTTGGGGAGTGAATCCTTAGTTTCTTTTAGTTCACCGTGTGGAAAAGGTAAATATCGCGCTCGGAGTGCCCTTGAGTGTTTTGTCGTTATTTCGAACGATCGCTAGGCTTGTGAAGTGAATCCTTAGCTTCTTGCGATATACCGCGAGTGGAAAAGGTAAATAACGCGATTCCCAGTCTCCTGCTGTGATTTATCGTTATTTTGAACGATTACGAAGGCGAGGATTTGAATCCTCAGCTTCTTTCGATATACCGCGAGTGGAAAAGGTAAATATCGCGATTCCAAGTCTCCTACTGTGATTTATCGTTATTTTTAACGATTACCTGGCTTGGGAAGTGCATCCTTAGTTTCTTTTAGTTCACCGTGTGGAAAAGGTAAATATCGCGCTCGGAGTGCCCTTGAGTGTTTTGTCGTTATTTCGAACGATCGCTAGGCTTGTGAAGTGAATCCTTAGCTTCTTTCGATATACCGCGAGTGGAAAAGGTAAATAACGCGATTCCTAGTCTCCTGCTGTGATTTATCGTTATTTTGAACGATTACGAAGGCGAGGATTTGAATCCTCAGCTTCTTTCGATATACCGCGAGTGGAAAAGGTAAATATCGCGATTCCAAGTCTCCTACTGTGATTTATCGTTATTTTTAACGATTACCTGGCTTGGGAAGTGAATCCTTAGTTTCTTTTAGTACACCGTGTGGAAAAGGTAAATATCGCGTTCGGTGTGACCTTGAGTGTTTTGTCGTTATTTCGAACGATTGCTAGGCTTGTGAAGTGAATCCTTAGCTTCTTTCGATATACCGCGAGTGGAAAAGGTAAATATGCCGATTCCAGGTCTCCTACTGTGATTTATCGTTATTTTTAACGATTACCTGGCTTGGGAAGTGAATCCTTAGTTTCTTTTAGTACACCGTGTGGAAAAGGTAAATATCACGTTTCGGTGTGACCTTGAGTGTTTTGTCGTTATTTCGAACGATTGCTAGGCTTGTGAAGTGAATCCTTAGCTTCTTTCGATATACCGCGAGTGGAAAAGGTAAATAACGCGATTCCCAGTCTCCTGCTGTGATTTATCGTTATTTTGAACGATTACGAAGGCGAGGATTTGAATCCTCAGCTTCATTCGATATACCGCGAGTGGAAAAGGTGAATATCGCGATTCCAAGTCTCCTACTGTGATTTATCGTTATTTTTAACGATTACCTGGCTTGGGAAGTAAATCCTTAGTTTCTTTTAGTACACCGTGTGGAAAAGGTAAATATCGCGTTTCGGAGTGACCTTGAGTGATTGGTCGTTATTTCGAACGGTTGCGAGGCTTGGGAAGTGAATCCTTAGCTTCTTTCGATATACCGCGAGTGGAAAAGGTAAATAACGCGATTCCCAGTCTCCTGCTGTGATTTATCGTTATTTTGAAAGATTACATGGCTTAGGAAGTGAATCCTAAGTTTCTTTTAGTACACCGTGTGGAAAATGTAAATATCGCGTTTCGGTGTGACCTTGAGTGTTTTGTCGTTATTTCGAACGATTGCTAGGCTTGTGAAGTGAATCCTCAATTTCTTTTAGTACACCGACTGGAAAAGGTAGATATCGCGTTTCGGAGTGACCATGAGTGATTGGTCGTTATTTCGAACGGTTGCGAGACTTGGGAAGTGAATCCTTAGCTTCTTTGGATATACCGCGAGTGGAAAAGGTAAATATCCCGATTCCAGGTCTCCTACTGTGATTTATCGTTATTTTGAACGATTACCTGCCTTGGGAAGTGAATCTTTAGTTTCTTTTAGTACACCGTGTGGAAAAGGAAAATATCGCGTTTCGGTGTGACCTTGAGTGTTTTGTCGTTATTTCGAACGATTGCTAGGCTTGTGAAGTGAATCCTTTGCTTCTTTCGATATACCGCGAGTGGAAAAGGTAAATATCCCGATTCCAGGTCTCTTACTGTGATTTATCGTTATTTTGAACGATTACGAATCCGAGGATTTGAATCCTCAGCTTCTTTCGATATACCGCGAGTGGAAAAGGTAAATATCGCGATTCCGAGTCTCCTACTGTGATTTATCGTTATTTTGATCGATTGCGAGGGCTAGGATTTGAATCCTTAATTTCTTTTAGTACACCGAGTGGAAAAGGTAAATATCACGTTTCGGTGTGACCTTGAGTGTTTTGTCGTTATTTCGAACTATTGCGAGACTTGGGAAATGAATCCTTAGCTTGTGTCGTTACACCGTGGGTGGAAAATGTAAATATCGCTACACCGAGTCTCCTACTGTGATTTATCGTTATTTTGAACGATTACGAAGGCGAGGATTTGAATCCTCAGCTTCTTTCGATATACCGCGATTGGGAAAGGTAAATATCGCGATTCCGAGTCTCCTACTGTGATTTATCGTTATTTTGATCGATTGCCTGCCTTTGGAAGTGAATCTTTAGTTTCTTTTAGTACACCGTGTGGATAAGGTAAATATCACGTTTCGGTGTGACCTTGAGTGTTTTGCCGTTATTTCGAACGATTGCTAGGCATGTGAAGTGAATCCTTAGCTTCTTTCGATATACCGCGAGTGGACAAGGTAAATATCGCCATACCGAGTCTCCTATTGTGGTTTATTGTTATTTTGAACGATTGCGAGGGCTAGGATTTGAATCCTTTATTTCTTTTATTACACCGAGTGGAAAAGGTAAATATCGCGATTCCCAGTCTCCTGCTGTGATTTATCGTTATTTTGATCGATTACCTGGCTTGGGGAGTGAATCCTTAGTTTCTTTTAGTTCACCGTGTGGAAAAGGTAAATATCGCGTTCGGAGTGACCTTGAGTGTTTTGTCGTTATTTCGAATGGTTGCGAGGCTTGGGAAGTGAATCCTCAGCTTCTTTCGATATACCGCGAGTGGAAAAGGTAAATAACGCGATTCCCAGTCTCCTGCTGTGATTTATCGTTATTTTGATCGATTACCTGGCTTGGGGAGTGAATCCTTAGTTTCTTTTAGTTCACCGTGTGGAAAAGGTAAATATCGCGCTCGGAGTGCCCTTGAGTGTTTTGTCGTTATTTCGAACGATCGCTAGGCTTGTGAAGTGAATCCTTAGCTTCTTGCGATATACCGCGAGTGGAAAAGGTAAATAACGCGATTCCCAGTCTCCTGCTGTGATTTATCGTTATTTTGAACGATTACGAAGGCGAGGATTTGAATCCTCAGCTTCATTCGATATACCACGAGTGGAAAAGGTAAATATCGCGATTCCAAGTCTCCTACTGTGATTTATCGTTATTTTTAACGATTACCTGGCTTGGGAAGTGGATCCTTAGTTTCTTTTAGTACACTGTGTGGAAAAGGTAAATATCGCGTTCGGAGTGACCTTGAGTGTTTTGTCGTTATTTCGAATGGTTGCGAGGCTTGGGAAGTGAATCCTTAGCTTCTTTCGATATACCGCGAGTGGAAAAGGTAAATATCCCGATTCGAGGTCTCCTACTGTGATTTATCGTTATTTTTAACGATTACCTGGCTTGGGAAGTGAATCCTTAGTTTCTTTTAGTACACCGTGTGGAAAAGGTAAATATCGCGTTCGGTGTGACCTTGAGTGTTTTGTCGTTATTTCGAACGATTGCTAGGCTTGTGAAGTGAATCCTTAGCTTCTTTCGATATACCGCGAGTGGAAAAGGTAAATATCCCGATTCCAGGTCTCCTACTGTGATTTATCGTTATTTTTAACGATTACCTGGCTTGGGAAGTGAATCCTTAGTTTCTTTTAGTACACCGTGTGGAAAAGGTAAATATCGCGCTCTGAGTGCCCTTGAGTGTTTTGTCGTTATTTCGAACGATCGCTAGGCTTGTGAAGTGAATCCTTAGCTTCTTTCGATATACCGCGAGTGGAAAAGGTAAATAACGCGATTCCCAGTCTCCTGCTGTTATTTATCCTTATTTTGAACGATTACGAAGGCGAGGATTTGAAACCTCAGCTTCTTTCGATATACCGCGAGTGGAAAAGGTAAATATCCCGATTCCAGGTCTCCTACTGTGATTTATCGTTATTTTTAACGATTACCTGGCTTGGGAAGTGAATCCTTAGTTTCTTTTAGTACACCGTGTGGAAAAGGTAAATATCACGTTTCGGTGTGACCTTGAGTGTTTTGTCGTTATTTCGAACGATTGCTAGGCTTGTGAAGTGAATCCTTAGCTTCTTTCGATATACCGCGAGTGGAAAAGGTAAATAACGCGATTCCCAGTCTCCTGCTGTGATTTATCGTTATGTTGAACGATTCCGAAGGCGAGGATTTGAATCCTCAGCTTCATTCGATATACCGCGAGTGGAAAAGGTAAATATCGCGATTCCAAGTCTCCTACTGTGATTTATCGTTATTTTTAACGATTACCTGGCTTGGGAAGTGAATCCTTAGTTTCTTTTAGTACACCGTGTGGCAAAGGTAAATATCGCGTTTCGGAGTGACCTTGAGTGATTGGTCGTTATTTCGAACGGTTGCGAGGCTTGGGAAGTGAATCCTTAGCTTCTTTCGATATACCACGAGTGGAAAAGGTAAATATCGCCATACCGAGTCTCCTATTGTGGTTTATTGTTATTTTGAACGATTGCGAGGGCTAGGATTTGAATCCTTTATTTCTTTTATTACACCGAGTGGAAAAGGTAAATATCGCGATTCCCAGTCTCCTGCTGTGATTTATCGTTATTTTGATCGATTACCTGGCTTGGGGAGTGAATCCTTAGTTTCTTTTAGTTCACCGTGTGGAAAAGGTAAATATCGCGTTCGGAGTGACCTTGAGTGTTTTGTCGTTATTTCGAATGGTTGCGAGGCTTGGGAAGTGAATCCTCAGCTTCTTTCGATATACCGCGAGTGGAAAAGGTAAATAACGCGATTCCCAGTCTCCTGCTGTGATTTATCGTTATTTTGATCGATTACCTGGCTTGGGGAGTGAATCCTTAGTTTCTTTTAGTTCACCGTGTGGAAAAGGTAAATATCGCGCTCGGAGTGCCCTTGAGTGTTTTGTCGTTATTTCGAACGATCGCTAGGCTTGTGAAGTGAATCCTTAGCTTCTTGCGATATACCGCGAGTGGAAAAGGTAAATAACGCGATTCCCAGTCTCCTGCTGTGATTTATCGTTATTTTGAACGATTACGAAGGCGAGGATTTGAATCCTCAGCTTCTTTCGATATACCGCGAGTGGAAAAGGTAAATATCGCGATTCCAAGTCTCCTACTGTGATTTATCGTTATTTTTAACGATTACCTGGCTTGGGAAGTGCATCCTTAGTTTCTTTTAGTTCACCGTGTGGAAAAGGTAAATATCGCGCTCGGAGTGCCCTTGAGTGTTTTGTCGTTATTTCGAACGATCGCTAGGCTTGTGAAGTGAATCCTTAGCTTCTTTCGATATACCGCGAGTGGAAAAGGTAAATAACGCGATTCCTAGTCTCCTGCTGTGATTTATCGTTATTTTGAACGATTACGAAGGCGAGGATTTGAATCCTCAGCTTCTTTCGATATACCGCGAGTGGAAAAGGTAAATATCGCGATTCCAAGTCTCCTACTGTGATTTATCGTTATTTTTAACGATTACCTGGCTTGGGAAGTGAATCCTTAGTTTCTTTTAGTACACCGTGTGGAAAAGGTAAATATCGCGTTCGGTGTGACCTTGAGTGTTTTGTCGTTATTTCGAACGATTGCTAGGCTTGTGAAGTGAATCCTTAGCTTCTTTCGATATACCGCGAGTGGAAAAGGTAAATATGCCGATTCCAGGTCTCCTACTGTGATTTATCGTTATTTTTAACGATTACCTGGCTTGGGAAGTGAATCCTTAGTTTCTTTTAGTACACCGTGTGGAAAAGGTAAATATCACGTTTCGGTGTGACCTTGAGTGTTTTGTCGTTATTTCGAACGATTGCTAGGCTTGTGAAGTGAATCCTTAGCTTCTTTCGATATACCGCGAGTGGAAAAGGTAAATAACGCGATTCCCAGTCTCCTGCTGTGATTTATCGTTATTTTGAACGATTACGAAGGCGAGGATTTGAATCCTCAGCTTCATTCGATATACCGCGAGTGGAAAAGGTGAATATCGCGATTCCAAGTCTCCTACTGTGATTTATCGTTATTTTTAACGATTACCTGGCTTGGGAAGTAAATCCTTAGTTTCTTTTAGTACACCGTGTGGAAAAGGTAAATATCGCGTTTCGGAGTGACCTTGAGTGATTGGTCGTTATTTCGAACGGTTGCGAGGCTTGGGAAGTGAATCCTTAGCTTCTTTCGATATACCGCGAGTGGAAAAGGTAAATAACGCGATTCCCAGTCTCCTGCTGTGATTTATCGTTATTTTGAAAGATTACATGGCTTAGGAAGTGAATCCTAAGTTTCTTTTAGTACACCGTGTGGAAAATGTAAATATCGCGTTTCGGTGTGACCTTGAGTGTTTTGTCGTTATTTCGAACGATTGCTAGGCTTGTGAAGTGAATCCTCAATTTCTTTTAGTACACCGACTGGAAAAGGTAGATATCGCGTTTCGGAGTGACCATGAGTGATTGGTCGTTATTTCGAACGGTTGCGAGACTTGGGAAGTGAATCCTTAGCTTCTTTGGATATACCGCGAGTGGAAAAGGTAAATATCCCGATTCCAGGTCTCCTACTGTGATTTATCGTTATTTTGAACGATTACCTGCCTTGGGAAGTGAATCTTTAGTTTCTTTTAGTACACCGTGTGGAAAAGGAAAATATCGCGTTTCGGTGTGACCTTGAGTGTTTTGTCGTTATTTCGAACGATTGCTAGGCTTGTGAAGTGAATCCTTTGCTTCTTTCGATATACCGCGAGTGGAAAAGGTAAATATCCCGATTCCAGGTCTCTTACTGTGATTTATCGTTATTTTGAACGATTACGAATCCGAGGATTTGAATCCTCAGCTTCTTTCGATATACCGCGAGTGGAAAAGGTAAATATCGCGATTCCGAGTCTCCTACTGTGATTTATCGTTATTTTGATCGATTGCGAGGGCTAGGATTTGAATCCTTAATTTCTTTTAGTACACCGAGTGGAAAAGGTAAATATCACGTTTCGGTGTGACCTTGAGTGTTTTGTCGTTATTTCGAACTATTGCGAGACTTGGGAAATGAATCCTTAGCTTGTGTCGTTACACCGTGGGTGGAAAATGTAAATATCGCTACACCGAGTCTCCTACTGTGATTTATCGTTATTTTGAACGATTACGAAGGCGAGGATTTGAATCCTCAGCTTCTTTCGATATACCGCGATTGGGAAAGGTAAATATCGCGATTCCGAGTCTCCTACTGTGATTTATCGTTATTTTGATCGATTGCCTGCCTTTGGAAGTGAATCTTTAGTTTCTTTTAGTACACCGTGTGGATAAGGTAAATATCACGTTTCGGTGTGACCTTGAGTGTTTTGCCGTTATTTCGAACGATTGCTAGGCATGTGAAGTGAATCCTTAGCTTCTTTCGATATACCGCGAGTGGACAAGGTAAATATCGCCATACCGAGTCTCCTATTGTGGTTTATTGTTATTTTGAACGATTGCGAGGGCTAGGATTTGAATCCTTTATTTCTTTTATTACACCGAGTGGAAAAGGTAAATATCGCGATTCCCAGTCTCCTGCTGTGATTTATCGTTATTTTGATCGATTACCTGGCTTGGGGAGTGAATCCTTAGTTTCTTTTAGTTCACCGTGTGGAAAAGGTAAATATCGCGTTCGGAGTGACCTTGAGTGTTTTGTCGTTATTTCGAATGGTTGCGAGGCTTGGGAAGTGAATCCTCAGCTTCTTTCGATATACCGCGAGTGGAAAAGGTAAATAACGCGATTCCCAGTCTCCTGCTGTGATTTATCGTTATTTTGATCGATTACCTGGCTTGGGGAGTGAATCCTTAGTTTCTTTTAGTTCACCGTGTGGAAAAGGTAAATATCGCGCTCGGAGTGCCCTTGAGTGTTTTGTCGTTATTTCGAACGATCGCTAGGCTTGTGAAGTGAATCCTTAGCTTCTTTCGATATACCGCGAGTGGAAAAGGTAAATAACGCGATTCCCAGTCTCCTGCTGTGATTTATCGTTATTTTGAACGATTACGAAGGCGAGGATTTGAATCCTCAGCTTCTTTCGATATACCGCGAGTGGAAAAGGTAAATATCGCGATTCCAAGTCTCCTACTGTGATTTATCGTAATTTTTAACGATTACCTGGCTTGGGAAGTGCATCCTTAGTTTCTTTTAGTTCACCGTGTGGAAAAGGTAAATATCGCGCTCGGAGTGCCCTTGAGTGTTTTGTCGTTATTTCGAACGATCGCTAGGCTTGTGAAGTGAATCCTTAGCTTCTTTCGATATACCGCGAGTGGAAAAGGTAAATAACGCGATTCCCAGTCTCCTGCTGTGATTTATCGTTATTTTGAACGATTACGAAGGCGAGGATTTGAATCCTCAGCTTCTTTCGATATACCGCGAGTGGAAAAGGTAAATATCGCGATTCCAAGTCTCCTACTGTGATTTATCGTTATTTTTAACGATTACCTGGCTTGGGAAGTGAATCCTTAGTTTCTTTTAGTACACCGTGTGGAAAAGGTAAATATCGCGTTCGGTGTGACCTTGAGTGTTTTGTCGTTATTTCGAACGATTGCTAGGCTTGTGAAGTGAATCCTTAGCTTCTTTCGATATACCGCGAGTGGAAAAGGTAAATATGCCGATTCCAGGTCTCCTACTGTGATTTATCGTTATTTTTAACGATTACCTGGCTTGGGAAGTGAATCCTTAGTTTCTTTTAGTACACCGTGTGGAAAAGGTAAATATCACGTTTCGGTGTGACCTTGAGTGTTTTGTCGTTATTTCGAACGATTGCTAGGCTTGTGAAGTGAATCCTTAGCTTCTTTCGATATACCGCGAGTGGAAAAGGTAAATAACGCGATTCCCAGTCTCCTGCTGTGATTTATCGTTATTTTGAACGATTACGAAGGCGAGGATTTGAATCCTCAGCTTCATTCGATATACCGCGAGTGGAAAAGGTAAATATCGCGATTCCAAGTCTCCTACTGTGATTTATCGTTATTTTTAACGATTACCTGGCTTGGGAAGTAAATCCTTAGTTTCTTTTAGTACACCGTGTGGAAAAGGTAAATATCGCGTTTCGGTGTGACCTTGAGTGTTTTGTCGTTATTTCGAACGATTGCTAGGCTTGTGAAGTGAATCCTCAATTTCTTTTAGTACACCGACTGGAAAAGGTAGATATCGCGTTTCGGAGTGACCATGAGTGATTGGTCGTTATTTCGAACGGTTGCGAGACTTGGGAAGTGAATCCTTAGCTTCTTTGGATATACCGCGAGTGGAAAAGGTAAATATCCCGATTCCAGGTCTCCTACTGTGATTTATCGTTATTTTGAACGATTACCTGCCTTGGGAAGTGAATCTTTAGTTTCTTTTAGTACACCGTGTGGAAAAGGAAAATATCGCGTTTCGGTGTGACCTTGAGTGTTTTGTCGTTATTTCGAACGATTGCTAGGCTTGTGAAGTGAATCCTTTGCTTCTTTCGATATACCGCGAGTGGAAAAGGTAAATATCCCGATTCCAGGTCTCTTACTGTGATTTATCGTTATTTTGAACGATTACGAATCCGAGGATTTGAATCCTCAGCTTCTTTCGATATACCGCGAGTGGAAAAGGTAAATATCGCGATTCCGAGTCTCCTACTGTGATTTATCGTTATTTTGATCGATTGCGAGGGCTAGGATTTGAATCCTTAATTTCTTTTAGTACACCGAGTGGAAAAGGTAAATATCACGTTTCGGTGTGACCTTGAGTGTTTTGTCGTTATTTCGAACTATTGCGAGACTTGGGAAATGAATCCTTAGCTTGTGTCGTTACACCGTGGGTGGAAAATGTAAATATCGCTACACCGAGTCTCCTACTGTGATTTATCGTTATTTTGAACGATTACGAAGGCGAGGATTTGAATCCTCAGCTTCTTTCGATATACCGCGAGTGGGAAAGGTAAATATCGCGATTCCGAGTCTCCTACTGTGATTTATCGTTATTTTGATCGATTGCCTGCCTTTGGAAGTGAATCTTTAGTTTCTTTTAGTACACCGTGTGGATAAGGTAAGTATCACGTTTCGGTGTGACCTTGAGTGTTTTGCCGTTATTTCGAACGATTGCTAGGCATGTGAAGTGAATCCTTAGCTTCTTTCGATATACCGCGAGTGGACAAGGTAAATATCGCCATACCGAGTCTCCTATTGTGGTTTATTGTTATTTTGAACGATTGCGAGGGCTAGGATTTGAATCCTTAATTTCTTTTATTACACCGAGTGGAAAAGGTAAATATCACGTTTCGGTGTGACCTAGAGTGATTGGTCGTTATTTCGAACGGTTGCGTGACTTGGGAAGTGAATCCTTAGTTTCTTTCGATATACCGCGAGTGGAAAAGGTAAATAACGCGATTCCCAGTCTCCTGCTGTGATTTATCGTTATTTTGAACGATTACCTGCCTTGGGAAGTGAATCTTTAGTTTCTTTTAGTACACCGTGTGGAAAAGGTAGATATCGCGTTTCGGAGTGACCTTGAGTGATTGGTCGTTATTTCGAACGGTTGCGTGACTTGGGAAGTGAATCCTTAGCTTCTTTCGATATACCGCGAGTGGAAAAGGTAAATATCGCGATTCCCAGTCTCCTGCTGTGATTTATCGTTATTTTGATCGATTACCTGGCTTGGGGAGTGAATCCTTAGTTTCTTTTAGTTCACCGTGTGGAAAAGGTAAATATCGCGTTCGGAGTGACCTTGAGTGTTTTGTCGTTATTTCGAATGGTTGCGAGGCTTGGGAAGTGAATCCTCAGCTTCTTTCGATATACCGCGAGTGGAAAAGGTAAATAACGCGATTCCCAGTCTCCTGCTGTGATTTATCGTTATTTTGATCGATTACCTGGCTTGGGGAGCGAAACCTTAGTTTCTTTTAGTACACCGTGTGGAAAAGGTAAATATCGCGCTCGGAGTGCCCTTGATTGTTTTGTCGTTATTTCGAACGATCGCTAGGCTTGTGAAGTGAATCCTTAGCTTCTTTCGATATACCGCGAGTGGAAAAGGTAAATAACGCGATTCCCAGTCTCCTGCTGTGATTTATCGTTATTTTGAACGATTACGAAGGCGAGGATTTGAATCCTCAGCTTCTTTCGATATACCGCGAGTGGAAAAGGTAAATATCGCGATTCCAAGTCTCCTACTGTGATTTATCGTTATTTTTAACGATTACCTGGCTTGGGAAGTGAATCCTTAGTTTCTTTTAGTACACCGTGTGGAAAAGGTAAATATCGCGTTCGGTGTGACCTTGAGTGTTTTGTCGTTATTTCGAACGATTGCTAGGCTTGTGAAGTGAATACTTAGCTTCTTTCGATATACCGCGAGTGGAAAAGGTAA
Source organism: Nomada fucata (assembly GCA_948146005.1). Classification (NCBI taxonomy): domain Eukaryota; kingdom Metazoa; phylum Arthropoda; class Insecta; order Hymenoptera; family Apidae; genus Nomada; species Nomada fucata. Next base: position 27,459,103 of record OX411275.1, read on the forward strand.
ATATGCCGATTCCATGTCTCCTACTGTGATTTATCGTTATTTTTAACGATTACCTGGCTTGGGAAGTGAATCCTTAGTTTCTTTTAGTACACCGTGTGGAAAAGGTAAATATCACGTTTCGGTGTGACCTTGAGTGTTTTGTCGTTATTTCGAACGATTGCTAGGCTTGTGAAGTGAATCCTTAGCTTCTTTCGATATACCGAAAGTGGAAAAGGTAAATAACGCGATTCCCAGTCTCCTGCTGTGATTTATCGTTATTTTGAACGATTACGAAGGCGAGGATTTGAATCCTCAGCTTCTTTCGATATACCGCGAGTGGAAAAGGTAAATATCGCGATTCCAAGTCTCCTACTGTGATTTATCGTTATTTTTAACGATTACCTGGCTTGGGAAGTGAATCCTTAGTTTCTTTTAGTACACCGTGTGGAAAAGGTAAATATCGCGTTCGGTGTGACCTTGAGTGTTTTGTCGTTATTTCGAACGATTGCTAGGCTTGTGAAGTGAATACTTAGCTTCTTTCGATATACCGCGAGTGGAAAAGGTAAATATGCCGATTCCAGGTCTCCTACTGTGATTTATCGTTATTTTTAACGATTACCTGGCTTGGGAAGTGAATCCTTAGTTTCTTTTAGTACACCGTGTGGAAAAGGTAAATATCACGTTTCGGTGTGACCTTGAGTGTTTTGTCGTTATTTCGAACGATTGCTAGGCTTGTGAAGTGAATCCTTAGCTTCTTTCGATATACCGCGAGTGGAAAAGGTAAATAACGCGATTCCCAGTCTCCTGCTGTGATTTATCGTTATTTTGAACGATTACGAAGGCGAGGATTTGAATCCTCAGCTTCATTCGATATACCGCGAGTGGAAAAGGTAAATATCGCGATTCCAAGTCTCCTACTGTGATTTATCGTTATTTTTAACGATTACCTGGCTTGGGAAGTAAATCCTTAGTTTCTTTTAGTACACCGTGTGGAAAAGGTAAATATCGCGTTTCGGAGTGACCTTGAGTGATTGGTCGTTATTTCGAACGGTTGCGAGGCTTGGGAAGTGAATCCTCAGCTTCTTTCGATATACCGCGAGTGGAAAAGGTAAATAACGCGATTCCCAGTCTCCTGCTGTGATTTATCGTTATTTTGAAAGATTACATGGCTTAGGAAGTGAATCCTAAGTTTCTTTTAGTACACCGTGTGGAAAATGTAAATATCGCGTTTCGGTGTGACCTTGAGTGTTTTGTCGTTATTTCGAACGATTGCTAGGCTTGTGAAGTGAATCCTCAATTTCTTTTAGTACACCGACTGGAAAAGGTAGATATCGCGTTTCGGAGTGACCTTGAGTGATTGGTCGTTATTTCGAACGGTTGCGAGGCTTGGGAAGTGAATCCTTAGCTTCTTTCGATATACCGCGAGTGGAAAAGGTAAATATCCCGATTCCAGGTCTCCTACTGTGATTTATCGTTATTTTTAACGATTACCTGCCTTGGGAAGTGAATCTTTAGTTTCTTTTAGTACACCGTGTGGAAAAGGAAAATATCGCGTTTCGGTGTGACCTTGAGTGTTTTGTCGTTATTTCGAACGATTGCTAGGCTTGTGAAGTGAATCCTTTGCTTCTTTCGATATACCGCGAGTGGAAAAGGTAAATATCCCGATTCCAGGTCTCCTACTGTGATTTATCGTTATTTTGAACGATTACGAAGCCCAGGATTTGAATCCTCAGCTTCTTTCGATATACCGCGAGTTTAAAAGGTAAATATCGCGATTCCGAGTCTCCTACTGTGATTTATCGTTATTTTGATCGAATGCCTGCCTTTGGAAGTGAATCTTTAGTTTCTTTTAGTACACCGTGTGGAAAAGGTAAATATCACGTTTCGGTGTGACCTTGAGTGTTTTGTCGTTATGTCGAACGATTGCTAGGCATGTGAAGTGAATCCTTAGCTTCTTTCGATATACCGCGAGTGGACAAGGTAAATATCGCCATACCGAGTCTCCTATTGTGAGTTATTGTTATTTTGAACGATTGCGAGGGCTAGGATTTGAATCCTTAATTTCTTTTAGTACACCGAGTGGAAAAGGTAAATATCACGTTTCGGTGTGACCTTGAGTGTTTTGTCGTTATTTCGAACTATTGCGAGACTTGGGAAATGAATCCTTAGCTTGTGTCGTTACACCGTGGGTGGAAAATGTAAATATCGCTACACCGAGTCTCCTACTGTGATTTATCGTTATTTTGAACGATTACGAAGGCGAGGATTTGAATCCTCAGCTTCTTTCGATATACCGCGAGTGGAAAAGGTAAATATCGCGATTCCGAGTCTCCTACTGTGATTTATCGTTATTTTGATCGATTGCCTGCCTTTGGAAGTGAATCTTTAGTTTCTTTTAGTACACCGTGTGGATAAGGTAAATATCACGTTTCGGTGTGACCTTGAGTGTTTTGCCGTTATTTCGAACGATTGCTAGGCATGTGAAGTGAATCCTTAGCTTCTTTCGATATACCGCGAGTGGACAAGGTAAATATCGCCATACCGAGTCTCCTATTGTGGTTTATTGTTATTTTGAACGATTGCGAGGGCTAGGATTTGAATCCTTAATTTCTTTTATTACACCGAGTGGAAAAGGTAAATATCACGTTTCGGTGTGACCTAGAGTGATTTATCGCTATTTTGAACGATTACGAAGGCGAGGATTTGAATCCTCAGCTTCATTCGATATACCACGAGTGGAAAAGGTAAATATCGCGATTCCAAGTCTCCTACTGTGATTTATCGTTATTTTTAACGATTACCTGGCTTGGGAAGTGAATCCTTAGTTTCTCTTAGTACACCGTGTGGAAAAGGTAAATATCGCGTTCGGAGTGACCTTGAGTGTTTTGTCGTTATTTCGAATGGTTGCGAGGCTTGGGAAGTGAATCCTCAGCTTCTTTCGATATACCGCGAGTGGAAATGGTAAATAACGCGATTCCCAGTCTCCTGATGTGATTTATCGTTATTTTGATCGATTACCTGGCTTGGGGAGTGAAACCTTAGTTTCTTTTAGTACACCGTGTGGAAAAGGTAAATATCGCGCTCGGAGTGCCCTTGAGTGTTTTGTCGTTATTTCGAACGATCGCTAGGCTTGTGAAGTGAATCCTTAGCTTCTTTCGATATACCGCGAGTGGAAAAGGTAAATAACGCGATTCCCAGTCTCCTGCCTGTGATTTATCGTTATTTTGAACGATTACGAAGGCGAGGATTTGAATCCTCAGCTCCTTTCGATATACCGCGAGTGGAAAATTTAAATATCGCGATTCCAAGTCTCCTACTGTGATTTATCGTTATTTTTAACGATTACCTGGCTTGGGAAGTGAATTCTTAGTTTCTTTTAGTACACCGTGTGGAAAAGGTAAATATCGCGTTCGGTGTGACCTTGAGTGTTTTGTCGTTATTTCGAACGATTGCTAGGCTTGTGAAGTGAATCCTTAGCTTCTTTCGATATACCGCGAGTGGAAAAGGTAAATATCCCGATTCCAGGTCTCCTACTGTGATTTATCGTTATTTTTAACGATTACCTGGCTTGGGAAGTGAATCCTTAGTTTCTTTTAGTACACCGTGTGGAAAAGGTAAATATCACGTTTCGGTGTGACCTTGAGTGTTTTGTCGTTATTTCGAACGATTGCTAGGCTTGTGAAGTGAATCCTTAACTTCTTTCGATATACCGCGAGTGGAAAAGGTAAATAACGCGATTCCCAGTCTCCTGCCTGTGATTTATCGTTATTTTGAACGATTACGAAGGCGAGGATTTGAATCCTCAGCTTCTTTCGATATACCGCGAGTGGAAAAGGTAAATATCGCGATTCCAAGTCTCCTACTGTGATTTATCGTTATTTTTAACGATTACCTGGCTTGGGAAGTGAATCCTTAGTTTCTTTTAGTACACCGTGTGGAAAAGGTAAATATCGCGTTCGGTGTGACCTTGAGTGTTTTGTCGTTATTTCGAACGATTGCTAGGCTTGTGAAGTGAATCCTTAGCTTCCTTCGATATACCGCGAGTGGAAAAGGTAAATATCCCGATTCCAGGTCTCCTACTGTGATTTATCGTTATTTTTAACGATTACCTGGCTTGGGAAGTGAATCCTTAGTTTCTTTTAGTACACCGTGTGGAAAAGGTAAATATCGCGTTCGGTGTGACCTTGAGTGTTTTGTCGTTATTTCGAACGATTGCTAGGCTTGTGAAGTGAATCCTTAGCTTCTTTCGATATACCGCGAGTGGAAATGGTAAATAACGCGATTCCCAGTCTCCTGCTGTGATTTATCGTTATTTTGAACGATTACGAAGGCGAGGATTTGAATCCTCAGCTTCATTCGATATACCGCGAGTGGAAAAGGTAAATATCGCGATTCCAAGTCTCCTACTGTGATTTATCGTTATTTTTAACGATTACCTGGCTTGGGAAGTGAATCCTTAGTTTCTTTTAGTACACCGTGTGGAAAAGGTAAATATCGCGTTCGGAGTGACCTTGAGTGTTTTGTCGTTATTTCGAATGGTTGCGAGGCTTGGGAAGTGAATCCTCAGCTTCTTTCGATATACCGCGAGTGGAAAAGGTAAATAACGCGATTCCCAGTCTCCTGCTGTGATTTATCGTTATTTTGAACGATTACGAAGGCGAGGATTTGAATCCTCAGCTTCATTCGATATACCACGAGAGGAAAAGGTAAATATCGCGATTCCGAGTCTCCTACTGTGATTTATCGTTATTTTGATCGATTGCCTGCCTTTGGAAGTGAATCTTTAGTTTCTTTTAGTACACCGTGTGGAAAAGGTAAATATCACGTTTCGGTGTGACCTTGAGTGTTTTGTCGTTATGTCGAACGATTGCTAGGCATGTGAAGTGAATTATTAGCTTCTTTCGATATACCGCGAGTGGACAAGGTAAATATCGCCATACCGAGTCTCCTATTGTGATTTATTGTTATTTTGAACGATTGCGAGGGCTAGGATTTGAATCCTTAATTTCTTTTCGTACACCGAGTGGAAAAGGTAAATATCACGTTTCGGTGTGACCTTGAGTGTTTTGTCGTTATTTCGAACTATTGCGAGACTTGGGAAATGAATCCTTAGCTTGTGTCGTTACACCGTGGGTGGAAAATGTAAATATCGCTACACCGAGTCTCCTACTGTGATTTATCGTTATTTTGAACGATTACGAAGGCGAGGATTTGAATCCTCAGCTTCTTTCGATATACCGCGAGTGGAAAAGGTAAATATCGCGATTCCGAGTCTCCTACTGTGATTTATCGTTATTTTGATCGATTGCCTGCCTTTGGAAGTGAATCTTTAGTTTCTTTTAGTACACCGTGTGGAAAAGGTAAATATCGCGTTTCGGTGTGACCTTGAGTGTTTTGTCGTTATTTCGAACGATTGCTAGGCTTGTGAAGTGAATCCTTAGCTTCTTTCGATATACCGCGAGTGGACAAGGTAAATATCGCCATACCGAGTCTCCTATTGTGGTTTATTGTTATTTTGAACGATTGCGAGGGCTAGGATTTGAATCCTTAATTTCTTTTATTACACCGAGTGGAAAAGGTAAATATCACGTTTCGGTGTGACCTAGAGTGATTTATCGCTATTTTGAACGATTACGAAGGCGAGGATTTGAATCCTCAGCTTCTTTCGATATACCGCGAGTGGAAAAGGTAAATATCGCGATTCCGAGTCTCCTACTGTGATTTATCCTTATTTTGAACGATTACGAAGGCGAGGATTTGAATCCTCAGCTCCTTTCGAAATACCGCGAGTGGAAAAGGTAAATATCGCGATTCCCAGCCTCCTGCTGTGATTTATCGTTATTTTGAACGATTACCTGGCTTAGGAAGTGAATCCTTAGTTTCTATTATTACAACGTGTGGAAAAGGTAGATATCGCGTTTCGGAGTGACATTGAGTGATTGGTCGTTATTTCGAACGGTTGCGGGACTTGGGAAGTGAATCCTCAGATTCTTTCGATATACCGCGAGTGGACAAGGTAAATATCGCCATACCGAGTCTCCTATTGTGATTTATTGTTATTTTGAACGATTGCGAGGGCTAGGATTTGAATCCTTAATTTCTTTTAGTACACCGAGTGGAAAAGGTAAATATCACGTTTCGGTGTGACCTTGAGTCTTTTGTCGTTATTTCGAACTATTGCGAGAGTTGGGAAATGAATCCTTAGCTTGTGTCGTTACACCGTGGGTGGAAAATGTAAATATCGCTACACCGAGTCTCCTACTGTGATTTATCGTTATTTTGAACGATTACGAAGGCGAGGATTTGAATCCTCAGCTTCTTTCGATATACCGCGAGTGGAAAAGGTAAATATCGCGATTCCCAGTCTCCTGCTGTGATTTATCGTTATTTTGACCGATTACCTGGCTTGGGGAGTGAAACCTTAGTTTCTTTTAGTACACCGTGTGGAAAAGGTAAATATCGCGTTCGGAGTGACCTTGAGTGTTTTGTCGTTATTTCGAATATTTGCGAGGCTTGGGAAGTGAATCCTCAGCTTCTTTCGATATACCGCGAGTGGAAAAGGTAAATAACGCGATTCCCAGTCTCCTGCTGTGATTTATCGTTATTTTGAACGATTACGAAGGCGAGGATTTGAATCCTCAGCTTCATTCGATATACCACGGGTGGAAAAGGTGAATATCGCGATTCCAAGTCTCCTACTGTGATTTATCGTTATTTTTAACGATTACCTGGCTTGGGAAGTGAATCCTTAGTTTCTTTTAGTACACCGTGTGGAAAAGGTAAATATCGCGTTCGGAGTGACCTTGAGTGTTTTGTCGTTATTTCGAATGGTTGCGAGGCTTGGGAAGTGAATCCTCAGCTTCTTCCGATATACCGCGAGTGGAAATGGTAAATAACGCGATTCCCAGTCTCCTGATGTGATTTATCGTTATTTTGATCGATTACCTGGCTTGGGGAGTGAAACCTTAGTTTCTTTTAGTACACCGTGTGGAAAAGGTAAATATCGCGCTCGGAGTGCCCTTGAGTGTTTTGTCGTTATTTCGAACGATCGCTAGGCTTGTGAAGTGAATCCTTAGCTTCTTTCGATATACCGCGAGTGGAAAAGGTAAATAACGCGATTCCCAGTCTCCTGCCTGTGATTTATCGTTATTTTGAACGATTACGAAGGCGAGGATTTGAATCCTCAGCTTCTTTCGATATACCGCGAGTGGAAAAGGTAAATATCCCGATTCCAGGTCTCCTACTGTGATTTATCGTTATTTTTAACGATTACCTGGCTTGGGAAGTGAATCCTTAGTTTCTTTTAGTACACCGTGTGGAAAAGGTAAATATCACGTTTCGGTGTGACCTTGAGTGTTTTGTCGTTATTTCGAACGATTGCTAGGCTTGTGAAGTGAATCCTTAACTTCTTTCGATATACCGCGAGTGGAAAAGGTAAATAACGCGATTCCCATTCTCCTGCCTGTGATTTATCGTTATTTTGAACGATTACGAAGGCGAGGATTTGAATCCTCAGCTTCTTTCGATATACCGCGAGTGGAAAAGGTAAATATCGCGATTCCAAGTCTCCTACTGTGATTTATCGTTATTTTTAACGATTACCTGGCTTGGGAAGTGAATCCTTAGTTTCTTTTAGTACACCGTGTGGAAAAGGTAAATATCGCGTTCGGTGTGACCTTGAGTGTTTTGTCGTTATTTCGAACGATTGCTAGGCTTGTGAAGTGAATCCTTAGCTTCCTTCGATATACCGCGAGTGGAAAAGGTTAATATCCCGATTCCAGGTCTCCTACTGTGATTTATCGTTATTTTTAACGATTACCGGGCTTGGGAAGTGAATCCTTAGTTTCTTTTAGTACACCGTGTGGAAAAGGTAAATATCACGTTTCGGTGTGACCTTGAGTGTTTTGTCGTTATTTCGAACGATTGCTAGGCTTGTGAAGTGAATCCTTACCTTCTTTCGATATACCGCGAGTGGAAAAGGTAAATATCCCGATTCGAGGTCTCCTACTGTGATTTATCGTTATTTTTAACGATTACCTGGCTTGGGAAGTGAATCCTTAGTTTCTTTTAGTACACCGTGTGGAAAAGGTAAATATCGCGTTCGGTGTGACCTTGAGTGTTTTGTCGTTATTTCGAACGATTGCTAGGCTTGTGAAGTGAATCCTTAGCTTCTTTCGATATACCGCGAGTGGAAAAGGTAAATAACGCGATTCCCAGTCTCCTGCTGTGATTTATCGTTATTTTGAACGATTACGAAGGCGAGGATTTGAATCCTCAGCTTCATTCGATATACCGCGAGTGGAAAAGGTAAATATCGCGATTCCAAGTCTCCTACTGTGATTTATCGTTATTTTTAACGATTACCTGGCTTGGGAAGTGAATCCTTAGTTTCTTTTAGTACACCGTGTGGAAAAGGTAAATATCACGTTTCGGTGTGACCTTGAGTGTTTTGTCGTTATGTCGAACGATTGCTAGGCATGTGAAGTGAATCCTTAGCTTCTTTCGATATACCGCGAGTGGACAAGGTAAATATCGCCATACCGAGTCTCCTATTGTGATTTATTGTTATTTTGAACGATTACGAAGGCGAGGATTTGAATCCTCAGCTTCTTTCGATATACCGCGAGTGGAAAAGGTAAATATCCCGATTCCAGGTCTCCTACTGTGATTTATCGTTATTTTTAACGATTACCTGGCTTGGGAAGTGAATCCTTAGTTTCTTTTAGTACACCGTGTGGAAAAGGTAAATATCACGTTTCGGTGTGACCTTGAGTGTTTTGTCGTTATTTCGAACGATTGCTAGGCTTGTGAAGTGAATCCTTAACTTCTTTCGATATACCGCGAGTGGAAAAGGTAAATAACGCGATTCCCATTCTCCTGCCTGTGATTTATCGTTATTTTGAACGATTACGAAGGCGAGGATTTGAATCCTCAGCTTCTTTCGATATACCGCGAGTGGAAAAGGTAAATATCGCGATTCCAAGTCTCCTACTGTGATTTATCGTTATTTTTAACGATTACCTGGCTTGGGAAGTGAATCCTTAGTTTCTTTTAGTACACCGTGTGGAAAAGGTAAATATCGCGTTCGGTGTGACCTTGAGTGTTTTGTCGTTATTTCGAACGATTGCTAGGCTTGTGAAGTGAATCCTTAGCTTCCTTCGATATACCGCGAGTGGAAAAGGTAAATATCCCGATTCCAGGTCTCCTACTGTGATTTATCGTTATTTTTAACGATTACCGGGCTTGGGAAGTGAATCCTTAGTTTCTTTTAGTACACCGTGTGGAAAAGGTAAATATCACGTTTCGGTGTGACCTTGAGTGTTTTGTCGTTATTTCGAACGATTGCTAGGCTTGTGAAGTGAATCCTTACCTTCTTTCGATATACCGCGAGTGGAAAAGGTAAATATCCCGATTCGAGGTCTCCTACTGTGATTTATCGTTATTTTTAACGATTACCTGGCTTGGGAAGTGAATCCTTAGTTTCTTTTAGTACACCGTGTGGAAAAGGTAAATATCGCGTTCGGTGTGACCTTGAGTGTTTTGTCGTTATTTCGAACGATTTCTAGGCTTGTGAAGTGAATCCTTAGCTTCTTTCGATATACCGCGAGTGGAAAAGGTAAATAACGCGATTCCCAGTCTCCTGCTGTGATTTATCGTTATTTTGAACGATTACGAAGGCGAGGATTTGAATCCTCAGCTTCATTCGATATACCGCGAGTGGAAAAGGTAAATATCGCGATTCCAAGTCTCCTACTGTGATTTATCGTTATTTTTAACGATTACCTGGCTTGGGAAGTGAATCCTTAGTTTCTTTTAGTACACCGTGTGGAAAAGGTAAATATCACGTTTCGGTGTGACCTTGAGTGTTTTGTCGTTATGTCGAACGATTGCTAGGCATGTGAAGTGAATCCTTAGCTTCTTTCGATATACCGCGAGTGGACAAGGTAAATATCGCCATACCGAGTCTCCTATTGTGATTTATTGTTATTTTGAACGATTGCGAGGGCTAGGATTTGAATCCTTAATTTCTTTTAGTACACCGAGTGGAAAAGGTAAATATCACGTTTCGGTGTGACCTTGAGTGTTTTGTCGTTATTTCGAACTATTGCGAGACTTGGGAAATGAATCCTTATCTTGTGTCGTTACACCGTGGGTGGAAAATGTAAATATCGCTACACCGAGTCTCCTACTGTGATTTATCGTTATTTTGAACGATTACGAAGGCGAGGATTTGAATCCTCAGCTTCTTTCGATATACCGCGAGTGGAAAAGGTAAATATCGCGATTCCGAGTCTCCTACTGTGATTTATCGTTATTTTGATCGATTGCCTGCCTTTGGAAGTGAATCTTTAGTTTCTTTTAGTACACCGTGTGGATAAGGTAAATATCACGTTTCGGTGTGACCTTGAGTGTTTTGTCGTTATTTCGAACGATTGCTAGGCTTGTGAAGTGAATCCTTTACTTCTTTCGATATACCGCGAGTGGAAAAGGTAAATATCCCGATTCCAGGTCTCCTACTGTGATTTATCGCTATTTTGAACGATTACGAAGGCGAGGATTTGAATCCTCAGCTTCTTTCGATATACCGCGAGTGGAAAGGGTAAATAACGCGATTCCCAGTCTCCTGCTGTGATTTATCGTTATTTTGAACGATTACGAAGGCGAGGATTTGAATCCTCAGCTTCTTTCGATATACCGCGAGTGGAAAAGGTAAATATCGCGATTCCGAGTCTCCTACTGTGATTTATCGTTATTTTGATCGATTGCCTGCCTTTGGAAGTGAATCTTTAGTTTCTTTTAGTACACCGTGTGGATAAGGTAAATATCACGTTTCGGTGTGACCTTGAGTGTTTTGCCGTTATTTCGAACGATTGCTAGGCATGTGAAGTGAATCCTTAGCTTCTTTCGATATACCGCGAGTGGACAAGGTAAATATCGCCATACCGAGTCTCCTATTGTGGTTTATTGTTATTTTGAACGATTGCGAGGGCTAGGATTTGAATCCTTAATTTCTTTTATTACACCGAGTGGAAAAGGTAAATATCACGTTTCGGTGTGACCTAGAGTGATTGGTCGTTATTTCGAACGGTTGCGAGGCTTGGGAAGTGAATTCTTAGCTTCATTCGATATACCGCCAGTGGAAAAGGTAAATAACGCGATTCCCAGTCTCCTGCTGTGATTTATCGTTATTTTGAACGATTACCTGCCTTGGGAAGTGAATCTTTAGTTTCTTTTAGTACACCGTGTGGAAAAGGTAGATATCGCGTTTCGGAGTGACCTTGAGTGATTGGTCGTTATTTCGAACGGTTGCGAGACTTGGGAAGTGAATCCTTAGCTTCTTTCGATATACCGCGAGTGGAAAAGGTAAATAACGCGATTCCCAGTCTCCTGCTGTGATTTATCGTTATTTTGATCGATTGCCTGCCTTTGGAAGTGAATCTTTAGTTTCTTTTAGTACACCGTGTGGAAAAGGTAAATATCGCGTTTCGGTGTGACCTTGAGTGTTTTGTCGTTATTTCGAACGATTGCTAGGCTTGTGAAGTGAATCCTTAGCTTCTTTCGATATACCGCGAGTGGACAAGGTAAATATCGCCATACCGAGTCTCCTATTGTGGTTTATTGTTATTTTGAACGATTGCGAGGGCTAGGATTTGAATCCTTAATTTCTTTTATTACACCGAGTGGAAAAGGTAAATATCACGTTTCGGTGTGACCTAGAGTGATTTATCGCTATTTTGAACGATTACGAAGGCGAGGATTTGAATCCTCAGCTTCTTTCGATATACCGCGAGTGGAAAAGGTAAATATCGCGATTCCGAGTCTCCTACTGTGATTTATCCTTATTTTGAACGATTACGAAGGCGAGGATTTGAATCCTCAGCTTCTTTCGATATACCGCGAGTGGAAAAGGTAAATATCGCGATTCCAAGTCTCCTACTGTGATTTATCGTTATTTTTAACGATTACCTGGCTTGGGAAGTGAATCCTTAGTTTCTTTTAGTACACCGTGTGGAAAAGGTAAATATCGCGTTCGGTGTGACCTTGAGTGTTTTGTCGTTATTTCGAACGATTGCTAGGCTTGTGAAGTGAATCCTTAGCTTCTTTCGATATACCGCGAGTGGAAAAGGTAAATATCCCGATTCCAGGTCTCCTACTGTGATTTATCGTTATTTTTAACGATTACCTGGCTTGGGAAGTGAATCCTTAGTTTCTTTTAGTACACCGTGTGGAAAAGGTAAATATCACGTTTCGGTGTGACCTTGAGTGTTTTGTCGTTATTTCGAACGATTGCTAGGCTTGTGAAGTGAATCCTTAGCTTCTTTCGATATACCGCGAGTGGAAAAGGTAAATATCCCGATTCGAGGTCTCCTACTGTGATTTATCGTTATTTTTAACGATTACCTGGCTTGGGAAGTGAATCCTTAGTTTCTTTTAGTACACCGTGTGGAAAAGGTAAATATCGCGTTCGGAGTGACCTTGAGTGTTTTGTCGTTATTTCGAATGGTTGCGAGGCTTGGGAAGTGAATCCTCAGCTTCTTTCGATATACCGCGAGTGGAAATGGTAAATAACGCGATTCCCAGTCTCCTGATGTGATTTATCGTTATTTTGATCGATTACCTGGCTTGGGGAGTGAAACCTTAGTTTCTTTTAGTACACCGTGTGGAAAAGGTAAATATCGCGTTCGGAGTGACCTTGAGTGTTTTGTCGTTATTTCGAATGGTTGCGAGGCTTGGGAAGTGAATCCTCAGCTTCTTTCGATATACCGCGAGTGGACAAGGTAAATATCGCCATACCGAGTCTCCTATTGTGGTTTATTGTTATTTTGAACGATTGCGAGGGCTAGGATTTGAATCCTTAATTTCTTTTATTACACCGAGTGGAAAAGGTAAATATCACGTTTCGGTGTGACCTAGAGTGATTGGTCGTTATTTCGAACGGTTGCGAGGCTTGGGAAGTGAATTCTTAGCTTCATTCGATATACCGCCAGTGGAAAAGGTAAATAACGCGATTCCCAGTCTCCTGCTGTGATTTATCGTTATTTTGAACGATTACCTGCCTTGGGAAGTGAATCTTTAGTTTCTTTTAGTACACCGTGTGGAAAAGGTAGATATCGCGTTTCGGAGTGACCTTGAGTGATTGGTCGTTATTTCGAACGGTTGCGAGACTTGGGAAGTGAATCCTTAGCTTCTTTCGATATACCGCGAGTGGAAAAGGTAAATAACGCGATTCCCAGTCTCCTGCTGTGATTTATCGTTATTTTGAACGATTACCTGCCTTGGGAAGTGAATCTTTAGTTTCTTTTAGTACACCGTGTGGAAAAGGTAAATATCGCGTTTCGGTGTGACCTTGAGTGTTTTGTCGTTATTTCGAACGATTGCTAGGCTTGTGAAGTGAATCCTTCACTTCTTTCGATATACCGCGAGTGGAAAAGGTAAATATCCCGATTCCAGGTCTCCTACTGTGATTTATCGCTATTTTGAACGATTACGAAGGCGAGGATTTGAATCCTCAGCTTCTTTCGATATACCGCGAGTGGAAAAGGTAAATATCGCGATTCCGAGTCTCCTACTGTGATTTATCGCTATTTTGAACGATTACGAAGGCGAGGATTTGAATCCTCAGCTTCTTTCGATATACCGCGAGTGGAAAAGGTAAATAACGCTATTCCCAGTCTCCTACTGTGATTTATCCTTATTTTGAACGATTACGAAGGCGAGGATTTGAATCCTCAGCTCCTTTCGATATACCGCGAGTGGAAAAGGTAAATATCGCGATTCCCAGCCTCCTGCTGTGATTTATCGTTATTTTGAACGATTACCTGGCTTAGGAAGTGAATCCTTAGTTTCTTTTATTACAACGTGTGGAAAAGGTAGATATCGCGTTTCGGAGTGACATTGAGTGATTGGTCGTTATTTCGAACGGTTGCGGGACTTGGGAAGTGAATCCTCAGATTCTTTCGATATACCGCGAGTGGACAAGGTAAATATCGCCATACCGAGTCTCCTATTGTGATTTATTGTTATTTTGAACGATTGCGAGGGCTAGGATTTGAATCCTTAATTTCTTTTAGTACACCGAGTGGAAAAGGTAAATATCACGATTCGGTGTGACCTTGAGTCTTTTGTCGTTATTTCGAACTATTGCGAGAGTTGGGAAATGAATCCTTAGCTTGTGTCGTTACACCGTGGGTGGAAAATGTAAATATCGCTACACCGAGTCTCCTACTGTGATTTATCGTTATTTTGAACGATTACGAAGGCGAGGATTTGAATCCTCAGCTTCTTTCGATATACCGCGAGTGGAAAAGGTAAATATCGCGATTCCCAGCCTCCTGCTGTGATTTATCGTTATTTTGAACGATTACCTGGCTTAGGAAGTGAATCCTTAGTTTCTTTTATTACACCGTGTGGAAAAGGTAAATATCGCGTTCGGAGTGACCTTGAGTGTTTTGTCGTTATTTCGAATGGTTGCGAGGCTTGGGAAGTGAATCCTCAGCTTCTTTCGATATACCGCGAGTGGAAATGGTAAATAACGCGATTCCCAGTCTCCTGATGTGATTTATCGTTATTTTGATCGATTACCTGGCTTGGGGAGTGAAACCTTAGTTTCTTTTAGTACACCGTGTGGAAAAGGTAAATATCGCGCTCGGAGTGCCCTTGAGTGTTTTGTCGTTATTTCGAACGATCGCTAGGCTTGTGAAGTGAATCCTTAGCTTCTTTCGATATACCGCGAGTGGAAAAGGTAAATAACGCGATTCCCAGTCTCCTGCCTGTGATTTATCGTTATTTTGAACGATTACGAAGGCGAGGATTTGAATCCTCAGCTTCTTTCGATATACCGCGAGTGGAAAAGGTAAATATCGCGATTCCAAGTCTCCTACTGTGATTTATCGTTATTTTTAACGATTACCTGGCTTGGGAAGTGAATCCTTAGTTTCTTTTAGTACACCGTGTGGAAAAGGTAAATATCGCGTTCGGTGTGACCTTGAGTGTTTTGTCGTTATTTCGAACGATTGCTAGGCTTGTGAAGTGAATCCTTAGCTTCTTTCGATATACCGCGAGTGGAAAAGGTAAATATCCCGATTCCAGGTCTCCTACTGTGATTTATCGTTATTTTTAACAATTACCTGGCTTGGGAAGTGAATCCTTAGTTTCTTTTAGTACACCGTGTGGGAAAGGTAAATATCACGTTTCGGTGTGACCTTGAGTGTTTTGTCGTTATTTCGAACGATTGCTAGGCTTGTGAAGTGAATCCTTAGCTTCTTTCGATATACCGCGAGTGGAAAAGGTAAATATCCCGATTCGATGTCTCCTACTGTGATTTATCGTTATTTTTAACGATTACCTGGCTTGGGAAGTGAATCCTTAGTTTCTTTTAGTACACCGTGTGGAAAAGGTAAATATCACGTTTCGGTGTGACCTTGAGTGTTTTGTCGTTATTTCGAACGATTGCTAGGCTTGTGAAGTGAATCCTTACCTTCTTTCGATATACCGCGAGTGGAAAAGGTAAATATCCCGATTCGAGGTCTCCTACTGTGATTTATCGTTATTTTTAACGATTACCTGACTTGGGAAGTGAATCCTTAGTTTCTTTTAGTCCACCGTGTGGAAAAGGTAAATATCGCGTTCGGTGTGACCTTGAGTGTTTTGTCGTTATTTCGAACGATTGCTAGGCTTGTGAAGTGAATCCTTAGCTTCTTTCGATATACCGCGAGTGGAAAAGGTAAATATCCCGATTCCAGGTCTCCTACTGTGATTTATCGTTATTTTTAACGATTACCTGGCTTGGGAAGTGAATCCTTAGTTTCTTTTAGTACACATTGTGGAAAAGGTAAATATCACGTTTCGGTGTGACCTTGAGTGTTTTGTCGTTATTTCGAACGATTGCTAGGCTTGTGAAGTGAATCCTTAGCTTCTTTCGATATACCGCGAGTGGAAAAGGTAAATAACGCGATTCCCAGTCTCCTGCTGTGATTTATCGTTATTTTGAACGATTACGAAGGCGAGGATTTGAATCCTCAGCTTCATTCGATATACCGCGAGTGGAAAAGGTAAATATCGCGATTCCAAGTCTCCTACTGTGATTTATCGTTATTTTTAACGATTACCTGGCTTGGGAAGTGAATCCTTAGTTTCTTTTAGTACACCGTGTGGAAAAGGTAAATATCGCGTTTCGGAGTGACCTTGAGTGATTGGTCGTTATTTCGAACGGTTGCGAGGCTTGGGAAGTGAATCCTTAGCTTCTTTCGATATACCGCGAGTGGAAAAGGTAAATATCGATATTCCCAGTCTCCTGCTGTGATTTATCGTTATTTTGAACGATTACCTGGCTTGGGGAGTGAAACCTTAGTTTCTTTTAGTACACCGTGTGGAAAAGGTAAATATCGCGTTCGGAGTGACCTTGAGTGTTTTGTCGTTATTTCGAATGGTTGCGAGACTTGGGAAGTGAATCTTCAGCTTCTTTCGATATACCGCGAGTGGAAAAGGTAAATAACGCGATTCCCAGTCTCCTGCTGTGATTTATCGTTATTTTGAACGATTTCGAAGGCGAGGATTTGAATCCTCAGCTTCATTCGATATACCACGAGTGGAAAAGGTAAATATCGCGATTCCGAGTCTCCTACTGTGATTTATCGTTATTTTGATCGATTGCCTGCCTTTGGAAGTGAATCTTTAGTTTCTTTTAGTACACCGTGTGGAAAAGGTAAATATCACGTTTCGGTGTGACCTTGAGTGTTTTGTCGTTATGTCGAACGATTGCTAGGCATGTGAAGTGAATCCTTAGCTTCTTTCGATATACCGCGAGTGGACAAGGTAAATATCGCCATACCGAGTCTCCTATTGTGATTTATTGTTATTTTGAACGATTGCGAGGGCTAGGATTTGAATCCTTAATTTCTTTTAGTACACCGAGTGGAAAAGGTAAATATCACGTTTCGGTGTGACCTAGAGTGATTGGTCGTTATTTCGAACGGTTGCGAGGCTTGGGAAGTGAATTCTTAGCTTCATTCGATATACCGCGAGTGGAAAAGGTAAATAACGCGATTCCCAGTCTCCTGCTGTGATTTATCGTTATTTTGAACGATTACCTGCCTTGGGAAGTGAATCTTTAGTTTCTTTTAGTACACCGTGTGGAAAAGGTAGATATCGCGTTTCGGAGTGACCTTGAGTGATTGGTCGTTATTTCGAACGGTTGCGAGACTTGGGAAGTGAATCCTTAGCTTCTTTCGATATACCGCGAGTGGAAAAGGTAAATAACGCGATTCCCAGTCTCCTGCTGTGATTTATCGTTATTTTGAACGATTACCTGCCTTGGGAAGTGAATCTTTAGTTTCTTTTAGTACACCGTGTGGAAAAGGTAAATATCACGTTTCGGTGTGACCTTGAGTCTTTTGTCGTTATTTCGAATTATTGCGAGAGTTGGGAAATGAATCCTTAGCTTGTGTCGTTACACCGTGGGTGGAAAATGTAAATATCGCTACACCGAGTCTCCTACTGTGATTTATCGTTATTTTGAACGATTACGAAGGCGAGGATTTGAATCCTCAGCTTCTTTCGATATACCGCGAGTGGAAAAGGTAAATATCGCGATTCCCAGTCTCCTGCTGTGATTTATCGTTATTTTGAACGATTACCTGGCTTGGGGAGTGAAACCTTAGTTTCTTTTATTACAACGTGTGGAAAAGGTAGATATCGCGTTTCGGAGTGACATTGAGTGATTGGTCGTTATTTCGAACGGTTGCGGGACTTGGGAAGTGAATCCTCAGATTCTTTCGATATACCGCGAGTGGACAAGGTAAATATCGCCATACCGAGTCTCCTATTGTGATTTATTGTTATTTTGAACGATTGCGAGGGCTAGGATTTGAATCCTTAATTTCTTTTAGTACACCGAGTGGAAAAGGTAAATATCACGTTTCGGTGTGACCTTGAGTCTTTTGTCGTTATTTCGAATTATTGCGAGAGTTGGGAAATGAATCCTTAGCTTGTGTCGTTACACCGTGGGTGGAAAATGTAAATATCGCTACACCGAGTCTCCTACTGTGATTTATCGTTATTTTGAACGATTACGAAGGCGAGGATTTGAATCCTCAGCTTCTTTCGATATACCGCGAGTGGAAAAGGTAAATATCGCGATTCCCAGTCTCCTGCTGTGATTTATCGTTATTTTGAACGATTACCTGGCTTGGGGAGTGAAACCTTAGTTTCTTTTAGTACACCGTGTGGAAAAGGTAAATATCGCGTTCGGAGTGACCTTGAGTGTTTTGTCGTTATTTCGAATATTTGCGAGGCTTGGGAAGTGAATCCTCAGCTTCTTTCGATATACCGCGAGTGGGAAAGGTAAATAACGCGATTCCCAGTCTCCTGCTGTGATTTATCGTTATTTTGAACGATTACGAAGGCGAGGATTTGAATCCTCAGCTTCATTCGATATACCACGAGTGGAAAAGGTAAATATCGCGATTCCAAGTCTCCTACTGTGATTTATCGTTATTTTTAACGATTACCTGGCTTGGGAAGTGAATCCTTAGTTTCTTTTAGTACACCGTGTGGAAAAGGTAAATATCGCGTTCGGAGTGACCTTGAGTGTTTTGTCGTTATTTCGAATGGTTGCGAGGCTTGGGAAGTGAATCCTCAGCTTCTTTCGATATACCGCGAGTGGAAATGGTAAATAACGCGATTCCCAGTCTCCTGCTGTGATTTATCGTTATTTTGAACGATTACGAAGGCGAGGATTTGAATCCTCAGCTTCATTCGATATACCACGAGTGGAAAAGGTAAATATCGCGATTCCAAGTCTCCTACTGTGATTTATCGTTATTTTTAACGATTACCTGGCTTGGGAAGTGAATCCTTAGTTTCTTTTAGTACACCGTGTGGAAAAGGTAAATATCGCGTTCGGAGTGCCCTTGAGTGTTTTGTCGTTATTTCGAACGATCGCTAGGCTTGTGAAGTGAATCCTTAGCTTCTTTCGATATACCGCGAGTGGAAAAGGTAAATAACGCGATTCCCAGTCTCCTGCCTGTGATTTATCGTTATTTTGAACGATTACGAAGGCGAGGATTTGAATCCTCAGCTTCTTTCGATATACCGCGAGTGGAAAAGGTAAATATCGCGATTCCAAGTCTCCTACTGTGATTTATCGTTATTTTTAACGATTACCTGGCTTGGGAAGTGAATCCTTAGTTTCTTTTAGTACACCGTGTGGAAAAGGTAAATATCGCGTTCGGTGTGACCTTGAGTGTTTTGTCGTTATTTCGAACGATTGCTAGGCTTGTGAAGTGAATCCTTTACTTCTTTCGATATACCGCGAGTGGAAAAGGTAAATATCCCGATTCCAGGTCTCCTACTGTGATTTATCGCTATTTTGAACGATTACGAAGGCGAGGATTTGAATCCTCAGCTTCTTTCGATATACCGCGAGTGGAAAAGGTAAATAACGCGATTCCCAGTCTCCTGCTGTGAATTATCGTTATTTTGAACGATTACCTGCCTTGGGAAGTGAATCTTTAGTTTCTTTTAGTACACCGTGTGGAAAAGGTAAATATCGCGTTTCGGTGTGACCTTGAGTGTTTTGTCGTTATTTCGAACGATTGCTAGGCTTGTGAAGTGAATCCTTTACTTCTTTCGATATACCGCGAGTGGAAAAGGTAAATATCCCGATTCCAGGTCTCCTACTGTGATTTATCGCTATTGTGAACGATTACGAAGGCGAGGATTTGAATCCTCAGCTTCTTTCGATATACCGCGAGTGGAAAAGGTAAATATCGCGATTCCGAGTCTCCTACTGTGATTTATCTTTATTTTGATCGAATGCCTGCCTTTGGAAGTGAAACCTTAGTTTCTTTTAGTACACCGTGTGGAAAAGGTAAATATCGCGTTCGGAGTGACCTTGAGTGTTTTGTCGTTATTTCGAATGGTTGCGAGACTTGGGAAGTGAATCTTCAGCTTCTTTCGATATACCGCGAGTGGAAAAGGTAAATAACGCGATTCCCAGTCTCCTGCTGTGATTTATCGTTATTTTGAACGATTTCGAAGGCGAGGATTTGAATCCTCAGCTTCATTCGATATACCACGAGTGGAAAAGGTAAATATCGCGATTCCGAGTCTCCTACTGTGATTTATCGTTATTTTGATCGATTGCCTGCCTTTGGAAGTGAATCTTTAGTTTCTTTTAGTACACCGTGTGGAAAAGGTAAATATCACGTTTCGGTGTGACCTTGAGTGTTTTGTCGTTATGTCGAACGATTGCTAGGCATGTGAAGTGAATCCTTAGCTTCTTTCGATATACCGCGAGTGGACAAGGTAAATAACGCGATTCCCAGTCTCCTGCTGTGATTTATCGTTATTTTGAACGATTACCTGCCTTGGGAAGTGAATCTTTAGTTTCTTTTAGTACACCGTGTGGAAAAGGTAGATATCGCGTTTCGGAGTGACCTTGAGTGATTGGTCGTTATTTCGAACGGTTGCGAGACTTGGGAAGTGAATCCTTAGCTTCTTTCGATATACCGCGAGTGGAAAAGGTAAATAACGCGATTCCCAGTCTCCTGCTGTGATTTATCGTTATTTTGAACGATTACCTGCCTTGGGAAGTGAATCTTTAGTTTCTTTTAGTACACCGTGTGGAAAAGGTAAATATCGCGTTTCGGTGTGACCTTGAGTGTTTTGTCGTTATTTCGAACGATTGCTAGGCTTGTGAAGTGAATCCTTCACTTCTTTCGATATACCGCGAGTGGAAAAGGTAAATATCCCGATTCCAGGTCTCCTACTGTGATTTATCGCTATTTTGAACGATTACGAAGGCGAGGATTTGAATCCTCAGCTTCTTTCGATATACCGCGAGTGGAAAAGGTAAATATCGCGATTCCGAGTTTCCTACTGTGATTTATCGCTATTTTGAACGATTACGAAGGCGAGGATTTGAATCCTCAGCTTCTTTCGATATACCGCGAGTGGAAAAGGTAAATAACGCTATTCCCAGTCTCCTACTGTGATTTATCCTTATTTTGAACGATTACGAAGGCGAGGATTTGAATCCTCAGCTCCTTTCGATATACCGCGAGTGGAAAAGGTAAATATCGCGATTCCCAGCCTCCTGCTGTGATTTATCGTTATTTTGAACGATTACCTGGCTTAGGAAGTGAATCCTTAGTTTCTTTTATTACAACGTGTGGAAAAGGTAGATATCGCGTTTCGGAGTGACATTGAGTGATTGGTCGTTATTTCGAACGGTTGCGGGACTTGGGAAGTGAATCCTCAGATTCTTTCGATATACCGCGAGTGGACAAGGTAAATATCGCCATACCGAGTCTCCTATTGTGATTTATTGTTATTTTGAACGATTGCGAGGGCTAGGATTTGAATCCTTAATTTCTTTTAGTACACCGAGTGGAAAGGTAAATATCACGTTTCGGTGTGACCTTGAGTGTTTTGTCGTTATTTCGAACGATTGCTAGGCTTGTGAAGTGAATCCTTAGCTTCTTTCGATATACCGCGAGTGGAAAAGGTAAATATCCCGATTCGATGTCTCCTACTGTGATTTATCGTTATTTTTAACGATTACCTGGCTTGGGAAGTGAATCCTTAGTTTCTTTTAGTACACCGTGTGGAAAAGGTAAATATCACGTTTCGGTGTGACCTTGAGTGTTTTGTCGTTATTTCGAACGATTGCTAGGCTTGTGAAGTGAATCCTTACCTTCTTTCGATATACCGCGAGTGGAAAAGGTAAATATCCCGATTCGAGGTCTCCTACTGTGATTTATCGTTATTTTTAACGATTACCTGACTTGGGAAGTGAATCCTTAGTTTCTTTTAGTCCACCGTGTGGAAAAGGTAAATATCGCGTTCGGTGTGACCTTGAGTGTTTTGTCGTTATTTCGAACGATTGCTAGGCTTGTGAAGTGAATCCTTAGCTTCTTTCGATATACCGCGAGTGGAAAAGGTAAATATCCCGATTCCAGGTCTCCTACTGTGATTTATCGTTATTTTTAACGATTACCTGGCTTGGGAAGTGAATCCTTAGTTTCTTTTAGTACACATTGTGGAAAAGGTAAATATCACGTTTCGGTGTGACCTTGAGTGTTTTGTCGTTATTTCGAACGATTGCTAGGCTTGTGAAGTGAATCCTTAGCTTCTTTCGATATACCGCGAGTGGAAAAGGTAAATAACGCGATTCCCAGTCTCCTGCTGTGATTTATCGTTATTTTGAACGATTACGAAGGCGAGGATTTGAATCCTCAGCTTCATTCGATATACCGCGAGTGGAAAAGGTAAATATCGCGATTCCAAGTCTCCTACTGTGATTTATCGTTATTTTTAACGATTACCTGGCTTGGGAAGTGAATCCTTAGTTTCTTTTAGTACACCGTGTGGAAAAGGTAAATATCGCGTTTCGGAGTGACCTTGAGTGATTGGTCGTTATTTCGAACGGTTGCGAGGCTTGGGAAGTGAATCCTTAGCTTCTTTCGATATACCGCGAGTGGAAAAGGTAAATATCGATATTCCCAGTCTCCTGCTGTGATTTATCGTTATTTTGAACGATTACCTGGCTTGGGGAGTGAAACCTTAGTTTCTTTTAGTACACCGTGTGGAAAAGGTAAATATCGCGTTCGGAGTGACCTTGAGTGTTTTGTCGTTATTTCGAATGGTTGCGAGACTTGGGAAGTGAATCTTCAGCTTCTTTCGATATACCGCGAGTGGAAAAGGTAAATAACGCGATTCCCAGTCTCCTGCTGTGATTTATCGTTATTTTGAACGATTGCGAGGGCTAGGATTTGAATCCTTAATTTCTTTTAGTACACCGTGTGGAAAAGGTAGATATCGCGTTTCGGAGTGACCTTGAGTGATTGGTCGTTATTTCGAACGGTTGCGAGACTTGGGAAGTGAATCCTTAGCTTCTTTCGATATACCGCGAGTGGAAAAGGTAAATAACGCGATTCCCAGTCTCCTGCTGTGATTTATCGTTATTTTGAACGATTACCTGCCTTGGGAAGTGAATCTTTAGTTTCTTTTAGTACACCGTGTGGAAAAGGTAAATATCGCGTTTCGGTGTGACCTTGAGTGTTTTGTCGTTATTTCGAACGATTGCTAGGCTTGTGAAGTGAATCCTTTACTTCTTTCGATATACCGCGAGTGGAAAAGGTAAATATCCCGATTCCAGGTCTCCTACTGTGATTTATCGCTATTTTGAACGATTACGAAGGCGAGGATTTGAATCCTCAGCTTCTTTCGATATACCGCGAGTGGAAAGGGTAAATATCGCGATTCCGAGTCTCCTACTGTGATTTATCGCTATTTTGAACGATTACGAAGGCGAGGATTTGAATCCTCAGCTTCTTTCGATATACCGCGAGTGGAAAAGGTAAATAACGCTATTCCCATTCTCCTGCTGTGATTTATCGTTATTTTGAACGATTACCTGGCTTAGGAAGTGAATCCTTAGTTTCTTTTATTACAACGTGTGGAAAAGGTAGATATCGCGTTTCGGAGTGACATTGAGTGATTGGTCGTTATTTCGAACGGTTGCGGGACTTGGGAAGTGAATCCTCAGATTCTTTCGATATACCGCGAGTGGACAAGGTAAATATCGCCATACCGAGTCTCCTATTGTGATTTATTTTTATTTTGAACGATTGCGAGGGCTAGGATTTGAATCCTTAATTTCTTTTAGTACACCGAGTGGAAAAGGTAAATATCACGTTTCGGTGTGACCTTGAGTCTTTTGTCGTTATTTCGAACTATTGCGAGAGTTGGGAAATGAATCCTTAGCTTGTGTCGTTACACCGTGGGTGGAAAATGTAAATATCGCTACACCGAGTCTCCTACTGTGATTTATCGTTATTTTGAACGATTACGAAGGCGAGGATTTGAATCCTCAGCTTCTTTCGATATACCGCGAGTGGAAAAGGTAAATATCGCGATTCCCAGTCTCCTGCTGTGATTTATCGTTATTTTGAACGATTACCTGGCTTGGGGAGTGAAACCTTAGTTTCTTTTATTACAACGTGTGGAAAAGGTAGATATCGCGTTTCGGAGTGACATTGAGTGATTGGTCGTTATTTCGAACGGTTGCGGGACTTGGGAAGTGAATCCTCAGATTCTTTCGATATACCGCGAGTGGACAAGGTAAATATCGCCATACCGAGTCTCCTATTGTGATTTATTGTTATTTTGAACGATTGCGAGGGCTAGGATTTGAATCCTTAATTTCTTTTAGTACACCGAGTGGAAAAGGTAAATATCACGTTTCGGTGTGACCTTGAGTCTTTTGTCGTTATTTCGAATTATTGCGAGAGTTGGGAAATGAATCCTTAGCTTGTGTCGTTACACCGTGGGTGGAAAATGTAAATATCGCTACACCGAGTCTCCTACTGTGATTTATCGTTATTTTGAACGATTACGAAGGCGAGGATTTGAATCCTCAGCTTCTTTCGATATACCGCGAGTGGAAAAGGTAAATATCGCGATTCCCAGTCTCCTGCTGTGATTTATCGTTATTTTGAACGATTACCTGGCTTGGGGAGTGAAACCTTAGTTTCTTTTAGTACACCGTGTGGAAAAGGTAAATATCGCGTTCGGAGTGACCTTGAGTGTTTTGTCGTTATTTCGAATATTTGCGAGGCTTGGGAAGTGAATCCTTAGCTTCTTTCGATATACCGCGAGTGGAAAAGGTAAATAACGCGATTCCCAGTCTCCTGCCTGTGATTTATCGTTATTTTGAACGATTACGAAGGCGAGGATTTGAATCCTCAGCTTCTTTCGATATACCGCGAGTGGAAAAGGTAAATATCGCGATTCCAAGTCTCCTACTGTGATTTATCGTTATTTTTAACGATTACCTGGCTTGGGAAGTGAATCCTTAGTTTCTTTTAGTACACCGTGTGGAAAAGGTAAATATCGCGTTCGGTGTGACCTTGAGTGTTTTGTCGTTATTTCGAACGATTGCTAGGCTTGTGAAGTGAATCCTTTACTTCTTTCGATATACCGCGAGTGGAAAAGGTAAATATCCCGATTCCAGGTCTCCTACTGTGATTTATCGCTATTTTGAACGATTACGAAGGCGAGGATTTGAATCCTCAGCTTCTTTCGATATACCGCGAGTGGAAAAGGTAAATAACGCGATTCCCAGTCTCCTGCTGTGAATTATCGTTATTTTGAACGATTACCTGCCTTGGGAAGTGAATCTTTAGTTTCTTTTAGTACACCGTGTGGAAAAGGTAAATATCGCGTTTCGGTGTGACCTTGAGTGTTTTGTCGTTATTTCGAACGATTGCTAGGCTTGTGAAGTGAATCCTTTACTTCTTTCGATATACCGCGAGTGGAAAAGGTAAATATCCCGATTCCAGGTCTCCTACTGTGATTTATCGCTATTTTGAACGATTACGAAGGCGAGGATTTGAATCCTCAGCTTCTTTCGATATACCGCGAGTGGAAAAGGTAAATATCGCGATTCCGAGTCTCCTACTGTGATTTATCTTTATTTTGATCGAATGCCTGCCTTTGGAAGTGAATCTTTAGTTTCTTTTATTACAACGTGTGGAAAAGGTAGATATCGCGTTTCGGAGTGACATTGAGTGATTGGTCGTTATTTCGAACTATTGCGAGACTTGGGAAATGAATGCTTAGCTTGTGTTGTTACACCGTGGGTGGAAAATGTAAATATCGCTACACCGAGTCTCCTACTGTGATTTATCGTTATTTTGAACGATTACGAAGGCGAGGATTTGAATCCTCAGCTTCTTTCGATATACCGCGAGTGGAAAAGGTAAATATCGCGATTCCCAGTCTCCTGCTGTGATTTATCGTTATTTTGATCGATTACCTGGCTTGGGGAGTGAAACCTTAGTTTCTTTTAGTACACCGTGTGGAAAAGGTAAATATCGCGCTCGGAGTGCCCTTGAGTGTTTTGTCGTTATTTCGAACGATTGCTAGGCTTGTGAAGTGAATCCTTAGCTTCTTTCGATATACCGCGAGTGGAAAAGGTAAATAACGCGGTTCCCAGTCTCCTGCTGTGATTTATCGTTATTTTGAACGATTACGAAGGCGAGGATTTGAATCCTCAGCTTCATTCGATATACCACGAGTGGAAAAGGTAAATATCGCGATTCCAAGTCTCCTACTGTGATTTATCGTTATTTTTAACGATTACCTGGCTTGGGAAGTGGATCCTTAGTTTCTTTTAGTACACTGTGTGGAAAAGGTAAATATCGCGTTCGGAGTGACCTTGAGTGTTTTGTCGTTATTTCGAATGGTTGCGAGGCTTGGGAAGTGAATCCTTAGCTTCTTTCGATATACCGCGAGTGGAAAAGGTAAATATCCCGATTCGAGGTCTCCTACTGTGATTTATCGTTATTTTTAACGATTACCTGGCTTGGGAAGTGAATCCTTAGTTTCTTTTAGTACACCGTGTGGAAAAGGTAAATATCGCGTTCGGTGTGACCTTGAGTGTTTTGTCGTTATTTCGAACGATTGCTAGGCTTGTGAAGTGAATCCTTAGCTTCTTTCGATATACCGCGAGTGGAAAAGGTAAATATCCCGATTCCAGGTCTCCTACTGTGATTTATCGTTATTTTTAACGATTACCTGGCTTGGGAAGTGAATCCTTAGTTTCTTTTAGTACACCGTGTGGAAAAGGTAAATATCGCGCTCTGAGTGCCCTTGAGTGTTTTGTCGTTATTTCGAACGATCGCTAGGCTTGTGAAGTGAATCCTTAGCTTCTTTCGATATACCGCGAGTGGAAAAGGTAAATAACGCGATTCCCAGTCTCCTGCTGTGATTTATCCTTATTTTGAACGATTACGAAGGCGAGGATTTGAAACCTCAGCTTCTTTCGATATACCGCGAGTGGAAAAGGTAAATATCCCGATTCCAGGTCTCCTACTGTGATTTATCGTTATTTTTAACGATTACCTGGCTTGGGGAGTGAAACCTTAGTTTCTTTTAGTACACCGTGTGGAAAAGGTAAATATCGCGTTCGGAGTGACCTTGAGTGTTTTGTCGTTATTTCGAATATTTGCGAGGCTTGGGAAGTGAATCCTCAGCTTCTTTCGATATACCGCGAGTGGGAAAGGTAAATAACGCGATTCCCAGTCTCCTGCTGTGATTTATCGTTATTTTGAACGATTACGAAGGCGAGGATTTGAATCCTCAGCTTCATTCGATATACCGCGAGTGGAAAAGGTAAATATCGCGATTCCAAGTCTCCTACTGTGATTTATCGTTATTTTTAACGATTACCTGGCTTGGGAAGTGAATCCTTAGTTTCTTTTAGTACACCGTGTGGAAAAGGTAAATATCGCGTTTCGGAGTGACCTTGAGTGATTGGTCGTTATTTCGAACGGTTGCGAGGCTTGGGAAGTGAATCCTTAGCTTCTTTCGATATACCGCGAGTGGAAAAGGTAAATATCGATATTCCCAGTCTCCTGCTGTGATTTATCGTTATTTTGAACGATTACCTGGCTTGGGGAGTGAAACCTTAGTTTCTTTTAGTACACCGTGTGGAAAAGGTAAATATCGCGTTCGGAGTGACCTTGAGTGTTTTGTCGTTATTTCGAATGGTTGCGAGACTTGGGAAGTGAATCTTCAGCTTCTTTCGATATACCGCGAGTGGAAAAGGTAAATAACGCGATTCCCAGTCTCCTGCTGTGATTTATCGTTATTTTGAACGATTGCGAGGGCTAGGATTTGAATCCTTAATTTCTTTTAGTACACCGTGTGGAAAAGGTAGATATCGCGTTTCGGAGTGACCTTGAGTGATTGGTCGTTATTTCGAACGGTTGCGAGACTTGGGAAGTGAATCCTTAGCTTCTTTCGATATACCGCGAGTGGAAAAGGTAAATAACGCGATTCCCAGTCTCCTGCTGTGATTTATCGTTATTTTGAACGATTACCTGCCTTGGGAAGTGAATCTTTAGTTTCTTTTAGTACACCGTGTGGAAAAGGTAAATATCGCGTTTCGGTGTGACCTTGAGTGTTTTGTCGTTATTTCGAACGATTGCTAGGCTTGTGAAGTGAATCCTTTACTTCTTTCGATATACCGCGAGTGGAAAAGGTAAATATCCCGATTCCAGGTCTCCTACTGTGATTTATCGCTATTTTGAACGATTACGAAGGCGAGGATTTGAATCCTCAGCTTCTTTCGATATACCGCGAGTGGAAAGGGTAAATATCGCGATTCCGAGTCTCCTACTGTGATTTATCGCTATTTTGAACGATTACGAAGGCGAGGATTTGAATCCTCAGCTTCTTTCGATATACCGCGAGTGGAAAAGGTAAATAACGCTATTCCCATTCTCCTGCTGTGATTTATCGTTATTTTGAACGATTACCTGGCTTAGGAAGTGAATCCTTAGTTTCTTTTATTACAACGTGTGGAAAAGGTAGATATCGCGTTTCGGAGTGACATTGAGTGATTGGTCGTTATTTCGAACGGTTGCGGGACTTGGGAAGTGAATCCTCAGATTCTTTCGATATACCGCGAGTGGACAAGGTAAATATCGCCATACCGAGTCTCCTATTGTGATTTATTGTTATTTTGAACGATTGCGAGGGCTAGGATTTGAATCCTTAATTTCTTTTAGTACACCGAGTGGAAAAGGTAAATATCACGTTTCGGTGTGACCTTGAGTCTTTTGTCGTTATTTCGAACTATTGCGAGAGTTGGGAAATGAATCCTTAGCTTGTGTCGTTACACCGTGGGTGGAAAATGTAAATATCGCTACACCGAGTCTCCTACTGTGATTTATCGTTATTTTGAACGATTACGAAGGCGAGGATTTGAATCCTCAGCTTCTTTCGATATACCGCGAGTGGAAAAGGTAAATATCGCGATTCCCAGTCTCCTGCTGTGATTTATCGTTATTTTGAACGATTACCTGGCTTGGGGAGTGAAACCTTAGTTTCTTTTATTACAACGTGTGGAAAAGGTAGATATCGCGTTTCGGAGTGACATTGAGTGATTGGTCGTTATTTCGAACGGTTGCGGGACTTGGGAAGTGAATCCTCAGATTCTTTCGATATACCGCGAGTGGACAAGGTAAATATCGCCATACCGAGTCTCCTATTGTGATTTATTGTTATTTTGAACGATTGCGAGGGCTAGGATTTGAATCCTTAATTTCTTTTAGTACACCGAGTGGAAAAGGTAAATATCACGTTTCGGTGTGACCTTGAGTCTTTTGTCGTTATTTCGAATTATTGCGAGAGTTGGGAAATGAATCCTTAGCTTGTGTCGTTACACCGTGGGTGGAAAATGTAAATATCGCTACACCGAGTCTCCTACTGTGATTTATCGTTATTTTGAACGATTACGAAGGCGAGGATTTGAATCCTCAGCTTCTTTCGATATACCGCGAGTGGAAAAGGTAAATATCGCGATTCCCAGTCTCCTGCTGTGATTTATCGTTATTTTGAACGATTACCTGGCTTGGGGAGTGAAACCTTAGTTTCTTTTAGTACACCGTGTGGAAAAGGTAAATATCGCGTTCGGAGTGACCTTGAGTGTTTTGTCGTTATTTCGAATATTTGCGAGGCTTGGGAAGTGAATCCTCAGCTTCTTTCGATATACCGCGAGTGGGAAAGGTAAATAACGCGATTCCCAGTCTCCTGCTGTGATTTATCGTTATTTTGAACGATTACGAAGGCGAGGATTTGAATCCTCAGCTTCATTCGATATACCACGAGTGGAAAAGGTAAATATCGCGATTCCAAGTCTCCTACTGTGATTTATCGTTATTTTTAACGATTACCTGGCTTGGGAAGTGAATCCTTAGTTTCTTTTAGTACACCGTGTGGAAAAGGTAAATATCGCGTTCGGAGTGCCCTTGAGTGTTTTGTCGTTATTTCGAACGATCGCTAGGCTTGTGAAGTGAATCCTTAGCTTCTTTCGATATACCGCGAGTGGAAAAGGTAAATAACGCGATTCCCAGTCTCCTGCCTGTGATTTACCGTTATTTTGAACGATTACGAAGGCGAGGATTTGAATCCTCAGCTTCTTTCGATATACCGCGAGTGGAAAAGGTAAATATCGCGATTCCAAGTCTCCTACTGTGATTTATCGTTATTTTTAACGATTACCTGGCTTGGGAAGTGAATCCTTAGTTTCTTTTAGTACACCGTGTGGAAAAGGTAAATATCGCGTTCGGTGTGACCTTGAGTGTTTTGTCGTTATTTCGAACGATTGCTAGGCTTGTGAAGTGAATCCTTTACTTCTTTCGATATACCGCGAGTGGAAAAGGTAAATATCCCGATTCCAGGTCTCCTACTGTGATTTATCGCTATTTTGAACGATTACGAAGGCGAGGATTTGAATCCTCAGCTTCTTTCGATATACCGCGAGTGGAAAAGGTAAATAACGCGATTCCCAGTCTCCTGCTGTGAATTATCGTTATTTTGAACGATTACCTGCCTTGGGAAGTGAATCTTTAGTTTCTTTTAGTACACCGTGTGGAAAAGGTAAATATCGCGTTTCGGTGTGACCTTGAGTGTTTTGTCGTTATTTCGAACGATTGCTAGGCTTGTGAAGTGAATCCTTTACTTCTTTCGATATACCGCGAGTGGAAAAGGTAAATATCCCGATTCCAGGTCTCCTACTGTGATTTATCGCTATTTTGAACGATTACGAAGGCGAGGATTTGAATCCTCAGCTTCTTTCGATATACCGCGAGTGGAAAAGGTAAATATCGCGATTCCGAGTCTCCTACTGTGATTTATCTTTATTTTGATCGAATGCCTGCCTTTGGAAGTGAATCTTTAGTTTCTTTTATTACAACGTGTGGAAAAGGTAGATATCGCGTTTCGGAGTGACATTGAGTGATTGGTCGTTATTTCGAACTATTGCGAGACTTGGGAAATGAATGCTTAGCTTGTGTTGTTACACCGTGGGTGGAAAATGTAAATATCGCTACACCGAGTCTCCTACTGTGATTTATCGTTATTTTGAACGATTACGAAGGCGAGGATTTGAATCCTCAGCTTCTTTCGATATACCGCGAGTGGAAAAGGGAAATATCGCGATTCCCAGTCTCCTGCTGTGATTTATCGTTATTTTGATCGATTACCTGGCTTGGGGAGTGAAACCTTAGTTTCTTTTAGTACACCGTGTGGAAAAGGTAAATATCGCGCTCGGAGTGCCCTTGAGTGTTTTGTCGTTATTTCGAACGATTGCTAGGCTTGTGAAGTGAATCCTTAGCTTCTTTCGATATACCGCGAGTGGAAAAGGTAAATAACGCGGTTCCCAGTCTCCTGCTGTGATTTATCGTTATTTTGAACGATTACGAAGGCGAGGATTTGAATCCTCAGCTTCATTCGATATACCACGAGTGGAAAAGGTAAATATCGCGATTCCAAGTCTCCTACTGTGATTTATCGTTATTTTTAACGATTACCTGGCTTGGGAAGTGGATCCTTAGTTTCTTTTAGTACACTGTGTGGAAAAGGTAAATATCGCGTTCGGAGTGACCTTGAGTGTTTTGTCGTTATTTCGAATGGTTGCGAGGCTTGGGAAGTGAATCCTTAGCTTCTTTCGATATACCGCGAGTGGAAAAGGTAAATATCCCGATTCGAGGTCTCCTACTGTGATTTATCGTTATTTTTAACGATTACCTGGCTTGGGAAGTGAATCCTTAGTTTCTTTTAGTACACCGTGTGGAAAAGGTAAATATCGCGTTCGGTGTGACCTTGAGTGTTTTGTCGTTATTTCGAACGATTGCTAGGCTTGTGAAGTGAATCCTTAGCTTCTTTCGATATACCGCGAGTGGAAAAGGTAAATATCCCGATTCCAGGTCTCCTACTGTGATTTATCGTTATTTTTAACGATTACCTGGCTTGGGAAGTGAATCCTTAGTTTCTTTTAGTACACCGTGTGGAAAAGGTAAATATCGCGCTCTGAGTGCCCTTGAGTGTTTTGTCGTTATTTCGAACGATCGCTAGGCTTGTGAAGTGAATCCTTAGCTTCTTTCGATATACCGCGAGTGGAAAAGGTAAATAACGCGATTCCCAGTCTCCTGCTGTGATTTATCCTTATTTTGAACGATTACGAAGGCGAGGATTTGAAACCTCAGCTTCTTTCGATATACCGCGAGTGGAAAAGGTAAATATCCCGATTCCAGGTCTCCTACTGTGATTTATCGTTATTTTTAACGATTACCTGGCTTGGGAAGTGAATCCTTAGTTTCTTTTAGTACACCGTGTGGAAAAGGTAAATATCACGTTTCGGTGTGACCTTGAGTGTTTTGTCGTTATTTCGAACGATTGCTAGGCTTGTGAAGTGAATCCTTAGCTTCTTTCGATATACCGCGAGTGGAAAAGGTAAATAACGCGATTCCCAGTCTCCTGCTGTGATTTATCGTTATGTTGAACGATTCCGAAGGCGAGGATTTGAATCCTCAGCTTCATTCGATATACCGCGAGTGGAAAAGGTAAATATCGCGATTCCAAGTCTCCTACTGTGATTTATCGTTATTTTTAACGATTACCTGGCTTGGGAAGTGAATCCTTAGTTTCTTTTAGTACACCGTGTGGCAAAGGTAAATATCGCGTTTCGGAGTGACCTTGAGTGATTGGTCGTTATTTCGAACGGTTGCGAGGCTTGGGAAGTGAATCCTTAGCTTCTTTCGATATACCGCGAGTGGAAAAGGTAAATAACGCGATTCCCAGTCTCCTGCTGTGATTTATCGTTATTTTGAACGATTACCTGCCTTGGGAAGTGAATCTTTAGTTTCTTTTAGTACACCGTGTGGAAAAGGAAAATATCGCGTTTCGGTGTGACCTTGAGTGTTTTGTCGTTATTTCGAACGATTGCTAGGCTTGTGAAGTGAATCCTTAGCTTCTTTCGATATACCGCGAGTGGAAAAGGTAAATAACGCGGTTCCCAGTCTCCTGCTGTGATTTATCGTTATTTTGAACGATTACGAAGGCGAGGATTTGAATCCTCAGCTTCATTCGATATACCACGAGTGGAAAAGGTAAATATCGCGATTCCAAGTCTCCTACTGTGATTTATCGTTATTTTTAACGATTACCTGGCTTGGGAAGTGGATCCTTAGTTTCTTTTAGTACACCGTGTGGAAAAGGTAAATATCGCGTTCGGAGTGACCTTGAGTGTTTTGTCGTTATTTCGAATGGTTGCGAGGCTTGGGAAGTGAATCCTTAGCTTCTTTCGATATACCGCGAGTGGAAAAGGTAAATATCCCGATTCGAGGTCTCCTACTGTGATTTATCGTTATTTTTAACGATTACCTGGCTTGGGAAGTGAATCCTTAGTTTCTTTTAGTACACCGTGTGGAAAAGGTAAATATCGCGTTCGGTGTGACCTTGAGTGTTTTGTCGTTATTTCGAACGATTGCTAGGCTTGTGAAGTGAATCCTTAGCTTCTTTCGATATACCGCGAGTGGAAAAGGTAAATATCCCGATTCCAGGTCTCCTACTGTGATTTATCGTTATTTTTAACGATTACCTGGCTTGGGAAGTGAATCCTTAGTTTCTTTTAGTACACCGTGTGGAAAAGGTAAATATCGCGCTCTGAGTGCCCTTGAGTGTTTTGTCGTTATTTCGAACGATCGCTAGGCTTGTGAAGTGAATCCTTAGCTTCTTTCGATATACCGCGAGTGGAAAAGGTAAATAACGCGATTCCCAGTCTCCTGCTGTGATTTATCCTTATTTTGAACGATTACGAAGGCGAGGATTTGAAACCTCAGCTTCTTTCGATATACCGCGAGTGGAAAAGGTAAATATCCCGATTCCAGGTCTCCTACTGTGATTTATCGTTATTTTTAACGATTACCTGGCTTGGGAAGTGAATCCTTAGTTTCTTTTAGTACACCGTGTGGAAAAGGTAAATATCACGTTTCGGTGTGACCTTGAGTGTTTTGTCGTTATTTCGAACGATTGCTAGGCTTGTGAAGTGAATCCTTAGCTTCTTTCGATATACCGCGAGTGGAAAAGGTAAATAACGCGATTCCCAGTCTCCTGCTGTGATTTATCGTTATGTTGAACGATTCCGAAGGCGAGGATTTGAATCCTCAGCTTCATTCGATATACCGCGAGTGGAAAAGGTAAATATCGCGATTCCAAGTCTCCTACTGTGATTTATCGTTATTTTTAACGATTACCTGGCTTGGGAAGTGAATCCTTAGTTTCTTTTAGTACACCGTGTGGCAAAGGTAAATATCGCGTTTCGGAGTGACCTTGAGTGATTGGTCGTTATTTCGAACGGTTGCGAGGCTTGGGAAGTGAATCCTTAGCTTCTTTCGATATACCGCGAGTGGAAAAGGTAAATAACGCGATTCCCAGTCTCCTGCTGTGATTTATCGTTATTTTGAACGATTACCTGGCTTAGGAAGTGAATCCTAAGTTTCTTTTAGTACACCGTGTGGAATAGGTAAATATCGCGTTTCGGTGTGACCTTGAGTGTTTTGTCGTTATTTCGAACGATTGCTAGGCTTGTGAAGTGAATCCTCAATTTCTTTTAGTACACCGAGTGGAAAAGGTAGATATCGCGTTTCGGAGTGACCATGAGTGATTGGTCGTTATTTCGAACGGTTGCGAGACTTGGGAAGTGAATCCTTAGCTTCTTTGGATATACCGCGAGTGGAAAAGGTAAATATCTCGATTCCAGGTCTCCTACTGTGATTTATCGTTATTTTGAACGATTACCTGCCTTGGGAAGTGAATCTTTAGTTTCTTTTAGTACACCGTGTGGAAAAGGAAAATATCGCGTTTCGGTGTGACCTTGAGTGTTTTGTCGTTATTTCGAACGATTGCTAGGCTTGTGAAGTGAATCCTTTGCTTCTTTCGATATACCGCGAGTGGAAAAGGTAAATATCCCGATTCCAGGTCTCCTACTGTGATTTACCGTTATTTTGAACGATTACGAAGGCGAGGATTTGAATCCTCAGCTTCTTTCGATATACCGCGAGTGGAAAAGGTAAATATCGCGATTCCGAGTCTCCTACTGTGATTTATCGTTATTTTGATCGATTGCCTGCCTTTGGAAGTGAATCTTTAGTTTCTTTTTGTACACCGTGTGGAAAAGGTAAATATCACGTTTCGGTGTGACCTTGAGTGTTATGTCGTTATTTCGAGCGATTGCTAGGCATGTGAAGTGAATCCTTAGCTTCTTTCGATATACCGCGAGTGGACAAGGTAAATATCGCCATACCGAGTCTCCTATTGTGATTTATTGTTATTTTGAACGATTGCGAGGGCTAGGATTTGAATCCTTAATTTCTTTTAGTACACCGAGTGGAAAAGGTAAATATCACGTTTCGGTGTGACCTTGAGTGTTTTGTCGTTATTTCGAACTATTGCGAGACTTGGGAAATGAATCCTTAGCTTGTGTCGTTACACCGTGGGTGGAAAATGTAAATATCGCTACACCGAGTCTCCTACTGTGATTTATCGTTATTTTGAACGATTACGAAGGCGAGGATTTGAATCCTCAGCTTCTTTCGATATACCGCGAGTGGAAAAGGTAAATATCGCGATTCCCAGTCTCCT
The DNA here is from genome assembly GCA_948146005.1 of Nomada fucata. Taxonomy (NCBI): domain Eukaryota; kingdom Metazoa; phylum Arthropoda; class Insecta; order Hymenoptera; family Apidae; genus Nomada; species Nomada fucata. The sequence continues at coordinate 27,494,578 of OX411275.1, forward strand.
GCTGTGATTTATCGTTATTTTGATCGATTACCTGGCTTGGGGAGTGAAACCTTAGTTTCTTTTAGTACACCGTGTGGAAAAGGTAAATATCGCGCTCGGAGTGCCCTTGAGTGTTTTGTCGTTATTTCGAACGATTGCTAGGCTTGTGAAGTGAATCCTTAGCTTCTTTCGATATACCGCGAGTGGAAAAGGTAAATAACGCGGTTCCCAGTCTCCTGCTGTGATTTATCGTTATTTTGAACGATTACGAAGGCGAGGATTTGAATCCTCAGCTTCATTCGATATACCACGAGTGGAAAAGGTAAATATCGCGATTCCAAGTCTCCTACTGTGATTTATCGTTATTTTTAACGATTACCTGGCTTGGGAAGTGGATCCTTAGTTTCTTTTAGTACACCGTGTGGAAAAGGTAAATATCGCGTTCGGAGTGACCTTGAGTGTTTTGTCGTTATTTCGAACGATTGCTAGGCTTGTGAAGTGAATCCTTAGCTTCTTTCGATATACCGCGAGTGGAAAAGGTAAATATCCCGATTCGAGGTCTCCTACTGTGATTTATCGTTATTTTTAACGATTACCTGGCTTGGGAAGTGAATCCTTAGTTTCTTTTAGTACACCGTGTGGAAAGGGTAAATATCGCGTTCGGTGTGACCTTGAGTGTTTTGTCGTTATTTCGAACGATTGCTAGGCTTGTGAAGTGAATCCTTAGCTTCTTTCGATATACCGCGAGTGGAAAAGGTAAATATCCCGATTCCAGGTCTCCTACTGTGATTTATCGTTATTTTTAACGATTACCTGGCTTGGGAAGTGAATCCTTAGTTTCTTTTAGTACACCGTGTGGAAAAGGTAAATATCGCGCTCTGAGTGCCCTTGAGTGTTTTGTCGTTATTTCGAACGATCGCTAGGCTTGTGAAGTGAATCCTTAGCTTCTTTCGATATACCGCGAGTGGAAAAGGTAAATAACGCGATTCCCAGTCTCCTGCTGTGATTTATCCTTATTTTGAACGATTACGAAGGCGAGGATTTGAAACCTCAGCTTCTTTCGATATACCGCGAGTGGAAAAGGTAAATATCCCGATTCCAGGTCTCCTACTGTGATTTATCGTTATTTTTAACGATTACCTGGCTTGGGAAGTGAATCCTTAGTTTCTTTTAGTACACCGTGTGGAAAAGGTAAATATCACGTTTCGGTGTGACCTTGAGTGTTTTGTCGTTATTTCGAACGATTGCTAGGCTTGTGAAGTGAATCCTTAGCTTCTTTCGATATACCGCGAGTGGAAAAGGTAAATAACGCGATTCCCAGTCTCCTGCTGTGATTTATCGTTATTTTGATCGATTACCTGGCTTGGGGAGTGAAACCTTAGTTTCTTTTAGTACACCGTGTGGAAAAGGTAAATATCGCGCTCTGAGTGCCCTTGAGTGTTTTGTCGTTATTTCGAACGATCGCTAGGCTTGTGAAGTGAATCCTTAGCTTCTTTCGATATACCGCGAGTGGAAAAGGTAAATAACGCGATTCCCAGTCTCCTGCTGTGATTTATCGTTATGTTGAACGATTCCGAAGGCGAGGATTTGAATCCTTAGCTTCTTTCGATATACCGCGAGTGGAAAAGGTAAATATCTCGATTCCAGGTCTCCTACTGTGATTTATCGTTATGTTGAACGATTACCTGCCTTGGGAAGTGAATCTTTAGTTTCTTTTAGTACACCGTGTGGAAAAGGAAAATATCGCGTTTCGGTGTGACCTTGAGTGTTTTGTCGTTATTTCGAACGATTGCTAGGCTTGTGAAGTGAATCCTTTGCTTCTTTCGATATACCGCGAGTGGAAAAGGTAAATATCCCGATTCCAGGTCTCCTACTGTGATTTACCGTTATTTTGAACGATTACGAAGGCGAGGATTTGAATCCTCAGCTTCTTTCGATATACCGCGAGTGGAAAAGGTAAATATCGCGATTCCGAGTCTCCTACTGTGATTTATCGTTATTTTGATCGATTGCCTGCCTTTGGAAGTGAATCTTTAGTTTCTTTTTGTACACCGTGTGGAAAAGGTAAATATCGCGTTTCGGTGTGACCTTGAGTGTTTTGTCGTTATTTCGAACGATTGCTAGGCTTGTGAAGTGAATCCTTTACTTCTTTCGATATACCGCGAGTGGAAAAGGTAAATATCGCGATTCCGAGTCTCCTACTGTGATTTCTCGTTATTTTGATCGAATGCCTGCCTTTGGAAGTGAATCTTTAGTTTCTTTTAGTACACCGTATGGAAAAGGTAAATATCACGTTTCGGTGTGACCTTGAGTGTTTTGTCGTTATTTCGAACGATTGCTAGGCATGTGAAGTGAATCCTTAGCTTCCTTCGATATACCGCGAGTGGACAAGGTAAATATCGCCATACCGAGTCTCCTATTGTGATTTATTGTTATTTTGAACGATTGCGAGGGCTAGGATTTGAATCCTTAATTTCTTTTAGTACACCGAGTGGAAAAGGTAAATATCACGTTTCGGTGTGACCTTGAGTTTTTTGTCGTTATTTCGAACTATTGCGAGACTTGGGAAATGAATCCTTAGCTTGTGTCGTTACACCGTGGGTGGAAAATGTAAATATCGCTACACCGAGTCTCCTACTGTGATTTATCGTTATTTTGAACGATTTCGAAGGCGAGGATTTGAATCCTCAGCTTCTTTCGATATACCGCGAGTGGAAAAGGTAAATATCGCGATTCCGAGTCTCCTACTGTGATTTATCGTTATTTTGATCGATTGCCTGCCTTTGGAAGTGAATCTTTAGTTTCTTTTAGTACACCGTGTGGAAAAGGTAGATATCGCGTTTCGGATTGACCTTGAGTGATTGGTCGTTATTTCGAATGGTTGCGAGGCTTGGGAAGTGAATCCTCAGCTTCTTTCGATATACCGCGAGTGGAAAAGGTAAATAACGCGATTCCCAGTCTCCTGCTGTGATTTATCGTTATTTTGAACGATTACGAAGGCGAGGATTTGAATCCTCAGCTTCATTCGATATACCACGAGTGGAAAAGGTAAATATCGCGATTCCAAGTCTCCTACTGTGATTTATCGTTATTTTTAACGATTACCTGGCTTAGGAAGTGAATCCTTAGTTTCTTTTAGTACACCGTGTGGAAAAGGTAAATATCGCGTTCGGAGTGACCTTGAGTGTGTTGTCGTTATTTCGAACTATTGCGAGACTTGGGAAATGAATCCTTAGCTTGTGTCGTTACACCGTGGGTGGAAAATGTAAATATCGCTACACCGAGTCTCCTACTGTGATTTATCATTATTTTGAACGATTTCGAAGGCGAGGATTTGAATCCTCAGCTTCTTTCGATATACCGCGAGTGGAAAAGGTAAATATCGCGATTCCCAGTCTCCTGCTGTGATTTATCGTTATTTTGATCGATTACCTGGCTTGGGGAGTGAAAGCTTAGTTTCTTTTAGTACACCGTATGGAAAAGGTAAATATCGCGCTCGGAGTGCCCTTGAGTGTTTTGTCGTTATTTCGAACGATTGCTAGGCTTGTGAAGTGAATCCTTAGCTTCTTTCGATATACCGCGAGTGGACAAGGTATATATCACCATACCGAATCTCCTATTGTGGTTTATTGTTATTTTGAACGATTGCGAGGGCTAGGATTTGAATCCTTAATTTCTTTTAGTACACCGAGTGGAAAAGGTAAATATCACGTTTCGGTGTGACCTAGAGTGATTGGTCGTTATTTCGAACGATTGCTAGGCTTGTGAAGTGAATCCTTTGCTTCTTTCGATATACCGCGAGTGGAAAAGGTAAATATCCCGATTCCAGGTCTCCTACTGTGATTTATCGTTATTTTGAACGATTACGAAGGCGAGGATTTGAATCCTCAGCTTCTTTCGATATACCGCGAGTGGAAAAGGTAAATATCGCGATTCCGAGTCTCCTACTGTGATTTATCGTTATTTTGATCGATTGCCTGCCTTGGGAAGTGAATCTTTAGTTTCTTTTAGTACACCGTGTGGAAAAGGTAAATATCGCGTTCGGTGTGACCTTGAGTGTTTTGTCGTTATTTCGAACGATTGCTAGGCTTGTGAAGTGAATCCTTAGCTTCTTTCGATATACCGCGAGTGGAAAAGGTAAATATCCCGATTCCAGGTCTCCTACTGTGATTTACCGTTATTTTGAACGATTACGAAGGCGAGGATTTGAATCCTCAGCTTCTTTCGATATACCGCGAGTGGAAAAGGTAAATAACGCGATTCCCAGTCTCCTGCTGTGATTTATCGTTATTTTGAACGATTACCTGCCTTGGGAAGTGAATCTTTAGTTTCTTTTAGTACACCGTGTGGAAAAGGTAAATATCGCGTTTCGGTGTGACCTTGAGTGTTTTGTCGTTATTTCGAACGATTGCTAGGCTTGTGAAGTGAATCCTTTACTTCTTTCGATATACCGCGAGTGGAAAAGGTAAATATCGCGATTCCGAGTCTCCTACTGTGATTTCTCGTTATTTTGATCGAATGCCTGCCTTTGGAAGTGAATCTTTAGTTTCTTTTAGTACACCGTGTGGAAAAGGTAAATATCGCGTTTCGGAGTGACCTAGACTGATTGGTCGTTATTTCGAACGGTTGCAAGGCTTGGGAAGTGAATTCTTAGCTTCTTTCGATATTCCGCGAGTGGAAAAGGTAAATAACGCTATTCCCAGTCTCCTGCTGTGATTTATCGTTATTTTGAACGATTACCTGGCTTAGGAAGTGAATCCTTAGTTTCTTTTATTACAACGTGTGGAAAAGGTAGATATCGCGTTTCGGAGTGACATTGAGTGATTGGTCGTTATTTCGAACGGTTGCGAGACTTGGGAAGTGAATCCTTAGATTCTTTCGATATACCGCGAGTGGACAAGGTAAATATCGCCATACCGAGTCTCCTATTGTGATTTATTGTTATTTTGAACGATTGCGAGGGCTAGGATTTGAATCCTTAATTTCTTTTAGTACACCGAGTGGAAAAGTTTAATATCACGTTTCGGTGTGACCTTGAGTGTTTTGTCGTTATTTCGAACTATTGCGAGACTTGGGAAATGAATCCTTAGCTTGTGTCGTTACACCGTGGGTGGAAAATGTAAATATCGCTACACCGAGTCTCCTACTGTGATTTATCCTTATTTTGACCGATTACGAAGGCGAGGATTTGAATCCTCAGCTTCTTTCGATATACCGCGAGTGGAAAAGGTAAATATCGCGATTCCCAGTCTCCTGCTGTGATTTATCGTTATTTTGATTGATTACCTGGCTTGGGGAGTGAAACCTTAGTTTCTTTTAGTACACCGTGTGGAAAAGGTAAATATCGCGCTCGGAGTGCCCTTGAGTGTTTTGTCGTTATTTCGAACGATTGCTAGGCTTGTGAAGTGAATCCTTAGCTTCTTTCGATATACCGCGAGTGGAAAAGGTAAATAACGCGGTTCCCAGTCTCCTGCTGTGATTTATCGTTATTTTGAACGATTACGAAGGCGAGGATTTGAATCCTCAGCTTCATTCGATATACCACGAGTGGAAAAGGTAAATATCGCGATTCCAAGTCTCCTACTGTGATTTATCGTTATTTTTAACGATTACCTGGCTTGGGAAGTGGATCCTTAGTTTCTTTTAGTACACCGTGTGGAAAAGGTAAATATCGCGTTCGGAGTGACCTTGAGTGTTTTGTCGTTATTTCGAATGGTTGCGAGGCTTGGGAAGTGAATCCTCAGCTTCTTTCGATATACCGCGAGTGGAAAAGGTAAATAACGCGATTCCCAGTCTCCTGCTGTGATTTATCGTTATTTTGATCGATTACCTGGCTTGGGGAGTGAAAAATTAGTTTCTTTTAGTACACCGTGTGGAAAAGGTAAATATCGCGCTCGCAGTGCCCTTGAGTGTTTTGTCGTTATTTCGAAAGATTGCTAGGCTTGTGAAGTGAATCCTTAGCTTCTTTCGATATACCGCGAGTGGAAAAGGTAAATAACGCGATTCCCAGTCTCCTGCTGTGATTTATCGTTATTTTGAACGATTACGAAGGCGAGGATTTGAAACCTCAGCTTCTTTCGATATACCGCGAGTGGAAAAGGTAAATATCCCGATTCCAGGTCTCCTACTGTGATTTATCGTTATTTTTAACGATTACCTGGCTTGGGAAGTGAATCCTTAGTTTCTTTTAGTACACCGTGTGGAAAAGGTAAATATCACGTTTCGGTGTGACCTTGAGTGTTTTGTCGTTATTTCGAACGATTGCTAGGCTTGTGAAGTGAATCCTTAGCTTCTTTCGATATACCGCGAGTGGAAAAGGTAAATAACGCGATTCCCAGTCTCCTGCTGTGATTTATCGTTATGTTGAACGATTCCGAAGGCGAGGATTTGAATCCTCAGCTTCATTCGATATACCGCGAGTGGAAAAGGTAAATATCGCGATTCCAAGTCTCCTACTGTGATTTATCGTTATTTTTAACGATTACCTGGCTTGGGAAGTGAATCCTTAGTTTCTTTTAGTACACCGTGTGGCAAAGGTAAATATCGCGTTTCGGAGTGACCTTGAGTGATTGGTCGTTATTTCGAACGGTTGCGAGGCTTGGGAAGTGAATCCTTAGCTTCTTTCGATATACCGCGAGTGGAAAAGGTAAATAACGCGATTCCCAATCTCCTGCTGTGATTTATCGTTATTTTGAACGATTACCTGGCTTAGGAAGTGAATCCTAAGTTTCTTTTAGTACACCGTGTGGAATAGGTAAATATCGCGTTTCGGTGTGACCTTGAGTGTTTTGTCGTTATTTCGAACGATTGCTAGGCTTGTGAAGTGAATCCTCAATTTCTTTTAGTACACCGAGTGGAAAAGGTAGATATCGCGTTACGGAGTGACCATGAGTGATTGGTCGTTATTTCGAACGGTTGCGAGACTTGGGAAGTGAATCCTTAGCTTCTTTGGATATACCGCGAGTGGAAAAGGTAAATATCTCGATTCCAGGTCTCCTACTGTGATTTATCGTTATTTTGAACGATTACCTGCCTTGGGAAGTGAATCTTTAGTTTCTTTTAGTACACCGTGTGGAAAAGGAAAATATCGCGTTTCGGTGTGACCTTGAGTGTTTTGTCGTTATTTCGAACGATTGCTAGGCTTGTGAAGTGAATCCTTTGCTTCTTTCGATATACCGCGAGTGGAAAAGGTAAATATCCCGATTCCAGGTCTCCTACTGTGATTTACCGTTATTTTGAACGATTACGAAGGCGAGGATTTGAATCTTCAGCTTCTTTCGATATACCGCGAGTGGAAAAGGTAAATATCGCGATTCCAAGTCTCCTACTGTGATTTATCGTTATTTTTAACGATTACCTGGCTTGGGAAGTGAATCCTTAGTTTCTTTTAGTACACCGTGTGGAAAAGGTAAATATCGCGTTCGGTGTGACCTTGAGTGTTTTGTCGTTATTTCGAACGATTGCTAGGCTTGTGAAGTGAATCCTTAGCTTCTTTCGATATACCGCGAGTGGAAAAGGTAAATAACGCGATTCCCAGTCTCCTGCTGTGATTTATCGTTATTTTTAACGATTACCTGGCTTGGGAAGTGAATCCTTAGTTTCTTTTAGTACACCGTGTGGAAAAGGTAAATATCGCGTTTCGGAGTGACCTTGAGTGATTGGTCGTTATTTCGAACGGTTGCGAAGCTTGGGAAGTGAATCCTTAGCTTCTTTCGATATACCGCGAGTGGAAAAGGTAAATAACGCGATTCCCAGTCTCCTGCTGTGATTTATCGTTATTTTGAACGATTACCTGGCTTGGGAAGTGAATCCTTAGTTTCTTTTAGTACACCGTGTGGAAATGGTAAATATCGCGTTCGGAGTGACCTTGAGTGTTTTGTCGTTATTTCGAATGGTTGCGAGGCTTGGGAAGTGAATCCTCAGCTTCTTTCGATATACCGCGAGTGGAAAAGGTAAATAACGCGATTCCCAGTCTCCTGCTGTGATTTATCGTTATTTTGAACGATTACCTGGCTTGGGAAGTGAATCCTTAGTTTCTTTTAGTACACCGTGTGGAAAAGGTAAATATCGCGTTTCGGAGTGACCTTGAGTGATTGGTCGTTATTTCGAACGGTTGCGAGGCTTGGGAAGTGAAACCTTAGCTTCTTTCGATATACCGCGAGTGGAAAAGGTAAATAACGCGATTCCCAGTCTCCTGCTGTGATTTATCGTTATTTTGAACGATTACGAAGGCGAGGATTTGAATCCTCAGCTTCTTTCGATATACCGCGAGTGGAAAAGGTAAATATCGCGATTCCAAGTCTCCTACTGTGATTTATCGTTATTTTTAACGATTACCTGGCTTGGGAAGTGAATCCTTAGTTTCTTTTAGTACACCGTGTGGAAAAGGTAAATATCGCATTTCGGAGTGACCTTGAGTGATTGTTCGTTATTTCGAACGGTTGCGAGGCTTGGGAAGTGAATCCTTAGCTTCTTTCGATATACCGCGTGTGGAAAGGTAAATAACGCGATTACCAGTCTCCTGCTGTGATTTATCGTTATTTTGAACGATTACCTGGCTTAGGAAGTGAATCCTAAGTTTCTTTTAGTACACCGTGTGGAAATGGTAAATATCGCGTTCGGAGTGACCTTGAGTGTTTTGTCGTTATTTCGAATGGTTGCGAGGCTTGGGAAGTGAATCCTCAGCTTCTTTCGATATACCGCGAGTGGAAAAGGTAAATAACGCGATTCCCAGTCTCCTGCTGTGATTTATCGTTATTTTGAACGATTACCTGGCTTGGGAAGTGAATCCTTAGTTTCTTTTAGTACACCGTGTGGAAAAGGTAAATATCGCGTTTCGGAGTGACCTTGAGTGATTGGTCGTTATTTCGAACGGTTGCGAGGCTTGGGAAGTGAAACCTTAGCTTCTTTCGATATACCGCGAGTGGAAAAGGTAAATAACGCGATTCCCAGTCTCCTGCTGTGATTTATCGTTATTTTGAACGATTACGAAGGCGAGGATTTGAATCCTCAGCTTCTTTCGATATACCGCGAGTGGAAAAGGTAAATATCGCGATTCCAAGTCTCCTACTGTGATTTATCGTTATTTTGATCGATTGCCTGCCTTTGGAAGTGAATCTTTAGTTTCTTTTAGTACACCGTGTGGAAAAGGTAGATATCGCGTTTCGGAGTGACCATGAGTGTTATGTCGTTATTTCGAGCGATTGCTAGGCTTGTGAAGTGAATCCTTTACTTCTTTCGATATACCGCGAGTGGAAAAGGTAAATATCCCGATTCCAGGTCTCCTACTGTGATTTATCGCTATTTTGAACGATTACGAAGGCGAGGATTTGAATCCTCAGCTTCTTTCGATATACCGCGAGTGGAAAAGGTAAATAACGCGATTCCCAGTCTCCTGCTGTGATTTATCGTTATTTTGAACGATTACCTGCCTTGGGAAGTGAATCTTTAGTTTCTTTTAGTACACCGTGTGGAAAAGGTAAATATCGCGTTTCGGTGTGACCTTGAGTGTTTTGTCGTTATTTCGAACGATTGCTAGGCTTGTGAAGTGAATCCTTTACTTCTTTCGATATACCGCGAGTGGAAAAGGTAAATATCCCGATTCCAGGTCTCCTACTGTGATTTATCGCTATTTTGAACGATTACGAAGGCGAGGATTTGAATCCTCAGCTTCTTTCGATATACCGCGAGTGGAAAAGGTAAATATCGCGATTCCGAGTCTCCTACTGTGATTTCTCGTTATTTTGATCGAATGCCTGCCTTTGGAAGTGAATCTTTAGTTTCTTTTAGTACACCGTGTGGAAAAGGTAAATATCGCGTTTCGGAGTGACCTAGACTGATTGGTCGTTATTTCGAACGGTTGCAAGGCTTGGGAAGTGAATTCTTAGCTTCTTTCGATATTCCGCGAGTGGAAAAGGTAAATAACGCTATTCCCAGTCTCCTGCTGTGATTTATCGTTATTTTGAACGATTACCTGGCTTAGGAAGTGAATCCTTAGTTTCTTTTATTACAACGTGTGGAAAAGGTAGATATCGCGTTTCGGAGTGACATTGAGTGATTGGTCGTTATTTCGAACGGTTGCGAGACTTGGGAAGTGAATCCTTAGATTCTTTCGATATACCGCGAGTGGACAAGGTAAATATCGCCATACCGAGTCTCCTATTGTGATTTATTGTTATTTTGACCGATTACGAAGGCGAGGATTTGAATCCTCAGCTTCTTTCGATATACCGCGAGTGGAAAAGGTAAATATCGCGATTCCCAGTCTCCTGCTGTGATTTATCGTTATTTTGAACGATTACCTGGCTTAGGAAGTGAATCCTTAGTTTCTTTTATTACAACGTGTGGAAAAGGTAGATATCGCGTTTCGGAGTGACATTGAGTGATTGGTCGTTATTTCGAACGATTGCTAGGCTTGTGAAGTGAATCCTTAGCTTCTTTCGATATACCGCGAGTGGAAAAGGTAAATAACGCGGTTCCCAGTCTCCTGCTGTGATTTATCGTTATTTTGAACGATTACGAAGGCGAGGATTTGAATCCTTAATTTCTTTTAGTACACCGTGTGGAAAAGGTAAATATCGCGCTCGGAGTGCCCTTGAGTGTTTTGTCGTTATTTCGAACGATTGCTAGGCTTGTGAAGTGAATCCTTAGCTTCTTTCGATATACCGCGAGTGGAAAAGGTAAATAACGCGGTTCCCAGTCTCCTGCTGTGATTTATCGTTATTTTGAACGATTACGAAGGCGAGGATTTGAATCCTCAGCTTCATTCGATATACCACGAGTGGAAAAGGTAAATATCGCGATTCCAAGTCTCCTACTGTGATTTATCGTTATTTTTAACGATTACCTGGCTTGGGAAGTGGATCCTTAGTTTCTTTTAGTACACCGTGTGGAAAAGGTAAATATCGCGTTCGGAGTGACCTTGAGTGTTTTGTCGTTATTTCGAATGGTTGCGAGGCTTGGGAAGTGAATCCTCAGCTTCTTTCGATATACCGCGAGTGGAAAAGGTAAATAACGCGATTCCCAGTCTCCTGCTGTGATTTATCGTTATTTTGATCGATTACCTGGCTTGGGGAGTGAAAAATTAGTTTCTTTTAGTACACCGTGTGGAAAAGGTAAATATCGCGCTCGCAGTGCCCTTGAGTGTTTTGTCGTTATTTCGAAAGATTGCTAGGCTTGTGAAGTGAATCCTTAGCTTCTTTCGATATACCGCGAGTGGAAAAGGTAAATAACGCGGTTCCCAGTCTCCTGCTGTGATTTATCGTTATTTTGAACGATTACGAAGGCGAGGATTTGAAACCTCAGCTTCTTTCGATATACCGCGAGTGGAAAAGGTAAATATCCCGATTCCCAGTCTCCTGCTGTGATTTATCGTTATTTTGAACGATTACCTGGCTTGGGAAGTGAATCCTTAGTTTCTTTTAGTACACCGTGTGGAAATGGTAAATATCGCGTTCGGAGTGACCTTGAGTGTTTTGTCGTTATTTCGAATGGTTGCGAGGCTTGGGAAGTGAATCCTCAGCTTCTTTCGATATACCGCGAGTGGAAAAGGTAAATAACGCGATTCCCAGTCTCCTGCTGTGATTTATCGTTATTTTGAACGATTACCTGGCTTGGGAAGTGAATCCTTAGTTTCTTTTAGTACACCGTGTGGAAAAGGTAAATATCGCGTTTCGGAGTGACCTTGAGTGATTGGTCGTTATTTCGAACGGTTGCGAGGCTTGGGAAGTGAAACCTTAGCTTCTTTCGATATACCGCGAGTGGAAAAGGTAAATAACGCGATTCCCAGTCTCCTGCTGTGATTTATCGTTATTTTGAACGATTACGAAGGCGAGGATTTGAATCCTCAGCTTCTTTCGATATACCGCGAGTGGAAAAGGTAAATATCGCGATTCCAAGTCTCCTACTGTGATTTATCGTTATTTTTAACGATTACCTGGCTTGGGAAGTGAATCCTTAGTTTCTTTTAGTACACCGTGTGGAAAAGGTAAATATCGCATTTCGGAGTGACCTTGAGTGATTGTTCGTTATTTCGAACGGTTGCGAGGCTTGGGAAGTGAATCCTTAGCTTCTTTCGATATACCGCGTGTGGAAAGGTAAATAACGCGATTACCAGTCTCCTGCTGTGATTTATCGTTATTTTGAACGATTACCTGGCTTAGGAAGTGAATCCTAAGTTTCTTTTAGTACACCGTGTGGAAAAGGTAAATATCGCGTTTCGGTGTGACCTTGAGTGTTTTGTCGTTATTTCGAACGATTGCTAGGCTTGTGAAGTGTATCCTAAATTTCTTTTAGTACACCGAGTGGAAAAGGTAGATATCGCGTTTCGGAGTGACCATGAGTGATTGGTCGTTATTTCGAACGGTTGCGAGACTTGGGAAGTGAATCCTTAGCTTCTTTGGATATACCGCGAGTGGAAAAGGTAAATATCGCGATTCCCAGTCTCCTGCTGTGATTTATCGTTATTTTGATCGATTACCTGGCTTGGGGAGTGAAACCTTAGTTTCTTTTAGTACACCGTGTGGAAAAGGTAAATATCGCATTTCGGAGTGACCTTGAGTGATTGGTCGTTATTTCGAACGGTTGCGAGGCTTGGGAAGTGAATCCTTAGCTTCTTTCGATATACCGCGTGTGGAAAGGTAAATAACGCGATTCCCAGTCTCCTGCTGTGATTTATCGTTATTTTGAACGATTACCTGGCTTAGGAAGTGAATTATAAGTTTCTTTTAGTACACCGTGTGGAAAAGGTAAATATCGCGTTTCGGTGTGACCTTGAGTGTTTTGTCGTTATTTCGAACGATTGCTAGGCTTGTGAAGTGTATCCTCAATTTCTTTTAGTACACCGAGTGGAAAAGGTAGATATCGCGTTTCGGAGTGACCATGAGTGATTGGTCGTTATTTCGAACGGTTGCGAGACTTGGGAAGTGAATCCTTAGCTTCTTTGGATATACCGCGAGTGGAAAAGGTAAATATCCCGATTCCAGGTCTCCTACTGTGATTTATCGTTATTTTGAACGATTACCTGCCTTGGGAAGTGAATCTTTAGTTTCTTTTAGTACACCGTGTGGAAAAGGAAAATATCGCGTTTCGGTGTGACCTTGAGTGTTTTGTCGTTATTTCGAACGATTGCTAGGCTTGTGAAGTGAATCCTTTGCTTCTTTCGATATACCGCGAGTGGAAAAGGTAAATATCCCGATTCCAGGTCTCCTACTGTGATTTATCGTTATTTTGAACGATTACGAAGGCGAGGATTAGAATCCTCAGCTTCTTTCGATATACCGCGAGTGGAAAAGGTAAATATCGCGATTCTGGGTCTCCTACTGTGATTTATCGTTATTTTGATCGATTGCCTGCCTTTGGAAGTGAATCTTTAGTTTCTTTTAGTACACCGTGTGGAAAAGGTAAATATCACGTTTCGGTGTGACCTTGAGTGTTTTGTCGTTATTTCGAACGATTGCTAGGCATGTGAAGTGAATCCTTAGCTTCTTTCGATATACCGCGAGTGGACAAGGTAAATATCGCCATACCGAGTCTCCTATTGTGATTTATTGTTATTTTGAACGATTGCGAGGGCTAGGATTTGAATCCTTAATTTCTTTTAGTACACCGAGTGGAAAAGGTTAATATCACGTTTCGGTGTGACCTTGAGTGTTTTGTCGTTATTTCGAACTATTGCGAGACTTGGGAAATGAATCCTTAGCTTGTGTCGTTACACCGTGGGTGGAAAATGTAAATATCGCTACACCGAGTCTCCTACTGTGATTTATCGTTATTTTGAACGATTACGAAGGCGAGGATTTGAATCCTCAGCTTCTTTCGATATACCGCGAGTGGAAAAGGTAAATATCGCGTTCGGAGTGACCTTGAGTGTTTTGTCGTTATTTCGAATGGTTGCGAGGCTTGGGAAGTGAATCCTCAGCTTCTTTCGATATACCGCGAGTGGAAAAGGTAAATAACGCGATTCCCAGTCTCCTGCTGTGATTTATCGTTATTTTGAACGATTACGAAGGCGAGGATTTGAATCTTCAGCTTCTTTCGATATACCGCGAGTGGAAAAGGTAAATATCGCGATTCCAAGTCTCCTACTGTGATTTATCGTCATTTTTAACGATTACAAGGCTTGGGAAGTGAATCCTTAGTTTGTTTTAGTACACCGTGTGGAAAAGGTAAATATCGCGTTCGGTGTGACCTTGAGTGTTTTGTCGTTATTTCGAACGATTGCTAGGCTTGTGAAGTGAATCCTTAGCTTCTTTCGATATACCGCGAGTGGAAAAGGTAAATATCCCGATTCCAGGTCTCCTACTGTGATTTATCGTTATTTTTAACGATTACCTGGCTTGGGAAGTGAATCCTTAGTTTCTTTTAGTACACCGTGTGGAAAAGGTAAATATCACGTTTCGGTGTGACCTTGAGTGTTTTGTCGTTATTTCGAACGATTGCTAGGCTTGTGAAATTAATCCTTAGGTTCTTTCGATATACCGCGAGTGGAAAAGGTAAATAACGCGATTCCCAGTCTCCTGCTGTGATTTATCGTTATTTTGAACGATTACGAAGGCGAGGATTTGAATCCTCAGCTTCATTCGATATACCACGAGTGGAAAAGGTAAATATCGCGATTCCAAGTCTCCTACTGTGATTTATCGTTATTTTTAACGATTACCTGGCTTGGGAAGTGAATCCTTAGTTTCTTTTAGTACACCGTGTGGAAAAGGTAAATATCGCGTTTCGGAGTGAACTTGAGTGATTGGTCGTTATTTCGAACGGTTGCGAAGCTGGGGAAGTGAATCCTTAGCTTCTTTCGATATACCGCGAGTGGAAAAGGTAAATAACGCGGTTCCCAGTCTCCTGCTGTGATTTATCGTTATTTTGAACGATTACCTGGCTTGGGAAGTGAATCCTTAGTTTCTTTTAGTACACCGTGTGGAAAAGGTAAATATCGCGTTTCGGAGTGACCTTGAGTGATTGGTCGTTATTTCGAACGGTTGCGAGGCTTGGGAAGTGAAACCTTAGCTTCTTTCGATATACCGCGAGTGGAAAAGGTAAATAACGCGATTCCCAGTCTCCTGCTGTGATTTATCGTTATTTTGAACGATTACGAAGGCGAGGATTTGAATCCTCAGCTTCATTCGATATACCGCGAGTGGAAAAGGTAAATATCGCGATTCCAAGTCTCCTACTGTGATTTATCGTTATTTTTAACGATTACCTGGCTTGGGAAGTGAATCCTTAGTTTCTTTTAGTACACCGTGTGGAAAAGGTAAATATCGCGTTTCGGAGTGACCTTGAGTGATTGGTCGTTATTTCGAACGGTTGCGAGGCTTGGGAAGTGAATCCTTAGCTTCTTTCGATATACCGCGAGTGGATAAGGTAAATAACGCGATTCCCAGTCTCCTGCTGTGATTTATCGTTATTTTGAACGAGTACCTGGCTTAGGAAGTGAATCCTAAGTTTCTTTTAGTACACCGTGTGGAAAAGGTAAATATCGCGTTTCGGTGTGACCTTGAGTGTTTTGTCGTTATTTCGAACGATTGCTAGGCTTGTGAAGTGAATCCTCAATTTCTTTTAGTACACCGAGTGGAAAAGGTAGATATCGCGTTTCGGAGTGACCATGAGTGATTGGTCGTTATTTCGAACGGTTGCGAGACTTGGGAAGTGAATCCTTAGCTTCTTTGGATATACCGCGAGTGGAAAAGGTAAATATCTCGATTCCAGGTCTCCTACTGTGATTTATCGTTATTTTGAACGATTACCTGCCTTGGGAAGTGAATCTTTAGTTTCTTTTAGTACACCGTGTGGAAAAGGAAAATATCGCGTTTCGGTGTGACCTTGAGTGTTTTGTCGTTATTTCGAACGATTGCTAGGCTTGTGAAGTGAATCCTTTGCTTCTTTCGATATACCGCGAGTGGAAAAGGTAAATATCCCGATTCCAGGTCTCCTACTGTGATTTACCGTTATTTTGAACGATTACGAAGGCGAGGATTTGAATCCTCAGCTTCTTTCGATATACCGCGAGTGGAAAAGGTAAATATCGCGATTCCGAGTCTCCTACTGTGATTTATCGTTATTTTGATCGATTGCCTGCCTTTGGAAGTGAATCTTTAGTTTCTTTTTGTACACCGTGTGGAAAAGGTAAATATCACGTTTCGGTGTGACCTTGAGTGTTATGTCGTTATTTCGAGCGATTGCTAGGCATGTGAAGTGAATCCTTAGCTTCTTTCGATATACCGCGAGTGGACAAGGTAAATATCGCCATACCGAGTCTCCTATTGTGATTTATTGTTATTTTGAACGATTGCGAGGGCTAGGATTTGAATCCTTAATTTCTTTTAGTACACCGAGTGGAAAAGGTAAATATCACGTTTCGGTGTGACCTTGAGTGTTTTGTCGTTATTTCGAACTATTGCGAGACTTGGGAAATGAATCCTTAGCTTGTGTCGTTACACCGTGGGTGGAAAATGTAAATATCGCTACACCGAGTCTCCTACTGTGATTTATCGTTATTTTGAACGATTACGAAGGCGAGGATTTGAATCCTCAGCTTCTTTCGATATACCGCGAGTGGAAAAGGTAAATATCGCGATTCCCAGTCTCCTGCTGTGATTTATCGTTATTTTGATCGATTACCTGGCTTGGGGAGTGAAACCTTAGTTTCTTTTAGTACACCGTGTGGAAAAGGTAAATATCGCGCTCGGAGTGCCCTTGAGTGTTTTGTCGTTATTTCGAACGATTGCTAGGCTTGTGAAGTGAATCCTTAGCTTCTTTCGATATACCGCGAGTGGAAAAGGTAAATAACGCGGTTCCCAGTCTCCTGCTGTGATTTATCGTTATTTTGAACGATTACGAAGGCGAGGATTTGAATCCTCAGCTTCATTCGATATACCACGAGTGGAAAAGGTAAATATCGCGATTCCAAGTCTCCTACTGTGATTTATCGTTATTTTTAACGATTACCTGGCTTGGGAAGTGGATCCTTAGTTTCTTTTAGTACACCGTGTGGAAAAGGTAAATATCGCGTTCGGAGTGACCTTGAGTGTTTTGTCGTTATTTCGAATGGTTGCGAGGCTTGGGAAGTGAATCCTTAGCTTCTTTCGATATACCGCGAGTGGAAAAGGTAAATATCCCGATTCGAGGTCTCCTACTGTGATTTATCGTTATTTTTAACGATTACCTGGCTTGGGAAGTGAATCCTTAGTTTCTTTTAGTACACCGTGTGGAAAAGGTAAATATCGCGTTCGGTGTGACCTTGAGTGTTTTGTCGTTATTTCGAACGATTGCTAGGCTTGTGAAGTGAATCCTTAGCTTCTTTCGATATACCGCGAGTGGAAAAGGTAAATATCCCGATTCCAGGTCTCCTACTGTGATTTATCGTTATTTTTAACGATTACCTGGCTTGGGAAGTGAATCCTTAGTTTCTTTTAGTACACCGTGTGGAAAAGGTAAATATCGCGCTCTGAGTGCCCTTGAGTGTTTTGTCGTTATTTCGAACGATCGCTAGGCTTGTGAAGTGAATCCTTAGCTTCTTTCGATATACCGCGAGTGGAAAAGGTAAATAACGCGATTCCCAGTCTCCTGCTGTGATTTATCCTTATTTTGAACGATTACGAAGGCGAGGATTTGAAACCTCAGCTTCTTTCGATATACCGCGAGTGGAAAAGGTAAATATCCCGATTCCAGGTCTCCTACTGTGATTTATCGTTATTTTTAACGATTACCTGGCTTGGGAAGTGAATCCTTAGTTTCTTTTAGTACACCGTGTGGAAAAGGTAAATATCACGTTTCGGTGTGACCTTGAGTGTTTTGTCGTTATTTCGAACGATTGCTAGGCTTGTGAAGTGAATCCTTAGCTTCTTTCGATATACCGCGAGTGGAAAAGGTAAATAACGCGATTCCCAGTCTCCTGCTGTGATTTATCGTTATGTTGAACGATTCCGAAGGCGAGGATTTGAATCCTCAGCTTCATTCGATATACCGCGAGTGGAAAAGGTAAATATCGCGATTCCAAGTCTCCTACTGTGATTTATCGTTATTTTTAACGATTACCTGGCTTGGGAAGTGAATCCTTAGTTTCTTTTAGTACACCGTGTGGCAAAGGTAAATATCGCGTTTCGGAGTGACCTTGAGTGATTGGTCGTTATTTCGAACGGTTGCGAGGCTTGGGAAGTGAATCCTCAATTTCTTTTAGTACACCGAGTGGAAAAGGTAGATATCGCGTTTCGGAGTGACCATGAGTGGTTGGTCGTTATTTCGAACGGTTGCGAGACTTGGGAAGTGAATCCTTAGCTTCTTTGGATATACCGCGAGTGGAAAAGGTAAATATCTCGATTCCAGGTCTCCTACTGTGATTTATCGTTATGTTGAACGATTACCTGCCTTGGGAAGTGAATCTTTAGTTTCTTTTAGTACACCGTGTGGAAAAGGAAAATATCGCGTTTCGGTGTGACCTTGAGTGTTTTGTCGTTATTTCGAACGATTGCTAGGCTTGTGAAGTGAATCCTTTGCTTCTTTCGATATACCGCGAGTGGAAAAGGTAAATATCCCGATTCCAGGTCTCCTACTGTGATTTACCGTTATTTTGAACGATTACGAAGGCGAGGATTTGAATCCTCAGCTTCTTTCGATATACCGCGAGTGGAAAAGGTAAATATCGCGATTCCGAGTCTCCTACTGTGATTTATCGTTATTTTGATCGATTGCCTGCCTTTGGAAGTGAATCTTTAGTTTCTTTTTGTACACCGTGTGGAAAAGGTAAATATCACGTTTCGGTGTGACCTTGAGTGTTATGTCGTTATTTCGAGCGATTGCTAGGCTTGTGAAGTGAATCCTTTACTTCTTTCGATATACCGCGAGTGGAAAAGGTAAATATCCCGATTCCAGGTCTCCTACTGTGATTTATCGCTATTTTGAACGATTACGAAGGCGAGGATTTGAATCCTCAGCTTCTTTCGATATACCGCGAGTGGAAAAGGTAAATAACGCGATTCCCAGTCTCCTGCTGTGATTTATCGTTATTTTGAACGATTACCTGCCTTGGGAAGTGAATCTTTAGTTTCTTTTAGTACACCGTGTGGAAAAGGTAAATATCGCGTTTCGGTGTGACCTTGAGTGTTTTGTCGTTATTTCGAACGATTGCTAGGCTTGTGAAGTGAATCCTTTACTTCTTTCGATATACCGCGAGTGGAAAAGGTAAATATCCCGATTCCAGGTCTCCTACTGTGATTTATCGCTATTTTGAACGATTACGAAGGCGAGGATTTGAATCCTCAGCTTCTTTCGATATACCGCGAGTGGAAAAGGTAAATATCGCGATTCCGAGTCTCCTACTGTGATTTCTCGTTATTTTGATCGAATGCCTGCCTTTGGAAGTGAATCTTTAGTTTCTTTTAGTACACCGTGTGGAAAAGGTAAATATCGCGTTTCGGAGTGACCTAGACTGATTGGTCGTTATTTCGAACGGTTGCAAGGCTTGGGAAGTGAATTCTTAGCTTCTTTCGATATTCCGCGAGTGGAAAAGGTAAATAACGCTATTCCCAGTCTCCTGCTGTGATTTATCGTTATTTTGAACGATTACCTGGCTTAGGAAGTGAATCCTTAGTTTCTTTTATTACAACGTGTGGAAAAGGTAGATATCGCGTTTCGGAGTGACATTGAGTGATTGGTCGTTATTTCGAACGGTTGCGAGACTTGGGAAGTGAATCCTTAGATTCTTTCGATATACCGCGAGAGGACAAGGTAAATATCGCCATACCGAGTCTCCTATTGTGATTTATTGTTATTTTGAACGATTGCGAGGGCTAGGATTTGAATCCTTAATTTCTTTTAGTACACCGAGTGGAAAAGGTTAATATCACGTTTCGGTGTGACCTTGAGTGTTTTGTCGTTATTTCGAACTATTGCGAGACTTGGGAAATGAATCCTTAGCTTGTGTCGTTACACCGTGGGTGGAAAATGTAAATATCGCTACACCGAGTCTCCTACTGTGATTTATCCTTATTTTGACCGATTACGAAGGCGAGGATTTGAATCCTCAGCTTCTTTCGATATACCGCGAGTGGAAAAGGTAAATATCGCGATTCCCAGTCTCCTGCTGTGATTTATCGTTATTTTGATTGATTACCTGGCTTGGGGAGTGAAACCTTAGTTTCTTTTAGTACACCGTGTGGAAAAGGTAAATATCGCGCTCGGAGTGCCCTTGAGTGTTTTGTCGTTATTTCGAACAATTGCTAGGCTTGTGAAGTGAATCCTTAGCTTCTTTCGATATACCGCGAGTGGAAAAGGTAAATAACGCGGTTCCCAGTCTCCTGCTGTGATTTATCGTTATTTTGAACGATTACGAAGGCGAGGATTTGAATCCTCAGCTTCATTCGATATACCACGAGTGGAAAAGGTAAATATCGCGATTCCAAGTCTCCTACTGTGATTTATCGTTATTTTTAACGATTACCTGGCTTGGGAAGTGGATCCTTAGTTTCTTTTAGTACACCGTGTGGAAAAGGTAAATATCGCGTTCGGAGTGACCTTGAGTGTTTTGTCGTTATTTCGAATGGTTGCGAGGCTTGGGAAGTGAATCCTCAGCTTCTTTCGATATACCGCGAGTGGAAAAGGTAAATAACGCGATTCCCAGTCTCCTGCTGTGATTTATCGTTATTTTGATCGATTACCTGGCTTGGGGAGTGAAAAATTAGTTTCTTTTAGTACACCGTGTGGAAAAGGTAAATATCGCGCTCGCAGTGCCCTTGAGTGTTTTGTCGTTATTTCGAAAGATTGCTAGGCTTGTGAAGTGAATCCTTAGCTTCTTTCGATATACCGCGAGTGGAAAAGGTAAATAACGCGATTCCCAGTCTCCTGCTGTGATTTATCGTTATTTTGAACGATTACGAAGGCGAGGATTTGAATCTTCAGCTTCTTTCGATATACCGCGAGTGGAAAAGGTAAATATCGCGATTCCAAGTCTCCTACTGTGATTTATCGTTATTTTTAACGATTACCTGGCTTGGGAAGTGAATCCTTAGTTTCTTTTAGTACACCGTGTGGAAAAGGTAAATATCGCGTTCGGTGTGACCTTGAGTGTTTTGTCGTTATTTCGAACGATTGCTAGGCTTGTGAAGTGAATCCTTAGCTTCTTTCGATATACCGCGAGTGGAAAAGGTAAATATCCCGATTCCAGGTCTCCTACTGTGATTTATCGTTATTTTTAACGATTACCTGGCTTGTGAAGTGAATCCTTAGTTTCTTTTAGTACACCGTGTGGAAAAGGTAAATATCGCGTTTCGGAGTGACCTTGAGTGATTGGTCGTTATTTCGAACGGTTGCGAAGCTTGGGAAGTGAATCCTTAGCTTCTTTCGATATACCGCGAGTGGAAAAGGTAAATAACGCGATTCCCAGTCTCCTGCTGTGATTTATCGTTATTTTGAACGATTACCTGGCTTGGGAAGTGAATCCTTAGTTTCTTTTAGTACACCGTGTGGAAATGGTAAATATCGCGTTCGGAGTGACCTTGAGTGTTTTGTCGTTATTTCGAATGGTTGCGAGGCTTGGGAAGTGAATCCTCAGCTTCTTTCGATATACCGCGAGTGGAAAAGGTAAATAACGCGATTCCCAGTCTCCTGCTGTGATTTATCGTTATTTTGAACGATTACCTGGCTTGGGAAGTGAATCCTTAGTTTCTTTTAGTACACCGTGTGGAAAAGGTAAATATCGCGTTTCGGAGTGACCTTGAGTGATTGGTCGTTATTTCGAACGGTTGCGAGGCTTGGGAAGTGAAACCTTAGCTTCTTTCGATATACCGCGAGTGGAAAAGGTAAATAACGCGATTCCCAGTCTCCTGCTGTGATTTATCGTTATTTTGAACGATTACGAAGGCGAGGATTTGAATCCTCAGCTTCTTTCGATATACCGCGAGTGGAAAAGGTAAATATCGCGATTCCAAGTCTCCTACTGTGATTTATCGTTATTTTTAACGATTACCTGGCTTGGGAAGTGAATCCTTAGTTTCTTTTAGTACACCGTGTGGAAAAGGTAAATATCGCATTTCGGAGTGACCTTGAGTGATTGTTCGTTATTTCGAACGGTTGCGAGGCTTGGGAAGTGAATCCTTAGCTTCTTTCGATATACCGCGTGTGGAAAGGTAAATAACGCGATTACCAGTCTCCTGCTGTGATTTATCGTTATTTTGAACGATTACCTGGCTTAGGAAGTGAATCCTAAGTTTCTTTTAGTACACCGTGTGGAAAAGGTAAATATCGCGTTTCGGTGTGACCTTGAGTGTTTTGTCGTTATTTCGAACGATTGCTAGGCTTGTGAAGTGTATCCTCAATTTCTTTTAGTACACCGAGTGGAAAAGGTAGATATCGCGTTTCGGAGTGACCATGAGTGATTGGTCGTTATTTCGAACGGTTGCGAGACTTGGGAAGTGAATCCTTAGCTTCTTTGGATATACCGCGAGTGGAAAAGGTAAATATCGCGATTCCCAGTCTCCTGCTGTGATTTATCGTTATTTTGATCGATTACCTGGCTTGGGGAGTGAAACCTTAGTTTCTTTTAGTACACCGTGTGGAAAAGGTAAATATCGCATTTCGGAGTGACCTTGAGTGATTGGTCGTTATTTCGAACGGTTGCGAGGCTTGGGAAGTGAATCCTTAGCTTCTTTCGATATACCGCGTGTGGAAAGGTAAATAACGCGATTCCCAGTCTCCTGCTGTGATTTATCGTTATTTTGAACGATTACCTGGCTTAGGAAGTGAATCCTAAGTTTCTTTTAGTACACCGTGTGGAAAAGGTAAATATCGCGTTTCGGTGTGACCTTGAGTGTTTTGTCGTTATTTCGAACGATTGCTAGGCTTGTGAAGTGTATCCTCAATTTCTTTTAGTACACCGAGTGGAAAAGGTAGATATCGCGTTTCGGAGTGACCATGAGTGATTGGTCGTTATTTCGAACGGTTGCGAGACTTGGGAAGTGAATCCTTAGCTTCTTTGGATATACCGCGAGTGGAAAAGGTAAATATCCCGATTCCAGGTCTCCTACTGTGATTTATCGTTATTTTGAACGATTACCTGCCTTGGGAAGTGAATCTTTAGTTTCTTTTAGTACACCGTGTGGAAAAGGAAAATATCGCGTTTCGGTGTGACCTTGAGTGTTTTGTCGTTATTTCGAACGATTGCTAGGCTTGTGAAGTGAATCCTTTGCTTCTTTCGATATACCGCGAGTGGAAAAGGTAAATATCCCGATTCCAGGTCTCCTACTGTGATTTATCGTTATTTTGAACGATTACGAAGGCGAGGATTAGAATCCTCAGCTTCTTTCGATATACCGCGAGTGGAAAAGGTAAATATCGCGATTCTGGGTCTCCTACTGTGATTTATCGTTATTTTGATCGATTGCCTGCCTTTGGAAGTGAATCTTTAGTTTCTTTTAGTACACCGTGTGGAAAAGGTAAATATCACGTTTCGGTGTGACCTTGAGTGTTTTGTCGTTATTTCGAACGATTGCTAGGCATGTGAAGTGAATCCTTAGCTTCTTTCGATATACCGCGAGTGGACAAGGTAAATATCGCCATACCGAGTCTCCTATTGTGATTTATTGTTATTTTGAACGATTGCGAGGGCTAGGATTTGAATCCTTAATTTCTTTTAGTACACCGAGTGGAAAAGGTTAATATCACGTTTCGGTGTGACCTTGAGTGTTTTGTCGTTATTTCGAACTATTGCGAGACTTGGGAAATGAATCCTTAGCTTGTGTCGTTACACCGTGGGTGGAAAATGTAAATATCGCTACACCGAGTCTCCTACTGTGATTTATCGTTATTTTGAACGATTACGAAGGCGAGGATTTGAATCCTCAGCTTCTTTCGATATACCGCGAGTGGAAAAGGTAAATATCGCGTTCGGAGTGACCTTGAGTGTTTTGTCGTTATTTCGAATGGTTGCGAGGCTTGGGAAGTGAATCCTCAGCTTCTTTCGATATACCGCGAGTGGAAAAGGTAAATAACGCGATTCCCAGTCTCCTGCTGTGATTTATCGTTATTTTGAACGATTACGAAGGCGAGGATTTGAATCTTCAGCTTCTTTCGATATACCGCGAGTGGAAAAGGTAAATATCGCGATTCCAAGTCTCCTACTGTGATTTATCGTCATTTTTAACGATTACAAGGCTTGGGAAGTGAATCCTTAGTTTGTTTTAGTACACCGTGTGGAAAAGGTAAATATCGCGTTCGGTGTGACCTTGAGTGTTTTGTCGTTATTTCGAACGATTGCTAGGCTTGTGAAGTGAATCCTTAGCTTCTTTCGATATACCGCGAGTGGAAAAGGTAAATATCCCGATTCCAGGTCTCCTACTGTGATTTATCGTTATTTTTAACGATTACCTGGCTTGGGAAGTGAATCCTTAGTTTCTTTTAGTACACCGTGTGGAAAAGGTAAATATCACGTTTCGGTGTGACCTTGAGTGTTTTGTCGTTATTTCGAACGATTGCTAGGCTTGTGAAATTAATCCTTAGGTTCTTTCGATATACCGCGAGTGGAAAAGGTAAATAACGCGATTCCCAGTCTCCTGCTGTGATTTATCGTTATTTTGAACGATTACGAAGGCGAGGATTTGAATCCTCAGCTTCATTCGATATACCACGAGTGGAAAAGGTAAATATCGCGATTCCAAGTCTCCTACTGTGATTTATCGTTATTTTTAACGATTACCTGGCTTGGGAAGTGAATCCTTAGTTTCTTTTAGTACACCGTGTGGAAAAGGTAAATATCGCGTTTCGGAGTGAACTTGAGTGATTGGTCGTTATTTCGAACGGTTGCGAAGCTTGGGAAGTGAATCCTTAGCTTCTTTCGATATACCGCGAGTGGAAAAGGTAAATAACGCGATTCCCAGTCTCCTGCTGTGATTTATCGTTATTTTGAACGATTACCTGGCTTGGGAAGTGAATCCTTAGTTTCTTTTAGTACACCGTGTGGAAAAGGTAAATATCGCGTTTCGGAGTGACCTTGAGTGATTGGTCGTTATTTCGAACGGTTGCGAGGCTTGGGAAGTGAAACCTTAGCTTCTTTCGATATACCGCGAGTGGAAAAGGTAAATAACGCGATTCCCAGTCTCCTGCTGTGATTTATCGTTATTTTGAACGATTACGAAGGCGAGGATTTGAATCCTCAGCTTCTTTCGATATACCGCGAGTGGAAAAGGTAAATATCGCGATTCCAAGTCTCCTACTGTGATTTATCGTTATTTTTAACGATTACCTGGCTTGGGAAGTGAATCCTTAGTTTCTTTTAGTACACCGTGTGGAAAAGGTAAATATCGCATTTCGGAGTGACCTTGAGTGATTGGTCGTTATTTCGAACGGTTGCGAGGCTTGGGAAGTGAATCCTTAGCTTCTTTCGATATACCGCGTGTGGAAAGGTAAATAACGCGATTCCCAGTCTCCTGCTGTGATTTATCGTTATTTTGAACGATTACCTGGCTTAGGAAGTGAATCCTAAGTTTCTTTTAGTACACCGTGTGGAAAAGGTAAATATCGCGTTTCGGTGTGACCTTGAGTGTTTTGTCGTTATTTCGAACGATTGCTAGGCATGTGAAGTGAATCCTTAGCTTCTTTCGATATACCGCGAGTGGACAAGGTAAATATCGCCATACCGAGTCTCCTATTGTGATTTATTGTTATTTTGAACGATTGCGAGGGCTAGGATTTGAATCCTTAATTTCTTTTAGTACACCGAGTGGAAAAGGTAAATATCACGTTTCGGTGTGACCTTGAGTGTTTTGTCGTTATTTCGAACTATTGCGAGACTTGGGAAATGAATCCTTAGCTTGTGTCGTTACACCGTGGGTGGAAAATGTAAATATCGCTACACCGAGTCTCCTACTGTGATTTATCGTTATTTTGAACGATTACGAAGGCGAGGATTTGAATCCTCAGCTTCTTTCGATATACCGCGAGTGGAAGAGGTAAATATCGCGATTCCCAGTCTCCTGCTGTGATTTATCGTTATTTTGATCGATTACCTGGCTTGGGGAGTGAATCCTTAGTTTCTTTTAGTTCACCGTGTGGAAAAGGTAAATATCGCGTTCGGAGTGACCTTGAGTGTTTTGTCGTTATTTCGAATGGTTGCGAGGCTTGGGAAGTGAATCCTCAGCTTCTTTCGATATACCGCGAGTGGAAAAGGTAAATAACGCGATTCCCAGTCTCCTGCTGTGATTTATCGTTATTTTGATCGATTACCTGGCTTGGGGAGTGAAACCTTAGTTTCTTTTAGTACACCGTGTGGAAAAGGTAAATATCGCGCTCGGAGTGCCCTTGAGTGTTTTGTCGTTATTTCGAACGATCGCTAGGCTTGTGAAGTGAATCCTTAGCTTCTTTCGATATACCGCGAGTGGAAAAGGTAAATAACGCGATTCCCAGTCTCCTGCTGTGATTTATCGTTATTTTGAACGATTACGAAGGCGAGGATTTGAATCCTCAGCTTCTTTCGATATACCGCGAGTGGAAAAGGTAAATATCCCGATTCCAGGTCTCCTACTGTGATTTATCGTTATTTTTAACGATTACCTGGCTTGGGAAGTGAATCCTTAGTTTCTTTTAGTACACCGTGTGGAAAAGGTAAATTTCACGTTTCGGTGTGACCTTGAGTGTTTTGTCGTTATTTCGAACGATTGCTAGGCTTGTGAAGTGAATCCTTTGCTTCTTTCGATATACCGCGAGTGGAAAAGGTAAATATCCCGATTCCAGGTCTCCTACTGTGATTTATCGTTATTTTGAACGATTACGAAGGAGAGGATTTGAATCCTCAGCTTCTTTCAATATACCGCGAGTGGAAAAGGTAAATATCGCGATTCCGAGTCTCCTACTGTGATTTATCGTTATTTTGATCGATTGCCTGCCTTTGGAAGTGAATCTTTAGTTTCTTTTAGTACACCGTGTGGAAAAGGTAAATATCACGTTTCGGTGTGACCTTGAGTGTTTTGTCGTTATTTCGAACGATTGCTTTGCATGTGAAGTGAATCCTTAGCTTCTTTCGATATACCGCGAGTGGACAAGGTAAATATCGCCATACCGAGTCTCCTATTGTGATTTATTGTTATTTTGAACGATTGCGAGGGCTTGGATTTGAATCCTTAATTTCTTTTAGTACACCGAGTGGAAAAGGTAAATATCACGTTTCGGTGTGACCTTGAATGTTTTGTCGTTATTTCGAACTATTGCGAGACTTGGGAAATGAATCCTTAGCTTGTGTCGTTACACCGTGGGTGGAAAATGTAAATATCGCTACACCGAGTCTCCTACTGTGATTTATCGTTATTTTGAACGATTACGAAGGCGAGGATTTGAATCCTCAGCTTCTTTCGATATACCGCGAGTGGAAAAGGTAAATATCGCGATTCCGAGTCTCCTACTGTGATTTATCGTTATTTTGATCGATTGCCTGCCTTGGGAAGTGAATCTTTAGTTTCTTTTAGTACACCGTGTGGAAAAGGTAAATATCGCGTTTCGGTGTGACCTTGAGTGTTTTGTCGTTATTTCGAACGATTGCTAGGCTTGTGAAGTGAATCCTTTGCTTCTATCGATATACCGCGAGTGGAAAAGGTAAATATCCCGATTCCAGGGCTCCTACTGTGATTTATCGTTATTTTGAACGATTACGAAGGCGAGGATTTGAATCCTCAGCTTCTTTCGATATACCGCGAGCGGAAAAGGTAAATATCGCGATCCCGAGTCTCCTACTGTGATTTATCGTTATTTTAATCGATTGCCTGCCTTTGGAAGTGAATCTTTAGTTTCTTTTAGTACACCGTGTGGAAAAGGTAAATATCACGTTTCGGTGTGACCTTGAGTGTTTTGTCGTTATTTCGAACGATTGCTAGGCTTGTGAAGTGAATCCTTTGCTTCTTTCGATATACCGCGAGTGGAAAAGGTAAATATCCCGATTCCAGGTCTCCTACTGTGATTTATCGTTATTTTGAACGATTACCTGGCTTGGGGAGTGAAACCTTAGTTTCTTTTAGTACACCGTGTGGAAAACTTAAATATCGCGTTCGGAGTGACCTTGAGTGTTTTGTCGTTATTTCGAATGGTTGCGAGGCTTGGGAAGTGAATCCTTAGCTTCTTTGGATATACCGCGAGTGGAAAAGGTTAATAACGCGATTCCCAGTCTCATGCTGTGATTTATCGTTATTTTGAACGATTACCTGGCTTAGGAAGTGAATCCTAAGTTTCTTTTAGTACACCGTGTGGAAAAGGTAAATATCGCGTTTCGGTGTGACCTTGAGTGTTTTGTCGTTATGTCGAACGATTGCTAGGCTTGTGAAGTGAATCCTTTGCTTCTTTCGATATACCGCGAGTGGAAAAGGTAAATATCCCGATTCCAGGTCTCCTACTGTGATTTATCGTTATTTTGAACGTTTGCGAGGGCTAGGATTTGAATCCTTAATTTCTTTTAGTACATCGTGTGGAAAAGGTAAATATCACGTATCGGAGTGACCTTGAGTGTTTTGTCGTTATTTCGAACGATTGCTAGGCATGTGAAGTGAATCCTTAGCTTCTTTCGATATACCGCGAGTGGACAAGGTAAATATCGCCATACTGAGTCTCCTATTGTGATTTATTGTTATTTTGAACGATTGCGAGGGCTAGGATTTGAATCCTTAATTTCTTTTAGTACACCGAGTGGAAAAGGTAAATATCACGTTTCGGTGTGACCTTGAGTGTTTTGTCGTTATTTCGAACTATTGCGAGACTTGGGAAATGAATCCTTAGCTTGTGTCGTTACACCGTGGGTGGAAAATGTAAATATCGCTACACCGAGTCTCCTACTGTGATTTATCGTTATTTTGAACGATTACGAAGGCGAGGATTTGAATCCTCAGCATCTTTCGATATACCGCGAATGGAAAAGGTAAATATCGCGATTCCCAGTCTCCTGCTGTGATTTATCGTTATTCTGAACGATTACCTGGCTTGGGGAGTGAAACCTTAGTTTCTTTTAGTACACAGTGTGGAAAAGGTAAATATCGCGTTCGGAGTGACCTTGAGTGTTTTGTCGTTATTTCGAATGGTTGCGAGGCTTGGGAAGTGAATCCTCAGCTTCTTTCGATATACCGCGAGTGGAAAAGGTAAATAACGCGATTCCCAGTCTCCTGCTGTGATTTATCGTTATTTTGAACGATTACGAAGGCGAGGATTTGAATCTTCAGCTTCTTTCGATATACCGCGAGTGGAAAAGGTAAATATCGCGATTCCAAGTCTCCTACTGTGATTTATCGTCATTTTTAACGATTACAAGGCTTGGGAAGTGAATCCTTAGTTTGTTTTAGTACACCGTGTGGAAAAGGTAAATATCGCGTTCGGTGTGACCTTGAGTGTTTTGTCGTTATTTCGAACGATTGCTAGGCTTGTGAAGTGAATCCTTAGCTTCTTTCGATATACCGCAAGTGGAAAAGGTAAATATCCCGATTCCAGGTCTCCTACTGTGATTTATCGTTATTTTGAACGATTACGAAGGCGAGGATTAGAATCCTCAGCTTCTTTCGATATACCGCGAGTGGAAAAGGTAAATATCGCGATTCTGGGTCTCCTACTGTGATTTATCGTTATTTTGATCGATTGCCTGCCTTTGGAAGTGAATCTTTAGTTTCTTTTAGTACACCGTGTGGAAAAGGTAAATATCACGTTTCGGTGTGACCTTGAGTGTTTTGTCGTTATTTCGAACGATTGCTAGGCATGTGAAGTGAATCCTTAGCTTCTTTCGATATACCGCGAGTGGACAAGGTAAATATCGCCATACCGAGTCTCCTATTGTGATTTATTGTTATTTTGAACGATTGCGAGGGCTAGGATTTGAATCCTTAATTTCTTTTAGTACACCGAGTGGAAAAGGTTAATATCACGTTTCGGTGTGACCTTGAGTGTTTTGTCGTTATTTCGAACTATTGCGAGACTTGGGAAATGAATCCTTAGCTTGTGTCGTTACACCGTGGGTGGAAAATGTAAATATCGCTACACCGAGTCTCCTACTGTGATTTATCGTTATTTTGAACGATTACGAAGGCGAGGATTTGAATCCTCAGCTTCTTTCGATATACCGCGAGTGGAAAAGGTAAATATCGCGTTCGGAGTGACCTTGAGTGTTTTGTCGTTATTTCGAATGGTTGCGAGGCTTGGGAAGTGAATCCTCAGCTTCTTTCGATATACCGCGAGTGGAAAAGGTAAATAACGCGATTCCCAGTCTCCTGCTGTGATTTATCGTTATTTTGAACGATTACGAAGGCGAGGATTTGAATCTTCAGCTTCTTTCGATATACCGCGAGTGGAAAAGGTAAATATCGCGATTCCAAGTCTCCTACTGTGATTTATCGTCATTTTTAACGATTACAAGGCTTGGGAAGTGAATCCTTAGTTTGTTTTAGTACACCGTGTGGAAAAGGTAAATATCGCGTTCGGTGTGACCTTGAGTGTTTTGTCGTTATTTCGAACGATTGCTAGGCTTGTGAAGTGAATCCTTAGCTTCTTTCGATATACCGCGAGTGGAAAAGGTAAATATCCCGATTCCAGGTCTCCTACTGTGATTTATCGTTATTTTTAACGATTACCTGGCTTGGGAAGTGAATCCTTAGTTTCTTTTAGTACACCGTGTGGAAAAGGTAAATATCACGTTTCGGTGTGACCTTGAGTGTTTTGTCGTTATTTCGAACGATTGCTAGGCTTGTGAAATTAATCCTTAGGTTCTTTCGATATACCGCGAGTGGAAAAGGTAAATAACGCGATTCCCAGTCTCCTGCTGTGATTTATCGTTATTTTGAACGATTACGAAGGCGAGGATTTGAATCCTCAGCTTCATTCGATATACCACGAGTGGAAAAGGTAAATATCGCGATTCCAAGTCTCCTACTGTGATTTATCGTTATTTTTAACGATTACCTGGCTTGGGAAGTGAATCCTTAGTTTCTTTTAGTACACCGTGTGGAAAAGGTAAATATCGCGTTTCGGAGTGAACTTGAGTGATTGGTCGTTATTTCGAACGGTTGCGAAGCTTGGGAAGTGAATCCTTAGCTTCTTTCGATATACCGCGAGTGGAAAAGGTAAATAACGCGATTCCCAGTCTCCTGCTGTGATTTATCGTTATTTTGAACGATTACCTGGCTTGGGAAGTGAATCCTTAGTTTCTTTTAGTACACCGTGTGGAAAAGGTAAATATCGCGTTTCGGAGTGACCTTGAGTGATTGGTCGTTATTTCGAACGGTTGCGAGGCTTGGGAAGTGAAACCTTAGCTTCTTTCGATATACCGCGAGTGGAAAAGGTAAATAACGCGATTCCCAGTCTCCTGCTGTGATTTATCGTTATTTTGAACGATTACGAAGGCGAGGATTTGAATCCTCAGCTTCTTTCGATATACCGCGAGTGGAAAAGGTAAATATCGCGATTCCAAGTCTCCTACTGTGATTTATCGTTATTTTTAACGATTACCTGGCTTGGGAAGTGAATCCTTAGTTTCTTTTAGTACACCGTGTGGAAAAGGTAAATATCGCATTTCGGAGTGACCTTGAGTGATTGGTCGTTATTTCGAACGGTTGCGAGGCTTGGGAAGTGAATCCTTAGCTTCTTTCGATATACCGCGTGTGGAAAGGTAAATAACGCGATTCCCAGTCTCCTGCTGTGATTTATCGTTATTTTGAACGATTACCTGGCTTAGGAAGTGAATCCTAAGTTTCTTTTAGTACACCGTGTGGAAAAGGTAAATATCGCGTTTCGGTGTGACCTTGAGTGTTTTGTCGTTATTTCGAACGATTGCTAGGCATGTGAAGTGAATCCTTAGCTTCTTTCGATATACCGCGAGTGGACAAGGTAAATATCGCCATACCGAGTCTCCTATTGTGATTTATTGTTATTTTGAACGATTGCGAGGGCTAGGATTTGAATCCTTAATTTCTTTTAGTACACCGAGTGGAAAAGGTAAATATCACGTTTCGGTGTGACCTTGAGTGTTTTGTCGTTATTTCGAACTATTGCGAGACTTGGGAAATGAATCCTTAGCTTGTGTCGTTACACCGTGGGTGGAAAATGTAAATATCGCTACACCGAGTCTCCTACTGTGATGTATCGTTATTTTGAACGATTACGAAGGCGAGGATTTGAATCCTCAGCTTCTTTCGATATACCGCGAGTGGAAAAGGTAAATATCGCGATTCCCAGTCTCCTGCTGTGATTTATCGTTATTTTGATCGATTACCTGGCTTGGGGAGTGAATCCTTAGTTTCTTTTAGTTCACCGTGTGGAAAAGGTAAATATCGCGTTCGGAGTGACCTTGAGTGTTTTGTCGTTATTTCGAATGGTTGCGAGGCTTGGGAAGTGAATCCTCAGCTTCTTTCGATATACCGCGAGTGGAAAAGGTAAATAACGCGATTCCCAGTCTCCTGCTGTGATTTATCGTTATTTTGATCGATTACCTGGCTTGGGGAGTGAAACCTTAGTTTCTTTTAGTACACCGTGTGGAAAAGGTAAATATCGCGCTCGGAGTGCCCTTGAGTGTTTTGTCGTTATTTCGAACGATCGCTAGGCTTGTGAAGTGAATCCTTAGCTTCTTTCGATATACCGCGAGTGGAAAAGGTAAATAACGCGATTCCCAGTCTCCTGCTGTGATTTATCGTTATTTTGAACGATTACGAAGGCGAGGATTTGAATCCTCAGCTTCTTTCGATATACCGCGAGTGGAAAAGGTAAATATCCCGATTCCAGGTCTCCTACTGTGATTTATCGTTATTTTTAACGATTACCTGGCTTGGGAAGTGAATCCTTAGTTTCTTTTAGTACACCGTGTGGAAAAGGTAAATTTCACGTTTCGGTGTGACCTTGAGTGTTTTGTCGTTATTTCGAACGATTGCTAGGCTTGTGAAGTGAATCCTTTGCTTCTTTCGATATACCGCGAGTGGAAAAGGTAAATATCCCGATTCCAGGTCTCCTACTGTGATTTATCGTTATTTTGAACGATTACGAAGGAGAGGATTTGAATCCTCAGCTTCTTTCAATATACCGCGAGTGGAAAAGGTAAATATCGCGATTCCGAGTCTCCTACTGTGATTTATCGTTATTTTGATCGATTGCCTGCCTTTGGAAGTGAATCTTTAGTTTCTTTTAGTACACCGTGTGGAAAAGGTAAATATCACGTTTCGGTGTGACCTTGAGTGTTTTGTCGTTATTTCGAACGATTGCTTTGCATGTGAAGTGAATCCTTAGCTTCTTTCGATATACCGCGAGTGGACAAGGTAAATATCGCCATACCGAGTCTCCTATTGTGATTTATTGTTATTTTGAACGATTGCGAGGGCTTGGATTTGAATCCTTAATTTCTTTTAGTACACCGAGTGGAAAAGGTAAATATCACGTTTCGGTGTGACCTTGAATGTTTTGTCGTTATTTCGAACTATTGCGAGACTTGGGAAATGAATCCTTAGCTTGTGTCGTTACACCGTGGGTGGAAAATGTAAATATCGCTACACCGAGTCTCCTACTGTGATTTATCGTTATTTTGAACGATTACGAAGGCGAGGATTTGAATCCTCAGCTTCTTTCGATATACCGCGAGTGGAAAAGGTAAATATCGCGATTCCGAGTCTCCTACTGTGATTTATCGTTATTTTGATCGATTGCCTGCCTTGGGAAGTGAATCTTTAGTTTCTTTTAGTACACCGTGTGGAAAAGGTAAATATCGCGTTTCGGTGTGACCTTGAGTGTTTTGTCGTTATTTCGAACGATTGCTAGGCTTGTGAAGTGAATCCTTTGCTTCTATCGATATACCGCGAGTGGAAAAGGTAAATATCCCGATTCCAGGGCTCCTACTGTGATTTATCGTTATTTTGAACGATTACGAAGGCGAGGATTTGAATCCTCAGCTTCTTTCGATATACCGCGAGCGGAAAAGGTAAATATCGCGATCCCGAGTCTCCTACTGTGATTTATCGTTATTTTAATCGATTGCCTGCCTTTGGAAGTGAATCTTTAGTTTCTTTTAGTACACCGTGTGGAAAAGGTAAATATCACGTTTCGGTGTGACCTTGAGTGTTTTGTCGTTATTTCGAACGATTGCTAGGCTTGTGAAGTGAATCCTTTGCTTCTTTCGATATACCGCGAGTGGAAAAGGTAAATATCCCGATTCCAGGTCTCCTACTGTGATTTATCGTTATTTTGAACGATTACCTGGCTTGGGGAGTGAAACCTTAGTTTCTTTTAGTACACCGTGTGGAAAACTTAAATATCGCGTTCGGAGTGACCTTGAGTGTTTTGTCGTTATTTCGAATGGTTGCGAGGCTTGGGAAGTGAATCCTTAGCTTCTTTGGATATACCGCGAGTGGAAAAGGTTAATAACGCGATTCCCAGTCTCATGCTGTGATTTATCGTTATTTTGAACGATTACCTGGCTTAGGAAGTGAATCCTAAGTTTCTTTTAGTACACCGTGTGGAAAAGGTAAATATCGCGTTTCGGTGTGACCTTGAGTGTTTTGTCGTTATGTCGAACGATTGCTAGGCTTGTGAAGTGAATCCTTTGCTTCTTTCGATATACCGCGAGTGGAAAAGGTAAATATCCCGATTCCAGGTCTCCTACTGTGATTTATCGTTATTTTGAACGTTTGCGAGGGCTAGGATTTGAATCCTTAATTTCTTTTAGTACATCGTGTGGAAAAGGTAAATATCACGTATCGGAGTGACCTTGAGTGTTTTGTCGTTATTTCGAACGATTGCTAGGCATGTGAAGTGAATCCTTAGCTTCTTTCGATATACCGCCAGTGGACAAGGTAAATATCGCCATACTGAGTCTCCTATTGTGATTTATTGTTATTTTGAACGATTGCGAGGGCTAGGATTTGAATCCTTAATTTCTTTTAGTACACCGAGTGGAAAAGGTAAATATCACGTTTCGGTGTGACCTTGAGTGTTTTGTCGTTATTTCGAACTATTGCGAGACTTGGGAAATGAATCCTTAGCTTGTGTCGTTACACCGTGGGTGGAAAATGTAAATATCGCTACACCGAGTCTCCTACTGTGATTTATCGTTATTTTGAACGATTACGAAGGCGAGGATTTGAATCCTCAGCATCTTTCGATATACCGCGAATGGAAAAGGTAAATATCGCGATTCCCAGTCTCCTGCTGTGATTTATCGTTATTCTGAACGATTACCTGGCTTGGGGAGTGAAACCTTAGTTTCTTTTAGTACACAGTGTGGAAAAGGTAAATATCGCGTTCGGAGTGACCTTGAGTGTTTTGTCGTTATTTCGAATGGTTGCGAGGCTTGGGAAGTGAATCCTCAGCTTCTTTCGATATACCGCGAGTGGAAAAGGTAAATAACGCGATTCCCAGTCTCCTGCTGTGATTTATCGTTATTTTGAACGATTACGAAGGCGAGGATTTGAATCTTCAGCTTCTTTCGATATACCACGAGTGGAAAAGGTAAATATCGCGATTCCAAGTCTCCTACTGTGATTTATCGTTATTTTTAACGATTACCTGGCTTGGGAAGTGATTCCTTAGTTTCTTTTAGTACACCGTGTGGAAAAGGTAAATATCGCGTTTCGGAGTGACCTTGAGTGATTGGTCGTTATTTCGAACGGTTGCGAGGCTTGGGAAGTGAATCCTTAGCTTCTTTCGATATACCGCGAGTGGAAAAGGTTAATAACGCGATTCCCAGTCTCATGCTGTGATTTATCGTTATTTTGAACGATTACCTGGCTTAGGAAGTGAATCCTAAGTTTCTTTTAGTACACCGTGTGGAAAAGGTAAATATCGCGTTTCGGTGTGACCTTGAGTGTTTTGTCGTTATTTCGAACGATTGCTAGGCTTGTGAAGTGAATCCTAAATTTCTTTTAGTACACCGAGTGGAAAAGGTAGATATCGCGTTTCGGAGTGACAATGAGTGGTTGGTCGTTATTTCGAACGGTTGCGAGACTTGGGAAGTGAATCCTTAGCTTCTTTGGATATACCGCGAGTGGAAAAGGTAAATATCACGATTCCAGGTCTCCTACTGTGATTTATCGTTATTTTGATCGATTGCCTGCCTTTGGAAGTGAATCTTTAGTTTCTTTTAGTACATCGTGTGGAAAAGGTAAATATCGCGTTCGGAGTGACCTTGAGTGTTTTGTCGTTATTTCGAACTATTGCGAGACTTGGGAAATGAATCCTTAGCTTGTGTCGTTACACCGTGGGTGGAAAATGTGAATATCGCTACACCGAGTCTCCTACTGTGATTTATCGTTATTTTGATCGATTGCCTGCCTTTGGAAGTGAATCTTTAGTTTCTTTTAGTACACCGTGTGGAAAAGGTAAATATCACGTATCGGTGTGACCTTGAGTGTTTTGTCGTTATTTCGAACGATTGCTAGGCATGTGAAGTGAATCCTTAGCTTCTTTCGATATACCGCGAGTGGACAAGGTAAATATCGCCATACCGAGTCTCCTATTGTGATTTATTGTTATTTTGAACGATTGCGAGGGCTAGGATTTGAATCCTTAATTTCTTTTAGTACACCGAGTGGAAAAGGTAAATATCACGTTTCGGTGTGACCTTGAGTGTTTTGTCGTTATTTCGAACTATTGCGAGACTTGGGAAATGAATCCTTAACTTGTGTCGTTACACCGTGGGTGGAAAATGTAAATATCGCTACACCGAGTCTCCTACTGTGATTTATCGTTATTTTGAACGATTACGAAGGCGAGGATTTGAATCCTCAGCATCTTTCGATATACCGCAAGTGGAAAAGGTAAATATCGCGATTCCCAGTCTCCTGCTGTGATTTATCGTTATTTTGAACGATTACCTGGCTTGGGGAGTGAAACCTTAGTTTCTTTTAGTACACAGTGTGGAAAAGGTAAATATCGCGTTCGGAGTGACCTTGAGTGTTTTGTCGTTATTTCGAATGGTTGCGAGGCTTGGGAAGTGAATCCTCAGCTTCTTTCGATATACCGCGAGTGGAAAAGGTAAATAACGCGATTCCCAGTCTCCTGCTGTGATTTATCGTTATTTTGAACGATTACGAAGGCGAGGATTTGAATCCTCAGCTTCTTTCGATATACCGCGAGTGGAAAAGGTAAATATCGCGATTCCCAGTCTCCTGCTGTGATTTATCGTTATTTTGATCGATTACCTGGCTTGGGGAGTGAAAGCTTAGTTTCTTTTAGTACACCGTATGGAAAAGGTAAATATCGCGCTCGGAGTGCCCTTGAGTGTTTTGTCGTTATTTCGAACGATTGCTAGGCTTGTGAAGTGAATCCTTAGCTTCTTTCGATATACCGCGAGTGGACAAGGTATATATCACCATACCGAATCTCCTATTGTGGTTTATTGTTATTTTGAACGATTGCGAGGGCTAGGATTTGAATCCTTAATTTCTTTTAGTACACCGAGTGGAGAAGGTAAATATCACGTTTCGGTGTGACCTAGAGTGATTGGTCGTTATTTCGAACGATTGCTAGGCTTGTGAAGTGAATCCTTTGCTTCTTTCGATATACCGCGAGTGGAAAAGGTAAATATCCCGATTCCAGGTCTCCTACTGTGATTTATCGTTATTTTGAACGATTACGAAGGCGAGGATTTGAATCCTCAGCTTCTTTCGATATACCGCGAGTGGAAAAGGTAAATATCGCGATTCCGAGTCTCCTACTGTGATTTATCGTTATTTTGATCGATTGCCTGCCTTGGGAAGTGAATCTTTAGTTTCTTTTAGTACACCGTGTGGAAAAGGTAAATATCGCGCTCGGAGTGCCCTTGAGTGTTTTGTCGTTATTTCGAACGATTGCTAGGCTTGTGAAGTGAATCCTTAGCTTCTTTCGATCTACCGCGAGTGGAAAAGGTAAATAACGCGATTCCCAGTCTCCTGCTGTGATTTATCGTTATTTTGAACGATTACGAAGGCGAGGATTTGAATCCTCAGCTTCTTTCGATATACCGCGAGTAGAAAAGGTAAATATCGCGATTCCGAGTCTCCTACTGTGATTTATCGTTATTTTGATCGATTGCCTGCCTTTGGAAGTGAATCTTTAGTTCCTTTTAGTACACCGTGTGGAAAAGGTAAATATCACGTTTCGGTGTGACCTCGAGTGTTTTGTCGTTATTTCGAACTATTGCGAGACTTGGGAAATGAATCCTTAGCTTGTGTCGTTACACCGTGGGTGGAAAATGTAAATATCGCTACACCGAGTCTCCTACTGTGATTTATCGTTATTTTGAACGATTACGAAGGCGAGGATTTGAATCCTCAGCTTCTTTCGATATACCGCGAGTGGAAAAGGTAAATATCGCGATTCCGAGTCTCCTACTGTGATTTATCGTTATTTTGATCGATTGCCTGCAATTGGAAGTGAATCTTTAGTTTCTTTTAGTACACCGTGTGGAAAAGGTAAATATCACGTTTCGGTGTGACCTTGAGTGTTTTGTCGTTATTTCGAACGATTGCTAGGCATGTGAAGTGAATCCTTAGCTTCCTTCGATATACCGCGAGTGGACAAGGTAAATATCGCCATACCGAGTCTCCTATTGTGATTTATTGTTATTTTGAACGATTGCGAGGGCTAGGATTTGAATCCTTAATTTCTTTTAGTACACCGAGTGGAAAAGGTAAATATCACGTTTCGGTGTGACCTTGAGTGTTTTGTCGTTATTTCGAACTATTGCGAGACTTGGGAAATGAATCCTTAGCTTGTGTCGTTACACCGTGGGTGGAAAATGTAAATATCGCTACACCGAGTCTCCTACTGTGATTTATCGTTATTTTGAACGATTACGAAGGCGAGGATTTGAATCCTCAGCTTCTTTCGATATACCGCGAGTGGAAAAGGTAAATATCGCGATTCCGAGTCTCCTACTGTGATTTATCGTTATTTTGATCGATTGCCTGCAATTGGAAGTGAATCTTTAGTTTCTTTTAGTACA
The DNA here is from genome assembly GCA_948146005.1 of Nomada fucata. NCBI lineage: Eukaryota > Metazoa > Arthropoda > Insecta > Hymenoptera > Apidae > Nomada > Nomada fucata. The sequence goes on from OX411275.1 coordinate 27,533,462, forward strand.
CCGTGTGGAAAAGGTAAATATCACGTTTCGGTGTGACCTTGAGTGTTTTGCCGTTATTTCGAACGATTGCTAGGCATGTGAAGTGAATCCTTAGCTTCTTTCGATATACCGCGAGTGGACAAGGTAAATATCACCATACCGAATCTCCTATTGTGGTTTATTGTTATTTTGAACGATTGCGAGGGCTAGGATTTGAATCCTTAATTTCTTTTAGTACACCGAGTGGAAAAGGTAAATATCACGTTTCGGTGTGACCTAGAGTGATTGGTCGTTATTTCGAACGATTGCTAGGCTTGTGAAGTGAATCCTTTGCTTCTTTCCATATACCGCGAGTGGAAAAGGTAAATATCCCGATTCCAGGTCTCCTACTGTGATTTATCGTTATTTTGAACGATTACGAAGGCGAGGATTTGAATCCTCAGCTTCTTTCGATATACCGCGAGTGGAAAAGGTAAATATCGCGATTCCGAGTCTCCTACTGTGATTTATCGTTATTTTGATCGATTGCCTGCCTTGGGAAGTGAATCTTTAGTTTCTTTTAGTACACCGTGTGGAAAAGGTAAATATCACGTTTCGGTGTGGCCTTGAGTGTTTTGTCGTTATTTCGAACGATTGCTAGGCATGTGAAGTGAATCCTTAGCTTCTTTCGATATACCGCGAGTGGACAAGGTAAATATCGCCATACCGAGTCTCCTATTGTGGTTTATTGTTATTTTGAACGATTGCGAGGGCTAGGATTGGAATCCTTAATTTCTTTTAGTACACCGAGTGGAAAAGGTAAATATCACGTTTCGGTGTGACCTAGAGTGATTGGTCGTTATTTCGAACGGTTGCGAGACTTGGGAAGTGAATCCTTAGCTTCTTTGGATATACTACGAGTGGAAAAGGTAAATATCCCGATTCCAGGTCTCCTACTGTGATTTATCGTTATTTTGAACGACTACCTGCCGTGGGAAGTGAATCTTTAGTTTCTTTTAGTACACCGTGTGGAAAAGGAAAATATCGCGTTTCGGTGTGACCTTGAGTGTTTTGTCGTTATTTCGAACGATTGCTAGGCTTGTGAAGTGAATCCTTTGCTTCTTTCGATATACCGCGAGTGGAAAAGGTAAATATCCCGATTCCAGGTCTCCTACTGTGATTTATCGTTATTTTGAACGATTACGAAGGCGAGGATTTGAATCCTCAGCTTCTTTCGATATACCGCGAGTGGAAAAGGTAAATATCGCGATTCCGAGTCTCCTACTGTGATTTATCGTTATTTTGATCGATTGCCTGCCTTTGGAAGTGAATCTTTAGTTTCTTTTAGTACACCGTGTGGAAAAGGTAAATATCACGTTTCGGTGTGACCTTGAGTGTTTTGTCGTTATTTCGAACGATTGCTAGGCATGTGAAGTGAATCCTTAGCTTCTTTCGATATACCGCGAGTGGACAAGGTAAATATCACCATACCGAATCTCCTATTGTGGTTTATTGTTATTTTGAACGATTGCGAGGGCTAGGATTTGAATTCTTAATTTCTTTTAGTACACCGAGTGGAAAAGGTAAATATCACGTTTCGGTGTGACCTAGAGTGATTGGTCGTTATTTCGAACGATTGCTAGGCTTGTGAAGTGAATCCTTTGCTTCTTTCCATATACCGCGAGTGGAAAAGGTAAATATCCCGATTCCAGGTCTCCTACTGTGATTTATCGTTATTTTGAACGATTACGAAGGCGAGGATTTGAATCCTCAGCTTCTTTCGATATACCGCGAGTGGAAAAGGTAAATATCGCGATTCCGAGTCTCCTACTGTGATTTATCGTTATTTTGATCGATTGCCTGCCTTGGGAAGTGAATCTTTAGTTTCTTTTAGTACACCGTGTGGAAAAGGTAAATATCACGTTTCGGTGTGACCTTGAGTGTTTTGTCGTTATTTCGAACGATTGCTAGGCATGTGAAGTGAATCCTTAGCTTCTTTCGATATACCGCGAGTGGACAAGGTAAATATCGCCATACCGAGTCTCCTATTGTGGTTTATTGTTATTTTGAACGATTGCGAGGGCTTTGATTTGAATCCTTAATTTCTTTTAGTACACCGAGTGGAAAAGGTAAATATCACGTTTCGGTGTGACCTAGAGTGATTGGTCGTTATTTCGAACGGTTGCGAGACTTGGGAAGTGAATCCTTAGCTTCTTTGGATATACCGCGAGTGGAAAAGGTAAATATCCCGATTCCAGGTCTCCTACTGTGATTTATCGTTATTTTGATCGATTGCCTGCCTTGGGAAGTGAATCTTTAGTTTCTTTTAGTACACCGTGTGGAAAAGGTAAATATCACGTTTCGGTGTGACCTTGAGTGTTTTGTCGTTATTTCGAACGATTGCTAGGCATGTGAAGTGAATCCTTAGCTTCTTTCGATATACCGCGAGTGGACAAGGTAAATATCGCCATACCGAGTCTCCTATTGTGATTTATTGTTATTTTGAACGATTGCGAGGGCTAGGATTTGAATCCTTAATTTCTTTTAGTACACCGAGTGGAAAAGGTAAATATCACGTTTCGGTGTGACCTTGAGTGTTTTGTCGTTATTTCGAACTATTGCGAGACTTGGGAAATGAATCCTTAGCTTGTGTCGTTACACCGTGGGTGGAAAATGTAAATATCGCTACACCGAGTCTCCTACTGTGATTTATCGTTATTTTGAACGATTACGAAGGCGAGGATTTGAATCCTCAGCTTCTTTCGATATACCGCGAGTGGAAAAGGTAAATATCGCGATTCCGAGTCTCCTACTGTGATTTATCGTTATTTTGATCGATTACCTGGCTTGGGGAGTGAAAGCTTAGTTTCTTTTAGTACACCGTATGGAAAAGGTAAATATCGCGCTCGGAGTGCCCTTGAGTGTTTTGTCGTTATTTCGAACGATTGCTAGGCTTGTGAAGTGAATCCTTAGCTTCTTTCGATATACCGCGAGTGGACAAGGTATATATCACCATACCGAATCTCCTATTGTGGTTTATTGTTATTTTGAACGATTGCGAGGGCTAGGATTTGAATCCTTAATTTCTTTTAGTACACCGAGTGGAGAAGGTAAATATCACGTTTCGGTGTGACCTAGAGTGATTGGTCGTTATTTCGAACGATTGCTAGGCTTGTGAAGTGAATCCTTTGCTTCTTTCGATATACCGCGAGTGGAAAAGGTAAATATCCCGATTCCAGGTCTCCTACTGTGATTTATCGTTATTTTGAACGATTACGAAGGCGAGGATTTGAATCCTCAGCTTCTTTCGATATACCGCGAGTGGAAAAGGTAAATATCGCGATTCCGAGTCTCCTACTGTGATTTATCGTTATTTTGATCGATTGCCTGCCTTGGGAAGTGAATCTTTAGTTTCTTTTAGTACACCGTGTGGAAAAGGTAAATATCGCGCTCGGAGTGCCCTTGAGTGTTTTGTCGTTATTTCGAACGATTGCTAGGCTTGTGAAGTGAATCCTTAGCTTCTTTCGATCTACCGCGAGTGGAAAAGGTAAATAACGCGATTCCCAGTCTCCTGCTGTGATTTATCGTTATTTTGAACGATTACGAAGGCGAGGATTTGAATCCTCAGCTTCTTTCGATATACCGCGAGTGGAAAAGGTAAATATCGCGATTCCGAGTCTCCTACTGTGATTTATCGTTATTTTGATCGATTGCCTGCCTTTGGAAGTGAATCTTTAGTTCCTTTTAGTACACCGTGTGGAAAAGGTAAATATCACGTTTCGGTGTGACCTCGAGTGTTTTGTCGTTATTTCGAACTATTGCGAGACTTGGGAAATGAATCCTTAGCTTGTGTCGTTACACCGTGGGTGGAAAATGTAACTATCGCTACACCGAGTCTCCTACTGTGATTTATCGTTATTTTGAACGATTACGAAGGCGAGGATTTGAATCCTCAGCTTCTTTCGATATACCGCGAGTGGAAAAGGTAAATATCGCGATTCCGAGTCTCCTACTGTGATTTATCGTTATTTTGATCGATTGCCTGCAATTGGAAGTGAATCTTTAGTTTCTTTTAGTACACCGTGTGGAAAAGGTAAATATCACGTTTCGGTGTGACCTTGAGTGTTTTGTCGTTATTTCGAACGATTGCTAGGCATGTGAAGTGAATCCTTAGCTTCCTTCGATATACCGCGAGTGGACAAGGTAAATATCGCCATACCGAGTCTCCTATTGTGATTTATTGTTATTTTGAACGATTGCGAGGGCTAGGATTTGAATCCTTAATTTCTTTTAGTACACCGAGTGGAAAAGGTAAATATCACGTTTCGGTGTGACCTTGAGTGTTTTGTCGTTATTTCGAACTATTGCGAGACTTGGGAAATGAATCCTTAGCTTGTGTCGTTACACCGTGGGTGGAAAATGTAAATATCGCTACACCGAGTCTCCTACTGTGATTTATCGTTATTTTGAACGATTACGAAGGCGAGGATTTGAATCCTCAGCTTCTTTCGATATACCGCGAGTGGAAAAGGTAAATATCGCGATTCCGAGTCTCCTACTGTGATTTATCGTTATTTTGATCGATTGCCTGCAATTGGAAGTGAATCTTTAGTTTCTTTTAGTACACCGTGTGGAAAAGGTAAATATCACGTTTCGGTGTGACCTTGAGTGTTTTGCCGTTATTTCGAACGATTGCTAGGCATGTGAAGTGAATCCTTAGCTTCTTTCCATATACCGCGAGTGGAAAACGTAAATATCCCGATTCCAGGTCTCCTACTGTGATTTATCGTTATTTTGAACGATTACGAAGGCGAGGATTTGAATCCTCAGCTTCTTTCGATATACCGCGAGTGGAAAAGGTAAATATCGCGATTCCGAGTCTCCTACTGTGATTTATCGTTATTTTGATCGATTGCCTGCCTTGATAAGTGAATCTTTAGTTTCTTTTAGTACACCGTGTGGAAAAGGTAAATATCACGTTTCGGTGTGACCTTGAGTGTTTTGTCGTTATTTCGAACGATTGCTAGGCATGTGAAGTGAATCCTTAGCTTCTTTCGATATACCGCGAGTGGACAAGGTAAATATCGCCATACCGAGTCTCCTATTGTGGTTTATTGTTATTTTGAACGATTGCGAGGGCTAGGATTGGAATCCTTAATTTCTTTTAGTACACCGAGTGGAAAAGGTAAATATCACGTTTCGGTGTGACCTAGAGTGATTGGTCGTTATTTCGAACGGTTGCGAGACTTGGGAAGTGAATCCTTAGCTTCTTTGGATATACTACGAGTGGAAAAGGTAAATATCCCGATTCCAGGTCTCCTACTGTGATTTATCGTTATTTTGAACGACTACCTGCCGTGGGAAGTGAATCTTTAGTTTCTTTTAGTACACCGTGTGGAAAAGGAAAATATCGCGTTTCGGTGTGACCTTGAGTGTTTTGTCGTTATTTCGAACGATTGCTAGGCTTGTGAAGTGAATCCTTTGCTTCTTTCGATATACCGCGAGTGGAAAAGGTAAATATCCCGATTCCAGGTCTCCTACTGTGATTTATCGTTATTTTGAACGATTACGAAGGCGAGGATTTGAATCCTCAGCTTCTTTCGATATACCGCGAGTGGAAAAGGTAAATATCGCGATTCCGAGTCTCCTACTGTGATTTATCGTTATTTTGATCGATTGCCTGCCTTTGGAAGTGAATCTTTAGTTTCTTTTAGTACACCGTGTGGAAAAGGTAAATATCACGTTTCGGTGTGACCTTGAGTGTTTTGTCGTTATTTCGAACGATTGCTAGGCATGTGAAGTGAATCCTTAGCTTCTTTCGATATACCGCGAGTGGACAAGGTAAATATCACCATACCGAATCTCCTATTGTGGTTTATTGTTATTTTGAACGATTGCGAGGGCTAGGATTTGAATCCTTAATTTCTTTTAGTACACCGAGTGGAAAAGGTAAATATCACGTTTCGGTGTGACCTAGAGTGATTGGTCGTTATTTCGAACGATTGCTAGGCTTGTGAAGTGAATCCTTTGCTTCTTTCCATATACCGCGAGTGGAAAAGGTAAATATCCCGATTCCAGGTCTCCTACTGTGATTTATCGTTATTTTGAACGATTATGAAGGCGAGGATTTGAATCCTCAGCTTCTTTCGATATACCGCGAGTGGAAAAGGTAAATATCGCGATTCCGAGTCTCCTACTGTGATTTATCGTTATTTTGATCGATTGCCTGCCTTGGGAAGTGAATCTTTAGTTTCTTTTAGTACACCGTGTGGAAAAGGTAAATATCACGTTTCGGTGTGACCTTGAGTGTTTTGTCGTTATTTCGAACGATTGCTAGGCATGTGAAGTGAATCCTTAGCTTCTTTCGATATACCGCGAGTGGACAAGGTAAATATCGCCATACCGAGTCTCCTATTGTGGTTTATTGTTATTTTGAACGATTGCGAGGGCTTTGATTTGAATCCTTAATTTCTTTTAGTACACCGAGTGGAAAAGGTAAATATCACGTTTCGGTGTGACCTAGAGTGATTGGTCGTTATTTCGAACGGTTGCGAGACTTGGGAAGTGAATCCTTAGCTTCTTTGGATATACCGCGAGTGGAAAAGGTAAATATCCCGATTCCAGGTCTCCTACTGTGATTTATCGTTATTTTGATCGATTGCCTGCCTTGGGAAGTGAATCTTTAGTTTCTTTTAGTACACCGTGTGGAAAAGGTAAATATCACGTTTCGGTGTGACCTTGAGTGTTTTGTCGTTATTTCGAACGATTGCTAGGCATGTGAAGTGAATCCTTAGCTTCTTTCGATATACCGCGAGTGGACAAGGTAAATATCGCCATACCGAGTCTCCTATTGTGATTTATTGTTATTTTGAACGATTGCGAGGGCTAGGATTTGAATCCTTAATTTCTTTTAGTACACCGAGTGGAAAAGGTAAATATCACGTTTCGGTGTGACCTTGAGTGTTTTGTCGTTATTTCGAACTATTGCGAGACTTGGGAAATGAATCCTTAGCTTGTGTCGTTACACCGTGGGTGGAAAATGTAAATATCGCTACACCGAGTCTCCTACTGTGATTTATCGTTATTTTGAACGATTACGAAGGCGAGGATTTGAATCCTCAGCTTCTTTCGATATACCGCGAGTGGAAAAGGTAAATATCGCGATTCCGAGTCTCCTACTGTGATTTATCGTTATTTTGAACGATTACGAAGGCGAGGATTTGAATCCTCAGCTTCATTCGATATACCGCGAGTGGAAAAGGTAAATATCGCGATTCCGAGTCTCCTACTGTGATTTATCGTTATTTTGATCGATTGCCTGCCTTTGGAAGTGAATCTTTAGTTTCTTTTAGTACACCGAGTGGAAAAGGTAAATATCACGTTTCGGTGTGACCTAGAGTGATTGGTCGTTATTTCGAACGGTTGCGAGACTTGGGAAGTGAATCCTTAGCTTCTTTGGATATACCGCGAGTGGAAAAGGTAAATATCCCGATTCCAGGTCTCCTACTGTGATTTATCGTTATTTTGAACGATTACCTGCCGTGGGAAGTGAATCTTTAGTTTCTTTTAGTACACCGTGTGGAAAAGGAAAATATCGCGTTTCGGTGTGACCTTGAGTGTTTTGTCGTTATTTCGAACGATTGCTAGGCTTGTGAAGTGAATCCTTTGCTTCTTTCGATATACCGCGAGTGGAAAAGGTAAATATCCCGATTCCAGGTCTCCTACTGTGATTTATCGTTATTTTGAACGATTACGAAGGCGAGGATTTGAATCCTCAGCTTCTTTCGATATACCTCGAGTGGAAAAGGTAAATATCGCGATTCCGAGTCTCCTACTGTGATTTATCGTTATTTTGATCGATTGCCTGCCTTTGGAAGTGAATCTTTAGTTTCTTTTAGGACACCGTGTGGAAAAGGTAAATATCGCGTTCGGTGTGACCTTGAGTGTTTTGTCGTTATTTCGAACGATTGCTAGGCTTGTGAAGTGAATCCTTAGCTTCTTTCGATATACCGCGAGTGGAAAAGGTAAATATCCCGATTCCAGGTCTCCTACTGTGATTTATCGTTATTTTTAACGATTACCTGGCTTAGGAAGTGAATCCTAAGTTTCTTTTAGTACACCGTGTGGAAAAGGTAAATATCGCGTTTCGGTGTGACCTTGAGAGTTTTGTCGTTATTTCGAACGATTGCTAGGCTTGTGAAGTGAATCCTTAGCTTCTTTCGATATACCGCGAGTGGAAAAGGTAAATAACGCGATTCCTAGTCTCCTACTGTGATTTATCGTTATTTTTAACGATTACCTGGCGTGGGAAGTGAATCCTTAGTTTCTTTTAGTACACCGTGTGGAAAAGGTAAATATCGCGTTTCGGAGTGACCTTGAGTGATTGGTCGTTATTTCGAACGGTTGCGAGGCTTGTGAAGTGAATCCTTAGCTTCTTTCGATATACCCCGAGTGGAAAACCTAAATAACGCGATTCCCAGTCTCCTGCTGTGATTTATCGTTATTTTGAACGATTACGAAGGCGAGGATTTGAATCCTCAGCTTCTTTCGATATACCGCGAGTGGAAAAGGTAAATATCGCGATTCCGAGTCTCCTACTGTGATTTATCGTTATTTTGATCGATTGCCTGCCTTTGGAAGTGAATCTTTAGTTTCTTTTAGTACACCGTGTGGAAAAGTTAAATATCACGTTTCGGTGTGACCTTGAGTGTTTTGTCGTTATTTCGAACGATTGCTAGGCATGTGAAGTGAATCCTTAGCTTCCTTCGATATACCGCGAGTGGACAAGGTAAATATCGCCATACCGAGTCTCCTATTGTGATTTATTGTTATTTTGAACGATTGCGAGGGCTAGGATTTGAATCCTTAATTTCTTTTAGTACACCGAGTGGAAAAGGTAAATATCACGTTTCGGTGTGACCTTGAGTGTTTTGTCGTTATTTCGAACTATTGCGAGACTTGGGAAATGAATCCTTAGCTTGTGTCGTTACACCGTGGGTGGAAAATGTAAATATCGCTACACCGAGTCTCCTACTGTGATTTATCGTTATTTTGAACGATTTCGAAGGCGAGGATTTGAATCCTCAGCTTCTTTCGATATACCGCGAGTGGAAAAGGTAAATATCGCGATTCCGAGTCTCCTACTGTGATTTATCGTTATTTTGATCGATTGCCTGCCTTTGGAAGTGAATCTTTAGTTTCTTTTAGTACACCGTGTGGAAAAGGTAGATATCGCGTTTCGGATTGACCTTGAGTGATTGGTCGTTATTTCGAATGGTTGCGAGGCTTGGGAAGTGAATCCTCAGCTTCTTTCGATATACCGCGAGTGGAAAAGGTAAATAACGCGATTCCCAGTCTCCTGCTGTGATTTATCGTTATTTTGAACGATTACGAAGGCGAGGATTTGAATCCTCAGCTTCATTCGATATACCACGAGTGGAAAAGGTAAATATCGCGATTCCAAGTCTCCTACTGTGATTTATCGTTATTTTTAACGATTACCTGGCTTAGGAAGTGAATCCTTAGTTTCTTTTAGTACACCGTGTGGAAAAGGTAAATATCGCGTTCGGAGTGACCTTGAGTGTGTTGTCGTTATTTCGAACTATTGCGAGACTTGGGAAATGAATCCTTAGCTTGTGTCGTTACACCGTGGGTGGAAAATGTAAATATCGCTACACCGAGTCTCCTACTGTGATTTATCGTTATTTTGAACGATTACGAAGGCGAGGATTTGAATCCTCAGCTTCTTTCGATATACCGCGAGTGGAAAAGGTAAATATCGCGATTCCCAGTCTCCTGCTGTGATTTATCGTTATTTTGATCGATTACCTGGCTTGGGGAGTGAAAGCTTAGTTTCTTTTAGTACACCGTATGGAAAAGGTAAATATCGCGCTCGGAGTGCCCTTGAGTGTTTTGTCGTTATTTCGAACGATTGCTAGGCTTGTGAAGTGAATCCTTAGCTTCTTTCGATATACCGCGAGTGGACAAGGTATATATCACCATACCGAATCTCCTATTGTGGTTTATTGTTATTTTGAACGATTGCGAGGGCTAGGATTTGAATCCTTAATTTCTTTTAGTACACCGAGTGGAAAAGGTAAATATCACGTTTCGGTGTGACCTAGAGTGATTGGTCGTTATTTCGAACGATTGCTAGGCTTGTGAAGTGAATCCTTTGCTTCTTTCGATATACCGCGAGTGGAAAAGGTAAATATCCCGATTCCAGGTCTCCTACTGTGATTTATCGTTATTTTGAACGATTACGAAGGCGAGGATTTGAATCCTCAGCTTCTTTCGATATACCGCGAGTGGAAAAGGTAAATATCGCGATTCCGAGTCTCCTACTGTGATTTATCGTTATTTTGATCGATTGCCTGCCTTGGGAAGTGAATCTTTAGTTTCTTTTAGTACACCGTGTGGAAAAGGTAAATATCACGTTTCGGTGTGACCTTGAGTGTTTTGTCGTTATTTCGAACGATTGCTAGGCATGTGAAGTGAATCCTTAGCTTCCTTCGATATACCGCGAGTGGACAAGGTAAATATCGCCATACCGAGTCTCCTATTGTGATTTATTGTTATTTTGAACGATTGCGAGGGCTAGGATTTGAATCCTTAATTTCTTTTAGTACACCGAGTGGAAAAGGTAAATATCACGTTTCGATGTGACCTTGAGTGTTTTGTCGTTATTTCGAACTATTGCGAGACTTGGGAAATGAATCCTTAGCTTGTGTCGTTACACCGTGGGTGGAAAATGTAAATATCGCTACACCGAGTCTCCTACTGTGATTTATCGTTATTTTGAACGATTACGAAGGCGAGGATTTGAATCCTCAGCTTCTTTCGATATACCGCGAGTGGAAAAGGTAAATATCGCGATTCCGAGTCTCCTACTGTGATTTATCGTTATTTTGATCGATTGCCTGCAATTGGAAGTGAATCTTTAGTTTCTTTTAGTACACCGTGTGGAAAAGGTAAATATCACGTTTCGGTGTGACCTTGAGTGTTTTGCCGTTATTTCGAACGATTGCTAGGCATGTGAAGTGAATCCTTAGCTTCTTTCGATATACCGCGAGTGGACAAGGTAAATATCACCATACCGAATCTCCTATTGTGGTTTATTGTTATTTTGAACGATTGCGAGGGCTAGGATTTGAATCCTTAATTTCTTTTAGTACACCGAGTGGAAAAGGTAAATATCACGTTTCGGTGTGACCTAGAGTGATTGGTCGTTATTTCGAACGATTGCTAGGCTTGTGAAGTGAATCCTTTGCTTCTTTCCATATACCGCGAGTGGAAAAGGTAAATATCCCGATTCCAGGTCTCCTACTGTGATTTATCGTTATTTTGAACGATTACGAAGGCGAGGATTTGAATCCTCAGCTTCTTTCGATATACCGCGAGTGGAAAAGGTAAATATCGCGATTCCGAGTCTCCTACTGTGATTTATCGTTATTTTGATCGATTGCCTGCCTTGGGAAGTGAATCTTTAGTTTCTTTTAGTACACCGTGTGGAAAAGGTAAATATCACGTTTCGGTGTGACCTTGAGTGTTTTGTCGTTATTTCGAACGATTGCTAGGCATGTGAAGTGAATCCTTAGCTTCTTTCGATATACCGCGAGTGGACAAGGTAAATATCCCCATACCGAGTCTCCTATTGTGGTTTATTGTTATTTTGAACGATTGCGAGGGCTAGGATTGGAATCCTTAATTCCTTTTAGTACACCGAGTGGAAAAGGTAAATATCACGTTTCGGTGTGACCTAGAGTGATTGGTCGTTATTTCGAACGGTTGCGAGACTTGGGAAGTGAATCCTTAGCTTCTTTGGATATACCGCGAGTGGAAAAGGTAAATATCCCGATTCCAGGTCTCCTACTGTGATTTATCGTTATTTTGAACGATTACCTGCCGTGGGAAGTGAATCTTTAGTTTCTTTTAGTACACCGTGTGGAAAAGGAAAATATCGCGTTTCGGTGTGACCTTGAGTGTTTTGTCGTTATTTCGAACGATTGCTAGGCTTGTGAAGTGAATCCTTTGCTTCTTTCGATATACCGCGAGTGGAAAAGGTAAATATCCCGATTCCAGGTCTCCTACTGTGATTTATCGTTATTTTGAACGATTACGAAGGCGAGGATTTGAATCCTCAGCTTCTTTCGATATACCTCGAGTGGAAAAGGTAAATATCGCGATTCCGAGTCTCCTACTGTGATTTATCGTTATTTTGATCGATTGCCTGCCTTTGGAAGTGAATCTTTAGTTTCTTTTAGGACACCGTGTGGATAAGGTAAATATCGCGCTCGGAGTGCCCTTGAGTGTTTTGTCGTTATTTCGAACGATTGCTAGGCTTGTGAAGTGAATCCTTAGCTTCTTTCGATATACCGCGAGTGGAAAAGGTAAATCGAACGCGATTCCCAGTCTCCTGCTGTGATTTATCGTTATTTTGAACGATTACGAAGGGGAGGATTTGAATCTTCAGCTTCTTTCGATATACCGCGAGTGGAAAAGGTAAATATCGCAATTCCAAGTCTCCTACTGTGATTTATCGTTATTTTTAACGATTACCTGGCTTGGGAAGTGAATCCTTAGTTTCTTTTAGTACACCGTGTGGAAAAGGTAAATATCGCGTTCGGTGTGACCTTGAGTGTTTTGTCGTTATTTCGAACGATTGCTAGGCTTGTGAAGTGAATCCTTAGCTTCTTTCGATATACCGCGAGTGGAAAAGGTAAATATCCCGATTCCAGGTCTCCTACTGTGATTTATCGTTATTTTTAACGATTACCTGGCTTAGGAAGTGAATCCTAAGTTTCTTTTAGTACACCGTGTGGAAAAGGTAAATATCGCGTTTCGGTGTGACCTTGAGAGTTTTGTCGTTATTTCGAACGATTGCTAGGCTTGTGAAGTGAATCCTTAGCTTCTTTCGATATACCGCGAGTGGAAAAGGTAAATAACGCGATTCCTAGTCTCCTACTGTGATTTATCGTTATTTTTAACGATTACCTGGCGTGGGAAGTGAATCCTTAGTTTCTTTTAGTACACCGTGTGGAAAAGGTAAATATCGCGTTTCGGAGTGACCTTGAGTGATTGGTCGTTATTTCGAACGGTTGCGAGGCTTGTGAAGTGAATCCTTAGCTTCTTTCGATATACCCCGAGTGGAAAACCTAAATAACGCGATTCCCAGTCTCCTGCTGTGATTTATCGTTATTTTGAACGATTACGAAGGCGAGGATTTGAATCCTCAGCTTCTTTCGATATACCGCGAGTGGAAAAGGTAAATATCGCGATTCCGAGTCTCCTACTGTGATTTATCGTTATTTTGATCGATTGCCTGCCTTTGGAAGTGAATCTTTAGTTTCTTTTAGTACACCGTGTGGAAAAGTTAAATATCACGTTTCGGTGTGACCTTGAGTGTTTTGTCGTTATTTCGAACGATTGCTAGGCATGTGAAGTGAATCCTTAGCTTCCTTCGATATACCGCGAGTGGACAAGGTAAATATCGCCATACCGAGTCTCCTATTGTGATTTATTGTTATTTTGAACGATTGCGAGGGCTAGGATTTGAATCCTTAATTTCTTTTAGTACACCGAGTGGAAAAGGTAAATATCACGTTTCGGTGTGACCTTGAGTGTTTTGTCGTTATTTCGAACTATTGCGAGACTTGGGAAATGAATCCTTAGCTTGTGTCGTTACACCGTGGGTGGAAAATGTAAATATCGCTACACCGAGTCTCCTACTGTGATTTATCGTTATTTTGAACGATTTCGAAGGCGAGGATTTGAATCCTCAGCTTCTTTCGATATACCGCGAGTGGAAAAGGTAAATATCGCGATTCCGAGTCTCCTACTGTGATTTATCGTTATTTTGATCGATTGCCTGCCTTTGGAAGTGAATCTTTAGTTTCTTTTAGTACACCGTGTGGAAAAGGTAGATATCGCGTTTCGGATTGACCTTGAGTGATTGGTCGTTATTTCGAATGGTTGCGAGGCTTGGGAAGTGAATCCTCAGCTTCTTTCGATATACCGCGAGTGGAAAAGGTAAATAACGCGATTCCCAGTCTCCTGCTGTGATTTATCGTTATTTTGAACGATTACGAAGGCGAGGATTTGAATCCTCAGCTTCATTCGATATACCACGAGTGGAAAAGGTAAATATCGCGATTCCAAGTCTCCTACTGTGATTTATCGTTATTTTTAACGATTACCTGGCTTAGGAAGTGAATCCTTAGTTTCTTTTAGTACACCGTGTGGAAAAGGTAAATATCGCGTTCGGAGTGACCTTGAGTGTGTTGTCGTTATTTCGAACTATTGCGAGACTTGGGAAATGAATCCTTAGCTTGTGTCGTTACACCGTGGGTGGAAAATGTAAATATCGCTACACCGAGTCTCCTACTGTGATTTATCGTTATTTTGAACGATTACGAAGGCGAGGATTTGAATCCTCAGCTTCTTTCGATATACCGCGAGTGGAAAAGGTAAATATCGCGATTCCCAGTCTCCTGCTGTGATTTATCGTTATTTTGATCGATTACCTGGCTTGGGGAGTGAAAGCTTAGTTTCTTTTAGTACACCGTATGGAAAAGGTAAATATCGCGCTCGGAGTGCCCTTGAGTGTTTTGTCGTTATTTCGAACGATTGCTAGGCTTGTGAAGTGAATCCTTAGCTTCTTTCGATATACCGCGAGTGGACAAGGTATATATCACCATACCGAATCTCCTATTGTGGTTTATTGTTATTTTGAACGATTGCGAGGGCTAGGATTTGAATCCTTAATTTCTTTTAGTACACCGAGTGGAAAAGGTAAATATCACGTTTCGGTGTGACCTAGAGTGATTGGTCGTTATTTCGAACGATTGCTAGGCTTGTGAAGTGAATCCTTTGCTTCTTTCGATATACCGCGAGTGGAAAAGGTAAATATCCCGATTCCAGGTCTCCTACTGTGATTTATCGTTATTTTGAACGATTACGAAGGCGAGGATTTGAATCCTCAGCTTCTTTCGATATACCGCGAGTGGAAAAGGTAAATATCGCGATTCCGAGTCTCCTACTGTGATTTATCGTTATTTTGATCGATTGCCTGCCTTGGGAAGTGAATCTTTAGTTTCTTTTAGTACACCGTGTGGAAAAGGTAAATATCACGTTTCGGTGTGACCTTGAGTGTTTTGTCGTTATTTCGAACGATTGCTAGGCATGTGAAGTGAATCCTTAGCTTCCTTCGATATACCGCGAGTGGACAAGGTAAATATCGCCATACCGAGTCTCCTATTGTGATTTATTGTTATTTTGAACGATTGCGAGGGCTAGGATTTGAATCCTTAATTTCTTTTAGTACACCGAGTGGAAAAGGTAAATATCACGTTTCGGTGTGACCTTGAGTGTTTTGTCGTTATTTCGAACTATTGCGAGACTTGGGAAATGAATCCTTAGCTTGTGTCGTTACACCGTGGGTGGAAAATGTAAATATCGCTACACCGAGTCTCCTACTGTGATTTATCGTTATTTTGAACGATTACGAAGGCGAGGATTTGAATCCTCAGCTTCTTTCGATATACCGCGAGTGGAAAAGGTAAATATCGCGATTCCGAGTCTCCTACTGTGATTTATCGTTATTTTGATCGATTGCCTGCAATTGGAAGTGAATCTTTAGTTTCTTTTAGTACACCGTGTGGAAAAGGTAAATATCACGTTTCGGTGTGACCTTGAGTGTTTTGCCGTTATTTCGAACGATTGCTAGGCATGTGAAGTGAATCCTTAGCTTCTTTCGATATACCGCGAGTGGACAAGGTAAATATCACCATACCGAATCTCCTATTGTGGTTTATTGTTATTTTGAACGATTGCGAGGGCTAGGATTTGAATCCTTAATTTCTTTTAGTACACCGAGTGGAAAAGGTAAATATCACGTTTCGGTGTGACCTAGAGTGATTGGTCGTTATTTCGAACGATTGCTAGGCTTGTGAAGTGAATCCTTTGCTTCTTTCCATATACCGCGAGTGGAAAAGGTAAATATCCCGATTCCAGGTCTCCTACTGTGATTTATCGTTATTTTGAACGATTACGAAGGCGAGGATTTGAATCCTCAGCTTCTTTCGATATACCGCGAGTGGAAAAGGTAAATATCGCGATTCCGAGTCTCCTACTGTGATTTATCGTTATTTTGATCGATTGCCTGCCTTGGGAAGTGAATCTTTAGTTTCTTTTAGTACACCGTGTGGAAAAGGTAAATATCACGTTTCGGTGTGACCTTGAGTGTTTTGTCGTTATTTCGAACGATTGCTAGGCATGTGAAGTGAATCCTTAGCTTCTTTCGATATACCGCGAGTGGACAAGGTAAATATCCCCATACCGAGTCTCCTATTGTGGTTTATTGTTATTTTGAACGATTGCGAGGGCTAGGATTGGAATCCTTAATTCCTTTTAGTACACCGAGTGGAAAAGGTAAATATCACGTTTCGGTGTGACCTAGAGTGATTGGTCGTTATTTCGAACGGTTGCGAGACTTGGGAAGTGAATCCTTAGCTTCTTTGGATATACCGCGAGTGGAAAAGGTAAATATCCCGATTCCAGGTCTCCTACTGTGATTTATCGTTATTTTGAACGACTACCTGCCGTGGGAAGTGAATCTTTAGTTTCTTTTAGTACACCGTGTGGAAAAGGAAAATATCGCGTTTCGGTGTGACCTTGAGTGTTTTGTCGTTATTTCGAACGATTGCTAGGCTTGTGAAGTGAATCCTTTGCTTCTTTCGATATACCGCGAGTGGAAAAGGTAAATATCCCGATTCCAGGTCTCCTACTGTGATTTATCGTTATTTTGAACGATTACGAAGGCGAGGATTTGAATCCTCAGCTTCTTTCGATATACCGCGAGTGGAAAAGGTAAATATCGCGATTCCGAGTCTCCTACTGTGATTTATCGTTATTTTGATCGATTGCCTGCCTTTGGAAGTGAATCTTTAGTTTCTTTTAGTACACCGTGTGGAAAAGGTAAATATCACGTTTCGGTGTGACCTTGAGTGTTTTGTCGTTATTTCGAACGATTGCTAGGCATGTGAAGTGAATCCTTAGCTTCTTTCGAAATACCGCGAGTGGACAAGGTAAATATCACCATACCGAATCTCCTATTGTGGTTTATTGTTATTTTGAACGATTGCGAGGGCTAGGATTTGAATCCTTAATTTCTTTTAGTACACCGAGTGGAAAAGGTAAATATCACGTTTCGGTGTGACCTAGAGTGATTGGTCGTTATTTC
Organism: Nomada fucata; assembly: GCA_948146005.1. Classification (NCBI taxonomy): domain Eukaryota; kingdom Metazoa; phylum Arthropoda; class Insecta; order Hymenoptera; family Apidae; genus Nomada; species Nomada fucata. Next base: position 27,550,659 of record OX411275.1, read on the forward strand.
GAACGATTGCTAGGCTTGTGAAGTGAATCCTTTGCTTCTTTCCATATACCGCGAGTGGAAAAGGTAAATATCCCGATTCCAGGTCTCCTACTGTGATTTATCGTTATTTTGAACGATTACGAAGGCGAGGATTTGAATCCTCAGCTTCTTTCGATATACCGCGAGTGGAAAAGGTAAATATCGCGATTCCGAGTCTCCTACTGTGATTTATCGTTATTTTGAACGATTACGAAGGCGAGGATTTGAATCCTCAGCTTCTTTCGATATACCGCGAGTGGAAAAGGTAAATATCGCGATTCCGAGTCTCCTACTGTGATTTATCGTTATTTTGATCGATTGCCTGCCTTTGGAAGTGAATCTTTAGTTTCTTTTAGTACACCGTGTGGAAAAGGTAAATATCACGTTTCGGTGTGACCTTGAGTGTTTTGTCGTTATTTCGAACGATTGCTAGGCATGTGAAGTGAATCCTTAGCTTCTTTCGATATACCGCGAGTGGACAAGGTAAATATCGCCATACCGAGTCTCCTATTGTGGTTTATTGTTATTTTGAACGATTGCGAGGGCTTTGATTTGAATCCTTAATTTCTTTTAGTACACCGAGTGGAAAAGGTAAATATCACGTTTCGGTGTGACCTAGAGTGATTGGTCGTTATTTCGAACGGTTGCGAGACTTGGGAAGTGAATCCTTAGCTTCTTTGGATATACCGCGAGTGGAAAAGGTAAATATCCCGATTCCAGGTCTCCTACTGTGATTTATCGTTATTTTGATCGATTGCCTGCCTTGGGAAGTGAATCTTTAGTTTCTTTTAGTACACCGTGTGGAAAAGGTAAATATCACGTTTCGGTGTGACCTTGAGTGTTTTGTCGTTATTTCGAACGATTGCTAGGCATGTGAAGTGAATCCTTAGCTTCTTTCGATATACCGCGAGTGGACAAGGTAAATATCGCCATACCGAGTCTCCTATTGTGATTTATTGTTATTTTGAACGATTGCGAGGGCTAGGATTTGAATCCTTAATTTCTTTTAGTACACCGAGTGGAAAAGGTAAATATCACGTTTCGGTGTGACCTTGAGTGTTTTGTCGTTATTTCGAACTATTGCGAGACTTGGGAAATGAATCCTTAGCTTGTGTCGTTACACCGTGGGTGGAAAATGTAAATATCGCTACACCGAGTCTCCTACTGTGATTTATCGTTATTTTGAACGATTACGAAGGCGAGGATTTGAATCCTCAGCTTCTTTCGATATACCGCGAGTGGAAAAGGTAAATATCGCGATTCCGAGTCTCCTACTGTGATTTATCGTTATTTTGATCGATTGCCTGCCTTTGGAAGTGAATCTTTAGTTTCTTTTAGTACACCGTGTGGATAAGGTAAATATCGCGCTCGGAGTGCCCTTGAGTGTTTTGTCGTTATTTCGAACGATTGCTAGGCTTGTGAAGTGAATCCTTAGCTTCTTTCGATATACCGCGAGTGGAAAAGGTAAATAACGCGATTCCCAGTCTCCTGCTGTGATTTATCGTTATTTTGAACGATTACGAAGGGGAGGATTTGAATCTTCAGCTTCTTTCGATATACCGCGAGTGGAAAAGGTAAATAACGCGATTCCCAGTCTCCTGCTGTGATTTATCGTTATTTTGAACGATTACGAAGGCGAGGATTTGAATCCTCAGCTTCATTGGATATACCGCGAGTGGAAAAGGTAAATATCGCGATTCCGAGTCTCCTACTGTGATTTATCGTTATTTTGATCGATTGCCTGCCTTTGGAAGTGAATCTTTAGTTTCTTTTAGTACACCGTGTGGAAAAGGTAAATATCACGTTTCGGTGTGACCTTGAGTGTTTTGTCGTTATTTCGAACGATTGCTAGGCATGTGAAGTGAATCCTTAGCTTCTTTCGATATACAGCGAGTGGACAAGGTAAATATCGCCATACCGAGTCTCCTATTGTGGTTTATTGTTATTTTGAACGATTGCGAGGGCTAGGATTTGAATCCTTAATTTCTTTTAGTACACCGAGTGGAAAAGGTAAATATCACGTTTCGGTGTGACCTAGAGTGATTGGTCGTTATTTCGAACGGTTGCGAGACTTGGGAAGTGAATCCTTAGCTTCTTTGGATATACCGCGAGTGGAAAAGGTAAATATCCCGATTCCAGGTCTCCTACTGTGATTTATCGTTATTTTGAACGATTACCTGCCGTGGGAAGTGAATCTTTAGTTTCTTTTAGTACACCGTGTGGAAAAGGAAAATATCGCGTTTCGGTGTGACCTTGAGTGTTTTGTCGTTATTTCGAACGATTGCTAGGCTTGTGAAGTGAATCCTTTGCTTCTTTCGATATACCGCGAGTGGAAAAGGTAAATATCCCGATTCCAGGTCTCCTACTGTGATTTATCGTTATTTTGAACGATTACGAAGGCGAGGATTTGAATCCTCAGCTTCTTTCGATATACCTCGAGTGGAAAAGGTAAATATCGCGATTCCGAGTCTCCTACTGTGATTTATCGTTATTTTGATCGATTGCCTGCCTTTGGAAGTGAATCTTTAGTTTCTTTTAGTACACCGTGTGGATAAGGTAAATATCGCGCTCGGAGTGCCCTTGAGTGTTTTGTCGTTATTTCGAACGATTGCTAGGCTTGTGAAGTGAATCCTTAGCTTCTTTCGATATACCGCGAGTGGAAAAGGTAAATCGAACGCGATTCCCAGTCTCCTGCTGTGATTTATCGTTATTTTGAACGATTACGAAGGGGAGGATTTGAATCTTCAGCTTCTTTCGATATACCGCGAGTGGAAAAGGTAAATATCCCGATTCCAGGTCTCCTACTGTGATTTATCGTTATTTTTAACGATTACCTGGCTTAGGAAGTGAATCCTAAGTTTCTTTTAGTACACCGTGTGGAAAAGGTAAATATCGCGTTTCGGTGTGACCTTGAGAGTTTTGTCGTTATTTCGAACGATTGCTAGGCTTGTGAAGTGAATCCTTAGCTTCTTTCGATATACCGCGAGTGGAAAAGGTAAATAACGCGATTCCTAGTCTCCTACTGTGATTTATCGTTATTTTTAACGATTACCTGGCGTGGGAAGTGAATCCTTAGTTTCTTTTAGTACACCGTGTGGAAAAGGTAAATATCGCGTTTCGGAGTGACCTTGAGTGATTGGTCGTTATTTCGAACGGTTGCGAGGCTTGTGAAGTGAATCCTTAGCTTCTTTCGATATACCCCGAGTGGAAAAGGTAAATAACGCGATTCCCAGTCTCCTGCTGTGATTTATCGTTATTTTGAACGATTACGAAGGCGAGGATTTGAATCCTCAGCTTCTTTCGATATACCGCGAGTGGAAAAGGTAAATATCGCGATTCCGAGTCTCCTACTGTGATTTATCGTTATTTTGATCGATTGCCTGCCTTGGGAAGTGAATCTTTAGTTTCTCTTAGTACACCGTGTGGAAAAGGTAAATATCACGTTTCGGTGTGACCTTGAGTGTTTTGTCGTTATTTCGAACGATTGCTAGGCATGTGAAGTGAATCCTTAGCTTCTTTCGATATACCGCGAGTGGACAAGGTAAATATCCCCATACCGAGTCTCCTATTGTGGTTTATTGTTATTTTGAACGATTGCGAGGGCTAGGATTGGAATCCTTAATTCCTTTTAGTACACCGAGTGGAAAAGGTAAATATCACGTTTCGGTGTGACCTAGAGTGATTGGTCGTTATTTCGAACGGTTGCGAGACTTGGGAAGTGAATCCTTAGCTTCTTTGGATATACCGCGAGTGGAAAAGGTAAATATCCCGATTCCAGGTCTCCTACTGTGATTTATCGTTATTTTGAACGACTACCTGCCGTGGGAAGTGAATCTTTAGTTTCTTTTAGTACACCGTGTGGAAAAGGAAAATATCGCGTTTCGGTGTGACCTTGAGTGTTTTGTCGTTATTTCGAACGATTGCTAGGCTTGTGAAGTGAATCCTTTGCTTCTTTCGATATACCGCGAGTGGAAAAGGTAAATATCCCGATTCCAGGTCTCCTACTGTGATTTATCGTTATTTTGAACGATTACGAAGGCGAGGATTTGAATCCTCAGCTTCTTTCGATATACCGCGAGTGGAAAAGGTAAATATCGCGATTCCGAGTCTCCTACTGTGATTTATCGTTATTTTGATCGATTGCCTGCCTTTGGAAGTGAATCTTTAGTTTCTTTTAGTACACCGTGTGGAAAAGGTAAATATCACGTTTCGGTGTGACCTTGAGTGTTTTGTCGTTATTTCGAACGATTGCTAGGCATGTGAAGTGAATCCTTAGCTTCTTTCGAAATACCGCGAGTGGACAAGGTAAATATCACCATACCGAATCTCCTATTGTGGTTTATTGTTATTTTGAACGATTGCGAGGGCTAGGATTTGAATCCTTAATTTCTTTTAGTACACCGAGTGGAAAAGGTAAATATCACGTTTCGGTGTGACCTAGAGTGATTGGTCGTTATTTCGAACGATTGCTAGGCTTGTGAAGTGAATCCTTTGCTTCTTTCCATATACCGCGAGTGGAAAAGGTAAATATCCCGATTCCAGGTCTCCTACTGTGATTTATCGTTATTTTGAACGATTACGAAGGCGAGGATTTGAATCCTCAGCTTCTTTCGATATACCGCGAGTGGAAAAGGTAAATATCGCGATTCCGAGTCTCCTACTGTGATTTATCGTTATTTTGATCGATTGCCTGCCTTGGGAAGTGAATCTTTAGTTTCTTTTAGTACACCGTGTGGAAAAGGTAAATATCACGTTTCGGTGTGACCTTGAGTGTTTTGTCGTTATTTCGAACGATTGCTAGGCATGTGAAGTGAATCCTTAGCTTCTTTCGATATACCGCGAGTGGACAAGGTAAATATCGCCATACCGAGTCTCCTATTGTGGTTTATTGTTATTTTGAACGATTGCGAGGGCTTTGATTTGAATCCTTAATTTCTTTTAGTACACCGAGTGGAAAAGGTAAATATCACGTTTCGGTGTGACCTAGAGTGATTGGTCGTTATTTCGAACGGTTGCGAGACTTGGGAAGTGAATCCTTAGCTTCTTTGGATATACCGCGAGTGGAAAAGGTAAATATCCCGATTCCAGGTCTCCTACTGTGATTTATCGTTATTTTGATCGATTGCCTGCCTTGGGAAGTGAATCTTTAGTTTCTTTTAGTACACCGTGTGGAAAAGGTAAATATCACGTTTCGGTGTGACCTTGAGTGTTTTGTCGTTATTTCGAACGATTGCTAGGCATGTGAAGTGAATCCTTAGCTTCTTTCGATATACCGCGAGTGGACAAGGTAAATATCGCCATACCGAGTCTCCTATTGTGATTTATTGTTATTTTGAACGATTGCGAGGGCTAGGATTTGAATCCTTAATTTCTTTTAGTACACCGAGTGGAAAAGGTAATTATCACGTTTCGGTGTGACCTTGAGTGTTTTGTCGTTATTTCGAACTATTGCGAGACTTGGGAAATGAATCCTTAGCTTGTGTCGTTACACCGTGGGTGGAAAATGTAAATATCGCTACACCGAGTCTCCTACTGTGATTTATCGTTATTTTGAACGATTACGAAGGCGAGGATTTGAATCCTCAGCTTCTCTCGATATACCGCGAGTGGAAAAGGTAAATATCGCGATTCCGAGTCTCCTACTGTGATTTATCGTTATTTTGATCGATTGCCTGCCTTTGGAAGTGAATCTTTAGTTTCTTTTAGTACACCGTGTGGATAAGGTAAATATCGCGCTCGGAGTGCCCTTGAGTGTTTTGTCGTTATTTCGAACGATTGCTAGGCTTGTGAAGTGAATCCTTAGCTTCTTTCGATATACCGCGAGTGGAAAAGGTAAATAACGCGATTCCCAGTCTCCTGCTGTGATTTATCGTTATTTTGAACGATTACGAAGGGGAGGATTTGAATCTTCAGCTTCTTTCGATATACCGCGAGTGGAAAAGGTAAATAACGCGATTCCCAGTCTCCTGCTGTGATTTATCGTTATTTTGAACGATTACGAAGGCGAGGATTTGAATCCTCAGCTTCATTGGATATACCGCGAGTGGAAAAGGTAAATATCGCGATTCCGAGTCTCCTACTGTGATTTATCGTTATTTTGATCGATTGCCTGCCTTTGGAAGTGAATCTTTAGTTTCTTTTAGTACACCGTGTGGAAAAGGTAAATATCACGTTTCGGTGTGACCTTGAGTGTTTTGTCGTTATTTCGAACGATTGCTAGGCATGTGAAGTGAATCCTTAGCTTCTTTCGATATACCGCGAGTGGACAAGGTAAATATCGCCATACCGAGTCTCCTATTGTGGTTTATTGTTATTTTGAACGATTGCGAGGGCTAGGATTTGAATCCTTAATTTCTTTTAGTACACCGAGTGGAAAAGGTAAATATCACGTTTCGGTGTGACCTAGAGTGATTGGTCGTTATTTCGAACGGTTGCGAGACTTGGGAAGTGAATCCTTAGCTTCTTTGGATATACCGCGAGTGGAAAAGGTAAATATCCCGATTCCAGGTCTCCTACTGTGATTTATCGTTATTTTGAACGATTACCTGCCGTGGGAAGTGAATCTTTAGTTTCTTTTAGTACACCGTGTGGAAAAGGAAAATATCGCGTTTCGGTGTGACCTTGAGTGTTTTGTCGTTATTTCGAACGATTGCTAGGCTTGTGAAGTGAATCCTTTGCTTCTTTCGATATACCGCGAGTGGAAAAGGTAAATATCCCGATTCCAGGTCTCCTACTGTGATTTATCGTTATTTTGAACGATTACGAAGGCGAGGATTTGAATCCTCAGCTTCTTTCGATATACCTCGAGTGGAAAAGGTAAATATCGCGATTCCGAGTCTCCTACTGTGATTTATCGTTATTTTGATCGATTGCCTGCCTTTGGAAGTGAATCTTTAGTTTCTTTTAGTACACCGTGTGGATAAGGTAAATATCGCGCTCGGAGTGCCCTTGAGTGTTTTGTCGTTATTTCGAACGATTGCTAGGCTTGTGAAGTGAATCCTTAGCTTCTTTCGATATACCGCGAGTGGAAAAGGTAAATCGAACGCGATTCCCAGTCTCCTGCTGTGATTTATCGTTATTTTGAACGATTACGAAGGGGAGGATTTGAATCTTCAGCTTCTTTCGATATACCGCGAGTGGAAAAGGTAAATATCCCGATTCCAGGTCTCCTACTGTGATTTATCGTTATTTTTAACGATTACCTGGCTTAGGAAGTGAATCCTAAGTTTCTTTTAGTACACCGTGTGGAAAAGGTAAATATCGCGTTTCGGTGTGACCTTGAGAGTTTTGTCGTTATTTCGAACGATTGCTAGGCTTGTGAAGTGAATCCTTAGCTTCTTTCGATATACCGCGAGTGGAAAAGGTAAATAACGCGATTCCTAGTCTCCTACTGTGATTTATCGTTATTTTTAACGATTACCTGGCGTGGGAAGTGAATCCTTAGTTTCTTTTAGTACACCGTGTGGAAAAGGTAAATATCGCGTTTCGGAGTGACCTTGAGTGATTGGTCGTTATTTCGAACGGTTGCGAGGCTTGTGAAGTGAATCCTTAGCTTCTTTCGATATACCCCGAGTGGAAAAGGTAAATAACGCGATTCCCAGTCTCCTGCTGTGATTTATCGTTATTTTGAACGATTACGAAGGCGAGGATTTGAATCCTCAGCTTCTTTCGATATACCGCGAGTGGAAAAGGTAAATATCGCGATTCCGAGTCTCCTACTGTGATTTATCGTTATTTTGATCGATTGCCTGCCTTTGGAAGTGAATCTTTAGTTTCTTTTAGTACACCGTGTGGAAAAGGTAAATATCACGTTTCGGTGTGACCTTGAGTGTTTTGTCGTTATTTCGAACGATTGCTAGGCATGTGAAGTGAATCCTTAGCTTCCTTCGATATACCGCGAGTGGACAAGGTAAATATCGCCATACCGAGTCTCCTATTGTGATTTATTGTTATTTTGAACGATTGCGAGGGCTAGGATTTGAATCCTTAATTTCTTTTAGTACACCGAGTGGAAAAGGTAAATATCACGTTTCGGTGTGACCTTGAGTTTTTTGTCGTTATTTCGAACTATTGCGAGACTTGGGAAATGAATCCTTAGCTTGTGTCGTTACACCGTGGGTGGAAAATGTAAATATCGCTACACCGAGTCTCCTACTGTGATTTATCGTTATTTTGAACGATTTCGAAGGCGAGGATTTGAATCCTCAGCTTCTTTCGATATACCGCGAGTGGAAAAGGTAAATATCGCGATTCCGAGTCTCCTACTGTGATTTATCGTTATTTTGATCGATTGCCTGCCTTTGGAAGTGAATCTTTAGTTTCTTTTAGTACACCGTGTGGAAAAGGTAGATATCGCGTTTCGGATTGACCTTGAGTGATTGGTCGTTATTTCGAATGGTTGCGAGGCTTGGGAAGTGAATCCTCAGCTTCTTTCGATATACCGCGAGTGGAAAAGGTAAATATCGGCATACCGAGTCTCCTATTGTGGTTTATTGTTATTTTGAACGATTGCGAGGGCTAGGATTGGAATCCTTAATTTCTTTTAGTACACCGAGTGGAAAAGGTAAATATCACGTTTCGGTGTGACCTAGAGTGATTGGTCGTTATTTCGAACGGTTGCGAGACTTGGGAAGTGAATCCTTAGCTTCTTTGGATATACCGCGAGTGGAAAAGGTAAATATCCCGATTCCAGGTCTCCTACTGTGATTTATCGTTATTTTGAACGACTACCTGCCGTGGGAAGTGAATCTTTAGTTTCTTTTAGTACACCGTGTGGAAAAGGAAAATATCGCGTTTCGGTGTGACCTTGAGTGTTTTGTCGTTATTTCGAACGATTGCTAGGCTTGTGAAGTGAATCCTTTGCTTCTTTCGATATACCGCGAGTGGAAAAGGTAAATATCCCGATTCCAGGTCTCCTACTGTGATTTATCGTTATTTTGAACGATTACGAAGGCGAGGATTTGAATCCTCAGCTTCTTTCGATATACCGCGAGTGGAAAAGGTAAATATCGCGATTCCGAGTCTCCTACTGTGATTTATCGTTATTTTGATCGATTGCCTGCCTTTGGAAGTGAATCTTTAGTTTCTTTTAGTACACCGTGTGGAAAAGGTAAATATCACGTTTCGGTGTGACCTTGAGTGTTTTGTCGTTATTTCGAACGATTGCTAGGCATGTGAAGTGAATCCTTAGCTTCTTTCGATATACCGCGAGTGGACAAGGTAAATATCGCCATACCGAGTCTCCTATTGTGGTTTATTGTTATTTTGAACGATTGCGAGGGCTTTGATTTGAATCCTTAATTTCTTTTAGTACACCGAGTGGAAAAGGTAAATATCACGTTTCGGTGTGACCTAGAGTGATTGTTCGTTATTTCGAACGGTTGCGAGACTTGGGAATTGAATCCTTAGCTTCTTTGGATATACCGCGAGTGGAAAAGGTAAATATCCCGATTCCAGGTCTCCTACTGTGATTTATCGTTATTTTGATCGATTGCCTGCCTTGGGAAGTGAATCTTTAGTTTCTTTTAGTACACCGTGTGGAAAAGGTAAATATCACGTTTCGGTGTGACCTTGAGTGTTTTGTCGTTATTTCGAACGATTGCTAGGCATGTGAAGTGAATCCTTAGCTTCTTTCGATATACCGCGAGTGGACAAGGTAAATATCGCCATACCGAGTCTCCTATTGTGATTTATTGTTATTTTGAACGATTGCGAGGGCTAGGAATTGAATCCTTAATTTCTTTTAGTACACCGAGTGGAAAAGGTAAATATCACGTTTCGGTGTGACCTTGAGTGTTTTGTCGTTATTTCGAACTATTGCGAGACTTGGGAAATGAATCCTTAGCTTGTGTCGTTACACCGTGGGTGGAAAATGTAAATATCGCTACACCTAGTCTCCTACTGTGATTTATCGTTATTTTGAACGATTACGAAGGCGAGGATTTGAATCCTCAGCTTCTTTCGATATACCGCGAGTGGAAAAGGTAAATATCGCGATTCCGAGTCTCCTACTGTGATTTATCGTTATTTTGATCGATTGCCTGCCTTGGGAAGTGAATCTTTAGTTTCTTTTAGTACACCGTGTGGAAAAGGTAAATATCACGTTTCGGTGTGACCTTGAGTGTTTTGTCGTTATTTCGAACGATTGCTAGGCATGTGAAGTGAATCCTTAGCTTCCTTCGATATACCGCGAGTGGACAAGGTAAATATCGCCATACCGAGTCTCCTATTGTGATTTATTGTTATTTTGAACGATTGCGAGGGCTAGGATTTGAATCCTTAATTTCTTTTAGTACACCGAGTGGAAAAGGTAAATATCACGTTTCGGTGTGACCTTGAGTGTTTTGTCGTTATTTCGAACTATTGCGAGACTTGGGAAATGAATCCTTAGCTTGTGTCGTTACACCGTGGGTGGAAAATGTAAATATCGCTACACCGAGTCTCCTACTGTGATTTATCGTTATTTTGAACGATTACGAAGGCGAGGATTTGAATCCTCAGCTTCTTTCGATATACCGCGAGTGGAAAAGGTAAATATCGCGATTCCGAGTCTCCTACTGTGATTTATCGTTATTTTGATCGATTGCCTGCAATTGGAAGTGAATCTTTAGTTTCTTTTAGTACACCGTGTGGAAAAGGTAAATATCACGTTTCGGTGTGACCTTGAGTGTTTTGCCGTTATTTCGAACGATTGCTAGGCATGTGAAGTGAATCCTCAGCTTCTTTCGATATACCGCGAGTGGACAAGGTAAATATCACCATACCGAGTCTCCTATTGTGATTTATTGTTATTTTGAACGATTGCGAGGGCTAGGATTTGAATCCTTAATTTCTTTTAGTACACCGAGTGGAAAAGGTAAATATCACGTTTCGGTGTGACCTAGAGTGATTGGTCGTTATTTCGAACGATTGCTAGGCTTGTGAAGTGAATCCTTTGCTTCTTTCCATATACCGCGAGTGGAAAAGGTAAATATCCCGATTCCAGGTCTCCTACTGTGATTTATCGTTATTTTGAACGATTACGAAGGCGAGGATTTGAATCCTCAGCTTCTTTCGATATACCGCGAGTGGAAAAGGTAAATATCGCGATTCCGAGTCTCCTACTGTGATTTATCGTTATTTTGATCGATTGCCTGCCTTGGGAAGTGAATCTATAGTTTCTTTTAGTACACCGTGTGGAAAAGGTAAATATCACGTTTCGGTGTGACCTTGAGTGTTTTGTCGTTATTTCGAACGATTGCTAGGCATGTGAAGTGAATCCTTAGCTTCTTTCGATATACCGCGAGTGGACAAGGTAAATATCCCCATACCGAGTCTCCTATTGTGGTTTATTGTTATTTTGAACGATTGCGAGGGCTAGGATTGGAATCCTTAATTCCTTTTAGTACACCGAGTGGAAAAGGTAAATATCACGTTTCGGTGTGACCTAGAGTGATTGGTCGTTATTTCGAACGATTGCTAGGCTTGTGAAGTGAATCCTTTGCTTCTTTCCATATACCGCGAGTGGAAAAGGTAAATATCCCGATTCCAGGTCTCCTACTGTGATTTATCGTTATTTTGAACGATTACGAAGGCGAGGATTTGAATCCTCAGCTTCTTTCGATATACCGCGAGTGGAAAAGGTAAATATCGCGATTCCGAGTCTCCTACTGTGATTTATCGTTATTTTGATCGATTGCCTGCAATTGGAAGTGAATCTTTAGTTTCTTTTAGTACACCGTGTGGAAAAGGTAAATATCACGTTTCGGTGTGACCTTGAGTGTTTTGCCGTTATTTCGAACGATTGCTAGGCATGTGAAGTGAATCCTTAGCTTCCTTCGATATACCGCGAGTGGACAAGGTAAATATCGCCATACCGAGTCTCCTATTGTGATTTATTGTTATTTTGAACGATTGCGAGGGCTAGGATTTGAATCCTTAATTTCTTTTAGTACACCGAGTGGAAAAGGTAAATATCACGTTTCGGTGTGACCTAGAGTGATTGGTCGTTATTTCGAACGATTGCTAGGCTTGTGAAGTGAATCCTTTGCTTCTTTCCATATACCGCGAGTGGAAAAGGTAAATATCCCGATTCCAGGTCTCCTACTGTGATTTATCGTTATTTTGAACGATTACGAAGGCGAGGATTTGAATCCTCAGCTTCTTTCGATATACCGCGAGTGGAAAAGGTAAATATCGCGATTCCGAGTCTCCTACTGTGATTTATCGTTATTTTGATCGATTGCCTGCCTTGGGAAGTGAATCTATAGTTTCTTTTAGTACACCGTGTGGAAAAGGTAAATATCACGTTTCGGTGTGACCTTGAGTGTTTTGTCGTTATTTCGAACGATTGCTAGGCATGTGAAGTGAATCCTTAGCTTCTTTCGATATACCGCGAGTGGACAAGGTAAATATCCCCATACCGAGTCTCCTATTGTGGTTTATTGTTATTTTGAACGATTGCGAGGGCTAGGATTGGAATCCTTAATTCCTTTTAGTACACCGAGTGGAAAAGGTAAATATCACGTTTCGGTGTGACCTAGAGTGATTGGTCGTTATTTCGAACGGTTGCGAGACTTGGGAAGTGAATCCTTAGCTTCTTTGGATATACCGCGAGTGGAAAAGGTAAATATCCCGATTCCAGGTCTCCTACTGTGATTTATCGTTATTTTGAACGACTACCTGCCGTGGGAAGTGAATCTTTAGTTTCTTTTAGTACACCGTGTGGAAAAGGAAAATATCGCGTTTCGGTGTGACCTTGAGTGTTTTGTCGTTATTTCGAACGATTGCTAGGCTTGTGAAGTGAATCCTTTGCTTCTTTCGATATACCGCGAGTGGAAAAGGTAAATATCCCGATTCCAGGTCTCCTACTGTGATTTATCGTTATTTTGAACGATTACGAAGGCGAGGATTTGAATCCTCAGCTTCTTTCGATATACCGCGAGTGGAAAAGGTAAATATCGCGATTCCGAGTCTCCTACTGTGATTTATCGTTATTTTGATCGATTGCCTGCCTTTGGAAGTGAATCTTTAGTTTCTTTTAGTACACCGTGTGGAAAAGGTAAATATCACGTTTCGGTGTGACCTTGAGTGTTTTGTCGTTATTTCGAACGATTGCTAGGCATGTGAAGTGAATCCTTAGCTTCTTTCGAAATACCGCGAGTGGACAAGGTAAATATCACCATACCGAATCTCCTATTGTGGTTTATTGTTATTTTGAACGATTGCGAGGGCTAGGATTTGAATCCTTAATTTCTTTTAGTACACCGAGTGGAAAAGGTAAATATCACGTTTCGGTGTGACCTAGAGTGATTGGTCGTTATTTCGAACGATTGCTAGGCTTGTGAAGTGAATCCTTTGCTTCTTTCCATATACCGCGAGTGGAAAAGGTAAATATCCCGATTCCAGGTCTCCTACTGTGATTTATCGTTATTTTGAACGATTACGAAGGCGAGGATTTGAATCCTCAGCTTCTTTCGATATACCGCGAGTGGAAAAGGTAAATATCGCGATTCCGAGTCTCCTACTGTGATTTATCGTTATTTTGATCGATTGCCTGCCTTGGGAAGTGAATCTTTAGTTTCTTTTAGTACACCGTGTGGAAAAGGTAAATATCACGTTTCGGTGTGACCTTGAGTGTTTTGTCGTTATTTCGAACGATTGCTAGGCATGTGAAGTGAATCCTTAGCTTCTTTCGATATACCGCGAGTGGACAAGGTAAATATCGCCATACCGAGTCTCCTATTGTGGTTTATTGTTATTTTGAACGATTGCGAGGGCTTTGATTTGAATCCTTAATTTCTTTTAGTACACCGAGTGGAAAAGGTAAATATCACGTTTCGGTGTGACCTAGAGTGATTGGTCGTTATTTCGAACGGTTGCGAGACTTGGGAAGTGAATCCTTAGCTTCTTTGGATATACCGCGAGTGGAAAAGGTAAATATCCCGATTCCAGGTCTCCTACTGTGATTTATCGTTATTTTGATCGATTGCCTGCCTTGGGAAGTGAATCTTTAGTTTCTTTTAGTACACCGTGTGGAAAAGGTAAATATCACGTTTCGGTGTGACCTTGAGTGTTTTGTCGTTATTTCGAACGATTGCTAGGCATGTGAAGTGAATCCTTAGCTTCTTTCGATATACCGCGAGTGGACAAGGTAAATATCGCCATACCGAGTCTCCTATTGTGATTTATTGTTATTTTGAACGATTGCGAGGGCTAGGATTTGAATCCTTAATTTCTTTTAGTACACCGAGTGGAAAAGGTAAATATCACGTTTCGGTGTGACCTTGAGTGTTTTGTCGTTATTTCGAACTATTGCGAGACTTGGGAAATGAATCCTTAGCTTGTGTCGTTACACCGTGGGTGGAAAATGTAAATATCGCTACACCGAGTCTCCTACTGTGATTTATCGTTATTTTGAACGATTACGAAGGCGAGGATTTGAATCCTCAGCTTCTTTCGATATACCGCGAGTGGAAAAGGTAAATATCGCGATTCCGAGTCTCCTACTGTGATTTATCGTTATTTTGATCGATTGCCTGCCTTTGGAAGTGAATCTTTAGTTTCTTTTAGTACACCGTGTGGATAAGGTAAATATCGCGCTCGGAGTGCCCTTGAGTGTTTTGTCGTTATTTCGAACGATTGCTAGGCTTGTGAAGTGAATCCTTAGCTTCTTTCGATATACCGCGAGTGGAAAAGGTAAATAACGCGATTCCCAGTCTCCTGCTGTGATTTATCGTTATTTTGAACGATTACGAAGGGGAGGATTTGAATCTTCAGCTTCTTTCGATATACCGCGAGTGGAAAAGGTAAATAACGCGATTCCCAGTCTCCTGCTGTGATTTATCGTTATTTTGAACGATTACGAAGGCGAGGATTTGAATCCTCAGCTTCATTGGATATACCGCGAGTGGAAAAGGTAAATATCGCGATTCCGAGTCTCCTACTGTGATTTATCGTTATTTTGATCGATTGCCTGCCTTTGGAAGTGAATCTTTAGTTTCTTTTAGTACACCGTGTGGAAAAGGTAAATATCACGTTTCGGTGTGACCTTGAGTGTTTTGTCGTTATTTCGAACGATTGCTAGGCATGTGAAGTGAATCCTTAGCTTCTTTCGATATACCGCGAGTGGACAAGGTAAATATCGCCATACCGAGTCTCCTATAGTGGTTTATTGTTATTTTGAACGATTGCGAGGGCTAGGATTTGAATCCTTAATTTCTTTTAGTACACCGAGTGGAAAAGGTAAATATCACGTTTCGGTGTGACCTAGAGTGATTGGTCGTTATTTCGAACGGTTGCGAGACTTGGGAAGTGAATCCTTAGCTTCTTTGGATATACCGCGAGTGGAAAAGGTAAATATCCCGATTCCAGGTCTCCTACTGTGATTTATCGTTATTTTGAACGATTACCTGCCGTGGGAAGTGAATCTTTAGTTTCTTTTAGTACACCGTGTGGAAAAGGAAAATATCGCGTTTCGGTGTGACCTTGAGTGTTTTGTCGTTATTTCGAACGATTGCTAGGCTTGTGAAGTGAATCCTTTGCTTCTTTCGATATACCGCGAGTGGAAAAGGTAAATATCCCGATTCCAGGTCTCCTACTGTGATTTATCGTTATTTTGAACGATTACGAAGGCGAGGATTTGAATCCTCAGCTTCTTTCGATATACCTCGAGTGGAAAAGGTAAATATCGCGATTCCGAGTCTCCTACTGTGATTTATCGTTATTTTGATCGATTGCCTGCCTTTGGAAGTGAATCTTTAGTTTCTTTTAGTACACCGTGTGGATAAGGTAAATATCGCGCTCGGAGTGCCCTTGAGTGTTTTGTCGTTATTTCGAACGATTGCTAGGCTTGTGAAGTGAATCCTTAGCTTCTTTCGATATACCGCGAGTGGAAAAGGTAAATCGAACGCGATTCCCAGTCTCCTGCTGTGATTTATCGTTATTTTGAACGATTACGAAGGGGAGGATTTGAATCTTCAGCTTCTTTCGATATACCGCGAGTGGAAAAGGTAAATATCCCGATTCCAGGTCTCCTACTGTGATTTATCGTTATTTTTAACGATTACCTGGCTTAGGAAGTGAATCCTAAGTTTCTTTTAGTACACCGTGTGGAAAAGGTAAATATCGCGTTTCGGTGTGACCTTGAGAGTTTTGTCGTTATTTCGAACGATTGCTAGGCTTGTGAAGTGAATCCTTAGCTTCTTTCGATATACCGCGAGTGGAAAAGGTAAATAACGCGTTTCCTAGTCTCCTACTGTGATTTATCGTTATTTTTAACGATTACCTGGCGTGGGAAGTGAATCCTTAGTTTCTTTTAGTACACCGTGTGGAAAAGGTAAATATCGCGTTTCGGAGTGACCTTGAGTGATTGGTCGTTATTTCGAACGGTTGCGAGGCTTGTGAAGTGAATCCTTAGCTTCTTTCGATATACCCCGAGTGGAAAAGGTAAATAACGCGATTCCCAGTCTCCTGCTGTGATTTATCGTTATTTTGAACGATTACGAAGGCGAGGATTTGAATCCTCAGCTTCTTTCGATATACCGCGAGTGGAAAAGGTAAATATCGCGATTCCGAGTCTCCTACTGTGATTTATCGTTATTTTGATCGATTGCCTGCCTTGGGAAGTGAATCTTTAGTTTCTTTTAGTACACCGTGTGGAAAAGGTAAATATCACGTTTCGGTGTGACCTTGAGTGTTTTGTCGTTATTTCGAACGATTGCTAGGCATGTGAAGTGAATCCTTAGCTTCTTTCGATATACCGCGAGTGGACAAGGTAAATATCCCCATACCGAGTCTCCTATTGTGGTTTATTGTTATTTTGAACGATTGCGAGGGCTAGGATTGGAATCCTTAATTCCTTTTAGTACACCGAGTGGAAAAGGTAAATATCACGTTTCGGTGTGACCTAGAGTGATTGGTCGTTATTTCGAACGGTTGCGAGACTTGGGAAGTGAATCCTTAGCTTCTTTGGATATACCGCGAGTGGAAAAGGTAAATATCCCGATTCCAGGTCTCCTACTGTGATTTATCGTTATTTTGAACGACAACCTGCCGTGGGTAGTGAATCTTTAGTTTCTTTTAGTACACCGTGTGGAAAAGGAAAATATCGCGTTTCGGTGTGACCTTGAGTGTTTTGTCGTTATTTCGAACGATTGCTAGGCTTGTGAAGTGAATCCTTTGCTTCTTTCGATATACCGCGAGTGGAAAAGGTAAATATCCCGATTCCAGGTCTCCTACTGTGATTTATCGTTATTTTGAACGATTACGAAGGCGAGGATTTGAATCCTCAGCTTCTTTCGATATACCGCGAGTGGAAAAGGTAAATATCCCGATTCCAGGTCTCCTACTGTGATTTATCGTTATTTTGATCGATTGCCTGCCTTGGGAAGTGAATCTTTAGTTTCTTTTAGTACACCGTGTGGAAAAGGTAAATATCACGTTTCGGTGTGACCTTGAGTGTTTTGTCGTTATTTCGAACGATTGCTATTCATGTGAAGTGAATCCTTAGCTTCTTTCGATATACCGCGAGTGGACAAGGTAAATATCGCCATACCGAGTCTCCTATTGTGATTTATTGTTATTTTGAACGATTGCGAGGGCTAGGATTTGAATCCTTAATTTCTTTTAGTACACCGAGTGGAAAAGGTAAATATCACGTTTCGGTGTGACCTTGAGTGTTTTGTCGTTATTTCGAACTATTGCGAGACTTGGGAAATGAATCCTTAGCTTGTGTCGTTACACCGTGGGTGGAAAATGTAAATATCGCTACACCGAGTCTCCTACTGTGATTTATCGTTATTTTGAACGATTACGAAGGCGAGGATTTGAATCCTCAGCTTCTTTCGATATACCGCGAGTGGAAAAGGTAAATATCGCGATTCCGAGTCTCCTACTGTGATTTATCGTTATTTTGATCGATTGCCTGCCTTTGGAAGTGAATCTTTAGTTTCTTTTAGTACACCGTGTGGATAAGGTAAATATCGCGCTCGGAGTGCCCTTGAGTGTTTTGTCGTTATTTCGAACGATTGCTAGGCTTGTGAAGTGAATCCTTAGCTTCTTTCGATATACCGCGAGTGGAAAAGGTAAATAACGCGATTCCCAGTCTCCTGCTGTGATTTATCGTTATTTTGAACGATTACGAAGGGGAGGATTTGAATCTTCAGCTTCTTTCGATATACCGCGAGTGGAAAAGGTAAATAACGCGATTCCCAGTCTCCTGCTGTGATTTATCGTTATTTTGAACGATTACGAAGGCGAGGATTTGAATCCTCAGCTTCATTGGATATACCGCGAGTGGAAAAGGTAAATATCGCGATTCCGAGTCTCCTACTGTGATTTATCGTTATTTTGATCGATTGCCTGCCTTTGGAAGTGAATCTTTAGTTTCTTTTAGTACACCGTGTGGAAAAGGTAAATATCACGTTTCGGTGTGACCTTGAGTGTTTTGTCGTTATTTCGAACGATTGCTAGGCATGTGAAGTGAATCCTTAGCTTCTTTCGATATACCGCGAGTGGACAAGGTAAATATCGCCATACCGAGTCTCCTATTGTGGTTTATTGTTATTTTGAACGATTGCGAGGGCTAGGATTTGAATCCTTAATTTCTTTTAGTACACCGAGTGGAAAAGGTAAATATCACGTTTCGGTGTGACCTAGAGTGATTGGTCGTTATTTCGAACGGTTGCGAGACTTGGGAAGTGAATCCTTAGCTTCTTTGGATATACCGCGAGTGGAAAAGGTAAATATCCCGATTCCAGGTCTCCTACTGTGATTTATCGTTATTTTGAACGATTACCTGCCGTGGGAAGTGAATCTTTAGTTTCTTTTAGTACACCGTGTGGAAAAGGAAAATATCGCGTTTCGGTGTGACCTTGAGTGTTTTGTCGTTATTTCGAACGATTGCTAGGCTTGTGAAGTGAATCCTTAGCTTCTTTCGATATACCGCGAGTGGAAAAGGTAAATCGAACGCGATTCCCAGTCTCCTGCTGTGATTTATCGTTATTTTGAACGATTACGAAGGGGAGGATTTGAATCTTCAGCTTCTTTCGATATACCGCGAGTGGAAAAGGTAAATATCCCGTTTCCAGGTCTCCTACTGTGATTTATCGTTATTTTTAACGATTACCTGGCTTAGGAAGTGAATCCTAAGTTTCTTTTAGTACACCGTGTGGAAAAGGTAAATATCGCGTTTCGGTGTGACCTTGAGAGTTTTGTCGTTATTTCGAACGATTGCTAGGCTTGTGAAGTGAATCCTTAGCTTCTTTCGATATACCGCGAGTGGAAAAGGTAAATAACGCGATTCCTAGTCTCCTACTGTGATTTATCGTTATTTTTAACGATTACCTGGCGTGGGAAGTGAATCCTTAGTTTCTTTTAGTACACCGTGTGGAAAAGGTAAATATCGCGTTTCGGAGTGACCTTGAGTGATTGGTCGTTATTTCGAACGGTTGCGAGGCTTGTGAAGTGAATCCTTAGCTTCTTTCGATATACCCCGAGTGGAAAAGGTAAATAACGCGATTCCCAGTCTCCTGCTGTGATTTATCGTTATTTTGAACGATTACGAAGGCGAGGATTTGAATCCTCAGCTTCTTTCGATATACCGCGAGTGGAAAAGGTAAATATCGCGATTCCGAGTCTCCTACTGTGATTTATCGTTATTTTGATCGATTGCCTGCCTTTGGAAGTGAATCTTTAGTTTCTTTTAGTACACCGTGTGGAAAAGGTAAATATCACGTTTCGGTGTGACCTTGAGTGTTTTGTCGTTATTTCGAACGATTGCTAGGCATGTGAAGTGAATCCTTAGCTTCCTTCGATATACCGCGAGTGGACAAGGTAAATATCGCCATACCGAGTCTCCTATTGTGATTTATTGTTATTTTGAACGATTGCGAGGGCTAGGATTTGAATCCTTAATTTCTTTTAGTACACCGAGTGGAAAAGGTAAATATCACGTTTCGGTGTGACCTTGAGTTTTTTGTCGTTATTTCGAACTATTGCGAGACTTGGGAAATGAATCCTTAGCTTGTGTCGTTACACCGTGGGTGGAAAATGTAAATATCGCTACACCGAGTCTCCTACTGTGATTTATCGTTATTTTGAACGATTTCGAAGGCGAGGATTTGAATCCTCAGCTTCTTTCGATATACCGCGAGTGGAAAAGGTAAATATCGCGATTCCGAGTCTCCTACTGTGATTTATCGTTATTTTGATCGATTGCCTGCCTTTGGAAGTGAATCTTTAGTTTCTTTTAGTACACCGTGTGGAAAAGGTAGATATCGCGTTTCGGATTGACCTTGAGTGATTGGTCGTTATTTCGAATGGTTGCGAGGCTTGGGAAGTGAATCCTCAGCTTCTTTCGATATACCGCGAGTGGAAAAGGTAAATAACGCGATTCCCAGTCTCCTGCTGTGATTTATCGTTATTTTGAACGATTACGAAGGCGAGGATTTGAATCCTCAGCTTCATTCGATATACCACGAGTGGAAAAGGTAAATATCGCGATTCCAAGTCTCCTACTGTGATTTATCGTTATTTTTAACGATTACCTGGCTTAGGAAGTGAATCCTTAGTTTCTTTTAGTACACCGTGTGGAAAAGGTAAATATCGCGTTCGGAGTGACCTTGAGTGTGTTGTCGTTATTTCGAACTATTGCGAGACTTGGGAAATGAATCCTTAGCTTGTGTCGTTACACCGTGGGTGGAAAATGTAAATATCGCTACACCGAGTCTCCTACTGTGATTTATCATTATTTTGAACGATTTCGAAGGCGAGGATTTGAATCCTCAGCTTCTTTCGATATACCGCGAGTGGAAAAGGTAAATATCGCGATTCCCAGTCTCCTGCTGTGATTTATCGTTATTTTGATCGATTACCTGGCTTGGGGAGTGAAAGCTTAGTTTCTTTTAGTACACCGTATGGAAAAGGTAAATATCGCGCTCGGAGTGCCCTTGAGTGTTTTGTCGTTATTTCGAACGATTGCTAGGCTTGTGAAGTGAATCCTTAGCTTCTTTCGATATACCGCGAGTGGACAAGGTATATATCACCATACCGAATCTCCTATTGTGGTTTATTGTTATTTTGAACGATTGCGAGGGCTAGGATTTGAATCCTTAATTTCTTTTAGTACACCGAGTGGAAAAGGTAAATATCACGTTTCGGTGTGACCTAGAGTGATTGGTCGTTATTTCGAACGATTGCTAGGCTTGTGAAGTGAATCCTTTGCTTCTTTCGATATACCGCGAGTGGAAAAGGTAAATATCCCGATTCCAGGTCTCCTACTGTGATTTATCGTTATTTTGAACGATTACGAAGGCGAGGATTTGAATCCTCAGCTTCTTTCGATATACCGCGAGTGGAAAAGGTAAATATCGCGATTCCGAGTCTCCTACTGTGATTTATCGTTATTTTGATCGATTGCCTGCCTTGGGAAGTGAATCTTTAGTTTCTTTTAGTACACCGTGTGGAAAAGGTAAATATCGCGCTCGGAGTGCCCTTGAGTGTTTTGTCGTTATTTCGAACGATTGCTGGGCTTGTGAAGTGAATCCTTAGCTTCTTTCGATCTACCGCGAGTGGAAAAGGTAAATAACGCGATTCCCAGTCTCCTGCTGTGATTTATCGTTATTTTGAACGATTACGAAGGCGAGGATTTGAATCCTCAGCTTCTTTCGATATACCGCGAGTGGAAAAGGTAAATATCGCGATTCCGAGTCTCCTACTGTGATTTATCGTTATTTTGATCGATTGCCTGCCTTTGGAAGTGAATCTTTAGTTCCTTTTAGTACACCGTGTGGAAAAGGTAAATATCACGTTTCGGTGTGACCTCGAGTGTTTTGTCGTTATTTCGAACTATTGCGAGACTTGGGAAATGAATCCTTAGCTTGTGTCGTTACACCGTGGGTGGAAAATGTAAATATCGCTACACCGAGTCTCCTACTGTGATTTATCGTTATTTTGAACGATTACGAAGGCGAGGATTTGAATCCTCAGCTTCTTTCGATATACCGCGAGTGGAAAAGGTAAATATCGCGATTCCGAGTCTCCTACTGTGATTTATCGTTATTTTGATCGATTGCCTGCAATTGGAAGTGAATCTTTAGTTTCTTTTAGTACACCGTGTGGAAAAGGTAAATATCACGTTTCGGTGTGACCTTGAGTGTTTTGCCGTTATTTCGAACGATTGCTAGGCATGTGAAGTGAATCCTTTGCTTCTTTCCATATACCGCGAGTGGAAAAGGTAAATATCCCGATTCCAGGTCTCCTACTGTGATTTATCGTTATTTTGAACGATTACGAAGGCGAGGATTTGAATCCTCAGCTTCTTTCGATATACCGCGAGTGGAAAAGGTAAATATCGCGATTCCGAGTCTCCTACTGTGATTTATCGTTATTTTGATCGATTGCCTGCCTTGGGAAGTGAATCTTTAGTTTCTTTTAGTACACCGTGTGGAAAAGGTAAATATCACGTTTCGGTGTGACCTTGAGTGTTTTGTCGTTATTTCGAACGATTGCTAGGCATGTGAAGTGAATCCTTAGCTTCTTTCGATATACCGCGAGTGGACAAGGTAAATATCGGCATACCGAGTCTCCTATTGTGGTTTATTGTTATTTTGAACGATTGCGAGGGCTAGGATTGGAATCCTTAATTTCTTTTAGTACACCGAGTGGAAAAGGTAAATATCACGTTTCGGTGTGACCTTGAGTGTTTTGTCGTTATTTCGAACGATTGCTAGGCATGTGAAGTGAATCCTTAGCTTCTTTCGATATACCGCGAGTGGACAAGGTAAATATCGGCATACCGAGTCTCCTATTGTGGTTTATTGTTATTTTGAACGATTGCGAGGGCTAGGATTTGAATCCTTAATTTCTTTTAGTACACCGAGTGGAAAAGGTAAATATCACGTTTCGGTGTGACCTAGAGTGATTGGTCGTTATTTCGAACGATTGCTAGGCATGTGAAGTGAATCCTTAGCTTCTTTCGATATACCGCGAGTGGACAAGGTAAATATCGGCATACCGAGTCTCCTATTGTGGTTTATTGTTATTTTGAACGATTGCGAGGGCTAGGATTTGAATCCTTAATTTCTTTTAGTACACCGAGTGGAAAAGGTAAATATCACGTTTCGGTGTGACCTTGAGTGTTTTGTCGTTATTTCGAACGATTGCTAGGCATGTGAAGTGAATCCTTAGCTTCTTTCGATATACCGCGAGTGGACAAGGTAAATATCGGCATACCGAGTCTCCTATTGTGGTTTATTGTTATTTTGAACGATTGCGAGGGCTAGGATTTGAATCCTTAATTTCTTTTAGTACACCGAGTGGAAAAGGTAAATATCACGTTTCGGTGTGACCTAGAGTGATTGGTCGTTATTTCGAACGATTGCTAGGCTTGTGAAGTGAATCCTTTGCTTCTTTCCATATACCGCGAGTGGAAAAGGTAAATATCCCGATTCCAGGTCTCCTACTGTGATTTATCGTTATTTTGAACGATTACGAAGGCGAGGATTTTAATCCTCAGCTTCTTTCGATATACCGCGAGTGGAAAAGGTAAATATCGCGATTCCGAGTCTCCTACTGTGATTTATCGTTATTTTGATCGATTGCCTGCCTTGGGAAGTGAATCTTTAGTTTCTTTTAGTACACCGTGTGGAAAAGGTAAATATCACGTTTCGGTGTGACCTTGAGTGTTTTGTCGTTATTTCGAACGATTGCTAGGCATGTGAAGTGAATCCTTAGCTTCTTTCGATATACCGCGAGTGGACAAGGTAAATATCGGCATACCGAGTCTCCTATTGTGGTTTATTGTTATTTTGAACGATTGCGAGGGCTAGGATTGGAATCCTTAATTTCTTTTAGTACACCGAGTGGAAAAGGTAAATATCACGTTTCGGTGTGACCTTGAGTGTTTTGTCGTTATTTCGAACGATTGCTAGGCATGTGAAGTGAATCCTTAGCTTCTTTCGATATACCGCGAGTGGACAAGGTAAATATCGCCATACCGAGTCTCCTATTGTGGTTTATTGTTATTTTGAACGATTGCGAGGGCTTTGATTTGAATCCTTAATTTCTTTTAGTACACCGAGTGGAAAAGGTAAATATCACGTTTCGGTGTGACCTAGAGTGATTGGTCGTTATTTCGAACGGTTGCGAGACTTGGGAATTGAATCCTTAGCTTCTTTGGATATACCGCGAGTGGAAAAGGTAAATATCCCGATTCCAGGTCTCCTACTGTGATTTATCGTTATTTTGATCGATTGCCTGCCTTGGGAAGTGAATCTTTAGTTTCTTTTAGTACACCGTGTGGAAAAGGTAAATATCACGTTTCGGTGTGACCTTGAGTGTTTTGTCGTTATCTCGAACGATTGCTAGGCATGTGAAGTGAATCCTTAGCTTCTTTCGATATACCGCGAGTGGACAAGGTAAATATCGCCATACCGAGTCTCCTATTGTGATTTATTGTTATTTTGAACGATTGCGAGGGCTAGGATTTGAATCCTTAATTTCTTTTAGTACACCGAGTGGAAAAGGTAAATATCACGTTTCGGTGTGACCTTGAGTGTTTTGTCGTTATTTCGAACTATTGCGAGACTTGGGAAATGAATCCTTAGCTTGTGTCGTTACACCGTGGGTGGAAAATGTAAATATCGCTACACCTAGTCTCCTACTGTGATTTATCGTTATTTTGAACGATTACGAAGGCGAGGATTTGAATCCTCAGCTTCTTTCGATATACCGCGAGTGGAAAAGGTAAATATCGCGATTCCGAGTCTCCTACTGTGATTTATCGTTATTTTGATCGATTGCCTGCCTTTGGAAGTGAATCTTTAGTTTCTTTTAGTACACCGTGTGGATAAGGTAAATATCGCGCTCGGAGTGCCCTTGAGTGTTTTGTCGTTATTTCGAACGATTGCTAGGCTTGTGAAGTGAATCCTTAGCTTCTTTCGATATACCGCGAGTGGAAAAGGTAAATAACGCGATTCCCAGTCTCCTGCTGTGATTTATCGTTATTTTGAACGATTACGAAGGGGAGGATTTGAATCTTCAGCTTCTTTCGATATACCACGAGTGAAAAAGGTAAATATCGCGATTCCAAGTCTCCTACTGTGATTTATCGTTATTTTGAACGATTACGAAGGCGAGGATTTGAATCCTCAGCTTCATTCGATATACCGCGAGTGGAAAAGGTAAATATCGCGATTCCGAGTCTCCTACTGTGATTTAACGTTATTTTGATCGATTGCCTGCCTTTGGAAGTGAATCTTTAGTTTCTTTTAGTACACCGTGTGGAAAAGGTAAATATCACGTTTCGGTGTGACCTTGAGTGTTTTGTCGTTATTTCGAACGATTGCTAGGCATGTGAAGTGAATCCTTAGCTTCTTTCGATATACCGCGAGTGGACAAGGTAAATATCGCCATACCGAGTCTCCTATTGTGGTTTATTGTTATTTTGAACGATTGCGAGGGCTAGGATTTGAATCCTTAATTTCTTTTAGTACACCGAGTGGAAAAGGTAAATATCACGTTTCGGTGTGACCTAGAGTGATTGGTCGTTATTTCGAACGGTTGCGAGACTTGGGAAGTGAATCCTTAGCTTCTTTGGATATACCGCGAGTGGAAAAGGTAAATATCCCGATTCCAGGTCTCCTACTGTGATTTATCGTTATTTTGAACGATCACCTGCCGTGGGAAGTGAATCTTTAGTTTCTTTTAGTACACCGTGTGGAAAAGGAAAATATCGCGTTTCGGTGTGACCTTGAGTGTTTTGTCGTTATTTCGAACGATTGCTAGGCTTGTGAAGTGAATCCTTTGCTTCTTTCGATATACCACGAGTGGAAAAGGTAAATATCCCGATTCCAGGTCTCCTACTGTGATTTATCGTTATTTTGAACGATTACGAAGGCGAGGATTTGAATCCTGAGCTTCTTTCGATATACCGCGAGTGGAAAAGGTAAATATCGCGATTCCGAGTCTCCTACTGTGATTTATCGTTATTTTGATCGATTGCCTGCCTTTGGAAGTGAATCTTTAGTTTCTTTTAGTACACCGTGTGGAAAAGGTAAATATCACGTTTCGGTGTGACCTTGAGTGTTTTGTCGTTATTTCGAACGATTGCTAGGCATGTGAAGTGAATCCTTAGCTTCCTTCGATATACCGCGAGTGGACAAGGTAAATATCGCCATACCGAGTCTCCTATTGTGATTTATTGTTATTTTGAACGATTGCGAGGGCTAGGATTTGAATCCTTAATTTCTTTTAGTACACCGAGTGGAAAAGGTAAATATCACGTTTCGGTGTGACCTTGAGTTTTTTGTCGTTATTTCGAACTATTGCGAGACTTGGGAAATGAATCCTTAGCTTGTGTCGTTACACCGTGGGTGGAAAATGTAAATATCGCTACACCGAGTCTCCTACTGTGATTTATCGTTATTTTGAACGATTTCGAAGGCGAGGATTTGAATCCTCAGCTTCTTTCGATATACCGCGAGTGGAAAAGGTAAATATCGCGATTCCGAGTCTCCTACTGTGATTTATCGTTATTTTGATCGATTGCCTGCCTTTGGAAGTGAATCTTTAGTTTCTTTTAGTACACCGTGTGGAAAAGGTAGATATCGCGTTTCGGATTGACCTTGAGTGATTGGTCGTTATTTCGAATGGTTGCGAGGCTTGGGAAGTGAATCCTCAGCTTCTTTCGATATACCGCGAGTGGAAAAGGTAAATAACGCGATTCCCAGTCTCCTGCTGTGATTTATCGTTATTTTGAACGATTACGAAGGCGAGGATTTGAATCCTCAGCTTCATTCGATATACCACGAGTGGAAAAGGTAAATATCGCGATTCCAAGTCTCCTACTGTGATTTATCGTTATTTTTAACGATTACCTGGCTTAGGAAGTGAATCCTTAGTTTCTTTTAGTACACCGTGTGGAAAAGGTAAATATCGCGTTCGGAGTGACCTTGAGTGTGTTGTCGTTATTTCGAACTATTGCGAGACTTGGGAAATGAATCCTTAGCTTGTGTCGTTACACCGTGGGTGGAAAATGTAAATATCGCTACACCGAGTCTCCTACTGTGATTTATCATTATTTTGAACGATTTCGAAGGCGAGGATTTGAATCCTCAGCTTCTTTCGATATACCGCGAGTGGAAAAGGTAAATATCGCGATTCCCAGTCTCCTGCTGTGATTTATCGTTATTTTGATCGATTACCTGGCTTGGGGAGTGAAAGCTTAGTTTCTTTTAGTACACCGTATGGAAAAGGTAAATATCGCGCTCGGAGTGCCCTTGAGTGTTTTGTCGTTATTTCGAACGATTGCTAGGCTTGTGAAGTGAATCCTTAGCTTCTTTCGATATACCGCGAGTGGACAAGGTATATATCACCATACCGAATCTCCTATTGTGGTTTATTGTTATTTTGAACGATTGCGAGGGCTAGGATTTGAATCCTTAATTTCTTTTAGTACACCGAGTGGAAAAGGTAAATATCACGTTTCGGTGTGACCTAGAGTGATTGGTCGTTATTTCGAACGATTGCTAGGCTTGTGAAGTGAATCCTTTGCTTCTTTCGATATACCGCGAGTGGAAAAGGTAAATATCCCGATTCCAGGTCTCCTACTGTGATTTATCGTTATTTTGAACGATTACGAAGGCGAGGATTTGAATCCTCAGCTTCTTTCGATATACCGCGAGTGGAAAAGGTAAATATCGCGATTCCGAGTCTCCTACTGTGATTTATCGTTATTTTGATCGATTGCCTGCCTTGGGAAGTGAATCTTTAGTTTCTTTTAGTACACCGTGTGGAAAAGGTAAATATCGCGCTCGGAGTGCCCTTGAGTGTTTTGTCGTTATTTCGAACGATTGCTAGGCTTGTGAAGTGAATCCTTAGCTTCTTTCGATCTACCGCGAGTGGAAAAGGTAAATAACGCGATTCCCAGTCTCCTGCTGTGATTTATCGTTATTTTGAACGATTACGAAGGCGAGGATTTGAATCCTCAGCTTCTTTCGATATACCGCGAGTGGAAAAGGTAAATATCGCGATTCCGAGTCTCCTACTGTGATTTATCGTTATTTTGATCGATTGCCTGCCTTTGGAAGTGAATCTTTAGTTCCTTTTAGTACACCGTGTGGAAAAGGTAAATATCACGTTTCGGTGTGACCTCGAGTGTTTTGTCGTTATTTCGAACTATTGCGAGACTTGGGAAATGAATCCTTAGCTTGTGTCGTTACACCGTGGGTGGAAAATGTAAATATCGCTACACCGAGTCTCCTACTGTGATTTATCGTTATTTTGAACGATTACGAAGGCGAGGATTTGAATCCTCAGCTTCTTTCGATATACCGCGAGTGGAAAAGGTAAATATCGCGATTCCGAGTCTCCTACTGTGATTTATCGTTATTTTGATCGATTGCCTGCAATTGGAAGTGAATCTTTAGTTTCTTTTAGTACACCGTGTGGAAAAGGTAAATATCACGTTTCGGTGTGACCTTGAGTGTTTTGCCGTTATTTCGAACGATTGCTAGGCATGTGAAGTGAATCCTTAGCTTCTTTCGATATACCGCGAGTGGACAGGGTAAATATCACCATACCGAATCTCCTATTGTGGTTTATTGTTATTTTGAACGATTGCGAGGGCTAGGATTTGAATCCTTAATTTCTTTTAGTACACCGAGTGGAAAAGGTAAATATCACGTTTCGGTGTGACCTAGAGTGATTGGTCGTTATTTCGAACGATTGCTAGGCTTGTGAAGTGAATCCTTTGCTTCTTTCCATATACCGCGAGTGGAAAAGGTAAATATCCCGATTCCAGGTCTCCTACTGTGATTTATCGTTATTTTGAACGATTACGAAGGCGAGGATTTGAATCCTCAGCTTCTTTCGATATACCGCGAGTGGAAAAGGTAAATATCGCGATTCCGAGTCTCCTACTGTGATTTATCGTTATTTTGATCGATTGCCTGCCTTGGGAAGTGAATCTTTAGTTTCTTTTAGTACACCGTGTGGAAAAGGTAAATATCACGTTTCGGTGTGACCTTGAGTGTTTTGTCGTTATTTCGAACGATTGCTAGGCATGTGAAGTGAATCCTTAGCTTCTTTCGATATACCGCGAGTGGACAAGGTAAATATCGGCATACCGAGTCTCCTATTGTGGTTTATTGTTATTTTGAACGATTGCGAGGGCTAGGATTGGAATCCTTAATTTCTTTTAGTACACCGAGTGGAAAAGGTAAATATCACGTTTCGGTGTGACCTTGAGTGTTTTGTCGTTATTTCGAACGATTGCTAGGCATGTGAAGTGAATCCTTAGCTTCTTTCGATATACCGCGAGTGGACAAGGTAAATATCGCCATACCGAGTCTCCTATTGTGGTTTATTGTTATTTTGAACGATTGCGAGGGCTTTGATTTGAATCCTTAATTTCTTTTAGTACACCGAGTGGAAAAGGTAAATATCACGTTTCGGTGTGACCTAGAGTGATTGGTCGTTATTTCGAACGGTTGCGAGACTTGGGAATTGAATCCTTAGCTTCTTTGGATATACCGCGAGTGGAAAAGGTAAATATCCCGATTCCAGGTCTCCTACTGTGATTTATCGTTATTTTGATCGATTGCCTGCCTTGGGAAGTGAATCTTTAGTTTCTTTTAGTACACCGTGTGGAAAAGGTAAATATCACGTTTCGGTGTGACCTTGAGTGTTTTGTCGTTATTTCGAACGATTGCTAGGCATGTGAAGTGAATCCTTAGCTTCTTTCGATATACCGCGAGTGGACAAGGTAAATATCGCCATACCGAGTCTCCTATTGTGATTTATTGTTATTTTGAACGATTGCGAGGGCTAGGATTTGAATCCTTAATTTCTTTTAGTACACCGAGTGGAAAAGGTAAATATCACGTTTCGGTGTGACCTTGAGTGTTTTGTCGTTATTTCGAACTATTGCGAGACTTGGGAAATGAATCCTTAGCTTGTGTCGTTACACCGTGGGTGGAAAATGTAAATATCGCTACACCTAGTCTTCTACTGTGATTTATCGTTATTTTGAACGATTACGAAGGCGAGGATTTGAATCCTCAGCTTCTTTCGATATACCGCGAGTGGAAAAGGTAAATATCGCGATTCCGAGTCTCCTACTGTGATTTATCGTTATTTTGATCGATTGCCTGCCTTTGGAAGTGAATCTTTAGTTTCTTTTAGTACACCGTGTGGATAAGGTAAATATCGCGCTCGGAGTGCCCTTGAGTGTTTTGTCGTTATTTCGAACGATTGCTAGGCTTGTGAAGTGAATCCTTAGCTTCTTTCGATATACCGCGAGTGGAAAAGGTAAATAACGCGATTCCCAGTCTCCTGCTGTGATTTATCGTTATTTTGAACGATTACGAAGGGGAGGATTTGAATCTTCAGCTTCTTTCGATATACCGCGAGTGGAAAAGGTAAATATCGCGATTCCAAGTCTCCTACTGTGATTTATCGTTATTTTGAACGATTACGAAGGCGAGGATTTGAATCCTCAGCTTCATTCGATATACCGCGAGTGGAAAAGGTAAATATCGCGATTCCGAGTCTCCTACTGTGATTTAACGTTATTTTGATCGATTGCCTGCCTTTGGAAGTGAATCTTTAGTTTCTTTTAGTACACCGTGTGGAAAAGGTAAATATCACGTTTCGGTGTGACCTCGAGTGTTTTGTCGTTATTTCGAACTATTGCGAGACTTGGGAAATGAATCCTTAGCTTGTGTCGTTACACCGTGGGTGGAAAATGTAAATATCGCTACACCGAGTCTCCTACTGTGATTTATCGTTATTTTGAACGATTACGAAGGCGAGGATTTGAATCCTCAGCTTCTTTCGATATACCGCGAGTGGAAAAGGTAAATATCGCGATTCCGAGTCTCCTACTGTGATTTATCGTTATTTTGATCGATTGCCTGCAATTGGAAGTGAATCTTTAGTTTCTTTTAGTACACCGTGTGGAAAAGGTAAATATCACGTTTCGGTGTGACCTTGAGTGTTTTGCCGTTATTTCGAACGATTGCTAGGCATGTGAAGTGAATCCTTAGCTTCTTTCGATATACCGCGAGTGGACAGGGTAAATATCACCATACCGAATCTCCTATTGTGGTTTATTGTTATTTTGAACGATTGCGAGGGCTAGGATTTGAATCCTTAATTTCTTTTAGTACACCGAGTGGAAAAGGTAAATATCACGTTTCGGTGTGACCTAGAGTGATTGGTCGTTATTTCGAACGATTGCTAGGCTTGTGAAGTGAATCCTTTGCTTCTTTCCATATACCGCGAGTGGAAAAGGTAAATATCCCGATTCCAGGTCTCCTACTGTGATTTATCGTTATTTTGAACGATTACGAAGGCGAGGATTTGAATCCTCAGCTTCTTTCGATATACCGCGAGTGGAAAAGGTAAATATCGCGATTCCGAGTCTCCTACTGTGATTTATCGTTATTTTGATCGATTGCCTGCCTTGGGAAGTGAATCTTTAGTTTCTTTTAGTACACCGTGTGGAAAAGGTAAATATCACGTTTCGGTGTGACCTTGAGTGTTTTGTCGTTATTTCGAACGATTGCTAGGCATGTGAAGTGAATCCTTAGCTTCTTTCGATATACCGCGAGTGGACAAGGTAAATATCGGCATACCGAGTCTCCTATTGTGGTTTATTGTTATTTTGAACGATTGCGAGGGCTAGGATTGGAATCCTTAATTTCTTTTAGTACACCGAGTGGAAAAGGTAAATATCACGTTTCGGTGTGACCTTGAGTGTTTTGTCGTTATTTCGAACGATTGCTAGGCATGTGAAGTGAATCCTTAGCTTCTTTCGATATACCGCGAGTGGACAAGGTAAATATCGCCATACCGAGTCTCCTATTGTGGTTTATTGTTATTTTGAACGATTGCGAGGGCTTTGATTTGAATCCTTAATTTCTTTTAGTACACCGAGTGGAAAAGGTAAATATCACGTTTCGGTGTGACCTAGAGTGATTGGTCGTTATTTCGAACGGTTGCGAGACTTGGGAATTGAATCCTTAGCTTCTTTGGATATACCGCGAGTGGAAAAGGTAAATATCCCGATTCCAGGTCTCCTACTGTGATTTATCGTTATTTTGATCGATTGCCTGCCTTGGGAAGTGAATCTTTAGTTTCTTTTAGTACACCGTGTGGAAAAGGTAAATATCACGTTTCGGTGTGACCTTGAGTGTTTTGTCGTTATTTCGAACGATTGCTAGGCATGTGAAGTGAATCCTTAGCTTCTTTCGATATACCGCGAGTGGACAAGGTAAATATCGCCATACCGAGTCTCCTATTGTGATTTATTGTTATTTTGAACGATTGCGAGGGCTAGGATTTGAATCCTTAATTTCTTTTAGTACACCGAGTGGAAAAGGTAAATATCACGTTTCGGTGTGACCTTGAGTGTTTTGTCGTTATTTCGAACTATTGCGAGACTTGGGAAATGAATCCTTAGCTTGTGTCGTTACACCGTGGGTGGAAAATGTAAATATCGCTACACCTAGTCTTCTACTGTGATTTATCGTTATTTTGAACGATTACGAAGGCGAGGATTTGAATCCTCAGCTTCTTTCGATATACCGCGAGTGGAAAAGGTAAATATCGCGATTCCGAGTCTCCTACTGTGATTTATCGTTATTTTGATCGATTGCCTGCCTTTGGAAGTGAATCTTTAGTTTCTTTTAGTACACCGTGTGGATAAGGTAAATATCGCGCTCGGAGTGCCCTTGAGTGTTTTGTCGTTATTTCGAACGATTGCTAGGCTTGTGAAGTGAATCCTTAGCTTCTTTCGATATACCGCGAGTGGAAAAGGTAAATAACGCGATTCCCAGTCTCCTGCTGTGATTTATCGTTATTTTGAACGATTACGAAGGGGAGGATTTGAATCTTCAGCTTCTTTCGATATACCGCGAGTGGAAAAGGTAAATATCGCGATTCCAAGTCTCCTACTGTGATTTATCGTTATTTTGAACGATTACGAAGGCGAGGATTTGAATCCTCAGCTTCATTCGATATACCGCGAGTGGAAAAGGTAAATATCGCGATTCCGAGTCTCCTACTGTGATTTAACGTTATTTTGATCGATTGCCTGCCTTTGGAAGTGAATCTTTAGTTTCTTTTAGTACACCGTGTGGAAAAGGTAAATATCACGTTTCGGTGTGACCTTGAGTGTTTTGTCGTTATTTCGAACGATTGCTAGGCATGTGAAGTGAATCCTTAGCTTCTTTCGATATACCGCGAGTGGACAAGGTAAATATCGCCATACCGAGTCTCCTATTGTGGTTTATTGTTATTTTGAACGATTGCGAGGGCTAGGATTTGAATCCTTAATTTCTTTTAGTACACCGAGTGGAAAAGGTAAATATCACGTTTCGGTGTGACCTAGAGTGATTGGTCGTTATTTCGAACGGTTGCGAGACTTGGGAAGTGAATCCTTAGCTTCTTTGGATATACCGCGAGTGGAAAAGGTAAATATCCCGATTCCAGGTCTCCTACTGTGATTTATCGTTATTTTGAACGATTACCTGCCGTGGGAAGTGAATCTTTAGTTTCTTTTAGTACACCGTGTGGAAAAGGAAAATATCGCGTTTCGGTGTGACCTTGAGTGTTTTGTCGTTATTTCGAACGATTGCTAGGCTTGTGAAGTGAATCCTTTGCTTCTTTCGATATACCGCGAGTGGAAAAGGTAAATATCCCGATTCCAGGTCTCCTACTGTGATTTATCGTTATTTTGAACGATTACGAAGGCGAGGATTTGAATCCTCAGCTTCTTTCGATATACCTCGAGTGGAAAAGGTAAATATCGCGATTCCGAGTCTCCTACTGTGATTTATCGTTATTTTGATCGATTGCCTGCCTTTGGAAGTGAATCTTTAGTTTCTTTTAGTACACCGTGTGGATAAGGTAAATATCGCGCTCGGAGTGCCCTTGAGTGTTTTGTCGTTATTTCGAACGATTGCTAGGCTTGTGAAGTGAATCCTTAGCTTCTTTCGATATACCGCGAGTGGAAAAGGTAAATCGAACGCGATTCCCAGTCTCCTGCTGTGATTTATCGTTATTTTGAACGATTACGAAGGGGAGGATTTGAATCTTCAGCTTCTTTCGATATACCGCGAGTGGAAAAGGTAAATATCGCAATTCCAAGTCTCCTACTGTGATTTATCGTTATTTTTAACGATTACCTGGCTTGGGAAGTGAATCCTTAGTTTCTTTTAGTACACCGTGTGGAAAAGGTAAATATCGCGTTTCGGTGTGACCTTGAGTGTTTTGTCGTTATTTCGAACGATTGCTAGGCTTGTGAAGTGAATCCTTAGCTTCTTTCGATATACCGCGAGTGGAAAAGGTAAATAACGCGATTCCTAGTCTCCTACTGTGATTTATCGTTATTTTTAACGATTACCTGGCGTGGGAAGTGAATCCTTAGTTTCTTTTAGTACACCGTGTGGAAAAGGTAAATATCGCGTTTCGGAGTGACCTTGAGTGATTGGTCGTTATTTCGAACGGTTGCGAGGCTTGTGAAGTGAATCCTTAGCTTCTTTCGATATACCCCGAGTGGAAAAGGTAAATAACGCGATTCCCAGTCTCCTGCTGTGATTTATCGTTATTTTGAACGATTACGAAGGCGAGGATTTGAATCCTCAGCTTCTTTCGATATACCGCGAGTGGAAAAGGTAAATATCGCGATTCCGAGTCTCCTACTGTGATTTATCGTTATTTTGATCGATTGCCTGCCTTTGGAAGTGAATCTTTAGTTTCTTTTAGTACACCGTGTGGAAAAGGTAAATATCACGTTTCGGTGTGACCTTGAGTGTTTTGTCGTTATTTCGAACGATTGCTAGGCATGTGAAGTGAATCCTTAGCTTCCTTCGATATACCGCGAGTGGACAAGGTAAATATCGCCATACCGAGTCTCCTATTGTGATTTATTGTTATTTTGAACGATTGCGAGGGCTAGGATTTGAATCCTTAATTTCTTTTAGTACACCGAGTGGAAAAGGTAAATATCACGTTTCGGTGTGACCTTGAGTGTTTTGTCGTTATTTCGAACTATTGCGAGACTTGGGAAATGAATCCTTAGCTTGTGTCGTTACACCGTGGGTGGAAAATGTAAATATCGCTACACCGAGTCTCCTACTGTGATTTATCGTTATTTTGAACGATTTCGAAGGCGAGGATTTGAATCCTCAGCTTCTTTCGATATACCGCGAGTGGAAAAGGTAAATATCGCGATTCCGAGTCTCCTACTGTGATTTATCGTTATTTTGATCGATTGCCTGCCTTTGGAAGTGAATCTTTAGTTTCTTTTAGTACACCGTGTGGATAAGGTAAATATCACGTTTCGGTGTGACCTAGAGTGATTGGTCGTTATTTCGAACGGTTGCGAGGCTTGGGAAGTGAATTCTTAGCTTCTTTCGATATACCGCGAGTGGAAAAGGTAAATAACGCGATTCCCAGTCTCCTGCTGTGATTTATCGTTATTTTGAACGATTACCTGCCTTCGGAAGTGAATCTTTAGTTTCTTTTAGTACACCGTGTGGAAAAGGTAGATATCGCGTTTCGGATTGACCTTGAGTGATTGGTCGTTATTTCGAACGGTTGCGAGACTTGGGAAGTGAATCCTTAGCTTCTTTCGATATACCGCGAGTGGAAAAGGTAAATAACGCGATTCCCAGTCTCCTGCTGTGATTTATCGTTATTTTGAACGATTACCTGCCTTGGGAAGTGAATCTTTAGTTTCTTTTAGTACACCGTGTGGAAAAGGTAAATATCGCGTTTCGGTGTGACCTTGAGTGTTTTGTCGTTATTTCGAACGATTGCTAGGCTTGTGAAGTGAATCCTTTACTTCTTTCGATATACCGCGAGTGGAAAAGGTAAATATCCCGATTCCAGGTCTCCTACTGTGATTTATCGCTATTTTGAACGATTACGAAGGCGAGGATTTGAATCCTCAGCTTCTTTCGATATACCGCGAGTGGAAAAGGTAAATATCGCGATTCCGAGTCTCCTACTGTGATTTATCGTTATTTTGATCGAATGCCTGCCTTTGGAAGTGAATCTTTAGTTTCTGTTAGTACACCGTGTGGAAAAGGTAAATATCGCGTTTCGGAGTGACCTAGACTGATTGGTCGTTATTTCGAACGGTTGCGATGCTTGGGCAGTGAATTCTTAGCTTCTTTCGATATTCCGCGAGTGGAAAAGGTAAATAACGCTATTCCCAGTCTCCTACTGTGATTTATCCTTATTTTGAACGATTACGAAGGCGAGGATTTGAATCCTCAGCTCCTTTCGATATACCGCGAGTGGAAAAGGTAAATATCGCGATTCCCAGTCTCCTGCTGTGATTTATCGTTATTTTGAACGATTACCTGCCTTGGGAAGTGAATCTTTAGTTTCTTTTAGTACACCGTGTGGAAAAGGTAAATATCGCGTTTCGGAGTGACCTTGAGTGATTGGTCGTTATTTCGAACGGTTGCGAGGCTTGTGAAGTGAATCCTTAGCTTCTTTCGATATACCGCGAGTGGAAAAGGTAAATAACGCGATTCCCAGTCTCCTGCTGTGATTTATCGTTATTTTGAACGATTACCTGCCTTGGGAAGTGAATCTTTAGTTTCTTTTAGTACACCGTGTGGAAAAGGTAAATATCGCGTTTCGGAGTGACCTTGAGTGATTGGTCGTTATTTCGAACGGTTGCGAGGCTTGTGAAGTGAATCCTTAGCTTCTTTCGATATACCGCGAGTGGAAAAGGTAAATAACGCGATTCCCAGTCTCCTGCTGTGATTTATCGTTATTTTGAACGATTACGAAGGCGAGGATTTGAATCCTCAGCTTCTTTCGCTATACCGCGAGTGGAAAAGGTAAATATCGCGATTCCGAGTCTCCTACTGTGATTTATCGTTATTTTGATCGATTGCCTGCCTTTGGAAGTGAATCTTTAGTTTCTTTTAGTACACCGTGTGGAAAAGGTAAATATCACGTTTCGGTGTGACCTTGAGTGTTTTGTCGTTATTTCGAACGATTGCTAGGCATGTGAAGTGAATCCTTAGCTTCCTTCGATATACCGCGAGTGGACAAGATAAATATCGCCATACCGAGTCTCCTATTGTGATTTATTGTTATTTTGAACGATTGCGAGGGCTAGGATTTGAATCCTTAATTTCTTTTAGTACACCGAGTGGAAAAGGTAAATATCACGTTTCGGTGTGACCTTGAGTGTTTTGTCGTTATTTCGAACTATTGCGAGACTTGGGAAATGAATCCTTAGCTTGTGTCGTTACACCGTGGGTGGAAAATGTAAATATCGCTACACCGAGTCTCCTACTGTGATTTATCGTTATTTTGAACGATTTCGAAGGCGAGGATTTGAATCCTCAGCTTCTTTCGATATACCGCGAGTGGAAAAGGTAAATATCGCGATTCCGAGTCTCCTACTGTGATTTATCGTTATTTTGATCGATTGCCTGCCTTTGGAAGTGAATCTTTAGTTTCTTTTAGTACACCGTGTGGATAAGGTAAATATCAAGTTTCGGTGTGACCTAGAGTGATTGGTCGTTATTTCGAACGGTTGCGAGGCTTGGGAAGTGAATTCTTAGCTTCTTTCGATATACCGCGAGTGGAAAAGGTAAATAACGCGATTCCCAGTCTCCTGCTGTGATTTATCGTTATTTTGAACGATTACCTGCCTTCGGAAGTGAATCTTTAGTTTCTTTTAGTACACCGTGTGGAAAAGGTAAATATCGCGTTTCGGTGTGACCTTGAGTGTTTTGTCGTTATTTCGAACGATTGCTAGGCTTGTGAAGTGAATCCTTTACTTCTTTCGATATACCGCGAGTGGAAAAGGTAAATATCCCGATTCCAGGTCTCCTACTGTGATTTATCGCTATTTTGAACGATTACGAAGGCGAGGATTTGAATCCTCAGCTTCTTTCGATATACCGCGAGTGGAAAAGGTAAATATCGCGATTCCGAGTCTCCTACTGTGATTTATCGTTATTTTGATCGAATGCCTGCCTTTGGAAGTGAATCTTTAGTTTCTTTTAGTACACCGTGTGGAAAAGGTAAATATCGCGTTTCGGAGTGACCTTGAGTGTTTTGTCGTTATTTCGAACTATTGCGAGAGTTGGGAAATGAATCCTTAGCTTGTGTCGTTACACCGTGGGTGGAAAATGTAAATATCGCTACACCGAGTCTCCTACTGTGATTTATCGTTATTTTGAACGATTACGAAGGCGAGGATTTGAATCCTCAGCTTCTTTCGATATACCGCGAGTGGAAAAGGTAAATATCGCGATTCCCAGTCTCCTGCTGTGATTTATCGTTATTTTGAACGATTACCTGGCTTGGGGAGTGAAACCTTAGTTTCTTTTAGTACACCGTGTGGAAAAGGTAAATATCGCGTTCGGAGTGACCTTGAGTGTTTTGTCGTTATTTCGAATGGTTGCGAGGCTTGGGAAGTGAATCCTCAGCTTCTTTCGATATACCGCGAGTGGAAAAGGTAAATAACGCGATTCCCAGTCTCCTGCTGTGATTTATCGTTATTTTGAACGATTACGAAGGCGAGGATTTGAATCCTCAGCTTCATTCGATATACCACGAGTGGAAAAGGTAAATATCGCGATTCCAAGTCTCCTACTGTGATTTATCGTTATTTTTAACGATTACCTGGCTTGGGAAGTGAATCCTTAGTTTCTTTTAGTACACCGTGTGGAAAAGGTAAATATCGCGTTCGGAGTGACCTTGAGTGTTTTGTCGTTATTTCGAATGGTTGCGAGGCTTGGGAAGTGAATCCTCAGCTTCTTTCGATATACCGCGAGTGGAAAAGGTAAATAACGCGATTCCCAGTCTCCTGCTGTGATTTATCGTTATTTTGATCGATTACCTGGCTTGGGGAGTGAAACCTTAGTTTCTTTTAGTACACCGTGTGGAAAAGGTAAATATCGCGTTCGGAGTGACCTTGAGTGTTTTGTCGTTATTTCGAATGGTTGCGAGGCTTGGGAAGTGAATCCTCCGCTTCTTTCGATATACCGCGAGTGGAAAAGGTAAATAACGCGATTCCCAGTCTCCTGCTGTGATTTATCGTTATTTTGATCAATTACCTGGCTTGGGGAGTGAAACCTTAGTTTCTTTTAGTACACCGTGTGGAAAAGGTAAATATCGCGCTCGGAGTGCCCTTGAGTGTTTTGTCGTTATTTCGAACGATTGCTAGGCTTGTGAAGTGAATCCTTAGCTTCTTTCGATATACCGCGAGTGGAAAAGGTAAATAACGCGATTCCCAGTCTCCTGCTGTGATTTATCGTTATTTTGAACGATTACGAAGGCGATAATTTGAATCTTCAGCTTCTTTCGATATACCGCGAGTGGAAAAGGTAAATATCGCAATTACAAGTCTCCTACTGTGATTTATCGTTATTTTTAACGATTACCTGCCTTCGGAAGTGAATCTTTAGTTTCTTTTAGTACACCGTGTGGAAAAGGTAGATATCGCGTTTCGGAGTGACCTAGACTGATTGGTCGTTATTTCGAACGGTTGCGAGGCTTGGGAAGTGAATTCTTAGCTTCTTTCGATATTCCGCGAGTGGAAAAGGTAAATAACGCTATTCCCAGTCTCCTACTGTGATTTATCCTTATTTTGAACGATTACGAAGGCGAGGATTTGAATCCTCAGCGCCTTTCGATATACCGCGAGTGGAAAAGGTAAATATCGCGATTCCCAGTCTCCTGCTGTGATTTATCGTTATTTTGAACGATTACCTGCCTTGGGAAGTGAATCTTTAGTTTCTTTTAGTACACCGTGTGGAAAAGGTAAATATCGCGTTTCGGAGTGACCTTGAGTGATTGGTCGTTATTTCGAACGGTTGCGAGGCTTGTGAAGTGAATCCTTAGCTTCTTTCGATATACCGCGAGTGGAAAAGGTAAATAACGCGATTCCCAGTCTCCTGCTGTGATTTATCGTTATTTTGAACGATTACCTGCCTTGGGAAGTGAATCTTTAGTTTCTTTTAGTACACCGTGTGGAAAAGGTAAATATCGCGTTTCGGAGTGACCTTGAGTGATTGGTCGTTATTTCGAACGGTTGCGAGGCTTGTGAAGTGAATCCTTAGCTTCTTTCGATATACCGCGAGTGGAAAAGGTAAATAACGCGATTCCCAGTCTCCTGCTGTGATTTATCGTTATTTTGAACGATTACGAAGGCGAGGATTTGAATCCTCAGCTTCTTTCGATATACCGCGAGTGGAAAAGGTAAATATCGCGATTCCGAGTCTCCTACTGTGATTTATCGTTATTTTGATCGATTGCCTGCCTTTGGAAGTGAATCTTTAGTTTCTTGTAGTACACCGTGTGGAAAAGGTAAATATCACGTTTCGGTGTGACCTTGAGTGTTTTGTTGTTATTTCGAACGATTGCTAGGCATGTGAAGTGAATCCTTAGCTTCCTTCGATATACCGCGAGTGGACAAGGTAAATATCGCCATAAGGAGTCTCCTATTGTGATTTATTGTTATTTTGAACGATTGCGAGGGCTAGGATTTGAATCCTTAATTTCTTTTAGTACACCGAGTGGAAAAGGTAAATATCACGTTTCGGTGTGACCTTGAGTGTTTTGTCGTTATTTCGAACTATTGCGAGACTTGGGAAATGAATCCTTAGCTTGTGTCGTTACACCGTGGGTGGAAAATGTAAATATCGCTACACCGAGTCTCCTACTGTGATTTATCGTTATTTTGAACGATTTCGAAGGCGAGGATTTGAATCCTCAGCTTCTTTCGATATACCGCGAGTGGAAAAGGTAAATATCGCGATTCCGAGTCTCCTACTGTGATTTATCGTTATTTTGATCGATTGCCTGCCTTCGGAAGTGAATCTTTAGTTTCTTTTAGTACACCGTGTGGAAAAGGTAGATATCGCGTTTCGGAGTGACCTTGAGTGATTGGTCGTTATTTCGAACGGTTGCGAGACTTGGGAAGTGAATCCTTAGCTTCTTTCGATATACCGCGAGTGGAAAAGGTAA
The DNA here is from genome assembly GCA_948146005.1 of Nomada fucata. NCBI lineage: Eukaryota > Metazoa > Arthropoda > Insecta > Hymenoptera > Apidae > Nomada > Nomada fucata. The sequence goes on from OX411275.1 coordinate 27,591,669, forward strand.
ATAACGCGATTCCCAGTCTCCTGCTGTGATTTATCGTTATTTTGAACGATTACCTGCCTTGGGAAGTGAATCTTTAGTTTCTTTTAGTACACCGTGTGGAAAAGGTAGATATCGCGTTTCGGAGTGACCTTGAGTGATTGGTCGTTATTTCGAACGGTTGCGAGACTTGGGAAGTGAATCCTTAGCTTCTTTCGATATACCGCGAGTGGAAAAGGTAAATAACGCGATTCCCAGTCTCCTGCTGTGATTTATCGTTATTTTGAACGATTACCTGCCTTGGGAAGTGAATCTTTAGTTTCTTTTAGTACACCGTGTGGAAAAGGTAAATATCGCGTTTCGGTGTGACCTTGAGTGTTTTGTCGTTATTTCGAACGATTGCTAGGCTTGTGAAGTGAATCCTTTACTTCTTTCGATATACCGCGAGTGCAAAAGGTAAATATCCCGATTCCAGGTCTCCTACTGTGATTTATCGCTATTTTGAACGATTACGAAGGCGAGGATTTGAATCCTCAGCTTCTTTCGATATACCGCGAGTGGAAAAGGTAAATATCGCGATTCCGAGTCTCCTACTGTGATTTATCGTTATTTTGATCGAATGCCTGCCTTTGGAAGTGAATCTTTAGTTTCTTTTAGTACACCGTGTGGAAAAGGTAAATATCACGTTTCGGTGTGACCTTGAGTGTTTTGCCGTTATTTCGAACGATTGCTAGGCATGTGAAGTGAATCCTTAGCTTCTTTCGATATACCGCGAGTGGACAAGGTAAATATCACCATACCGAATCTCCTATTGTGGTTTATTGTTATTTTGAACGATTGCGAGGGCTAGGATTTGAATCCTTAATTTCTTTTAGTACACCGAGTGGAAAAGGTAAATATCACGTTTCGGTGTGACCTAGAGTGATTGGTCGTTATTTCGAACGATTGCTAGGCTTGTGAAGTGAATCCTTTGCTTCTTTCGATATACCGCGAGTGGAAAAGGTAAATATCCCGGTTCCAGGTCTCCTACTGTGATTTATCGTTATTTTGAACGATTACCTGCCGTGGGAAGTGAATCTTTAGTTTCTTTTAGTACACCGTGTGGAAAAGGAAAATATCGCGTTTCGGTGTGACCTTGAGTGTTTTGTCGTTATTTCGAACGATTGCTAGGCTTGTGAAGTGAATCCTTTGCTTCTTTCGATATACCGCGAGTGGAAAAGGTAAATATCCCGATTCCAGGTCTCCTACTGTGATTTATCGTTATTTTGAACGATTACGAAGGCGAGGATTTGAATCCTCAGCTTCTTTCGATATACCGCGAGTGGAAAAGGTAAATATCGCGATTCCGAGTCTCCTACTGTGATTTATCGTTATTTTGATCGATTGCCTGCCTTTGGAAGTGAATCTTTAGTTTCTTTTAGTACACCGTGTGGAAAAGGTAAATATCACGTTGTGGTGTGACCTTGAGTGTTTTGTCGTTATTTCGAACGATTGCTAGGCATGTGAAGTGAATCCTTAGCTTCTTTCGATATACCGCGAGTGGACAAGGTAAATATCGCCATACCGAGTCTCCTATTGTGATTTATTGTTATTTTGAACGATTGCGAGGGTTAGGATTTGAATCCTTAATTTCTTTTAGTACACCGAGTGGAAAAGGTAAATATCACGTTTCGGTGTGACCTTGAGTGTTTTGTCGTTATTTCGAACTATTGCGAGACTTGGGAAATGAATCCTTAGCTTGTGTCGTTACACCGTGGGTGGAAAATGTAAATATCGCTACACCGAGTCTCCTACTGTGATTTATCGTTATTTTGAACGATTACGAAGGCGAGGATTTGAATCCTCAGCTTCTTTCGATATACCGCGAGTGGAAAAGGTAAATATCGCGATTCCGAGTCTCCTACTGTGATTTATCGTTAGTTTGATCGATTGCCTGCCTTTGGAAGTGAATCTTTAGTTTCTTTTAGTACACCGTGTGCATAAGGTAAATATCACGTTTCGGTGTGACCTAGAGTGATTGGTCGTTATTTCGAACGGTTGCGAGGCTTGGGAAGTGAATTCTTAGCTTCTTTCGATATAACGCGAGTGGAAAAGGTAAATAACGCGATTCCCAGTCTCCATCTGTGATTTATCGTTATTTTGAACGATTACCTGCCTTCGGAAGTGAATCTTTAGTTTCTTTTAGTACACCGTGTGGAAAAGGTAAATATCGCGTTTCGGAGTGACCTAGACTGATTGGTCGTTATTTCGAACGGTTGCGAGGCTTGGGACGTGAATTCTTAGCTTCTTTCGATATTCCGCGAGTGGAAAAGGTAAATAACGCTATTCCCAGTCTGCTACTGTGATATATCCTTATTTTGAACGATTACGAAGGCGAGGATTTGAATCCTCAGCTCCTTTCGATATACCGCGAGTGGAAAAGGTAAATATCGCGATTCCCAGTCTCCTGCTGTGATTTATCGTTATTTTGAACGATTACCTGGCTTAGGAAGTGAATCCTTAGTTTCTTTTATTACAACGTGTGGAAAAGGTAGATATCGCGTTTCGGAGTGACATTGAGTGATTGGTCGTTATTTCGAACGGTTGCGAGACTTGGGAAGTGAATCCTTAGATTCTTTCAATATACCGCGAGTGGACAAGGTAAATATCGCCATACCGAGTCTCCTATTGTGATTTATTGTTATTTTGAACGATTGCGAGGGCTAGGATTTGAATCCTTAATTTCTTTTAGTACACCGAGTGGAAAAGGTAAATATCACGTTTCGGTGTGACCTTGAGTGTTTTGTCGTTATTTCGAACTATTGCGAGAGTTGGGAAATGAATCCTTAGCTTGTGTCGTTACACCGAGGGTGGAAAATGTAAATATCGCTACACCGAGTCTCCTACTGTGATTTATCGTTATTTTGAACGATTACCTGGCTTGGGGAGTGAAACCTTAGTTTCTTTTAGTACACCGTGTGGAAAAGGTAAATATCGCGTTCGGAGTGACCTTGAGTGTTTTGTCGTTATTTCGAATGGTTGCGAGGATTGGGAAGTGAATCCTCAGCTTCTTTCGATATACCGCGAGTGGAAAAGGTAAATAACGCGATTCCCAGTCTCCTGCTGTGATTTATCGTTATTTTGAACGATTACGAAGGCGAGGATTTGAATCCTCAGCTTCATTCGATATACCACGAGTGGAAAAGGTAAATATCGCGATTCCAAGTCTCCTACTGTGATTTATCGTTATTTTTAACGATTACCTGGCTTGGGAAGTGAATCCTTAGTTTCTTTTAGTACACCGTGTGGAAAAGGTAAATATCGCGTTCGGAGTGACCTTGAGTGTTTTGTCGTTATTTCGAATGGTTGCGAGGCTTGGGAAGTGAATCCTCAGCTTCTTTCGATATACCGCGAGTGGAAAAGGTAAATAACGCGATTCCCAGTCTCCTGCTGTGATTTATCGCTATTTTGATCGATTACCTGGCTTGGGGAGTGAAACCTTAGTTTCTTTTAGTACACCGTGTGGAAAAGGTAAATATCGCGCTCGGAGTGCCCTTGAGTGTTTTGTCGTTATTTCGAACGATCGCTAGGCTTGTGAAGTGAATCCTTAGCTTCTTTCGATATACCGCGAGTGGAAAAGGTAAATAACGCGATTCCCAGTCTCCTGCTGTGATTTATCGTTATTTTGAACGATTACGAAGGCGACGATTTGAATCCTCAGCTTCTTTCGATATACCGCGAGTGGAAAAGGTAAATATCGCGATTCCAAGTCTCCTACTGTGATTTATCGTTATTTTTAACGATTACCTGGCTTGGGAAGTGAATCCTTAGTTTCTTTTAGTACACCGTGTGGAAAAGGTAAATATCGCGTTCGGTGTGACCTTGAGTATTTTGTCGTTATTTCGAACGATTGCTAGGCTTGTGAAGTGAATCCTTAGCTTCTTTCGATATACCGCGAGTGGAAAAGGTAAATATCCCGATTCGAGGTCTCCTACTGTGATTTATCGTTATTTTTAACGATTACCTGGCTTGGGAAGTGAATCCTTAGTTTCTTTTAGTACACCGTGTGGAAAAGGTAAATATCGCGTTCGGTGTGACCTTGAGTGTTTTGTTGTTATTTCGAACGATTGCTAGGCTTGTGAAGTGAATCCTTAGCTTCTTTCGATATACCGCGAGTGGAAAAGGTAAATATCCCGATTCCAGGTCTCCTACTGTGATTTATCGTTATTTTGAACGATTACGAAGGCGAGGATTTGAATCCTCAGCTTCTTTCGATATACCGCGAGTGGAAAAGGTAAATATCGCGATTCCGAGTCTCCTACTGTGATTTATCGTTATTTTGATCGATTGCCTGCCTTTGGAAGTGAATCTTTAGTTTCTTTTAGTACACCGTGTGGAAAAGGTAAATATCACGTTTCGGTGTGACCTTGAGTGTTTTGTCGTTATTTCGAACGATTGCTAGGCATGTGAAGTGAATCCTTAGCTTCTTTCGATATACCGCGAGTGGACAAGGTAAATATCGCCATACCGAGTCTCCTATTGTGATTTATTGTTATTTTGAACGATTGCGAGGGTTAGGATTTGAATCCTTAATTTCTTTTAGTACACCGAGTGGAAAAGGTAAATATCACGTTTCGGTGTGACCTTGAGTGTTTTGTCGTTATTTCGAACTATTGCGAGACTTGGGAAATGAATCCTTAGCTTGTGTCGTTACACCGTGGGTGGAAAATGTAAATATCGCTACACCGAGTCTCCTACTGTGATTTATCGTTATTTTGAACGATTACGAAGGCGAGGATTTGAATCCTCAGTTGCGAGGCTTGGGAAGTGAATTCTTAGCTTCTTTCGATATACCGCGAGTGGAAAAGGTAAATAACGCGATTCCCAGTCTCCATCTGTGATTTATCGTTATTTTGAACGATTACCTGCCTTCGGAAGTGAATCTTTAGTTTCTTTTAGTACACCGTGTGGAAAAGGTAAATATCGCGTTCGGTGTGACCTTGAGTGTTTTGTTGTTATTTCGAACGATTGCTAGGCTTGTGAAGTGAATCCTTAGCTTCTTTCGATATACCGCGAGTGGAAAAGGTAAATAACGCGATTCCCAGTCTCCTACTGTGATTTATCGTTATTTTGAACGATTACGAAGGCGAGGATTTGAATCCTCAGCTTCTTTCGATATACCGCGAGTGGAAAAGGTAAATATCGCGATTCCGAGTCTCCTACTGTGATTTATCGTTATTTTGATCGATTTCCTGCCTTTGGAAGTGAATCTTTAGTTTCTTTTAGTACACCGTGTGGATAAGGTAAATATCACGTTTCGGTGTGACCTAGAGTGATTGGTCGTCATTTCGAACGGTTGCGAGGCTTGGGAAGTGAATTCTTAGCTTCTTTCGATATACCGCGTGTGGAAAAGGTAAATAACGCGATTCCCAGTCTCCTGCTGTGATTTATCGTTATTTTGAACGATTACCTGCCTTCGGAAGTGAATCCTTAGTTTCTTTTAGTACACCGTGTGGAAAAGGTAGATATCGCGTTTCGGAGTGACCTTGAGTGATTGGTCGTTATTTCGAACGGTTGCGAGACTTGGGAAGTGAATCCTTAGCTTCTTTCGATATACCGCGAGTGGAAAAGGTAAATAACGCGATTCCCAGTCTCCTGCTATGATTTATCGTTATTTTGAACGATTACCTGCCTTGGGAAGTGAATCTTTAGTTTCTTTTAGTACACCGTGTGGAAAAGGTAAATATCGCGTTTCGGTGTGACCTTGAGTTTTTTGTCGTTATTTCGAACGATTGCTAGGCTTGTGAAGTGAATCCTTTACTTCTTTCGATATACCGCGAGTGGAAAAGGTAAATATCCCGATTCCAGGTCTCCTACTGTGATTTATCGCTATTTTGAACGATTACGAAGGCGAGGATTTGAATCCTCAGCTTCTTTCGATATACCGCGAGTGGAAAAGGTAAATAACGCTATTCCCAGTCTGCTACTGTGATTTATCCTTATTTTGAACGATTACGAAGGCGAGGATTTGAATCCTCAGCTCCTTTCGATATACCGCGAGTGGAAAAGGTAAATATCGCGATTCCCAGTCTCCTGCTGTGATTTATCGTTATTTTGAACGATTACCTGGCTTGGGGAGTGAAACCTTAGTTTCTTTTAGTACACCGTGTGGAAAAGGTAGATATCGCGTTTCGGAGTGACCTTGAGTGATTGGTCGTTATTTCGAACGGTTGCGAGGCTTGGGAAGTGAATCCTCAGCTTCTTTCGATATACCGCGAGTGGAAAAGGTAAATAACGCGATTCCCAGTCTCCTGCTGTGATTTATCGTTATTTTGAACGATTACGAAGGCGAGGATTTGAATCCTCAGCTTCATTCGATATACCACGAGTGGAAAAGGTAAATATCGCGATTCCAAGTCTCCTACTGTGATTTATCGTTATTTTTAACGATTACCTGGCTTGGGAAGTGAATCCTTAGTTTCTTTTAGTACACCGTGTGGAAAAGGTAAATATCGCGTTCGGAGTGACCTTGAGTGTTTTGTCGTTATTTCGAATGGTTGCGAGGCTTGGGAAGTGAATCCTCAGCTTCTTTCGATATACCGCGAGTGGAAAAGGTAAATAACGCGATTCCCAGTCTCCTGCTGTGATTTATCGTTATTTTGATCGATTACCTGGCTTGGGGAGTGAAACCTTAGTTTCTTTTAGTACACCGTGTGGAAAAGGTAAATATCGCGCTCGGAGTGCCCTTGAGTGTTTTGTCGTTATTTCGAACGATCGCTAGGCTTGTGAAGTGAATCCTTAGCTTCTTTCGATATACCGCGAGTGGAAAAGGTAAATAACGCGATTCCCAGTCTCCTGCTGTGATTTATCGTTATTTTGAACGATTACGAAGGCGACGATTTGAATCCTCAGCTTCTTTCGATATACCGCGAGTGGAAAAGGTAAATATCGCGATTCCAAGTCTCCTACTGTGATTTATCGTTATTTTTAACGATTACCTGGCTTGGGAAGTGAATCCTTAGTTTCTTTTAGTACACCGTGTGGAAAAGGTAAATATCGCGTTCGGTGTGACCTTGAGTATTTTGTCGTTATTTCGAACGATTGCTAGGCTTGTGAAGTGAATCCTTAGCTTCTTTCGATATACCGCGAGTGGAAAAGGTAAATATCCCGATTCCAGGTCTCCTACTGTGATTTATCGTTATTATTAACGATTACCTGGCTTGGGAAGTGAATCCTTAGTTTCTTTTAGTACACCGTGTAGAAAAGGTAAATATCACGTTTCGGTGTGACCTTGAGTGTTTTGTCGTTATTTCGAACGATTGCTAGGCTTGTGAAGTGAATCCTTAGCTTCTTTCGATATACCGCGAGTGGAAAAGGTAAATATCCCGATTCGAGGTCTCCTACTGTGATTTATCGTTATTTTTAACGATTACCTGGCTTGGGAAGTGAATCCATAGTTTCTTTTAGTACACCGTGTGGAAAAGGTAAATATCGCGTTCGGTGTGACCTTGAGTGTTTTGTTGTTATTTCGAACGATTGCTAGGCTTGTGAAGTGAATCTTTAGCTTCTTTCGATATACCGCGAGTGGAAAAGGTAAATAACGCGATTCCCAGTCTCCTACTGTGATTTATCGTTATTTTGAACGATTACGAAGGCGAGGATTTGAATCCTCAGCTTCTTTCGATATACCGCGAGTGGAAAAGGTAAATATCGCGATTCCGAGTCTCCTACTGTGATTTATCGTTATTTTGATCGATTTCCTGCCTTTGGAAGTGAATCTTTAGTTTCTTTTAGTACACCGTGTGGATAAGGTAAATATCACGTTTCGGTGTGACCTAGAGTGATTGGTCGTTATTTCGAACGGTTGCGAGGCTTGGGAAGTGAATTCTTAGCTTCTTTCGATATACCGCGTGTGGAAAAGGTAAATAACGCGATTCCCAGTCTCCTGCTGTGATTTATCGTTATTTTGAACGATTACCTGCCTTCGGAAGTGAATCCTTAGTTTCTTTTAGTACACCGTGTGGAAAAGGTAGATATCGCGTTTCGGAGTGACCTTGAGTGATTGGTCGTTATTTCGAACGGTTGCGAGACTTGGGAAGTGAATCCTTAGCTTCTTTCGATATACCGCGAGTGGAAAAGGTAAATAACGCGATTCCCAGTCTCCTGCTATGATTTATCGTTATTTTGAACGATTACCTGCCTTGGGAAGTGAATCTTTAGTTTCTTTTAGTACACCGTGTGGAAAAGGTAAATATCGCGTTTCGGTGTGACCTTGAGTTTTTTGTCGTTATTTCGAACGATTGCTAGGCTTGTGAAGTGAATCCTCTACTTCTTTCGATATACCGCGAGTGGAAAAGGTAAATATCCCGATTCCAGGTCTCCTACTGTGATTTATCGCTATTTTGAACGATTACGAAGGCGAGGATTTGAATCCTCAGCTTCTTTCGATATACCGCGAGTGGAAAAGGTAAATATCGCGATTCCGAGTCTCCTACTGTGATTTATCGTTATTTTGATCGAATGCCTGCCTTTGGAAGTGAATCCTTAGTTTCTTTTAGTACACCGTGTGGAAAAGGTAGATATCGCGTTTCGGAGTGACCTTGAGTGATTGGTCGTTATTTCGAACGGTTGCGAGGCTTGGGAAGTGAATTCTTAGCTTCTTTCGATATTCCGCGAGTGGAAAAGGTAAATAACGCTATTCCCAGTCTGCTACTGTGATTTATCCTTATTTTGAACGATTACGAAGGCGAGGATTTGAATCCTCAGCTCCTTTCGATATACCGCGAGTGGAAAAGGTAAATATCGCGATTCCCAGTCTCCTGCTGTGATTTATCGTTATTTTGAACGATTACCTGGCTTAGGAAGTGAATCCTTAGTTTCTTTTATTACAACGTGTGGAAAAGGTAGATATCGCGTTTCGGAGTGACATTGAGTGATTGGTCGTTATTTCGAACGGTTGCGAGACTTGGGAAGTGAATCCTTAGATTCTTTCGATATACCGCGAGTGGACAAGGTAAATATCGCCATACCGAGTCTCCTATTGTGATTTATTGTTATATTGAACGATTGCGAGCCCTAGGATTTGAATCCTTAATTTCTTTTAGTACACCGAGTGGAAAAGGTAAATATCACGTTTCGGTGTGACCTTGAGTGTTTTGTCGTTATTTCGAAATATTGCGAGTGTTGGGAAATGAATCCTTAGCTTGTGTCGTTACACCGTGGGTGGAAAATGTAAATATCGCTACACCGAGTCTCCTACTGTGATTTATCGTTATTTTGAACGATTACCTGGCTTGGGGAGTGAAACCTTAGTTTCTTTTAGTACACCGTGTGGAAAAGGTAAATATCGCGTTCGGAGTGACCTTGAGTGTTTTGTCGTTATTTCGAATGGTTGCGAGGCTTGGGAAGTGAATCCTCAGCTTCTTTCGATATACCGCGAGTGGAAAAGGTAAATAACGCGATTCCCAGTCTCCTGCTGTGATTTATCGTTATTTTGAACGATTACGAAGGCGAGGATTTGAATCCTCAACTTCATTCGATATACCACGAGTGGAAAAGGTAAATATCGCGATTCCAAGTCTCCTACTGTGATTTATCGTTATTTTTAACGATTACCTGCCTTGGGAAGTGAATCTTTAGTTTCTTTTAGTACACCGTGTGGAAAAGGTAAATATCGCGTTTCGGTGTGACCTTGAGTTTTTTGTCGTTATTTCGAACGATTGCTAGGATTGTGAAGTGAATCCTTTACTTCTTTCGATATACCGCGAGTGGAAAAGGTAAATATCCCGATTCCAGGTCTCCTACTGTGATTTATCGCTATTTTGAACGATTACGAAGGCGAGGATTTGAATCCTCAGCTTCTTTCGATATACCGCAAGTGGAAAAGGTAAATATCGCGATTCCGAGTCTCCTACTGTGATTTATCGTTATTTTGAACGATTGCCTGCCTTTGGAAGTGAATCTTTAGTTTCTTTTAGTACACCGTGGGGAAAAGGTAGATATCGCGTTTCGGAGTGACCTTGAGTGATTGGTCGTTATTTCGAACGGTTGCGAGACTTGGGAAGTGAATCCTTAGCTTCTTTCGATATACCGCGAGTGGAAAAGGTAAATATCGCGATTCCGAGTCTCCTACTGTGATTTATCGTTATTTTGAACGATCGCCTGCCTTTGGAAGTGAATCTTTAGTTTCTTTTAGTACACCGTGTGGAAAAGGTAGATATCGCGTTTCGGAGTGACCTTGAGTGTTTTGTCGTTATTTCGAACGATTGCTAGGCTTGTGAAGTGAATCCTTAGCTTCTTTCGATATACCGCGAGTGGAAAAGGTAAATATCCCGATTCGAGGTCTCCTACTGTGATTTATCGTTATTTTTAACGATTACCTGGCTTGGGAAGTGAATCCTTAGTTTCTTTTAGTACACCGTGTGGAAAAGGTAAATATCGCGTTCGGTGTGACCTTGAGTGTTTTGTTGTTATTTCGAACGATTGCTAGGCTTGTGAAGTGAATCCTTAGCTTCTTTCGATATACCGCGAGTGGAAAAGGTAAATAACGCGATTCCCAGTCTCCTACTGTGATTTATCGTTATTTTGAACGATTACGAAGGCGAGGATTTGAATCCTCAGCTTCTTTCGATATACCGCGAGTGGAAAAGGTAAATATCGCGATTCCGAGTCTCCTACTGTGATTTATCGTTATTTTGATCGATTGCCTGCCTTTGGAAGTGAATCTTTAGTTTCTTTTAGTACACCGTGTGGATAAGGTAAATATCACGTTTCGGTGTGACCTAGAGTGATTGGTCGTTATTTCGAACGGTTGCGAGGCTTGGGAAGTGAATTCTTAGCTTCTTTCGATATACCGCGTGTGGAAAAGGTAAATAACGCGATTCCCAGTCTCCTGCTGTGATTTATTGTTATTTTGAACGATTACCTGCCTTCGGAAGTGAATCCTTAGTTTCTTTTAGTACACCGTGTGGGAAAGGTAGATATCGCGTTTCGGAGTGATCTTGAGTGATTGGTCGTTATTTCGAACGGTTGCGAGACTTGGAAAGTGAATCCTTAGCTTCTTTCGATACACCGCGAGTGGAAAAGGTAAATAACGCGATTCCCAGTCTCCTGCTGTGATTTATCGTTATTTTGAACGATTACCTGCCTTGGGAAGTGAATCTTTAGTTTCTTTTAGTACACCGTGTGGAAAAGGTAAATATCGCGTTTCGGTGTGACCTTGAGTTTTTTGTCGTTATTTCGAACGATTGCTAGGCTTGTGAAGTGAATCCTTTACTTCTTTCGATATACCGCGAGTGGAAAAGGTAAATATCCCGATTCCAGGTCTCCTACTGTGATTTATCGCTATTTTGAACGATTACGAAGGCGAGGATTTGAATCCTCAGCTTCTTTCGATATACCGCGAGTGGAAAAGGTAAATAACGCTATTCCCAGTCTGCTACTGTGATTTATCCTTATTTTGAACGATTACGAAGGCGAGGATTTGAATCCTCAGCTCCTTTCGATATACCGCGAGTGGAAAAGGTAAATATCGCGATTCCCAGTCTCCTGCTGTGATTTATCGTTATTTTGAACGATTACCTGGCTTGGGGAGTGAAACCTTAGTTTCTTTTAGTACACCGTGTGGAAAAGGTAGATATCGCGTTTCGGAGTGACCTTGAGTGATTGGTCGTTATTTCGAACGGTTGCGAGGCTTGGGAAGTGAATCCTCAGCTTCTTTCGATATACCGCGAGTGGAAAAGGTAAATAACGCGATTCCCAGTCTCCTGCTGTGATTTATCGTTATTTTGAACGATTACGAAGGCGAGGATTTGAATCCTCAGCTTCATTCGATATACCACGAGTGGAAAAGGTAAATATCGCGATTCCAAGTCTCCTACTGTGATTTATCGTTATTTTTAACGATTACCTGGCTTGGGAAGTGAATCCTTAGTTTCTTTTAGTACACCGTGTGGAAAAGGTAAATATCGCGTTCGGAGTGACCTTGAGTGTTTTGTCGTTATTTCGAATGGTTGCGAGGCTTGGGAAGTGAATCCTCAGCTTCTTTCGATATACCGCGAGTGGAAAAGGTAAATAACGCGATTCCCAGTCTCCTGCTGTGATTTATCGTTATTTTGATCGATTACCTGGCTTGGGGAGTGAAACCTTAGTTTCTTTTAGTACACCGTGTGGAAAAGGTAAATATCGCGCTCGGAGTGCCCTTGAGTGTTTTGTCGTTATTTCGAACGATCGCTAGGCTTGTGAAGTGAATCCTTAGCTTCTTTCGATATACCGCGAGTGGAAAAGGTAAATAACGCGATTCCCAGTCTCCTGCTGTGATTTATCGTTATTTTGAACGATTACGAAGGCGACGATTTGAATCCTCAGCTTCTTTCGATATACCGCGAGTGGAAAAGGTAAATATCGCGATTCCAAGTCTCCTACTGTGATTTATCGTTATTTTTAACGATTACCTGGCTTGGGAAGTGAATCCTTAGTTTCTTTTAGTACACCGTGTGGAAAAGGTAAATATCGCGTTCGGTGTGACCTTGAGTATTTTGTCGTTATTTCGAACGATTGCTAGGCTTGTGAAGTGAATCCTTAGCTTCTTTCGATATACCGCGAGTGGAAAAGGTAAATATCCCGATTCCAGGTCTCCTACTGTGATTTATCGTTATTATTAACGATTACCTGGCTTGGGAAGTGAATCCTTAGTTTCTTTTAGTACACCGTGTAGAAAAGGTAAATATCACGTTTCGGTGTGACCTTGAGTGTTTTGTCGTTATTTCGAACGATTGCTAGGCTTGTGAAGTGAATCCTTAGCTTCTTTCGATATACCGCGAGTGGAAAAGGTAAATATCCCGATTCGAGGTCTCCTACTGTGATTTATCGTTATTTTTAACGATTACCTGGCTTGGGAAGTGAATCCATAGTTTCTTTTAGTACACCGTGTGGAAAAGGTAAATATCGCGTTCGGTGTGACCTTGAGTGTTTTGTTGTTATTTCGAACGATTGCTAGGCTTGTGAAGTGAATCTTTAGCTTCTTTCGATATACCGCGAGTGGAAAAGGTAAATAACGCGATTCCCAGTCTCCTACTGTGATTTATCGTTATTTTGAACGATTACGAAGGCGAGGATTTGAATCCTCAGCTTCTTTCGATATACCGCGAGTGGAAAAGGTAAATATCGCGATTCCGAGTCTCCTACTGTGATTTATCGTTATTTTGATCGATTTCCTGCCTTTGGAAGTGAATCTTTAGTTTCTTTTAGTACACCGTGTGGATAAGGTAAATATCACGTTTCGGTGTGACCTAGAGTGATTGGTCGTTATTTCGAACGGTTGCGAGGCTTGGGAAGTGAATTCTTAGCTTCTTTCGATATACCGCGTGTGGAAAAGGTAAATAACGCGATTCCCAGTCTCCTGCTGTGATTTATCGTTATTTTGAACGATTACCTGCCTTCGGAAGTGAATCCTTAGTTTCTTTTAGTACACCGTGTGGAAAAGGTAGATATCGCGTTTCGGAGTGACCTTGAGTGATTGGTCGTTATTTCGAACGGTTGCGAGACTTGGGAAGTGAATCCTTAGCTTCTTTCGATATACCGCGAGTGGAAAAGGTAAATAACGCGATTCCCAGTCTCCTGCTATGATTTATCGTTATTTTGAACGATTACCTGCCTTGGGAAGTGAATCTTTAGTTTCTTTTAGTACACCGTGTGGAAAAGGTAAATATCGCGTTTCGGTGTGACCTTGAGTTTTTTGTCGTTATTTCGAACGATTGCTAGGCTTGTGAAGTGAATCCTCTACTTCTTTCGATATACCGCGAGTGGAAAAGGTAAATATCCCGATTCCAGGTCTCCTACTGTGATTTATCGCTATTTTGAACGATTACGAAGGCGAGGATTTGAATCCTCAGCTTCTTTCGATATACCGCGAGTGGAAAAGGTAAATATCGCGATTCCGAGTCTCCTACTGTGATTTATCGTTATTTTGATCGAATGCCTGCCTTTGGAAGTGAATCCTTAGTTTCTTTTAGTACACCGTGTGGAAAAGGTAGATATCGCGTTTCGGAGTGACCTTGAGTGATTGGTCGTTATTTCGAACGGTTGCGAGGCTTGGGAAGTGAATTCTTAGCTTCTTTCGATATTCCGCGAGTGGAAAAGGTAAATAACGCTATTCCCAGTCTGCTACTGTGATTTATCCTTATTTTGAACGATTACGAAGGCGAGGATTTGAATCCTCAGCTCCTTTCGATATACCGCGAGTGGAAAAGGTAAATATCGCGATTCCCAGTCTCCTGCTGTGATTTATCGTTATTTTGAACGATTACCTGGCTTAGGAAGTGAATCCTTAGTTTCTTTTATTACAACGTGTGGAAAAGGTAGATATCGCGTTTCGGAGTGACATTGAGTGATTGGTCGTTATTTCGAACGGTTGCGAGACTTGGGAAGTGAATCCTTAGATTCTTTCGATATACCGCGAGTGGACAAGGTAAATATCGCCATACCGAGTCTCCTATTGTGATTTATTGTTATATTGAACGATTGCGAGCCCTAGGATTTGAATCCTTAATTTCTTTTAGTACACCGAGTGGAAAAGGTAAATATCACGTTTCGGTGTGACCTTGAGTGTTTTGTCGTTATTTCGAAATATTGCGAGTGTTGGGAAATGAATCCTTAGCTTGTGTCGTTACACCGTGGGTGGAAAATGTAAATATCGCTACACCGAGTCTCCTACTGTGATTTATCGTTATTTTGAACGATTACCTGGCTTGGGGAGTGAAACCTTAGTTTCTTTTAGTACACCGTGTGGAAAAGGTAAATATCGCGTTCGGAGTGACCTTGAGTGTTTTGTCGTTATTTCGAATGGTTGCGAGGCTTGGGAAGTGAATCCTCAGCTTCTTTCGATATACCGCGAGTGGAAAAGGTAAATAACGCGATTCCCAGTCTCCTGCTGTGATTTATCGTTATTTTGAACGATTACGAAGGCGAGGATTTGAATCCTCAACTTCATTCGATATACCACGAGTGGAAAAGGTAAATATCGCGATTCCAAGTCTCCTACTGTGATTTATCGTTATTTTTAACGATTACCTGCCTTGGGAAGTGAATCTTTAGTTTCTTTTAGTACACCGTGTGGAAAAGGTAAATATCGCGTTTCGGTGTGACCTTGAGTTTTTTGTCGTTATTTCGAACGATTGCTAGGATTGTGAAGTGAATCCTTTACTTCTTTCGATATACCGCGAGTGGAAAAGGTAAATATCCCGATTCCAGGTCTCCTACTGTGATTTATCGCTATTTTGAACGATTACGAAGGCGAGGATTTGAATCCTCAGCTTCTTTCGATATACCGCAAGTGGAAAAGGTAAATATCGCGATTCCGAGTCTCCTACTGTGATTTATCGTTATTTTGAACGATTGCCTGCCTTTGGAAGTGAATCTTTAGTTTCTTTTAGTACACCGTGGGGAAAAGGTAGATATCGCGTTTCGGAGTGACCTTGAGTGATTGGTCGTTATTTCGAACGGTTGCGAGACTTGGGAAGTGAATCCTTAGCTTCTTTCGATATACCGCGAGTGGAAAAGGTAAATATCGCGATTCCGAGTCTCCTACTGTGATTTATCGTTATTTTGAACGATCGCCTGCCTTTGGAAGTGAATCTTTAGTTTCTTTTAGTACACCGTGTGGAAAAGGTAGATATCGCGTTTCGGAGTGACCTTGAGTGTTTTGTCGTTATTTCGAACGATTGCTAGGCTTGTGAAGTGAATCCTTAGCTTCTTTCGATATACCGCGAGTGGAAAAGGTAAATATCCCGATTCGAGGTCTCCTACTGTGATTTATCGTTATTTTTAACGATTACCTGGCTTGGGAAGTGAATCCTTAGTTTCTTTTAGTACACCGTGTGGAAAAGGTAAATATCGCGTTCGGTGTGACCTTGAGTGTTTTGTTGTTATTTCGAACGATTGCTAGGCTTGTGAAGTGAATCCTTAGCTTCTTTCGATATACCGCGAGTGGAAAAGGTAAATAACGCGATTCCCAGTCTCCTACTGTGATTTATCGTTATTTTGAACGATTACGAAGGCGAGGATTTGAATCCTCAGCTTCTTTCGATATACCGCGAGTGGAAAAGGTAAATATCGCGATTCCGAGTCTCCTACTGTGATTTATCGTTATTTTGATCGATTGCCTGCCTTTGGAAGTGAATCTTTAGTTTCTTTTAGTACACCGTGTGGATAAGGTAAATATCACGTTTCGGTGTGACCTAGAGTGATTGGTCGTTATTTCGAACGGTTGCGAGGCTTGGGAAGTGAATTCTTAGCTTCTTTCGATATACCGCGTGTGGAAAAGGTAAATAACGCGATTCCCAGTCTCCTGCTGTGATTTATCGTTATTTTGAACGATTACCTGCCTTCGGAAGTGAATCCTTAGTTTCTTTTAGTACACCGTGTGGGAAAGGTAGATATCGCGTTTCGGAGTGATCTTGAGTGATTGGTCGTTATTTCGAACGGTTGCGAGACTTGGAAAGTGAATCCTTAGCTTCTTTCGATACACCGCGAGTGGAAAAGGTAAATAACGCGATTCCCAGTCTCCTGCTGTGATTTATCGTTATTTTGAACGATTACCTGCCTTGGGAAGTGAATCTTTAGTTTCTTTTAGTACACCGTGTGGAAAAGGTAAATATCGCGTTTCGGTGTGACCTTGAGTTTTTTGTCGTTATTTCGAACGATTGCTAGGCTTGTGAAGTGAATCCTTTACTTCTTTCGATATACCGCGAGTGGAAAAGGTAAATATCCCGATTCCAGGTCTCCTACTGTGATTTATCGCTATTTTGAACGATTACGAAGGCGAGGATTTGAATCCTCAGCTTCTTTCGATATACCGCGAGTGGAAAAGGTAAATATCGCGATTCCGAGTCTCCTACTGTGATTTATCGTTATTTTGATCGAATGCCTGCCTTTGGAAGTGAATCCTTAGTTTCTTTTAGTACACCGTGTGGAAAAGGTAGATATCGCGTTTCGGAGTGACCTTGAGTGATTGGTCGTTATTTCGAACGGTTGCGAGGCTTGGGAAGTGAATTCTTAGCTTCTTTCGATATTCCGCGAGTGGAAAAGGTAAATAACGCTATTCCCAGTCTGCTACTGTGATTTATCCTTATTTTGAACGATTACGAAGGCGAGGATTTGAATCCTCAGCTCCTTTCGATATACCGCGAGTGGAAAAGGTAAATATCGCGATTCCCAGTCTCCTGCTGTGATTTATCGTTATTTTGAACGATTACCTGGCTTAGGAAGTGAATCCTTAGTTTCTTTTATTACAACGTGTGGAAAAGGTAGATATCGCGTTTCGGAGTGACATTGAGTGATTGGTCGTTATTTCGAACGGTTGCGAGACTTGGGAAGTGAATCCTTAGATTCTTTCGTTATACCGCGAGTGGACAAGGTAAATATCGCCATACCGAGTCTCCTATTGTGATTTATTGTTATATTGAACGATTGCGAGGGCTAGGATTTGAATCCTTAATTTCTTTTAGTACACAAAGTGGAAAAGGTAAATATCACGTTTCGGTGTGACCTTGAGTGTTTTGTCGTTATTTCGAACTATTGCGAGAGTTGGGAAATGAATCCTTAGCTTGTGTCGTTACACCGTGGGTGGAAAATGTAAATATCGCTACACCGAGTCTCCTACTGTGATTTATCGTTATTTTGAACGATTACCTGGCTTGGGGAGTGAAACCTTAGTTTCTTTTAGTACACCGTGTGGAAAAGGTAAATATCGCGTTCGGAGTGACCTTGAGTGTTTTGTCGTTATTTCGAATGGTTGCGAGGCTTGGGAAGTGAATCCTCAGCTTCTTTCGATATACCGCGAGTGGAAAAGGTAAATATCCCGATTCCAGGTCTCCTACTGTGATTTATCGCTATTTTGAACGATTACGAAGGCGAGGATTTGAATCCTCAGCTCCTTTCGATATACCGCGAGTGGAAAAGGTAAATATCGCGATTCCCAGTCTCCTGCTGTGATTTATCGTTATTTTGAACGATTACCTGGCTTAGGAAGTGAATCCTTAGTTTCTTTTATTACAACGTGTGGAAAAGGTAGATATCGCGTTTCGGAGTGACATTGAGTGATTGGTCGTTATTTCGAACGGTTGCGAGACTTGGGAAGTGAATCCTTAGATTCTTTCGATATACCGCGAGTGGACAAGGTAAATATCGCCATACCGAGTCTCCTATTGTGATTTATTGTTATATTGAACGATTGCGAGCCCTAGGATTTGAATCCTTAATTTCTTTTAGTACACCGAGTGGAAAAGGTAAATATCACGTTTCGGTGTGACCTTGAGTGTTTTGTCGTTATTTCGAAATATTGCGAGAGTTGGGAAATGAATCCTTAGCTTGTGTCGTTACACCGTGGGTGGAAAATGTAAATATCGCTACACCGAGTCTCCTACTGTGATTTATCGTTATTTTGAACGATTACCTGGCTTGGGGAGTGAAACCTTAGTTTCTTTTAGTACACCGTGTGGAAAAGGTAAATATCGCGTTCGGAGTGACCTTGAGTGTTTTGTCGTTATTTCGAATGGTTGCGAGGCTTGGGAAGTGAATCCTCAGCTTCTTTCGATATACCGCGAGTGGAAAAGGTAAATAACGCGATTCCCAGTCTCCTGCTGTGATTTATCGTTATTTTGAACGATTACGAAGGCGAGGATTTGAATCCTCAACTTCATTCGATATACCACGAGTGGAAAAGGTAAATATCGCGATTCCAAGTCTCCTACTGTGATTTATCGTTATTTTTAACGATTACCTGCCTTGGGAAGTGAATCTTTAGTTTCTTTTAGTACACCGTGTGGAAAAGGTAAATATCGCGTTTCGGTGTGACCTTGAGTTTTTTGTCGTTATTTCGAACGATTGCTAGGATTGTGAAGTGAATCCTTTACTTCTTTCGATATACCGCGAGTGGAAAAGGTAAATATCCCGATTCCAGGTCTCCTACTGTGATTTATCGCTATTTTGAACGATTACGAAGGCGAGGATTTGAATCCTCTGCTTCTTTCGATATACCGCAAGTGGAAAAGGTAAATATCGCGATTCCGAGTCTCCTACTGTGATTTATCGTTATTTTGAACGATTGCCTGCCTTTGGAAGTGAATCTTTAGTTTCTTTTAGTACACCGTGGGGAAAAGGTAGATATCGCGTTTCGGAGTGACCTTGAGTGATTGGTCGTTATTTCGAACGGTTGCGAGACTTGGGAAGTGAATCCTTAGCTTCTTTCGATATACCGCGAGTGGAAAAGGTAAATATCGCGATTCCGAGTCTCCTACTGTGATTTATCGTTATTTTGAACGATTGCCTGCCTTTGGAAGTGAATCTTTAGTTTCTTTTAGTACACCGTGTGGAAAAGGTAAATATCGCGTTTCGGAGTGACCTTGAGTGTTTTGTCGTTATTTCGAACGATTGCTAGGCTTGTGAAGTGAATCCTTAGCTTCTTTCGATATACCGCGAGTGGAAAAGGTAAATATCCCGATTCGAGGTCTCCTACTGTGATTTATCGTTATTTTTAACGATTACCTGGCTTGGGAAGTGAATCCTTAGTTTCTTTTAGTACACCGTGTGGAAAAGGTAAATATCGCGTTCGGTGTGACCTTGAGTGTTTTGTTGTTATTTCGAACGATTGCTAGGCTTGTGAAGTGAATCCTTAGCTTCTTTCGATATACCGCGAGTGGAAAAGGTAAATAACGCGATTCCCAGTCTCCTACTGTGATTTATCGTTATTTTGAACGATTACGAAGGCGAGGATTTGAATCCTCAGCTTCTTTCGATATACCGCGAGTGGAAAAGGTAAATATCGCGATTCCGAGTCTCCTACTGTGATTTATCGTTATTTTGATCGATTGCCTGCCTTTGGAAGTGAATCTTTAGTTTCTTTTAGTACACCGTGTGGATAAGGTAAATATCACGTTTCGGTGTGACCTAGAGTGATTGGTCGTTATTTCGAACGGTTGCGAGGCTTGGGAAGTGAATTCTTAGCTTCTTTCGATATACCGCGTGTGGAAAAGGTAAATAACGCGATTCCCAGTCTCCTGCTGTGATTTATCGTTATTTTGAACGATTACCTGCCTTCGGAAGTGAATCCTTAGTTTCTTTTAGTACACCGTGTGGAAAAGGTAGATATCGCGTTTCGGAGTGATCTTGAGTGATTGGTCGTTATTTCGAACGGTTGCGAGACTTGGGAAGTGAATCCTTAGCTTCTTTCGATATACCGCGAGTGGAAAAGGTAAATAACGCGATTCCCAGTCTCCTGCTGTGATTTATCGTTATTTTGAACGATTACCTGCCTTGGGAAGTGAATCTTTAGTTTCTTTTAGTACACCGTGTGGAAAAGGTAAATATCGCGTTTCGGTGTGACCTTGAGTTTTTTGTCGTTATTTCGAACGATTGCTAGGCTTGTGAAGTGAATCCTTTACTTCTTTCGATATACGGCGAGTGGAAAAGGTAAATATCCCGATTCCAGGTCTCCTACTGTGATTTATCGCTATTTTGAACGATTACGATGGCGAGGATTTGAATCCTCAGCTTCTTTCGATATACCGCGAGTGGAAAAGGTAAATATCGCGATTCCGAGTCTCCTACTGTGATTTATCGTTATTTTGATCGAATGCCTGCCTTTGGAAGTGAATCCTTAGTTTCTTTTAGTACACCGTGTGGAAAAGGTAGATATCGCGTTTCGGAGTGACCTTGATTGATTGGTCGTTATTTCGAACGGTTGCGAGGCTTGGGAAGTGAATTCTTAGCTTCTTTCGATATTCCGCGAGTGGAAAAGGTAAATAACGCTATTCCCAGTCTGCTACTGTGATTTATCCTTATTTTGAACGATTACGAAGGCGAGGATTTGAATCCTCTGCTCCTTTCGATATACCGCGAGTGGAAAAGGTAAATATCGCGATTCCCAGTCTCCTGCTGTGATTTATCGTTATTTTGAACGATTACCTGGCTTAGGAAGTGAATCCTTAGTTTCTTTTATTACAACGCGTGGAAAAGGTAGATATCGCGTTTCGGAGTGACATTGAGTGATTGGTCGTTATTTCGAACGGTTGCGAGACTTGGGAAGTGAATCCTTAGATTCTTTCGATATACCGCGAGTGGACAAGGTAAATATCGCCATACCGAGTCTCCTATTGTGATTTATTGTTATATTGAACGATTGCGAGGGCTAGGATTTGAATCCTTAATTTCTTTTAGTACACCGAGTGGAAAAGGTAAATATCACGTTTCGGTGTGACCTTGAGTGTTTTGTCGTTATTTCGAACTATTGCGAGAGTTGGGAAATGAATCCTTAGCTTGTGTCGTTACACCGTGGGTGGAAAATGTAAATATCGCTACACCGAGTCTCCTACTGTGATTTATCGTTATTTTGAACGATTACCTGGCTTGGGGAGTGAAACCTTAGTTTCTTTTAGTACACCGTGTGGAAAAGGTAAATATCGCGTTCGGAGTGACCTTGAGTGTTTTGTCGTTATTTCGAATGGTTGCGAGGCTTGGGAAGTGAATCCTCAGCTTCTTTCGATATACCGCGAGTGGAAAAGGTAAATAACGCGATTCCCAGTCTCCTGCTGTGATTTATCGTTATTTTGAACGATTACGAAGGCGAGGATTTGAATCCTCAACTTCATTCGATATACCACGAGTGGAAAAGGTAAATATCGCGATTCCAAGTCTCCTACTGTGATTTATCGTTATTTTTAACGATTACCTGCCTTGGGAAGTGAATCTTTAGTTTCTTTTAGTACACCATGTGGGAAAGGTAAATATCGCGTTTCGGTGTGACCTTGAGTTTTTTGTCGTTATTTCGAACGATTGCTAGGCTTGTGAAGTGAATCCTTTACTTCTTTCGATATACCGCGAGTGGAAAAGGTAAATATCCCGATTCCAGGTCTCCTACTGTGATTTATCGCTATTTTGAACGATTACGAAGGCGAGGATTTGAATCCTCAGCTTCTTTCGATATACCGCGAGTGGAAAAGGTAAATATCGCGATTCCGAGTCTCCTACTGTGATTTATCGTTATTTTGATCGAATGCCTGCCTTTGGAAGTGAATCCTTAGTTTCTTTTAGTACACCGTGTGGAAAAGGTAGATATCGCGTTTCGGAGTGACCTTGAGTGATTGGTCGTTATTTCGAACGGTTGCGAGGCTTGGGAAGTGAATTCTTAGCTTCTTTCGATATTCCGCGAGTGGAAAAGGTAAATAACGCTATTCCCAGTCTGCTACTGTGATTTATCCTTATTTTGAACGATTACGAAGGCGAGGATTTGAATCCTCAGCTCCTTTCGATATACCGCGAGTGGAAAAGGTAAATATCGCGATTCCCAGTCTCCTGCTGTGATTTATCGTTATTTTGAACGATTACCTGGCTTAGGAAGTGAATCCTTAGTTTCTTTTATTACAACGTGTGGAAAAGGTAGATATCGCGTTTCGGAGTGACATTGAGTGATTGGTCGTTATTTCGAACTATTGCGAGAGTTGGGAAATGAATCCTTAGCTTGTGTCGTTACACCGTGGGTGGAAAATGTAAATATCGCTACACCGAGTCTCCTACTGTGATTTATCGTTATTTTGAACGATTACCTGGCTTGGGGAGTGAAACCTTAGTTTCTTTTAGTACACCGTGTGGAAAAGGTAAATATCGCGTTCGGAGTGACCTTGAGTGTTTTGTCGTTATTTCGAATGGTTGCGAGGCTTGGGAAGTGAATCCTCAGCTTCTTTCGATATACCGCGAGTGGAAAAGGTAAATAACGCGATTCCCAGTCTCCTGCTGTGATTTATCGTTATTTTGAACGATTACGAAGGCGAGGATTTGAATCCTCAACTTCATTCGATATACCACGAGTGGAAAAGGTAAATATCGCGATTCCAAGTCTCCTACTGTGATTTATCGTTATTTTTAACGATTACCTGCCTTGGGAAGTGAATCTTTAGTTTCTTTTAGTACACCGTGTGGAAAAGGTAAATATCGCGTTTCGGTGTGACCTTGAGTTTTTTGTCGTTATTTCGAACGATTGCTAGGCTTGTGAAGTGAATCCTTTACTTCTTTCGATATACCGCGAGTGGAAAAGGTAAATATCCCGATTCCAGGTCTCCTACTGTGATTTATCGCTATTTTGAACGATTACGAAGGCGAGGATTTGAATCCTCAGCTTCTTTCGATATACCGCAAGTGGAAAAGGTAAATATCGCGATTCCGAGTCTCCTACTGTGATTTATCGTTATTTTGATCGAATGCCTGCCTTTGGAAGTGAATCCTTAGTTTCTTTTAGTACACCGTGTGGAAAAGGTAGATATCGCGTTTCGGAGTGACCTTGAGTGATTGGTCGTTATTTCGAACGGTTGCGAGGCTTGGGAAGTGAATTCTTAGCTTCTTTCGATATTCCGCGAGTGGAAAAGGTAAATAACGCTATTCCCAGTCTGCTACTGTGATTTATCCTTATTTTGAACGATTACGAAGGCGAGGATTTGAATCCTCAGCTCCTTTCGATATACCGCGAGTGGAAAAGGTAAATATCGCGATTCCCAGTCTCCTGCTGTGATTTATCGTTATTTTGAACGATTACCTGGCTTAGGAAGTGAATCCTTAGTTTCTTTTATTACAACGTGTGGAAAAGGTAGATATCGCGTTTCGGAGTGACATTGAGTGATTGGTCGTTATTTCGAACGGTTGCGAGACTTGGGAAGTGAATCCTTAGATTCTTTCGATATACCGCGAGTGGACAAGGTAAATATCGCGATTCCGAGTCTCCTACTGTGATTTATCGTTATTTTGAACGATTGCCTGCCTTTGGAAGTGAATCTTTAGTTTCTTTTAGTACACCGTGTGGAAAAGGTAGATATCGCGTTTCGGAGTGACCTTGAGTGTTTTGTCGTTATTTCGAACGATTGCTAGGCTTGTGAAGTGAATCCTTAGCTTCTTTCGATATACCGCGAGTGGAAAAGGTAAATATCCCGATTCGAGGTCTCCTACTGTGATTTATCGTTATTTTTAACGATTACCTGGCTTGGGAAGTGAATCCTTAGTTTCTTTTAGTACACCGTGTGGAAAAGGTAAATATCGCGTTCGGTGTGACCTTGAGTGTTTTGTTGTTATTTCGAACGATTGCTAGGCTTGTGAAGTGAATCCTTAGCTTCTTTCGATATACCGCGAGTGGAAAAGGTAAATAACGCGATTCCCAGTCTCCTACTGTGATTTATCGTTATTTTGAACGATTACGAAGGCGAGGATTTGAATCCTCAGCTTCTTTCGATATACCGCGAGTGGAAAAGGTAAATATCGCGATTCCGAGTCTCCTACTGTGATTTATCGTTATTTTGATCGATTGCCTGCCTTTGGAAGTGAATCTTTAGTTTCTTTTAGTACACCGTGTGGATAAGGTAAATATCACGTTTCGGTGTGACCTAGAGTGATTGGTCGTTATTTCGAACGGTTGCGAGGCTTGGGAAGTGAATTCTTAGCTTCTTTCGATATACCGCGTGTGGAAAAGGTAAATAACGCGATTCCCAGTCTCCTGCTGTGATTTATCGTTATTTTGAACGATTACCTGCCTTCGGAAGTGAATCCTTAGTTTCTTTTAGTACACCGTGTGGAAAAGGTAGATATCGCGTTTCGGAGTGACCTTGAGTGATTGGTCGTTATTTCGAACGGTTGCGAGACTTGGGAAGTGAATCCTTAGCTTCTTTCGATATACCGCGAGTGGAAAAGGTAAATAACGCGATTCCCAGTCTCCTGCTGTGATTTATCGTTATTTTGAACGATTACCTGCCTTGGGAAGTGAATCTTTAGTTTCTTTTAGTACACCGTGTGGAAAAGGTAAATATCGCGTTTCGGTGTGACCTTGAGTTTTTTGTCGTTATTTCGAACGATTGCTAGGCTTGTGAAGTGAATCCTTTACTTCTTTCGATATACCGCGAGTGGAAAAGGTAAATATCCCGATTCCAGGTCTCCTACTGTGATTTATCGCTATTTTGAACGATTATGATGGCGAGGATTTGAATCCTCAGCTTCTTTCGATATACCGCGAGTGGAAAAGGTAAATATCGCGATTCCGAGTCTCCTACTGTGATTTATCGTTATTTTGATCGAATGCCTGCCTTTGGAAGTGAATCCTTAGTTTCTTTTAGTACACCGTGTGGAAAAGGTAGATATCGCGTTTCGGAGTGACCTTGAGTGATTGGTCGTTATTTCGAACGGTTGCGAGGCTTGGGAAGTGAATTCTTAGCTTCTTTCGATATTCCGCGAGTGGAAAAGGTAAATAACGCCATACCGAGTCTCCTATTGTGATTTATTGTTATATTGAACGATTGCGAGGGCTAGGATTTGAATCCTTAATTTCTTTTAGTACACCGAGTGGAAAAGGTAAATATCACGTTTCGGTGTGACCTTGAGTGTTTTGTCGTTATTTCGAACTATTGCGAGAGTTGGGAAATGAATCCTTAGCTTGTGTCGTTACACCGTGGGTGGAAAATGTAAATATCGCTACACCGAGTCTCCTACTGTGATTTATCGTTATTTTGAACGATTACCTGGCTTGGGGAGTGAAACCTTAGTTTCTTTTAGTACACCGTGTGGAAAAGGTAAATATCGCGTTCGGAGTGACCTTGAGTGTTTTGTCGTTATTTCGAATGGTTGCGAGGCTTGGGAAGTGAATCCTCAGCTTCTTTCGATATACCGCGAGTGGAAAAGGTAAATAACGCGATTCCCAGTCTCCTGCTGTGATTTATCGTTATTTTGAACGATTACGAAGGCGAGGATTTGAATCCTCAACTTCATTCGATATACCACGAGTGGAAAAGGTAAATATCGCGATTCCAAGTCTCCTACTGTGATTTATCGTTATTTTTAACGATTACCTGCCTTGGGAAGTGAATCTTTAGTTTCTTTTAGTACACCGTGTGGAAAAGGTAAATATCGCGTTTCGGTGTGACCTTGAGTTTTTTGTCGTTATTTCGAACGATTGCTAGGCTTGTGAAGTGAATCCTTTACTTCTTTCGATATACCTCGAGTGGAAAAGGTAAATATCCCGATTCCAGGTCTCCTACTGTGATTTATCGCTATTTTGAACGATTACGAAGGCGAGGATTTGAATCCTCAGCTTCTTTCGATATACCGCAAGTGGAAAAGGTAAATATCGCGATTCCGTGTCTCCTACTGTGATTTATCGTTATTTTGAACGATTGCCTGCCTTTGGAAGTGAATCTTTAGTTTCTTTTAGTACACCGTGGGGAAAAGGTAGATATCGCGTTTCGGAGTGACCTTGAGTGATTGGTCGTTATTTCGAACGGTTGCGAGACTTGGGAAGTGAATCCTTAGCTTCTTTCGATATACCGCGAGTGGAAAAGGTAAATATCCCGATTCCAGGTCTCCTACTGTGATTTATCGCTATTTTGAACGATTACGATGGCGAGGATTTGAATCCTCAGCTTCTTTCGATATACCGCGAGTGGAAAAGGTAAATATCGCGATTCCGAGTCTCCTACTGTGATTTATCGTTATTTTGATCGAATGCCTGCCTTTGGAAGTGAATCCTTAGTTTCTTTTAGTACACCGTGTGGAAAAGGTAGATATCGCGTTTCGGAGTGACCTTGAGTGATTGGTCGTTATTTCGAACGGTTGCGAGACTTGGGAAGTGAATCCTCAGCTCCTTTCGATATACCGCGAGTGGAAAAGGTAAATATCGCGATTCCCAGTCTCCTGCTGTGATTTATCGTTATTTTGAACGATTACCTGGCTTAGGAAGTGAATCCTTAGTTTCTTTTATTACAACGTGTGGAAAAGGTAGATATCGCGTTTCGGAGTGACATTGAGTGATTGGTCGTTATTTCGAACGGTTGCGAGACTTGGGAAGTGAATCCTTAGATTCTTTCGATATACCGCGAGTGGACAAGGTAAATATCGCCATACCGAGTCTCCTATTGTGATTTATTGTTATATTGAACGATTGCGAGGGCTAGGATTTGAATCCTTAATTTCTTTTAGTACACCGAGTGGAAAAGGTAAATATCACGTTTCGGTGTGACCTTGAGTGTTTTGTCGTTATTTCGAACTATTGCGAGAGTTGGGAAATGAATCCTTAGCTTGTGTCGTTACACCGTGGGTGGAAAATGTAAATATCGCTACACCGAGTCTCCTACTGTGATTTATCGTTATTTTGAACGATTACCTGGCTTGGGGAGTGAAACCTTAGTTTCTTTTAGTACACCGTGTGGAAAAGGTAAATATCGCGTTCGGAGTGACCTTGAGTGTCTTGTCGTTATTTCGAATGGTTGCGAGGCTTGGGAAGTGAATCCTCAGCTTCTCTCGATATACCGCGAGTGGAAAATTTAAATAACGCGATTCCCAGTCTCCTGCTGTGATTTATCGTTATTTTGAACGATTACGAAGGCGAGGATTTGAATCCTCAACTTCATTCGATATACCACGAGTGGAAAAGGTAAATATCGCGATTCCAAGTCTCCTACTGTGATTTATCGTTATTTTTAACGATTACCTGCCTTGGGAAGTGAATCTTTAGTTTCTTTTAGTACACCGTGTGGAAAAGGTAAATATCGCGTTTCGGTGTGACCTTGAGTTTTTTGTCGTTATTTCGAACGATTGCTAGGCTTGTGAAGTGAATCCTTTACTTCTTTCGATATACCGCGAGTGGAAAAGGTAAATATCCCGATTCCAGGTCTCCTACTGTGATTTATCGCTATTTTGAACGATTACGAAGGCGAGGATTTGAATCCTCAGCTTCTTTCGATATACCGCAAGTGGAAAAGGTAAATATCGCGATTCAGAGTCTCCTACTGTGATTTATCGTTATTTTGAACGATTGCCTGCCTTTGGAAGTGAATCTTTAGTTTCTTTTAGTACACCGTGGGGAAAAGGTAGATATCGCGTTTCGGAGTGACCTTGAGTGATTGGTCGTTATTTCGAACGGTTGCGAGACTTGGGAAGTGAATCCTTAGCTTCTTTCGATATACCGCGAGTGGAAAAGGTAAATATCGCGATTCCGAGTCTCCTACTGTGATTTATCGTTATTTTGAACGATTGCCTGCCTTTGGAAGTGAATCTTTAGTTTCTTTTAGTACACCGTGTGGAAAAGGTAGATATCGCGTTTCGGAGTGACCTTGAGCGTTTTGTCGTTATTTCGAACGATTGCTAGGCTTGTGAAGTGAATCCTTAGCTTCTTTCGATATACCGCGAGTGGAAAAGGTAAATATCCCGATTCCAGGTCTCCTACTGTGATTTATCGCTATTTTGAACGATTACGAAGGCGAGGATTTGAATCCTCAGCTTCTTTCGATATACCGCAAGTGGAAAAGATAAATATCGCGATTCCGAGTCTCCTACTGTGATTTATCGTTATTTTGAACGATTGCCTGCCTTTGGAAGTGAATCTTTAGTTTCTTTTAGTACACCGTGGGGAAAAGGTAGATATCGCGTTTCGGAGTGACCTTGAGTGATTGGTCGTTATTTCGAACGGTTGCGAGACTTGGGAAGTGAATCCTTAGGTTCTTTCGATATACCGCGAGTGGAAAAGGTAAATATCGCGATTCCGAGTCTCCTACTGTGATTTATCGTTATTTTGAACGATTGCCTGCCTTTGGAAGTGAATCTTTAGTTTCTTTTAGTACACCGTGTGGAAAAGGTAGATATCGCGTTTCGGTGTGACCTTGAGTTTTTTGTCGTTATTTCGAACGATTGCTAGGCTTGTGAAGTGAATCCTTTACTTCTTTCGATATTCCGCGAGTGGAAAAGGTAAATAACGCTATTCCCAGTCTGCTACTGTGATTTATCCTTATTTTGAACGATTACGAAGGCGAGGATTTGAATCCTCTGCTCCTTTCGATATACCGCGAGTGGAAAAGGTAAATATCGCGATTCCGAGTCTCCTACTGTGATTTATCGTTATTTTGATCGAATGCCTGCCTTTGGAAGTGAATCCTTAGTTTCTTTTAGTACACCGTGTGGAAAAGGTAGATATCGCGTTTCGGAGTGACCTTGAGTGATTGGTCGTTATTTCGAACGGTTGCGAGGCTTGGGAAGTGAATTCTTAGCTTCTTTCGATATTCCGCGAGTGGAAAAGGTAAATAACGCTATTCCCAGTCTGCTACTGTGATTTATCCTTATTTTGAACGATTACGAAGGCGAGGATTTGAATCCTCAGCTCCTTTCGATATACCGCGAGTGGAAAAGGTAAATATCGCGATTCCCAGTCTCCTGCTGTGATTTATCGTTATTTTGAACGATTACCTGGCTTAGGAAGTGAATCCTTAGTTTCTTTTATTACAACGTGTGGAAAAGGTAGATATCGCGTTTCGGAGTGACATTGAGTGATTGGTCGTTATTTCGAACTATTGCGAGAGTTGGGAAATGAATCCTTAGCTTGTGTCGTTACACCGTGGGTGGAAAATGTAAATATCGCTACACCGAGTCTCCTACTGTGATTTATCGTTATTTTGAACGATTACCTGGCTTGGGGAGTGAAACCTTAGTTTCTTTTAGTACACCGTGTGGAAAAGGTAAATATCGCGTTCGGAGTGACCTTGAGTGTTTTGTCGTTATTTCGAATGGTTGCGAGGCTTGGGAAGTGAATCCTCAGCTTCTTTCGATATACCGCGAGTGGAAAAGGTAAATAACGCGATTCCCAGTCTCCTGCTGTGATTTATCGTTATTTTGAACGATTACGAAGGCGAGGATTTGAATCCTCAACTTCATTCGATATACCACGAGTGGAAAAGGTAAATATCGCGATTCCAAGTCTCCTACTGTGATTTATCGTTATTTTTAACGATTACCTGCCTTGGGAAGTGAATCTTTAGTTTCTTTTAGTACACCGTGTGGAAAAGGTAAATATCGCGTTTCGGTGTGACCTTGAGTTTTTTGTCGTTATTTCGAACGATTGCTAGGCTTGTGAAGTGAATCCTTTACTTCTTTCGATATACCGCGAGTGGAAAAGGTAAATATCCCGATTCCAGGTCTCCTACTGTGATTTATCGCTATTTTGAACGATTACGAAGGCGAGGATTTGAATCCTCAGCTTCTTTCGATATACCGCAAGTGGAAAAGGTAAATATCGCGATTCCGAGTCTCCTACTGTGATTTATCGTTATTTTGATCGAATGCCTGCCTTTGGAAGTGAATCCTTAGTTTCTTTTAGTACACCGTGTGGAAAAGGTAGATATCGCGTTTCGGAGTGACCTTGAGTGATTGGTCGTTATTTCGAACGGTTGCGAGGCTTGGGAAGTGAATTCTTAGCTTCTTTCGATATTCCGCGAGTGTAAAAGGTAAATAACGCTATTCCCAGTCTGCTACTGTGATTTATCCTTATTTTGAACGATTACGAAGGCGAGGATTTGAATCCTCAGCTCCTTTCGATATACCGCGAGTGGAAAAGGTAAATATCGCGATTCCCAGTCTCCTGCTGTGATTTATCGTTATTTTGAACGATTACCTGGCTTAGGAAGTGAATCCTTAGTTTCTTTTATTACAACGTGTGGAAAAGGTAGATATCGCGTTTCGGAGTGACATTGAGTGATTGGTCGTTATTTCGAACGGTTGCGAGACTTGGGAAGTGAATCCTTAGATTCTTTCGATATACCGCGAGTGGACAAGGTAAATATCGCGATTCCGAGTCTCCTACTGTGATTTATCGTTATTTTGAACGATTGCCTGCCTTTGGAAGTGAATCTTTAGTTTCTTTTAGTACACCGTGTGGAAAAGGTAGATATCGCGTTTCGGAGTGACCTTGAGTGTTTTGTCGTTATTTCGAACGATTGCTAGGCTTGTGAAGTGAATCCTTAGCTTCTTTCGATATACCGCGAGTGGAAAAGGTAAATATCCCGATTCGAGGTCTCCTACTGTGATTTATCGTTATTTTTAACGATTACCTGGCTTGGGAAGTGAATCCTTAGTTTCTTTTAGTACACCGTGTGGAAAAGGTAAATATCGCGTTCGGTGTGACCTTGAGTGTTTTGTTGTTATTTCGAACGATTGCTAGGCTTGTGAAGTGAATCCTTAGCTTCTTTCGATATACCGCGAGTGGAAAAGGTAAATAACGCGATTCCCAGTCTCCTACTGTGATTTATCGTTATTTTGAACGATTACGAAGGCGAGGATTTGAATCCTCAGCTTCTTTCGATATACCGCGAGTGGAAAAGGTAAATATCGCGATTCCGAGTCTCCTACTGTGATTTATCGTTATTTTGATCGATTGCCTGCCTTTGGAAGTGAATCTTTAGTTTCTTTTAGTACACCGTGTGGATAAGGTAAATATCACGTTTCGGTGTGACCTAGAGTGATTGGTCGTTATTTCGAACGGTTGCGAGGCTTGGGAAGTGAATTCTTAGCTTCTTTCGATATACCGCGTGTGGAAAAGGTAAATAACGCGATTCC
This sequence comes from Nomada fucata, assembly GCA_948146005.1. Classification (NCBI taxonomy): domain Eukaryota; kingdom Metazoa; phylum Arthropoda; class Insecta; order Hymenoptera; family Apidae; genus Nomada; species Nomada fucata. The sequence goes on from OX411275.1 coordinate 27,623,022, forward strand.
CAGTCTCCTGCTGTGATTTATCGTTATTTTGAACGATTACCTGCCTTCGGAAGTGAATCCTTAGTTTCTTTTAGTACACCGTGTGGAAAAGGTAGATATCGCGTTTCGGAGTGACCTTGAGTGATTGGTCGTTATTTCGAACGGTTGCGAGACTTGGGAAGTGAATCCTTAGCTTCTTTCGATATACCGCGAGTGGAAAAGGTAAATAACGCGATTCCCAGTCTCCTGCTGTGATTTATCGTTATTTTGAACGATTACCTGCCTTGGGAAGTGAATCTTTAGTTTCTTTTAGTACACCGTGTGGAAAAGGTAAATATCGCGTTTCGGTGTGACCTTGAGTTTTTTGTCGTTATTTCGAACGATTGCTAGGCTTGTGAAGTGAATCCTTTACTTCTTTCGATATACCGCGAGTGGAAAAGGTAAATATCCCGATTCCAGGTCTCCTACTGTGATTTATCGCTATTTTGAACGATTATGATGGCGAGGATTTGAATCCTCAGCTTCTTTCGATATACCGCGAGTGGAAAAGGTAAATATCGCGATTCCGAGTCTCCTACTGTGATTTATCGTTATTTTGATCGAATGCCTGCCTTTGGAAGTGAATCCTTAGTTTCTTTTAGTACACCGTGTGGAAAAGGTAGATATCGCGTTTCGGAGTGACCTTGAGTGATTGGTCGTTATTTCGAACGGTTGCGAGGCTTGGGAAGTGAATTCTTAGCTTCTTTCGATATTCCGCGAGTGGAAAAGGTAAATAACGCCATACCGAGTCTCCTATTGTGATTTATTGTTATATTGAACGATTGCGAGGGCTAGGATTTGAATCCTTAATTTCTTTTAGTACACCGAGTGGAAAAGGTAAATATCACGTTTCGGTGTGACCTTGAGTGTTTTGTCGTTATTTCGAACTATTGCGAGAGTTGGGAAATGAATCCTTAGCTTGTGTCGTTACACCGTGGGTGGAAAATGTAAATATCGCTACACCGAGTCTCCTACTGTGATTTATCGTTATTTTGAACGATTACCTGGCTTGGGGAGTGAAACCTTAGTTTCTTTTAGTACACCGTGTGGAAAAGGTAAATATCGCGTTCGGAGTGACCTTGAGTGTTTTGTCGTTATTTCGAATGGTTGCGAGGCTTGGGAAGTGAATCCTCAGCTTCTTTCGATATACCGCGAGTGGAAAAGGTAAATAACGCGATTCCCAGTCTCCTGCTGTGATTTATCGTTATTTTGAACGATTACGAAGGCGAGGATTTGAATCCTCAACTTCATTCGATATACCACGAGTGGAAAAGGTAAATATCGCGATTCCAAGTCTCCTACTGTGATTTATCGTTATTTTTAACGATTACCTGCCTTGGGAAGTGAATCTTTAGTTTCTTTTAGTACACCGTGTGGAAAAGGTAAATATCGCGTTTCGGTGTGACCTTGAGTTTTTTGTCGTTATTTCGAACGATTGCTAGGCTTGTGAAGTGAATCCTTTACTTCTTTCGATATACCTCGAGTGGAAAAGGTAAATATCCCGATTCCAGGTCTCCTACTGTGATTTATCGCTATTTTGAACGATTACGAAGGCGAGGATTTGAATCCTCAGCTTCTTTCGATATACCGCAAGTGGAAAAGGTAAATATCGCGATTCCGTGTCTCCTACTGTGATTTATCGTTATTTTGAACGATTGCCTGCCTTTGGAAGTGAATCTTTAGTTTCTTTTAGTACACCGTGGGGAAAAGGTAGATATCGCGTTTCGGAGTGACCTTGAGTGATTGGTCGTTATTTCGAACGGTTGCGAGACTTGGGAAGTGAATCCTTAGCTTCTTTCGATATACCGCGAGTGGAAAAGGTAAATATCCCGATTCCAGGTCTCCTACTGTGATTTATCGCTATTTTGAACGATTACGATGGCGAGGATTTGAATCCTCAGCTTCTTTCGATATACCGCGAGTGGAAAAGGTAAATATCGCGATTCCGAGTCTCCTACTGTGATTTATCGTTATTTTGATCGAATGCCTGCCTTTGGAAGTGAATCCTTAGTTTCTTTTAGTACACCGTGTGGAAAAGGTAGATATCGCGTTTCGGAGTGACCTTGAGTGATTGGTCGTTATTTCGAACGGTTGCGAGACTTGGGAAGTGAATCCTCAGCTCCTTTCGATATACCGCGAGTGGAAAAGGTAAATATCGCGATTCCCAGTCTCCTGCTGTGATTTATCGTTATTTTGAACGATTACCTGGCTTAGGAAGTGAATCCTTAGTTTCTTTTATTACAACGTGTGGAAAAGGTAGATATCGCGTTTCGGAGTGACATTGAGTGATTGGTCGTTATTTCGAACGGTTGCGAGACTTGGGAAGTGAATCCTTAGATTCTTTCGATATACCGCGAGTGGACAAGGTAAATATCGCCATACCGAGTCTCCTATTGTGATTTATTGTTATATTGAACGATTGCGAGGGCTAGGATTTGAATCCTTAATTTCTTTTAGTACACCGAGTGGAAAAGGTAAATATCACGTTTCGGTGTGACCTTGAGTGTTTTGTCGTTATTTCGAACTATTGCGAGAGTTGGGAAATGAATCCTTAGCTTGTGTCGTTACACCGTGGGTGGAAAATGTAAATATCGCTACACCGAGTCTCCTACTGTGATTTATCGTTATTTTGAACGATTACCTGGCTTGGGGAGTGAAACCTTAGTTTCTTTTAGTACACCGTGTGGAAAAGGTAAATATCGCGTTCGGAGTGACCTTGAGTGTCTTGTCGTTATTTCGAATGGTTGCGAGGCTTGGGAAGTGAATCCTCAGCTTCTCTCGATATACCGCGAGTGGAAAAGGTAAATAACGCGATTCCCAGTCTCCTGCTGTGATTTATCGTTATTTTGAACGATTACGAAGGCGAGGATTTGAATCCTCAACTTCATTCGATATACCACGAGTGGAAAAGGTAAATATCGCGATTCCAAGTCTCCTACTGTGATTTATCGTTATTTTTAACGATTACCTGCCTTGGGAAGTGAATCTTTAGTTTCTTTTAGTACACCGTGTGGAAAAGGTAAATATCGCGTTTCGGTGTGACCTTGAGTTTTTTGTCGTTATTTCGAACGATTGCTAGGCTTGTGAAGTGAATCCTTTACTTCTTTCGATATACCGCGAGTGGAAAAGGTAAATATCCCGATTCCAGGTCTCCTACTGTGATTTATCGCTATTTTGAACGATTACGAAGGCGAGGATTTGAATCCTCAGCTTCTTTCGATATACCGCAAGTGGAAAAGGTAAATATCGCGATTCAGAGTCTCCTACTGTGATTTATCGTTATTTTGAACGATTGCCTGCCTTTGGAAGTGAATCTTTAGTTTCTTTTAGTACACCGTGGGGAAAAGGTAGATATCGCGTTTCGGAGTGACCTTGAGTGATTGGTCGTTATTTCGAACGGTTGCGAGACTTGGGAAGTGAATCCTTAGCTTCTTTCGATATACCGCGAGTGGAAAAGGTAAATATCGCGATTCCGAGTCTCCTACTGTGATTTATCGTTATTTTGAACGATTGCCTGCCTTTGGAAGTGAATCTTTAGTTTCTTTTAGTACACCGTGTGGAAAAGGTAGATATCGCGTTTCGGAGTGACCTTGAGCGTTTTGTCGTTATTTCGAACGATTGCTAGGCTTGTGAAGTGAATCCTTAGCTTCTTTCGATATACCGCGAGTGGAAAAGGTAAATATCCCGATTCCAGGTCTCCTACTGTGATTTATCGCTATTTTGAACGATTACGAAGGCGAGGATTTGAATCCTCAGCTTCTTTCGATATACCGCAAGTGGAAAAGATAAATATCGCGATTCCGAGTCTCCTACTGTGATTTATCGTTATTTTGAACGATTGCCTGCCTTTGGAAGTGAATCTTTAGTTTCTTTTAGTACACCGTGGGGAAAAGGTAGATATCGCGTTTCGGAGTGACCTTGAGTGATTGGTCGTTATTTCGAACGGTTGCGAGACTTGGGAAGTGAATCCTCAGCTTCTTTCGATATACCACGAGTGGAAAAGGTAAATATCGCGATTCCAAGTCTCCTACTGTGATTTAACGTTATTTTGAACGATTACCTGGCTTGGGGAGTGAAACCTTAGTTTCTTTTAGTACACCGTGTGGAAAAGGTAAATATCGCGTTCGGAGTGACCTTGAGTGTTTTGTCGTTATTTCGAATGGTTGCGAGGCTTGGGAAGTGAATCCTCAGCTTCTCTCGATATACCGCGAGTGGAAAAGGTAAATAACGCGATTCCCAGTCTTCTGCTGTGATTTATCGTTATTTTGAACGATTACGAAGGCGAGGATTTGAATCCTCAACTTCATTCGATATACCACGAGTGGAAAAGGTAAATATCGCGATTCCAAGTCTCCTACTGTGATTTATCGTTATTTTTAACGATTACCTGCCTTGGGAAGTGAATCTTTAGTTTCTTTTAGTACACCGTGTGGAAAAGGTAAATATCGCGTTTCGGTGTGACCTTGAGTTTTTTGTCGTTATTTCGAACGATTGCTAGGCTTGTGAAGTGAATCCTTTACTTCTTTCGATATACCGCGAGTGGAAAAGGTAAATATCCCGATTCCAGGTCTCCTACTGTGATTTATCGCTATCTTGAACGATTACGAAGGCGAGGATTTGAATCCTCAGCTTCTTTCGATATACCGCAAGTGGAAAAGGTAAATATCGCGATTCCGAGTCTCCTACTGTGATTTATCGTTATTTTGAACGATTGCCTGCCTTTGGAAGTGAATCTTTAGTTTCTTTTAGTACACCGTGGGGAAAAGGTAGATATCGCGTTTCGGAGTGACCTTGAGTGATTGGTCGTTATTTCGAACGGTTGCGAGACTTGGGAAGTGAATCCTTAGGTTCTTTCGATATACCGCGAGTGGAAAAGGTAAATATCGCGATTCCGAGTCTCCTACTGTGATTTATCGTTATTTTGAACGATTGCCTGCCTTTGGAAGTGAATCTTTAGTTTCTTTTAGTACACCGTGTGGAAAAGGTAGATATCGCGTTTCGGAGTGACCTTGAGCGTTTTGTCGTTATTTCGAACGATTGCTAGGCTTGTGAAGTGAATCCTTAGCTTCTTTCGATATACCGCGAGTGGAAAAGGTAAATAACGCGATTCCCAGTCTCCTACTGTGATTTATCGTTATTTTGAACGATTACGAAGGCGAGGATTTGAATCCTCAGCTTCTTTCGATATACCGCGAGTGGAAAAGGTAAATATCGCGATTCCGAGTCTCCTACTGTGATTTATCGTTATTTTGATCGATTGCCTGCCTTTGGAAGTGAATCTTTAGTTTCTTTTAGTACACCGTGTGGATAAGGTAAATATCACGTTTCGGTGTGACCTAGTGTGATTGGTCGTTATTTCGAACGGTTGCGAGGCTTGGGAAGTGAATTCTTAGCTTTTTTCGATATACCGCGTGTGGAAAAGGTAAATAACGCGATTCCCAGTCTCCTGCTGTGATTTATCGTTATTTTGAACGATTACCTGCCTTCGGAAGTGAATCCTTAGTTTCTTTTAGTACACCGTGTGGAAAAGGTAGATATCGCGTTTCGGAGTGACCTTGAGTGATTGGTCGTTATTTCGAACGGTTGCGAGACTTGGGAAGTGAATCCTTAGCTTCTTTCGATGTACCGCGAGTGGAAAAGGTAAATAACGCGATTCCCAGTCTCCTGCTGTGATTTATCGTTATTTTGAACGATTACCTGCCTTGGGAAGTGAATCTTTAGTTTCTTTTAGTACACCGTGTGGAAAAGGTAAATATCGCGTTTCGGTGTGACCTTGAGTTTTTTGTCGTTATTTCGAACGATTGCTAGGCTTGTGAAGTGAATCCTTTACTTCTTTCGATATACCGCGAGTGGAAAAGGTAAATATCCCGATTCGAGGTCTCCTACTGTGATTTATCGCTATTTTGAACGATTACCTGGCTTGGGAAGTGAATCCTTAGTTTCTTTTAGTACACCGTGTGGAAAAGGTAAATATTGCGTTCGGTGTGACCTTGTGTGTTTTGTTGTTATTTCGAACGATTGCTAGGCTTGTGAAGTGAATCCTTAGCTTCTTTCGATATACCGCGAGTGGAAAAGGTAAATAACGCGATTCCCAGTCTCCTACTGTGATTTATCGTTATTTTGAACGATTACGAAGGCGAGGATTTGAATCCTCAGCTTCTTTCGATATACCGCGAGTGGAAAAGGTAAATATCGCGATTCCGAGTCTCCTACTGTGATTTATCGTTATTTTGATCGATTGCCTGCCTTTGGAAGTGAATCTTTAGTTTCTTTTAGTACACCGTGTGGATAAGGTAAATATCACGTTTCGGTGTGACCTACAGTGATTGGTCGTTATTTCGAACGGTTGCGAGGCTTGGGAAGTGAATTCTTAGCTTCTTTCGATATACCGCGTGTGGAAAAGGTAAATAACGCGATTCCCAGTCTCCTGCTGTGATTTATCGTTATTTTGAACGATTACCTGCCTTCGGAAGTGAATCCTTAGTTTCTTTTAGTACACCGTGTGGAAAAGGTAGATATCGCGTTTCGGAGTGACCTTGAGTGATTGGTCGTTATTTCGAACGGTTGCGAGACTTGGGAAGTGAATCCTTAGCTTCTTTCGATATACCGCGAGTGGAAAAGGTAAATAACGCGATTCCCAGTCTCCTGCTGTGATTTATCGTTATTTTGAACGATTACCTGCCTTGGGACGTGAATCTTTAGTTTCTTTTAGTACACCGTGTGGAAAAGGTAAATATCGCGTTTCGGTGTGACCTTGAGTTTTTTGTCGTTATTTCGAACGATTGCTAGGCTTGTGAAGTGAATCCTTTACTTCTTTCGATATACCGCGAGTGGAAAAGGTAAATATCCCGATTCCAGGTCTCCTACTGTGATTTATCGCTATTTTGAACGATTACGATGGCGAGGATTTGAATCCTCAGCTTCTTTCGATATACCGCGAGTGGAAAAGGTAAATATCGCGATTCCGAGTCTCCTACTGTGACTTATCGTTATTTTGATCGAATGCCTGCCTTTGGAAGTGAATCCTTAGTTTCTTTTAGTACACCGTGTGGAAAAGGTAGATATCGCGTTTCGGAGTGACCTTGAGTGATTGGTCGTTATTTCGAACGGTTGCGAGGCTTGGGAAGTGAATTCTTAGCTTCTTTCGATATTCCGCGAGTGGAAAAGGTAAATAACGCTATTCCCAGTCTGCTACTGTGATTTATCCTTATTTTGAACGATTACGAAGGCGAGGATTTGAATCCTCAGCTCCTTTCGATATACCGCGAGTGGAAAAGGTAAATATCGCGATTCCCAGTCTCCTGCTGTGATTTATCGTTATTTTGAACGATTACCTGGCTTAGGAAGTGAATCCTTAGTTTCTTTTATTACAACGTGTGGAAAAGGTAGATATCGCGTTTCGGAGTGACATTGAGTGATTGGTCGTTATTTCGAACGGTTGCGAGACTTGGGAAGTGAATCCTTAGATTCTTTCGATATACCGCGAGTGGACAAGGTAAATATCGCCATACCGAGTCTCCTATTGTGATTTATTGTTATATTAAACGATTGCGAGGGCTAGGATTTGAATCCTTAATTTCTTTTAGTACACCGAGTGGAAAAGGTAAATATCACGTTTCGGTGTGACCTTGAGTGTTTTGTCGTTATTTCGAACTATTGCGAGAGTTGGGAAATGAATCCTTAGCTTGTGTCGTTACACCGTGGGTGGAAAATGTAAATATCGCTACACCGAGTCTCCTACTGTGATTTATCGTTATTTTGAACGATTACCTGGCTTGGGGAGTGAAACCTTAGTTTCTTTTAGTACACCGTGTGGAAAAGGTAAATATCGCGTTCGGAGTGACCTTGAGTGTTTTGTCGTTATTTCGAATGGTTGCGAGGCTTGGGAAGTGAATCCTCAGCTTCTTTCGATATACCGCGAGTGGAAAAGGTAAATAACGCGATTCCCAGTCTCCTACTGTGATTTATCCTTATTTTGAACGATTACGAAGGCGAGGATTTGAATCCTCAGCTCCTTTCGATATACCGCGAGTGGAAAAGGTAAATATCGCGATTCCCAGTCTCCTGCTGTGATTTATCGTTATTTTGAACGATTACCTGGCTTAGGAAGTGAATCCTTAGTTTCTTTTATTACAACGTGTGGAAAAGGTAGATATCGCGTTTCGGAGTGACATTGAGTGATTGGTCGTTATTTCGAACGGTTGCGAGACTTGGGAAGTGAATCCTTAGATTCTTTCGATATACCGCGAGTGGACAAGGTAAATATCGCCATACCGAGTCTCCTATTGTGATTTATTGTTATATTGAACGATTGCGAGGGCTAGGATTTGAATCCTTAATTTCTTTTAGTACACCGAGTGGAAAAGGTAAATATCACGTTTCGGTGTGACCTTGAGTATTTTGTCGTTATTTCGAACGATTGCTAGGCTTGTGAAGTGAATCCTTAGCTTCTTTCGATATACCGCGAGTGGAAAAGGTAAATATCCCGATTCGAGGTCTCCTACTGTGATTTATCGTTATTTTTAACGATTACCTGGCTTGGGAAGTGAATCCTTAGCTTCTTTCGATATACCGCGAGTGGAAAAGGTAAATAACGCGATTCCCAGTCTCCTACTGTGATTTATCGTTATTTTGAGCGATTACGAAGGCGAGGATTTGAATCCTCAGCTTCTTTCGATATACCGCGAGTGGAAAAGGTAAATATCGCGATTCCGAGTCTCCTACTGTGATTTATCGTTATTTTGATCGATTGCCTGCCTTTGAAAGTGAATCTTTAGTTTCTTTTAGTACACCGTGTGGATAAGGTAAATATCACGTTTCGGTGTGACCTAGAGTGATTGGTCGTTATTTCGAACGGTTGCGAGGCTTGGGAAGTGAATTCTTAGCTTCTTTCGATATACCGCGTGTGGAAAAGGTAAATAACGCGATTCCCAGTCTCCTGCTGTGATTTATCGTTATTTTGAACGATTACCTGCCTTGGGAAGTGAATCTTTAGTTTCTTTTAGTACACCGTGTGGAAAAGGTAAATATCGCGTTTCGGTGTGACCTTGAGTTTTTTGTCGTTATTTCGAACGATTGCTAGGCTTGTGAAGTGAATCCTTTACTTCTTTCGATATACCGCGAGTGGAAAAGGTAAATATCCCGATTCCAGGTCTCCTACTGTGATTTATCGCTATTTTGAACGATTACGATGGCGAGGATTTGAATCCTCAGCTTCTTTCGATATACCGCGAGTGGAAAAGGTAAATATCGCGATTCCGAGTCTCCTACTGTGATTTATCGTTATTTTGATCGAATGCCTGCCTTTGGAAGTGAATCCTTAGTTTCTTTTAGTACACCGTGTGGAAAAGGTAGATATCGCGTTTCGGAGTGACCTTGAGTGATTGGTCGTTATTTCGAACGGTTGCGAGGCTTGGGAAGTGAATTCTTAGCTTCTTTCGATATTCCGCGAGTGGAAAAGGTAAATAACGCTATTCCCAGTCTGCTACTGTGATTTATCCTTATTTTGAACGATTACGAAGGCGAGGATTTGAATCCTCAGCTCCTTTCGATATACCGCGAGTGGAAAAGGTAAATATCGCGATTCCCAGTCTCCTGCTGTGATTTATCGTTATTTTGAACGATTACCTGGCTTAGGAAGTGAATCCTTAGTTTCTTTTATTACAACGTGTGGAAAAGGTAGATATCGCGTTTCGGAGTGACATTGAGTGATTGGTCGTTATTTCGAACGGTTGCGAGACTTGGGAAGTGAATCCTTAGATTCTTTCGATATACCGCGAGTGGACAAGGTAAATATCGCCATACCGAGTCTCCTATTGTGATTTATTGTTATATTGAACGATTGCGAGGGCTAGGATTTGAATCCTTAATTTCTTTTAGTACACCGAGTGGAAAAGGTAAATATCACGTTTCGGTGTGACCTTGAGTGTTTTGTCGTTATTTCGAACTATTGCGAGACTTGGGAAATGAATCCTTAGCTTGTGTCGTTACACCGTGGGTGGAAAATGTAAATATCGCTACACCGAGTCTCCTACTGTGATTTATCGTTATTTTGAATGATTACGAAGGCGAGGATTTGAATCCTCAGCTTCTTTCGATATACCGCGAGTGGAAAAGGTAAATATCGCGATTCCGAGTCTCCTACTGTGATTTATCGTTATTTTGATCGATTGCCTGCCTTTGGAAGTGAATCTTTAGTTTCTTTTAGTACACCATGTGGATAAGGTAAATATCACGTTTCGGTGTGACCTAGAGTGATTGGTCGTTATTTCGAACGGTTGCGAGGCTTGGGAAGTGAATTCTTAGCTTCTTTCGATATACCGCGTGTGGAAAAGGTAAATAACGCGATTCCCAGTCTCCTGCTGTGATTTATCGTTATTTTGAACGATTACCTGCCTTGGGAAGTGAATCTTTAGTTTCTTTTAGTACACCGTGTGGAAAAGGTAAATATCGCGTTTCGGTGTGACCTTGAGTTTTTTGTCGTTATTTCGAACGATTGCTAGGCTTGTGAAGTGAATCCTTTACTTCTTTCGATATACCGCGAGTGGAAAAGGTAAATATCCCGATTCCAGGTCTCCTACTGTGATTTATCGCTATTTTGAACGATTACGATGGCGAGGATTTGAATCCTCAGCTTCTTTCGATATACCGCGAGTGGAAAAGGTAAATATCGCGATTCCGAGTCTCCTACTGTGATTTATCGTTATTTTGAACGATTACCTGGCTTAGGAAGTGAATCCTTAGTTTCTTTTATTACAACGTGTGGAAAAGGTAGATATCGCGTTTCGGAGTGACATTGAGTGATTGGTCGTTATTTCGAACGGTTGCGAGACTTGGGAAGTGAATCCTTAGATTCTTTCGATATACCGCGAGTGGACAAGGTAAATATCGCTATACCGAGTCTCCTATTGTGATTTATTGTTATATTAAACGATTGCGAGGGCTAGGATTTGAATCCTTAATTTCTTTTAGTACACCGAGTGGAAAAGGTAAATATCACGTTTCGGTGTGACCTTGAGTGTTTTGTCGTTATTTCGAACTATTGCGAGAGTTGGGAAATGAATCCTTAGCTTGTGTCGTTACACCGTGGGTGGAAAATGTAAATATCGCTACACCGAGTCTCCTACTGTGATTTATCGTTATTTTGAACGATTACCTGGCTTGGGGAGTGAAACCTTAGTTTCTTTTAGTACACCGTGTGGAAAAGGTAAATATCGCGTTCGGAGTGACCTTGAGTGTTTTGTCGTTATTTCGAATGGTTGCGAGGCTTGGGAAGTGAATCCTCAGCTTCTTTCGATATACCGCGAGTGGAAAAGGTAAATAACGCGATTCCCAGTCTCCTACTGTGATTTATCCTTATTTTGAACGATTACGAAGGCGAGGATTTGAATCCTCAGCTCCTTTCGATATACCGCGAGTGGAAAAGGTAAATATCGCGATTCCCAGTCTCCTGCTGTGATTTATCGTTATTTTGAACGATTACCTGGCTTAGGAAGTGAATCCTTAGTTTCTTTTATTACAACGTGTGGAAAAGGTAGATATCGCGTTTCGGAGTGACATTGAGTGATTGGTCGTTATTTCGAACGGTTGCGAGACTTGGGAAGTGAATCCTTAGATTCTTTCGATATACCGCGAGTGGACAAGGTAAATATCGCCATACCGAGTCTCCTATTGTGATTTATTGTTATATTGAACGATTGCGAGGGCTAGGATTTGAATCCTTAATTTCTTTTAGTACACCGAGTGGAAAAGGTAAATATCACGTTTCGGTGTGACCTTGAGTATTTTGTCGTTATTTCGAACGATTGCTAGGCTTGTGAAGTGAATCCTTAGCTTCTTTCGATATACCGCGAGTGGAAAAGGTAAATATCCCGATTCGAGGTCTCCTACTGTGATTTATCGTTATTTTTAACGATTACCTGGCTTGGGAAGCGAATCCTTAGCTTCTTTCGATATACCGCGAGTGGAAAAGGTAAATAACGCGATTCCCAGTCTCCTACTGTGATTTATCGTTATTTTGAACGATTACGAAGGCGAGGATTTGAATCCTCAGCTTCTTTCGATATACCGCGAGTGGAAAAGGTAAATATCGCGATTCCGAGTCTCCTACTGTGATTTATCGTTATTTTGATCGATTGCCTGCCTTTGGAAGTGAATCTTTAGTTTCTTTTAGTACACCGTGTGGATAAGGTAAATATCACGTTTCGGTGTGACCTAGAGTGATTGGTCGTTATTTCGAACGGTTGCGAGGCTTGGGAAGTGAATTCTTAGCTTCTTTCGATATACCGCGAGTGGAAAAGGTAAATAACGCGATTCCCAGTCTCCTACTGTGATTTATCGTTATTTTGAACGATTACGAAGGCGAGGATTTGATTCCTCAGCTTCTTTCGATATACCGCGAGTGGAAAAGGTAAATATCGCGATTCCGAGTCTCCTACTGTGATTTATCGTTATTTTGATCGATTGCCTGCCTTTGGAAGTGAATCTTTAGTTTCTTTTAGTACACCGTGTGGAAAAGGTAAATATCGCGTTCGGTGTGACCTTGAGTGTTTTGTTGTTATTTCGAACGATTGCTAGGCTTGTGAAGTGAATCCTTAGCTTCTTTCGATATACCGCGAGTGGAAAAGGTAAATAACGCGATTCCCAGTCTCCTACTGTGATTTATCGTTATTTTGAACGATTACGAAGGCGAGGATTTGAATCCTCAGCTTCTTTCGATATACCGCGAGTGGAAAAGGTAAATATCGCGATTCCGAGTCTCCTACTGTGATTTATCGTTATTTTGATCGATTGCCTGCCTTTGGAAGTGAATCTTTAGTTTCTTTTAGTACACCATGTGGATAAGGTAAATATCACGTTTCGGTGTGACCTAGAGTGATTGGTCGTTATTTCGAACGGTTGCGAGGCTTGGGAAGTGAATTCTTAGCTTCTTTCGATATACCGCGTGTGGAAAAGGTAAATAACGCGATTCCCAGTCTCCTGCTGTGATTTATCGTTATTTTGAACGATTACCTGCCTTGGGAAGTGAATCTTTAGTTTCTTTTAGTACACCGTGTGGAAAAGGTAAATATCGCGTTTCGGTGTGACCTTGAGTTTTTTGTCGTTATTTCGAACGATTGCTAGGCTTGTGAAGTGAATCCTTTACTTCTTTCGATATACCGCGAGTGGAAAAGGTAAATATCCCGATTCCAGGTCTCCTACTGTGATTTATCGCTATTTTGAACGATTACGATGGCGAGGATTTGAATCCTCAGCTTCTTTCGATATACCGCGAGTGGAAAAGGTAAATATCGCGATTCCGAGTCTCCTACTGTGATTTATCGTTATTTTGATCGAATGCCTGCCTTTGGAAGTGAATCCTTAGTTTCTTTCAGTACACCGTGTGGAAAAGGTAGATATCGCGTTTCGGAGTGACCTTGAGTGATTGGTCGTTATTTCGAACGGTTGCGAGGCTTGGGAAGTGAATTCTTAGCTTCTTTCGATATTCCGCGAGTGGAAAAGGTAAATAACGCTATTCCCAGTCTGCTACTGTGATTTATCCTTATTTTGAACGATTACGAAGGCGAGGATTTGAATCCTCAGCTCCTTTCGATATACCGCGAGTGGAAAAGGTAAATATCGCGATTCCCAGTCTCCTGCTGTGATTTATCGTTATTTTGAACGATTACCTGGCTTAGGAAGTGAATCCTTAGTTTCTTTTATTACAACGTGTGGAAAAGGTAGATATCGCGTTTCGGAGTGACATTGAGTGATTGGTCGTTATTTCGAACGGTTGCGAGACTTGGGAAGTGAATCCTTAGATTCTTTCGATATACCGCGAGTGGACAAGGTAAATATCGCCATACCGAGTCTCCTATTGTGATTTATTGTTATATTGAACGATTGCGAGGGCTAGGATTTGAATCCTTAATTTCTTTTAGTACACCGAGTGGAAAAGGTAAATATCACGTTTCGGTGTGACCTTGAGTGTTTTGTCGTTATTTCGAACTATTGCGAGACTTGGGAAATGAATCCTTAGCTTGTGTCGTTACACCGTGGGTGGAAAATGTAAATATCGCTACACCGAGTCTCCTACTGTGATTTATCGTTATCTTGAACGATTACCTGGCTTGGGGAGTGAAACCTTAGTTTCTTTTAGTACACCGTGTGGAAAAGGTAAATATCGCGTTCGGAGTGACCTTGAGTGTTTTGTCGTTATTTCGAATGGTTGCGAGGCTTGGGAAGTGAATCCTCAGCTTCTTTCGATATACCGCGAGTGGAAAAGGTAAATAACGCGATTCCCAGTCTCCTGCTGTGATTTATCGTTATTTTGAACGATTACGAAGGCGAGGATTTGAATCCTCAACTTCATTCGATATACCACGAGTGGAAAAGGTAAATATCGCGATTCCAAGTCTCCTACTGTGATTTATCGTTATTTTTAACGATTACCTGCCTTGGGAAGTGAATCTTTAGTTTCTTTTAGTACACCGTGTGGAAAAGGTAAATATCGCGTTTCGGTGTGACCTTGAGTTTTTTGTCGTTATTTCGAACGATTGCTAGGCTTGTGAAGTGAATCCTTTACTTCTTTCGATATACCGCGAGTGGAAAAGGTAAATATCCCGATTCCAGGTCTCCTACTGTGATTTATCGCTATTTTGAACGATTACGAAGGCGAGGATTTGAATCCTCAGCTTCTTTCGATATACCGCAAGTGGAAAAGGTAAATATCGCGATTCCGAGTCTCCTACTGTGATTTATCGTTATTTTGATCGAATGCCTGCCTTTGGAAGTGAATCCTTAGTTTCTTTTAGTACACCGTGTGGAAAAGGTAGATATCGCGTTTCGGAGTGACCTTGAGTGATTGGTCGTTATTTCGAACGGTTGCGAGGCTTGGGAAGTGAATTCTTAGCTTCTTTCGATATTCCGCGAGTGGAAAAGGTAAATAACGCTATTCCCAGTCTGCTACTGTGATTTATCCTTATTTTGAACGATTACGAAGCCGAGGATTTGAATCCTCAGCTCCTTTCGATATACCGCGAGTGGAAAAGGTAAATATCGCGATTCCCAGTCTCCTGCTGTGATTTATCGTTATTTTGAACGATTACCTGGCTTAGGAAGTGAATCCTTAGTTTCTTTTATTACAACGTGTGGAAAAGGTAGATATCGCGTTTCGGAGTGACATTGAGTGATTGGTCGTTATTTCGAACGGTTGCGAGACTTGGGAAGTGAATCCTTAGATTCTTTCGATATACCGCGAGTGGACAAGGTAAATATCGCCATACCGAGTCTCCTATTGTGATTTATTGTTATTTTGAACGATTGCGAGGGCTAGGATTTGAATCCTTAATTTCTTTTAGTACACCGAGTGGAAAAGGTAAATATCACGTTTCGGTGTGACCTTGAGTGTTTTGTCGTTATTTCGAACTATTGCGAGAGTTGGGAAATGAATCCTTAGCTTGTGTCGTTACACCGTGGGTGGAAAATGTAAATATCGCTACACCGAGTCTCCTACTGTGATTTATCGTTATTTTGAACGATTACCTGGCTTGGGGAGTGAAACCTTAGTTTCTTTTAGTACACCGTGTGGAAAAGGTAGATATCGCGTTTCGGAGTGACCTTGAGTGATTGGTCGTTATTTCGAACGGTTGCGAGACTTGGGAAGTGAATCCTTAGCTTCTTTCGATATACCGCGAGTGGACAAGGTAAATATCGCCATACCGAGTCTCCTATTGTGATTTATTGTTATTTTGAACGATTACGAAGGCGAGGATTTGAATCCTCAGCTTCTTTCGATATACCGCAAGTGGAAAAGGTAAATATCGCGATTCCGAGTCTCCTACTGTGATTTATCGTTATTTTGAACGATTGCCTGCCTTTGGAAGTGAATCTTTAGTTTCTTTTAGTACACCGTGGGGAGAAGGTAGATATCGCGTTTCGGAGTGACCTTGAGTGATTGGTCGTTATTTCGAACGGTTGCGAGACTTGGGAAGTGAATCCTTAGCTTCTTTCGATATACCGCGAGTGGAAAAGGTAAATATCCCGATTCCAGGTCTCCTACTGTGATTTATCGTTATTTTTAACGATTACCTGGCTTGGGAAGTGAATCCTTAGTTTCTTTTAGTACACCGTGTGGAAAAGGTAAATATCACGTTTCGGTGTGACCTTGAGTGTTTTGTCGTTATTTCGAACGATTGCTAGGCTTGTGAAGTGAATCCTTAGCTTCTTTCGATATACCGCGAATGGAAAAGGTAAATAACGCGATTCCCAGTCTCCTGCTGTGATTTATAGTTATTTTGAACGATTACGAAGGCGAGGATTTGAATCCTCAGCTTCTTTCGATATACCGCGAGTGGAAAAGGTAAATATCGCGATTCCCAGTCTCCTGCTGTGATTTATCGTTATTTTGAACGATTACCTGGCTTAGGAAGTGAATCCTTAGTTTCTTTTATTACAACGTGTGGAAAAGGTAGATATCGCGTTTCGGAGTGACATTGAGTGATTGGTCGTTATTTCGAACGGTTGCGAGACTTGGGAAGTGAATCCTTAGATTCTTTCGATATACCGCGAGTGGACAAGGTAAATATCGCCATACCGAGTCTCCTATTGTGATTTATTGTTATATTGAACGATTGCGAGGGCTAGGATTTGAATCCTTAATTTCTTTTAGTACACCGAGTGGAAAAGGTAAATATCACGTTTCGGTGTGACCTTGAGTATTTTGTCGTTATTTCGAACGATTGCTAGGCTTGTGAAGTGAATCCTTAGCTTCTTTCGATATACCGCGAGTGGAAAAGGTAAATATCCCGATTCGAGGTCTCCTACTGTGATTTATCGTTATTTTTAACGATTACCTGGCTTGGGAAGTGAATCCTTAGCTTCTTTCGATATACCGCGAGTGGAAAAGGTAAATAACGCGATTCCCAGTCTCCTACTGTGATTTATCGTTATTTTGAACGATTACGAAGGCGAGGATTTGAATCCTCAGCTTCTTTCGATATACCGCGAGTGGAAAAGGTAAATATCGCGATTCCGAGTCTCCTACTGTGATTTATCGTTATTTTGATCGATTGCCTGCCTTTGGAAGTGAATCTTTAGTTTCTTTTAGTACACCGTGTGGATAAGGTAAATATCACGTTTCGGTGTGACCTAGAGTGATTGGTCGTTATTTCGAACGGTTGCGAGGCTTGGGAAGTGAATTCTTAGCTTCTTTCGATATACCGCGAGTGGAAAAGGTAAATAACGCGATTCCCAGTCTCCTACTGTGATTTATCGTTATTTTGAACGATTACGAAGGCGAGGATTTGATTCCTCAGCTTCTTTCGATATACCGCGAGTGGAAAAGGTAAATATCGCGATTCCGAGTCTCCTACTGTGATTTATCGTTATTTTGATCGATTGCCTGCCTTTGGAAGTGAATCTTTAGTTTCTTTTAGTACACCGTGTGGAAAAGGTAAATATCGCGTTCGGTGTGACCTTGAGTGTTTTGTTGTTATTTCGAACGATTGCTAGGCTTGTGAAGTGAATCCTTAGCTTCTTTCGATATACCGCGAGTGGAAAAGGTAAATAACGCGATTCCCAGTCTCCTACTGTGATTTATCGTTATTTTGAACGATTACGAAGGCGAGGATTTGAATCCTCAGCT